>CM057342.1:731103871-732391006 GCA_030015575.1 Agapanthus africanus | reverse complement strand
AAAAGTCTTGTGGTTATCAACCCTTTTGCCTTGGCTTACATATAAGAAATGCATAGGCCATAGGATCACCATGGAGATTTTTTTTAATTATATTTTTTAAAAAATGTTTTCTGTTTTTTTTTTATTTTCCTTTTTTGCATCTTGCAGACTTTGCTTGCCTTACATGCCACTAGTGTTTTGATTATGTGGTTTATCTGGATATATATTAGCTAATATATCATTTGTGATGTAAACGTTGAGATTTTAGAATGAAGTTCTAGAGATGTATTAGGAATAAGAAGGGATGAAATGATTCAGATATTGGTGCCTAGTTGAGAATATTTTTTTGGAATTTAATCTATTAAAACATTTTAATGGAATGATGCTGTGAAGTTTGAAATGAGAGAATCGGGTGGGATGTTTCTGTAATTTCTTTGATTTTGGGAGACCTTCAATTGATGACATGATCTACACTTTTGGAGGTTGCATATAAGTGTAAAGATGCCTGTATAGAATTGTGGTATCCAGCTTTGTTTCTCGCATTTTATTGGTGTTTGTGAAAGACAAAAACTTTAGAAGCTATCAACAAAATTAATTTTCATTCTTTAGAACGGCGAATTTTGTTAATTTAACCAACCGAGCAGAATGGAAGAAGAGGATCCATATAGCAGATCCCAAAAATTTGGGATAAAGGCATGTCAGCGTTGTTGTTGAGTTTCTTGTTAAGTTGTTACTTGGGACAAGGGACCATGTCTCATTTCCCTTCCTTTCTACCCTAGGGATAGTCGTCTTCTTCTTCTTCTTCTTCTTCATGGTTTAGTCTCAGTTTGAGGTGCAAAGTTTCATCCTTTCATCAAATTGAATGTCATGTAAAGCTTGCACACACATTACACATACTCTATACTTTACCTTCTTAATTTGACTTTTTATCACAGCTCTTGCTTTAAAACATTATTTTTGTGTTAAATCCACTATTAATTTTTTTTTGTAAGAGAACCATCTCTTGGAAAGTGGGTTCATGTTAGAAAAATTGCACAAAGCCATGGACTACCAACCACTCCATTTTCACATTTCAAGTACTAGTATTTTTGACGTGTGATGCACGTGGTTTGTTATATTTTCGACAGTAAAATTTATAGTATATAGTATTTTTGCACTTATCATGCATACGGACTAACAAATATGTAAGAACCAAATAAAAAGCAACATATGTGATCAAGCTTTCAATATCAAAGGAAAAGAAACCAACAAAATAGATCTACGTAATCATAATTAGTTGTAGAAATTTTGACTTAGTGCTTGCCTGCTACTCTTTCATCCCTTATTTCATTTCTTTCCCCTTCACATTTACCTTTTGTAGATAAAAAAAAATTAATAAAATAAAATCAAGTGATTTTAATGATGAAGCTTATGAGCCATTGCATCACTTAAATCTTAATAGTTTATAAAATTGTTGAAGCACAGGGATAAATAAGAAGAATAAAAAGAATTAAACAATAGATATATAAAAGATGAGGGAAGCAAACCCCGACGCTCATCCAATGCTTTCATGCAAAATCCTTTCTCCATTTAATTTCTTATCCTTTGATGAATTTGAAATCCAATTTTGGATTGAGACCAATAATTTTAAGAATAATCGTAAGAGATTAGAGCGTATGTACCTTGTGGTTATTAAATTGTCTCATTCTCTTAATTTAAATTTAAAACTCATGATGAGAAGTGGGATTTAAATTTTTAACTGACCAAATTCTTTTCACCCCCTCCCCGTTGTGATTAAATAGTAGATATACTGTATTGACTTCCGAAATTTAGGGGGGACTGATTACTATTGAAAAGTTTGTTTAGAAAATAGTTACAGATATGACATGGAAAATTTATAGTTTTTATTTTATCTCTACTATTATAGTGCAAAAAGAAAGGTCTCCATTTTTCAAATTGATTTGGAGATTTGGTTTTCTAATTTGCAAGAGAAATTCATTAAAAAAATATAAAAAATCAAATCTCAATTTGTAAGCGCAACTAACCCTATATCTCTTCCAATAACCAATAACTAGCATTATACAAATCTTTTTAAATTACACTTAAGATGCAACGCGCATCGCACGTGCAAAATACCAGTTTGTATAAAGAAGAGAATTCCATCTAGGCAATCAATTTGGAAAATTCGTACCCCATTTCTTTTGCATTGTGATAGTAGAAATTCTTTTTTGTCCATGAAAGATCATAATGAATGAACAAGTATTTATATAGGGAGGAGAAAATGGTTCAAAAAAATTTGATGGTTCAAAAATTTTGATACTTGAAAATATGTGAATGGTTGGATACTTCAAAAAATAGTAAGCTATGGAAGAACAAAGAATAGTTGTATTTCGATTTTGGAAAAAGTGAGGCGGTTACTAAAATAAATAAAAACCACAAGTTGTATTGCTGCTCTATTTTCTTAAATACATCTCTTATGTAATCATGTTATTTGCACTCTCTTACGAATTATCAAAAGATAGGATGAGAATAAAAAAGGGACTTCCAAAACCGTTTCTTATTCTCTTTTAGGAGTACTTAGGATTCTTTTTTGTTCATTAAAGATCATATTGAATGAACATGTATTTATATAGAGGAGAAAATTGTTCCAAGAAATTTGATACTTAAAAATATATGAATAGTTGATATTTCAAAGTATAGGAAGTTATAGAAGAACAAATAATGGTTGTATTTTGATTTTGGAAAAAATAAGGGAGTGGTTACGAAAGTGAATAAAAACCATAAGTTATATTGCTACTCCATTTTCTTAAATACATCTTGTATGGAGTCAAGTTATTTGCACTCTCTAACATAGAATTCATTAAAAAAAATAGGGTAAGAATAAAGAAGAACTACCAAAACTGCTTCTTTTCCCCCTTCTATTAGAGCACTTTATAGCACTTTATATAGACATTTGGCTCATATTTTACATTCCTTTTTTTGTGTTGTGCAAATATGATACTTGTTCGTTCCAAATTTTACATGTCCGATACTTATTCAACTTAGACCCCGGTTTCACAGCAGAAATATCCGTGTTATAGGGTATGATGTTGACGAAGGCTTTTTGTTTTAAATGTTGACAAGGGCTTGCTTTTTTAGTCTTGCATAAGATGATACTAGGTAAATTTGCAAATAGAATCCATAAAACAATCCTAAATGGTTGGAAGTTTTGGGACAGAGCCTTACGGGTGGTTGTGATGGTGAGAAGAATAGCCTATTGAGACACCATATACACTTAATATAATGGTGTTAAAGTCGTTATAATTAATTTATCTTCCCTTCAAATTTGGATCGACTATCAAATGTTACAAGCTATAAAACAACATATAATTTTTTTAACAAACGGCAATCCTCGCTTAATTAGTGTCGAATATGTGATCTACTTCTAAAAGAGAAAATAAGAAGCGGTTTTGGTAGTCCCTTTTTTATTCTCACCCAATTTTTTTAATAAATTCTATGTTTGAGAGTGCAAATAACTTGATTCCATAAGAGGTGTATTTAAGAAATGGAATAATAATATAACTTATAGTTTTTATTCATTTTAGTAACTACGCCCTCAATTTTTTCTAAAATCAAAATATAATTATTATTTGTTTTTTTAATAATTTCCTACCCTTTGAAATATCCAATCATTCACATATTTTTAAGTATCAATTTTTTTTAACAATTTTCTCCTCTCTGTATAAATGCATGTTCATTCGTTATGATCTTTCATGCACAAAAAAGAATCTAAAGTCAAAGAGAAAATAAGAAGCGGTTTTGGTAGCCCCTTTTTTTATTCTCATCTTATAATTTGATGAATTCTATGTTAGAGAGTACAGATAACTTGATTCCATAAGAGGTTTATTTAGGAAAATGGAGTAGCAATATAACCTACAGTTTTTATTCATTTTAGTAACTATTCCCTCACTTTTTTCCAAAATCAAAATACAACCGTTATTTGTTCTTGAAGAATGCAACCAATCACATATTTTCAAGTATCAATTTTTTTTGAATCGTTTTCTCCCCTCAATATAAATACCCGTTCATTCATTATAATCTTTCATGGACAAAAAAGAATTTCCACTATTACAATGCAAAAGAAATGGGGTACAAAATTTTCAAATTGTTTGCCTAGGTGGCATTCTCTTCTTTATACAAACTAGTATTTTGCACGTGCAATGCACGTTACAACTTAAGTGTAATTTTGAAAAGATTTGTAGGGAGCTAGTTACTGAAAGAGATTTATGGAGCTAGCTATTGGAAGAAATTTATGTGGTTAGTTGCGGTTACAAATTGAAATTTAATTTTTTTATATTTGTTTAATGAATTTTCTTATAAATTAGATAGCCAAATCTCCAAATTAATTTCAAAAATGGGGGTCCTTTTCTTTTTGCACCAATAGTATTCGTTCCAAATTTTACATGTATGATGCTTATTCAACTTAGACCCCAGCTTTGTAGCAGAAATATACATGTTATAGCCTATGTTTGATTTAAATGGTGACAAAGGCTTGCTTTTATAATATTGCATAAGATGATACAAGGTAAATTTGCAAATAGGATCCATAAAACAATCCTAAATGGTTGGGAGTCCTGGGACTAAGCCTTACGGGTGGTTGTGATGGTGAGAAGAATGGCCTATTGTGACACCATATAAACTTAATATAATGGTCTTAAAGTCGTTAAAATTAATTTATCTTCCCTTCAAATTTGGATAGACTATCAAATGTTACCGGCTATAAAGCAAGGCTCCATATAATTTTTTTAACAAACGGCAACCCTCTCTAAATTAGTGTCGAATGTGTGGTCTCCTACTCCGCCTTGGCCAAGGAAGAGACTTGCCATTGCGTAACCACTTTCCATCCTCCAAATTCTCCTAGTTTGGATGAAGTCCAGAAGAACTCAGTGTTGTGGATAACGTAAAGCGTAGTGAAGCGGAAAGATATGGTTAGGCTTTATCGGGACTATAGAGGGGAAAAACGCTAAGACGTTTTTATATATTAAACAAAATTATATGATGGAAAAGTTAAATAATAGAAAGATTTATAAACAAAAATATATATAAATAAAATTGATGTTCATCTTTTTTGTATTCTATGACGTTTATAGTCAATAATATAAATATATTGAATAAATTTTAAGACAAGACTAATAAAATGTCATAACATAAGGTCTTAAATAATAATGATATGGATTAAAAACAACAATAAGATTCATTGGTTCTATTATTTAATATGATGATTTGAAAATTTTAATAGAATAAAGATTTTATTCAATTATAACCGATCAAAAAAACGGGTTTAAGCGGGGTTTCAAGCACATAAAAGTGAACCAAAGCAGGATTCCAGGCCACCAAAGAAGCATAGAAGCTTTATCCTACCGTTTTATACGAAAGCGAATCGCTTCGTAACCGCTTTCCGCTCCCACTTTAGCGGAGCTTTTTGGGGCTTTTTACAACAGTGAAGTAAGATAATGGATTTACTTAGGGAGTTATTCTCAACTTATGAATCCAAGAGCACAACAAACCGTGATCCCCATATGAAAGATTTGCAAGCTAACCTAGAATAAAACCAAAAAGGGGAAGGAAAAAAAACTTTTCCTACCCACATTTAGTTATACCCGTGTGCTACCCAAGAGATAAACAACTTGCGTCCCTGCATTAAAAATATCAACATAATGTACCCAGTGGGTAGACAAAAGTGGGTAGTAAAAAAGCAAATATATCAATGATGAGTTACTGATTTACTCGTTGACTTCACGCCAGGTACCGCGCTGTGACGAGCGCATACTACAGGGGAGCTGTGGGTGCAATGCTTGTCTACGACATAACAAAACGTCAATCCTTCGACCACGTCGCCAGGTGGCTCGAAGAACTCCGGGGCCATGCCGACAAGAACATCGTCATCATGCTCATCGGCAACAAGTCCGACCTCGGCACTTTACGAGCAGTCCCAACCGAGGACGCAAAGGAGTTTGCTGAGCGAGAGAATCTTTTCTTCATGGAGACGTCCGCGCTCGAAGCGACCAATGTTGAGACTGCTTTCCTGACATGTTTAACCGATATTTACCGAATCGTTAGCAAGAAAACGCTAGTCGCTAACGAGGAACATGATTCTGGGGGGAGCTCGAGTTTATTGAAAGGGACGAAGATCGTTGTGCCGGGGCAGGACTCGTCGAATGCTAGCAAGTCATCTTGTTGTATGTCTTCTTAAGCTAGTTATTCTTTTGCTGAGAGTCGAGAGTTTGCGAAATTTCAGTTTAGGGGATGAAATACAAGAAAGGAAATCTTCACAGAAGTTTTTAATTTTGTTAATTTTCTGTCGTCATGTATTGTTTTATTGAAGAGATGGTTTTTTTCTGGGTTTTGTACTAATTTGCTTGAATGATTTCTACATTGGATTCAATTGTAATATTGTATCTTTGTTGCATTGTTTCAATGTTTTGTGTATGAAGGTGGTCCAAAGTTCTTTTCTGGGTACTTCAGCTTGTTGAGCTGCTCTTCTGTGTTGGCAATTTATTTGAAATCTTACTTTTTAGGGTTAATTGCTAAATAATATCCCATTCTTTCACCTACTTTGCATATATATACCTTATTGAATTTTTCGCTGCACTTATATACAAACCGTTAATACTTTGCTCCTTTCAGAGGCCGTCAATCCATCATTATTTTAAAGAAAATCCATACGATTTGTATTTTAGGGTATCTTAGTGCAGCGAAAAAATCATTAAGGTATATATGTGTAAAGTAGGTGAAATATTGGAGTATCATTTAGCAATTAACCCTGCTTTTTTTCACAGGGTTAATTTCATTTGCAATTTGGCATGAGGGGGAAGCCCTCTCTGTGATTCCTATAGGCATATGGGTTCAACACCACTATGGAAGTTTGGTGACTGAGGTGTCCTTGAGATGTTTTGTTGCACTATCTTTCTTTATAAGAAAGTTATGTGGAATGGGAACTATTAGGTTTCTTCCTAAAATGCCCATATATATATGAGAATAATGGAGGAATGAGGATATAGGAGGGAATTTACTTCTTTGACGTCGAAAAAATACATCCCCATCATGTTTTCCGATGATCGGAACCCATCATCTTCATCGTCATCATCTTTATCGTTATTATCTAAGATGTTGGTACACCAAATTTCATGTGATTCAACAACCTTTCACCGATGATTTAGCAATGTAAAAAGTTCTATTGTCTGTAAACCGTTAATTTTGAACCCACTAACTCAACGGTGAAATGGTTGTAGAATCACATGAAATTTCGTGTACCCATATCTTAGATGATAACGACTAGGATGATGGGTTCCGATCGTTGGAAAATATGATGGATGTTGTATTTTTTCGACACGAAATTCCCTCGGCTTCAATCCTCCATTATTCTCTCTGCATATATATATAACTTGGATGGGGGTTAAAATGGGCAACTCATGACAGAAAATCTGCCCTGTCTTTTTTCTAGACGGGGCCCACATCAACTTTAAAGTGGGCGGTTGATCTTTCCAATTTTGCCCTTGCTTTTGTGCCTCATAGCTTTTATTTGAATTATGCTTATGTTGATATAGTTGAAGTGAGCATAAAATGTAAAATCATGGGCCAAAATAAGCACTGATTGGGCCCCACACACCATGTTCCAAAAGAATGGGCAGATGGCAGAACATGAGAAAAAAGGTGGGCCCATTTCCACCAATGCTACTATCCAAGAAGAGAAAAGAAGTAAATTGCATTTGATTCAATGATACCAAAAATGCCGTTATAAATACAAATAGAATGTACAAAATGTTTATAAAATACCGGGTGTGTTTTATTAAAAAAATGGTAACTGCTAAAAGATACTATAAGGGAGTTATTTTATACTAGCATTGGTGGAAAAAAACCCTAGGAAGCTTTTTCGTTATGGCGTAAAAAATCCACACCCTCTACGATTTTTTTCGACGGTCGGCATCCATCATCATCATCTTCATCATGTAAGATATTTATACACCAAATTTCATGTGATTCCACCATCTTTTCACCGTTGAATTGACAATGTAAAAAGTTCTATTGCCGATAAACCGTTAATTTTGCACCTCCTAAATCAATAGTGAAAAAGTGATAGAATCATATGAAATTTGGTATGTCCACATCATACATAATAAGGATGATGATGATGATGGATGCCGATCGTTGGATAAAATCATGTAAGGTGTATTTTTCGTTACCATAGGAGAAAATTCCCTCGCATGGCACCTTTCCTCCATTTTCCTCATAATATAATAGTATACTTTGTATACTTTTCACCGCTGTATCAATGTTAAGAAATATGTGAAATTATATTAAAATTCTAGGTATCTATATTATAGATCATTTAAATGACTATGAAAGATATCAATCATCCAAATTGCCATGTGTTTTTCAATAATATACATATGATATTTAAAGTCAGAACGAAGTAAAATTTGAAGCAAAATATCATGAAAATACCTAGAAAATTTAAATGCAGCATTGTAAAATTGGAGAATAGAAAATGTATACCATAAACATAATATTTTGCCAAATAAATACATCAAGTTTTAACGTTTTTGAAATGAATCCACCATACTTTTTTTTTATAACAGTAACACAGACCTTACAATAATTTTGAGAAATTCTTTTGTAACTTGCTTTTAAATAATATATTTCGGTCTTTCAATGATATAGCATCTCTGTTGATTTGAAAGAAAAGAGTCCGTGGATGGAAAGAAGAACCTTAAACAATAAAAAGTATGAACGCTATCGGTATATATTTTAAATTCTAATGGTAACATTTTTGTTTATTTATGACATTCTTGTCCATCACTTCTCCTTGCTATAAAAAATTCAGCCTCGTCTTCAATAAGCTGGGTCCATGCCATAAATTATTATTGAGAAGAGGTTTTCGTAACTGCCTTGATAAAATTATTTTGCATATAAATTATTTTGCTATAATTATGTGATTAATATTGCTGCACATTGCATGGTATTGTTCAGAAAACAAAAAAGTTTCAGTATAAGTTGCTCTTTAAATTTTTTCTTCTGCATATCCACCAAAAAGAAAAGGGAACCTGACTCGGTTCACCTGAATACATATACTTATAATTGCATCTTAATACACATACTTATATTAAGACATCATTTGAGCCGGTTCAAATTTATTATCAGTTAATCATAGTCTCGTGAATTTTCAACAATTTTCATATTAAAATTAATTTCATCGGGAATCCTACCAATCCATGCAATAATTTTTGCTGAGAAATGATAAGTTCTTTAGTATTTATTTTAAATAATAAAATGGTTTGGCACAGAAACATTATTTGACGTGGACCGGATAAAAAGAGCCATATCAATTTTATTCTATGTAATTTTGTAGAATATCACCTTAGTTTGAAAAAAAATGCAATTTTCCGTAATATGATATAAACACTATCTTAACCTTAAAATAATATTTTATTTTTTCTAATTTGAGACTGGATTTCGTAAAACTAAGAGTTTTGACTTGGTAATTTCTTTCAAGTAACTTATTTATGACTTACTTTAAAAATATTATTATAATCTCGTAATATCAGGTATAACAACCATTATGTGCTAGTGCAGGGTTATGTGCTGGTATCTTACTAAACTTTTACTATTGGAGAGAATATTTCTTCTATGTTGATCAAAATATCAACTCTCGACGGCTTGTTTTTGATAATCGACTTCGTCCATCTGGGCAGGGGGATGATCCCATGTTAACCATCCAACGTTCCAGTGGCATTTCCGTAAATTCACCATTCCGCAGTTTCCCCAAAATTTGAACTTTTGAAAATAGGCGGCCCATAAATTCAAAACCCTAGATCGCCTTCAATTTCTCAGTTCCGCATCTCCCCATTTCAATGAAGACGCCGCAATCTCACGATCTAAATTCTGAGTGAGAATCTTCATCAACCTCTTCTTTTTTTCTCTTTAATTTGAGAAAACCCCATCATTTTCTCAGAAATTTGGCCGACAAGATGCCGGAAGTGACTGGGTTCTGGATCCGGCCAGTGACGTCACCGCCGGAGGCGGTGCCGCGAAGGAGGAGGCTGGTGAGGGCGGAGGATGACAAGGAGAACTTTCCGGCCGTGGGCCCCGCTATGGGTGCGGGGAAGCGAAGCGTGAGGAAGAGGCTGTCGGATGATTGGCGCTACCCGAGGATTCCCTTGAGAGATCTCACAAACATTGTCAACGTAAGATTTTTTTATAATATTTCTAATTTTTTCTAAGATTTGAGCAAATGTTTAATTGGAGAAGGAATTGGTTATTTAGGGTTTTGTCGATGTCAATCATGACAACGCAGTTAGGATTTGTTTAAATTTCAGTGTTTTTTTGCCCAAAACAAATTTAATTCTAGCATTTAGGATGATTTATTTGTTATACATATAATTTGCTTACAACTTCATCTTTTTCCCTCCTTCATTTTCTTTTCTTATGCGATCTGTTTAATGAAAAGATCGAATCTTTTATATGAGACTGGTTGCAAAATGGTTAGGCTCTTGAGAGGAGAAGGCTCATAGTGTTGGCAGCTAGAAATGCACAATTGATTAGAGAGGCAGAGAGTTCGCTCCTTGTGAGCCCTGCACCACGAGAACCGAGTGTTACCGATGCCACCCCAAAACAGATTAGCACCACATGCATTACTTCATTTTCGCCTGTTGAGCATCCATTGCAGACCCCTTCAGGCTCGAGCTCGATTTCTAATACTGATACTGAGACTGAGGAGAAGTTGCGCCAATCCATTGATCAAATCGAGAAGATTGTGAAGAAGACTCTGAAGAAGCCCACGAACGAGCCGTTCGCCAAGAGAGCCATGCAGAAGAAGACTCTTATGTCTATGCGATAGGTGAAACATTTCGTTTTGTAGTCTTGGTGGCAACTTTATCGAACCTGTGTTGGTTTGCTGTGGGTACACCTAGGTGATGTGCGCCAGCTTGTGCACATTTCTGTATGTTGGTCGCTTGCTTTTGAAATATAAATGATGCATTTCATGTGCATCGGTTTCTTGTTAATATGATTTAGGACTACACTCTGGATTTTCAGTTCAATATTGAATTGAATAGTGTCATAGTTTCAAGTTAACCGAAGGTTGTTCCTAATATGCTTATTTGCTTGATAATGTCCTTTATGAATGTAAATCATGGATTGTTTCTTGCTGGTGCTTGGTGATTCATAGTTTATGTCTCCTTTTGAACTCAGTCAAATTCTTTTGCATGCTTTGGGAATTATGTTATGTTATTTTTGTACTTCATTTTTATACCTACTCTTTTGCTATATTGAGAAGTTGAAAGTTTGTTGTGAGAGAACAATATAGTCCACTTTGCATATCTACATTGCTAAGTTGAAAAAATGCCTTTAAAACTATATTGCTCTTCAGAGCAACTTCTTTGATGTTTTAACGCATTGCAGAATCCTGTGACAAGGCTGGTTTAAGCTCATCGCTTCGATTGTTTCAGATGCTAGTTACTAGTTAGTACTCTACAAGTGGTGGATTAGGCAATGCATTGAGATATGTTGCTTGTGTCATTGTAGCTATTTTTAAAATTTCTTCTTTTGAGGTGTATTAGAAGCTAATTGTGCTATGCATGTGTGATCTTTGCTGTAATGTTACAATGGGCTTTGGTCTGTTGAGACCAAACATGCTACAACTGGTGAATTGCTCTTTAGCAAGAAAAAAGGTTATGTGGATAAGCTGTTTGGTTGGCATGCTGCAAAGGTGTTGAAGAAATAAGTCATCCTAAGTTCACCTCGAACCATTAAAGTGCTCTTTGGCGTCACACAATTTTCGCATTATTTCTCACTTAAAAATTTGCTCTTTAGGAATTGCTTCATTGGTTTGAGATTAAGGATTTGGGTAATTGGTCTTTGTTTGTAGATGGCTGCAATAACATTATAGTCTGTCTGAAATGATTCAGGCCTTGGATGAAACTGCGTTTATTTTGTACCAGGATGGGTTTCGAAGGATAATGATTTCAACGTGTAGGTGTGCAATATAAAGAATTAGGACTGCATTCATCCTGATATGAGCTGGGACAAGAATGTTTTATTTCTGCCGAACTGCTTTATGCCTTCTCTTTGGAGAAGCAGGGTGATAGCCAAGGTAAAAACATTAAATTTCCTTTCAAAGTCCTGGTTTTATCACCTTAAAATGATTTGCAACTTGCTTGCTGATTTATTCTGTCACTTTTAATAATCTACTAACGCATACTATCAATTAGAGTGCTTTAGATTTGAGATGCAGAATTTCTATCACTATCAATTAGTCATTGTAAAACTCAACTTGAACTTGGTTTCTGAAATTCTGCAAGACCTTTGACAACCAGATTATAACTGACTTGATGCACCATTGCTTTAACACTAAAAGGTGTTCTGTTACTTCAACGCGCCATATATTCTGACCCCAAAATCTTATTATCAATAAGGCAATTTCCTTAATATGATTTTGGAACATTTACTACCATGGATGAGCTACAGCTATAGCAAAGCCAAGTAAACTGATAAGGGTTCAAAACCTCGAAGATTACTATCGCTGCATGAAATTCTCAGAGATAAATTAGAAATCAAATTATTTAAAAGTGTCGGGGTATGCTTTCTAATGTAGATCTGTGTCAGAAACAGTGACGAAGCTTTCTTAGGTACCTTATTGGAGTTCTTACAAAATCTTCTGATTTCCCATAGTTACCATTTGATGATTATAATGGAACAGGTTGTTAATCTCAAATTTATACTCCTAGAATCTTATTTCACCACTTAATTGTTCATCCATGTACATTTCCAAAGCATTTTATATGTATTGATCTTTGTTACACTTTCCTTTCTTTTGGCGAACTGTTTTTGCGCCACTTATTTGATTGTTCTTTGAAGAAGTGGAGGATTTCCCCTCACTTCAAGATATTTTGTCTCCTGAAAATTAATGGCAATGCCTTTTATTATGCTATGATTGCTATCCCTTTTTGTAATCAAGAAATTTCCTTAAAAGATTTTTGGAACATCTAACTATATTAGTGTGTTTCCTAGTTCCTCTGTAATCCGATTCACTATGCTATCCTGTGCTATCTTAATTCCTAGTTATTGCTCATGATTTTATTTTAACTTTCTAATTCATTTTATCATTAATGTAATCCTAATGTTCATGAACAGATACAATGTGCATTAGGATAAAAGGAAATTAGCATTCCCTAGTTGGTAATATCTTGAGCCTTAATCAAGTTGGTTTTGAATAATTTTTGCTGTTGAAGAAATTGGTTTTGAATAAATTGAAATTTAAGACATTGGAGAGCATTGGCAGTGCTTGGCCCAATGTTCCCTTCCTCTCTATAAATTTGTATATTTGAATATAAACTGAAAGGCTTGTTTCATGATGTAGTCCTTATTTTATATTCCTCAGACGGGAAAATACAGCTGAAACTTGAAAATACTACTGGCGCAAAGTTATTTGGCCACTTTCGCTTCTGTTCTTATGTGATTGTGATTACTGTTCTGCAAAGTTTTCTTTTTGAATTTCGTTTGTCTAGTTAGTCTCGTTTCTTGTTGGGTGTGATTTTGACATCTTTAACCCTTTTCAATGAAATTTCCTTTTTCAAAACTCTAAAAATTTCTACTTTAGACAGATGAACTTAACTGTATTCGGATACATCCATTGAACTTTGAAAATTAAAGATCAAAAGGATCGAACTTCATAAATTTTAAGGGATTTTCACGTAAGCTTTTCTCAAAATTCACTTAAACCGCACACTTGCCTTCTCTAATGATTTTAAAATTCATTCTTGGCGCAACTAGAGATAGGGGTAGACCTAAACGAACATATATAGAGTCTATTAAGAACAATATGTTAATAGTTAATTTAATAGAGGAAATGACCCTGGTTAGAATGGAAAATGATTCATATAGCCGACCCTAAAATTTGGGATGAAGGCTTGCTGCTGCTGCTGCTGCTGTTTCATCTCAGATAATACTAAAAGTTCACCGGGGGTTTAGTAATATACCTTTTTTCTATATAGTTTTGTTTTTTTGCTGGGGTGTGATTCTGACATAACCTCTTCAACTCTTCTTAATGGAGATTCCTTTGTATATATACTGGTCTTGCAGCTTGTTGGGTGTTGGAAGAAGGTTCCGCAGCAATGGCTGGATGCTTTCTGTTGCCTTCACTATGTTTTCAACAGACAAATCGGACACGAAACAATCAACGGAAAAATATTCACATAATCTTCATCTCTCCCTAATCAGAAACCTAAGAGAGCAACTGGTCAGAGCTCCCACCTGAACTTCTCAGGTGAGTGCAGAATCTCTTCCGATCCCCTACAACTTCCGATTCCGTGCCATGTGCACTTCATGGCTTCTGCTTTAAAATACCTCCTTAAAGGTGCATCAAACTTTCCTTGGATATTACTGAGATTAGAAAAACACACTTTTTACTTCTTTAGATATATGGAGAACAGATACTTTCTGTGCCTGTTGCTTACAAAATTTATCACCAATACTGCATAGGATCCCAAGATGGTTGGCTCGTTATGTCTGATTCATTCAAGCCTAAGGATATATACATATGGAATTCAGTGTCAGGATCTGAAATTAAACTCCCTAGTATATCCACGCTCCCTGTAGTGCGGTCACACAAAGAAGCTAGTTAGCTTCTCTGCTGGTGCCTCAGTTGATGCTGATTTCATCACTGTCATCAACTATGTGGGACCCATCTCTGAGCATCTGGCTTTTGCCAGGATCGGAGATCATGGATGGACTCCTATATCTACTCATTCCACTGGTATTGCCAAGAATCACTTTACCCAAAATCTTAATTAGTTTGGTTGTGGTGTGGGACAGCATTAATGTATATTAAACTGGGGGTTGCATAGAAAGGCCTATAATATAAACTCTCGCTTATATAGGAAGGATAGATAAGGTTAAACCAATAATTAACACTAAGGAGGTTTGAATCAAGAACCTCTTGAACCTGGTGTGTTTTTATAAAACCACTTTACCTAAAAAAGCTCAAGCTGTTGGTCTGTAGATAACTATGTATATCATGCCGGTGTAATGTGTGACAGGTGGTAATCTGTTGGGATTTCCATACTTAATTCATATGATTTTTACAAAGCAGTACTTTTGTTACCTAATTGGTGTTCATGTAGGATGTGGTAATACGGTCACTTTGAAAATATACTATCTCGAAAGATGCCAGGTATTAATGTCACATATTTCTTTCACTCCATAATATCAGATGGTTTATTTCTTTTGCAAGGCATGAATCATGAGGACTTCTTGTGGTTAAGCAAATCCCTTGTAGGCTTCAAAACATACACCATACTAGTATTTGGTTCCTTAACTCTTCTTTACGACTCTGCACTATGCTAGCCTGTGATTTCTTAATTTTTAACTACTGCCTACAGTTCAGTTTGCTTAATTTTTTTTAACACTAGCTTCTTTGTGAATAACTTTGGTTTCATGTTGCCGGGGGTCATTTGGATGCTGTAATCCATTTTCCACGAGTATCACATGTCAGAAATTTGAAGGTTTTTTTCTCTCTCCTTTAAATAGCCTTTTCCTGTCGTTCTTTTTAGTGAAATACGTTTGGAAATTGAATTGAAAAGCTCATCCATCCGTTTTTTTTTTGTGTGACTGGGAACGACGAAAAGCGGGGAAGGGTTCCTCCCTTTTAATTGTTTCCCTTTTTTTGTTTGCAAGGGAAAAACAAGGCCCATAAATTTGAATTTGGTCATCATGGTGCTGTAACCAAATTCAAATTTATGGACCAGTCTTTCCCTTCATAGCATATATTAACAATCCACTAAATTAGAAACATTTGGTGCAATTGAAGTATAATGCATCATTCACATGCAGACTTTACTTTCTCTGACATGTATGGCTGTATCATTGGGATAAAGCTATATATTGCTGCTTTGGTCCCATGCCTACTATCCTCTTGCAAGACTTGTGTTTCAACATTCATGACACACAACCCAAAGTTCAAGCTTTTGTGTGGAGCGGTAGTTAACAAACACACTATAGTATCAAGACTTGTTTGATAATTGATGAAATCCTTGCAGCATTGTCCTCATGCTTCCTTTCCTTTCTCAAGATTTGAGTCTTTGATAATTGATGCCTTTGATGGAATCTATACTTCACACTTTCTCAGGCGTACATCAGTTAAGCAGCCAACAAGCAAACAGGGTAGTACATTGATCGTGAACACCGAGTATCCCAGAAGATTCTCTTATCGGAACTCGTTCGTGTCAGCTCCTTCTGGAGATTTGTTGACGGTTCAATGTAACTTAAATAGTGGCTGGCTTAGAAATTTTGGTCAGAGAGAAACAAGAAATGACTTGCAAACAAAATAACTTACAAAACCATAATACAAATTGGATTTGGGCAATTAATTTATGAACATAGACAAAAAAAATTATAATAAGATTTTAATGCTTCAGCTTTAAAGCATTTCATAATAGCTTCATTTGTAACTTGATAAGTTATGGTTTTTTAATGCAGTTAACAAATTTTATGATACTAACTAAATGAAGGATGAAACTCGTGGTATGTAATGTAATTCATCCAAAATTTATAGCATGAACATATCAAATCTTAAAATTCAAATGCGCTTTTACAACAATTTTTATAGAGATTTTAAGGGTTATTAGAAAACATGGGTAATGTGTGAATATAAAAGAATGGGAGAGTATATACAACAAAGAAAACCATTTTCTATTATTACTTGGAGCAGGAGTGTAACGTTTTGAAAATTATAAATATTACTTTATAATTTAAATATAGGTATTATGAGTTTTATAAAGTAATACCGAGTATGGATCTGAGTTTTTTTAGATTGACATCGGTATGTATATTTTTAAGGAAACAATTATCATTCGAAAGGTTCAAAAAAGCTATTTTTATGTTCACATGGAATATTCCGAGAGCTCTTTGGTGTCACACGTTTGTTCAGGTAATTTGTTATTTAGAAGCAATGTCGAAAATAACGTAGCGTAAAATATAGCGTTCGATCTCTAAATGGCGAGCAACGTAAATAGCGTTGCACAAAAGTAAGCTATATGGATTATCGTTAATTGATTTTAATAATTATATTTATTCAAACCAAAATACAAATTTAAGGAAATTAGTTTAAAAACTAAATAATAATGTAAAATCTATTAGAATTAACATAACTAATTCCTAAATTTCAATTTAATAAGTTTCTTTGGTATTCAAAGTAAACCAAGTGAAATTAGGTTTTTTTTTATCATTAAGTTATGTAGAATTGAAACTTAGAGAATGCATTACATAAATATTAGGTTTTCTTGAGCTATTGAAGTTCAAATCCAATTTAATAAAAAAAATTATATGTAAAATTTTATTTACAAATAGCGTAGGCTATGTTATTGTTATCAATTCATAGCGCAACGTAAGCTATTTGTATATATAACGTAAAATAACGTAAGTTACTTTGTATTTAGGTTAATTTGTTGAGTTACATAGCAAATAGGTTGAGTTATGTTATATAACGCAATATAACGAATTACGCAACGGTTTTTTTTTCCCCACATTGCGTAGAAGTTCACACCTCGGGCATCACTCTATTTCTTGTTGTCTTAATCTCCATGATTTGGAGTGAAATCATATTTGATTCTCTCTTTATGGTTCCTCCAATATCATCTGCCTTTTAATAGGTGTGCAGAGGCTGGTAATGGAGGAGGATGATAAGGAGAATATTCTGGCTGTGGGCCCCACGATGTGTCGGAAGAAGCCGAGCACGAGGAAGAGGCCGCTGAATTAATGGTACTACCCGAGGATTCTGTCGCAAAATATCTCAAACATTGTCAAGGCTTGATATGTTCTTTTCCCAGAAGAAAAAGGGGATTTTTTTTTTGGCATAATTTGAGTGTGTTTAAGCGGAGAAGAGTTTGGTTAACTTTGGGTTGCTGATAGAGACTTGGAGTAGGGATTCGGTGGGTTGTTTTTATCAACGGTCGACGCAGTTAGGAACACTTCGGCCTCAAAAATGCCGGGGATACATACCAACGGTTGGTCAACCGCATGTTCAAGCCATAGATTGGCAGGAACATGGAGGTTTACGTCGACGACATGCTCATCAAATCAGTCTCGTCGACCGACCACACCAAGGACCTGGGCGAGGTCTTCGAGATACTTCGCAAGTTCAAGATGAAGCTGAACCCCGCCAAGTGCGCATTCGGGATCACCGGGGGAAAGTTCCTTGGTTTCATGGTCACCCACCGAGAAATCGAGGCCAACCCGGAAAAAATCGACGCCATCCTCAAGATGACCGCGTCCAAGACCAACGTCGAGATCATGCGACTAACCGGGCGGGTGGCCGCTCTTAGCTGTTTCATGTCGAGATCTAGGGAGAATGCCTCCCATTCTTCAAAGCTCTAAGGAAAATCCCAAGGTTCGAGTGGTCATAGGAGTGTCAGACCGCCTTCGACCAGTTAAAGAGGCACCTTGCGACACCGACGTTGCTCACCCGACCAGTTAAAAGAGACGATCTATCGCTGTATCTGGCGGTATCCGACCAAGCGGCTGGCTCAGTGCTTGTCCGGGAGGTCGATGGAGTGCAGAAGCCGGTATACTACGTGAGCCACGTCTTCAAAGACGCGGAAACAAGGTATCCAGCCATAGAGAAGATCGTCCTGGCCCTCATAGTGGCCTGAAGAAAGCTATGACACTACTTCCAGACGCACACCATTCTCGTCCTCACCGAGCGCCCGCTGGGGGCTATCCTCGCCTCACCCGAATCCTCGGGCCGCTTAGAGAAATGGAGGTTGGAGCTGTCCCAGTTTGACATAAAATACCGCCTGAGGCAGGCCATCAAAGCACATGCCCTGGTCGACTTCATTGTCGAGTGTACCATACCCAGGAAAGGATCGGAGCCCGCGCCGACCCTCGCGGATCAACACCCGATCGTGGGGAGACCTGACTCGGTCCCTGAGTGGGTCATCTACGTCGACGGGTCCTCAACCGAGAAAGGCTGTGGCGCCGGCCTTATCATTCGGGGCCCGAACGAAGCATAAATGGAATATTCCCCGAAGCTCTGATTCAAGACCCCAAACAACGCGGCAGAGTACGAGGCCCTGCTGGCTGGACTTCACATGGCCTCCGGGCTGGGGCTGAGGACAATTCGAATCCACAGTGACTCAGCCCTGGTCGTTGGCCAAGTTACCGGCCACTTCGAAGCTCGGGAACCCCTAATGGTGAAATATCTGGCCGAGATAAGAAAACTTCGGAAGAGTTTCGACGAAGTCCAGATAGAACAAATACCCAGGCAACTCAATGCCCAAGCCGATGCCCTGAGCAAGCTGGCCTTATCCTACTCGTCCAACAACAAGCGGTCTATCCTCTTCGAAACCTTGCCACGGCCCAGCGTGGAAGACGGTGCGACAATACTTCATGTGTATACAGCGCAGGAAGATGTCCAGGCTGGAGGAAGCCCCTCGTGGAATTCCTAAGGGATGGTACGCTCCCGGAAGATCGGAAAGAAGCCCGCCGTCTCCGGGCCAAAGCCCGTCACTTCGTCTAGAGCAATGAAAACCTTTACAAGAAATCATTCACTCAATCCCTGCTCCGATGCGTAGACCCCCACGAAGCCGACTACGTCCTCCGTGAAATCCATGAAGGGGTCGGCGGCGCACACCAAGGGGTCCGAACCTTAATCCAGAAGGCATTGATCCAGGGGTACTACTGGCCAACTATTCACGAGGACGCCTAGAAGATCATCCAGAGATGCAAAAGCTGCTAACTCCACGGAAGCATACCTCGCCTCCCGGCCACCGAGCTGACCGCGCTGACTTCCCCGTGGCCGTTCGCCCAGTGGGGATTGGACATGATAGGCAAGTTCCCTACCGGCGCGGGCGGGCACAAATATGTTCTCGTCGCGGTGGATTACTTCACAAAGTGGATCGAAGCCGTCCCCATCGGGAAACCGGATGCTGCCACGACCATCAAGTTCTTGCAGAACAACTTGATACTCCGGTTCGGCATCCCGAGGTGTATCATCACTGACCACGGGGACGAACTCCGAGAACGAGAAGGTGAAAAATTTCTGCAACGAATATCATATCCTCATGAAATTCGCCGCGGTCGCACACCCCCAATGCAACGGGTAGGCCGAAGTCGCCAACCGGGATGTCCTCCGGGGTCTCCGGACCCGCCTAGAAGGACGCCAAGGCAGTTGGGTCGAGGAACTGCCCCGGGTCCTATGGGCCCTACGCACGTCAAAGAAGACCCCCACCGGGGAAATCCCTTTCAGCCTCTGCTATGGGACCGAGGCAATGGTCCCAGCGGAGATCGGGCTACCCAGTCATCGGGTCGAACATTTCGATGACGAAGCAAACACTGCGGCACTATGGACCAACCTAGACATCTTGCTGGAGAAACGAGACCGTGCTCAAATCAGGGCTGCCGCCTACCAGCAGCAAACTGCTCGGTACTACAACGCACGGGTCAAGCGTCGTTCCTTCAAGACCGGAGACCTGGTCCTACGGCGAAACGAGTTCGTCGATCAAGGCAGGCTGCATAAGTTCTCCCCGAAATGGGACGGTCATTTCCTCGTCTCCGAAATACTTCTCGGCGGAGCCTACAGCTTACAGGACACGGACGGCCGTAAGTTTCCATGGCCTTACAACGCTGAGAAGCTTAAGCTATACCAATGAAACGGATACCTGCGAGTGTGTACCTCTCCTTTCTCAAAGGCAATGTAAATTCTTCTAAAAAGTTCTTTCTTCTTAAATAATAAGAGGGGAACGCTGGAGCATTGCAAAAAGAGGAATCTAATTAATTCAAAAAGGTACTCTGGGCTCCTTAGCCTTACAAAAAGAAATTGCTATATCCTTGGCCGGTAGCTCGCCTGCCCCACAACGCCAGGGATCTAGGTCCTCACTAATAGGCGACCGAGCAGCCTCACTGCTTGGTTCATCCTTGGCAGGCCTCCTCCGGTCCCTCCAGCGCCAAGGAGCGAAACCCTCACGAAGAGGCAGCCCTGCAGCTCCCTGCTCGGCTATCCCTGGCTGGTAGCTCCCTACCCCATAAACGCCAGGGATCAAAGCCCTCACGAAGAGGCAGCCCTGCAGCTACCCTGCTCGGCTATCCCTGGCTGGTAGCTCTCTTACCCACAACGCCAGGGATCAAAGCCCTCGCCAAGAGGCTGCCCTGCAGCTACCCTGCTCGGCTATCCCTGGCTGGTAGCTTCCCTAACCCCACAACGCCAGGGCACAAAGCCCTTGCCAAGAGGCACCGGGAAGCAACCCTGTTCGGCCATCCTTAAGGACAAAAAGTCCTCGCCAAGAGGCACCGGGCAGTAACCCTGCTCGGCCATCCTTAGTAGGCCGCTTACGGCCCCTCCCGCGCTAAGGATGAAAAGCCCTCGCAAGAGGCAACCAGGCCCGCCCTTACTCGGTTATCCCTGGCCGGTAGCTCCCTACCCCAACAAACAAGGGATCAAAGTCCTTCCAGAGGCAACCAGACCCGCCCTTGTTCGGTTATCCCTGGCTGGTAGCTCCTTACCAAACTAGGGATCAAAGCCCTCGCCAAGAGGCACCGGGCAGTAACCCTGCTCGGCCCATCCTTAAGGATCAAAGCCCTCACCAAGAGACACCGAGCAGCTACCCTACTTGGCCCCGTCCTTAGTAGGCCACTCACGGCCCCTCCCGTGCTAAGGATCAAAGCCTTCGCAAGCGGCAACCGGGACCGCCCTTGCTCGGTAATCCCTTACTGGTAGCTCCCTACCCCAACAAACCAGGGATCAAAAACCTCGCCAAGAGGCACCGAGAAACTACCCTGCTCGGCCATCCTTAATAGGCCACTCATAGCCCCTCCCGCATTAAGGATCAAATCCCTCGCCAAGAGGCAACCAGGCCCGCCCTTGCTCGGTCATCCATGGCTGGTACCTACCCACCCCAACAAACCAGGGATCAAAGCCCTCGCCAAGTGGCACCGAGAAGCTGCCCTGCTCGGCACCATCCTTGGTTGGCCAATTACGGTCACTCCAACAACTAAAGAACATGACCTCACCAAGAAGCATCCGGTTCCATGTCTAAGCGATCTCCACTTCGACTTCGGGGCCATGGAGATACTGTCTTCCTGCCGGTCCTCGTACAGTCGACAAGTGATCCGATTCAAGTCGACGAGTAATCGCTGGACGAGAAACATGCCGAACATAAAAGCAGTACTGTGCGAATACAATTTTCTACCAACAAAAGGAAGTACATGCACAAACACTACTGCGAAAACAAAAGATCTTTATTCACAAAGTCAAAGTCTTTACAAGGGTATTGTGGGCTCCCCAGCCTTATCAAATTGCCTGGAGGCTTACAAAAGAGAGAGGAGGAAAAACTAAAAAGGTTGGGCAGCAAGCCCCGCCTAGAACTCACTCCCCTCATCGCTATCGGCCGGAGGCGTGACCACCGAGAGTGGGACCCGAGCATGGAGCTCACCGTCGGCGAACTCCGGAAGCTGCTCCTTGACGGTATCAAGAGCTTTGTTCTATGTGATGGCTGAGGCCTCGCCGTGGTCGACATAAAACTGGTCCGACTCCTTGTAATCCGTCACCGCCTTCCTAGCCTGGATCTCAGAAACCTCCGCCGCCTGAAGCGCCGCCTCGGCATCCCGCCTGCTTGCATCCCTCTCCCTTTTCATGGCCTCAAGGCGATCGGCCAGTTCCACCAACTTCGCCTCAGCGACCCGGTGGGGGCGCGCTCAGGCGGCGATAGGACTCCCGGCATTTTGAAACAGTGAGATCCGCGGTTTCTGACTGGCCTTTGAGGACGATCGACATCTCCCTCTCCAGACGCAGCTCGAGTCGCAGACCCCCGACCTCCGAAAAAGACTCTTTTGCTGACCTCGCAGCCTGAATAGCCCCCTCGGCTTCCATACGAGTAACAAGGGTGCAGTGCTGAAGGACCTGGCGAAAAATGACAGAGGAACTTAAGGACACTCGAACTAAGAAAAGGTCGCTCGAAGTAACACATGAGGGAGTACATACCTGAACCGCCTCCTATGCGATAGCCGCCATTTGGGCCCTCAAGGTCCCCCGCGGCATCTGTCCCCCGGCCGACTCCTCCATACCAGCAAGAAGGCTGGCGGCAATGGAAAGCTCCGACGGGACCACGAACTGGACGTCCCCCTCCTGCACGGGAGTCCCCACCGGAACTTCCATTGGCGGCGCACGAGAGACCATCCTCTTTCGCTTAAGAGGAACCCTGTCTTCGCCCTCTCTTGCATCCCTCGTCTGAGATTCGGGAACCCGTGTACGCCTTTGGCCGCTGCCGGAACTATCGTCAGGAGCTCGTAACGGGGTAGGTGGCCCCGCCGTCGGAGGCACATCCAGCGCAGGGCTCGAGTCAGCCGAAGGCACGGCCGCACCGCCGGCCCCCCTTCAGGACTGAGCGTCGAAGGCACCAAGAGTCTGGGATCAAACCATGTGCCTTGCTAAAAAGGAGAAGAGGCTCGACTCAGAAGGAGAAGAAGCAGAAGGAAGAAGAAGCAAGACATCTAACCTGATGAGAGGAAATCCTCGAGAAGAGAAGACGCTGAGATCCGACCTAAAGGGGAGGGCGCCGAGATAACAAGACTCAGGATGAGGAAATTGGGAAGAGAGAGAGACCCCGAATCAGGCATCCTCTCGATTTATACAGCCGGCGTCCTCATCCAACGGCGACGGTCGACTCCCGCCAAAACGATTCAGTGCACTCGACGGCCACGATCACTCCACCTATCGCAAGCGCATTGGCAGCACCCCATCGGACGCCAGAAGCTTGCGGCACGTCACATCAGCCAACCGACACCCAACACGTGGCCTGTCGCTTCAGCAGAGGGCATACGATCCGGCGCACCCTCTTTAATGCGGAGATCTCACCCTGATTCGCTGACATCACCCGGAAAAAACAACCGACATCCCAGGGACACGCCCGACGATATCTTCGGAAAGGAGTTCACCTCGGGTGATTTGGCAAACCACTCTCGACCCGACCCATCAACTGGTCGGGACGAGAGTGGGGGGCTAATGATGATGCTCCATATCGATGATCTCCCAGATCAGGACACGTGGCAGATGACGTGTCCCAGGGCTCACAAGAAAGGACCTACAGTGGCCGACCAGACCACTCCTGTGCCCGTCCTACAAGCAAATGCTGGCTTACCTCCGAGCCCCCAGCACAATTGGCCTCCTCGGCCCCACAGTTCGTCTCCGAGCTATCACAGGCCCGAGCCTCCTCGGCCCCCTCAGCTCGCCTCCGGGCTCGAGCAGAACCAAGATACCTCGGCTCTCCCGCTCTTCCGCGAGCTCTCCCACCGAGGTCATCTTCCTCGGTCTCATCGACCGACCAACAGCACCGCTTGCAGGCGTAACCGCCATACCGCGAATCTCGCCATGCGCAAGATCTCCGTCGGCCACATCCCATGTTCCACGCCACCACGATCCCCCATTAACTGTTGGATATAGTGCCCCCAGAGTTAATTATTGGATCGCAGGCACGTGATTGCAATGATTGAGGGAGGACCTATACCGGTGGCACAGTCTTACTCGAGAGGTTTGTATACTATCTGGTTTGTCTCTATCATCGTGTACATGCTTTAGGTGACATTGTGGTTCACTATTACACGTTGATGGAGAATAGTATGCTACCATGGTTTGTCTTTATCATCGTGTACTGCTTTAGGTGACCTTACAGGTTGCTATTACACGTTGATAGAGCCCTTAGGATTCTTGCTTGACTACCAGCAGTATGATGACGATCATATACGTGAGAGTTGGATAGTCTATAAGCACATCCTTAGAGTGGTCCCTAGTCGTGGGAGTTTCGAGATTGGGCATCGATACTCCATTAGTAGACTAGTGTATACATTCGAGACCCCGACGAGGGGCGGTGGCCGGTCTCACAAGCCATCGGTGTCAGTTGGATCACCTAAGATGTATACAAGTGCTCATTGGGTTATGAGTACACCGGACAGGACTCGCCGGGAACATGCTAGTTGGTATTATACCTAGCGTCAGATAGCAGTTCCCTGGTGATATGTGTACAGGTTAGTTCATCGACCTGAGATCGTCATTTGTTTCGTGTGAGTTCCCAATTACTACCCTACCACGGCTCAAAGAGTCGTGCAAACAGGTTTTAGTTGGGTACAGTCCCGAGCCACATGGAGGCAGTGAGCGGATCGGCAGGGGTTCGTCTCTCCCGGTATTGGGGGTGAGGTCACGCTGTGTCTAGGAGAACCATTACACGAAGTCTTTGACCAAGGCAGGAGATTTATTGGTAGGTATTCTAGTAGTATCTCAGGGTGTTCTGGGCTACACTCCGACACGACTTGTACCGCTTTTGGGGGTCTGACTTTTACCACCCCCCTAGGCCCGACATGCGATACTATAGACGAACGGACCGGACTGTACGGATATTGTTACCGACAGGCTCAGTAGGGTGTCAGGATGAGTTCGCTCATCGACCTCCCTTTTTGTCAATACCTGGTAGCCCGTTACATATAGCTAGTACCTCTGACGTGCCGGTAGTTAAATCCACAGCCAAAGTATTGACGAGTCTTTAAAGTCCCCCACAGACAGTTTCTCAAGTTTCGGGCGAAACGTTGTAGAGGCCGTATGATATATGGCAGGGTTCGATCTTATACGTGCGGTATTGCACGGATCATAATCGGACGGATCATATTAGTGGGCTTTGGTTTAAGCCAGATCCTAGTATTAGATTTGTTGGATTATTTTAGTCTCATCGCATTCGCATTCAGTCGGAATGCGGATGCAGGTATGTATATACAGGTGAGGGGTATCCTTGTGATCCGTCACGAGTTTACTTTAGATGTTGCCGTATCTTTTTTATTGTTGCAGACATTTGGATTAATGTTTGTATTTGGAAATAATGAGCTAGAATTAATCATGACATGCATTAAATATGACATGACCAAGTTTAGTGACCCATGGTCTTTTTTATTGTGCAAATGTCACATTTGTTTTGGATGTGTGAGTTGAAATGATAAGGAGAGAGGGAAAGGCAACCATATGGTTGTAGTTTACTCTTGTATTATCTTCTTGCTCTCATTCTCACTCTAATTATCATACGACTCAAGAAAAGAAAAAGAAACCTCTTCTTCTTCTTCTTCCTCTAGCTTATCATCTCCATCAATGGCAACACCTCTAACCTCCATCCAAATCCATAGATGCAAGAGACAAAGTGATCACAAACATTCTCTACAACACCTAGGACACGTCGGCTAGCACACTTCGTGCCCGAGTTGCTTCGGATGAAGCGGGAGCCCGTAAAAAGACTCGTAGATGTGGTGCCCTTTCCGACGAGGAGATCAAGACCGGAGATGCCGCGAGGAGCTTGGGATGGTGGCCAAAGACCGAAGGACACGGATCGATCGGTATAGCTTTCCAACCCTCTTTCTAGATAGCTAGTTATAGGTTAATGGTTCGATCCGGGTTTTAAGCATACGATAGCGCCGGTTTTCAAGTTAAGAAAAAGTTTCATTTCCGCATTTTGGCCTCGTACAGACGGCCGGGGCGCTACCGTAGACTTACATAGCATCAGAGCCACGCCATTAACCTATTCTAGCTTGCTCTAACGTGTTTAGAATTTCGATCGAAGAAAAATTCCAAAAACCACAATTTCAAATATGCAGTTTCTGTCGATTTTTATTTGTGCTCGAAAAATTATTTTGAGTGTTGCAGAAATACGTGCAGGCTTTTCTAAGAGATCTGTGAAAATTTGGTTTCATGTTGCCACTGTTCCGCCGCGGACCGCGGCCATACCCATGCATTGGCCGCGGTTCCGCCGCCATTTCAAGTCAACAATCGACCAAAATTTCTACAGTTCTTTCTGACTTGGAATTGGGGTTTATGGTATATTCTGTTTGGGCCCAGATTTATTTTGTGTACTGGGTATTGTACTTGGGGCCCACTTCGGGAAATTTAGTCGATCGAAAATTTTAAACATGTTAGTTCACAGTATTTACATTATATCTGCGACCGTGAATATCATTTGATCGGTAAATCCTGTCTAATTGCTGTAGTTCTTTTAGACGGATTTGCGAACGTGACATTCACGTTGATGTTCTGTGTTGTGCTGTGATGTTGCGGATTTGTCGTGGTGGATAGCCTGGATGCAATGGTAGTACAGTTTGGTTGTATTTGTACATTTGATATTGCGGGACGAGCGTCCGACATGTGGACTGCCGTCACTGCCTGTTTGTATATTATTCTTTTGGGGCACGACCGGGCTGAGGTCGATGTACCTGTTGTATATATTTTACTTTCTGTACTAGGATTACCCTGCGGAGGGGTGCAAGGGTAGCCGGGTTCTAAAGGGCAATGGGCCCGCATCTCATGGCTTTGAGACAGAAGAGGCTTCACTCTAGAATTGGCGGGCTATTTGCTGCACTCGTAGGGGGTACAGGTTGACCCAAGGAGGGGTGCTCAAGTTACCGGATTCCGTGAAGTGCTGGGTGGTCCATTCATTTTGCTGATGGGGGCTGCCTCGCTTCAAGTTTTGGCAGGTAACTTGCCGCGCCCGTAGGGGTCTAGGATTTCATTGCACAGGCTATCCACACGACCAGGGGAATGTCGGGTTTCAATAGCGGCTCTATGAAACCCGGGGATCCCAGATTATCTGTATTGTTCTGTGATGCTTATTACATTTCTGTGATGTTGCATTTTATCACGCCTTGAGCGAATATTATATATTGATATATATACTAGTAGATGTTGTATATGTTTTACATCCGCGCTAGTCTAGTCCCCGCTCTGTCGTTAGTTAAGTAACCTAACGGGTGATGACGGGACCCAGTGGCGAATGCGGATGGCATATACGTACATCGTATTTTCGTTCTCTTGTGGTGTGATCAATTGATGAGACCGCGTTGATTCGGATCAATGTAAGCTAAACAAACCTATTTGATGTTGTTGGAACATTTTTCAAAAAGCTGTTATTGCAAGGACGTTCTCTTTTGTTTTGCAGAGTGGTATTCGGTTATGAATATCCAGCACCTCAGTCGACGAGGCAAGGGCCGAGATCCCTTCACCGGGAGTGACCCCTTAGACAGAAGTTTGCATCAGGGTAATAACTTCACTATAGCCGATTACCGTTTGTTTTGCATCGTGGTATTCAGTTGGAATATCCTGCACCTCATTCTACGGGGAAAGAGCCGAAATCCCTTCACCGGGAGTGACCTCTTTAACAAAGGTTTTCGCCACTATATTTTTATAAAAATCTATCCGGTTCCTTCAACGATATCAAGTTTATTACGTTAAAGGTTTTTCGCCAAAAACCATTCGTAGCCCTCCGTCATTTCAGACGGATAGCACTTAGTATTCATGCTATGTTTGTTGGCCTTAGTCAAGGCACAGTGTATGGTAGCTATTTGTTACTTTTCTGCAGTATAGATAGATGCGTTGGTTTGGGACAGTCGTACAGCCTTGTTGGCCCTAGTCAAGGGCTTGTACGGATGGGTTCAAATTAACCTGGACAATGACGGGTAGAACTTGACATGTGACTTATGATTTGTTGGCCTTAGTCAAGGTCATAAGAGCATGGGGTAAAAATCACATCGGGAGTATCTAAAGAAACTGAAACTTGCCAGATATGCGCATACCTTCTGGAGTGTGATAACGTGAGTGGATTCCATCACGTTATCATGCGATGATAGTTGGATCCCGATTCCCACTGATGAGTTGGTTTACTCCTCGGGTGATCCCGACTAATTCTTCTTTCAGGTTTGGAGGAGAATTTGAGGTTACAGTGGGAGGTTTTCTGATTAGATAAAGTGATAACCATTCTGATCTAGGTTAGAGTGCACGCTGAATGTTTATTTTCTCTCTCTCTTTGGCAGCGACCATGGCCCGACCCTTGACTATGACTCAGTGACCAAGTTAACCGAACCTTCTTAAAACACTGGCTTTTGGATTGTCAGAGTTGCATACCTCATTGCCACTCCTACTTTACCCTTTTTTCTCCAGAACACCCCGTATTGCTACGAACGTCCACTTCCATTAGATAAAACCATCTTATGGTTATATACGAACTCGAAGGAACTTATTACAGATTCGAGGATGGTTTCCGGTTCTGGAGAAAACGAATAGGACTATTCAGTTGTCTTTTCCTTTTACCTTTTTTCTGGTTGCGAGTGTTCCTTGGATTAGGACGGTACACCTATTACGCTAATTGGATAGTCTTCTTCCAAACCATAGGCAGGTGCCGAATGGTGGGGAATGAAGAAAACTAATTAGCCTAATGATGGTGTACAGAAGGTAATAAGTTAAGACAAATAAAGGGATTAGTAAGAGGGCAAAGTAAACTGCGACTGCTACTCACGACCAAACCAAGTATTTCTTCGCCAATCCTACACCACCTTTGTATTTCTCCAGAACACTCCGTATCACTACGAAGATCCACAGTTTATTGGATACTCCATCGTATGGTTATATACGAACTCGAAAGGACTTGTTCCAGTTCGGGGATGGATTCTGGTTCAGGAGAAATAGGAATAAGGTTTATTCGGTTGTCTTTTATCTTCACCTTCTCTCAGGTTGCGAGTACTCCTAGGATTAGGAGAGTACACCCATTACGCATATTGGATAGTCTTCTTCCAAACCATAGGCTGGTGCCGAACGGTAGGGAAGGAAGAAAACCATTTAGCCTAACGAAGATGTACAGAAGGTAACGACTAAAGACAAATAAAGGAATTTGGAGAGATGGCAAAGAAATATACAGTTAAAGTCATGAATCTGAATAATGGAAGTGGCATTACTAGGAATACCTAGATACCCCTTCGAAACATTTACATGTTTCAGTTTCACTATGTATTGTTAAAAGAAAACTGATTTCCCAATTAGCCCTTGCTCCAGTGTATGTATTTACCAGGTTTGATTCTCACATCTGTATGGTTTTACAGATGATGAGTGGGAGTAAGTTATTGGGAATTGGGTGATCATCCTCATTATATCTGGATTCGTTGTAATTGGTGATATTTGAGGAAATCGCCTGGGTTGTTTGCCGGACGACAAATATTTGGTTTTGAATATCCGTTGTTATGCACCAATTTCAAATTAATATATCTGTACGTTTATTTTTATAAAGTGAGATATAACTTTTTGAAATTATGTCCATGACATTTACCTATATCAGTGGATGGTTAGGTAAGGAGCATTAAACAACGGTGTAATTCTTCTTAACCATAAGTACAGTTTTCAACCTACGACACACAGGGAGTGAGTTATTAGACTCAGAGAACTTATACAGAGTATTGTATGTTGTCCAGTGTCCATGAGCACAGAGGGGTTGGTACTCGTACTATATTCTGTTTACTTGTGACTTCTTTAGTTCTTAGACATGCGTTTCGTAGAAATGCAAGGTCTAAGTTTTGAGAAGTTATAGGTATAAGAATAAAGTAGAGAATCAGGTGTTGCAAGTATCAGGATTCTTCAAGATAATCGATGATGTAGATACTTGTGTATGGTATTCAGTTGATAGTAATGATTAAGAGAACTTGCTTCTCTTTCAGGTTACTCATAATTGGAAGCATTCCTAAGTTAAGTAATGCTGATCGGCCTCTCTCCATTTAGTTGATATGCACTGGAGACAGCTGCATGATTTGAATCTGGTTCCAATTAATCAGTGCCTCCGTTTCTATATTGGATATAGAACGGTTCATATCTTAACGATGTTAAGGTACGGGGAGTTGTCCGGCTTATGCTTAAAACCAGACTCTGGATAACTCAAGGCACGTTTCTGTAATGGCTGTTTGTGGGTTGACCCGGGCTATGACGAGGTTTGACTTTCTACCATCTGGAAGATCAATAGTGATATTGTTCTTGACTCACCACAGTTTTAATAAAAATGGATTTTTTCAGAAAACAGTAGTGGGGGTATGGTAGAACTAGAAGTGATTCCAGAACCGCAAACGATTACTGAAAATTTGACAAGAACCTAAAGATTCAATCTGGTTTGACATTCTATTGGTCACTCCGCAGATATGGTGGGTAAGCTCAGGCATCCGAGAGGTACTCCGGTAGCCTCAAGGACGGTGAAAGGGAGGTTCTTGTTTGCCCAGATCTGACACTACTGTTGTTCCAGGCTATGAGATCCGGCAGGAGGATGAGTATAGCGTCGTTCTAAACTAGCTTTAGAAGTGCACGAGTATATGAATTTGCCAGAGGGTTGTGTAGTCAGTGGGAGCAGCGGAAGCATAGTGGACAAGTAGCTTATGTCTATTTATAGACTAAAGCAGATACAGCGGAGATAGATCATCTATTTCTGATGTGACAGTCATAGGTTTGACTTCATCAGAATAGGAGATGGATCTGTTAAGAAGGTAGTAGGGTGTGATGTCCTGGTGTTTGGATGACATACACAGAGTAGGAAGTGAAATTCCTATACTACGATCGGTTATACTTTGGTTGTCACACAGTGGTTTCTCCACATAAGATATGGATATTATATTAGATATTCTGGTTACTAGATCTATGGTTTTAGATCTAGATTTGGGTAGTTTCCCAATCTGGGTACTTAGACAGTATTCTAAAAGTGTTTTAGAATGGACGACTCCTGGCACGGTAGTGTACCTGCAGGTGATGGAGTCACCCTCTCTAAAAGTGTCTTACAGACTAAAGGGGAGAGGGATGTGCGTGATTGGCAGATCACTTGCTTAGGCAATTGAGTCAATCATGAGATGTCAAGTACCACACCAGATATTGTTTTTGCACGAGATGCAGTAAGTTGATATTAATCCTATCCTGGAGAGACATTCGGAAGCAGTTTTAGAACATAAGTGGATGTTCTAGGGATATGATAACAACAGCCTCTTTTGGGATACGGTTATCATTCCAGGCTTCCAAGGTGACCTGGATGACAGAGTGGCTGTCAGAGTTGTAGTTTTCCCTCTAACAAGGGGCAGTATTTTGGACAGGTGGTCCAAGCGGATACTGAGGGAGGCATGGCACAGGATACTGATTGGTTTCAGTTGACGATACAGTCTAAGAAGTTTGGATTTGGAGTTCATTCATGAACTAGGTCCCATCAGATATCCAGACATATTCTAAGACAGGTATTGCTCATTTCGGGAGATGGCTTTCTCCACGAACTTGAGATAAAGAGAGACATAGAAAGAAACATCAGGGCGGATCTACTAGCTGAGGCTATTCCTCGAACGCAATAGTTTCGCAAACGGGCTTTGTGAGACTGATTAGTAGAGGAGTTGGGTGTTCGGTATCACACGGGCTGTGAGTATGCGACATCGCAATAATTAGCCTTGAGTGCAAGTGGGAGATTGTTGGATATAGTGCCCTCATAGTCAATTATTGGATCGCAGGCACATGATTGCAATGATTGAGGGAGGACCTATACCGGTGGCATAGTCTTACTCGAGAGGTTTTTATACTATCTGGTTTGTCTCTATCATCGTGTACATGCTTTAGGTGACATTGTGGTTCACTATTACACGTTGATGGAGAATAGTATGCTACCATGGTTTGTCTTTATCATCGTGTACTGCTTTAGGTGACCTTACAGGTCGCTATTATACGTTGATAGAGCCCTTAGCATTCTTGCTTGACTACCAGCATTATGATGACGATCATATACGTGAGAGTTGGATAGTCTATGTCACGCCCTGCTTCCCAAAATACGGAATACGAGGGGTAGACAAGGCCAGCCATGCTCCTACGGTCAAGGAAATGTCCTGCCGTAGTCACACTTCGGCTTCTAGTTTTTCATGGTAAACAGTAAGTAATGCACATGTAATGAGAAAATGCAGTAACTGGAAGAAACAATGATATAAACTGACCTGAAGTGGAACAAACGAAGGTAACTCGGAAAGGCAAGTCAAGATGTCTGTGATGCACTGATCCAGGCTAAATCTTCTCCTCACACTGAGCATGCATACTCAGGTCGTCAGAGCGACATAATAGCAATATAATATATATAAAATCAAGTGACAGTTCTAACAGTGGTAATGGATATGAATAACAGTAAATCAACGACAGCATGAATATGAAGGTGCAGTAATCAATGCAGCGGAACGGTAAAGCAGTATAACGATATGTCATGTATGCCAACACAGTATATAAGGAATAAAATGCCAGTATCCCTATCAGTCTCTAAGTCTCACTGTACAGGTCACTAAGCCTATCGTCAGTCCAAGTGTGAGAGTCAACCACTCGCGAGTGTCCTCCACCCAAGGGTAGAACCCAAGGGCAAGGGACCACGGGCCCAACATGTAACAAGAATATCACGGTGTATATATCACGTACCCTGTAAATCTCCATATAACTCCCTAAATATATAAGCCGGCATGGGACTCCCGAGATTCTGTTGAACTCACACTTAAACTACCCCACACCCCGTGGTCTATATCAAACGCTAACCACAACCCTAAATACTAATCGATCCGTGATAAGTCTGCGCGAGAACTGGAGGCAGGACCTCCATCAAGCACGTCCCGACTAATACCTAAGATAAATGGCAGTGTCGGATGCCTTATCTGTGACACCCGTGCAAGCGCTTCCATAAGTGTCCCATACCACTTATAGTCATACGTACACGCATCCCACAGACGTCGACAATGCAATATAATAATAGGGTCACTGATTGTGTACAAGTACGTATCACTTTCACTTAATCACGGATACACGAACAATGACGTACTTGCCACAATCATCGCTAAAAATCTAACACTGGGTGAATGCACGATATCACTAGGTTATCACCACAACGATATAGGTATGATATGATGCATGAACAGTATATAAGCATGATCAAGATGTTATGAAACAATATTTTATCACTTGCACGATTTATCTTGAAACGTACTTATATAATTTAGCGAAACGATAAACAGGTAATATTTAGCATGTTCAGTTGTCCATCCATCGAATTTAGTTTCAAGCCAATCGGGTTCCAGGATAACTAGTTATAACCATTTCATTTTAAGCGCTCGCGGCTGGAAATCCGGTTTCAGAATTAGAAATCCATTTCGCAACGCATTTTAATCCTAATTGGGATCAGATTTTAGCGACTCTACAGTTGGATTAATTCTAGGGTTTTCAGTAAGGTTTTCAACGCAACAGACGGATCTTCAATCGCATCTGTACGTCGGGAGATATACAATGTTTAACCCTAATATGTCAGTTCTGATTCTATCGGGACTGTTATGCGTCCCGATCTTCTAAATTACAGATTAAATATCAAACGATAACGAAACAGAATGAAACTAATTGTGTTATCTAGCTAACAGGTTTATCTATAGTGAACAGCGGAGTTCCGCAACCTACGAGTTAAGGAAATCCTGTGGTATCCAATACGGAACAGCAAGCAACAATTGGAGTAGCTCTGGACTGCAGTCCAGAGTCGCTCTCCGATCGGAATATCATTACAATTTAGGTACAGGAATGTCTGGAAACTGGTATAGGGTTAAAGTTCGTCGAGTTGGCTTCGATTTGAGCCCTCGAACGCACCTTTCTAATATGTATACAATTTATGATGAATTTATTTGTTTTCAGGCACGAGGAAATTATAGTTTTAATGGCTTACTTGGGGGTATCAATTTTAGTCGTTAGCAGTCATATTATCAAACGAAATTCATACACTAAGTTCGAAGCCATACGGGCCAAACAAAACTATTTAGTTCCGCCAAATTGGGAAAGGTTCCCCATTGAGAACACACGTCGAGCAGGTTATGGCACATAATCGGTTTAAATCTGCAACTTTATAATCTATGTATTTAATGTTTGTAACACAAGTAAATAGCATGTAAGCAAGTAAAAACTTGCCTGGAGGCGTCTAGTACGATGCACGGCAGCGACAATGACGATCTCTGTAGGTGCTCGACGGAATATCGGAGCTCGACTCGGCTTGGGTTTGCGTCGCAGCCTTGCTGTTGATGCGGGAATGCTTGATTGTGCCGGGCCGTTAGTGGGGGAGAGGGAGTGAGAGGGATACCTAGAGAGAGTTGTAGAGGGAGAGAGATACAGAGTTAGAGAGAGAAAGAGATATATACAGAAATGAGATAGAGATAGAGAACTGAGACTTAGGGGGAGAGAAGAGACTGAGAGAGAGAGAGAGAGAGAGAGAGAGAAGAGACTGAGAGAGAGAGAGAGCTGGAAGATCTGAGATTGAGAGGGGGACAAAGGGAGATGATGATGATGACGGAGTTCAGGGGCGCCGACGATGAGGCGAGAAGCTCACCGTCGTCGACAGCGGGCGGTGGTCGAGCTCGGGATTAATGGGTCGGGTGTGCAGAGGAGTCGGGTGTGCACGGCTGCAGGCGGAGGGGTAGTGTAGGGAGCTCTTGATGGTGGAGAGAGGTGAGCGAGGGAATAATGGTGGGGGTGCAGTCGTCGTTGTCGAGAAAAATGGGTGGTGGCAGCAGAGGTGAATTTGAGAGATAAGGAGGAAGGAGAAAAGAGACGAGGGAGAGGAAACGAGTTGAGGAAAAAATGGGTGTAGGTGAGAAGAGAGGAGAGGTAGTGGAGGCGGGGTCGCGCGTCGAGGGCGGGTAACGCACGCAAGCGACGTGGCGCGAGCGTGGGCGGAGGCGACGGAGTTGGGTCGAGCGCGCACGGGAAAAGAAGTGAACCGTTGGGGAGAAGAAAGGGTTAATGGGTCGGGTCGGGTAGGTGAGGAGGCGGGCTGGGCTGAAGTAGAACGGGCCGGGCATACAAAATAATTTCCTAAATATGCTTCGTGGGCTGCAGGGGGGACGGGCCGGCTCAAATTCTCAATAATTTGAGTGGGCTGAGGGAAATAAAAAGGGGGCGGCCCAGGTGATTTATAAGGATATTTATTTGAAGGAAAAAATGGGTGGGCTTGGTAATTGAAACGGGCTGAGGAAAGAAATTTAAATTCTAAATTTCTAAATGGGGATTTCCAATTGGGCTAGGGTTAAGATTAGTTAATAATGAATTAAAGAGTGGGTTGAGGCAATGGGCTGAGACATAGATTTTGGGTTTAAATCAATAACTGAGAAAACTGAAAAGCTGGGCTCGGGTATTTGTAAAGAAAAATATAGGATTAGGGAATTAGGTCTGGGTTGAGGAAATAATGATAAGAGAGAAGTAAAGATTTGGGTTTGGGGTTTTAGGGTTTAAAGAAAGTTTCTTTAAATAATTGAAGGATTAAAAATAACAAATTTATTGTTTACAGAGAAATACAGATTTAGGTGTATAAAAAGATCCGGGTATTACATCATACCACCCTTACAAAAATTTCGTACTCGAAATTTAAAATAAACGATTAGTTATACAAATATAAGCGAAAACTATTAGATTGCACACTAACACCGAAGATTTATTAACAGTACGTGGACGAAGAAATTTGAAAATTTATATATATAAATAAGAACAACATACAAAAGGTATGACTAAATAGGTATAAAGCAAGAACAATTATAAGAGCAACTACGAGTATACGAGAATATATGTATCAATAGCGAACAATAATAATCAAAGTGTGTTCGATAAAAGTCGAAACCCAAACATGTGCACGTATAAGTATATTAAAGATAGCACAACAGAAAACTAAGTATAAGGCACAATTATTTATAATAGGAATCATAGGCACACAACCCGAAAATAAGATAACAAGAATAAAGTAGTGGAAATTTAGTCGGTAGGTTAAACCATTTTAGGAAACGTATCGATCAAATAGTTTTAAAATAGCTTAGAAAACCCATATGGTGAAAATAAGAAACATGGAACAAAATGTGCGCGATGTAAGGTTGCGCTACTGAAAATGGGAATAATAATAGTGTACTTAAAATACATAAAACGGAGTAATCAATAACACGTACTCTTTTACAAAATACTGAAAACTAAATTTTCGAATAACAGTGTTTCTAAATATAGCTAGGGTAACAAGAAAAACACAAGGAGGTATAGGGCTAGCTAGGGTAATGATTACAAAGAAGTGTGGCTTATTCAAAGGTCAGAGTGTGGCGGCTTTAGGTTGAATGTTAAGGAGATTGGGATAGGGTCAGCACATGAAATAAGGGTGAGCAATACAGGAATACAAAAGAAAAGTGTGGGGGAAACAATGGTCGGTACAACACACGAATCAAAATTTGAAGAATTGGTGAACTCGGAAGTTTCACAAGAACTGTTCTCCTTCCAGAAGGATCTCAACGGGGCACAGACGAGGGATGGAGGGTGTCTCATTCCAAGGATCAGGGTGCGGTACTTTCTAGTCGAAATCGAGGGTGAAAACTATACAATGAGTAGGGGTGGATAATCAGGGAACTTAGCAGAAAATAAATGGATATGGGCAATAACCAAGTATCGAGCGAACCAATAATCAAAAGATTTACGAATTCAGAGGATTTATTTCATTCAAGAAAATCTGAAACAAGGCATTCTCAAAGACGGAAAGTGGCCCTAAACTATATACATTTTATTTGGCCAGATAGACAACATCAAAAGAATTCTGTCAGTCGCGGTTATGGAGATTCAGCAGGTTGCGGTAGGCTCGCGCACTCAGGTAGGGACGTCCGTTTCCATATCGCCTCGCAAGCATCGCCACTGGAAGTTCCTCCACAGCAGGGTCCTGATCTTCTGGTCCTTCCTCCTTGGGTGGAGCTTCTTCATCGAGGTCTGATTCTAAGTGTCCCTCTCCTTCTGGGTTTTCTTCCATGGGGTCCTCCACTGGATTTTCTTCTATTGGATCTCCCTCGGGATCTTCCTCTATCGGGTCTTCTTCTATAGGGTTCTCTTCAGGATCTTCTTCTTCTTCGTCGAAATCAGCTATCACGTTAAACTCTGGGGCGGCTGCTTCTTCGTCCTCTGAATCGTTGTTTCCAAAGTCGACCTGGGGACCATTGACCTCATCATCAGAACTCGTCAGTGTGTGATCTAAGGAAACGCATGACTGTGTATCCTCATCTAGATGCGGCGCTGCTCCAGGGTGGGCCATGGTCTGAAAGAAGGAGAGTCATGATTAGACAATGGAATGAATAAGGAAAATGGCCAAGTGTACGAAGTATCAAAAGATATGCGGTAGCAGGAATTGTAAAATCAAGATTAAAGTGTTATGCTACTGAATAATATGAACAAGGGAAATGATAAGAGAATGATACACATAATACGATTCAAATTTTATTGCATTCAACTAAAAGTTCAGCGGATACAAGGTTTCAAACGGAAAGAAACATTCATAAAATGACAATATTATTACTGAAAGTAGATAACATGAAAAATCATTCTTCGTCTGCTATAACAGTGCATTCTCGTCGCGAGAGTTGAATCCTGCGTTTGATCCGCCTTATCGTCGAAGTCCGAACTACGCGGTAATCCTCACTTGGCAGAAGTGGGGAGTGTGGACGAGTTTCTTTCTTGCAGTTCTTTCCTTTCTGGGTAGCCGTTGATGAGGTGTTTGTTGGAACCGCATATCAGACATTTCCCTTGGGCACAGCGACAACTGAAGGTGTCCTGGCCTCTTACAATATCCACAGCAAGGGTTCTTCTGATGCTTCTGTTGACGCTTCATCTTCTTCTCCTTCCCTCGTCTAATAGGGATCCCTTTATGATAGGAGACTCCCGCTGGGGTCTGATTCACCTGTCTTCTCAGCCCTTCAGCTAATAAGTCGTTTGTTCGCTCCCGGGCTTCCTTTAAACCTTGCAGTACGCTCAGAATTCCAACGGTCTGATTCTGGGGAGCGGATATAGATGAAGAGTCGTTGGAAGACATGATCCTGAACAATGATTTTGAGGATGATATAAGTCACAAGATATACGAATCAAAATATAATATGGATAGGACAAGGATTCAAAAATATCAGAAGTGATGATTTTATTACAAGTGGAGAATCAATCGTATGACTTTAAGTCACCTAAACCGAATACGGTAGTGCAATTGTAACCACGTACTCTTGTCAGGTCACCCGAAACCACAACGAATGGATAGCTGAACACACGATGTGAATATGGATCAAGAGTGACAAGTTTACAACCTAGACCGAGAAATGTCTTAGGTTGCCAAACTATACACGGAAAACTGCAATCCCAAACGATGCAAAACCTGGCTTTGATACCAACTAAACCATGTCACGCCCCGCTTCCCAAAATACGGAATACGAGGGGTAGACAAGGCCAGCCATGCTCCTACGGTCAAGGAAATGTCCTGCCGTAGTCACACTTCGGCTTCTAGTTTTTCATGGTAAACAGTAAGTAATGCACAGGTAATGAGAAAATACAGTAACTGGAAGAAACAATGATATAAACTGACCTGAAGTGGAACAAACGAAGGTAACTCGGAAAGGCAAGTCAAGAAGTCTGTGATGCACTGATCCAGGCTAAATCTTCTCCTCACACTGAGCATGCATACTCAGGTCGTCAGAGCGACACAATAGCAATATAATATATATAAAATCAAGTGACAGTTCTAACAGTGGTAATGGATATGAATAACAGTAAATCAACGACAGCATGAATATGAAGGTGCAGTAATCAATGCAGCGGAACGGTAAAGCAGTATAACGATATGTCATGTATGCCAACACAGTATATAAGGAATAAAATGCCAGTATCCCTATCAGTCTCTAAGTCTCACTGTACAGGTCACTAAGCCTATCGTCAGTCCAAGTGTGAGAGTTAACCACTCGCGAGTGTCCTCCACCCAAGGGTAGAACCCAAGGGCAAGGGACCACGGGCCCAACATGTAACAAGAATATCACGGTGTATATATCACGTACCCTGTAAATCTCCATATAACTCCCTAAATATATAAGCCGGCATGGGACTCCCGAGATTCTGTTGAACTCACACTTAAACTACCCCACACCCCGTGGTCTACATCAAACGCTAACCACAACCCTAAATACTAATCGATCCGTGACAAGTCTGCGCGAGAACTGGAGGCAGGACCTCCATCAAGCACGTCCCGACTAATACCTAAGATAAATGGCAGTGTCGGATGCCTTATCTGTGACACCCATGCAAGCGCTTCCATAAGTGTCCCATACCACTTATAGTCACACGTACACGCATCCCACAGACGTCGACAATGCAATAGAATAATAGGGTCACTGATTGTGTACAAGTACGTATCACTTTCACTTAATCACGGATACACGAACAATGACGTACTTGCCACAATCATCGCTAAAAATCTAACACTGGGTGAATGCACAATATCACTAGGTTATCACCACAACGATATAGGTATGATATGATGCATGAACAGTATATAAGCATGATCAAGATGTTATGAAACAGTATTCTATCACTTGTACGATTTATCTTGAAACGTACTTATATAATTTAGCGAAACGATAAACAGGTAATATTTAGCATGTTCAGTTGTCCATCCATCGAATTTAGTTTCAAGCCAATCGGGTTCCAGGATAACTAGTTATAACCATTTCATTTTAAGCGCTCGCGGCTGGAAATCCGGTTTCAGAATCAGAAATCCATTTCGCAATGCATTTTAATCCCAATTGGGATCAGATTTTAGCGACTCTACAGTTGGATGAATTCTAGGGTTTTCAGTAAGGTTTTCAACGCAATAGACGGATCTTCAATCGCATCTGCACGTCGGGAGATATACAATGTTTAACCCTAATATGTCAGTTCTGATTCTATCGGGACTGTTATGCGTCCCGATCTTCTAAATTACAGATTAAATATCAAACGATAACGAAACAGAATGAAACCAATTGTGTTGTCTAGCTAACAGGTTTATCTATAGTGAACAGTAGAGTTCCGCAACCTACGAGTTAAGGAAATCCTGTGGTATCCAATACGGAACAGCAAGCAACAATTGGAGTAGCTCTGGACTGCAGTCCAGAGTCGCTCTCCGATCGGAATATCATTACAATTTAGGTACAGGAATGTCTGGAAACTGGTATAGGGTTAAAGTTCGTCGAGTTGGCTTCGATTTGAGCCCTCGAACGTACCTTTCTAATATGTATACAATTTATGATGAATTTATTTGTTTTCAGGCACGAGGAAATTATAGTTTTAATGGCTTACTTGGGGGTATCAATTTTAGTCGTTAGCAGTCATATTATCAAACGAAATTCATACACTAAGTTCGAAGCCATACGGGCCAAACAAAACTATTTAGTTCCGCCAAATTGGGAAATGTTCCCCATTGGGAACACACGTCGAGCAGGTTATGGCACATAATCGGTTTAAATCTGCAACTTTATAATCTATGTATTTAATGTTTGTAACACAAGTAAATAGCATGTAAGCAAGTAAAAACTTGCCTGGAGGCGTCTAGTGCGATGCACGGCAGCGACAACGACGATCTCTGTAGGTGCTCGACGGAATATCGGAGCTCGACTCGGCTTGGGTTTGCGTCGCAGCCTTGCTGTTGATGCGGGAATGCTTGATTGTGCCGGGCCGTTAGTGGGGGAGAGGGAGTGAGAGGGATACCTAGAGAGAGTTGTAGAGGGAGAGAGATACAGAGTTAGAGAGAGAAAGAGATATATACAGAAATGAGATAGAGAGAGAGAACTGAGACTTAGGGGGAGAGAAGAGACTGAGAGAGATAAGAGACTGAGAGAGAGAGAGAGAGAGAGATAAGAGACTGAGAGAGAGAGAGCTGGAAGATCTGAGATTGAGAGGGGGACAAAGGGAGATGATGATGATGACGGAGTTCAGGGGCGCCGACGATGAGGCGAGAAGCTCACCGTCGTCGACAGCGGACGGTGGTCGAGCTCGGGATTAATGGGTCGGGTGTGCAGAGGAGTCGGGTGTGCACGGCTGTAGGAGGAGGGGTAGTGTAGGGAGCTTCTTATGGTGGAGAGAGGTGAGCGTGGGAAAAATGGTGGGGGTGCATGTTGGGGTAAAAATTTACACCCCCGTTGACCGAGTCAAAGTCAAGGTCAACCCCAAGCCAGGTGGGCCCAAGCCCAGATCAAGCGGGCCCATGCCCAAGTCGAGCCCGCGGCCAGCCTCTCTCATGCCAACAACAAAATCATGTCATAAATAATTTCTATGTAATTTTTTATGCATGAATGTAAACAAAATGGGCATAAAGCCAATATTTTGTAAGCCCATGGCTTATGTGCAAAAATGAAATGACACATGAGCCATGGGATGGCTAAAATGCCATTTTGTAAAGCCCAAGGGGCTGTATGTAAATATGTAAGCCTATATAAGGCAACATGATGATGAATAAAAAAAAGACTTTTCATTCTCTCCAAAAAAAATTAGAGCTGAGCTCTTTCTTCCTTCTTCAAGGTTCCAAAACCTTCTTCTTTCTCTTGAATTAAATCAAGAGTTTTACTCTTCCTTTTTCAAAACTAAATAGTTTTCCACCACAAAACCCACAAAGGGGAACTTGGATCTGCCATCAGATCTTAAAAAGGAGAGATTTTGAGATTTTACATCTCTTGATCTTCAAGATCCAGCAAGCAACAGGAGGAAGAAGAAGAACCCTTCCATTAACCCAAAAAAAAAAAAAAAAAAAAACACTCAGGAGTCTAACTCCTCTTTGATTTCTCTTCAGAGAAATCGTTTTAGGCTAAAAGCCTGTTGTGTGCGCAAGTCGCCCGCGTGCCGACACGTGGCGCGCGCTTGCGCAACTGCGCAAGTGCGCAAGTCGCCCGCGTGCCGACACGTGGCGCGCGCGCTGGCGCACCTGCGCACCTGCGCAAGGCGCCCGCGTGCCGACACGTGGCGCGCTCGCTTGCGCACCTGCGCAGTTGCGCAAGGCGCCCGCGTGCCGACACGTGGCGCGCGCGCTTGCGCAACTGCGCAAGTGCGCAAGTCGCCCGCGTGCCGACACGTGGCGCGCGCGCGCTTGCGCACCTGCGCATCCCTTGGATGTCTTTTCCCCCTCTTTTGTGTACATATATACACATATACATATGTATACAAATTTATACATACACGTACTCCACGACACTGTCCCTGTTAGAAAAAAATTTCTAACGGGGCGCTGCCCCGCACCCCGCAAGGGGGCTGCTAGCCCCCTTGACCCCCAGCCCGCTATCCGGGTAGCGGGACCCCCGTAAAAACTCTGCGTGGCTCCCGATATATCCAAACCCCCCTTTCAGAACTGAACACACGTATACTGCACATTGAGTTCGCATGACCAGTTTAACCCGTTAATCGGAGGTTCCCTCACCCCAAAGGCGACGGGTAATTAACGGCAGCTTAGTCCGCGGCTGCCGGAGATTCGGATCCTCACAATCATTAAACCCCGGCCTACCCTAGGCAGGGGGAATCTGTAGTACGCCTGACAAGCGCACGCGTATTCCCATCTCAATGGGGTGACGAAAAACACCCTACAGATTCTGGCACGCCCGGTGGGACCAATCTCTCCTCCCATATTTCGGGTTAAGCGTTCATGCGAACTCAATCAATGTACATATCTGTATTTATACTAAAATAATGCTCTTTCATGAAGGTCTTCAAGCAGTCACCTTTCAACAATGTCTCCAGTGATGAACTCATCTCTCAGCACAGCTCCCGTCTCCTACACGATGAGGATAGACTCTAGGACGGTCCTTCCGGCCAGTCTCGGACGACAATGGGAGGAGCCGCTGCTACCATTTGGCTCTATCATGTTCATGCCAGTTGGCGCCATCCCGGCTCCTCAAGCCCCAGTGACAGACAGACCGGTCTCGAAAGGCAAGAGGCCAAATGTGGTGGTCGCGAGGGCACCTCAGCCCAAGTGCAAGTCCGTTTCCGAACGACTCCCCATGGCCCCAGCTGGGGGCAAGGCCATCAACACCAACAAAGCTACAACGGTGCCTCTAACCACTGCTCGATCGGGTGTCTTCTCTAAGCTCCCCTCTGATCAACTCACAATGGCTTCCCGGGTAGCGGATGCCCGCCAAGCCTCCAAAATCGAGAAGCTGAGGGAGAAAAGGCTCAGATATAGAGCCAACAAAAGGGCTAGGGCTACTGCCAGGCTAAACCTCATGAGGTTCGAAGAACAGGGTTACCCCGCCAAAGATGAGGGGATGGCTGAATGTGTTATCCACACTGTCTACGTGGTGGGCACGCGCAGCAAGAGCAAGGACGGGGCCACCACATCTCAAATCCAATCTGGCTTGAATGTGGTTGCCACTTCCCAAGAACAGCCGCCTCCGCTGGATGATGAGAACCCTCTCGATGAGGCTGATAGGCAGAGAGAGCCCTCAATTCATGAGGAGTCAGGCTCGGAAAGCGAAGATGAGCCAACTTTCCGTCCTAAGACCGCAGAGCAGCAACTTCTCCAAGAGCTTCGAAAACAGCTTAGAAGCAAAGATAAGGAGATGGCCAAGCTCTACTCAAAGATCGACGACTTGACAAATGTCGTCTTACGGCTTACGGCCCAACTTGCCTCTCAGCCGCCCAATCAAGCACAGGGCTCAGCTCATGAACCGGGAAACGGTGTCCCGAGACAGCCGACGCCCGTTCCCTCAAATCCAAAAGTGGGTGGACCGCATGAAAATCAGTCGCATCCTATCTCAGTAAATGTCTTGGCTACCGATGACAGTAGCCCGCTAACTCAAGATCAAATCATGGATTTGGTTGCCAACAAAGTCAAAACCTTGGTAGCCGAAGCCGAAGCGCAAAAAGATATCAGCAGTAGTGGGAGACCATATCCTGCTCAGTATGATCTGGTAGAATTTCCTAGCGGCTATGTCATCCCTAAATTCGGAAGATTCGATGGGACGGGAAATGCGAATCAACACATCGCCCACTTCAAAGCCTCTTGCGGGAATACTGGGGGCAATGATGCGCTTCTCCTCCGCCAGTTTGTTAATAGCTTGACCGATGTTGCTTTCGACTGGTACGCGAGCATACCGGATGGCTCTGTTACTACTTTCATCCAAATGGAATCTTTGTTTCGACAAAGGTTCATGAGCGTCAGCGATAAGATCACCATTGCCGAGCTCGTAAGGACCAAGCCCAAGAACAATGAAAGCAGCACGGATTTTATAACCCGATGGCGCAATCTCTCCGTCAAATGCGAACCGCCGATAGAGCAAGACCAATCTGTCAGTCTCCTCGTCGGAAATCTCAACAATTGGATGGCCCCGTTTCTATGCACCGCGGGTCTCAAAACATTCCAAGAGCTGACCAGGAAAGTTCAGATGCTGGAGCGCTCAAAGCAGGAGTCCTCCTCGGATTCCCAAAATAACAATAGGTCATGGAGAAACCGAAAGGACGATAATCGCAAAGGCGGAAATTCCGACGATTCTGAGTCTTTCAATGCCTCGGCCAATCGAAATAAGCAAGGGTTGAGCGGGCCTAACGCCAACCAGCCTCGGAAGCCAATGTTCGGAGAGGGAGGAGAATCTCTACTGAAAGAGAAGCTGGATAAGGTCTATTCCTTCAGAAGGGACAAAATCCGTAAAATATTCAAAGATGCCCTGAAGAACGGTCTACAACTGCCAGAGTCAAAAAGACCGCAGGAAGCGAATAGGACCGACGACCCCAAATACTGCCCCTATCACAGAGTGATAGGTCACGCCATTGAAGACTGCTTCGTCTTCAAAGATTGGGTCGAAAAGCAATACAAGGCAGGAGAGATAGAACTGTCCAAAGGCGTGTTAGTAAACAGTCAAGGTGCGACCGCCAATTTCATACAAACGGAGACCGAAGTTCTTCGTGAAACCGATTCTCTCAGACATCTGCCTTTCTCTGAGAACAATCGACCACCACGTCATTAAACTGGGAATAATCGACCTCTAAGTCGTTAAACTGGGAATGTAAAAAAAAAATGTAAATAAAAAAATGTGTAAATAAAAGAAAAATAAAGAAAAGCCGAAATGATGGGGCAACTCGCAATAAAAATCAGCGAGTAAAAATGAAAATGAAAATAAAGCCGAAATGATGGGGCAACCGCGAATAAATAGCCGAAATGATAGGGCGATCGCGACCTTCGCGATAAGAAAAGCTGAAATGATAGAGCAATCGCGGTAAAAAAAAAAAAAAAAAAAAAAACAACAAAAAAAAACAAGGGCGGATGATGAGTTGCTCCTGGCATTATTCCAGTGCAGCAATGCAGACGCCAAACAAAAATCCAATTTCCCAAAATTCTTTCAGCCCTACGGCCAGTCCCCAAATTGACTACCGTATACAATTCACGGGCTCAAATAATTCTCAGCATACCCATGCCCCACCGCAACCACCAGTTACGCGGCTGGTCTCTGCCTTTGGAATCATGCTTCATTGGAAAGACCCACTCATGTGTCCTCACGATACATGAGGAGAACAAACCTTCGTGAGATCCTTACGACTCACCAAGGAAAAACACACTTAGGAGTCCTCACGACTCTTAAGGAGAACATACACCTGTGGGATCCTTACGACTCGCAGGGAGAAAATACCTTTATGGGACCCTCACGGCCCATAAAATTGAAAAGTCTTAGGTGATAAGGATCCAAACCTGTCTCCTAAGCCATCGCTCCCCAATCCCTAAGTGGCGAATGATGAGTCGCTCCTGGTACCATATTCCAGTGCAGCGATGCAGACGCCAACAAAGTCCTGAAATGTTTCTGGCCCTACGGTCTGGATCATACATCCTGCAAAACCGTATACAATCCACGGGCGTAAAACAATCCCGATCTCACCAAAAAAAAAGGAAAAGAAAAAAAAAGAAGAACGGTATGTCCACAAGCAAAACGGGCACGGATGAAAACCCGAAAGGGCTCCGTGAGTAAAAACAGCAGGACTGCCGGCGAGTTTGTGAAAACCCGAAAGGGCGCAAACTCGTAAAAAAATAAAAATAAAAAAAAAAGAAATGAAATGCACTCGCAAAGTCCTCTCGACTTTGTGAGGAGAAAATTCCCGCGTGAGATCCTTACGACTCACAAAGGGGCAACACACTTGGGGGTCCTCACGACTCCTAAGGAGAAAATACACCTACGGGATCCTTACGACCCGTAGGGAGAAAATGCTTTGTGAGACCCTTACGGCTCACAAAATGGAAAAGCCTTAGGTGACAGGGATCTAAAACCTGTCTCCTAAGCCAACAATTCCCAAATCCTCTCGGGGCACATGATGAGTTGCTCCTGGCATTATTCCAGTGCAGCAATGCAGATGCCAAACGAAAAAAAAAAAACCAAATCCAAATCCTCCTGGGGCAAATGATGAGTTGCTCCTGGCATTATTCCAGTGCAGCAATGCAGATGCCAAACCAAAACCGAAATCCTCAAATCCACTCATTGCAAATGATGATTCGCTCCTGGTACCATATTCCAGTGTAGCGATGCTGATGCTAAACAAAAAAAAACCAATCCCCAAATCCCCTCATGACAGATGATGATTCGCTCCTGGTACCATATTCCAGTGTAGCGATGCTGATGTCAACACCAAATCAAATCAAACCAACAACCTCTGCGGCGGAATCGCGCTTCGTCCCAGAATTTACCCCGTGTCGAAATCATGCTTCGCCTCGGGATAACGACCTCCTCGTCGGAATTATGCTCCGCCTCGGAATCAAAATCAACAAGTCAACTTCCACTCCGACACCGCAGAAAGCGGAGTAAGTCAGAATCCAATCTCGACACCGCGAGAAGCGGAGCAAGTCAAGTCTACCCCAGACACTGCAAGAAGCAGAGCAAGTCAAATCAAGCATCGACCGTCCACGTCGCTAAAATGGCAGCATCGACCGTCCACGTCGCTAAAATGGCAGCATCGACCGTCCACGTCGCTAAAATGGCAGCATCGACCGTCCATGTCACAAAAAGGGCAGTGCAGGCTCCCGCAAATTGGGAACCCAAATCGCTCCGGATCGCTTCGTAACAGAGCGTCGACCGTCCATGTCGCAAAAAGGGCAGTGCAGGCTCCCGCAAATTGGGAACCCAAATCGCTCCGGATCAGAGCGTCGACCGTCTATGTCGCAAAAAGGGCAGTGCAGGCTCCCGCAAATTGGGAACCCAAATCGCTTCGTAACAGAGCGTCGACCGTCTATGTCGCAAAAAGGGCAGTGCAGGCTCCCGCAAATTGGGAACCCAAATCGCTTCGTAACAGAGCGTCGACCGTCTATGTCGCAAAAAGGGCAGTGCAGGCTCCCGCAAATTGGGAACCCAAATCGCTTCGGATCAGAGCGTCGACCGTCCATGTCGCAAAAAGGGCAGTGCAGGCTCCCGCAAATTGGGAACCCAAATCGCTCCGTAACAGAGCGTCGACCGTCCATGTCGCAAAAAGGGCAGTGCAGGCTCCCGCAAATTGGGAACCCAAATCGCTTCGTAACAGAGCGTCGACCGTCTATGTCGCAAAAAGGGCAGTGCAGGCTCCCGCAAATTGGGAACCCAAATCGCTTCGTAACAGAGCGTCGACCGTCTATGTCGCAAAAAGGGCAGTGCAGGCTCCCGCAAATTGGGAACCCAAATCGCTTCGGATCAGAGCGTCGACCGTCCATGTCGCAAAAAGGGCAGTGCAGGCTCCCGCAAATTGGGAACCCAAATCGCTCCGTAACAGGGCGTCGACCGTCTATGTCGCAAAAAGGGCAGTGCAGGCTCCCGCAAACTGGGAACCCAAATCGCTCCGGATCTGAGCGTCGACCGTCTATGTCGCAAAAAGGGCAGTGCAGGCTCCCGCAAACTGGGAACCCAAATCGCTTCGTAACAGAGCGTCGACCGTCTATGTCGCAAAAAGGGCAGTGCAGGCTCCCGCAAATTGGGAACCCAAATCGCTCCGGATCGCTTCGTAACAGAGCGTCGACCGTCCATGTCGCAAAAAGGGCAGTGCAGGCTCCCGCAAATTGGGAACCCAAATCGCTCCGGATCAGAGCGTCGACCGTCTATGTCGCAAAAAGGGCAGTGCAGGCTCCCGCAAATTGGGAACCCAAATCGCTCCGGATCAGAGCGTCGACCGTCTATGTCGCAAAAAGGGCAGTGTAGGCTCCCGCAAATTGGGAACCCAAATCGCTTCGTAACAGAGCATCGACCGTCCATGTCGCAAAAAGGGCAGTGCAGGCTTCCTACAAAGCAGGAACCAGATCGCTCCGGGCCAGGGAAACGTCTACCACGGACACTCCGTCTCGGAGACGCGTTAAGCGTCGACCGTCCATGTCGTAAAACGGGCAGTGCAGGCTTCCTACGAAGCAGGAACCGGATCGCTCCGGGCCAGGGAAACGTCTACCACGAACACTCTGTCTCGGAGGCGCGTCAAGCGTCGACCGTCCATGTCGTAAAAAGGGCAGTGCATCCCAAAAAGTGGGAACCAAAGCAAGTCGCCTCCACGTGAAAGAAGATCCATCAATTTCATGCACACGACCCACATGTGCGGTGTGCATTTATTGATGGGGGGCACTTTGTTGGGGTAAAAATTTACACCCCCGTTGACCGAGTCAAAGTCAAGGTCAACCCCAAGCCAGGTGGGCCCAAGCCCAGATCAAGCGGGCCCATGCCCAAGTCGAGCCCGCGGCCAGCCTCTCTCATGCCAACAACAAAATCATGTCATAAATAATTTCTATGTAATTTTTTATGCATGAATGTAAACAAAATGGGCATAAAGCCAATATTTTGTAAGCCCATGGCTTATGTGCAAAAATGAAATGGCACATGAGCCATGGGATGGCTAAAATGCCATTTTGTAAAGCCCAAGGGGCTGTATGTAAATATGTAAGCCTATATAAGGCAACATGATGATGAATAAAAAAAAGACTTTTCATTCTCTCCAAAAAAAATTAGAGCTGAGCTCTTTCTTCCTTCTTCAAGGTTCCAAAACCTTCTTCTTTCTCTTGAATTAAATCAAGAGTTTTACTCTTCCTTTTTCAAAACTAAATAGTTTTCCACCACAAAACCCACAAAGGGGAACTTGGATCTGCCATCAGATCTTAAAAAGGAGAGATTTTGAGATTTTACATCTCTTGATCTTCAAGATCCAGCAAGCAACAGGAGGAAGAAGAAGAACCCTTCCATTAACCCAAAAAAAAAAAAAAAAAACACTCAGGAGTCTAACTCCTCTTTGATTTCTCTTCAGAGAAATCGTTTTAGGCTAAAAGCCTGTTGTGTGCGCAAGTCGCCCGCGTGCCGACACGTGGCGCGCGCGCTGGCGCACCTGCGCACCTGTGCAAGGCGCCCGCGTGCCGACACGTGGCGCGCTCGCTTGCGCACCTGCGCAGTTGCGCAAGGCGCCCGCGTGCCGACACGTGGCGCGCGCGCTTGCGCAACTGCGCAAGTGCGCAAGTCGCCCGCGTGCCGACACGTGGCGTGCGCGCTTGCGCACCTGCGCATCCCTTGGATGTCTTTTCCCCCTCTTTTGTGTACATATATACACATATACATATGTATACAAATTTATACATACACGTACTCCACGACACTGTCCCTGTTAGAAAAAAATTTCTAACGGGGCGCTGCCCCGCACCCCGCAAGGGGGCTGCTAGCCCCCTTGACCCCCAGCCCGCTATCCGGGTAGCGGGACCCCCGTAAAAACTCTGCGTGGCTCCCGATATATCCAAACCCCCCTTTCAGAACTGAACACACGTATACTGCACATTGAGTTCGCATGACCAGTTTAACCCGTTAATCGGAGGTTCCCTCACCCCAAAGGCGACGGGTAATTAACGGCAGCTTAGTCCGCGGCTGCCGGAGATTCGGATCCTCACAATCATTAAACCCCGGCCTACCCTAGGCAGGGGGAATCTGTAGTACGCCTGACAAGCGCACGCGTATTCCCATCTCAATGGGGTGACGAAAAACACCCTACAGTGCAGTCGTCGTCGTCGGGAAAAATGGGTGGTGGCAGCAGAGGTGAATTTGAGAGATAAGGAGGAAGGAGAAAAGAGACGAGGGAGAGGAAACGAGTTGAGGAAAAAGGGGGTGTAGGTGAGAAGAGAGGAGAGGTAGTGGAGGCGGGGTCGCGCGTCGAGGGCGGTAACGCACGCAAGCGACGTGGCGCGAGCGTGGGTGGAGGCGACGGAGTTGGGTCGAGCGTGCGCGGGAAAAGAAATGAACCGTTGGGGAGAAGAAAGGGTTAATGGGTCGGGTCGGGTAGGTGAGGAGGCGGGCTGGGCTGAAGTAGAACGGGCCGGGCATACAAAATAATTTCCTAAATATGCTTCGTGGGCTGCAGGGGGAAAGGGCCGGCTCAAATTCTCAATAATTTGAGTGGGCTGAGGGAAATAAAAAGGGGGCGGCCCAGGTGATTTTTAAGGATATTTATTTGAAGGAAAAAATGGGTGGGTTTGGTAATTGAAACGGGCTGAGGAAAGAAATTTAAATTCTAAATTTCTAAATGGGGATTTCCAATTGGGCTAGGGTTAAGATTAATTAATAATGAATTAAAGAGTGGGTTGAGGCAATGGGCTGAGACACAGATTTTGGGTTTAAATCAATAACTGAGAAAACTGAAAAGCTGGGCTCGGGTATTTGTAAAGAAAAATATAGGATTAGGGAATTAGGTCTGGGTTGAGGAAATAATGATAAGAGAGAAGTAAAGATTTGGGTTTGGGGTTTTAGGGTTTAAAGAAAGTTTCTTTAAATAATTGAAGGATTAAAAATAACAAATTTATTGTTTACAGAGAAATACAGATTTAGGTGTATAAAAAGATCCGGGTATTACAGTCTATAAGTACATCCTTAGAGTGGTCCCTAGTCGTGGGAGTTTCGAGATTGGGCATCGATACTACATTAGTAGACTAGTGTATACAGTCGAGACCCCGACGAGGGGCGGTGGCCGGTCTCACAAGCCATTGGTGTCAGTTGGATCACCTAAGATGTATACATGTGCTCATTGGGTTATGAGTACACCGGACAGGACTCGCTGGGAACATTATACCTAGCGTCAGATAGCAGTTCCCTGGTGACATGTGTACAGGTTAGTTCATCGACCCGAGATCATCATTTGTCTCGTGTGAGTTCCCACTGTGCTTTGATTACTAGTCTACCACGGTTCAAAGGAGTCGTGCAAACAGGTTTTAGTTCGGTACAGTCCCGAGCCACATGAAGGCAGTGAGCGGATCAGCAGGGGTTCCTCTCTTCCGGTATTGGGGGTGAGATCGCGCTGTGTCTAGGAGAGCCATTACACGAAGTCCCTGGCCAAGGCAGGAGATTTACTGGTAGGTATTGTTCCACTCCGAAAGACGGCGATGACGTGAGGGCATCTTGCCTGAGATTCGGGGCAGATGCTATATGGTTTTATCCGTTTACCTCTCCGAAAATGCCAAGTTGATGTATGGCACCGTATATCGGAGGTTTAGACGGATGCGGCCGATGTAGCAGACTTCGTCAGATTCCCCCTCAGGGTGAGGGTTTTTTGATTGTGGGGACGCTCTTCCCTGCAGGCGCAAGCCCCTGCAGTTAATTACGCTACCGCATCGCGGTAACAACTTTCTCCTTCTCCAGAATTTCACTTTGTGTCGTGGGTGTTTGTTTTTTTTGTGTTGCCCGTGGATTGTATACGGAGACCGAGTAATGCCGTCGCCCGTAGGACGTGGATTATTCCAAATCCGTATTTACTTAGATTTGGGTTTGGTGTTTTTAGTTTAAGGATGCATTAGTCGCGTTGCGGCTAAGATCAACTTAAACGTTCGTTAAGGATACGTTAGTCCTGTTTGAGACTAAGATCAACTTAACGTGATAATACATTTAATATCTGGCCATCGGGACTCGTCACCTCTCTAATGTCGTTGAAGGATTACAACGATAGGTGTCAGAGGAGTTCAGAGATGTACCCTTGAACCTGACTTGATTTGGAGTTTTATAGTCTATTTGAATGTTTAAGGATACGTTAGCCGTATTTGGGGCTAAGATCAACTTAAACGGGACCGTTTAGATCCGGCAAAAGTGCGTTTGGAGGTTCTATTGTTCCAGTTTAGGGACGTAGTGGTCCGTGTTCCAGTTTGGGGACGTGGTGGTCCGTGTTCCAGTTTAGGGACGTGGTGGTCCGTGTTCCAGTTTAGGGACGTGGTGGTCCGTATTCCAGTTTAGGGACGTGGTGGTCTATGTTCCAGTTTAGGGACGTAGTGGTCCGACATTAGTTTAAGGATGTTTCGGTCCAATATTAGTTTAAGGACGTTTCGGTCCACGAGTTTAAGGACCCCGCAGTCCATATTCATGTGTGGTCGTTGGGACCCGTCACCTCTCTGACGTCGTTGAGGAATCACAACGATAGGTGTCAGAGGAGTTCGGAGATGTACCCTCGAACCGGATGTAAATTGATTTAAGAGAGCAGCTGTGCTCAGTCAATTTAGTTTGAGGACTTACGGCCATGATTGGGCTAAGTCCAGTTTCAACATTTTTTGTCTTTGGCCTGTGCTAGGGCTTTACCCCTTTTTAGTAATGCACTGCATTATTCTTGTTTTGGTTGGGCTCTGCCCTTTTATAAATGATGCAGAGCATCTATTTTTTTGTTTGGGCTTTGGCCCCTTTTTTTAAAAATGCATAGCATTTTATTTATTAGGCCTGTTAGGCCTTTTAATTGGGCTCTGTCCCTTTTCTTTAATAATGCAAAGCATTAAATACTCTGACAGTGCCCCACGTGGCTTGTCAGGCGCTTTGTGCCAAGTAATGAGCGCAAACTCATATGGCGGTGACACGTGTCACGCTCTGGTGAGCGCAAGCGCAACAGCGCAGTGCACTGTGTCAGTGCGCTGCGCTGCTGCGCTACTGACACGTGGCGCTTCCTGGTGGCTTGCGCCAACACAGGAGCGCAACAGCACAGTTCTTGCAAGTGCAGAGCACTGTTTTATCTTTTGATCGATTTTAAATCAAAGAAAACAAATTTTTCTTGTTTTCAAGGAACCAATGGTTCATAAGCAAGTGCAAAGCACTATTATTAGTTAGTTTTCTTTCTTATTGAAGATCATTGATCTTGTTCTTAGATCAATAATCTGTTTTTAAGAGAATTTTCTCTTTTTCTGAAGTTTTTACCTTTTTTGTTCTTGAGGAGTTCTTCAGAGTTCTCTTTTTTTCTCTCAGAAAATGTTGATGCCTTTGAATTGAGGCTTCGGGTCCTTTTTATAATGCCCATAAATTAGTTAATTTTGTTAAAGAGATCTTTCTCTGAGTGATTTGGGGAATTTTCCCCACCGTTGGATCTTTGATCCAAGGGCTTCTGTTTTACAGAAGAAAATCTTCTTGTTTTAACAAGAACAGAAAGATTTCTTTAAAATCTTAATTCTGTTTGGCGCAAATGCCTCAGCGCGTGACACGTGTCACGCAGCGCACAGCGCAGCGCAACTGCGCTAGCGCATCTGCGCTGACACGTGTCGCGCAGCGCAGTGCTTGCGCAACTGAAGCGTTGCTTCTTTTAATTTTTCTCTAAATAGAGCTTTGCTCTGATTGGGTACGCTGTTTTGGATGTGTCTGCGCCTGACACGTGGCGCGTTGCACGCAGCGCAAAGAATTTGAAGCGTTGCTTCATTTATTAAAGTTTAAATTTTCAAAGCAGAGCTTTGCTCTGATTGGGGTAAAAAAATGCCTCCCCACCGTTGCGCTTATGTGTCCCCAAACGTGAGCGCAACGGTGGCGGAATTCCAACCGCCATGGCAACTTGAAGAGGCACTTGATGCCTATAAATAGGACCTTTGGTCCTCCACAGATGCTTATCATCTTTCAGATTTTTATTTTCAAAAAACTTCAGAGTTTTGCTCTTGCCTTCAAGAACTCCAGAGCTTTGCTCTCCTTTCCAAAGTTTTTAGAAAAACTTTAGGTAAAATTGATTCTTAGATTAAATTAATTTTAATTAATCTTAACCAACAGAGTTTTGCTCTCATAGATCTTCTGATCTAAAGAAAATCCCTTCGGGGTTTCACCAGCAGAGCTTTGCTCATTTTCAAAGTTAGAAACTTTAGGTAAAATTAATGTAAATCAAATTAATTTAAATTAATCTCAACCAAAGAGCTTTGCTCTCACGGATCTTTTGATCTAAAGAGATCCCCATTGGGGTTTCATAAACAGAGCTTCACTCTCAAAAAACTTATAGATCTGCAGAGCTTTTGTTCATGGGTTCTAATCCCTGAACAGAGCTTTGCTCTCGAGGAATTTAGCCCTCTGTGTATATTATTTTTCTTCTATCGCTAATCTTCCTGTGGTATTTCCTCCAGGCATAATGGCGGTGCGTCTATACAGTTTGCACGAGTTCATCACCTATGACGATATCCGCGCACAGGGTCGTCAACAAAACCAGAAGTTTACCGACGCTCAATGTGCAGAGGTCATGGGTCGTCTGAACGCAAGCGGTGGTTGGCTGCTTCCTCGTCGTTCGGCTCTCTTGAAAGTCGTGCTGGGAGCAATATGGAGAGCACTTCCGGGTCTTCATGAGGCCCTACCGCTCAATGCGCTGAATGATGCTGAAGACAAGGTGCATTCAGTGTACCTGACGAGGCTGATCTTGAAGAAACAGCGGGACAGCCTTATTGACATCCTACATCAAATCTTCCAGTAGACGACGATAGTTGCTGCTTATCGAAGGCCGGGAGGGCTTGCCGAGGATCTTGACACACAGGAGCACGAGAGGCTGCGCATAAGAATAATTAGAAAGGCCAGAAGAACTCTGGATGGCCTTACTTTTGAATTCCTCAATCCGTGCCCCGGATCTGAGGTTATACCGTTGTAATAATTTGAATAATGTTTATTATTCATTGCTTTTATGATTGTAAGAATTTTTAGCAATATGAATGGAAACCCTTTTTTTTATTTCAGCTTGTCTTATTTCTCGTCCTGAGTCTTCTGCCCATGCATAAATGAGTGCGTCTCGAACGCTTGATCAAATGTAAATCGGATGTTCTTTCTGTCATTTTCTTCTTTCTTTTATTATTAGCAGGCTGTCTTAATAACCATGGTTGACGCATGATTAGAGCGAGTATCCTGACCCTCTCAAGAAACAGCGATGGCTTAGGCCGCAGGTTCAGATCTGCTGCCTAAGACTTTTCAACTCTATGAGCCGTGAGGGTCTCATAGAGACTTTTCTCCCTACGGATCGAGAGGATCTCGTATGTGGGTTTTTCTCCTTAGGAGTCGTGAGGATTCCTAAGTGTGTTTTCTCTTATAGGTCGTAAGGATCCTGTAAGAAAATTTTTCCCTCTTACGAGTCGAGAGGACTCGTAAGCGGTTGTTTCCCTCCTTGTCGAAACTCGACTTCGGAGAGTGAGACCCGTGAATAGTATGCAAGAGACCGTTTAGATCGACTTGCAGGGTCCCATTGTTCAGGAAGCAAGTTTTTTAGTCTCTGCTGCCTGAGGCTTCATCTTGTAAGTTGAAACGAATTGGGAGTTTTCCCGCGGAGACGCTGGTTTCTCTGCGAGCCAACACGAATCAGGAGGCTCTCGTCAAGGAGTGTCTGTTTCCGTGAGTTGAGGTGTTTGCTAGGGATTATTTGTTTCCCTAGTGCCAAGGATTGTTTGTTTCCTTGGGGTTGAAACGAGTCGAGAATTTCCCACGGAGGCACTGGTTGCTCTGCGAGTCGACGCGGATCAGGATGCTCTCGTCAAGGAGTGTTTGTATCCGTGAGTTGAGGTGTTTGCTAGGGATTATTTGTTTCCCTAGTGCCAAGGATTATTTGTTTCCTTGGGGTTGAAACGAGTCGAGAATTTCCCACGGAGGCACTGGTTGCTCTGCGAGTCGACGCGGATCAGGAGGCTCTCATCAAGGAGTGTTTATATCCGTGAGTTGAGGTGTTTGCTATGGATTATTTGTTTCCCTAGCACCAAGGATTATTTGTTTCCTTGGGGTTGAAACGAGTCGAGAATTTCCCACGGAGGCACTGGTTGCTCTGCGAGTCGACGCGGATCAGGAAGCTCTCGTCAAGGAGTGTTTGTATCTGTGAGTTGAGGTGTTTGATAGGGATTATTTGTTTCCCTAGCGCCAAGGATTATTTGTTTTATTGGGGTTGAAACGAGTCGAGAATTTCCCACGGAGGCACTGGTTGCTCTGCGAGTCGACGCGGATCAGGAGGCTCTCGTCAAGGAGTGTTTGTATCCGTGAGTTGAGGTGTTTGCTAGGGATTATTTGTTTCCCTAGCGCCAAGGATTATTTGTTTCCTTAGGGTTGAAACGAGTCGAGAATTTCCCATGGAGGCACCGGTTGCTCTGCGAGTTGACGCGGATCAGGAGGCTCTCGTCAAGGAGTGTTTGTATCCGTGAGTCAAGGAATTTGCTAGGGATTATTTGTTTCCCTAGCGCCAAGGATTATTTGTTTCCTTGGGGTTGAAACGAGTCGAGAATTTCCCACGGAGGTACTGGTTGCTCTGCGAGTCGACGCGGATCAGGAGGCTCTCGTCAAGGAGTGTTTGTATCCGTGAGTCGAGGAATTTGCTAGGGATTATTTGTTTCCCTAGCGCCAAGGATTATTTGTTTCCTTGGGGTTGAAACGAGTCGAGAATTTCCCACGGAGGCACTGGTTGCTCTGCGAGTCGACGCGAATCAGGAGGCTCTCGTCAAGGAGTGTTTGTATCCGTGAGTTGAGGAATTTGCTAAGGATTATTTATTTCTCTAGCATTGGGATGAACCGTCGGAATTTGGCTTCGTTTTCTGGCGGATCCTGTTGGGAAAGTATGGTTCCCTCTTCGTTTACGCCCTTGGATTGTATACAGGGATCGATGTGATCTTAACTGTAGGGCCAAAGTTTTATCATTTCTTTTTTTTTTATTTCCGCGATGCTCTATCATTTCAGCTTTTATATCGCGAAGGTCACGATTGCCCAATCATTTCGGCTATTTTTCGCGGTGCCCAATCATTTCGGCGGTTTATTTTGTTTTTACTCGCTGCTTTTTATTGCGAGTTGCCCCATCATTTCGGCTATTTCGCATGCATACATTTTCACTTGCTGCTTTTTTATTGCAAGTTGCCCCATCATTTCGGCTATTTCATATGCATGAGCGGCCTATTGGCTTTTCGCCGTAAACCTGAAATTAAACACCGATTTCGGCATCAGCACCGCTACAACTGGGATATTGCCAGGAGAGAATCATCATTTGCCTCCGTCGATGTTGAACAAGGGTGGCTTAGCGAACAGGGTTAAGGTCCCGTCGACTAAGGCTTTTAACTTCATGAGCCGTAAGGGTCTCACAAAGGTATTTCTCCCTACAAGTCGTGAGGATCTTGCAGGTGTGTTTTCTCCTTAAGATTCGTGAGGATTTCTAAGTGTATGTTCCTCTGTAAGTCGTAAGGATCCTACAGGAGGGTTTTCTCCTTGTAAATCGAGAGGACTTACAAGGGTCATGCGAACATATCCCCAGTCACGGATGGATCTTGGTTAGGGAAATGTTTATTCACGCCCGTGGATTGTATACAAGAGTCAGTATTGAGTCACTTGTAGGGCAATATTGGAAGTTGTGGGGGTTGCTTAAGCACAGGTTTAGGTCTCTGTAACTTAAGACTTTCAACTCTTATGAGCCGTGAGGGTCCCATAAGAGAGTTTTCCTTACGAGTCGTGAGGATCTCGCAAGTGTATTTTCTCCTTAGGAATCGTGGGGATCCCTAAGTGTGTTGCTCCCTTATGAGTCGTAAGGATTTCACGCGGGTGGTTTCTCCTTACAAGGTCGAGAGGACCCTATAAGTGTCCTTTAACGAGCTTGCGCCCTTTCAGGTTTTCACAAACACTCGCCGGTAGCCCTGCTGTTTTTACTCACGGAGCCCTTTCGGGTTTTCATCCGTGCCCATTTTGCTTATGGACATACCGTTTTTTTTATTCTTTTTATTTTTATATATTTTTTTACGAGGTCGCGCCCTTTCGGGTTTTCACGAACATTCGCCGGTAGCCCTGCTGTTTTTACTCACGGAGCCCTTTCGGGTTTTCATCCGTGCCCTTTTTGCTTATGGACATACCGTTTTTTTGTTTTTTTTTATATGTTTTTTTATATCTCATCAGCCTAAAGATGCTGCGGTAGTAGTTTAAAGACATTTCGGTCTGCTATTAGTTTAAGGACATTTTGGTCCGACGTTTGAGAAGGCTGGTTACTGCTGATAGAGTTTGAGCTTAGGAAGATAGCGAGCGGACATAGTCGTCGTCATCTACCATTGACTTAGGCTGTGGCTCATTAAGCATAGTATTTCTTTAGGAAGCGATCGTTTATTGGCCTGAAAGGCCTTTCACCGTGCATGTCCATGAGTAGATAGGCCCTACCCTGGTAGACCTTATCTATGATATACGGGCCTTCATAGTTTGGCTCAAATTTTCCCCGCTTGGCGCGATTGGGGATCATAGGACTTTTGACCACTAGCACGAGTTCGCCTTGGCGGAATGTTCTCGGTCGGGTCAATCTTTCATATGAGCGCGTCATCTTTGCTTTATAAGCTTCAAGATTTTGTTGCGCTATTAGCCGTGTTTCTTCAAGGGCGTCAAGCTCTTCAAGCCGAAGGTGAGCATTTTCTTCGTCCGTCAGCTCGTAGTGGACTGCCACTCGTAGAGAGGGTAACTCTATCTCGAGGGGGATTACTGCTTCCGTTCCAAATACCAACGCGTACGGCGTTGTGTTCGTGGCCGTCTTGAATGTAATTCGATACGCCCAAAGAGCCTCTTGCAGTCTCTCGTGCCAGTCTTTCTTATTTCGGGACACCGTTTTCTTTATGATTTTCGTCAAGGTCTTGTTGAAGGCTTCGGCGAGATCGTTGGCTCACGGATTATAAACCGAGGAATATCTCCAGTCTATGTTATGCTGTTGCGCGAAGCGGCTGATCTTGTGACTTCTGTAGGCTGGCCCGTTATCGGAGATGATCTGTCGCGGAGTTCCAAATCGATATATAACATGCGTCCTAAAGAAATGGAGGATATTCTCCATCTTCACTTCCCTCAGTGGTACTGCTTCTGCCCACTTGGAGAAGTAGTCAGTTGTCGCCAGGATGAAACGATGTCCCCTAGACGATGCTGGTTCGATGGGGCCGATTATGTCAGTTCCCCACATCTCGAACGGCCAGCTAGCCACCGTTGGATGTAATGGATTTGGATGTTGGTGGATGAAGTCCCCATGGATTTGGCATGAGTGACATTGCTTCGCATATTCGAGGCAATCTTGAATCATCGTGGGCCAGTAGTAGCCTATCCGTTTGATCTTCAACTTCATCTTTGGGCCCGCTTGGTGAGAACTGCAGAGTCCGTCATGAACTTCCTGGACAACCCTTCTCGCTTCGTCAGGTCCAAGCATCTCAGCCACAGAGAATCAAATGACCTCTTGTACAGAGTATCGTTGACGAAGGCGAAAGACAGAGCTCGTTTCATGAGCCGGTGTCTTGTGGACGCTTCTTCAGGCATTCGGTGGGACTTGAAGTAATCTATGAAAACTTCTCTCCAATCCTCGGTATTTTCCCAATCTTTTACTTGCAGGGTCGTCTGCTCGCTCGCTCCTTTTTCTTCGGATGATTCCGGAGATATTTCTGCTGGGGCAAGCACCCGACGGCTTTGTACCACGATTCTAACGTCATCGAGGTTCTCGTCAGCCAGTTCTTTAGCAAGTTTGGCCAACGCGTCTGCTTTGCTGTTTTCCGCGCGCGGTATGCTTTCCAAAGTATAGGAGGGAATTTGGGTCAACAGTTGTTGCACCTTTTCACCGTATTTTACCAATTCCAGTTTGCACGTTTGGTAGTCGTCGTTTACTTGACTAACGATGAGTTGAGAATCTCCGTATATGAGGATGTTTTCAATTCCCATGTCGATGGCAATCTCGAGGCCTGCTATCAAGGCTTCATATTCGGCTTCGTTAATCGTCCTCGGCTCTGTTAAGGAGAAGGCGAAGCGCATAATCCCTCCTTGTGGAGTTACGAAGATGAGGCCTACTCTCGATTTGATTATAGGGGTACTTTGTTTGCGCTTTTTCATGGAAGATGCTCCATCGAAATAGAGCTCCATCGGGTATCACCACCGTCGATTGCATCGAACGCATGTTCGTCTGGCAATTCGCAATTCAGAGGAGAATAGGCTGGTATCGGATGCTCAGCGAGGAAGTCGGCGATGGCCTGGCCTTTCACTGCCTTGAGAGGTCGATACGTTATCGAGAACTCCATCAAGAGCAGAGCCCATTTAGCGAGTCGACCTGTCAATATAGCCTTCTACATCAAATATTTAAGGGGGTCAACCTTCGAAATGAGACGGACTTCATGTGCTAATGCATAATGCTTGAGCTTTGTTATCGCAAAGGTCAACGCCAGGCAGTGTTTTTCGATAGGAGAGTAGTTGCTTTCTGCCCCTAAAAGAACTCGACTTAAATAGTAGAGTGCTTTTTCTTTCCCCTGGTCATTCTCTTGCGCCCATAATGCGCCTAAAGAACCTTCGAGGGCGGTTGTGTAAAGAATGATAGGCTTTCCCTTAACCGGAGTAGCCAACACTGGCGGGTTCTGCAGGTACTGTTTAATCTCGTCCAGCGCGCTTTGACATTTTTGGTCCCAGACGAACGGGGTTCCCTTCTTCATCAGGTGACTGTAAGGACGGCACTTTCCTGAAAGGTTGGCTATAAATCGCCGTATATACGCGAGCTTCCCTTGGAGAGACCGCAGCTGTTTGAGAGTCCTTGGCGGAGGCATTTCCATGATCGCCTTGATCTTTGACGGATCTATCTCGATACCCCGGTGTCGGACGATGAATCCCAGGAATTTACCTGAGGAAACTCCGAATGCACACTTGAGAGGGTTCATCTTCAAGTTGTATTGTCGAAGGCGTTGAAATACGGTCTTCAGATGCTCGAGATGTTCTTCGTATGATTTGCTTTTAACCACGAGATCGTCGATATAGCATTCGACGATTTCGTGTATGAGGTCATCGAAGATCTTCGTCATGGCCCTCTGGTAGGTGGCACCGGCGTTCTTTAAACCGAAGGGCATCACCTTGTAGCAGAATATACCCAGAGGAGTCCTGAAGGCGGTGTGCTTCTGGTCTTCAGGATGCATCTTTATCTGATTATACCCTGACGAGCCGTCCATAAAGGAGAAAACTTCATGAGTGGACGTGTTGTCTATCATCAGTTCGGTGACTGGCACTGGGAAATCGTCCTTCGGGCAGGCTTTATTGAGGTCCCGGAAGTCCACACATATGCGCACCGTCCCATTTTTCTTCATCACCGGGACGATGTTGGCGATCCATTCAGGGTATTGAACTTCCTGGTGTTCCCCTCCGAAGGACGGCGCGACTGGGCGTCTGGCCTGAAATTCGGGGCAGATGCTAATTGGTGCTATCCGTCCATCTCTCCGAAGATACCAAGTTGATTTATGGCACCGTACATTGAAGTTTTGAACGGATGCGTCCGATGTAGCAGACTTCGTCAGATTCCCCCTCGCTTGAGGGGTTTTTGATTGTGGGGACGCTCTTCCCTGCAGGCGCAAGCCCCTGCAGTTAATTACGCTACCGCTTCGCGGTAACCACTTTCTCCTTCTCCAGATGGTCACTTCGTGTCGTGTGTATTTATTTTATGTTTAGTTGCCCGTGGATTGTATACAGAGACTGAGTTATGTCGTCGCCCGTAGGGCGTGGACTAGTCCAAATCCATATTATCTTAGATTTGGGTTTGGGGGTTTGGGTTTAAGGATACGTTAGCCTCATTTGAGCCTAAGATCGACTCAAACGTTTGTTAAGGATACGTTAGTCTAGTTTTTAGACTAAGATCAACTTAACGGGATCGTTTAGATCCAACAAGAGAGCAATAAAATGTGGCTCTGTTGTTTAGTTTAAGGACATTGCGGTCCATGGGTAGTTTAAGGACATTGCGGTTTATGGGTAGCTTAAGGATATTGCGGTCCATGGGTAGTTTAAGGACATTGCGGTCCAATGTTAGTTTTAAGATATTGCGGTCAAGGTTAAGGACCTCATAGTCCGTGGATTTAGGGACCCCACAGTCCGTAGTTAGTTTTAAGACATCCCGGTCGAGGTTAAGGACCTCATAGTCCATGGGTTTAAGGACCCCACAGTCCATTGTTAGTTTTAAGACATCTCGGTCAAGGTTAAGGACCTCATAGTCCATGGGTTTAAGGACCCCACAGTCCATTGTTAGTTTTAAGACATCTCGGTCAAGCTTAAGGACGTCATAGTCCATAGGTTTAAGGACCCCACGGTCCATTGTTAGTTTTAAGACATCTCGGTCAAGGTTAAGGACCTCATAGTCCGTGGTTTAGGGACTCCACAGTCCGATGTTAGTTTTAAGACATCACGGTCAAGGTTAAGGACCTCATAGTCCGTGGATTTAAGGACTCCACAGTCCGTTGTTAGTTTTAAGACATCTCGGTCAAGGTTAAGGACGTCATAGTCCATGGGTTTAAGGACCCCACAGTCCGTTGTTAGTTTTAAGACATCTCGGTCAAGGTTAAGGACGTCATAGTCCATGGGTTTAAGGACCCCACAGTCCATTGTTAGTTTTAAGACATCTCGGTCAAGGTTAAGGACGTCATAGTCCATGGGTTTAAGGACCCCACAGTCCATTGTTAATTTGTGGTCATCGGGACCCGTCACCTCTTTGAAGACGTTGAGGAATTACAACGCCAAGTATCAAAGGAGTGAAGAGATGTACCCTTGAGCCGGGGTGGATTAAATAGTCTTTGTCCCAATTTGGGATCAAGACCAATTAATTATGTTATGAGCCCGTTGGCCCAGTTAAGTCTGAATTGAGGACTTATGGCCATCTTGGGCTAAGTCTAATCATGTTTGGAATATTGGCTTCGTGTTGGTCCATTGAAGGAGAGGCTTTGCCTCTGGCCATTTAGCCAATTGGGCTAACGTTAATTCAACAGTGTTGAACACTGGGATCGAGTTAGTGTTTTAACACTAAAAGTCAGTTGGTGTTAAACACCAGCAACATGGGGTTCAAATTAGTGTTAAACACTAGAGCAAATCAGTGTCAAACACTAGCAGCAGAGGCTTCAAATTAGTGTTAAACACTAAGAAATTCAGTGTTAAACACTGCAAATAAAGTTCTTTGATTAGTGTTGAACACTAAGGTCAAACAGTGTTTTAACACTGGATTCAGGGGTTCCAATTTAGCGTTAAACACTAAGGCAAGAGGGGTCACGTGGTAGCACGTGAGGGCGCCCTCCCTTCATTTGTTCTGCTGAGAATATCGCATTTTTTGAAGTATCACGTGCCATCACGCGACGGGTGTTTAAATGCTTGTATGTTAAAGCCTCTGCCAAGGGTCACGTGGGTCATGTGAGGCACTGCCTCAAAGGGGCTTTTCTGTAGATCTTTTTTTGGGGGTCACATGGTGACACGTGACCCTGCCTCTATGTGTGTTTTTTAGAAGATCTGTTAATCCCTTTCAGGAATTAAATTCCTCGTAGGGTTGAACCCTAACAATAATTTTAGAGGAATTAAATTCCTATTTCCTTTTGAAGATTTATATTCTGGGATAGAGTTGAACTCTGAATTTTCTGTAGGAATTAAATTCCTCATATATGTGAAGAACTGAATTCTATCATAGGGTTAAACCCTAATAAAAGCTTTAAGGAATTAAACTCCCACTCTCTGTTAAAGAATTATTCTGGGGAATGAGATTCTGTCATAGGGTGAACCCCTAATCTCTTCTTTCTTAAGGGAATTAAATTCCTGTTGTTTTAACAGAACTAAGTTCTTAACTAGGGTTGAACCCTGATTCCGTTCATTCTGAAGGAATTAAATTCCCATAACATAGGGTCAAACCCTAATTTCATTTTAAAGGAATTAAATTCCTATAGTTCTGTGAGAATTAAATTCTCATGCTTCCATTCTGTCGGGACCCGGTTCTTGCTCACGGAGCAAAGTGCCACACGGAACAAAGTGCCACGCCAAGTGTCATGTTAAGTGGGCGGGGGCCACCTCTTGAATCCATGGGGGCCACCTCTTGAGTCCGTGGGACCCACTGTAGAACAATGGGGACTCTTCGGAATACATTCCGAAAGGGGGCAGATATGTACTATAAATGGAATGATACCACTCTTCAATACAGAGGCGCCTTTTAAGTGAACCGGCACTACAGGAGCTTGAGAACTCCGTAGTTAAGTGTGCTCGAGCTAGGGAAGTTCTGGGATGGGTGACCTCCTGGGAAATGGCCCCTGGTCGGGTTCGGTTCGCCCCGAAGGACAAAACCGTGCGGTTTCGGCCAGAGCGGACAATACTCTCTGTATTGGAGGTGGGGCATGACAGAATGGTATCAGAGCTGGTCCCTCAATAGTAGGTCTGTGGTTCGAGGACGAACCATTGTTCAAAGGTGGGGAGAATGTCGGGACCCGGTTCTTGCTCACGGAGCAAAGTGCCACACGGAACAAAGTGTCACGCCAAGTGTCATGTTAAGTGGGCGGGGGCCACCTCTTGAATCCATGGGGGCCACCTCTTGAATCCGTGGGACCCACTGTAGAACAATGGGGACTCTTCGGAATACATTCCGAAAGGGTCAGATCTGTACTATAAATGGAATGATACCACTCTTCAATACAGAGGCGCCTTTTAAGTGAACCGGCACTGCAGGAGCTTGAGAACTCCGTAGTTAAGCGTGCTCGTGCCAGGGAAGTTCTGGGATGGGTGACCTCCTGGGAAATGGCCCATGGTCGGGTTCGGTTCGCCCCGAAGGACAAAACCGTGCGGTTTCGGCCAGAGCGGACAATACTCTCTGTATTGGAGGTGGGGCGTGACACATTCCCTCTCTATGCTTTGGATCTGCATGGCAGGATCTCAACCCATTGAGAATTAAATTCTCAATTCAAGGGGAGATGTGCACCTTACAGATCCTCCACCAAAGAGAGAACTATGTTCTTCTGTTTTATATCAGAATTAAACTCTGTTGAGAATTAAATTCTCTTTTCTTTTCAAAAAGCCTTCCCTTTCTTACCTAGGGTTTTCTTTTGCAGAAGATCCAAATTCCTCCAAAGTATCAAGGCTCTCTTCCTTTTTTTGTATCGATTCCTCTCTTGCATTCCTATATCTCTTGGCTCCTATTTATAGGAGAAGCAGCCGAATCAATTAGTTTTGATGAATCTTTCATTGATAGATTTAATTTGTATTCACCATTCATTTTGGACCTTTGGATTATTAGGTGAATTTTATTCATCATTGGATTTTAAATCCAGAGATTCTCCTTTGTTATTTCGGTTAGATCTTAAGGGGAAATCTTTCCAAGTTCAGGCTTTTTCCATAGATAGGTGATATTTAATCACCTTTAAATCTTTAGTTCAATCGGTTCCAAATAATCATTTTCTTTTGGAAAGATTTGAAAGGTCTTTTCTCAGAATTTAATTCTGTTAACAGATAGGCTTCGAAAGCCGGTCACGTGTGGCCATGTGACCCTTGGTCACGTGTGGGCACGTGACCCCCTTAGAACGAGCCTTCTTCTTTCTTTTTGCGTTCTGTCTTCTGGTCGCTGCTTAGCTGTCACGTGCCACCACGTGACCCCTGGTTACGTGTGAGCACGTGACCCTCGTCTGGAGCCTTTTTCTTGATTTAATCCGGAGAATGAGTCTGCTGCTTTTAAATGTCACGTGCCAACACGTGACCCCTGGTCACGTGCCAACACGTGACCCCTGGTCACGTGTGAGCACGTGACCTCTTCTGAAGCCTTTTCCTTGATTTGATCAGGGAACTGATGTGCCTTTGAAGCCGCTTTTTTAAATGTCACGTGCCAACACGTGACCCTGGTCACGTGTGAGCACGTGACCCTTTCCTGGAGCCTCTTCCGTAGGCTTTCCTGATTTTAAATCAGGAAACAAATGCCCCCACGGCGTTGTTCTCACGTGTCTGCACGTGAGTGCAACGCTGTCACTTTTGTGACCGTTGGATCTGTTTTGGGAGTAGGATAGATGAATCGTCCTTTCAGAAGCGCCTTCACTTTTTCATCCTCCTCTTTTCAAACCTTTCTTTTAAGAATTTGGTTCTCGTTCTCAGATCTTAGTTTTTTGTTGTGTCTATGCAGTGCCGCTTTATCTTCCAATCAAAAGCCAGTGCTCACGTGTTGCGCATGCAGGGCTCTGCTTGATGGGGACGTTTCATTTCCCTGATTTGATTCCAATGCGTCGTTGGATTTCATTTCCAATGCTCTCCCCTTCTTTCCGGGCTTTGAGAATAGTCCCACCATGCACAACATTTTTTGTGCATAGCATTAAATGCTCCCCTTTATAACCTGAACCCATTCCATACTTCTTTTCCTTACAGAGAAACCCATTTATAGCTTAAGGTGATCATCTTTAAGAACCCGATCAATCGCCATGGCTTGCAATCGTCCACATGCTCGTCGGCAACCATGGGAGGTGCCCATTGAGGAGATAATCTCTCGTTTCGCTGCGCGGCTGGCAGATCCCCTTCTCACCGACGCTCAATGTAACACGGTGATGTACGAGTTATTGACTCGTCGGGGTTCTCCTCTTCCCATGGGCTCCATTTGGCTCCGGATGATCCTCCTGTCTGTGCTTGCCGATATACCCCCTCATCCGGCGGAGATGACTTCGGCGATCCTTGACGCGGCGGAGGACAAGCTTGAGTGTTTTCATGAGGCTTGTCTAATCACTCAAGCTCTAAAGGATCATTCAGTTAATTTACTGAGTCAGATAAGAGCTCGTCGGGCCGTCATGTCTGCTTTCGCTGATGAGCACGGCTCCAACCAGTGGGGAGCGACTCCTCGTGAAAACCGCCGTTTTGACGTGTTGGAGAAGGCGGAGAGGGAGTTGGAGAATTTTTTGTTTTGCTTTGTTAACCCTTGTATTTCTGATCCCTTGTTTGGTGATCTTTTCCCACTAATGTAGTATGTTTGAATCAATGTACTCCTTTAATCATTGGTGGTTTGCATGCTTTCTGTTGAATTTTCATGCTTGTCAGATAGTCGTACGTGTGTCTTGCTTGCGTAAATGAGCTGTCTGTTTTTCTTTAATTGCGAGCACCATCGTTACGTTGCATGCACATCAGTGCCTCGGGCAACATTTCCTTTTAAACATTCGTACAGTTACAGATGCGCGCCTGATAGGATACAGATCAGAAACTTTCCTTGTTATCTTCCGTATTGGGTGGTTTGTGCTGGCTTTAGATCGAGTATTGTTGTCGAAAGGAGGTTTATGAATGAAGACATATTTTTCTTCTCAATGGTGCGTCTCCTTTTTGTTGAATGTGTTTTGCGGACAATTTATTTTGATCTCCTTGCAGGGCAGCGATAGCTTAGGATTCAGGGTTAAGATCTGCTTCCTAAGACTTTTGCACTTTATGAGCCACGAGGGTCTCATAAAGAGTTTTTTCTCCCCATGGGTCGAGAGGGCCCCATAGGTGTAAGTTCTTCTTAAGAATCGTGAGGATTCTTAAGCGGGTTTTCCCTTGAGAGTCGTAAGGATCTCACAAAAGAGTTTTTCTTCCTTACAGGTCGTAAGGACCTGCAAGTGCTGGATGTGGTTGCCCTTATTCGTGTTTCACGGAGTCAGGGGTTCCTCGAGGCATCGTAGTTTAAAGGCGTCGCGGTCAAGGTTAATGACCTCATAGTCCGTGGATTTAAGGACTCCACAGTCCGATGTTAGTTTTAAGACATTACGGTCAAGGTTAAGGACTTCATAGTCCGTGGATTTAGGGACTCCACAGTCCGATGTTAGTTTTAAGACATCATGGTCAAGGTTAAGGACCTCATAGTCCGTGGATTTAGGGACTCCACAGTCCGATGTTAGTTTTAAGACATCATGGTCAAGGTTAAGGACCTCATAGTCCGTGGATTTAAGGACTCCACAGTCCGATGTTAGTTTTAAGACATCACGGTCAAGGTTAAGGACCTCATAGTCCGTGGATTTAAGGACTCCACAGTCCGATGTTAGTTTTAAGACATCACGGTCAAGGTTAAGGACCTCATAGTCCGTGGATTTAAGGACTCCACAGTCCGATGTTAGTTTTAAGACATCACGGTCAAGGTTAAGGACCTCATAGTCCGTGGATTTAAGGACTCCACAGTCCGATGTTAGTTTTAAGACATCACGGTCAAGGTTAAGGACCTCATAGTCCGTGGATTTAAGGACTCCACAGTCCGAAGTTTTGGTTGCAGAGACCCATCACCTCTTTGAAGACGTTGAGGAATTACAACGCCAGGTATCAAAGGAGTGAAGAGATGTACTCTTAGACCAAGGCAGAATCCGTAGGGAATCGGGGTGGTTGATTGTTATTTTTAAGACATTACGGTCGAGGTTAAGGACATCATAGTCCATGGATTTAGGGACTCCACAGTTCGGTGTTTGCTCTGGATGCTTCACACGGGTTCACTGCCGTGCTTGGCGAGGACCAGGCTCCGCTCTGGGCGTTTTCTGCGGGGTCAAAGAGTGACGTTATCCGCATTCCACGTAACCAGGAATTTTGCACTAGATGCTTCACACGGGTTCACTGCCGTACTCGGCGAGGACTAGGCTCCGCTCTGGATGCTTCACACGGGTTCACTGCCGTGCTTGGTGAGGAACATGATCCGCTCTGAACGTTTTCCATGGGGTCAAAGAGTGACGTTATCCGCGTTCCACGTAACCAGGAATTTTGCACTAGATGCTTCACACGGGTTCACTGCCGTGCTCGGCGAGGACTAGGCTCCGCTCTGGACGTTTTCCACGGGGTCAAAGAGTGACGTTATCCGCGTTCCACGTAACCAGGAATTTTGCACTAGATGCTTCACACGGGTTCACTGCCATACTCGGCGAGGACTAGGCTCCGCTTTGGATGCTTCACATGGGTTCACTGCCGTGCTCTGCGAGGACCAGGATCCGCTCTGGACGTTTTCCACGGGGTCAAAGAGTGACGTTATCCGCGTTCCACGTAACCAGGAATTTTGCACTAGATGCTTCACACGGGTTCACTGCCGTGCTCGGCGAGGACTAGGCTCCGCTCTGGATGCTTCACACGGGTTCACTGCCGTGCTCTGCGAGGACCAGGATCCGCTCTGGACGTTTTCCACGGGGTCAAAGAGTGACGTTATCCGCGTTCCACGTAACCAGGAATTTTGCCCTAGATGCTTCACACGGGTTCACTGCCGTGCTCGGCGAGGACTAGGCTCCGCTCTGGATGCTTCACACGGGTTCACTGCCGTGCTCTGCGAGGACCAGGATCCGCTCTGGACGTTTTCCACGGGGTCAAAGAGTGACGTTATCGCGTTCCACGTAACCAGGAATTTTGCACTAGATGCTTCACACGGGTTCACTGCCGTGCTCGGCGAGGACTAGGCTCCGCTCTGGATGCTTCACACGGGTTCACTGTCGTGCTCTGCGAGGACCAGGATCCGCTCTGGAAGTTTTCCACGGGGTCAAAGAGTGACGTTATCCGCGTTCCACGTAACCAGGAATTTTGCACTAGATGCTTCACACGGGTTCACTGCCGTGCTCGGCGAGGACTAGGCTCCGCTCTGGATGCTTCACACGGGTTCACTGCCGTGCTCTGCGAGGACCAGGATCCACTCTGGACGTTTTCCACGGGGTCAAAGAGTGACGTTATCCGCGTTCCACATAACCAGGAATTTTGCACTAGATGCTTCACACGGGTTCACTGCCGTGCTCGGCGAGGACTAGGCTCCGCTCTGGATGCTTCACACGGGTTCACTGCCGTGCTCTACGAGGACCAGGATCCGCTCTGGACGTTTTCCACGGGGTCAAAGAGTAACGTTATCCGCGTTCCACGTAACCAGGAATTTTGCTGATTGTATCCGCATTTCACGGGATGGAGGTTTCACTGCTGGCGATATGTATATCACTGAGCCATGGAACCGGGAGTTGCCGCTGTTCCGTTTCGCTTGAAGTCGTGTTCGTTGTTACGAGACGAGTGCTGAGATGATCTCTAAGTCATTCGCGGTCCGTCGAGATTTTGCTTCTTCTTAGGATGAAACTTGGATGGGAAGTATGATCCCTTTTTTGTTTACGCCCTTGGATTGTATACAGGGTGTGATGGAACATCACCTGTAGGGCATAAATTGAAACCTTTTTTTTATTCATTTTATTTCTCTTTCCGCGATGCTCTATCATTTCAGCTTTTATATCGCGAAGGTCGCGATTGCCCCATCATTTCGGCTATTTTTCGCGGTGCCCAATCATTTCGACTATTTATTTATTTTTTACTCGTTGCTTTTTATTGCGAGTCGCCCCATCATTTCGGTTATTTTGTAGGTATGTGTGGCTTGCTAGCCTTTTCGCTGCAAGCTTGGGTTTTAGACGCCTCTTTCGGCATCAACATCGCTACCACTGGGATATTGCCAGGAGCGAATCATCATTTGCCTCTGTCGATGTTGAACAAAGGTGGCTTAGCAAACAGGGTTAGGGTCCTGTCGACTAAGGCTTTTGATTTCATGAGCCGTAAGGGTCTCACAAAGGTATTTCTTCCTACAAGTCGTGAGGATTTTGTAGGTGTATTTTCTCCCTAGGAATCGTGAGGATTCCTAAGTGTATGTTTCTCTGCAAGTCGTAAGGATCCTACGAGAGAGCTTTCTCCTTATAGGTCGAGAGGACCTACAAGGGCTGCTCACCATACAGACATATCCCTAGTCACGGGTGGGACTTTGCTGGGGAAATGTTTATTCGTGCCCGTGGATTGTATACAAAGGTCAGTATTGAGCCACTTGTAGGGCAATATCGAAGGTTGTGGGGGATTTGCTTAAGAACAGGTTTAGGTTTCTGTAACTTAAGACTTTTAAATCTCATGAGCCGTGAGGGTCCCATAAGAGAATTCTCCTTACGAGTCGTAAGGATCTCGCAAGTGTATTTTCTCCTTAGGAATCGTGGGGATCCCTAAGTGTGTTGCTCCTTTGTGAGTCGTAAGGATCTCACGCGGGTGGTTGCTCCTTACAAGGTCGAGAGGACCCCGTAAGTGTCTTTCAACGAGGTTGCGCCCTTTCGGGTTTTCACAGACACTCGCCGGTAGTCCTGCTGTTTTTACTCACGGAGCCATTTCGGGTTTTCATCCGTGCCCCTTCTGCTTATGGACATACCGTTTTTTTATTCTTTTTCTCTCTTTTTTTTAACAAGGTCGCGCCTTTTTGGGTTTTCACGAACACTTGCCGGTAGCCCTGCTGTTTTTACTCACGGAGCCCTTTCGGGTTTTCATCCGTGCCCATTTTGCTTATGGACATACCGTTTTTCTTTATTTTATTTTTTTTATATTTTTCTTTCTCTTCTTTTTTTTTATCCATCTCGTCAGCCTAAGGATGCTGCGGTAGTAGTTTAAGCACGTTTCTGGATCTAATCCCGGCATTTCAGAGTAGTTCCATGCGAAACAATTTTTATGCTGTACGAGCACGTCCTTCAACGTAGATACCCTTTCTTCAGATAGTAGCTTGCTGATGAATGTCGGTCGTGGATCGTTTGCCGTCCCCAACTCAATTTTCTTGCGGTTATCTCAGTGGTATGGATTCCATCTTCCAGCTCTTTTGGCGCTGGTGGAAATTCTGAGATTATCTCGTCGTTGCTGTTTTCGAAGCACCAAGGAAGGTCATCCATGTTCTCGGGCTCTTCCCTTGATATCATTATCACGTGACAAGTACAAATTCGCTTCCAATCCCAATGCGGAACTGGTTCTTCTTTTGTGGCCTTGGGCTCGTGCTTTTGTGGCGGTGTTACCCTCTAGTTGTCGGACAGAGCGAACTTGCCAAGCTGATACTGATCTTCGACCCAATTCTTGAAGGTGAAGCAGTCCTCGAGAGGGTGCCCTTCCACTCGGTGATAAGAGCAATAGTCTGTGTGTGGGACTTCACCTGCTTGTTCGGGGTGTTTAGAATCCGGCAGTGTAAGCATTTGATGTTTTAGAGCGAGCTCAAGTATCTTCTTCATCTTGTCCTGCGGAAACGAGTACGCTCGACCCATTTTCTTTATGAGGGATAGATCGATAACGCTCGACTCCCATTTGCGTGGCTTCTTAGCCCCGTTTTGTTGTTGTTGAGTGCTTTTTCGGCCTTTCGACTTGTTTCTGCCTCTGCGTCGAGCCATTTTTATAACAGGTTGACAGGGGGCGACATTTTCATCTTTCATGGTCTGTTGAAGGAGACGTTGCGTTTTGGCTTTCTCATAGATGGTCATTTCGCGGTTGTGATCATCTCGGACTTTTTGACCAGCTTCCCTTATAAGCCTGTCCATTTGTTCTTCAAACAACGGACCGGGCACTTTTGCATCTGGAACTTTTACTGGTTCAGGATTGGCGTCCTCCCATTGAGCACCCGCTTCTTCATTGAAGTTGTGCACGACGTAACAGTCGCGGAGCAGCTCTCGTTTCTTGGAGCGAATGTATCCGAGCCCGATTGTCTCCATTCTCCCATTAGGCAGCTTGTGCTGAGTTCTAGGGACGTTCCAGACCCTGTCATAGAATTTGGCCTTTCTAACGGTCTGTTTGAAGGGTATCCCTTGGCGCTTCAACAGCCTCCTCAAGCCTTCTGTATAATATCTGGGTAGACGGATGGGTTGAAGCCTGTCCAACGTAGGATCCGCTCCGTGCCAGATTTCTTTCTCCACTTTGTTTTCTTCAGAGCGGTAGAATAGAGTTGCTTTTTCGCCTTTTCGCCTGGGAGGGATATAGAATGTCCGCAGCTCTTCTACACTGTAGATATTAAGTGCATCCAGTTCTTTATGATGTTTAGGCGGCACCATGGCGACTTGTAGACTTTGCTCTTCGTCAGCAAACGTTTGTATTGAAGGTCGAGCAAAGAATACAGCATGGACTTCATCTTCCGAGTCGCTACCAAAGATCAATATAGGAGCCGATGGTCCCGGCTTGGTGTATTGGGGCGGACCCGAATAAACTATCTCCTCTTCCTCCTCGGTATCACTGCCGAAGACAGGGATGGTAGCGTTAGTTTTATTCTCCGGCCTGTGACACCTTTCCGTGTCTTCGAAACTCAGTAAGAAGTATTTGGCGTCTTCATATTTGCGGACCTCGTTCACAGAAAACGGATTCAATTCCCCGGTCACGGTATACTCGATACCATCCCTAAAATATTTCATACACTGATGCTGTGTAGAAGGGATGATGTTATACTCGTGTAACCATGGTCGGCCGAGCAGAGCGTTGTAGCACGTCTTGGCATCTATGACGTGGAATTTAATGTCCGTGACGAGCAGCCCGAAGCGTAGCGTTAGTATCACAGATCCAAGAGTCTTTGATGATTGGGAGTCGAATCCGGAGATGGTGATCTTGTCCCGAGCAAGGTGTTGAACGCTCATGCAGATTTCCTTTAACACCCGCACATTGAGTAGGTTAACAGACGACCCGTTATCGATCAGGATTTTGCCCATCTTTATATCATGGCAATATCCCGAGACATAGAGAGGGCGATTGTGTTCGCATGTCCTAAGTAGAAGGTCTTCATCGCCAAAAGTAACATCTGCCGTGTGCACGTCCTCCAATTCATCCTTCATTTTTTCTTCGGCCAGGAAAGCTTGGAACTGCTCCGGGTCCTGTAGTGCCTTAATTAACGAATCTCTCACCTCCTTTGATAGTAAAAGGGCGTCAAGAATGCTGAGCTGTGATGGTAGTTTCCTCAGATGCGCTAAGACGTTGTAATCCACCTTATTTTTCTTCGGCGGGTCTTTGGCAGCTAGCTCTTCCATGACTTGGTCATCTAGGGCAATGTCCTCAGAGACATTTTCTTTCTCTTTATCTTTTCTGTTTGAGGGTCCGAGATTCTTTTCAGGCAGCGTCCGATTCCACAGCCGAATATTTTCGCAAACCTTCGACTCTTCTTCTTTTCTCGAGGTGGACTCTTTAAAGAGAGGGGTAAGTTCCAGCTCCTCATCAGAATCGCTCCCGAATGTAGGCACTTGTGACTTGCCGGTGTTAACCATGCAACAATCTCCAGTAGTTCTTTTAAGCCCTTCGGTCGTATTTCTTCGCTCCCGACGAGTTTTGCGCTTTTCCCGCTTGAAGCGTTGTCTATGAGCAACGTATCCTTGCCACCATTTATCGAAAGCTTTGCACTCTTGAGTGGGGTGCGAAACCTTCTGATGATATAAGCAATAGGAGGGGTGCATTTCTATTTCACCAGTAATTTTTCCTTCGGAGGATGGTAGCTTCATGCCCATTGATATGGCCTTAGCAAACCTTTTCCTCATCTTGAATTGGCTTTTGTCGATGTTGGAGGCATTTTGCTCCAGCGGGATCGTCTCAGCTCTTTCATCAAGTCGCTGGCGCTTGGCCCTTTCAAATATGACTGCCTCACGCTCCCGATCAGCTTTACTTTTTAAGAGAGCTTCATTAAGGAATGCGTCAATTACTTCATCCGACGACCCCGAAATTTTTGGTTCAGGATCTGCCCCCAGCTTTTCAGTACAAGGAGTCTCCTCATCGTCCATGAACGAGTGGGAAATCACATGACAGCTCGCCACGCATTCTTCAGAATCATCAGATGAACTTTCTTCCTCATCTTCCTCTTGAAAGACGTGATTGAGGAATTCTTGGAATGTAATGGGCGTCCGTGCCTTCTGGTTGTATTCCTCCAGCGCGTCAATTTGTTTTTGCAAGTCCGTGCGCTTGTTGCCAGGTTTCACGGGCTTCTTTGACTTCTTTTTCTTCTTCTTTGAAGATTTCAACGGCTGGTTATGAATGCTTGAGCCACCTCCATCGGTCTTTTGAGGTGGACAAGGCTTCAACATCCCTTCAATGATCTGCGGCTCCAACGGGTTCTTCCACTTGATCGCTGGGCATGTTTGAAGATCGTTTAGCATCCTCTTTGTCTTGGCTGATAATACAACCTCCCAAGGAGCTTCTTCAACGACGGAGCATGTTGCCCCTGGCGTATTCGTCCCCTTAGATGTGTGGGGCTGCAGGGGATTCACCTTCCATTTGTCAGATAACGCGAATTTGCCCTGTCGGTACTGGTTTTCAAGCCAATTTTTGAAGACGTGGCAATCCTCGATCGGATGGCCCAGTGCTCGATGATAAGGACAGTAGTTGGGCTCATTGACATCACTTGGTTGCGACGGACGTTTTGGATCTGGAAGGTTTATGAGTCGGTTGCGTAACGCCAGCACGAATAACCTCCTCGTTTTGTCTCTGGGAAAGGAGTAAGAACGTCCCATCCTCTCCTCAAGGGCCACGTACGGGCGCATATTATTTTGACGAGCAACCGGCTTCGAGTCGCTCGGTTGTTGTTGAGCATTAGCGATAACGATTGCCTTTCCTTTCCCTTTGTCATTTCGGGAGTCCGGCTTTGGAAGAGGGGGTTTATGGCCCATCTGATCCATCTGCGCTAGCTTGTCAATCAAGGCCTGGAAGGTAGTCGGCTTGAAAAACATCATAAATTGTGAGATGGTTGCTTGCAGATCAAGGGTTCCCACAAACATACCCACCGTGGGAGCTTCTTCAATGCGCTGCTCGCACTTCGACCATGAGTTCCGCCACCGTATAGCGTATTGAACCCATGTCTCGCCTGGTTTTACCCTGGGGTTAATCAGTGCCGTCATCGGGGTGCGTTCACCGGCGCTTGCAAAACGCTGAGTAAACAGCAGCTCCATCTCTGCAAAAGTCTTGATAGAGTCGTTCGGGAGCTCAGAGTACCACTCGAACGCTGTATCTGATAAGCTTCCAACAAACTGGCGAAGCAACAGCTTATCGTCACCGCCGGTGTTGCCGCAGAGTGCTCTAAACTGGGCAACATGCTGGTGAGGATTGCCTGTCCCCTTGTAGACATGAAATTTGGGAATTGTGTAACCGGGCGGGTACTTGATTTGGTCGTACCAACTTGGATATGGCCGCCCCATTTTTACGACCTGGCCGGCTGCTTCAGTCGCATGATGAACCCGTATTTGCTGGGCTATGTACTCGTCCAAATCAGCTTTAGAGATTGTATCCTCTTTAGCCGTTGACAGAGCTGGCGGAGGATTTGATGTCTCTCCCCTATCGTCTCCAAGGACGATCGGGGGCTCTTCAGCCGGAGGATCTTGTTGTATCATCATCCCTATCATGTCTTGGAAGAGGAGGCCCATACGCTGTATGTTGGCTGCTTGTTCAGCAGCCTCTTTGTCCTTCTTCTCCAATATTCGACGAAGGAATTCGGCGTCGGTTTCTTCCTCATGGCGTTCATCCGAGGATGTTTCAGGGTTTTCTTTTGGCCCTGTAAGTGCGGCCATAGCGTTCATCATCTCTTGGAGCTTCTGCTGCTGCTCCTGCGCCTTGGTCACTGATCGCGTAAGCGGTCGATGACCCGTAGATATGCGACTGTCCTCTTTACCAGATACCACGTAGACGGTATGAACCACAATGCCCCCTGACTTAGGGCGTTTGGGTTCACCACTTCTGATATTTGTCGCCGGCGCGGGAGTTTTCTCCGGCCTTCTTCTTTTATGGGCCGTTGAAGTGGAGGAGGCCGTTGCAGTGGGCACCCTAGCAATTGTTGTCCTCTGCTGTTTAATAGGACGATCTTTTTCTTCTTGTACTTTCGCCTTTTTCTGTTGACGAGAGCGATATGGATCAATTACAGAGTCTTGAACTTTCCGCCAAACTTTATAAATTTTTAAGGACAGCCGTTGAGGGGGCTGTTCTTGCTTCGTTTCTGGAACTCTCTCCGCGGGCGGAGGAGATCTTTTCAATGTAGCGGTTGGAGAGTTCTTATGTACCCTCCTCAACAGTTCAAAGCTGTTCCCAGTTGTAACAGCAGCGTTGACTTCCATCTCTGGAGCCGGTGGAGTTAGCCCTGAGGGGGAGTTGCCCCCTGCCTTCCTCACTCGTCGCCAATGGCGACGTCGAGCATGACGAGTCGTTGGGACTGGCTCGGAGATAGAGACAGCCTCTTTTTGCCCCCTGTCTGAATGAGGCGCCGCCGGTGTTAACCTCTCAAAGACTGAGGTTGTCCTTTGAGGGATGATATTCAACCTGTCGAAGACAGATCCTCGAGCAGGAACGGGAGCCGGGATAGTCAGTCTTGTAAAGACCGACTCTTTGGCAGGAGAAGCCGTCTTGACGACTTCAGGAGAAGAGATGGCTATCTTCCTCGGGATGGCCACTTCAAGGGTCATGGGTTTCTTGGCAGGCCCATCGAAGTTCAGGCTCAGTCTGGTGAAGACTGAGGAGTTGGAATTGGACGACCCGTTGAGAGGGGCCGTGGTAGTAGTAAGTTGATCAAAGACCGACTTCTTTAGGGCTTCTTGCAACGTCATTGGGGCATTGAAGCTCAGCGGTGGGAGTATGGTCCCGAAGAATAGTCCAGTGGTGGCTTGAGTTACCTGCTCCATTGGCATCTTGAAAAGAGAGGCCGCTTGGGGTCCGTAAGTCACTCCTCCAGCAGGGACGGAGCGAGAGTTGCAGTTGCAGGTAGTGCAGTTTGAAGCCATTGATCTTTTGTTTTCTGCACGGAGCAAGAAACTAAATCTAAGTACCTTGAATCCAAAGGCAACCACAGCAAACCGCGATTTGTTCGCGAACACAACACACGAAGTGTGGAGTGGAAAGAGGAAAAGGTCCCACCGGGCATGCCAGAATATGTTCCCCTTCAAAAGACGGCGACGACGTGAGGGCGTCTTGCCTGAGATTCGGGGCAGATGCTATATGGTTTTATCCGTTTACCTCTCCGAAGATGCCAAGTTGATTTATGGCACCGTGTATCGGAGGTTTAGACGGATGCGGCCGATGTAGCAGACTTCGTCAGATTCCCCCTCAGGGTGAGGGGTTTTTGATTGTGGGGACGCTCTTCCCTGCAGGGGCAAGCCCCTACAGTTAATTACGCTACCGCATCGCGGTAACAACTTTCTCCTTCTCCAGAATTTCACTTTGTGTCGTGCGTGTTTGTTTTGTTTGTGGTTGCCCGTGGATTGTATACGGAGACTGAGTAATGCCGTCGCCCGTAGGACGTGGATTAGTCCAAATCCGTATTTACTTAGATTTGGGTTTGGTGTTTTTAGTTTAAGGATGCATTAGTCGCGTTGCGGCTAAGATCAACTTAAACGTTCGTTAAGGATACGTTAGTCCTGTTTGAGACTAAGACCAACTTAACGTGATAATCCATTTAATATCTGGCCATCGGGACTCATCACCTCTCTAACGTCGTTGAAAGATTACAACGATAGGTGTCAGAGGAGTTCAGAGATGTACCCTTGAACCAGAGTTGATTTGGAGTTTTATAGTCCATTTGAATGTTTAAGGATACGTTAGCCGTATTTGGGGCTAAGATCAACTTAAACGGGACCGTTTAGATCCGGCAAAAGAGCGTTTGGAGGCTCTATTGTTCCAGTTTAGGGACGTAGTGGTCCGTGTTCCAGTTTAGGGACGTAGTGGTCCGTGTTCCAGTTTGGGGACGTGGTGGTCCGTGTTCCAGTTTAGGGACGTGGTGGTCCGTATTCCAGTTTAGGGACGTGGTGGTCTATGTTCCAGTTTAGGGACGTAGTGGTACGACATTAGTTTAAGGACGTTTCGGTCCAATATTAGTTTAAGGACGTTTCGGTCAAATATTAGTTTAAGGACGTTTCGGTCTACGAGTTTAAGGACCCCGCAGTCCATATTCATGTGTGGTCGTTGGGACCCGTCACCGTCGTTGAGGAATCACAACGATAGGTGTCAGAGGAGTTCGGAGATGTACCCTCGAACCGGATGTAAATTGATTTAAGAGAGCAGCTGTGCTCAGTCAATTTAGTTTGAGGACTTACGGCCATGATTGGGCTAAGTCCAGTTTCAACATTTTTTGTCTTTGGCCTGTGCTAGGGCTTTACCCCTTTTTAGTAATGCACTGCATTATTCTTGTTTTGGTTGGGCTCTGCCCTTTTATAAATGATGCAGAGCATCTATTTTTTTGTTTGGGCTTTGGCCCCTTTTTTTAAAAATGCATAGCATTTTATTTATTAGGCCTGTTAGGCCTTTTAATTGGGCTCTGCCCCTTTTCTTTAATAATGCAGAGCATTAAATACTCTGACAGTGCCCCACGTGTCTTGTCAGGCGCTTTGCGCCAAGTAATGAGCGCAAACTCATATGATGGTGACACGTGTCACGCTCTGGTGAGTGCAAGCGCAACAGCGCAGTGCACTGTGTCAGTGCGCTGCGCTGCTGCGCTACTGACACGTGGCGCTTCCTGGTGGCTTGCGCCAACACAGGAGCACAACAGCACAGTTCTTGCAAGTGCAGAGCACTGTTTTATCTTTTGATCGATTTTAAATCAAAGAAAACAAATTTTTCTTGTTTTCAAGGAACCAATGGTTCATAAGCAAGTGCAAAGCACTATTATCAGTTAGTTTTCTTTCTTATTGAAGATCATTGATCTTGTTCTTAGATCAATAATCTGTTTTTAAGAGAATTTTCTCTTTTTCTGAAGGTTTTTACCTTTTTTGTTCTTGAGGAGTTCTTCAGAGTTCTCTTTTTTTTCTCTCAGAAAATATTGATGCTTTTGAATTGAGGCTTCGGGTCCTTTTTATAATGCCCATAAATTAGTTAATTTTGTTAAAGAGATATTTCTCTGAGTGATTTGGGGAATTTTCCCCACCGTTGGATCTTTGAACCAAGGGCTTCTGTTTTACAGAAGAAAATCTTCTTGTTTTAACAAGAACAGAAAGATTTCTTTAAAATCTTAATTCTGTTTGGCGCAAATGCCCCAGCGCGTGACACGTGTCACACAGCGCACAGTGCAGCGCAACTGCGCTGACACGTGTCGCGCAGCGCAAAGCGCAGCGCAACTGCGCTAGCGCATCTGAGCTGACACGTGTCGCGCAGCGCAAAGCGCAGCGCAACTGCGCTAGCGCATCTGCGCTGACACGTGTCGCGCAGCGCAGTGCTTGCGCAACTGAAGCGTTGCTTCTTTTAATTTTTCTTTAAATAGAGCTTTGCTCTGATTGGGTGCGCTGTTTTGGGCGCTGCGCTGATGTGTCTGCGCCTGACACGTGGCGCGTTGCACGCAGCGCAAAGAATTTGAAGCGTTGCTTCATTTATTAAAGTTTAAATTTTCAAAGCAGAGCTTTGCTCTGATTGGGGTAAACAGGTATTCCAGTAGTATCTCAGGGTGTTCTGGGCTACACTCCGACACGACTTGTACCGCTTTTGGGGGTCTGGCTTTTACCAATCCCCTAGGCCCGACATGCGATGCTCATAGACGAACGGACCGGACTGTACGGATATTGTCACTGACAGGCTCAGTAGGGTGTCAGGATGAGTTCGCTCATCGACCTCCCTTTTTATCAATACCTGGTAGCCCGTTACGTATAGCTAGTACCTCTGACGTGCTAGTGGTTAAATCCACGGCCAAAGTATTGACGAGTCTTTAGAGTCCCCCACAGACAGTTTCTCAAGTTTCGGGCGAAACGTTGTAGAGATCTTATAATATATGGCAGGGTTCGATCTTATACGTGCGGTATTGCATGGATCATGATCAGACGGATCATACTAGTGGGCTTTGGTTTAAGCCGGATCCTAGTATTAGATTTGTTGGATTACTTTAGTCTCATCGCATTCGCATTCAGTCGGAATGCGGATGTAAGTATGTATATACAGGTGAGGGGTATCCTTGTGATCCGTCACGAGTTTACTTTAGATGTTGCCGTATCTTTTTTATTGTTGCAGACATTTGGATTAATGTTTGTATTAGAAATAATGAGCTAGAATTAATCATGACATGCATTAAATGTGACATGACCAAGTTTAGTGACTCATGGTCTTTTTTATTGTGCCAAATGTCACATTTGTTTTGGATGTGTGAGTTGAAATGATAAGGAGAGAGAGAAAGGCAACCATATGGTTGTAGTTTACTCTTGTATTATCTTCTTACTCTCATTCTCACTTTAATTATCATACAACTCAAGAAAAGAAAAAGAAACATCTTCTTCTTCTTCCTCTAGCTCATCATCTCCATCAATGGCAACACCTCTAACCTCCATCCAAATCCATGGATGCAAGAGACAAAGTGATCACAAATATTCTCTACAACACCTTGGACATGTCGGCTAGCACACTTCGTGCCCGAGTTGCTTCGGATGAAGCGGGAGCCCGTAAAAAGACTCGTAGATGTAGTGCCCTTTCCGACGAGGAGATCAAGACCGGAGATGCCGCGAGGAGCTTGGGATGGTGGCCAAAGACCGAAGGACACGGATCGATCGGTATAGCCTCTCTACCCTTTCTCTAGTTAGCTAGTAGTAGGTTAATGGTCCGATCCTGGTTTTAAGCATATGATAGCGCCGTTTTTCTAGTTTGAAAAGTTTTCGTTTCCGCATTTTGGCCTCGGAAAGACGGTCGGGGCGCTACCGTAGTCTTACATTAACGAGCCTGTCTCACCATTAATGAGAGGTCCTGCTCATCACGCGGGTGTGACGTCGGGAGCGTAACGGCTGGTGTGATTCTCGCGCCTGCCTCGCCTGCTACCACTGCTATATAAACCCATTCTTCAGACGGTTCAAGTAAGCCATTTTGACTCCACCTAGCCGTTACTCTGCTCGGATCTCTAGTTTAACTTGATTGTCGGAGGGTCTTTGGTGGTACAACGACCCCGGGACTTCATTGCAGGTAGCTCAGTAATCACAACCTCAAACCCATTGAGATCCACACGCTTCAGGAGCGACAGCCTCCAGATCCAATCTCATCCATCCATCGCCGCCATCAGCAGATCAACGGGAGGAAACATCTGAAGGAGATTCACGCCTCCATCACTCCCTAATCAGAAACCCAAGAGAGCAACTGGTCAGAGCTCCCACCTGAACTTCTCAGATAAGTGCAGAATCTCTTATGATCCCCTACAACTTCTGATTCCGTGCCATGTGCACTTCATGAGCTTCTGCTTTAAAATACCTCCTTAAAGGCGCATCAAACTTTCCTTGGCTATTACTGAGATTAGAAAAACACATTTTTTACTTCTTTAGATATATGGAGAACAGATACTTTCTGTGCCTGTTGCTTACAAAATTTATCACCAATACTGCATAGGATCCTAAGATGGTTGGCTCGTTATGTCTGATTCATTCAAGCCTAAGGATATATACATATGGAATTCAGTGTCAGGATCTGAAATTAAACTCCGTAGTATATCCACGCTTCCTGTAGTGCGGTCACACAAAGAAGTTAGCTTCTCTGCTGGTGCCTCAGTTGATGTTGATTTCATCACTGTCATCAACAATGTTGGACCCATCTCTGAGCATCTGGCTTTTGCCAGGATCGGAGATCATGGATTTGTTGGCTATAGTGCCCTCAAGTCAATTATTGGATCGCATGCACGTGATTGTAATAATTGAAGGAGGACCTATACCGGTAGAACAGTCTTACTCAAGATAATAGTATGCTATCTGGTTTGTCTTTATCATCGTGTACATGTTTTATATGACATTATAGATCACTATTACATGTTGATAGAGCCCATAGGATTCTTGCTTGACTATCAGCAGTATGATGGCGATCATATACGTGAGAGTTGGGTGGTCTATAAACACATCCTTAAAGTGTCCCTAGCCGTAGGAGTTTCGAGACTGGGCATCGATACTCCAAGAGTAGACTAGTGTATACGGATCGAGACCCCGACGAGGGGCGGTGGCCGATCTCACAAGCCATTGGTGTCAGTTGGTTCACCTAAGATGTATACAGGTGCTCATTGGGTTATGAGTACACCGGACGGACTCGCCGGGAACATGTTAGTTGGTAATATACCTATTGCCAGATTGCGGTTCCCAGGTGACATGTGTATAGGTTAGTCTATCGACCTGAGATCGTCATTTGTCTCGTGTGAGTTCCCACTGTGCTTTAATTACTACCCTACCACGACTCAAAGGAGTCGTGCAAACAGGTTTTAGTTGGGTACAGTCCTGAACCATATGGAGACAGTGAGCGAATCGTCAGGGGATTCATCTCTCCTGGTATATTGGGGGTTGATGTCGCGGTGTGCATGGGTGGCCATCACCAGAAATCCTCGGCCAGGGTAAACGAGAATTACCGATCTAGGATCGGTAGTTTCTCAGATGGTGATAGGTTTCATACCGACACCAAATGTCAAGTTATCAGGGGTCTGACTTTATCCATCCCCTAGACTTGATATGCGATACTCATAGTCGAAGGGACCGGACTGTACGGATATTGTCACTATCAGGCTCAGTAGAGGTTTCAGGATGAGTTTGCTCGTCGGCCTCCCTTTCGCTCAATACCAGGATAGCCGTTACGTACAGCTAGTGCCACTGACGTGCTTGTGGTTAAACCCACTGCCAGCGCATTGACGAGTCTTTAGAGTTCCACACAGAGGGTTTCTCTGGTTCGGGCGAAACATTGTAGAGGCCGTATGGTTTTATGACAGGGTTCTATCATATACGTGCACTTATGCACGGATCGTGATCGGACAGATAATACTAGTGGGCTTTGGTTTAAGCCGGATCCTAGTATTATATTGTTGGATTATTTTCGTCTCGTTGTATTCGTATTCAGTCGGAATACAGATGCGGGTATGTATATACGGATGAGGGGTATTCTTGTAATTCGTTAGAAGATTACATTAGTAGATGCCATTTCTTTCATTGTATTAAACATTTAGGGTTTTAAATGTTTAATATTGTGGTGAGTGTGAGTCATGGTTTGCATTAACATATGCATGTGCACTTGGTGACTCATAGTGTTGTGTCATGAGTGATTCATGGTGACATGGGTGGGTTTTTGTTTTGTGTAAGATATTTTTGTAGTGAGCAAGTGGGCAAAGGCAGATCTTTTTTCTTGGTTGCTTTTCTTTAGTTGATATATATTGCTCACAACAAAAACATCTCAAGATAACTTAGCCATTTCTTTACTTGGCCTTTTCCATGCTTCACACTCTTCACCTATGGCATCTTCTTCTACCTCCACCCTACATGTCTCATGAGTTGAGAAACCCAGGGTGTATTGAGACAAAGTAATCTTACACACTCTCTACTTCATCTTGGCTATCTAGGTTAGCAAACTAGATACCCGAGTTGCTTCGGTTTTGAAGCGGGAGCCCGTATTATTAATCCTCGACGCGGATCGTCTTCGACGAGGGAGACTGAAAATCGAAATTGATCGAGAAAGCCGCGAGGAGCTTAGGACAGAGGTTGAAGACCGAAAGACATGGATCGATCGGTATAATCTCTCTATACTCTTTTCATAGAACTAGTATAGGGTTAATAGTACGATCCGTCGATTAGGGTTCCGTTAGCACCCGGTTTTAAAAGTTTTTGTTCCGCATTTTGCCACGGATTGATGGCCGGGGCGTTGCCGTAACCCTACATGGTATCAGAACCAACCCATTAACCCTACTAACTAGTTTGCACAAGATTAAAATCTCGATTGACCAGTTTTTCCGAATCACGAATCTATGTTCATGTGCTTGCTGTCGATTTTCAAAGTTGTTCCAAATGTTTTTTGGGTATCTTAGAATTATGTGCAGGCAAAACTAGAGTTACAGAAAAAATTTGGAGACCTAACTCCAAAATTCCGCCGTGGAATCGGAGTAAAATGTCACATTTAGCGGCGCTTCCGCCGCGCTTTTTGGGCTACAGTACCCTGTTCCCCCAATCTGAGCAAGGCTCATTTGAATTTTGAAAATTCAAAAATTTCTGAAGCAACGCTTCAAATTCCGTACGTTGCGCAGTGCGCAAGCGGTCCACAGTGCGCAAACACTGTTGCGCAAGTGCACGGCTGCGCGACACGTGTCTGCGCAGTTGCGCAAACACTGTTGCGCAAGCCTCCCACTGCGCGACACGTGTCATTCATTGGGGAGTTGCGCAGAAACAGAATGAAAAATTTAATGAAATCTTTTCTGTTCTTTCCAAAACCAGAAGATTTTCTTCTGCCTTTGGATCAAAGATCCAATGGTGGGAAAATTCCCAAAATCATTCAGGAAAGATTTTGTTAACAAATTCAACAAATTTGTGAGCACTATAAATAAGACCCCAGACCTCATTCGAAAAAAAAAAAAAAGAAGAAGAAGAATCAACTTCTGGCATAAAAAAAAGAGACAGAACTCTTGAAGATTAATCAAGAACACAAAAAAAGAAAAAGGTAAAAGCTTCTTTTGAAGAAGAGAAAAATCTCTGAAGAACAGAAGATTAAAAAAATGAATAATTCAATAAAAAGAAATAAATAGTGCCTTGCACTTGATATGAACCCTTGGTTCTGTGAAATCAGGGAAAACAAAGGAAAACTTGTTTTCTTTTGATCCAAATTTAGATCAAAAGTGCTATGCACTTTTGTTCCTAAATCTGGAAAATTCTCGAGTTTCTGCATAAATGCAACTCATTATTTAAAAGGGCCTGGCCCAAATCAAATGGCAAAATAATAAAGGGGCAGAGCCCTGTTCTATATAAATGCAATTCATTATTTAAAAGGGCCTGGCCCAAATCAAATTGCAAAAGGGCAAAGCCCTGTTTGGAAAATTCTTGAGTTCCTGCAACTCATTATTTAAAAGGGCCTGGCCCAAATCATATTGCAAAACAATAAAGGGGCAGAGCCCTGTTCGGATAGATTCTGTTAGTCAGGCAGAGCCTAAAATAAATAAAAAAAATTGGACTTAACCCAATCCTGGCTGTAAGTCCTTAAATTAAATTGATTGAGCAAAATGGCTCTCCTAAACCAATTCACGACCGGTTCGAGGGTACATCTCCGAACTCCTTTGACATCTCTCGTTGTAATTCCTCAACGACGTCAAAGAGGTGACGGGTCCCAACAACCATTTATCTAATCGGACCGAAACGTCCCTAAACTAAAATCGGACCGAAACGTCCCTAAACTAAAATCGGACCGAAACGTCCCTAAACTAATATCGGACTGAAACGTCCCTGAACTAATATCGGACCACCACGTCCCTAAACTGGCGATGGACCACCACGTCCCTAAACTGGAATATGGACCACTACGTCCTTAAACTGGCGACGGACCGAAACGTCCCTAAACTAATAATGGACCACAACGTCCCTAAAACTGGCAATGGACCGCCACATCCTTAAACTAGCGCAATCGAGCCCAAATGCTCTTTTGCTGGATCTAAACGGTCCCGTCTAAGTTGATCCTAGCCCCAAATACGGTTAATGTGTCCTTAGATATTTAAATAAACAATGAAACCCCAAATCAACTTTGGTTCAAGGGTACATCTCTGAACTCCTCAGACGCCTGTCGTTGTAATCCCTCAACGACGTCAGAGAGGTGACGAGTCCCGACTGCCAGATAATTAAATCAATCACTACGTTAAGTTGATCTTAGTCTAAAACAGGACTAATGTATCCTTAACGAATGTTTAAGTTGATCTTAGCCGCAATGCGACTAATGCATCCTTAAACTAAAAAACACCAAACCCAAATCTAAGTAAATACGGATTTGGACTAATCCACGTCCTACGGGCGACGGCATTACTCAGTCTCCGTATACAATCCACGGGCAACCACAAACAAAACAAACATACACGACACGAAGTGAAATTCTGGAGAAGGAGAAAGTTGTTATCGCAACGCGGTAGCGTAATTAACTGCAGGGGCTTGCGCCTGCAGGGAAGAGCGTCCCCACAATCAAAAACCCCTCACCCTGAGGGGGAATCTGACGAAGTCTGCTACATCGGCCGCATCCGTCTAAACCTCCGATACACAATGCCATAAATCAACTTGGCATCTTCGGAGAGATAGACGGATAAAACCAAATAGCATCTGCCCCGAACCTCAGGCACGGACGCGAAGTCTCGGCCGCCGTTCGGAGGGGAACAGATTCTGGCACGCCCGGTGGGACCTCTTCCTCTTTCCACTCCACACTTCGTGTGTCGTCTTCGCGAACCAATCGCGGTTTGTTAAATGGTTGTCTTCGGATTTCAAGTTGCTAAGATTTGGTCTTTCACCTGGCGCAGAATTCAAGATTCAATGGCCGCCAACTTCACCAACTGCTTGAAATGCCACTGCAACGGACACTCCACCTCACCGAGAGGCGTAACATATGGGCCCCAAGCGGCCTCTTTCCTCGCTCTACCGGTTGAACAGGTGACCCAGGCCACCACCGGCCTGTTCTTCGGGACCATGGTCCCACCTACAAACTTCTCTATGCCGATCTCTGCACCAGAAGCGAACAAGAAGTCGGTGTTCGACCGGCTCACTGCTGCCCCGACCCCTGTCAACGGGTCTCCCACTACTAAACCGACAGCCTCCGTTTTCACCAGGCTAGGTCAGAATTATAAAATGGCTGTCCCAAAGAGGGCAACGGCCGCTGCTTCGGAAGTCGTTAAAGCGGCTTCTCCCATCAGAGAGTCGGTCTTCACAAGATTGACTGCTCCCACTCCTCCCCCAGCTGGTCAAAAGACATCAGTCTTCGATAGGCTGACATCGGCAGTTACCCCACACTCAAACAGGGGGCAGCAAGAAAACATCTCGATTTCCGATCCAGTCCCAACGGCTCGCCGTGCGCGACGTCGCCATTGGCAACGGGTAAGGAAAGCAGGGGGCAACTCCCCCTCAGGGCTAACCCCACCTGCTCCAGTGGTGGAGGTCAACGCTGCTGTTCCAACTGGGAACAGCTTTGAATTGCTGAGGAAGGTGAGAAAGAACTCCCCAATCGCTACATTGAAAAGATCTCCTCCGCCTACGGAAAAAGCTCCGGAGACAAAGCAGGAACAACCCTCTCAACGGCCGTCGTCAAAAATTTATAAAGTTTGGCGGAGGGTTCAAGACTCCGTGATTGACTCAGACCACTTTCGTCGCCAGAAAAAGGCAAAGGTGGAAAAGGACAAAAACCGCCCCATTAAACAGCAGGGGGCAACAAATGCTAGGATGCTCACTTCAACGGCTCCTTCAACCTCAATGGTCCACAAAAGAAAGAGGCCAGAGAAAGCTCCTGTGACACTGACAAAGTTTAAAAGCGGTGAACCTAAACGCCCCAAGTCAGGGGACATAACAATTCATACGGTTTATATGGCTTCTGGAAAGGAAGAAAGTCATACTTCTACGGGCCACCGACCGCTTACCCGATCAGTGACCAAGGCTCAGGAGCAGCAACAAAAGCTCCAGGAGATGATGACTACAATGGCTGCACTCACGGGGCCAAAAGAGAATCCTGAGACGTCCTTAGATGAACGCCAAGAGGAAGAGACCGACGCTGAGTTCCTCCGCCGAGTACTGGAAAAGAGAGACAAAGAGGCTGCTGAACAAGCAGCCAATATACAGCGTATGAGCCTCCTCTTCCAGGACATGATAGGGATGATGATACAACAAGATCCCCCGACTGAAGAACCCCCGATTGTCCTTGGGGATGATAGGGGAGAGACATCAAACCCTCAGCCCGTTCTATCAGCTGCTAAAGAGGACACAATCTCTAAAACTGATCTGGACGAATATATAGCCCAGTAAATAAAGGTTCATCATGCGGCCGAAGCAGCCGGCCACGTCGTAAAAACGGGGCGGCCATATCCGGGCTGGTATGACCAAATCAAATACCCGCCGGGTTACACAATTCCCAAGTTTCATGTTTACAAAGGGACCGGCAATCCCCATCAACATGTTGCCCAATTCAGGGCGCTTTGTGGTAACACCGGCTGCGACGACAAGCTCTTGCTTCGCCAGTTCGTTGGAAGCCTATCAGATACGGTGTTCGAATGGTATTCCGAGCTCCCCAACGACTCTATTAAAACCTTCGCGGAAATGGAGCTGCTCTTCACCCAACGCTTTGCAAGTGCCAGTGAGCGTACCCCGATGACGGCGCTGATTAATGCCAGGGTAAAACCCGGCGAGACGTGGGTTCAGTACGCTATACGGTGGCGTAATCTATGGTCTAAGTGTGAACAGCGCATAGAAGAAGCCCCTGCGGTGGGAATGTTTGTTGGAACCCTTGATCCACAAGCAACCATTTCACAGTTTATGATGTTCTTCAAGCCGACTTCCTTCCAGGCTTTGATCGACAAATTGGCGCAGATGGACCAGATGGGCCATAAACCCCCTCTCCCGAAACCGGACTCCCGAAACGATAAAGGAAAGGGAAAAGCGATCATCGTCGCTAATGCTCAGCAACAACCGAACGACTCAAAACCGGTTGCTCGTCCAAACAATACGCGCCCATACGTACCCCTTGAGGACCGGATGGGACGTGCTTACTCCTTCCCCCGCGATAAAACAAGGAGGCTATTTGAGCTGGCGTTGCGCAACAGACTCATAAATCTGCCAGATCCAAAACGCCCGTCGCAACCAAGTGATGTCAACGAGCCCAATTACTGCCCTTATCATCGAGTGCTAGGACATCCGATCGAAGACTGTTACGTTTTCAAAAATTGGCTTGAAAACCAGTACCGCCAGGGCAAATTTGCGCTATCCGACAAATGGAAGGTGAATCCCCCGCAGCCCCACATCGCTAAAGGGACGAATACGCCGGGGGCAACATGCTCCGTCATTGAAGAAACTCCTTGGGAGGTTGTATTATCAGCCAAAACGAGGAGAATGTTAAATGATCTTCAGACCTGTCCAGCGGTCAACTGGAAGAATCCCTTAGAACCGCGGGTTATTGAGGGGATGTTGAAGCCACGTCCGACTCAGAGGACCGATGGTGGTAGTTCAAGCGCTCATAGCCAGCCGTCAAAATCTTCGAAAAAGAAGAAAAAGAAATCTAAGAAGCCCGTGAAGCCTGGCGACAAGCGCACGGACTTACAAAAGCAAATCGACGCACTGGATGAGTACAACCAAAAGGCGCGGACTCCCATTACGCTTCAAGATTTCCTTGATCACGTCTTTCAAAAAGAAGATGAAGGGGGAAGTTCATCGGATGAATCCGAGGAATATGTGGCGAGTTGTCATATGATCTCCCATTCGACCCCGAACGATGAAGGGACTTCTGGCACTAAAACGCCGGGGGCAAATACTCAGTCAAGGGTTCCGGAGTTATCAATCGAAATGATTGACGCGTTTCTTAGTGAAGCTCGACTAAAAAGTAAAGCTGATCGAGAACGCGAGACGGCTATATTCGAAAAGGCCAAGCGCCAGCGACTTGAGGAAGGAGCTGAGATGACCCCACTGGAGCAAAATGCCTCCACCGCTGAAAAAAGCCAATTCAAGATAAAAAAGAAGTTTGCCAAAGCCATATCGATGGGCATGAAGCTACCACCCTCTGAAGAAAAAGTTACTGGCATGGTAGAAATGCACCCTTCTTATTGCTTATATCATCAGAAGGTCTCGCATTCCACCCGAGATTGCAAAGCTTTCGATAGATGGTGGCAAGGATACGTCGCTAATCAACAACGCTTTAAACGGGAAAAGCGTAAAATTCGTCGGGAGCAAAGAAACACGACCAAGGAGCTTGAAAGAACTGCTGGCAATTGTCACATGGTTAAAACTGCCGGGTCACAAGTGCCTACATTTGGGAGCGACTCTGATGAGGAGTTAGAGCTTGCCCCTCTCTTTAAAGAGTCAACTTCGGGAAAAGAAGAGGAGCCGATGGTTTGCGAAAATATCCGGCTGCGGAATCGGACACTGCCTGAAAAGAACCTCGGACCCTCGAATAGAAAAGATAAAGGGAAAGAGAAGATCTCTGAAGACATCGTCCTAGATGACCAAGTTCTGGAAGAGCTAAACGCCGAAAACCCGCCGAAAAAAAATAAGGTGGATTACAACGTCCTGGCACATCTGAGGAAACTGCCCTCTCAGCTCAGCGTCCTTGATGCCTTGTTACTATCAAAGGAGGCAAGAGACTCTTTGATTAAGGCGCTACAAGATCCGGACCAGTTCCAAGTCTTCCTAGCCGAAGAAAAGATGAAAGACGAATTAGAAGAAGTGCACACAGCCGACGTTGCTTTTGGTGATGAAGACCTTCTCCTCGGGACGTGTGAACACAATCGTCCACTTTATGTCTCAGGATACTGCCATGACATAAAGATAGGTAAAATCTTGGTCGATAACGGATCGTCTGTTAATTTACTCAATGTGCGAGTGTTAAAGGAGATTTGCATGAGTGTCCAACACCTCGCCCGAGACAAAATCACCATCTCCGGTTTTGACTCCCAATCATCAAAAACCCTCGGATCTGTGATATTGACGCTACGCTTTGGGTTGCTCGTCACAGACATCAAATTCCATGTTATAGACGCCGAGACGTGCTACAATGCTTTGCTCGGCCGACCATGGCTACACGAGTACAATATCATCCCTTCTACACAGCATCAATGCATGAAGTATTCTAGGGATGGTCTCGAGTACACTGTGGCAGGAGAGTTGAATCCGTTTTCCGTAAACGAAGTTCGCAAATATGAAGATGCCAAATACTTCTTGCCGAGTTTCGAAGACACGGAAAGGTGTCACAAACCGGAGAACAAAACTAACGCCACCATCCCTGTCTTCGGCAGTGACACCGAGGAGGAGGAGGAGATAGTTTATTCAGGTCCATCCCAATCCACCAGGCCAGGACCATCCATTCCTTCATTGATCTTCGGCAGTGATTCAGAAGATGAAGTTCACGCTGTATTCCCTGCTCGGCCTTCAATACGGGTTTCCACTGATGAAGAGCGAAGTCTGCAGGTAACCATGGTGCCGCTTGAACATTACAAAGAACTGGATGCACTCGACACCAACAGCGTAGAAGAATTGCAGACATTCTATATCCCTCCCGGACGAAAAGGCGAGAAGGCAATCCTATTCTACCGTTCTGAAGAAAACAAGGTGGAAAAAGAAATTTGGCATGGCGCGGATCCCACGCTCGACAGGCTTCAACCTATCCGTCTTCCCAGATATTATACCAAAGGTTTGAAGAAACTGCTGAAACGCCAAGGGATGTCCTTCACACAGACCGCTATAAAAGCCAAATTCTATGACAAGGTCTGGAACGTTCCCGGGACTCAATGCAAACTGCCTAACGGGAGAACGGAAACAAAAGGGCTCGGGTACATCCGGTCAAAGAAACGGGAGCTAGTAAACAGCTGTTATGTTATGTATGACTTTGATGAAGGAGCGGACGCTCAATGGGAAGACGCTAATCCTGAACCAGCAAAAGTTCCTGATGCAGGACCTCCCAACGCATCGTCTGAAGACCAAATGAGCAAACTTACAAGGGATGCCAGTCAAAAAGCCCGAGATGATCACGATCGTGAAATGGCAATCTATGAGAAAGCCAAGACACAGTGCCTCCTTCAACAGGCGGTGAAAGATGAAAATGCCGCTCCTTGCCAACCTGCTACAAAGAAGGTTCGACGCGAAAGCAAAGACAAGTCGAAAGGCAAGAAAAGCGCTCGACAACCACAAAGCAAAGCTAAGAAGCCACGCATCCGAGAGTCGAGCGTTATTGACCTAGCCCTCATGAAGAAAATGGGTCGAGCATACTCATTTCCTCAGAACAAAACAAGGAAAATACTTGATCTTGCTCTAAAACATCAAATGCTTACTCTGCCAGAGTCTAAACACCCTGAGCGAGCAGGCGAAGTCTCCAACCCAAAGTATTGCTTTTACCATCGAGTAGTAGGGCATCCGCTCGAAGATTGCTTCACCTTTAAGAATTGGGTTGAGGACCAATATCAGCTTGGCAAATTCGCGTTGTCTGACAGTTGGAAGGTAGCGCCGCCGCAAAAGCACGAACCCAAAAACACAAGAATAAAACCAACTCCGCATTGGGATTGGCAGAAAACTCACACCTGCCATGTGATAACAATATTAAAAGAAGGGTCCGAGGACATGAACAACCTCCCTTGGTGCTTTGAAAGCGGCAGCAACGAGATAATCTCAGAATTCCCACCAGCGCCAAAAGAGCTGGAGGATGGAATCCATACCACTGCAGACAATCTCAAGAAAATTGAGTTGGGGACGGCAAATGACCCGCGACCGATATTCATCAGCGAGCTGCTATCTGAAGAAAGGGTGGCCGCGTTAAAGGATGTGCTTCTACAGCAAAAAGATTGCTTCGCGTGGAACTATTCCGAAATGCTGGGACTAGATCCAGAAATTGCTGTACACAAATTGGCGATATCCCCGGACATCAAGCCAGTCAAACAAGCGCCAAGAAGAATGCGACTCGAGCTTGAGATGAGCATCAACGCCGAAGTCAAAAAGCTGATAGACTCTGGCTTCATCCAGGAAGTTCAATACCCTGAATGGATCGCCAACATCGTCCCAGTGATGAAGAAAAATGGGACAGTGCGCGTATGCGTAGACTTTCGGGATCTTAATAAATCCTGCCCAAAAGATGATTTCCCAGTGCCAGTCACCGAACTGATGATAGACAACACATCCACTCATGAGATTTTCTCCTTCATGGACGGCTCATCGGGGTATAATCAAATAAAAATGCATCCTGAAGATCAGAAGCACACAGCTTTCAGGACCCCTCTTGGTATATTCTGTTATAAAGTAATGCCCTTCGGTTTGAAGAACGCTGGTGCTACTTATCAGAGGGCCATGACGAAGATCTTCGACGACCTTATACACAAAATCGTCGAATGCTATATCGACGATCTTGTGGTTAAGAGCAAATCATACGAAGAACAGCTCGAGCATTTGAAGACCGTGTTTCAACGCCTTCGGCAATACAACTTGAAAATGAATCCTCTTAAGTGTGCGTTCGGAGTTTCCTCGGGCAAATTCCTGGGATTCGTTGTTCGACACCGAGGTATTGAAATAGATCCGTCAAAAATTAAAGCGATCATGGAAATGCCTTCGCCAAGAACTCTCAAACAGTTGCGATCTCTCCAAGGGAAGCTCGCATACATACGGCGATTTATAGCCAACCTTTCAGGAAAGTGCCGTCCTTATAGTCACCTGATGAAGAAGGGAACCCCATTCGTCTGGGATCAAAAATGCAAAAGCGCACTAGACGAGATCAAGCAATACCTGCAGAACCCGCCGGTGTTGGCCGCTCCGGTTAAGGGGAAGCCTCTCATTCTTTATACAGCCGCCCTCGAAGGTTCTTTAGGCGCATTATGGGCACAAGAGAACGATCAAGGGAAAGAAAGAGCACTCTACTACTTAAGTCGAGTTCTGCTGGGGGCAGAAAGCAATTACTCTCCCATTGAAAAACACTGCCTGGCGTTGATCTTCGCAATAACAAAGCTTAGGCACTATGCGTTGGCGCACGAGGTCCGTCTGATTTCAAAGATGGACCCTCTCAAATATTTAATGTCAAAAGCCATATTGATAGGGCGACTCGCTAAATGGGCCCTGCTCTTGATGGAATTTTCGATAACATATCAACCTCTCAGGGCGGTAAAAGGTCAGGCCATCGCCGACTTCCTTGTTGAGCATCCCATACCTGCCGATTCTCCTTTAAATTGCGATTTGCCAGACAGACATGCGTTTGACGCAATTGATAGTGGTGATACCCGTTGGGAGCTTTATTTCGATGGAGCATCTTCCATGAAAAAGCACAAACAAAGTACGCCAATGATCAAATCGGGGGTGGGACTCATCTTCGTGACTCCACAAGGAAGAATAATGCGCTTCGCCTTCTCCTTAACAGAGCCGAGAACGAATAATGAAGCTGAATATGAAGCTCTGATAGCAGGCCTCGAAATCGCCATCGATATGGGAATTGAGAGCCTCCTCATATATGGGGACTCCCAGCTGGTCGTCAGTCAAGTGAACGGCGATTACCAAACATGCAAACCGGAATTGGTAAAATACGGTGAAAAAGTGCGGCAACTGCTAACCCAAATTCCCTCCTACACGTTGGAAAGTATACCGCGCGCGGAAAACAGCAAAGTGGACGCACTGGCCAAACTTGCTAAAGAATTGGCTGACGAGAGCCTCGATGACGTCAGAATCGTGATACAAAGCCGTCGAGTGCTCGCCCCGGCAGAAATACATCCAGAATCATATAAAGAAAAGGGAGCAGCTGAGCAGGCGACCCTATAAATAAAAGATCATGAGAAGACCGAAGACTGGAGAGAAGTCTTCACAGATTACTTCAAGTTCCACCGAATGCCTGAAGAAGCGTCCATAAGACATCAGCTCGTGAAACGAGCTCTGTCTTTCGCCTTCGTCAACGATACTCTATACAAGAGGTCATTTGATTCTCTGTGGCTGAGATGCTTAGGACCTGACGAAGCGAGAAGGGTCGTCCAAGAGGTTCACGACGGACTCTGCGGTTCTCACCAAGCAGGCCCTAAGATGAAGCTGAAGATAAAACGGATGGGCTACTACTGGCCCACGATGATGCAGGATTGCCTGGAATACGCGAGGCAATGTCATTCATGCCAAATTCATGGGGACTTCATCCATCAGCATCCCAATCCACTGCATCCAACAGTGGCTAGTTGGCCATTCGAAATGTGGGGAACTGACATAGTCGGCCCCATCGAACCAGCATCGTCAAAGGGACATCGTTTCATATTGGCGACGACTGATTACTTCTCCAAATGGGCAGAGGCGATACCATTGAGGGAAGTAAAAACGGAGAACATCCTCCATTTCTTCAAGACGCATGTCATATATCGGTTTGGAACTCCGCGACGGATCATCTCCGATAACGGGCCAGCCTACAGAAGCCACAAAATCAGTCGCTTCGCGCAACAGCATAATATAGACTGGAGATATTCCTCAGTTTATAATCCGCGAGCTAACGGTCTAGCTGAGGCCTTCAACAAGACCTTGACGAAGATCATGAAGAAAACAGTGTCACGAAATAAGAAAGATTGGCACGAAAGATTGCAAGAGGCTCTTTGGGCGTATCGAACTACATTTAAAACGGCCACAAACACAACGCCATACGCGTTGGTATTTGGGACGGAAGCAGTACTCCCTCTCGAAATAGAATTACCCTCTTTGCGAGTAGCAATTCACTACGAGCTGACGGATGAAAAAAATGCTCACCTCCGGCTTGAGGAGCTTGATGCCCTTGAAGAAACACGGCTCATAGCGCAACAAAATCTGGAGGCTTATAAAGCAAAGATGACGCGCTCATACGAAAGATTGACCCGACCGAGGACATTCCATCAAGGCGAACTCGTGCTAGTGGTCAAAAGGCCCATGATCCCCAATCGCGCCAAGCGGGGAAAGTTTGAGCCAAACTATGAAGGACCGTACATCATTGATAAGGTCTACCAGGGTGGGGCCTATCTACTCATGGACATGCACGGTGAAAGGCATTTCAGGCCAATAAACGGTCGCTTCCTAAAGAAATACTACGCTTAATGAGCCACAGCCTAGGTCAATGGTAGATGACGACGACTATGTCCGCTCGCTATCTTCCTAAGCTCAAGCTTTATAAGCAGTAGCCAGCCCTCTCAACGCTGGACCGAAATGTCCTTAAACTAATAGCAGACCGAAACGTCTTTAAACTACTACCGCAGCATCTTTAGGCTGACGAGATACAAAAAAAAACATATAAAAATAAAATAAAAAAAAACGGTATGTCCATAAGCAAAAAGGGCACGGATGAAAACCCGAAAGGGCTCCGTGAGTAAAAACAGCAGGGCTACCGGCGAGTGTTCGTGAAAACCCGAAAGGGCGCGACCTCGTAAAAAAAAAGAGAAGAGAAAAAGAAAATAAAAAGAATAAAAAAAAAAACAAAAAAAAACGGTATGTCCATAAGCAAGATGGACACGGATGAAAACCCGAAAAGGCTCCATGAGTAAAAAAGAAAAAGAAAAAAAGAAAGCAGGACCACCGGCGAGTGTTTGTGAAAAACCGAAAGGGCGCAACTTCGCTAAAGAACCCTTACAGGGTCCTCTCGACCCTGTAAGGAGAAACCACCCGCGTGAGATCCTTACGACTTACAAGGGAACAACACACTTAGGGATCCCCACGATTCCTAAGGAGAAAATACACTTACGAGATCCTCACGACTCGTAAGGAGAACTCTCTTATGGGACCCTCACGGCTCATAGGATTTGAAAGTCTTAAGTCACAGAGACCTAAACCTGTGCTTAAGCAAACCCCCACAAACTTCCAATGTTGCCCTACAAGTGGTTCAATATTGACCCTTGTATACAATCCACGGACGCAAATAAACGTTTCCCTAACCAAGATCCATCCGTGACTGGGGATATGTTCGCATAACCCTTGTAAGTCCTCTCGATTTACAAGAAGAAAACCCCCCTGTAGGATATTTACGACTTACAGAGGAACAAAACACTTAGGAACCCTCACGATTCCTAAGGAGAAAATACACCTACAAGATCCTCACGACTTGTAGGGAGAAATACCTTTATGAGACCCTTATGGCTCATGAAATCGAAAGCCTTAGTTGACAGGTCCCTAACCCTGATCGCTAAGCATCCTTTGTTCGACAATGACGGAGGCAAATGATGATTCGCTCCTGGCAATATCCCAGTTGCAGCGGTGCTGATGCCGAAATCGGTGTCCAATTTCAGGTTTACGGCGAAAACCAGTAGGCCGCGCATGCATACGAAATAGCCGAAATGATGGGGCGACTTGCAATAAAAAAAGCAGCAAGTAAAAATATATGCATGAAGAAATAGCCGAAATGATTGGGCAACTCGCAATAAAAAGCAGCGGGTAAAAATAAAATAAAAAGCCGAAATGATTGGGCACCGCGAAAAATAGCCGAAATGATCGGGCAGTCGCGACCTTCGCGATATAAAAGCTGAAATGATAGAGCATTGCGGAAATAAAATAAAACAAAAAGAAGAAATGATAAAACTTTGGCCCTACAGTTAAGGTCACATCGATCCCTGTATACAGTCCAAGGGCATAAACAAAGAAGGAACCATACTTCCCCAGCGGATTCCGTCAAACGACGAAGCCAAACCTCAACGGTCCATTTCAACCGAAGAAGCCAATGACTTCGACAAAAACTTCTCAACTCACGGATACAAACACTCCTTGACGAGAGCCTTCTGATCCGCGTCGACTCGCAGAGCCACCAGCGCCTCCGTGGGAACCATCGACTCGTTTCAAACCCCAAGGACACAAATAATCCTTGGCGCTTGGGAAACAAATAATCCCTCGCAAAACTTCTCAACTCACGGATACAAACACTCCTTGACGAGAGCCTTCTGATCCGCGTCGACTCGCAGAGCCACCAGCGCCTCCGTGGGAACCATCGACTCGTTTCAAACCCCAAGGACACAAATAATCCTTGGCGCTTGGGAAACAAATAATCCCTCGCAAAACTTCTCAACTCACGGATACAAACACTCCTTGACGAGAGCCTTCTGATCCGCGTCGACTCGCAGAGCCAACAGCGCCTCCGTGGGAACCATCGACTCGCTTCAAACCCCAAGGACACAAATAATCCTTGGCGCTTGGGAAACAAATAATCCCTCGCAAAACTTCTCAACTCACGGATACAAACACTCCTTGACGAGAGCCTTCTGATCCGCGTCGACTCGCAGAGCCAACAGCGCCTCCGTGGGAACCATCGACTCGCTTCAAACCCCAAGGACACAAATAATCCTTGGCGCTTGGGAAACAAATAATCCCTCGCAAAACTTCTCAACTCACGGATACAAACACTCCTTGACGAGAGCCTTCTGATCCGCGTCGACTCGCAGAGCCACCAGCGCCTCCGTGGGAACCATCGACTCGTTTCAAACCCCAAGGACACAAATAATCCTTGGCGCTTGAGAAACAAATAATCCCTCGCAAAACTTCTCAACTCACGGATACAAACACTCCGTGACGAGAGCTTCTTTGACTCACATCTCGGGCAGTAAGGATTCAAAAATTTACTTCCTGAACAATGGGACCCTGCAAGTCAATCCTAAATGGTCTCTTGCATACTATTCACGGGTCTCACTCTCTGAAGTCGATTCTCGACAAAGAGGGAAACAACCACTTACGAGCCCTCTCGACTCGTAAGAGGGAGAAATTCTCTTATAGGATCCTTTCGACTTATGAGAGAAGACCACACTTGGGAATCCTCACGATTCCTAAGGAGAAAATCTACCTACGAGATCCTCTCGATCCGTAGGGAGAAAAGTCTCTATGAGACCCTCACGGCTCATGGAGTTGAAAAGTCTTAGGCAGCAGATCCGAACCTGCGGCCTAAGCCATCGCTATCTCTAGAAGAAACCAAGATGCTTACTCTATTACCTGTCAATCATGTTTATCGAGACAGCATGCTGATAATAAGAGAAGGGAGAAAGCAAAGAAATGATACAAGACATTGCAAAAAATGTGTATTTTTATTTATTAATTCGATCAAGTACATGGCGAATCGTACAAAAGAATAAAGAATGTATACATCTTATTCGAAAAAGAAAATTACAAGTATATTGATACAAGGGCAGCTACTGGGAAGGAAGCGTCTTAAATAGCCCTATCAACTGCTCGCGTACTTCCTCCCACGCCTTCTTCTGATCAACGGCCACTGCCAGTTCAGCCTCTACTTGAGCCCGCTGCTGCGTGAAGGATGCGAGCTCTTCCCCAACAACCTGCTGAGCTGCTTCTTGGCCTCGGGCATCGCGCTCAGCAGCATCAAGTTTCCGCTTCAGTGCTAGCCCATTAGATATACGCTTGAGAAGACCTTCAAAGACAGCTTTCACTTCAGCAGCATTCGTCCTAACTTCAGCACGAAGGCAGGCGGTCGCGTTTGAAGATTCCCGATGTGCCTCTAGCCGTAAAGCTGCCTCCTGCTCCAAATGGCGGAGATAAGAGGCGCTTTGCTCAAGCCAAGCTGTCCGTTCGGCGCTCGCGGCCAAAACCTCGGGAGAAGGGCGTGTCGACTCCAAACGATGCAGACGAGCCTCGATCTCTCTGCAGTAGTTAACCCATGATTCGACGACGCCTTCGTTATGAAAAGTTACGAGCGCCGCCAACATTGGGTTAACATCTACAGCGAAATCTACGGCAGAAGGAAGGGCATCCATGTTGAGCTCTTCGACGTACCCGCTCAGCATACCCAGGCTCATCACGGCACCCTTTGAAGACGGGCGTCTCAAGAAAGGACCCGCCGGTGAGAGAACGCGAGACTCAAAAGGGGTCAGAGCTGGAACAATAGCTGCAAAATGAAACATGGTCAAACAATGGTTCGAAAAGTCGGTGAAAGATCATATAAAAAGGGGAAAGGAATATCTGTACCAGTCGCAACGGACGGCAAAGCCGGAGGCGCCGGTGGCAGCGCAGGCCTGGTGCCCCCTCCTTCGATTTGTGGCACTGCAATCAGGAAGAGGAAAAGTCAGATACAATCCTATATTCCCTCAAAAGAGACCAAGACAGCGCTTACCAGTACCCCTAGAGGGAGAAGCGGGCTCGGAGGAGAAGGAGAAGTGTGGAAGCAGCACTTGATACAGATGATCGAAGAACACTCCTGAAAAGAGCATAGTGGTATAACGTTAGTACATAGGCTACACGTTAAAAGATTAATGCATAAGTCGTAAATTCATACCTTCCGACATCCGCGATGGCACAAGGGAAGGCTGAGGAGCAACCACCGCCAAGGCAATGGTTGACGGTGTGCCTTCAGGCAATGGAGCATCGGCACTAGCCGTACCTGCGTTTAAAACAAAGACAAACTGGTTAAAAGAGGTCGTGAGGTATATATAAATGAAGAAAACTGGCCATTTAAAATTTACCCGACAAGCTGCCCGCAGAAACGGAGGCAATCCCTTCCTCCACTGACGGAAGGCCACCGCCTGTAGCTTCATCACCCGATTCGAGGGGAACCGTTGTTATGCTCGCAAGCTCTACAGGCGGCGGGGGACCATAGGCAGGGAGGGCTATGATAGGAACATTGCCAGATTCCTGAGAAGGAGCGCCTAGCTCGTCTTCAGGAATCATGACCGCCTCACCCGCTGCTCCCTCAGGATCGGCGATTACAGCTGCCTCGTCCATCGGCACCACGAGGTCCCCAGCCTCAAGCACCTCGCCCTCTACCGCCTTCGGCCCGGTTGAGACAATCATCTCATCTGCCGCCACTTCAGGTGCGGCATCAATGACCCTCTCCGCGGCAGGTTCCTCAATCTCGGCTCCAGGCCCCATGACCCCGATAACGTTGCTCACTGTCGGTTCGGGTTCAGCAAGTACCGCTTCCTCCGCTCCCCTGGGTTCGACGGTCGTCTCCGCCTCCCCCTTAGTTGGACTTGACCCTGCAAGATGAGAAACGTATAAGCCAATACCTTTACAATTCGTACAACAGAGTTCTGAAAGGAGTACTACCTGAAGCGGATTTATCATTGGCGCTCCGAACCGCGCGCACCACTTGCCGACGAGCAGTAGACAGGGCAACAGGGGGCTCTTCGGAGGGAGTACTAGCGTGAGGAAGGGTGCTAGGGCCCGCTCCCGTGGCCAAAGCGGCTTTCCGTGCCTTTGCTTCGCGTCTCAACCGCTTCCGCTCTTCTCGAGCCGTTGAGACGGATGCTATCAGAGCTTCCTTGAGTGAAGCATCCTCATCCGTATAGAGGGATGCCTCCAGATTTTTCAGAGCATCCCTCGTCGTTGCATCAAGCCGAGGCTCTTGCGGCAGCTTCGACGGAGCCGGGGCTTCGGTGACGGGCTCGGAAAGGATCCTTGCGCCGATTAATACAACCCCTGTAAAGAAATAAGAGAAGGTCAGATTGACTATCATAAAGAGACAACAAAATTTCCGTATAAAAGAGAAAGGGATAAAACATACCGACGCTTGCTAGGGCACGTCTCTCCTCCTCCTCTTGGAAGGTTTTCAGGGAGGCAGCGATTGCCTCTTCAGTAGACACACCTGTTAAAAAATGGAGCAAATGTTAGTTAAATGTAATACTACAAAGTGCAATGAAATAACAAATAAAGCGTCTGATGATTACTGGACTCAGCGAGTTTACTCAGCATTGCTTCGAGCCTCGCCGATCGCTCTGAAGCTGCAATGGCGGCAGCCAGATTGGTGTCCTCAGGGTCTACCACGAAGCCCTCGTTGCTGCCATACTCACATATAGTCCCTGCAGGAGAAGCCGTAGGCTTTGAGCCGAGGATCGCATCGAGGGATAGGGTGTACTTCTTCTTCTTCTGTCCGCCAGCTTTAGGTCCACTCGGAACGGCTTTGCGCTTGGCGGTTTTGGCAGTCACTTTCGGGCGGCGAGTCCCGATATCCGCTCCTGCGCCCGACTCCGGCGATACCACTTTAACCGTCTTTGCCGGAGCACAGGGCGCTGTTGGTGCATCCACCGTAGTAGACAGTGGCAATCCACGCGGAGGGGCCAACACGCGTGGTCGGTCAGCTCCGGCATCTTTTATCGGGAGGATGACCTGGGTCCTTGGCTGCAAGGGAGCCTTGCGATCACCACCAGGAGGCGCACCCCTACGGTCAACCAGCATGCGTTTCTCCATTAAAATGATTGGGCCCATGGCATGCGCATACCAGGCCACATATGAATTAAGCATCTTAGGGACACAGCTGGGTTCACTAATGAAGAAATAGGAACCCGTGTTAAGCCGTATAAAGTGATGCATCGCATTCTTTACCCCTTCTGGGCCAACCACGGGCGTTTCCAAGAAGCTTCCATCGGGATCCCCTGGTTGTAGCTTGATTGCTGGGCAAATCGATGCGGATTATACCTCATAAACAAAGCCGTCTCATTCTGCCGAAACACGAGGTAGCCCGGCCGAATGGAGTAGAGATGGACGATTTCCCGAGCCTTCAGCACAGAAACCCCGCCCTTAAACTCATCACGTAGGGGCACTACCGACTTAGTAGTCTCCGAGCCTATGGTGATAACCTTATCCACGAAAGAAGTCGTCGCTCCGACCAAATGTGGGCGCAGAAGGAGTCCCCTAGAATCCCGCGGGGATGCAAACACAATTGAAGCCCCGATTAACCGTATGACTTTCGGGAGTCTATACTTCTCGAAGAATGGAGGAGTCTTATGGGCGCCAAACATCCCTCGCACGTGCATCTCCATCCAAGAAACGAAGTAATGCATTGGGAAGTTAGCAGGCTGTGTCCCAGGATCATTGGCGTCCGCCGCTACGCTGAGTCCATGATAAAGATAGGCTAACCCAGCAATTCCTACTGACAACTGCAGACCGGCCACCATCCGATGTGCCGGGTAAAAGACAGAGGGCCGCATGAAGCGCGGGTGCATAGGGAGCGCAAAGTTGCATAACCACAAGCCCAGGAACCCAATAAAGAAAGTTTCCTCATCCATGCCGGGGACGGCGATTTCCGAGAAAGCGACGACGGCAGCATTGGGGAGATAGAAACCCCTCTGGTTATGCTCCGATACGGGTCGGCGATCCAAACCGAAGCCAAAGGGGTCGTCAAGCTGAGCGAACTTCTCGCTCTGCTCTGATAAGAACTCCGGGCGGATAAAGCGAGCAATGAAAGCTGCGAAACTGACGCCCTTGTCTCCCGATTCCAAGTGGAGTTCCTCATAGATCTCCAACACTTTCACCAAACCCGGATGCTGATGCTGAATGGCATTCTCCGGGGTTAAGTCAAATACCAGCTGCTTGGTGGCAAAGACATACTCATCAGGAGGAAGCAACTCCTCGTAGTGCTCTCCTCTCATTGGCAGACCCGAAATTTCGGCAAATTCCTCTAGAGAGATAGAAACTTCCTTATCCGCCATCAGGAAGGTATGGGTGGGGATATTCCATTGTTCAATGAAGGCCTTTATCCACCACGTTGGAGGAGAGGGGTACTCAAAGAGCGAGACGAAGACGGCTGAGTATAAACCAATCTTCGTTAGGTGGGTCCTCTTCGCCGATAGAATGTACCGGGCCCACTGCAAATACCCGGCGGGGGGTCGCGGGATCATTCCAATGTTATAAGCCTGTCCCCAAGGGCGTGCTTCGCCCTGACAGATTCGCCTCCCCAGAATATCTATCGCCGGTGGCGGCTGCACGGGGATGGCGCCGATTGCAGGTTGAAGGAGGTCATCAGAATTCCAATTCTTAACCTCCACGGCATACTTCACCGGGGGTTCGTCCGCATAAGGGAGCGGGACTATGGGCTCAGAGGGCGCGACGGAACTAAAACTGCGACGGCCTTGGATAATCTGGCTATACCACCTTCCCCATAGATGGAGCTTTTTGCACTCAGGATCGCGATCTTTAATAAGAGCGAATACCACCCGATCCACTGGCGCATGGGGGAACCCTCCTTCCGAGCGAACGAAGGGAAAAGACAAGTCGTCAGACATGTTCTGTGAAAAGACAAAGAAACATACATCATTAGTGGCCTAACGCTTGGCATGTGAAAAAATATATATATATCTTGCTCCACACTGTGATGCAGTAAGTGGGGGACCAAAGGGGGACCCACAAAATCTGGATGATGTGCATCATTTAATAAGACAATCCCATCATTAGAAGGGACTGTCAATTCATAAAAAAAATTCCCAATAGGATACACCCATTGGTGGGGAGTCCCCAGAGACAAAGAGAAAATCTCCCTTTTTAGAGCAAAGCTCTGTCACAGAGTGACATTTGTCAAACTCTGGTCTCAGAGGAACAAGATTCCTTAAAAGAGCTTGGCTCTGTGACAATGATGGAAATATCCATCAAAGGAAAATTAATTTTTAAAAAAATTGAAAATTAAAAAAAATTTGGGATCTTAAAGATCCATGAAAACTCTTAAGAGCTCTTCATTTTTAGATCAAAAGATCCATGTTTTGCCAAAGAGCAAAGCTCTGTTCATAGGTTAAGAAACCCTGAAACAGATTCTTGAGAGCAAGGCTCTGTTGGTGAAACCCCAAAGGGGCTTTCCTTAGATCAAAAGATCTATGAGAGCAAGGCTCTATTAATTAAAATTAATTTAATTTAAGATTAATTTTTACCTAAAGTTTTTTCTAAAAAGTTCTAACTTTGGAAGCAAGAGCAAGGCTCTGAAGTTCTTTAAGGCAAGAGCAAGGCTCTGAAAATGAGAAGTCTTGAAGATGGTAAGAAGGAAATTAACAAAGACCAAGGGTCTTATTTATAGGCGCCTGCGCCCCTTCAACTGACCTCCCCTGATCCAACGGCTAGGATCTGGCCACCGTTGCGCTTACGTCGCGCCACATAAGCACAACGGTGGGAGGGCATTTGTTCCCCCAATCTGAGCAAGGCTCATTTGAATTTTGAAAATTCAAAAATTTCTGAAGCAACGCTTCAAATTCCGTACGTTGCGCAGTGCGCAAGCGGTCCACAGTGCGACACGTGTCTGCGCAGTTGCGCAAGCGCACCGCTGCGCGACACGTGTCTGCGCAGTTGCGCACACACTGTTGCGCAAGTGCACGGATGCGCGACACGTGTCTGCGCAGTTGCGCAAACACTGTTGCGCAAGCCTCCCACTGCGCGACACGTGTCATTCATTGGGGAGTTGCGCAGAAACAGAATGAAAAATTTAATGAAATCTTTTCTGTTCTTTCCAAAACCAGAAGATTTTCTTCTGCCTTTGGATCAAAGATCCAATGGTGGGAAAATTCCCAAAATCATTCAGGAAAGATTTTGTTAACAAATTCAACAAATTTGTGAGCACTATAAATAAGACCCCAGACCTCATTCGGAAAAAAAAAGAAGAAGAAGAAGAATCAACTTCTGGCATAAAAAAAAGAGACAGAACTCTTGAAGATTAATCAAGAACACAAAAAAAGAAAAAGGTAAAAGCTTCTTTTGAAGAAGAGAAAAATCTCTGAAGAACAGAAGATTAAAAAAATGAATAATTCAATAAAAAGAAATAAATAGTGCCTTGCACTTGATATGAACCCTTGGTTCTGTGAAATCAGGGAAAACAAAGGAAAACTTGTTTTCCTTTGATCCAAATTTAGATCAAAAGTGCTATGCACTTTTGTTCCTAAATCTGGAAAATTCTTGAGTTTCTGCATAAATGCAACTCATTATTTAAAAGGGCCTGGCCCAAATCAAATGGCAAAATAATAAAGGGGCAGAGCCCTGTTCTACATAAATGCAATTCATTATTTAAAAGGGCCTGGCCCAAATCAAATTGCAAAAGGGCAAAGCCCTGTTTGGAAAATTCTTGAGTTCCTGCAACTCATTATTTAAAAGGGCCTGGCCCAAATCATATTGCAAAACAATAAAGGGGCAGAGCCCTGTTCGGATAGATTCTGTTAGTCAGGCAGAGCCTAAAATAAATAAAAAAAATTGGACTTAACCCAATCCTGGCTGTAAGTCCTTAAATTAAATTGATTGAGCAAAATGGCTCTCCTAAACCAATTCACGACCAGTTCGAGGGTACAACTCCGAACTCCTTTGACATCTCTCGTTGTAATTCCTCAACGACGTCAAAGAGGTGACGGGTCCCAACAACCATTTATCTAATTGGACCGAAACGTCCCTAAACTAAAATCGGACCAAAACGTTCCTAAACTAAAATCGGACCGAAACGTCCCTAAACTAATATCGGACCGAAACGTCCCTGAACTAATATCGGACCACCACGTCCCTAAACTGGCGATGGACCACCACGTCCCTAAACTGGAATATGGACCACTACGTCCTTAAACTGGCGACGGACCGAAACGTCCCTAAACTAATAATGGACCACCACGTCCCTAAAACTGGCAATGGACCGCCACGTCCTTAAACTAGCGCAATCGAGCCCAAATGCTCTTTTGCTGGATCTAAACGGTCCCGTCTAAGTTGATCCTAGCCCCAAATACGGTTAATGTGTCCTTAGATATTTAAATAAACAATGAAACCCCAAATCAACTTTGGTTCAAGGGTACATCTCTGAACTCCTCAGACGCCTGTCGTTGTAATCCCTCAACGACGTCAGAGAGGTGACGAGTCCCGACGGCCAGATAATTAAATCAATCACTACGTTAAGTTGATCTTAGTCTAAAACAGGACTAATGTATCCTTAACGAATGTTTAAGTTGATCTTAGCCGCAATGCGACTAATGCATCCTTAAACTAAAAAACACCAAACCCAAATCTAAGTAAATACGGATTTGGACTAATCCACGTCCTACGGGCGACGGCATTACTCAGTCTCCGTATACAATCCACGGGCAACCACAAACAAAACAAACATACACGACACGAAGTGAAATTCTGGAGAAGGAGAAAGTTGTTATCGCAACGCGGTAGCGTAATTAACTGCAGGGGCTTGCGCCTGCAGGGAAGAGCGTCCCCACAATCAAAAACCCCTCACCCTGAGGGGGAATCTGACGAAGTCTGCTACATCGGCCGCATCCGTCTAAACCTCCGATACACAATGCCATAAATCAACTTGGCATCTTCGGAGAGATAGACGGATAAAACCAAATAGCATCTGCCCGAACCTCAGGCACGGACGCGAAGTCTCGGCCGCCGTTCGGAGGGGAACATACCCCAAATTTTTTCTGGTGCTCTAGTTCATGGAAATATGATTTTTGTGATATATGGTTTTGGCCTAGATTTGTTTGAGTGCTGGATTTGTATTTGGGGCCAATTTGGAAAAATTTAGTCAATCGAAATTTTAAATGTGTATTTTTCAGTACTTGCATTATTATCTGCGACCGTGAATATCATTAGAGCGGCACAACTTGTCTAATTGCTATAGTTCTTTTAGACAGGTTTGCGAACGTGACATTCACGTTGATGTTCTGTGTTGTGCTGTGTTATTACGGATTCGTCGTGGTGGATAGATTGGGTGCAATGTTAGTACAGTTTGGTTTCATTTATACATTTAATATCGCGAGGTGAGCGTCCGACATGTGGACTGCCGTCACTACCTGTTTGTATATTATTTGTTTGGGGCACGATCGGATTGAGGTCGATATCAACATTGTATATATTTTTCTTTTCTGTACTAGGATTACCCCGCGATGGAGTGCACGGATAGCCGGGTTCTGGAGGGCAACGGGTCCGCATCTCATGGCGTTGAGAAGGAGGGGGCCTCACTCTAGAATTGGCGGGCTATTCGCCGCACTCATAGAGGGTACAGGTTGACCCAAGGAGGGGTGCTCAAGTTACCGGATTCCGTGAAGTGCTAGATGGCCCATTCACTTTGATGAAGGGGGATGCATCGCTTCTGGTTTTGGCGGGTAACTTGCCACGCTCGTAGGGGTCTAGGTTTTCATTGCATAGGCCATCCACACGACCAGGGAAATGTCGGGTTTCAGTTGCGGCTCAAAGGAAACCCGAAGCTCCCAGATTATCTGTATTATTCCGTGATGTTTATTGCTTATCTGTAATGTTGTATTTATCATGCCTGGAGTGATTATTATATATTGTTATATATATACTAGTAGATGTTGTATATGTTTTGCACCCCGATCTGTCGTTAGTTAAGTAACCCAACGGGTGATGACGGGGCCCAGTGGCGAATGCGGATGGCATATACGTACATCATATTTTCGTTTTTTTGTGGTGTGATTAATTGATGGGACTGCGTTGATTCAGATCAATGCAAGGAGAATAGACCTATTCGATATTGTTGGAACAATTTTCAAAAGCTGTTATTACAAGGACATTTTTTTTTGTTTTGCACAGTGGTATTCGGTTATGAATATCCAGCACCTCATTCGACGAGGCAAGAGCAGAGATCCCCTCACCAGGAGTTACCTCTTAGGCAGAAGTTTGCGTTGGGATAATAACTTCACTATAGTCGATTACTTTTTGCTTTGCGTTGTGGTATTCAGTTGGAATATCCTGCACCTCATTCCACGAGGAAAGAGCCGAGATCCCTTCACCGGGAATGACCTCTTTAGCAAAGGTTTTCGCCACTATATATTTATAAAAAACTATCCGGTTCCTTCAACGATATCAAGTTCATTACGTTAAAGGTTTTTCGCCAAAAACCATTCGTAGCCCTCCGTCATTTCAGACGAGTAGCGCTTAGTATTTATGTTATGTTTGTTGGCCTTCATCATGGCTTAGTGTATGGTAGCTATTTGTTACTTTTCTGTTGCATAGATAGATGCGTTGGTTTGGGACAGTCATACTACTATTTTGGCCTTCGTCAAGGGTATGTACGGGTGGGTTCAAATTAACTTGGACAATGACGGGTAGAACTTGACATATGACTTGCGATATGTTGGTCTTCGTCAAGGTCATAAGAGCATGGGGTAGAAATCACATCGGGAGTTTCAAACATACTGGAAACTTGCCAGACATGCGCATACCTTCTGGAGTGTGATAACTTGAGTGGATTCCATGAGGTTATCATGCAATGATAGTTGGATCCCGATTCACACTGATGAGTTGGTTTACTCCTCGGGTAATTTTATATGATCCCGACTAATTCTTCTTTTAGGTTTGGAGGAGATTTTGAGGATACAGTGGGAGACATTCTGATTAGATAAAGTGATTGACCATTCTGATCTAGATTAGAGTGCACGCTGAGTGTTTCTTTTCTCTCTCTCTCTTTGGGAGCGACCATGTTCCGACCCTAGACTATAACTTAGTAACCAAGTTAATCGAACCTTCTTAAAACACTGACTTTTGGATTATCAGAGTTGCATACTTTATTGCCACACCTACTTTTACCCTTTGCTTTTCTCCGGTGCGAGATCCTCGCCGTCAGTTACGTCCTTACGTTACACCCGCGTTAATGGCGGGATCCGCTCATTAATGGGGGAACGAGCCTGTGTGGGACGCGGAGCGTGGGGTGGCGGATATCTCGCTTTGGCGAGATGCGCGGAGCCGTTGCGGAGGCCCTTGGGCACCGCGTACTCGGTTGATCGGGAGAGCCGAGGAGGCTCGGCACGTCAGGGGCTCGGAGACGAGCCGGGAGGCCGAGGAAGCTTAGTACGTCAAGGGCTCGGAGACGAGCTGGAGGCCGAGGAAGCTCGGCACGTCGGGAGGCTCGGAGATGAGCTGGAGGCCGAGGAAGCTCAGCACGTCAGGAAGCTGCCCATAGTGGATGAACCGAGCAGGAGGCTGCTTGGTCGCCTCGTGAGGAGGGCTTTCGATTCTTAGCATATTTGGGTAGGAAGCTACCTGTTAGGGATTGGCCAGCAGGAAATTCGTGATGAAGGATTTTGATCCGTCTCTTTGTAGGGCAGGAAGCTGCCTATAGTGGATGAACCGAGCAGGAAGCTGCCCGGTCGCCTCGTGAGAAGGGCTTTCGATCATTAGCGTAGTTGGATAGGAAGCTACCCGCTAGGGATGAACCGAGCATGAGGCTACCTGGTCGCCTCGTGATGAGGGCTTTCGATCCTTGGCGTAGTTGGGTAGGAAGTTACCCTCTAGGGATTGGCCAGCAGGAAATTGCTCGGCGGCCTCGCGATGAGGGCTTTTGATCCATAGTGTTTGTTGGGCAGGAAGCTACCCGCTGCGGATGGGCCAGCAAGAAATTGCTAGGCGGTTTCGTGATAAGGGCTTTCGATCTTTAGCGTAGTTGGGTAGGTAGGAAGTTGCCCGCTAGGGATTGGCCAGTAGGATATTGCTCGGCGGCCTCATGATGAGAGCTTTTGATTCACAGCGTTGTTGGGCAGGAATCAACCCGGTCGCCTCGTGATGAGGGTTTTGATCCCTAGCGTTTGTCGGGCAGGAATCTACCCGCTGTGGATGAGAAGAAAGAAATTCGTCGGCCCTGCAAGGAGTTTTAGTATGGAAACAAAGAGAAGCAATTCAGATCGTAGGGAAGCAAGAATCTTTATTATTAAACAAAATACAGATTATGTGATTCAGTTTAGATTCTCTTGTATTTGAGTGACCGGATTCGGCAGGTGTCCTTGTTGCTCGGACTTGGGTCAGTCGGTGACGACCATGATCTGTTCGATCGTCAGCTCAGTGTCTTTAATTTGACCAGCTTGCCCTCTATCTGCTTGACGTTTATCTCGCAGGTACTTTGACAAGTGACCGGAGCAGATCAGTTCCTCGATGTAATCGCGCAGCTGTTTACAATCCTCAGTCGGATGTCCTTGGGCCCGATGATAGGCGCAATACGGGCCTCAGAGCCGTTTGCCCGTCCATCGGGTAGCTGGCGGGAACCTGAAGAATTCTTCGCCTTTAGCTTCCTCCAGCGGCCCGGTCTGGGAAATGTTTAGAGGAGTGTACTCCTGGAATCTCGGAGAGTAAGGTTTCGGACGATCGTCTTTCCTTTTCTCTTCCCTGTCCCTCTTCTTCCGATCTGCTTGGTCGCCCCCGGGCATGTTGGAGTTCACCTCGGACTCGAGTTGGATCTCCCGCTCGGTCCACGCTTTCACTTCGTTTATGGTCTTAGGTTGCGCCAATGCAAAAAAGCGGAGCCACTCTTTGTGCCTTAGACCCGACCTCAGCGTGGTGATACCCGTTTCGTCGCGGTGCTCGGGTACCTCCAGGAGGGCATTGTAGAAGCGGGTGACATACCCTTTGAAGGATTCCCTTTCTGGGCTCTTGACGGTGAATAAGTAGTCGACTGTTTTCTTCTGCCGTCAGTTGCCGACGAAATGGCCGATGAGGTGGAGATGGAGCGCGCGCAAGCCTCCGAAACCAGTCCCGGCCAGCCCGGATTAGCGTAGCGGGGAAAGCTCGGCATTGAGCCGCGTTTGAGTTATCTTGGAAGATTATGCCCGCCATGAATGCGTTCAAGTGGTCCTTCGGATCGGATTTCCCATCGAAGAGGGCCACTTTGGACGGCTTGTTCTTGGATGAGACGTGCTCGTCCAACAGCTCTTCTGTGAAGGGCTTCGTGAGTGAATCGGCGAAATACTTGGCCCCTTCGCCAAACATGTGGTCGTCTCGTCGTATGCCTTCGATCTTCTTTTCGAGGGCTTCAAATCGGTGGTGATACCCCAAGGATTCTGTACAGTTGGAGTGGTGGCTACCCCCTTTACAGTCCTGCACGACGGTGCGGCTTCGATTCCGCTCTATCTTTCTCAAATCCTCGGGCGAGGCCCTTCTCGAGTAGCCCCGACGTTCGTCGTTCGCTCGGCCTTGGCGAGAGTGGGGGCGTCGGTCATGCCTGGAAACAGGCGAGCTGACGGACACCTCCTCACGGGGAGAGAACGCGCGACAGGCATCGAAACGGCGGCCCAGTCTTTCCTGGAAGCGGGGCGTGGAGCTGTCTGGCACCCAGTGAGTCATGGAATCAAGCGCCGCATACGGGTCACGGTGGCTGGAGTCGACATGCCGGCGCTCGGTGATGCTAAGGTGAGCGTGAGTGAGATCGAGGGCCCGAGCTTGCCCATTTGTCCTTCTGCGGACGTCGTTATCCCTGGGAGGTGGAACCGTGGTCTGGTGGGTAGGGCCCACCGCTTGAACGCGGACGAGAGCATCCACCAGCGATGTGAGCCTGTCTATCCGAGCAGATAAGACGTTGATGATGTTAGGAGGGGGAAACGAGCCGCTCCCTCCTCCGTTGTGGCGGCTCGTATTTGGACCGTCGCGGTTATCGCTCGCCATCGGGTCGAGGGCTGAAGATCAACTTTATGGATGGAGAAGTTTCTGAAGCGTTCCCACAGATGGCGCCAACTGATGGAGGTCGGAATCTCCCTCAGATGCTGTCCTCCGTCGACCCTGTGATGGCGTCTTCGGACGGTCGGGATTTGGTTTGGGAGTTGTTGGATTGAGCGTGTGGATCTCAATGGGTTGGTATTGCGCCGAGCTACCTGCAAAGGAAGTCCCGGGGTGATTGTACCACTGAGGACCCTTCGACGATCAAGTTAGTGCTGAGGAATATTGACAGAGTGGTGGCATATTGGAATCAATTCCAGTTACCTGAGTCGTCTGGGAGAGGGTTTTTTATAGTGGTCGTATAGAGCGAGCCGATGCGAGATCCTCGCCGTCAGTTACGCCCTTACATTACGCCCGCGTTACTGGCGGGATCCCCTCATTAATGGGGGAATGAGTCTGCGTGGGACGCGGAGCGTGAGACGGCGGATATCTCGTTTTGGCGAGATGCGCGGAGCCGTTGCGGAGACGCTTGGGCTCCGCGTTCTCGGTTGATCGGGAGAGCCGAGGAGGCTCGGCACGTCAGGGGCTCGAAGACGAGCCGGGATGCCGAAGAAGCTTGGCACGTCAAGGGTTCAGAGACGAGATGGAGGCTGAGGAAGCTCGGCACGTCGGGAGGCTCGGAGACGAGCTGGAGGGCCGAGGAAGCTCGCTGGACTGCTCGGAGGCGAGCTGTTGGCCGTTTGCTAGGTGAGTATGGAAGGTACTCAAGGAGGTCTCTGATAGGTCGGGTGTGTCCTCGGAGACGAGATCCCGAGGTACGTCTCCAAAGCATCATATTTACTGCTGCTCTGTAGCCTTCGGGACACGTCATCTGCTACGTGTCGTGATCTGAGTAAATACCACTTTTGAGCACCATCAAACCTAGATGAAGCTTGTGCATATTCCTGTCCATTTCTGGCTTGTTACTCTTGCAAATTAGATGATGCACTTCAAGTGCATCTCTGTATCTTGTTAATATCATTTACTGACTATATTTTAGGAATTTCAGCTCATTATTATTTTTCCGGATTTCTTGTTAACTGAAATTGTTACTTTCTTGACTTAGTTTTGCTTTGGTTTAGCAGTGCATTGCATCATGAATGCTTGTATTTTGCACATTCCATGTACATGCGTATATATTAAATATCACGGACAAAGCTTTGAAAAATTTAGATGTGAAAAGAAAGATCAAGGGGGTTCTGTTCTTTTCTTTTACCTTTTCGTAAGTTATAATTGCCCATTGTTATCTGAAACGCGGAACGTTTCAGTACGCAAAACAAAAATGAAAATACGGTACGCCACTTGTTGTGGAACGTGATACGATAATAGTAGTTTTCTTCTGTATGCTTATATAGGATGAAAAACGCATCTCTAAAAAAGAAACTGTTTTCGGACCGTTTGTATGTATGTGTGTAATATGTATAAATATAATTCAATTTATTTTGCTAATAAATATATATTTTTTAGTATGGTCTTACACCAACTAGATTGTATGCTACATTTAACTTAAGTTTTGATCGGAATAGAGATTTTCCCGATCCGGGGTGCTAGTGTTCCCGAATCGGGAACTATCATTCCAAATCGCAATTCGCTATTATGAAAAATGAGATGTCACGTGCTCTCTCATGTGTTCTACAGTTATAATGGTAGAGAATTTTTTTGTTGATGGGCTGCTGCTTCATAGTCTTTTGAGTCATGAGGTGTCACCTATGTGAGACTCATCCTTTTCCGGGTTGGTTTGCTTTTATTTAGTTGGTTGTATGCCTCGAAATTGTATCGTTCTTATAGCAATTCGCAACCCCTTAGGTCCTCTTCTTTGGGTTTGGTAGGGATTTTTTATTGGTGGGTTGCTGCTTCATAGTCTTTTTTGGAGTCATTTGGTGTGACCTATGTGGGACTCATCCTCTTCGGGATGGTCTGCTTATATTATGTTGGTCGTATGTCTCGAACCTGTAACTTTATTATAGCAATTCCCAACCCTTGGGTCCCTCTTCTGTGGATCTGGTAGAGATTTTTGTTGGTGGGTTGCTGCTTCATAGTCCCTTTTTTAGTCATGACGTGTCACCTATGTGGGACCCATCCTCTCTTCGGGAGTGATCTGCTTTGCCGGGGCTGTTTTGTTGCATGATTGTGAAATTTGGATTCCCAAATAGTTTAATTGGAATTTTTTGGATCAACTGATTTTGTGTTTGGTTGATATTGGATTCCTTGTATTGAATTTGTATATCCTTATAATTCTTTTTTCGTTGGTGAAAAGAAAATACGATTTGGATTTGAGGATTTTAGAGATACAAACCTTATGAATCCATGGTTTTTTTAGGGTTAAAAAATGGTAGGCCGCTATGAAAAAACAAGTAAATCAAAAAGTCCAAAAGTCCTCGGACTAAACAAGAATTGTATGATCCTCACTGTTTTTTTGGATTCTTGAATCCAAGCAGTGACCAGTCCCCAAGAATCTTTGAACCGGTTGTACGGCTCAAAACCTGTAACCTAGTTATGACAATTCCCAACCCTTGGGTCCTCTTCCTTGGATTGGTCAACTGCTTTCGCATGATATTGGATAGCCTCTCATTTATAATTTACAAAGTGCAACTAATGTTTTGAAGGGTCAATCCCTTTTGCTGTTGAAAATCATATCATGTGTACCTCCCCTTTTACCAATATCGAGGAGCTGATGGTTTGTCGAGAGGGAACAACATGGGCGGCTTTCTTTTTTTACGTAGCTAGGTTGGATATATACCACTAAAACTATATTAAGGTGCAATGGAAGGCATCAGTGATATGCTCATGAGATGCATGTTGAAATGCTACAATGGGCTCTGGTCCTTTGAGAAATAGTCCAAATCAACTGTTCTTTGGTGGGTAAAAGATTATGCGCATTGGGTGTTTGTTGGAATGCTACAATAGGTAAAATGCTCTTCAATGAGAAAAAAGGTTATGCGAATAGTTGTTTGTTGAAATGCTGCAATGAGTTATGAAGAAATAAGCCATTGTAATGTTGAATGGAACCATATGAAATCTCGTTGGTGTCGTTTTCTCTTCGAATTATTTGTTACTTGGGAGGCTCACGCGTTATGGATCGTTTTGTTGGGTCGAGATTACAGATATGGGCGGTTTGTCTGTGTTCGTAGATGGCTGCCGTAATATGACTCTGTCAGTTGGAGATGTTCTGGCCTTGGACGGAACTTCATTTATAATTTACTTTTATGGGTTTCAGATAGCAGTCTCAATCTGGAGGTGTTCGACTATGTTCATCCTGATATGAGTTGGGTCAAAATCTTATGTTTTGCCGAATTGGTTTATGCCTTCTCTTTGATGATGCAGCGGGACAGGAGGTAATGGCACTAAATTTATTTCCAAGGGTTTTTTTTAATCCCAGAGATGATTTGTAACTTACATGTGTTAAGTACTTGTTGATTGCTTCTATTTAATATCATCTACCATCAAGTAGATTGCTTTAGATTAAATTAAGAAAGTGAGCCTGATATAATCAATTATCATTTCATATAAACGGGAACTCATTTATGTTAACTTAGATTTGACACTGTAAAACCTAATGGGTACTTGAACTTTGTTACTTTAATTCTGAGATGCCTCGCACAACAAGATTATAGCCGACTCATGCACCGTGCATTCATGCCTCGTTAACTGTAAGAGGCTGATGGTGCTCAAAAGTGGTATTTTCCAGATCACGACACACAGCAGATGACGTGTCCCGAAGGCTACGGAGCTGGAGTAAATATGATGCTTTGGGGACGTACCATGGGACCTCGTCTCCGAGGACACACCCGACCTATCAGAGACCTCTCTAAATACCTTCCATACTCACCTAGCAAACGGTCATCAGCCCGCCTCCGAGCAGTCCAGCGAGCTTGTTCAGCCCTCCAGCTCATCTCCGAGCCTCCCGACGTGCCGAGCTTCCTCGGCCTCCAGCTCGTCTCCGAGCCTTCCGACGTGCCGAGCCTCCTCAGCTCTCCCGATCAACCGAGAACACGGAGCCCAAGCGCCTCCGCAACGGCTCCGCGCATCTCGCCAAAACGAGATATCCGTAGCCCCACGTTCCGCGTCCCACGCAGGCCCATTCCCCCATTAATGAGTCGATCCTGCCATTAACGCGGGCGTAACGTAAGGGCGTAACTGACGGCAAGGATCTTGCACCGGCTCGCTCCATACGACCACTTTAAAAAAACCCTCTTCCAGATGACTCAGGTAACTTGAATTGATTCCAATACGCCGTTACACTGTCAATATTCCTCGGCACTAATTTGATCGCCGGAAGGTCCTCAGTGGTACAACCATCTCGGGACTTTCATTGCAGGTAGCTGGACGTAATACCAACCCATTGAGATCCACATGCTCAACAACTCCCAAACCAAGTCACGACCGCTCTAAACCGCTATCACAGGATCGACGGAAGACAATATCTGAGGGAGATTCAGATTTCCATCAGTTGGCGCCGTCTGTGGAAACGCTTCAGAAGCTTCTCCACCCATAAAATTGATCTTCCACCCTCGACCGATGGCGAGCGATAACAGCGACGGTCCAAATACGAGCCGCCACAACGGAGACGGGAGCGGCTCGTCTCCCCCTCCTAACGTCATCGCTTTATCCGCTCGGATAGACAGGCTCACATCGCTGGTGGATGCCCTCATCCGTATTCAAGCGGTGGGCCCTACCCACCAGACCGCGGTTTCCCCTTTTCGAGATAACGACGTTCGCAGAAAGACGGATGGGCATGCTTAAGCCCTCGATCACGCTCATCTCAGCGTGTCACTGAGCGTCGGCGTGCCAACTCCGGCCACCGTGGCCCGCATACGGCGAATGATTCCATGACCCGCTGGGCGCCAGACAGCTCCACACCCCGATCTCAGGGGAGAGTAGGCCGTCGCTTCAACAACAGCCGCGCGCTCACACCCCCTGAGGAGATGTCGGTCAGTTCGCCTGCTTCCAGGCACAATCGATACCCCACTCCTGCTGAGGTTGCGCACGCGGAAAACGTCCGGACTACTCAAGACGGACCTCGCCTGAGTATTTAAGAAATCTGATAGAATGGAATCGAAGCCGTACTGTCGCGAAGACCGGGAGCGGGGATAGCCACCACTTCGACTTTGCAGAATCCTCGGGGTACCACCGACTTAAAGCCATCGAGAAGAAAATCGAAGGCATACAACGAGACGACCATATGTCCGGCGAAGGAGCCCGGTATTCCGCCGATTCACTCACGAAGCCCTTCACAGAAGAGCTGCTGGCCGAGCACGTCTCATCTAGAAACAAGCCGTCCAAAGTAGCCCTCTTCGACGGGAAATCCGACCCAAAGGACCATTTGGACGCATTTACAGGAGGCATGAGCTTCCAAGATAACTTGGACGCGGCTCAATGCCGACCTTTCCCCACTGCTAATCCGGGCTGGCCGGGACTTGTTCCGGGGGCTTGTGCCGCGCTCCATTTCCACCTTTGACGAGCTGGCTACCCAATTCCTCAGTCATTTTGTCGGCAACCAACGGCAGAAGAAGACAGTTGATTACTTATTCACCGTCATGAGCCAAGAAAGGGAATTCTTTAAAGGGTATGTCATCCGTTTCTACAATGCCCTCCTAGAGGTACCCGATCACCGCGACGTAACGGTCATCACCGTGCTGAGGTCGGATCTAAGGCACAAAAAGTGGCTCCGCTTTTTTGCATTGGCGCAACCTAAGACTATGGCCGAAGTGAAAGTATGGACCGAGCGAGAGATATAACTCGAGTCCGAGGTGAACTCCAACATTCCCGGGGGCGACCAAGCAGATCGGAAGAAGGACAGGGAAGAGAAAAGGAAAGACGATCGTCCGAAACCTTACTCCCCGAGATTTCAGGAGTACACTCCTTTAAATATTTCCCAGACCGAGCTGCTGGATGAAGCTAAGGGCGAAGAATTATTCAGGCTCCTGCCAGCTACCCGATGGACAGGAAAATGGCTCCGAGGCCCGTATTGCGCCTATCATCGGGCCCAAGGACATCCGACCGAGAATTGTAAACTGCCGCGCGATTACATCGAGGAGCTGATCCGCTCCGGTCACTTGTCAAAATACCTGTGAGGTAAACGTCAAGCAGATAGAAGGCAATCCGATCAAATTAAAAACGCTGAGCTGACGATCGGACAGATCATGGTCGTCACCGACTGACCCAAGTCCGAGTAACAAGGACACCTGCCGAATCCGGTCACTCAAATACAGGAGAATCTAAACTGAATCACATAATCTGTATTTTGTTTAATAATAAAGATTCTTGCTTCCCTGCGATCTGAATTGCTTCTCTTTGTTTCCATGCTAAAACTCCATGCAGGGTCGACGGATGTCTTCCTACTCATCCATAGCGGGTAGATTCCTGCCCGACAAACACTGTAGATCAAAAGCCCTTATCATGAGGCGACCGGTAGCTTCCTGCTCATTTCATCCATAGTGGGTAGATTCCTGCCCAACAACGCTGTGGATCAAAAGCCCTCATCACGAGACCGCCGAGCAATTTCCTGCTGGCCAATCCCTAGCGGGTAGCTTCCTATCCAACTACGCTAAGGATTGAAAACTCTCGTCACGAGGTCGCCGAGCAATTTCCTGCTGGCCAATCTCCAGCGGGTAGCTTCCTACCCAACTACGCTAAGGATCGAAAGCCCTCCCCACGAGGCGACCGAGTAGCTTCCTGCTCGGTTCATCCGCAATGGGTAGCTTCCTGCCCAATAAACGCTGTGGATCAAAAGCCCTAATCACGACGCCGCCGAGCAATTTCTTGCTGGCTAATTCTTAGCGGGTAGCTTCCTGCCCAACTACCCTAAGGATCGAAAGCCCTCCTCATGAGGCGACCGAGTAGCTTCCTGCTCGGTTCATCCGCAGTGGGTAGCTTCCTGCGCAACAAATGCTGTGGATCAAAAGCTCTCCCCACGAGACGACCGAGTAGTTTCTTGCTCGGTTCATCCGCAGTGGGTAACTTCCTGCCCAACAAACGCTGTGGATCAAAAGCCCTCATCACGAGGCCGCCGAGCAATTTTCTGCTGGCCAATCCCTAGCTGGTAACTTACTACCCAACTACGCTAAGGATCAAAAGACCTCATCACGAAGCGGCCGAGCAATTTCCTGTTGGCCCATTGTAGTTGGTAGCTTCCTGTCCAACAAACGTTGTGGATCAAAAGCCCTCCTCACAAGGCGACCGAGTAGATTCCTGCTCGGTTCATCCTCAGTGGGTGGCTTCCTGTCCAACAAACGCTGTGGATCAAAAGCCCTTATTACGAGGCTGCCGAGCAATTTCCTGCCGGCTAATCTCTAGCGAGTAGCTTTCTACCCAACGACGCTAGGTATCGAAAGCCCTCATCACGAGGCGGCCGAGCAATTTCCTGCTGGCCCATCTGCAGCGGGTGGATTCCTGCCCAACAAACGCCGTGGACCAAAATCCCTCATCACGCTGCAAACGTTGTGGACCAAAACCTTAAAATAGGTGTAAGATTTGTTATTATATAGGATAATAGGAAATATTTATATAAATATATATAGGATTTTAAATAGATATGATGTATATAGATTTGTTTAAATATGTATAGGAAAATAATTCTCATAACTCTCAATAGTTTAATTTGAAAGATTTAAAATAGGATTTAAAAATTAAAAGATTATTAATAATATATCATGGCAGACAAAATATTGTACTAGAATATAAATAAGATATTATTAGATTTAGCAAAAGAAAACTTTAAAAGTTAAATATCACATACATAACTAACTTAGATAACCATAAATAACTAACTTAGATAACCATAATATATTTGTTTACATATATAGTATTTGAAAATATATTAGATGCAAATTAAAATAAGATATTAATAAATTATCAAACAACCTCAAATACTAAATATTTTTTGTTAAAACAACCAAACTAATATTATCTATTTAGTTACGAAACTAATGTTAGACAAATAAATATTATATGTATGGAAATTTAAGATATTAATTAAATAGTAAACAAATATAAATACTAATAATATATTTATTTAACAAACTTAAAAAACTATAACTATAACAATTTTAAAGCAAACATAATAATATGTTCTATCTTAACTAGAAAATATTAAACTCCAACTTAAAATAATAATAATAATAATAAAATAAAACCCAATACATTCAAAGAAAAAGAAAAGAAAAAACTTACGATCGAGACAGGGTGTTACAACTTCCATGCATTTCTGATTCACTTGTATCATCATCTACCTAATGTTCAATGTTCATGAACATATACGATGTGCGTTAGCGCGAAAGGTTAGTTGGCATTGCCTAGGTGGTTAACATTGTAATATTAGGCATCTTAATCAAATAGCTTTTGAATAAATTGAAATCCAAGGCATTGGAGAGCATGGACAGTGCACCCACTAATGGACAGTGCTTTTGAATAAATTGTAATATCACCCTAAAAGTTTCCCGTTACTCAGAAAACACTCTCCATTAGTATTTTCCATCCAAATTTTAATCTAGGTTAGTCGGTCCTACTGAGGTCAATATCACCTAAGAAAAAACTCATTCCCTCTTCTTCTTAAGTCTTTATACATCTCCCCTAACTCTCAAGTTACCTAAACCCCTTCTCTAATTCTTGACATTCTTCAAAGAAATTCTATTTTTATTTTATTTTGAACTCCAAAGAACCTTTTGAAAACAAACTTAGAGGGGGTGAATAAGGTTTTATGATAAACCCATCACAATTGTGCAGATTATACAAATTTTGTAGCGAAATAAAAAATCAGAGTATAAGTATAAATAATTCAACACACAGAATGTAGAAAAAGTAAATGACACAGGATTGTTATCGAGGTTCACCAACTCTGTGGCTAATCCTAGCCTGAGAACTTTTGCTCAGGATTCAACTTCATTATCCAGTGACTCTTTGCTGGTGGAAAAACCCAGATCTTTTATTAGGCTTACAGATCTTAGAACCTTTAGTAGACGGTGAATACCTAGTCTTTTTCTAAGACGCTAGTCCGAAATCTTTACAATGTGAAGATCTTAGGCTTTTCTTCACTAGGTCGTACAAAAAGATTTTAATCAAATCTTTACAAACCAACTTTACAATCCTAATGATTTTAAAGGATAAATCAAAATTTCGATTCAAAAAGATAATGGATTGTGTTTAGGAGATTAATAAAAGTTTGAAAACAAATCGAAAAAGTTTTTCAAAAGATTTAGACAAGCTTAAAGCAATACTTCTTCGATACTTTTTAGAGATCTTTCTTTCTTTTCTAATGAATAGAAAAGTCTAAAGCACTAGAAAGATCTCCTCTCAGAAAAGATTAATGAAAATTTGAGAACTTAGAGAGAGAGATTTCATGAAAACTTAAAAATAAAAACGATACAGAATGATTCGTTGAAAAACTCGTTAAAAATGAGTTATATATATAGAAAGTTGAAAACGGACAGTTAAGACAGGTATAATAGCTGTTCCCAAAAGGTAGGACGGTTATTGGCCGTTTATAACCATTGTGGATTTGAAATTCAAACAAAAAACCAAAATTTGAAAAACTAGTAACTGCTATGAATGTCTAATATATTCAGACACAAGACTTTAATTTTAAAAAGAAGTTTTGAAAGGATTTTTGGTTTTTGCAAATATTAATTGAAATAGGGTAAGAAAATAGATTCTGACCGTTTGAGATCGACTCGACTCTAAACTCAAAGAAAATAGAAAAGTCTTGAATATCTCCCATGTGCAATTTCTTCGTTATATCCTTGAATTTGCATTGCGATCTTCCGATTCTGTCGATATTTGCCGATGTTACCTTTTGAGTTGTCAGTTGCAATTTTGATTGTCTTTATACTTGAATAACTCCGGTTATGTGGCACTTTGACTTGTCTGACATTGTTAGTAACATATACTATATTTGAAATACGGTTTTGTAAAAATAATCAAAACACGGAGAGATTCATAGGTTAACACCTTTTGGTCATGTGAAAGAAGTTGTTTCATCACCAAGAAAGCCGAATACACCCCCGATCCATAATTTTCTTAATTTTTCCCACCAACCTTCCTTCAACATTCCTGAGCTCCGCAGTCAATTGATACTTGCAAGCTACTTGTCTAAATTACCGCCGTAGTCTTACATGAGCAACACTAATACGGAAACATCATACTCAAAATCCTAATGCTTTATCATGTCATTTCAGTAGTAAACATTGGAGGATGAAACTTCCAACTCCAATGATTCATTTGGTGTTCTTTTGGTCATGTCATTGCTTACTTGTTGTTCAATGCCGATTCAACAAATCTCATTATTGCTTAAAAAATCACCTTTGTTTGTACGTTCGATGTTTGTTCCAAATATATATATATCATCCAACTAGTTCTCTTTTCCAAAGTAGAAAGAAATCATTTATGTATCAAAGTCAAACAGGTAAAAAAAAAAGGCAACATACACAAACAAACAAAATTTGTAACTTCCTAAGGTTAAGGCCTTTTCATGAAAAAAATAAAAAATTGTAACTTCCTCTGAGCCATCACCAGTTTTCATTAATTAAGAAAGGAATTAGTCTCCTCATTCTCCTCGCCTCTATAAATGGGACAAATCTCATTAGGCACCCCTTAAACTGTTCCGCAGGAACATCTTATATAAAATCTCACCAATATAATGTCCCCCCTCACTCACCCACAAACTCTCCAATAAAAATCATAGTATAATCTTTTATATTCAATTCATTCATTTTTGTGTCCCAAGTTCCCTCCATAGTATCTCTTGAAAATTTAAAGGCAGCCATATGCAAATCCCCAACTCAATGCAACCTTGATGAAGCAACAGCAACAGCAACAACAACAACAACCACAATCCTCACCGCCCCTCTCAATTTTTCCATAAAGTTCAGTGGTTGTATAATAATTGTAAAAACTGAAAGTCCATGGCCGCTTAACATAATATATTAATATACCCTTGTCTAAATAGTTTTTTCAACCTTTCAAGAAAGAGTTTCCTTGTATATATAATCTTGTTTCTTGTTGGGTGTCAAAGAAGAAGAAGAAGAAGCAATGGTTTGGTGCTGTCAGATACCTTCACTTTTCTTTCGAAGAACAAATCAAGCCCGGAAAAGTCGAGAGAGAAATATCCACAGAGTCTCCATCTCTGCTCAATCGAACACCCACCTGAGAAATTGGGCCGAACTTCCAACTGAACTTCTAAGAGCGATTGCAGAACTCTTGCCCATCCCCTACAACTTCCAATTCCATGCCGTCTGCACCTCATGGGCTACTGCTTCAAAAGACATATTCAAAGTTGCGCCCCAGTTTCCTTGGTTATTACTGAAACGAGACAGGGATGCACTTTGCTTTTACAGCCACGCGCAGAACAAATATTTTTACCTCCCCGTTGCTTCCAAAATCCATCACCACTACTGCTTGGGATCCTTAGATGGCTGGCTCGTAATGTCTGATTCATCGATTCCTAAGGAGACATATGTATTGAATCCGATCTCAGGAGCCAAAATCAAACTCCCCTATATGTGTACAGTCTCTTCAACACAATCGCACAACAAGAAAATTAGCCTCTTGGTCAACCCCATAGTGGTCATAAGCTATGTTGGAACCATCTCCGAGCGTATGGCTTTTGCCAAGATTGGAGATCAGTCATGGGTTCGGATAGTTACTCATTCCTCTGGATTTACGTTTGGAGATATAGACGCGACCATATTTTCATGTGGAGATATCAAGGTTGTTGAACTTGAAGGGCCGTCTCTTGAGGCATTCTCGATCGAGACTCATTCCCGTAACAGCTTATTTGTTGGGTTCTCCTTGATGTCAGCGCCTTCCGGTGATTTTTTGATGGTTCAAAAGTTTGAACGGCCAATTAACTTTCGTGTTATGAAGTACGACCCTAGAGTAGAATCTTATTGGATCGAGATTAAAGATTTGGGTGAGGCATCGCTGTTTCTGGATAGTGAGAAATCTATGTTACTCTCGACTAGGGATGTTCCAGGACTTGAAACAAACTGCATCTACTATGTGGGCGGGTACACGATGAGGTGTGAAAATCACAAAGTTGGGGTGTTTGACATAGCGGAAGGCATCATCACTGAAGACTATTTCCCTTTTGAAGTGTGTGAGAAATGGTTTGAATCATTTCCTCTAACATGGTATATGCCTTGTTTATGAAGTAGACATAGTTGTTTGACATCTTCTCGAGGAATAAGGGCATCACCATGATTTGGATTTTGGACCAAGGTCTTCGTTTGAATTTCTTTAGTGTTGAGTTCTTCTGGTGATTTGTTAGTGGTTCAAAGATTAAACGCCCAATTAAAAATTAATGTTTTGAAGTTTGAGACTGGAGTAGAAACTTGCTGGATTGTGATTAAAGATTTGGGCCAGGCATCATTATTCTTGGACAGTCACAAATTTATGTTACTCTCGACTAGGAACGTTCTAGACTTAAAGATACTGCATGTACTATGTGTGCTGATACAGGACAAGGTTTGTGAAATTGTGGTGTTCAACATATTGAAAAACCCTGTTACCAAAGACAATATCCCTATCGAACTATGCTTCAAATTGTTTGAAATATTTCCTCCGACATGGTTTATGCTTTTGTTATTTAAGTGTAGAACTGTAGAAGTAATTGTAACAAGTTATTCACCTTAGCTTAACTTATAAATTCTTTGCCTGTTTGTTATTGTTTGGAGAAATTAGAAGGGCATCATTACATTAGGACTGGAGTCTGTTAATTCCTTTGATCACCTGTTGATAGTTCTTGCGATTTTCTTCGCCTTGATATGCCATGAAGCACGGATACTTGTAAGTGTCTCACGAATCATCCCTGATCGCAAATCAGAGTCCCAAACTTTCGGAAACTCTCGGATTCTTTTGGATTTGCTCGGACTCGTAAATATCTCACCAACCTATCTCGAATCGACGTCTCTATTCTTTATCTCGCAAATTAAGGCTCTCAAAAATTTGAAAGTGCATTGAATATCTAACATAATGCCATTATTGATTTATTATTATTATTATTATTATTATTATTATTATTATTTATATGTATATCTTAATATATATTCAAATTTATTTAATTAAAAATCGATATTAAAAAGGCATCATGTATCCTAGGATGTGGAAATATAGTCAATTGGAAAATAAACTCTATCTTCAAAGATGTCAGGTACTAATGTGATGATGCTCGATATCGGTGACCTCCCAGATCATGACACGTGGCAGATGACGTGTCCCAGAGCATGCAGGAAAGGACCTACAGGGGCCGACCGGACTGCTCCTGTGCCCGTCCTACCAACGAGACCTACAGGGGCCGACCGGACTGCTCCTGTGCCCGTCCTACCAACGAGGCTGGCTCGCCTTCGAGCCCCAGCCCAATTGGCCGCCTCGGCCTCACAGCTCGTTCCTGAGCTACCGCAGAAACTAGATACCTTGGCTCTCCCGCTCGTCCGCGAGTTCTCCCGCCGAGGTCATCTTCCTCGGTCCATCGACCGACCAACAGCACCGCTCACAGGCGCAACCGCCATCCCGCGAATCTCACCATGCGCGAGATCTCCGCCGGCCATATCCCACGTTCTACGCCACCACGATCCCCCATTAACGAGCCTGTCTCGCCATTAATGGGAGGTCCCGCTCATTATGCGGGCGTGACGTCGGGAGCGTAACGGCCGTCGTGATTCTTGCGTTTGCTGCACCTGCTACCACCGCTACTTAAACCCCTCTTTCAGACGGTCAAGGTAAGCAATTTTGACTCCACCAAGCCGTTACTCTGCTCGGATCTCTAGTCTAACTTGATCGTCGGAGGGTCCTCGGTGGTACAACCACCCCGGGAATTCTTTACAGGTAACTCGGCAACCACAACCTCAACCCATTGAGATCCACACGCTTCAGGAACGACAGCCTCCAGATCCAATCCTAGCCACTCATCCCAGTCATCAGCAGATCAACGGAAAGCAACATCCGAAGGAGATTCCACCCTCCATAATAATGCAACATTAATCTAATTATCTCACTTGATAATACAGCAAGCCATTTTCTGCCTTATTCTTTGGAAGTCATGGAACTCAAGGACTTGATGTTTGATCAAGAAATTTCCTTGTAGATTCTTTAACTCCCGTTTCTCACTATATTACTAGTATGTGATTCTATAACTCCCGTTTCTCACTATGCACTATACTAGCCCGTGCTTTCTTATTTTCTTCTTACTGCCCACAGCTTGGTTACCTTCAATTTTTTCCCTACCATCTTCTTTGTAAAATTCTGTTGTATCTTTGTAAAATCCTCTTTCAAGATTTGTATTTGATTATTGTTAGTAATTCATACATCATTAATGATTAATGATGTCAAAAGACTTGGTAAATGTAACTATAACCATTTTTGATTTTTCAGTAATTAATGTGTATGGGTATTTGCCTATTAGCCCGGTGTGTGGGCAATATTATGCTGTGTGCTTTATATGTTTCATTACTACCTCAACATGGAAGTAATGAAACCAAGAACTTATTAATTTACCCATTAACAAACCCACTAACCTAATAAACTTGGTAAACCTAATATTTTCGGTATCGGTATAGGAACTCGGATAGCCATTTTTGGGATTGGCATCGGTCATCTCAGAGCGGAATTGGCCGAGATTTTAAGCCATGATTTGTGCTAGCGTATTGATTGCTTTGTGTCCTTAATAATCATATAATTAAACATATCATCAAGTAGATTGCTTTAGATTTGATTAACAAAGTGAGCCTGATATCATTGATCATTGTTTCATTTAAACGAGAGACTCATTTTATGTTAATATATTTAGACGTAAATTCAGTGCGGACCTGCTATGTTGCACGAATTCGTGATCAAGGAGACGTATCCGTATTGGATACATATTGGATTCTTTCGGATTCATCAAGAATACTTGTGGTACTATTATTGGCTCATCCTAAAATTTATATTGTGGTTCTATACTTCTATGTATCAAATATGTACCGATGGCTAGGACACCAACAATTTAAGCGTTAAAACCAACCAAGTATTGTATTCCGGTTTATGTTTGCTTAAATGATAAACTTGTGCTATTTTGTGCGCGCGCATGTGTGCGCGTGCGTCCATGCACGCACGCGCGTGTGAGAACAACTAAATGTTAGTGTATGTATCCCAACGAATAGCATCTATGTTTTTTTTCTGGGAAATTGTGAATCCTCAAATCTGACTTGTATGTCTCGTATCCATATCCGAATCTGCGCTACATAAGGAACCTGAAGGTTGAACTTGATTTTTGAAATCCTGCAGTGCCTCCTACAACTATACAAGATTTTAACAGACTAATGCACCATTGATTTATGCATATTGTTTACACCATAATAATCTAATCACCAAAACCAATTTTCAATCAGACTTTTTCCTTAATAGGATTTTGGAACATCCATTACCTCGGAACATGCTTCTTTAGCTTCTCTGCTATGCTAGCCTTTGCTTCTTCTTTTTTAATTCTTATTTACTGCCATAATTTGGTTGGCTTCCATTCTGTTCCAATTTGACTTGTATTGTTAATGTTCATGAACAGATACGATGCACATTAGAGTACTAAAAGGGTAGCTTTCGGAATAAATCAAATTCTAAGGTATTTGGTTGGCTTCCATTTCCTAGTTGGTCCGCATTGTGATATCAGGTGCCTTTATCAGGTAGCTTTCGGAATAAATCAAATTCTAAGTTATTGGAGCATGGACGATGCTTGGATGAATGCCTCCTTATTTTATATTCCCTCGGGCCGGCATATACGTTTGAAAATACTACTTGCGGACAGATTCTTTAGTTGCTTTCATGTGATTTTGATGTATGTTTTTTGACCTTTTCTTTTTATAGTTTCCATCGTCTGCATAGTCTTGCTTCTTGTTGGGTATGGTTTTGATATAATCTTCAACCTTTTCAATTGGTGTTTCCTTTGTCTAAAAGGGAAAATTAACTAAGCATCCATGAACTTTCATTGTTTTACAGTTACAACCATTTATAAATAATAGATGACACCATTGAACTCTATAAGTTTGAGGGGTAACACTAAACTCCCCACAGGCTTTCCTTATCTAATGGAATATCTTTTAATTATAAAGTTCAAAGGTTGATGTAAGAAAACACTTTAATTCATGGGGGTTTAGTTAGTATAACATGCCTTTGCCTAAATAGTCTTGTTCCCTGTTGGGCGTGATTTTTGAAATATATTTTGCAACTATCGATCGAAACAGTCTTGTTTCTTATTAGGTGAGGAGGATGTAGATGAAGCAGAAATGGATGGGCGCTTCCAAATGCTTTTACTTTTTCCTCGACAAGCAGATCAAACCCGAAACAGTGGAGAGAGAAATATCCACACAAATTCCATTTCTGCTCAACTGGACACGCAAGAGAGAGGTATCCACACAAATTCCATTTCTGCTCAACTGAACAAGCAAGAGAGAAATTGGGCTGAACTTCCATCCGAACTTCTCAGAGTGATTGCAGAACGTCTTCCGATACCCTGCAATTTCCGATTTCGTGCTGTGTGCACCTCATGGGCTTCTGCTTCAAAAGACGCTCTCAAAGTCGCACCAAATTTTCCTTGGCTTTTAGTGAAACAAGACGAGACTATAATTTCCTTCTTCAGCTATTCAGGCAACAAGTACTTTCACCTCCCCGTTACCTCCAAAAGCTATCACCAGTTCTGCATAGGATCTTGAAGTGGTTGTCTTGTACTGTCTGATTCGATCCCGCCCAACGAGATATACATATTGAATCCAATCTCAGGAACCGAAATCAAACTCCCCTGTATGTCTGTCAATCCCACCATCGCCATAAGCTGTGTTAGAAACATCCCCAAACATGTGGCTTTTGCCAAAATTGGAGATCAGATGTGGACTCAGATAGATACCCGTTCCTATGCTATTATCTCTGCCATAAATTCACCTGAAGATTTTAAGATTCTTGAAATCGAAGGGCCGTCTCTTGAGGCATCCATGATCGAGACTAATTTCCCTAATAGCTCTTTTGTTGGGGTCTCTTTGGTGTCAGCTGTTTCCGGTGATTTGTTGATGGTTCAAAAGTTTGAGCGGCCGATTAACTTTCGTATTATGAGGTACGACCCTAGAGTAGAATCTTGTTGGATTGAGATTGGAGATTTGGGGGAGGCCTCACTTTTCTTGGATAGACACAAATCTATGTTACTCTCGACTAGGGACATTCCAGGACTGGAAAGAAACCGCATCTACTATGTGAGCGAACGCAGGTCGTGGTTTGATAATCATGAAGTTCGGGTGTTTGACATTGCGTCAGGTAACACCGAAGACTATTTCCCTAACGAAACATGTAACATTTGGTTTGAGACATCTCCTGTTTGGTTTATGCCTTTGCTTTTATGAAGTAGAACAACAGTTTGATATCTTTCGAGGAATAAGGGCATCATCTTGATCTGGACCAGAATCTTTTAATTCCATTAATTTCTTTACAGTGCATCCGATGTACTCAGATTTGGTTTATGCCTTTCGATATGTACGATCTGCATAGTTAATTTATTTATGATCGTCTGTTGAGAATTGCATGGTTAATCTATATGAGATCAGCAGTGATTCTTTTGTTTTCTGAGTTTATTCTTCTTCCAAAATTTCAGAGCCGATTGCCTAATTTCCTTGGACAAGGATCTCGAGGACTTCCATTAGATTAAGTAAATTTATTGAAGGATTTTGGAACATCCACGATCTGAGTATGTGCTTCCTTAGCTCCTCTATATCATTCTGGCATCTCTTGAGGCGGACTTGTGATTTCTTATCTTTTAACTAATGAGTCTGACACTTATAAATATTACCAAAAGACTATGTGCATGTGCACTCGTAATCACACTGTGCATAAACTGTTGTGCGGATGTGTGTGCACGCACACAAACAGGGTAACCGATTGCTTACTTATTGATCCAGGAAGTTGATGATTAAGTGCTAAGTGAGTATTTTTAATTTGATTTAATGGCCAATAATAAATGAACTCCTGCAAACTGAGTATATTAACGATGATGATAAAATGTTTATGGTGTAGGAACTTTTGCACCCTAGCAATGAATTTTAAACTTGGTACAATATGGTTTTTGAAAAACCTAGAGAGCAATAGTTCCAAACAAATAGAATCTTGCTAAAAATATGAACTTGTAACAAGAAAAGAGACTAGCTACTATGTTTTGAGACAACAACCTTTGTAGCATAATCAAGTGCTCCTCTTTTTGGGTTGGACTCCATGTAAGCTCCTTTGAGGTCCATGGAACAAGTTTGTTGAAGATCTCCTTGGTCCTACATAGATCCACCATGAGAGTTCTTCACTTTGGCTCCACACTTCAACCTTGAAGTGAACTAAGATCAAACTTTTGCTAGTAGTTTGAATTTAGGGTGTGGTAATCCTCACTAAATATTTATCTCTCCTTTTTCTTTTCTTTTTCTAAGTATTCTCTAAATTATGAGGAGGAAGAGAGCTTGGAGCTAGGAGAAGAGAGAGAATGGAATGAGAATTATGAACCATTTTATATATGGTTAATAATACTTATCATTCTCTAAATTAATCCTAGCCTTGGGATTAAATTTCACATCCATGTGTCAACCCTCTTCTCTCCCCTCCACTTGTCAAGCAAATGAGAATGGGTAAGAATGTGCTAAATCCATAGCATAGCTTAACCAAAAGAGAACCAAAGGAAAAAGAAATAAGTAATTACAATATGTGTGTGTATCAATATGTAACTTAACACACACATATAGTACTTGTAATTATTTTCCTATGTATTTAAAATACATTAAAAGAGAGAAAATAAATAGTGACAAAATACTAGTAAATACATATATCCAATATGTGTATTAATATATTAAATCCAAACTGGTTTAAATTCCGTCTTTCCAAAAGACCGGCTAGTATTTCAACCGTCCGATTATCGTCAGTATATCCAATACACTAGTCTTAATCGGATTCCTGCACGTACCTAGTACGGCTACTACATCGTTTAGCCAAACCCAGAAACCCTTTGTGTGGGACTTTAAAAACTCGACAATACACTGGCAGTGAGCTCTTGGACAAAATCTCCAGCTCACAAGCACATCAGTAGCACTAGTTGTACGTAATGGCTACCCAGGTATCTGTAGAAAAGATGACCGACAAGCAAACTCGTCCGAACCCTTAACTGAGCAAATCAGTGAAATTCACCGTATAGTCCGGTCTGTTTGTCCAAGAGTATTGCATATTAGGTTTAGGGGGTTGGTAAACGTCAAACCCCTAATAACCTGATAAGTCGTGCCAATATCAAGCCCATCACCTAACGAGAAACTACCGATCCCATCAGTAAATCCCATCCGCCTAGGTCTAGATCTTATGGTGATGGCCAACCGTACACAGCGCGATATCGACTCCCAATACCGGGAGAGACGAATCCCTTCTATCGCTCACTGCCTCCAGGTGCTTCGGGACTGCACCCAACTACTATCTGTTTGCACGACTCTTTAAAGCCGTGGTAGAGTAGTAATCAAAGTTCATTGGAAACACACTCGAGACAAATGACGATATCAGGTTAACAGACTACTCAGTACTCATGTCACTAGAGAACTGATATATGACGATGGTAATAATACCATCTAGCAGTTCTCGGCGAGTCCGTCCAGTATAACTCATAACCTAATGAGCACTTGTATACAATCTTTGGTGTCGTACACCAATGGCTGCAGGACCGATCATCTTCCCTTTCGAGAATAAGAAATGTATGTTCACCGCCGAAAGACAGAGACCGAGACGTTAGGACGTCTGGCCTGAATTTAGAGACATGCTATTTGGACTTTTCCATCTACCTTTCCGAAGATATCAAGTTGATTTATGACACCGTATATCGGAGGTTTGGATAGATGCGACCGTTGTAGTGGATTTTATCAGATCCCTCTTGTTTGTGAGGGGTTTTGATTGTGGGGACGCTCTTCCCTGCAGGCGCAAGCCCATACAGTTAATTACGTTACCGCATTGCGATAACCACTTTCTCCTGCTCCGGAAGTTCACTTCATGTCGTGTTGTGTTTGTTTTATTTTGGATTGCCCATGGATTGTATATGGAGACTAATTTATGTCGTCGTCCGTAGGGCGCGGATTAGTCCAAATCTGTATATTTGAGATTTGGGTTTGGGTCAAGGATTTGCTTGACGGGGTCCATGTTGGTAGCTTGGTTTGCCAACGGAAATGAACTTAGGACGCATTTTTCTCATTTGTGATGTCCATTCGTTTATAGGATATTTGAGTTTGATCTAAGGATCGTTAGTCATATTTGAGACTAAGATTGACTTATGAACAGTGAGCATATGTGTTCAACTGATCATTAGATCATATATGAATAGCCTATGAATAGTATACGGTAGTCATTATGGAGACAGTCCGCAGGGTAAAACATATTAGTTTAAGGACGTCGCAGTCCAACATTCCCTATTTGGGACGGATATTAGTTTAAGAACATTTCGGTCCATTATTCATCTTGCGTGCACGTGTATTTGTTACGTGACGGAGTGAACAATGGTGACATGGAATGCATCCAATTTGGGGTGCGGTCTGATTTGATGTGTGCACGTCAATTTGGAAGTGCATCAACGTGGGATATATCATTCCCAATCTTGATGAAGTTTTACATTAAGTTGGGACGAGAAAAGAGTTGTTGGTTGTCGGGGCCCGCCACCTCTCTGAAGACATTAAGGAATTACAACGATATATTTCAAAGGTGTGGAGAGATGTACCCTTGAACCAAATTCCGTATTTGAGGGAAAGATCATGATAGATCATCTAAGAATCATTAGCCTTATTTAAGATTAAGATTAACTTAGGAAGTATGGAATGAATACCATCAATAAGAGATCACTAGTCATGTTTGAGACTAAGATCAGTTTGGAAATCACGGGCATATAGGCTCGCTTGATTTAAAATCAAAGAAGTTTAACTTCAGGAAACTTAGCCAATTTGGGCTAAGATTGGGTTCTATAACACCCAGCGGTGCTAAACACCCGGTGGCATATAGCGCTCACGTGTATATCACGTGAGGCGCTATAATAGTGCTAAGCACTAATCTCTTGTGGCGCTCACGTGTATTTCACGTGAGGCACTGGGCGCTGCACAATCAGTGCTAAGCACTCAGCCGTTTTGGCTGCATATGAAGTGCTAAGCACTTTACTCAGTGCTCACGTGTATTTCAAGTGAGGCGCCGGCCTTCTGTTTTGGACGCCCACATGTGTTTCACGTGAGGCGCTGAGTTCTTTTTGGAGATTTAATCTCTGTTTATATTTTTGGAGAACTTAAATCTCTGTTAATGGTATTTGACCATTAACGATCACCAAGATCACTATTTTGAGGATCTGGGATTAGGTTCTTTAAGAACTAAGTTCTTGTTTTATGAGAGAACCAAGTTCCTGGAGTATTATGAACTTCATGATTTCCATGTTCATGATTTCAAAAGAGTTTAGATCTCTCTTAATGGTTATTTGACCATTAAGGATCACCAAGATCACTATTTTGAGAATCTTGGATCGGATTGTTTAAAAAAACTAAGTTCTTGATTTAAAGGAACTAAGTTCCTGGAGTATTATGAACTCTATTTTCTTTCTTTTCAATTTTGTTCTTCTCTGAATCTTTGATTCTCCAGAACAAGATCTTCCCGATGAGAATTAAATTCTCAACTTGTGGAAAACTCGTCTTGTGGATCTCAGATCTAGAGAAAGAACTAAGTTCTTTGAGAAGGGTTAAACCCTTAGTTATGGTATGTCAGGTAAACGAGATATTTTGATTTCTTCTTTTTTCTTTACCTAGGGCTTTTAGGAAGAAGATCTTCTTCTTTGGGAGAATTAAATTTTTTGTTGATTTTAAAGCCTCCTGTCTTTTTACAAAAGCTTATGGGGGTCTCCTCTTTTCTTTTTTTTATCAAGTCCTTCTCTTTGATTAATCTTTTTGGTCCTATTTATAGGAGAAGAGAAAAAATCAATTTGTTGAGATCATGATTGATCAATCAAAAATGATCTTTTAGATCAATTAGTGAATTTTATTAACCGTTGGATTTTTAATCCAAAGGCTCTCTATTTAACAGAGATGATTTCTTATTTGTTTAACAAGATTAGGAAATATTTTCCGGAGATAGAAATTTATTCTATCAATATCTTGTTAGTTTAACAAAATTAGAATTTTATTTTATCATATGAACATCTTGTTAGTTTAACAAGATTATGAAATATTTTCCTAACCATAGAATTTAATTCTGTTTAAATGAGAAGATCTCTCTTATAGAATTTAATTCTATCAGATAGTTTGTTGGTGATATTTTTATCAAGATTCTCTATTAGAGAAGATCTTTCCATATTAGAAGGAAAATATTTTCCAAATAGAATTTATCATCTGATGATTTATTATTACCGTTGGATTTTTGATCCAACGGCTCTGTTTAGCAGAGAATATCCTATTTTTTAAGGAAGTATCCCCATGTAAAATTTAATTCTACTTGCTTTTAATTTAGACGTCGGCGCTCACGTGTTGTACACGTGGGCGCCACTTAAGAATTTAATTCTTATTTATGATGGGCGCTCCTGTGCTTTGCACATTGGCACCCACGTGAGGAGTACGTGCAGCGCCACCATAGGATTAATCCTACAAGATTGACGCTGGCGCCCTTGTGAGGGGAACGTGAGGCGCTGCTTCAACAAAATTTTAATAGAGCTTAGCCGTTTTATTATGTTTAAATATTAGGGGAACAGGCGCTCCTGTGCTTTGCACATTGGCATCCACGTGAACTTCACGTGCGGCGCTACCTGAGGTGATAGTTACATGCTTTGCATGTAGGTGCATGTATTTAACACGTGGAGTTTTCCCTTTATTTTTATAAGGGAACAGTAAGCTCTGAGTTAAAAATTTTTGGTGGGAACAACGTATACACTAGTCTACTCTAGAATATCGATACTCCTACGACTAGGGACATTCAAAGATGTGCTTATAGACTATCCAGCCCCTACGAGTATAATCGCCATTACAACGCTGATAGTCAAGCAAAGATCATATGTGCTTAAGCGATACGTAGTAATAAACATATACACATGTTAAGACGAAGACAAACTAGATAGTATACTATCATATTGAGCAAGACTATCATGTACATATATATCCTAAGTATCCAAATATAATATACAATCCTGTATTATACAATAATAGCCTTTAAGACATACATATCCAACAATCTCCCACTTGCATTAAGACCATGTATTGGCCTATCGAAGACCTAGTATCTCGAATAGCCGCTCGAATTGGGTCTGAGGAAGGGCCTTGGTGAGTGGATACGCCGTGTTGTCCTTCGTGTCTACTCTCCGAATCTTGATCTTCCGGCGATTAATAATCTCCCTGATCAGATGATACCGTCTTAAGATGTGTCTAGATTTCTGATGGGAACGTGGTTCCTTCGTTAACGCTATAGGCCTATTGTTGTCGCACTACAGGGGTATTGGATCAACAATAGACGGAATCACCTTAAGTTCAGAAATGAACTTTCTCATCCAAACAGCCTCTTTTGCGGCATCACTGGCAGCAATGTATTCAGCCTCCATCGTCCAGTCCGCTACTCTTCCAATAGACCGCCCCTCCGTTGAGGGTAATCACATAACACGAGATAGACTTGTTGTCATCCTTGTCACTCTGGAAGTTTGAATCGGTAAAAACCTCCATTTGGAGGTCTCCATTACCGTATATCAGAAACATCTCTTTAGTCCTTATCGGGTACTTAAGAATGTTTTTCACTGCTATCCAGTGTTTCTCCTCTGGGTTTGACTGATACCTACTTACCACGCGAAGTGTGTAAGCTACATCTGGTCTGGTACATAACATTACACACATTATAGAGCCTACTGCCAAAGCATAGGGCATAATAGTTATATGGGTCCTTTCCTCATCAGTCTTGAGAGACATCTATTTAGAGAGGGTGATTCCGTGACAAGCCGGTAAATTACCGCGCTTGGATTCTTCCATACCTCTTTAGTATGATGTCAATATACCTGGACTATGAAATCCCCAACATTCTTTTAGATCTATCACGATAGGTCTTAATTCCCAGAATGTAGGAGATATCACCCAGGTCCTTAATGGAGAACTTCTGTGACAAAAACAGCTTGACCGATTGTAACATAAGAATATCATTTCCTATCAAGAGAATGACTTCCACGTACAATACTAGTAATACTAGAGTTCTCCCTACAATCTTCTTATATATACATGGCTAATCTATGTTTTTGATAAAATCAAATTCTTTGATTACCCTATCAAAACAGATGTTCCAACTCTGTAATGCATGCTTTAAACCATAAATGGATTTAAGCAACCTATACATCTTCTCGCTGTTCCCACTGTCTACGAAGCCCTCTGGCTGATCCATATAAACACATTCTTCTAAAGCGCCGTTTAGAAAAGCGGTTTTTATGTCCATCTTCCAGATTTCATAGCCATGAAAGGTAGCAATGGCAAGTAGGATCCGAATGGATTTCAGCATAGTCACCGGAGAAAATGTTTCTTCATAGTCCACATCTGGCCTTTGACGAAAACCTTTTGCAACAAGTCAGTCTTATAGGTCTCTACCTGTCCATCTACACCAATATTCTTTTTAAAGATCCACTTGCAGCCCACGGATTTTACCCTAAACGGTGCAACGTCCAAAGTCGATACTTTGTTGGTGTACATGGACTCCATTTCGGATTGCATAGCATCCAGACATTTCACAGAATCTCTACTAGTAATAGCCTGTTCGAAACTAGTAGGATCATCTTCCTCTAAAATGCAATTCTCTCGATCCCCATCTATGAGAAAACCGTAGTATCTCTCGGACGGATGAGAAATCCTACTAGATCTGCGGAGTGGCTGAGGTTCGTTTAGGACTATTGAATCCTGTGGTTCCACCAAGTCTTCAGTTACAGTTTGTGGTTCATGAATTTCTTCTAGTTCTACCGTGCTCCCACTTATTTCTTTTGTAAGAAATTGCCATTCCAAAAAATTGGCGTAGCGAGCTACAAACACCTTCTGATCCTCGGTGTAGTAGAACAGATATTCAGCCGAATATTTGGGATATCCCACAAATTTACATAGAACCGAACGTGCCTGAAGTTTGTCCGGATTTTATACTTTAACATAGGCCGGAAAACCCAATATTTTAATACGTTTAAGATATGGTATTTTTCCACTCCATATTTCATATGGAGTCTTAAGCACAGATTTTGGATGGAACATCATTCAATAAGTATGCCGCTGTCTCCAGCGCATATCCCCAGAATGAAAGAGACAACTCGGCATTACTCATCATGGATTGAACCATATCCAATAAGATACGATTCCTCATTTCTAATACACCGTTGTAATGTGGTGTATACGGTGGAATAAGCTGAGAGAAAATACCATTCTCTTTTAGAAAGTCAAGAAATACCGTACTTAAGTATTGCCCTCCTCGATTAGATCGAAGGATCTTGAATCTTGATACTTTTTTCTGTCTGGTTCTCTACTTCGCTTATATATTCTTTGAACTTCTTAAAAGTTTCATATTTGTGTTTCATCATAAATACATATCCGAACCTAGAGAGATGATCAGTAAATGTAATGAAGTTCGAGAACCCACCTTGTGCATGTGTAGATATTGGACAACATACATCACCGTGTACAAGTCCCAAAAGTTCCGTCGCCCTCTCTCCGTGTCCTGAAAACAGAGCTTTGGTCATCTTTACTTTGAGACAAGACTGACAGGTATCATAAGATGAAAATTTGAATGAATCCAAATATCCATCTTTATGTAATTTGGCTAATCTTTTCTCATTGATATGACCAAGTCTACAATACCACAAGTAGGATTCGTTCGTATCCGAACTTTTCCTCTTGCGTGTGTTTTGTACATTAAAAACTGTATTTTAATTAAGAACATATATACCATTACGTAATATACCTTCAACAACCAATACCTAATTTAGGTAAATGTTCATGATATTTCTATCTAGAACAAAATTATATCCACGTTTATCTAGTAAAGAAACTGATATAATGGTGCAAAGCATGGAAGGTACATAGTAATAGTTATTCAAAATCATAGTATTGCCACTTGGCAATACCAGGTGATATTCGCCGATGGCAGCAATATCAATTTGTGCTCTGTTCTCTACTTTAAGGGACATATCATCATGTCCAACCATCCTACTTTTTCTCAGTCCCTGTAATAAATTACAGGTATGAGATCCTGATCCGGTATCTAGTATCCAGGAGCTAGGACTGATCGAAAGACGGTTTTCAATGACACAAACACTCAAAGTAGATGCATTAAAATGCTTCTTCTTTATTAAGGTTAGGTGGGAATCCATGCATCCCTCTCTCTTGCCCATACTCATGACTGTTGTCATATGTTAGAGCCTGAACAACGTTACCTAGGCCCGTATAAGAAACCGGTTTGATCAAGTCGTATATTGTATTATCTTGATTAAGACATGACATGGTTGCTACCTGGAGAGAGAGAGAAAAGAAACACTCGGCGTATACTCTTGCAAGATCATATTGGTTAATCAATTTATCTAATCAGGATGGCTCCCACTATTTCCTCTCATTCTCCTTCAAAGCTTAAAAAGAGAATAAGTCGGGATTAATCGCACCCTACAAGTTTGCTTTAACCTTTCGGTCAGGCCAGTATCAGTATTTCGAGAGAGATTTTCCGACGCTCTCGCAAAGTTCCTTAATTTAAAGTAATCTCTTTTCCTTGAAGGCGGTGCCCCGCTGTCACCTACTGGGTTTAGCTAGTTGTAAAGTGAAAAACTCTCCCAAAGAGTAACTATTACTCACAGTGGGATCGAGACCCAACTATCATCGTGTGATAACCTAGAAGGAAGCCACTTTAGTCACCACACTTCAAAAGATATGCAAACATCAGCAAATTTCCCGTATATTTGAAACTCCCGATGTGTTTTTTGCCCCTAACGATTTATGACCTTAACTGAGCTAAAATATCATAAACCGCCAGTCAAGTTCGACCCATCATTATCTTGATTAACTTAGACCCATCCGCATATGTCCTTGACTAAGATAAAATGATTATGCGACCGGCCTATATAATTGCATCTCTATGCATGGACAAGCATTACTTAGCTACCGTTCACCATGCCTTGTCTGAGCCAAAACACATAACACGAATGCTAAGCACCACTTATCCGAAATGACAGAGGGCTACAGTTGATTTTTGGCAAAAAACCTTTAACGTATTGAACTTGATCTCGTTGAAAGAATCTAGCGATTTCGAAATGAGTGGGTTAAACTCAATTTTGAAAACATGTGGTTTTATGAAAAATTGAGTAGTTTTTAGAAAAGAACCAATTGGTTTTGAAATTTGATTCCAACATCATTTTTCAGGTTTATTTCTTTGCATTAATCCAATTAACGTGGTCCCATCATTTAAATCCTATCACACCATAAATAACGAAAATAGAATGCACATTTATACCATCCGCATTTGCCACAGGGTCCCGGGTTTTCACCGTAAGGTTACTTAACTTACAGCAGGGCGGGGATAGAACTAACGCGGATGCAAAACATAAATAGCATTTATTATATATAATATATATAGGCATTCGTCGCAGGCATGATAATATCATAGAATCACAGCAGAAGCAAACACAAACAAGAAATAGAGGATATACTAAAAATTCCGTTTTTCGTTTTAGCCACTAACGAAAAACCGGATTCTACGGTCACGATGAATAGCCGAATACCCAAATTTCGAGACCCTTACGAGTGCGATAATCAACCCTACCAATTCTAGAATTAGCTGACCCGGTCTCGACTTCTCAAGATTGCCACCCTTTGGATTCTAGAATCTGACTACTTGAGCACTCCTCCTGGGTCTATTCTAGGTACTGAAAATGAGAATAATATACAAGGCGACTATGTCCGCAACCAAGATGTGCCTTAAAAAATATTATACAAGAGGCGGTAACTGCGGCCACATGTCGGTCCGTTCGTCCCAAATATACATATACATCAAAATATAAAACTCTCATCTCACTTAAAAACCCCGGTCATTCATCACGACGATCATATTTATTTCATATCAAACATCACAGAACAGGTACACAGTGTAAGTAAAATATGCGTAACCCTTAAGTCATTGACATATAGCAATGAGAATAGGGTATACCACCACATATTTACACCTACAATCATCACAGAACAAATCACACTATGACTACTAGAATTTATAAAATCCAAACGGCGGCTACTTAAAAACTCACAACTAAGAATTTCAAGCACCCTGCAACCCCAAATCCAATTCCATCACGCTAAAAGTATAATACAGAATACCAAACCTGAGCCGGGGCCTCAATGGAGGCCCCAACCCAAACCGGGGGACCATCAGGGAGAGGTTGGGGGGTTATCCCCTACCTTACCCCTCCTCGATCATCTTCCGCCGCGTAACGTGCCCAATTTCACTTCAAAGTCTAAACTTTAAACTTAAATTGAACATGCAATAACAATGGAATGAGATTTTGGGCTCAACTTAAAAACCTAGTTTCTAAATATTGAATTTTAACAATTCTAAAGTCGTCAGAACAAGTTCATATATTTAGTTTGGCTCCGATACCACTTGAAGGAACTTTTGCACCTTAGCAATGAATTTTAAACTTGGTACAGTAGGGTTTTTTAAAAACCTAGAAAGCAATAGTTCCAAACACATAGAATCTTTGCTAAAAATATGAACTTGTAACAAGAAAAGAGGCTAGTTACTATGTTTTGAGACAACAACCTTTGTAGCATTTTTAAGTGCTCCTCTTTTTCGGTTAGACTCCATGTAAGGTCCTTTGAGGTCTATGGAACAAGTTTGTTGAAGATCTCCTTGGTCCTAGATAGATCCATCTTGAGAGTTCTTCATTTTGGCTCCACGCTTCAACCTTGAAATGAACTTAGATCAAACTTTTGCTAGTAGTTTGAACTTAGGGAGTAGAAATCCCTAAATATTTATCTTTCCCTTTTCGTTTCCTTTTCTAATTATTCTCTAAATTATGAGGAAGAAGAGAACTTGGAGCTAGGAAAAGGAAGAGAATAGAATAAGAATTATGAACCATTTTACAAATGGTTAACAATACTTATCATTCTCTAAATTAATCCTAGCCTTAGGATTAAATCTCACATGCATATGTCAACCCTCTTCTCTTCCCTCCACTTATCAAGCAAATGAGAATGGGTAAGGATGTGCTAAACCTATTACATAGCTTAACCAAAAGAGAACCAAAGGAAAAAGAAATAAGTAATTACAATATATATATATATATATATATATATATATATATATATATATATATATATAACTTAACATATATATAATATACTTGTAATTATTTTCCTATGTATTTAAGATACATTAAAAGAAAGATAAAATAAATAGTGACAAAATACTAGTAAATACATATATCTAATATATGTATTAATACTAAATCCAAACTAGATTTAATATCCGTCTTTTCAAAAAACTGACTAGTATTTCAACCGTCCGATTACCGTCAGTGTATCCAATACACTAGTCTTAATCAGACTCCTGCATGTACCCGGCATGGCTACTACATCGTTTAGCCGAAGCCGGAAATTCGCTGTGTGGGACTCTAAAAACTCGACAATACGCTGGCAGTGAGCTCCTGGACAAAATCCCCAGCTCAAAAGCACATTAGTGGCACTAGTTGTACGTAACGGCTATCCAGGTATCCGTCGAAAAGCAGATCGACAAGAAAACTCATCTGAACCCCTAACTGAATCTATCAGTGACATTCACCGTACTGTCCGGTCTGTTCATCCGAGAGTATCGCATGTTAGGTCTAGAGGGTTGGTAAACGTAAGACCCCTAATAACCTGATAAGTCATGCTGATATTAAGTCCATCACCAAACGAGAAACTACCGATTCCATCAGTAAATCCCATCTGCCTAGGTCTTATGGTGATGGCCAACCGTACACAGTGCGATATCGACTCTCAATACCGGGAGAGACGAATCCTTTCTATCGCTCACTGCCTCCAAATACTTCGGGACTGCACCAAACTATTATCTGTTTGCACGACTCTTTAAAACCGTGATAGGATAGTAATCAAAGTACAGTAGGAACACACTCGAAACAAATGACGATATTAGGTCAACAGACTACCCTATACTCATGTCACCAAAGTACTGCTATCCGACGATAGGTATAATACCATCTAGTAGTTCCGACGAGTAACCTAATGAGCACATGTATACAATCTTTGGTGCCGTACACCAATGGCTGCGGGACCGGCCATCTCCCCTTTCAGGAATAAGAAACGTATACACTAGTCTAATCTGGAATATCGATGCTCTATCTTAATACTTCTATGACTAAGGGCATTCAAGGATGTGCTTATAGACTATCCAACCCTCACGAGTATGATCGTCATCACAACGCTGGTAGTTAAGCAAAGATCTTATGGGCTTTATCAACATGTATTAGCGATACGTAGTAATAAACATATACACGTGTTAAGATAAAGACAAACCGGATAGCATAATATCATATCGAGCAAGACTGTCTTGTGCGTATATATCCCAAGCATCCAAATGTAATATACAATCCTGTAATATACGATAATGACCTATAGGGCATACATATCCAACAAATGGGAGCGCCTTGTTGGTGTCATCTCCTTCGATTCCTTTTCAAAAATTCTCAGGGCTTCTGTACTCTGCTGTTTCTGCCTTTCGATATTTATTTATCTAGATAATGTTGTTAGTTTGCTTATCCTTACCTATGGGCATTGGCATCGTCTCTTGTATCATTATTTTGATGTTTAATGATGGGAAATATGTTTAATGGGGAAATTAGTGTCTTCCGACCTTAGTTGGCTTTCTTTGAGGAAACGATTGGTCTAAGTGAAGAAATAACGCAGAGGATGTCCGACGATACCAATGTAAATGCGGGGTTTTTTTCACCTATACTTTGTTTTGGCTGAATTGGTTTGTGCCCTCTCTTTGTTGAACAGAGTGATAGCAGAGGTACATGCATTGTATTCATTTTTAAAGTCCTTTTCTTATAACTTTGGATGGTTTGCAAGCTTGCATCTTAATTGCTTCTGTCCTTTATAATCATCTGTTAAAACAATTTATGCAAATCTACTCAATTTAAATTCTTCCTTCATACTACAATCAGATGGTGGACTGGATATTTTCATTCAGATTACTCTTATTACCTTATTGTATGTAATAATAGTTTGTTTCCTCGGCGACTATCTAGGTGTTGTAGTTTTAATGATAAGGTTATCTGGAGTATAGCCTTAAGTGAAAGTTGTCATAGAGGGGGTGAATAGGACAAGATTACCGATATGCTCAAATAAAAAATCTACAAACTATACTTGCCAATCAAACACAATTGCAAAGCTCAAACAAAGAATATACCAATATGGATAAAATGTTAGGCAATCTACAATCGTGAACACATAAATATATATAGCAAGCAATAGATGTAGTAATCATGTAAGGAAAGAGCATATAGAGCAAAGTGTTAAGCATGCAATTTCTATCTAAGCAACTAAAATCTTAAAGCAAGAGATAGAAATAGAAAAAGCAAACACGAGTCGTTTTAGAGAGATTCGGGAGATCCTCTAGTCCTCTATTTTTAGGTGTACGAGCCCGTTCCACTATAACACGTTTCCACTGAAGCAATACGTTATGCACTCGCAATCTCTTACACCACGTCTCCACTGAAACCAACAAGTTCTTCTTCCTTACAAAAGCACCCATGCACTCAAGGATCCTCACATAAAAAAAGAAAAATTTCTCTCTTTTCTCTTCCAAAGGACTCTCTTGCACTAGAGATATTCGCACACAAAGACAAGAAGAGAGTTTACAACTAAGTATAAATACTCTCAAAGGAGTTTCTCTTAAACCACACACTAATACTTCAATGGGTATAGAATAATCAAATTAAGCTCTTTGATTTTTTAAGTGTGTTAGAGAAAAGAATAATCAAAATCAAGTTTTTGCTCTCACAAGAGATGAGAAAAGGCTTTGGAAACTTTCAGAATATTTTTGCAAGTGTTTGCTTATCAAAACCCAAAGCAAATCTCAAGAAATACCACTCAAGAAAAACTAGCCGTTACAAGTCAAATCAGTCAAAAAGAGGCGTTATGAGACATCTGAAGTTCAAATGTCTGAAGAAGGATCAACAACGGCTAGAAAATAGCTTCAGATATTTGTTTTTATTTCAGACATTTGCCGATAGTTTTACAAGAAGGTACAAAAGCACAGAAAGCAAACAGACGTCTGAAAAAGGAGACATTAACGTCTGAAGAAGAAATGTTTTCAGATGATTTTGAACTTCAGACGTTTGTCAAAAATACCTTCAGACGTTTGCCATAGTTTTCAAAACATGGTCAATGAAAGCACAGAGAACAAACAGACGTTTGAAGCACAAGTGGCGCACGTCTGAAGAAGAAAATGTTTTCAAAGTTTTAAAGCTTTAGACGTTTGTGCTAAATAAGTTCAGACGTTTGTTCTCACAAAAAGTTTAAATGTAATGAAAACACAGAAAACAACCAGACGTCTGAAGAAGATTTGACAGACGTTTGTTCTGGAAAAAAATTTAAGCCAATGAAAATCCAGAGAACAAACAGACGTATGAAGAAGCAACTACAGACGTTTGTTCTATAAAAAATTTCAGGCCAATGAAAATCCAGAGAACAAACAGACGTATGAAGAAATAACTACAGACGTTTGTTCTGTCAAACGTTTTAAACAATGAAAGCTCATAAAACATCCAGACGTTTGTTCTGGTAAGTTTCAGACGTTTGTTTTGAAGCAAAAAACTAATATTTGAAACTTGCGCATGTTTTTGAAAACTGGGCAAACGTCTGAGGCACAATAGAATAGACGTCTGAAGAATGAATTTTCAGACAAATTTGATCTTAGTTTTTGAAAAGAATTTTAAACGAAAACCAACGCAAGTTTTTCACAAATCATACAATGAGTGTGTGCATGAGCTTAATATGATATTTTCCATAGACATGAGTACTCACATTGATTTCCTACGTCGATATCGTTCGTTTGTCAAATCTTGAATCTTCCGATATCTCGACACGAGCTCTTAAATTTTCGATTTCTTGAATTCTTTTAAACTTAGATTTTGGCTCCTTAACTTCATGAAGCTTGAATGTGATCATTGAGGAGCTCTAGTCCATTAACCTCCAATAGATTTGCCGTTTAAGCTCAATTTCCTCCATCCTCCAACCAAACCTTGTCGTGATCTATTCCTGCAAATTCAATCTCCCACGAACAAGCTCATATACAGTGTAATATAAAATACACAAAATAAAGAATAAACACATGTATAAGGATATCTATTAATATTCATAACATCATCAAAACTAAATAATTGGATTATGAAAATCCTTAAATCATCAATCTCTCTCTTTTTTATGATGTCAAAATATTAATAGAAGATATCGATATAGTGAAAATCAAACGTTTTAATAATCTTCAATAATCGATAAAAGACCAATATACTAAAGTTAAACATTTGAATAACTTCAATATATTGATACGAACCTATTACTCTTCCCCTTTTTGATATAATCAAAAAGAGTGTCCTAGGGAGTAAAACGTTTGGATTACTCCTCCTAGACACATGCGTACACCAAAGGTAAGTTAAACGTTTGAATAACCCCCCTAAATATATGCATAGGAGACTAATAGGAGTTGATATGAGTAAGAGTTAAAGTTAAACGTTTGAATAACTTTGAAAAGCAAGCATTTGGCTCATATCAACAGCCATGAGATAAAGATATAGCAAAATAGAGTTTTCTCATCTTTAGTGTCGGCAAACTCGTGAAGGCCCTAAACACACTCCGCTAGATCTTAGAATATACTATAAATAACAAATCCACAATAGGGTTCTCCTAACAAGGGTTGCGGAGGCCATTTTGGCAAAATGATACTTATGATAAAATAGAAGCCATTAGAACTCATAAGCAATCTATCATATAAGCCACAAGAATATCAGTGGAGAAGTTAGATATACCGATCTTGAGCAATGTTTTCTCCAAAACTTGTATTTCATATTGTGTGTGGCATCCTACAACTCATATACTCAAAGATATAATACACATTAGGCACAAGAACATGAATTAGAGAGATAAAATATCTTATTACCCATATCGAATAAGTTTGCATAAAAATACCATCAAATGTGCAAATATAAGCTCAAGAGCGCACTATTTTAAGCCACAAACATAGACCAAGATTCACAAGGTTCTGAAAATCTTCTCAAATACACAAAACTACCATTAACTTTCATATTCAATGAGTATAGCATCAAACACATGATCATGAGCATAGCAAAAAAAAAAGAAATCAAACGATAATCTACTCAATGATCCATCACTTGCATAAGAAAACAAGGAAAATAAACTAAAGATGCGATTTAGACCAAAAACCATAAAACACAGAAAACTATGTAGTTCCATACACGACCCACAAAATCATTAGATCATATTCAATATCTTTTAGAACCGACATCTCTTATAAAAAGAGGAAGCTAAGAACAAACCAAGACAAGTTCACTTTTTCAAACAAACCAACACTAAGAACAAAACAAAATAAAAAACAAGGTCTCATCTCTCATCCCCTTCACAATCAAGCACATATCAATACCAAGCAAGAGCACCAACACCAAGGGTCAAAGGGAAACTCACCACCAACAAGACAACAACAAAGGCTCACACAAACTGTTTTAGTTACTTCCAGCTTCACTATTTCCACCGTCGCTACCATTTCCCTCATCAACCTTATCTGAAACTTCTTGACGATTACGTGTACGATTTGCAACATCGATCATTAAATCCAGTACATACCTATATATATATATCAGCATCCCCAATCGAGAGCTATCTCATCGTCTAATCGGTGGAATCACAACTACGCAGTAATATACGACGCCCAAGACAAAAATCATCACAAGAGAAAGTATGAAAATACAATAAGTATCAACAAGTCGACTATATCCAAGCTCGACATCTAAAAGAATAACATACAAGTCTCGTCTCTAAATCCACAAAATATACAAGTTTTGGTCGATGGAGTTTTTTACTAGATCATAAAAGAATTTACATATACAAGAGACGGTTATGATCCGAAATGTAACCCACCTACCAAGGCAATTACTTGAAGAAGAAGAAGCGTGCCGACAAGCCGCTATTAATCCGAACGGTCGGTCCTGCAAGAAACTAAGGCACAACGGAGGTGAGTTGCTAACTTGTGAGTAGAAGATATCACAAGGTAGAAATCGAAATGCATAACGATCTATATAGGTCATGCAGTAATAATACTATCATATTATGTGATAACAAATATAAATATGTGTGCATAAATATCACATCAGTATCTATAAGTGCGTTATATCGGATCGCGCACAATACACATGATCCCCATGATTAATGAATATATGAAAACATGCCATCCATAACATACATATATATATATATATATATATATATATATATTATCAAGTGAGTGTCCATCATTGACACTCGAAATTATCGTATTAACTTAGCGTCCAGTATCGACACTCGAAATCATCATAAATCTTGTGTCCGGCATCAATTCGTAAAACCCAGATATCGTAACCACCGTCTCGTCAGACCGGTCCTCTCTCGAAATCAATAGCCCGGTCAGTATCTCCCTGATATCCGTCGTGCTCTAATCTATCTCCGGTATCGAGTGTCCTCGCTAGGCTTCCCGTCTCATATGTGGCTTTCTTTCTAGTCGGCCTCGACCGGGTCCACCATATACCCGACCGTATATTCCCCCCCTACTCAGTCCGGATAATATAGTACGTCCACAATTGTATAGCTCCCCTACTTAATTCGGAATAAAATCAAATCAGAAAATATCAAGCTCATGGTGGACGCCAACTCATCATATCAAGAGAAAACCATATTTTTAAAACATACTCAAGTTTTATAGATCACATTGCGGTTTCTTAAATCTATGGAAAACATCAAGTTTCGAAGAACAACATTTGCATAATTCATTTTGATGATATTATATATATGTATGTATACTGAGGTATATCATCATAAATAAAAACATCATTAAATCCATGTCGATCATATACAAATACCCATGGCAATGGTATACGCATCTCAAATCAACAAATATCATAACGCGTCGTGCATATATATAGTCAACACATCAACATGTATGGCAGTTCCTACTGTATTGTGACAATACTAATGATGTGTAGTGTAGCATACGCCTCTGTGTCCGTGCAACATGGCAATCATTAGTAATTATGCAAGTGTTCTATCAATGTGTTCGTATAAGAATAACTCCCAATTCCTATCAACAACATATATATATATACACACTAATCAATTTCCTGTATATAGGGAAGTCATGATAAACCATATCGACATCTACATGGTTATAACGTAGTATAGCAGTCCTACAATATCATGGCAGTACCAATGATGTGTTATGTAACATGCACGTCTGTGATATGTGCAACATAGCAATCATTGGTAGTTGTGCAGTGTTCTACAAATGTATTCATATAGCATGTCAATTGTGAACTAGCCTCTAAAACTAATTCGAACTAATGGTATAAGCGTAGCGCATACAATAAAGTAATCGATGCGCGAGCGTATAAAGAGTAGAATAATCATAACGTGAACAAACGTTAATATAGATAATTACTTACGAGCTGTACGGTTATAGTTTAAAATAGAACGAAACGTTATTTTAGAAATAAAGAAGCTACGATATTTTTGAAATAGATATGATTTGAAAATTTATAGCGCATCCTTGATATTATCGTTTTAAAGTAGGAAATGAATAGTTAGTTTTTAAAATAAGTATAGCTCAAAACATCTCATAAAGTCCCAATTTGGGATTTAACAAGGCTCCCCGAGTCAAATGAATATCGGCCGTATTCGGCAATCTATCATCATCATATCATGTACGGAATCCCTCTCGTATGATATCATCCAATCAATACAGTACGGATCTATAGTCGCATACGCCAACTCATATCATATAAAGTACGAACATCTAGTCGCGTACAACAGCACATAACAATAATCATATATATACCTTTAGACATATATATATATATATATATATAGCCTAATAACTATGAAATAAAGACTACCTATATAACTATCTACTAAGTAAACAAATATACGCATATAGTGTTCTAGCATGACCTGTAGGCTAGGTATATGGTTCAAGTATATAGTATTCTAATTTCTACGGTTGCGGGAGTGTTATACGTCATCCATTCGACTTCCTCCATAGATATACATCTACTCACCGACGTCTTGAACTAGTCGAAACCCATGACCGTCTCGCCGTCTCGGAAGTCCCCACGATCGTACCTACAATCAAAACCATAACGAAATCGCATAAAAATCCATATCGAAATCGAAACGACGAGCGAAGTGCGCATAGGTTAGAACCTATAATCAACATGTGCTAAATACGATAAAATGCCTCCGACGTCGACGTACGAAAGTCGAACGACCAAGTCAAGACATAAGAATCCGAAAACCAAGTTTCAAAAACTTGCAAAATATCGTCAAAACTCAATCAAAATGCTTCCAGATTTTGACACAGGCAATCTAGGACAAAAAGAAAAATACAGTAGCTTAATTACCAAGTGTGTGAGCTACAGACCCAACCCTAAGCCCTAACTCAATTTTCTGGCCGCAATTTGCGGCCATTAAGGATTTAGCTGCGGCCAAGAAGAAGAAGTATGGGCCCGGGCTTCTACGGTGGCTTAGCACCTCACAGTAACCTTCTTTTATTTTTCAGAGCTCCTAAGTTGCTTCAGATTTCATTCAAACCCAAAAACTCATGAAAACGCAAGTTTTAAAACTTAATACTTTGAAATCAACAATACTTGCATCTAAGTGCCATCAACTACACAAAACAAGTAGTTATAAAATAAACCCTACTACACCACTACTACAAGTCATACCCACAATAAAACTCACTTTTGAAATCTCAAGACTAAGAAAATATGACTTTAGCTCCAAAACAAAGTTTGTCATGGCAAGTATTACAAGTAAACTAGAAAAGATGGTGCCTTTACCTCTTTTGGATGGAAATAGGGATCTTAAGCTTGGAAGGAGGCTATTGGAAGCGTAGTGATGGCTTCAAGTGGTGCTACTTGCTATAATTGGTAGTTGAGATGAAGGAATCCAAGCTTTTTGATGAAGTTGAGTGCACTTTGGTGTAGGATTGAATTTCTTAAATGAGAACTTGGTGTATTTGTGTTTGGATAAGAGGGACTTGTATGAGGAAGGAGAATGATATGAAGAAATGAGGGTGAAGAAAGAGATATGAGACATGTTGTAATGCATCTCCCCCCTCTCTTGCCCATGCCTCTCATCTCACTCATGCCCATGTCTCTTCTCACTAGCCAACATAATTAAAAACCCAAATGAAAATGCTAAATCCCCACTCAACTTGCCATGGCACACTTAAAAGGTAATTAGGAAAACAAAGTATTAGTTTTAATACGCTAACTTGTATGGATATAATTACATGCTAATTTATGAAAAGTCCACTTAAATAGATGCTCTCATAATTATAAATTCATTTTATTTCCAATTAATTTCCAAAAATGAAGGTATTTAATTACACCAATCTATGAAAACTCAAATCCACACAGGTTACCATATCCGTAAAACTCATAATATCCATATTTAAATTATAAATAATATTTAAAATTTCAAAATATTACAGAAACTCACCACCAACAAGACAACAACAAAGGCTCCCACAAACTGTTTTAGTTACTTCCAACTTCACTGTTGCCACCATCGCTATTATTTCCCTCATCAACCTCATCCGAAACTTCTTGACGATTACATGCATGATTTGCAGCCGCGATTATTAAATCCAATGAGCGAGAGTCAACAGTCTTAGCAATAGAAACCGATTCCTCACCATCCCTTAGAACTTTGAATTATTTGAAGATGAGCGTGAATATCATTCTGTATGGGAAGTTCTTGTTAAGCCCAGGCTGAGCCACCGAAACAATTTCTTCGAGCAAAAGATTTGGAAGGTTAACTCGGATAGTTTTCATAACAAGAAAAGTAAGAAGCGTGTGACAACCCATATGGTAGCTTCGGTCTCCGGCTTCGCATAGAAAAACACGTCCGAGTACGTTGGCGACGACTTTTGATTCAAACTTCATATTGGCACAAGCATTAACACTTGGATGAACTAATCCTTCATGAAGAAAATTTGAGGCCCTCATGGTATTTCAAAATGCCGGATACGAAGGGTAGTCTTCAAGATTGAATCGATAAATATCAACACCGTCGGGTTCAATACGAAGAAGTCTTCAAAGAAGGGGTTCACCAACCAAAATTTGTTTTCCACTCATAAAGGTTGTTAGGGTAATCATTCAAACGGTAAAGGAAATATTTAGGTTAGCAAAGAAATATTTTACCAAATTGGGAAAAACAGGTTCATTGATACCAGCAACATAATTACATCCTTGATAAGAGAAGAAAAATGGAAGGTTATGAGCTCCAAAATCTTCTAACATAACTCTACATCCCAATAATACCTTTTGCATCCGAAGATCTTCAAAAATTCTCTCGCACGGTGCATTTAAGAAGTGTCAATAGTCGAATTGGGGATGGGAAGAAGAGCTTTCTCTACAGGCTTTCTTTGAGATGGTCTTTGGTGCCATTTTGAGAAGATAGGGATTTGGGAAGAAGAGAGATGATGTGAAGAAAAAATTGGGCTTGAAATGTTGTGAGGAAGGGAGTGGAGTTTGATTTGGTCAAGGAATACGAAGTTTGAGAGGAAAAATCTTTGGATTTGATGAAGAACAAGAGTTAGGGTTTTTGGAGTAAGGAAGGAATGAGTCGGCCGGAAAAAGAGAGAGATAGAATCCAAAAAAACAAATCACATATATAAACTCATAAATTCCAGGTCAAACATTTGTCCAAGTCACGTTCAAACGTTTGTCAAAGGGTGACGTCTGAACAAGACTCAACCAAACGTCTGGATAAGTTCAAATCAGTCCAGAAAATTTATTTTTGAAGAAATTTTTGTTTTCGAACTTGATTCAAACAGAAGCTAATGTTCTAGAAAAACTCATCAAAACTCATAAAGGAAACTGAACATAGATAAAGGAGAAAACAAGAGTAGAGGAGATAATAAAAAAGGAACCAAACATCTTGAAATCCCAAAACAAAAGAGAACTAATCCGGTTTATAAACCAAAACAAGAGACGCAAAAAAAATGTAACGAGATTTCATAGATGCAGAAAAAAGGACAAGCAATGATAGGCAATTAAAATGTAAACACATAATTGTTACCCCATAGAATGATGAGCCAAGCAAGTTTCTCCTTTTGTTGTGCTCTTGCTCTTCCCTGCATTGATTTTCTAAGTCAAAGTCTTATCCACACATAGGTAACAAGGCATGGAAGCGGATTTTGGTATCCAAGTCTTGTTGGATCCAATGGGTCTAGTTTTAGATACTCACATCATATTCGTGTTGGATAAATTAATTTCTCTTAAAGAACACGAAGTGATCAAAACTACCACAATAGCGACAAGAGCGACTATATGCGTGCAAAGGGCTAGATGTATCACTAAAAACATGAGATGAAGTAGAGTTATAATGTGTAAATTTTTAAAAAAAAATTCTTGTGCTAAAACGATATAGATAAGCATGTGTATGGGTACATGATTTAGCACGAGAAATGTTCTTGGTAGCATGAGTAGAGGGTTTTTTTTAGAGTGTGGCCCTTTGAAAACAATACCCATTTTATTCAAACCTTCTTTTTGCATGCTATGTTTTAAATCAACAATATTCTTTTGTCTTGAAGTCTTAGCATGAAACTCACTCAAAACCAATTTCTTTTCTTCGAGGAAAACATTTTCTAAGATCAATTTTTCATTTTCTCGCTTGAGAGAAGAAACATCAAAAGCAAGGGAATCACATAAATCGACTTCTTGATTAAAATCCAAAATCATATCATCGCTTTTCTTTTTCAACAACTTATGAGACAAAACCAACTTTTCATTTTTCTTTTTCAAAACATCGATGATATCGTTTTGTGAAGCAAATTTTGAAATCAATTCCTTGTTTTCCAAAACCAAATTTTCATAACATGCGAAATGAGAATCATGAGTGTTAGATAGAGCATTATATTTAGCAATGAAATGAACATTCAAGGATTCCGATGTTTCACAACATAAAGTCAATTCGGAAACTTTATTCTCAAGAATCCTATTTTTAGATGCAATCAATTCATACTTATCATGAAGATTTTGGAATGCATGAAGTAACCGATCATGAGTAACTTTGCGGAAATCATAAGATGAGATACTTACAACCTCATGAACATCATTTTCTTTTACCGACTCCATAGAGTCGGATGAACTCATGTGATGTGCAGTTGATTGAGTTTCATCCAAGGTCACAATAGGCGTTCTCTTGGTATTCTCTTCATTATTACAAATGGCTCTCTCTCTATAAATGTTCTCCAAGGAGCATCATAATTCATGAGTCGTCTTGCAAGAAGAGACATTGTTAAGAGCATTACTATATAAAACACAATGCATATATTTAAGAGTTTTGATGTTCGAAACAAAGAAATCTTTTCATGAGTACTCCACATAGATTTGCTAGTAGTAGATATAGAGTACCCACGATCAACTACTTACCACATATCCCTACCAAGTGACTCAAGAAAGCATTGCATTTTTATTTTCCAAATATCGAATTTTTTGCCATCGAAATGAGGAGGACCAAACAAAGAGTCGCTTTCGATAAAAGAGAGTTTGTGAAGAAGATGCTATTTGGATCACTCTAGAATGTAAAGCCTAAAAAGTCTGAGTACCAAGTTCTGATACCAATTGAAAGTTGTCCTAAAGGGGTGAATAGGACAAGCTTACCGATATGCTCAAATAAAATTTTTACAAACTACACTTTCCAATCAAACACAATTGCAAAGCTCAAGCAAAGAATATACCAATATGGATAAGTGGCTAGGCAATCTACAATCGTGAACACATGAATATATAGTAAGCAATAGATATAGCAATCATGTAAGGAAATAGCATATAGAGCATGTAGGATGCTTTTCATCACCCCATTGAGATGGGAATACGCGCGCGCTTGTCAGGCGCATTACAGATTCCCCAGCCTAGGGTAGGCTAGGGTTTATTGATTATGGAGATCCGAATCTCCGGCAGCCGCGAACTAAGCTGTCGTTACCCTCACCTTTGGAGCGAGAGAACCTCCGATTGACGGGTCAAACAGGTCATGCGAACTCAATGTGCAGTGTTGTGTTTTGAAGGGGTTTTGGATATATCGGGGGCCCCGCAGAGGTTTTACGGGAGTCCCGCTATCCGGATAGCAGGCTGGGGTCAAGAGGGCTAGCATCCCCCTTGCGGGGTGCGGGACAGGTATTTTTAGTGTGGAGTGTATGAAAAAAAGAGAAGAATAGCATCTAAAGGACGTGCTTGGCACGCGGGCGCTGGACGCCAGCGCCCCACGTGCATGGCACGCGGGCGCTGGACGTCAGCAGGAAAAAGGACTTTGTCCCTGCACTGGGAGCTGTGCTCCCGATTTGACTTCTGAAGTTAAACTCCTAAAAAGAGATTAATTTATGGAGTTAAACTCCAACAGATCTTGAATGAAGTTAAACTCCTAGAAATGTTTAGAAATGATCAAAAGGGCCCCCTTTGTTTTTCTCCCCTTTGGCTCTGGATCTTCCCAAGATAGGATTTTTGAAGATGGGTCTCCTTATTCTTCCTCTCGGTTAGCCGGATCTTGGAGAAAGGGGGCGAGATTTAAAAATCTCCCCTTTTTGAGATCTAATGGAAGATCTGAGCTCCCCTTTGTGGGTTTTATGGTGCAGAACTATTTATTTTTGGAAAAATAAGAGTAAAACTCTTGATTTAATTCAAAAGGAGAAGAAGGTTTTAGAATCTTGAGGAAGGAGAAGGAGAAGGATGCACATACCCTAATTTTTTAAAGAGAAAAAAGTTGTTTTTTATTTCATTATCATGTTACCTTATATAGGCTTACAAATTTACATATAGCCCGTTGGGCTTTACAAAATGGCATTTTGCCCATCCCATGTCTCATGTATTCATTTCTTTTACACATGAGCCATAGGCTTTACAAAAATTTGGCTTTATGCCCATTCATGCAAAAAAAATTACATTAAAATTATTTATTACATGATTTTTTATTTCGGCATGGGGGAGGCCGGCCGCGGGGCTTGACTTGGGCATGGGCCCACTTGCTTGGGCTTGGGCCCGCTTACTTAGGGTTGACCTTGACTTTGACCCGGTCAACTGGGGTGCAAATTTTGATCCCAACAGAGCAAAAGGTGTTAAGCATGCAATTTCTATATAAGCAATTGAAATCTTAAAGAAAGAGATAGAATAGCAAAAGCAAACGCGAATCGTTTGGGAGAGGTTTGGGAGATCCCCTAGTCCTCTATCATTAGGCGTACGAGTCGTTCCACTATAACACGCCTCCACCGCGACAACACGTTGCGCACTCGCAATCTCTTACACCATGTCTCCACCGAGACCAACAAGTTCTTCTTTCTTACAAAGGCACCTATGCATTTAAGGATCCTCACATAAACAAAGAAAAACTTCTCTCTTTTCTCTTATAAAAGACTCTCTTGCACTCAAGATATCCTCACACAAAGATAAGAAGAGAATTTACAATTAAGCATAAATACTCTAAAGGAGTTTCTCTTAAACCTCACACTAATATTTCAATGAGTATGGAATAATCAAATTAAGCTCCTTGATCTTTTGAGTATGTGAGAAAAAAGAATAATCAAAATTAAGTTTTTGCTCTCACAAGAAATGAGAAAAGGCTTGGAAACTTTCAGAATATTTTTGCAAGTGTTTTCTTATCAAAACCCAAAACAAATCTCAATAAATACCACTCAAGAAAAACTAGCCGTTACAACTCAAATCAGTCAAAAAGAGCCATTATCAGACGTCTGAAGTTTAACCAAACAGACGTCAGAAGAAGGGTCAGCAACGGCTAGAAAATAGTTTCAGACGTTTGTTTTTTTAAAGTTTCAGACATTTGCCGATAGTTTTTACAAGAAGGCACAAAAGCACAGAAGGTAAACAGACGTCTGAAGAAGGAGACATTAACGTCTGAAGAAAACATATTTTCAAATGATTTTGAACTTCAGACATTTGTCAAAAACACCTTCACACGTTTGCTGTGGTTTTCAAAATATGGTCAATGAAAGCACAAAGAACAAATAGACGTTTGAAGCACAAACGACACACGTCTGAAGAAGAAAAGGTTTTCAAAGTTTTAAATTTTCAGACGTTTGTGCTAAATAGGTTAAGACGTTTATTCTCACAAAAAGTTTAAATGTTATGAAAACACAGAAAACAACCAGACGTCTGGAGAAGGTTTGACAGACGTTTGTTCTGAAAAATATTTTACATCAATGAAAATCCAAAGAATAAACAGACGTATGAAGAAGCAAATACAGACGTTTGTTCTATAAAAAATTTCAGGCTAATGAAAATCCAGAGAACAAACAGATGTATGAAGAAGCAACTGCAGACGTTTACTCTATCAAACGTTTTAAACAATGAGAGCTTAGAAAACATCCAGACGTTTGTTCTGGTAAGCTTCACACGTTTGTTCTGAAGCAAAAAAACTGATATTTGAAACTTGTGCGTATTTTTGAAAATAGGACAAACGTCTGAGGCACAATAGAATAGATGTCTGAAGAAGGAATTTTCAAACAAATTTGAACTTGGTTTTTGAAAAGAATTTTAAACGAAAACCAACACAAGTTTTTCACAAATCATACAAAGAGTGTGTGCAAGAGCTTAATGTGATGTTTTCCATAGACATGAGGACTCACATTGATTTCCTACGTCAATATCGTTCGTTTACCAAATCTTGAATCTTCCGATATCTCGACATGAGTTCTTGAATTTTCGATTTCTTGAATTCTTTTGAACTTGGACTTTGGCTCCTTAGTTTTATGAAGCTTGAATGTGATCATTGAGGAGCTCTAGTCCATTAACCTCCAATAGATTTACCGTTTAACCTCAATTTCCTTCATCCTCCATCCAAAGCTTTTCGTGATCTATTCCTGCAAATCCAATTTCACACGAACAAGCTCATATACAGAGTTATATAAAATACGCAAAATAAAGAATAAACACGTGTATAAGGATATCTATTAATATTCATAACATCATCAAAACTAAATAATTGGATTATGAAAATCCGTAAGTCATCATTAAGGATTGCATGAAAGTGGGATTATAGACATGTAACAAATTTATATATAACTTGCTTTGTTGATAAATTTGAAGGTAAAAAAGCCTTTTGCATGCTTAGGTAATTTGCAATAGAAACTAGTAAATCCTTTTGCCAGTTGAGGCATAGGATTTAAATCCATCTTGTCCAAGGGAGAATTTTTTTGGGTAAGGGAAATAAAAAGCATATGCTGAATACCGAATGATAGAGGAGACAGGGTCATAGTAATTGTCAAATCTGAAGTAGCACATATAAGCAAGCAAAGATAGCCAAGGACCCAAGCCTTGTCCTCGTAGGTAAAATTGTTTTCTCAATATTTTGTAACGCAGAACAGATAGGGATAAGCAATAGCCCATAAAGTGTATATCAATGTACTGAAGAGATATGGTGCACTTTTATATTCGGTACTTAGACTAAGTAGCTTTTGAATAAATTGAATTTTACGCCATTCGATAGACGGATTCTCTTTCCTTCTTTCAAGATTTGTACATATTAACATATATAGAATAACTTGTTTCGCAATTGATGGAGGTCTTATTTTATATTCTCTTGCTGGAAGATAGAATTCTCTGGTCTCTTCAGTTTTAATAGGATTTTGTTAGGAACTTTTTTTTGGAGTCTTCTTCCTTTAGAATTCCATTTCTGCTCAATTGAACACCCAAGAGAGAAACTGGGCTGAACTTCCATCTGAACTTCTCAGAGCAATTGCAGGACGTCTTCCGATACCATACAATTTCCGATTTCGTGCTGTGTGCACCTCATGGGCTTTTGCTTCAAAAGACTCTCTCAAAGTGGCACCAAAATTTCCTTGGTTTTTATTGAGACAAGAAAAGACTATAATTTCCTTCTTCAGCTATACGGACAACATGTACTTTCACTTGCCTCCAAAAGCTATGACCGTTATTGCATAGGATCTCGAGATAGTTGTCTTGTAATGGCTGATTCGATCAAGCCTAACGAGATATACATATTGAATCCAATCTCAGGAGCCGAAATCAAACTCCCCTGTATATCTACGCTTCCTAAAGCGCAATCACATTCCAATAAAGTTAGCCTCTCTGTCAATCCCATCATCCAAGCGTGCAGCTTTTGCCAAGTTTGGAGATCAAACGTGGACTCAGATGGATTATCATGCCTCTGCTTTTATCTCTGCCATAAATTCACCTGATGGTCTCAAGGTTATTGAACTCGAAGGGCCGTCTCTTAAGGAATCCATTATCGACACTAATTTCTGTAACAGCTCTTTTGTTGGGATCTCTTTGGCTTCGGCTCTTCCCGGTGATTTGTTGATGGTTCAAATGTTTGAATGGCCGATTAACTTTCGTATTATGAGGTACCACCCTAGAGTAGAATCTTGTTGGATTGAGATTGGAGATTTGGGTGAGGCGTCACTTTTCTTGGATAGTCACAAATATGTGTTGCTCTCGACTAGGGACGATCCAACTTCCAAGAGTTGAAAGAAACCGCATCTACTATGTAGGCGAAGACATGATGGGGTTTGATAATCATGAAGTTGGTGTGTTTGACATTGCGACAGGTATCACTGAAGACTGCTTCCCTAAAGAAGTGTGTAACAAATGGTTTGAGACACATCCTGTTTGGTTTATGCCTCCGCTATTATGAAGTAGAACAACTGTTTGATATCTTTCGAGGAATAAGGGCATCACCTTGATCTGATACAGAGTCTTTTAATTCCATTTGATTTACTCTTTACAGTTCATCCAATGTATGTCTTTCGATATGTACGGTTCGGATTGCATAGTTAATTTATGTATGATTGTCTGTTGAGAATTGCATGGTTAATCTGTATGAGATCAGAAGTGGTTATTTTGTATTTTGAGTTTGTTGTTTCTCCAAAATTTCAGAGCCAACTGCCTAATTTCCTTGGACAAGGATCTCGATGGCTTTCCATTTGATTAAGCAAACTTATTGAAGGATTCTGGAACATTCACGATATGAGTATGTGCTTCCTTAGCTCCTCTATATCATTCTGGCGTCTCTTGTATTCTGGCTTGTGATTTCTTATTTTCTAACTAATGAGTCTCATGCTTATTTATAAATATTACCAAAAAACTATTTGCATGCGCTGCTGTGCACACATGGTCACACTGTGCATAAACTGTCTTGTGTGCATGTGCGTGCGCGCACACAGACAGGGTGTCTGATTGCTTACTTATTGATCCAGGAAGTTGATGAGTAAGTGGTAAGTGAGTGTTTTAATTTGATTTAATGGCCAATCAGCAATGAAATCCTGCCTTGTCCTCATAAGTAAAATTGTTTTCTCGATATTTTGAAATGCAGAACAGATAGGGATAAGCAATAGCCCGTAAAGTGTATATCAATGTACATGAAGAGATATGGTGCACTTTTATATTAGGTACTTGGACTAAATAGCTTTTGAAGAAATTGAACTCTTCTTTCAAGATTTGAAACTACAACTGGCACAAAGGGTTCTCTGGTCTCTTCTGTTTTTATAGGATTTTGTTAGGAACTCTTTTTGGAGTCTTCAAGATGCCTTCGCTTTGTTTCCAAAAAAGTCAAAAGAAAAATATCCACAAAATATCCATATATGCCGATCAGACACCCAAGAGAGAAATTGGGCAGAACTTCCACCCGAACTTTTACGCTCGATTGCAGAACTTTTGCAAATCCCCTACAGCCTTCAATTCCGTGCTGTCTATACCTCATAGGCTTTGGCTTCGAAAGACTTACTTAAAGCTGCTCCAAACTACTTCCTTTGGCTATACCGAGACAAGACAAAGACACGCTTTTCTTCTTCAGCTTCATTGAGAACAGGCAATTCCACCTGTCCGTTCCTTCCAAATTATATCATCATTATTCCATAGTCACGAATCTGTGTTACTTTTGACTAGGTTCACTCCAGGAATTAGAAGAAACTCTATGTGGGCTGGTACAGGACAAGGTTTGATAATCATGAAGCTGGGGTGTTTAACATGGCAAAAGCCATCATCACTGAAGAATATTTCCCGACAGAACTTTGTTCCAAATCACTTGAAACATCTCCTTCCATGGTTTTTGCCTTCACTGTTATGAAGTAGAAGTAATTGGAATTAGCTACGTATCTTACTATAATTTAGAACTTCTTTGCTTGTTCGATTCCTCAAGGAATTAAAAGGGCTCCGCCATGATTAGGACCGGAGCCTTTTAACTCTTTTGATTTTCTGTTGAAAGTTACTTCAATTTTCTTTGCCTTTTGATATTGATTGCATAGTTAATTGGCTTCTGAACTATAGGCCGTAACCATGATTTGTTGATTTATATGAGATTGACAAAGGGGTCTTTTGGCCCTTAATTTGTTGTTTCCTGTAGGATGTCGAAATATTGTCGCTCGGAATGAAAACACCGTCTCCAAACATGTCAGGTACTAATTTTACATATTTTTCTCCTTATCTATTTTGGCAAGTGTCGCTTGCTTTTTATTTTTATTTGAAGGGCATATAATTCAAGGTCTTGTTTGTTTAATTAAACAATTTCCTTGTCTGAAACAAGGCTGAAATTGATAACAATGGTGCCAGTGTGTAAAGGGGAAGTCATGTAAGCAAGCAAACCTAACAAATGGCCCAGTCTTTCCCTACACAACCATAATGCATTTTTTCTTGCAAAATTACTTACTCGGACATTATGTAGTTGTATCTAGGAATCATGGATACATCTATTTGCTTGTTGTGCATGTCTCCAACACGTATCGGACACTTGGACACTCTGCCTGGCACCGTGTTCAACACACTTGAGCCGTGTTGGCCCAAATAGGCATGCCCGACACTGTTACATAGAGTAGGGTGTTGAGAAATAAAAATATGAGGTATACGTGTGGACAACTTTGACACCTTCGAGATACAAGAGTATTAAATATTTCAAATCTCTCGCATGACGGACTAGTTTTAAAAATGAGCAAGGGTCCTGATTGATCCAAATGAACTCAGGCCTATAAAAGGTTAATATTATGTTTTTAACATATATAGATCGTGGCTGACGGGCCTATAGATTGTATCCTTGTGTAATTTACTTTTAGTTTACATGTCTATTTGTTTTTTCTCAAGAAAACTTATGGTTATGGATAAAAGTTATAAGATTAAATTCATTTTTATTGTGTACTAATGTTTTTTTCCTTCTCGTAGTTTATTTTATTTTGCTTGATATGTATATGGTTAAATATATAAATAAAATCTATAGACGTGTCCCTATGGCCTCCGTTCTACAAATCCACATATGCTGTATCATTGGCATAAAGCTGTGTGATATAACTTTGGCCCCATGCCTACTATCCTGTTTCAAGATTTGTATTAGAACAATGGTCCCCGACAACCCAAAAACACGCAGAATATGATATCTGGACTTGTTTGGTAATCGATGTAATTTTTATTTTGCAATCCCTTAGGCCGCCATGGTTGAAATATGCAAACAAACATATACTTTAGTCCCATGCCTCCTTTCCTTTCTCAATATCTGTATCTGAATATAATACCAGGATTTGCTTGATAATCGATGCCTTTGATGAAATATTTATTTCACACTCCCTCAGGCCTACATTATTTAAGCAGCCAACAAGCAAACATGGTAGTGCATTGGTCGCATATGCTCATGTGATTAGATTCCTTTGTTTGGATACTGAACACTCTTGTTTCTTGAAGAAGAGAGAGCTCTTTTTCCCGGAGGCAAGGAACCGGCAGCAGCAATGCCTCATGTCTGGGTGTTTCCATATGCCTTCCCTTTGTTTTTGTCGGACAAATCAAAACACACGAGAAATTAACACCAGCACGATTTCAACTTCCATTGAACCCGTCACCAGCGAACTCAGGAACTGGACTGAACTTCCATGCAAACTCCTGTGCTCCATTTCAAAACGCCGGCAAATCCTCGATCACTTCAGTTTCCGTGCTGTATGTACCTCTTGGGCTTCGGCTTCGAAAGACTTCCTGCAGACTGCACCAAGTCATTTTGTCACATTGCCCCTCAGCTTCTGCTGATCTAGCCGCCGCCGTCTGCTACGGAAGCTACTCTGAGCTTCTAGCTTTCGCCAGGCCTGTGGGCAAGAAATGGATCCGTATACATACTTATTTGGTTGCTAATAAGGGTATCGTGGACGCCATCTTCCACATGGGTAAAATTTGTCATGATCCCTTATTATGGAAAAAATAAAGATTTTCAACTTCACGGGATCTTCTCTTGAAGCATCCGTGATCGTGAACCTTAATTTCCTCACAGCTCATCTGAGCTGAACTCGTTAGTGCATGTCAGCTCCTTCTGGTGATCTGCTGATGGTTCAAGGTGCTCGCCGTCCGGTTTACTTCCATATCATGAAGTTCGATCCTGCAGCAGAATCTTTTTCGATTGAGATTAGGCGAGACATCCACTTTCTTGCATAGGTGTGAATCTATGTTATTCTCAGATAGAGATGTTCTAGGATTGAAAGGGAACTGCATCTATTATGCACGTAACTATGTGACCAGATTAAATGATACATTTAATCAATGTTATGGGACGCGGTATGCGTTTTCATGCGTCCAAGGACCGCGTAGCCCATAAGCGATTATGCGTCGCATATGCAATTTGCATTATTTAAATTAAAGAATCCAAAAGATATATATTAACGATGAAAAATGATGAAAAAATAGAGAAGAAATGCTAAACATGTGTTCAAAATATAATGTCCATGATTTTAATGTAATGAATATTATTGAATTATTAAAGTAATCAATTTTTTGTTGAGAAAAGAAGATCAAAATACACGAAGTTTTGGGATTTCTAAAAAAAAATAAACATGAAAATTGAAGAAAAAACAAACCTTTTTGTTGAGAAGAAGCTTAAGAGTTTTCTCAAGTTTCTTGTCTTAAAGAAGGATAGTTTATGCGGGAGGAGGTTGCTATTTTCTTTTTGCGAGAATAAGACTTGCATTTACTTTTTTATAGGGGATGTGTTATACTCTGTTTTTCTTTCCCTTTTTTCTTCATGTTTTTTGAATAACTTTGATGTAGTTTCGTTAAATTATCGTTTAATGAAACGTGGGGGCGTTTTGTCTTCGTTTTAATAGAAGAAAAGTGATGCAACTCCTTTTCGGACCTCCGTCAGATGTCGTCTTCCGTTGATCTCGCGGTGAACTTGGCTGATTATCCTTCGTTGCGTGTGGGTCTCAATGGGTTTTTGGAGGAAGAGGTGAGGTGAGGGAGTTGTCGCCGAGTACCTGCAAAAAGTCCCGGGGTGGTTTGGTACCACCGAGGACCCTCCGACGCTCAAGTTAGCGATGAGATCTGAGCAGAGTAACGGCGTAAAGTGTAAAGAATGGCTTACTTGACCCCTCTGTGATGGGGGCTTATATAGTGGCGGCAGCACGCAGCAGCAGGCGCGAGAATCTTGCCGGCAGTTACGCTCCCGACGTCACGCTCGCGTAATGAGCGGATCGCCCGTTAATGGGGATCGCGATTGCGTGGAACGCGGGATGTTGCCGGCGGAGAATCCGCGCATGGCGAGATTTGCGGAGCGGCGGTTACGCCTGTGAGCGGTGGAGTTGGTCGGAGGGCCAAGAAAGACGGCCTCGGCAGGGAGCTCGGAGCCGAGCGGGGAGGTCGAGGAGTCTTGGTCTTGTGGCGGCTCGGGGTGAGCTGGATGGCCGAGGAGGCTAATTTGCAGGGGTCCTCGAAGAGGGCCAGCTTATGCTTGCTGGTCGGGCATGGGGTGGCCTGATCGGCCCCTACAGGCCCTTTCTTCTGAGTCTTTGGGCGCGTCACGTGCCACGCGTCATAATCTTGGGGACCGCCAATATTGAGCACTATCATTAGCCCCCCACTCTTGTCCCGACCAGCTGGTGGTCGGGTCAGGAGTAGACTGCCGGGCCTCCTGAGGTGAGATCCCTTCTATGGTTTCGTGGGGGCGAGCCCTCGGTCCGACGGTCGTCTTTTCCGCTAGAGAACCAAGGCGAGATCTCCACACCTTAAAGAGGTCGTGCCGGTTCGTGCACTATGTAACTGAAGCGATGGTCCACACGTCAAAAGATGACTGACTGGTACGACGCATGTAGGCCTATAGCGCCCGATTGGTCGCAGTCCAGTGCAGGACCGACATGTGGGGCGATTGGAGCCGCTGGGCGTGAGGACCCGTTTTGGCAGGAAGCGACGGGTGCCGTTGGATATGGCCACACGTGGTGATAAAACGGGGGCGTGACCCGCCTCAGGGCCCCCAACCATTCATTTCCCTTCTTCCTTGAGCCACTGCCGCTCGGCGTTCTTCTTCCTTCCGGATACATGGTTCGCTCCCACTTTTCGGGCGGCTCACGCCGGGGGGGAGCTAGTGGCGTAGCTGAGCCCCTGGCCAGCTCGCGCCCTCCGCCGGATTCTCTGCCAACGGCAGGGCCGTCCATTTCATCGACGGTGTCTGGGAGTTTCCCTGGCGGCGGCCGGAGTCGTCAGCAATTACCCGAATCCCAGACTGGTGACGGGAGAAAGGGCGAGGGCAGGCCCCTTCCCAAGAAGAAGAGGACGGTTTCTCATGCACCGTCGTCGAAGGCCCCCGAAGGGATTCCCGTGCAGGAAAGGGGCTCCGTCTTCACTGTTCTATCTGGGCTTTTCATTGCCACTGGTCTGCTCGTCGGGATGGAGGAGTCGGCTGGGGGAAAGCTTCCGTGTGGCTCCTTGAGGGATCAACTGGAGGCCGTGGCCTAAGGGGCGGTCCAGGTACGAATCCCTCTACGCGCATTTGCCTTGGTATGCCCTTCCTTAGTCCGGGTGCTTCCTGATTTCTCATCGGCTTTCTGTCAGGTTCTTCAACACTGTGCCCTTGCCATTCACATGGAGGCCGAGGGGGCGTTCCACGCCCCGAGGCCAGTGGAGGCGTTCCCTTTGTAGGTCGAGATTTTGCAACGCGACCTGCGCCGAGAGAGGGATAAGGACGACGTTGTGGCGGGCCGGGCGGAGGCTGCGGAGCTCGCTAACTCGACGACTCGGGATGCCCTTCGCCGTCTGAATGCGTCTCTCTGGGTTGCCGATAGGAAGCCGGCAGACATGGCCGAACGCTTTGCGGCACTGGGAAAGGAGAGGGACGCAAGCAGGGGAGATGCCGAGGCTGCGTTGCTGAAGGCCCAAGTTGCCGAGGCTCGGGCTACGAAAGCTGTGGCCGAGTATAAGGCGTCAGAGCAGTTTTATGCCGAGCTCGGGGAGTATTCTGCCGTCGCATAGAATAAGGCTTTGGACGCCGTGAAGGAATAGCTTCCCGAGTTTGACGATGGTGAACTCCGCGCTCGGGTTCCGCTTCCGGCGACGAGGCCTCCGGTGTGAGATGACGAGGGAAGCAGGGCACGCCCCTGATGGCAAAGTCTCCGGTGGTAGGGCCTTGGGCCGTGACGCCGACGATGAAGTGGCCGAAGTAAGCCTCCGGACAGTTTGTAGGGCTGGGGGCCCCCAGAGTACCCTTTATAAAGATCTTGATTTTGGCAATAAAAGAAAAAACCCTTGATTCGTCGGTTTGTATTTTGTCTTTTGTGTGTGAAGGACGTTCGTAGGATACCTACGCTTGTATTGTCATGTTTCCGTGTCAGGTTGGCCATATGTCTGGCGATCTCCTGTCGAGTTTACTCCAATCACCAATCGGAGAGTGTGCCAAGCGCTGCCGCGGAGGTATCCTTATGTATGGCCCCCTAGGTCGATGGGAGATCGTTCAGATTTGGATGAACATGTCCTTCCGGGTGTCTCGGATCCTTATGTATGGCCACAGGGCTACCGGCCGGGTTTGACCGAGCAGGGTAGCTATTTGGTTGTCGCTGCGAGGGCTTTAGGCCGCGGAGGGCCACTAAGGATGACCGGGCCATGAGGATGCGCGGTTGCCTCTTGGTGAGGGATTTGATCTCTGGCGTCGTGGGTAGGCAACTACCAGCCTGGGATGAACGAGCGGGGCAGCCGCTTCTATCCTGGCATCGCGGGTAGGAAGCTACCAGCTGGAGTTTTTGTCGAGCAGGGTAGCTGCTCGGTTGCCTCTTGCGAGGGCTTTTGATCTTTCAGGATGGGGACCGAGCAGGATTGCTGCCCAGTGCCTCTTGGCGAGAACTTTGATCCCTGTCGGTTGTGGTAGGAAGCTACCAGCCGGGGATAGCCGAGCGAGGACCCGACTGCCTCTAGGAGGACTTTGGTCCTTGGCGCGGGAAGAGCTATAAGGCTGTAAGAAGCCTACCAAGGACCCTTGGCCGGGCAGGGTCACTGCCCGGTGCCTCTTGGCGAGGGCTTTTGTCCTGAAAGATAGCCGAACGAGGGAACCTCGGGCTCGACTGCTTCTGAGAGAGCTTTTGATCCCTGGCGTTGTGGCAGGGAAGCCGCCCGCTGGGGATAGCCAAGCGAGAGAACCTTGGACCCGACCGTCTCTGAGAGGACTTTTTGATCCCCGGCGTTGTGGCAGGGAAGCTGCCCGCTGGGGATAGCCGAGCGATGGGACCTCGGGCCCGACTGCCTCTGGGAGGGCTTTTTGATCCCCGGTATTGTGGCAGGGAAGCTGCCCACTGGGGATAGCTGAGCGAGGGAACCTCGGACCCGACTGCCTCTGGGAGGGCTTTTTGATCCCCGGCGTTGTAGCAGGTAAGCTGCCCGCTGGGGGTAGCCGAGAGAGGAAACCTCGGGCCCGACTGTCTCTGGGAGGGCTTTTTCGTTGTACAGGAGGAACTCTACCGGGAAGAAAGGTTCGAAAGTTTCTTTATTCGTATGGATAGGAATCCTAGACAACGCTATACACCATCTTTTTAAAGGGAAATCTCGAGCGGTAGCTGGGGTGTGATGCTTTGCTAGCTTTGACTTCACTGGTATAGCTTGAGCTTCTCGGCATTGTAAGGCCGAGGGAGCTTCCGTTCGTCCGTCCGCGTCCTGCAGGCGGTAGGCTCCGCCGGGGAGCGCTTCGAAGACGAGGAAAGGACCTTCCCACTTTGGGGAGAACTTGTGAAGCCTGCCTTGGTCGATGAATTCGTTCCGCCGCAGGATTAGGTTCCCGGACTTGAAGGATCGGTGTTTTACCCGAGCGTTGTAGTATCGGGCCATCTGCTATTAGTAGGCGGCGGCTCTGATCTAGACCCGATCCCTTTTCTCCAACAATACATCGAGGTTGGTTCATAGTGCCATGGTATTTGCTTCATCGTCGAAGTGCTCGACTCGGTGGCTGGGTAGCCCGATCTTCGCTGGGACCATTGCTTCGGTCCCGTAGCAGAGGCTGAAAGGGGTCTCCCCGGTGGGAGTCTTTTTTGACGTGCGCAGGGCCCATAAGACCCGGGGTAGCTCCTCGACCCAACCGCCTTGTTTCCCTGCCAGGCGTGTTCGGAAGCCTCTAAGGATGTCCCGGTTAGCGATCTCGGCCTGCCAGTTACATTGGGGGTGCGCGACCACGGCGAACTTCATGAGGATGTGGTATTCTTTGCAGAAGTCCCTTACTTTCTCGTTCTTGAAGTTCGTCCCGTGGTCGGTGATGATGCACCTTGGGATCCCGAACCGGTGTATCAGGTTGTTTTGGAGAAACTTGATGGTTGTGGCGGCGTCCGGTTTCCTGATGGGAACGGTCTCGATCCATTTGGTGAAGTAGTCCACCGCGAAGAGGACGTATTTATGTCCGCCAGTTCTGGTGGGGAACTGGTCGATCATATCCAATCCCCACTGGGTGAATGGCCACGGGGACGTCAGGGTGGTTAGCTCGGTAGCCGGGAGGCGGGGGATACTGCCGTGGAGTTGGCAGCTCTTACACCTCCTGACCAGCTTCAGGGCGTCCTCGTACATGGTGGGCCAATAGTATCCCTGCAGTAGTGCCTTTTGGGTCAAGGTTCGACCCCCTGGTATGCGTCGTCCACCCCTTCATGGATTTCCCGCAGGACGTAGTCGGCCTCATGGGGGTCAACGCACCAGAGCAGGGGCTGGGTGAAGGCCTTCTTGTAGAGGTTCCCGTTGCTCCAGACGAAGTGGGTGGCTCTGGCCCGGAGGCGGCGGGCGGCTGCTCTGTCTTCCGGGAGCGTGCCGTCCTTCAGGAATTCCACGAGGGGCTTCCTCCAATCCGGGTCGTTCTCCTGTGTCGTGTACACTTGAAGTGTCGCCGCCTTGTCTTCGACGCTGGGTCGGGTCAAGGTTTCGAAGAGTATCGACCGCCTGTTGCTGACCGAGTATGATGAAGCCAGCTTGCTCAGGGCATCTGCTTAAGCGTTCATTTGCCTGGGTATTTGTTCCACCTGGACTTCGTCGAACTTTTTTCGGAGCTTCCTCACCTCGTCTAGGTATTTCATCATTAGGGGCTCTTGAGCCTCGAAGCGGCCGGTCATTTGGCCGACAACTAGGGCCGAGTCGCTGTGGACCCGGACGATCTTCAGTCCCAGCCCGACGGCCATGCGCAGTTCGGCTAGGAGGGCTTCGTACTCCGCCGCGTTGTTCGATGCTTTGAAACCGAGCCTCAAGGAATACTCCATCTCGGCTTCGTTCGGGCCCCGGATAATGAGGCCGGCACCGCAGCCTTCCTCGGTAGAAGACCCGTTGACGTAGATGACCCAATTTAGGGCTGAGCTAGGGCCTTCCTGGCCGGGCTGCCGGGCTGTGAGGGGCGGCGTGAGATCCTGCTTCCTGCTAGGGATGGTGCATTCAACGACGAAATCGACCAGGGCCTGCGCCTTGATGGCTTGCCTCGGGCGATACCTTATGTCGAATTGAGACAGCTCCCATCTCCATTTCTCTAGACGGCCAGAGGATTCCGACGATGCCAGGATAGCCCCCAAGGGGCGCTCAGTGAGAACGATGATGGTGTGTGCTTGGAAATAGTGCCACGGCTTCCGCAACGTTACTACGAGGGCCAGGACAATCTTCTCTATGGCGGGGTATCTCGTCTCCGCGTCCTTGAATACATGGCTCACATAGTACACTGGCTTCTGTGCCCTCTTGGCCTCTTGGACGAGCACCGAGCCTGTTGCTTGGTCGGATACTGCCAGGTACAGCGACAGCTCGTCCCCTTCCATAGGCCGGGTGAGTAGGGGCGGTGTTCCGAGGTGCCTCTTCAGTTGGTCGAAGGTGGCTTGGCAATCTTCCGACCACTCGAATCTTAGAATTTTCCTTAGCGCCTTGAAGAACGGGAGGCACTTCTCCCCCGACCTGGACATGAAACGGCTAAGAGCGGCGACCCGCCCTGTGAGTCGCATGATTTCTACGTTGGTCTTGGGTGCGGTCATGCTCAGGATGGCGTCGATCTTTTCTGGGTTAGCTTCAATTCCACGGTGAGTGACCATGAACCCGAGGAATTTCCCTCTGGTGACTCCGAACGCACACTTGGCGGGGTTCAGCTTCATGTTGAACTTGCGGAGCACCCTAAACGCCTTGCCCAGGTCCTTAACATGGTCGGCCGACGAGACGGACTTGACGAGCATGTCGTCAACGTAGACTTCTATGTTCCTGCTGATCTGCGGCTTGAACATGCGGTTGACCAGCCTCTGGTATGTGGCCCCGGCATTCTTGAGGCCGAAGGGCATTACTCTGTAGCAGTACACCCCCCGGTCCGTCGTGAATGCGGTCATGTCTTCGTCGTTAGGATTCATGCGGATTTGGTTGTAGCCGGAGAAAGCGTCCATGAAGCTCAAGAGCTCGTGCCCGGCCGAGCTGTCGACGAGCTGGTCTATGCGGGGGAGCGGGAAGTTGTCCTTGGGACAGGCCTTGTTGAGGTCGGTGAAGTCGACGCACATACGCCACTTCCCACTCATGACCAGGACCATGTTGACCAGCCACTCCGAGTAGGGCACGTTCCTGATGAAGTTGGCGGCGAGGAGTCGGTCAACTTCCTCTTCGATGGCCTTTTGTTTGACCGAGGCGGAGCTTCTTTTCTTCTGCCTGACGGGTCGGGCCGTAGGATCAACCCCGAGCTTGTGGGAGATGATTTTGGGGTCGATCCCAGGCATGTCTGCTGGGGCCCAGGCGAAGACGTCGGAATTGCTTCGGAGGAACTCGGTCAGGTCATCCCGCTGGATTCCCGTCAGGAGTGACCCGACCTGGACGGTCTTCCCTGGGTCTCCTTCCACTAAGGGCACCTCGGTCAGAGGCTCGACCGGTGCTCCACGGACCTCCTTCCGCTCGTCCCGGGTGTCCAGGGACCCCTTAATGTCGCCGCATGCGTCGGCGCTATCAGCGTGCTGCTCGGGGGAAGATGCCTCTGTCAGACCTACCTCCGCGACCCGTTGGCTTCCGTAGGCCCGGCCCACCCCACCCTGGTCGAGAGGGAATTTTATCGCCAAGTGGTATGTCGAGATCTGGGCCTGGAGGGAGTTCAGCGTCGGCCGGCCGAGGAGGACGTTGTAGGCCGAGGGGACCCTAGCCATAATGAAGTCCACAGGCAGTGTGCGCGTGCGGCCGGGCTCCCCGATCGTGAATTGCAGGGTGACCACCCCTTGCGCCGGGACGGAGTGGTTGGTGAATCCCGAGAGGACGTGGGAGGTCAGCCTCAAGTCTGCTGGGGCTAGCCCCATTCGCAGAAAGCAGTCGTGGAAGAGGATGTCCGCCGAGCTGCCTGAATCGATGAGTATTCGGTGGACCTCGTATCGGTGGATTCACGCTACGATCACCAGCGAGTCGCTATAGGGTACAGATATGCCGTGGAGATCCTCGTGGCCAAAGGTGATGGGCTCCCGGCCCCTAACCCTTTTAGCCCGGCGGCCGCCGGAGCCTGTGAGGCGGCAGCCTGCGGGGAGACCGACGACCTTGGGCGAGGGTCTGCCCACGTCCCCGTTGTGAGGGAGGCGGTAGCGGGCGTTTGGATCTTTAGGGGAATTGGTTGCCATGCGGGCGGAGATCAGAAGGCCAACTTTGTATTTTGTGGAGTTATGTTTCCCACAGACGGCGCCAACTGATGGAACTCCTTTTCGGACCTCCGTTAGATGTTGTCTTCCGTTGTGTAGGGTGTTTTTCGTCACCCCATTGAGATGGAAATACGCGCACGCTTGTCAGGCGTACTACAGATTTCTCCTGCTTAGGGTAAGCGGGGGTTAATTGATTGTGGGAATCCGAATTTCCGGCAGCCACGGACTAAACTGCCGTTAATTACCCCTCGCTTTTGGGGCGAGAGAACCTCCGATTAACGGGTTAAACTGGTCATGCGAACTCAATGTGCAGTGTACGTGTGTGTTGTTTTGGAAGGGGGGTTTAAATATATCGGGAGCCACGCAGAGTTTTTACAGGGGTCCCGCTACCCGGATAGCGGGCTGGGGGTCAAGGGGGCTAGCAGCCTCCTTGTGGAGTGCGGGACAACGCCCCGTTAGAAATTTTTTCTAATAAGGACAGTGTCGTGGAGTATGTGTGTATGTACATATGTATACATATGTATGTATATACATGTATATATATATAAAGGGAAAAAAGACATCCAAAGGATGCGTGGGGGGCAGCACCTTGGACGCTGTGCGTCTAGGTGCTGTACGCTCAGGCGCTAGAGTGCCACGTGTCGGCACGTGGGCGCTCTGCGCTCGAGCGCTGGGCGCTCGAGTGCAAGCGCGCCACGTGTCGGCACGTGAGCGTTTTGCGCTTGACGCTCGAGCGCAAGTGCGCCACGTGTCGGCACGTGAGCGTTTTGCGCTTGACGCTCGAGCGCAAATGCGCCACGTGTCGGCACGTGAGCGTTTTGCGCTTGACGCTCGAGCGCAAGTGCGCCACGTGTCGGCACGGGGGCGACTTGCGCTCGAGCACCTGCGCTGGAGCGCAAGCGCGCCACGTGTCAGCACCGGGGCGACTTGCACTCGAGCGCTTGCACGTGAGCGCAAGCACGCCACATGTCGGCACATGGGCGCTTTGCGCTTGAGCGCTGAGCGTTTGAGCGCAAGCGCGCCACGTGTCGGCACGCGGACGCTCTGCGCTTGAGCGCCGGCGAGAAAAGGAGGCTTTTAACCTAAAAAAATTTCTCAGAAGAGAAATCAGGGAGGAGTTGGACTCCTGAGTGTGTTGTTTTTTTTTCTTGGGTTTAGTGAAAGAGGTTCTTCTTCTTCCTCCTCTGTTAGCTGGATCTTGAAGATCAAGAAATATGGGATTTTTAAAAATCTCTTCTTTTTGAGATTTAATGGAAGATCTGAGTTCCCCTTTATAGGTTTTGTGGTGAAAAACTAATTTGTTTTATAAAAAGAAGAGAAACTCTTGATTTAATTCAAGAGAAAAAAAAGGTTTTGGAAGCTTGAAGAAGGAGAAAAGATCTCAGATCTGAAAAAAAATTTAGAGAGAGAAAAAAAGTTGTTGAGATATTTCATTATCTTTGTCTTTATAGGCTGTACACTTTACACATAGCCTCTTGGGCTTCACAAAATGGCATTTTGCCCATCCCATGACTCATGTGCCATTTCTTTTTGCACATAAGCCATGGGCTTTACAACAAATTGGCTTTATGCCTATTTTTCTTACATTTATCCATAAAATAAAATAAAAGAAATACAACAAAATTATTTATTACAAAATTTTTATCTTGGCATGGGGGGAGGCCGGCCGCTTCATGTTCGGGCTCGACCCGGGCATGGGCCCACTGGATCTGGGCTTGGGCCCACTTGGCTTGGGGTTGACTTGAATTTTGACTTGCTCAACCGGGATGTAAATTTTCACCCCAACAAATTGCCCCCTATCAATAAATGCACACCACATATGTGGGTCGTGTGCTTGAAATTGATGGATCTTCTTTTACTTGGAGGCGACCTGATTTGGTTCCCGCTTTTTGGGAAGCTGGCACTGCCCTTTTTATGATATGGACGGTCATTGCTTGGCATGTCTCCGAGACGGAATGTCCGTGATAGACGTTTCTCTGGCCCGGAGCGATCTGGTTCCCTTTTTGTAGGAATCCTGCACTGCCCTTTTTGCGACTTGGACGGTCGGTGCTGCCATTTTAGCGACGTGGACGGTCGATACTGTCCTTTTTGCGACGTGGACGGTCGATGCTTCCCTTTTTGCGACGTGGACGGTCGATGCTGCCATTTTAGCGACGTGGACGGTCGATGCTGCCCTTTTTGCGACGTGGACGGTCGGTGCTGCCATTTTAGCGACGTGGACGGTCGGTGCTGCCATTTTTGCGACTTGGACGGTCGGTGCTGCCATTTTAGCGACGTGGACGGTCGATGCTGCCCTTTTTGCGACATGGACGGTCGATACTGCCCTTTTTGCAACGTGGACGGTCGATGCTTGATTTGACTTTCTCTGCTTCTTGCAGTGTCAAGGGTGAACTTGACTTGCTCCGCTTCTTGCGGTATCGAGATTGGATTCTGACTTGCTCCGCTTTCTGTGGTGTCGGAGTTGAAGTTGACTTGTTGATTGTGATTTGGATTGACATCAGCATCGCCATACTGGAATATGGTACCAGGAGCGAATCATCATTTGCCATAAGAGGATTTGGGGATTGGTTTTGGTTTGGCATTAGCATCGCTGCACTGGAATATGGTACCAGGAGCGAATCATCATTTGCCATGAGGAGATTTCCCTCGTTCCCAGTTTAACGACTTAGGGGTCATCTGTTCCCAGTTTAACGACTTAGGGGTCTATTGGATTAGAGTTTGGGATTTTGGGGTTAGGACAGGCATCAGCGTTGCTAACACTGAAGCACACGTGCCAGGAGCAATTCATCATTTGCCTATTCCTGTTGGGGGAGCGATGGCTTAGGAGACAGGTTTAGGTCCCTATCACCTAAGGCTTTTCAATTTTATGGGTCGTGAGGGTCCCATAAAAGCATTTTCTCCCTACGAGTCGTAAGGATCCCGCAGGTGTACTTTCTCCTTAGGAGTCATGGGGACTCCTAAGTGTGTTGCTCCTTTGTGAGTCGTAAGGATCCCACAAAGGTTTGTTCTCCTCATGTATCGTGAAGACACATGAGTGGGTCTTCTCAATGGAGCATAATTCCAAAGGCGGAGACCAGCCGCGTAACTGGTGATTGTGGTGGGGCATGGGTATGACGAGAATTATTTGAGCCCGTGGATTGTATACGGCAGTCAATTTGAGGACTGGCCGTAGGGCTGGGAGAATTTTAAGAAATTGGATTTTGGTTGGCGTCTGCATCGCTGCACTGGAATGTGGTACCAGGAACAACTCATCATTCGCCGTTTGGGGACTTCGAATTTGGATCTTGTTTGGCATCAGTATTGCTGCACTGGAATAATGCCAGGAGCAACTCATTATTTGCCTTGGGAGGACTTGGGATTTGGGTTTTTGGTCGGCATCAGCACCGCTAACATTGAAGCGAAATGCCAGGAGCGACTCATCATTTGCCGTTTGGGGAACGATGGCTTAGGAGACAGGTTTGGGTCCCTATCACCTAAGACTTTTCAATTTTATGAGCCGTGAGGGTCTCATAAAAGCATTTTCTCCCTACGAGTCGAGAGGATCTCGCAGGTGTATGTTCTCCTTAGGAATCGTCAGGATTCCTAAGTGTGTTGCTCCTTTGTGAGTCGTAAGGATCTCACGCAGGGGTTTTCTCCTCACAAGGTCGAGAGGACTTTGCGAGTGTATTCATCTCTTTTCACGAGTTTGCGCCCTTTCGGGTTTTCACAAACTCGCCGGTAGTCCTGCTGTTTTTACTCGCGGAGCCCTTTCGGGTTTTCATCCGTGCCCGTTTTGCTTGTGGACATACCGTTTTTTGTTTTTTTTTTGCCGCTGGTGGGACTTTAAAAGTTGTCTCACCGGCAGGATTTGGGAGAGATAGGGGTCGTTTACGCCCGTGGATTGTATACGGTTTTACAGGATGTATGATCCAGACCGTAGGGCTGATGTGCTCAATTCGCCTGCGACTTAGAGCATTCACGTGTAGTATTTCTTGAGATATCGGCCATTGATGGGTGGCATGGGCCTTTCTCTCTCGGCACTTATTAGTTGGTAGGATCCTCCGTCGAACACTTTCTCGATGACGTATGGTCATTCCCAGTTTTGTTCGAATTTTCCCTTGGCATGTCGATTGGGGATGATCGGTCTTTTGAGGACCAACACCAATTCACCTTTCTTGAAAGCGCGGAGACGGGTTATTTTGTCATAGGCCCGTGATATTTGGGCTCGGTATAGCTCTAGATTTTGCTGCACCGCGAGCCTTTTTTCTTCGAGGGCATCGAGCTCTTCAAGTCGAAGGAGCACGTTTTCCTCCTCCGTCAACTCGTACTGTATGGACATTCTTAAGCTTGGATCTTCGACTTCGAGGGGGAGGACCGCCTCCACTCCGAAGAGCAATGAGTATGGAGTGGACTGAGTTGGAGTACGGTGCGTGGTATGTGTAAGTGCACGGCGGCGCCCCGGCCGTCGATCCGACGGCGGAATGCGGAAGCGGTGATAAACTTTAAATTTTTCTTGAACTGGCAAACCGCCGCGCACTAATACCCGGATCGAACCATTAATTAGTCCTAGCTAACTACAAGAAAGGGAATAGAGATATACCGACGATCCAAGTCCTCCGGTCTTCTCGTCATGGTCCCGATCTCCTGCGGAAAGTCCTGTCTCCTCCTCGTCGCCGGAAGTGCACCACATCGCCTACTTTGTTTACGGGCTCCCACCTCAATGCCGAGGCAACTCGGGCAAGAAGCCGGCTACTCGACGTGCCCAAGGTTCGCTGTAGAATATGTAGTCCTCAAGTCTCACTTTTGGGGTTGTAGGAATTGCCTTTTGGTGGAGGTATGAAACATGAACTTTTTCTAGGTGAACTTGGGGATTTTTCTAACATGAAATGAACAAAAATCCCCATGAGAAATTCTTGGACAGCCCCATATCAAGAGTGGCCGGCCAAGTCTAGAGAGGAGAGTGAGAATGAGAGTGTGTGCAAAAGAAAATGAGTGGAGCAACCATCATATCCAAGAGAGAGAGAGAGGAATGGTTATGATGCAAAAGGGAATGATCACAACAATAAACCCACACTCAACCAACCTCACCCCTCATCATCATCAACCATCATGCCCACTAAAAGTCAAGCCATCATGAGAAGGAGAAGTCAATGATGGTGCACATCATGAAAACCATCATGATGCCAAAATAAGCAAAGACCCCCTCCACAAAAAAGCCTATTTGCAACAATGCAAATAAACCCTCCTTCACCAATCTTCGGCCAATGAACGGAACAAAGGAAATTGGCCGAAACGGAAAGCAAACTGGCAACTCCAGAAAACTGGTCCCGTAATAAATTACGGGAAAACCCCGATACTGTGCATACACACCCGCATCTGTATTTCGACCGAAATATAAAAGCAATGAGACAAAATCTACACTGTACTATACTAGGATCCGGCTTAAACCAAAACCGGCTAGTTATATCTATTCGATCCTGATCCGTGCAATACCGCACGTATCTGATCGAACCCTGCCATATAACCATACGGCCTATAGTACAAACTGTCCGATCCTGATCCGTGCAATACCGCACGTATCTGATCGGACCTTGCCATATCTCCATACGGCCTCTACAACCTTTCGCCCGAAAGCTGAGTAACAGAATGTGGGGGACTCTAAAGACTCATCAACACCTTGGTTGTGGATTTAACCACTAGCACGTCAGAGGTATAAGCCAATACGTAACGGGCTACCAGGTACTGACTAAAAAGGGACGTCTGTGAGTGAACTCAGCCTGACAACCCTACTGAGCCTGTCAGTGACAATATCCGTGCAGTCCGGTCCGTTCGTCTATGAGTATCGCATGGCGGGCCTAGGGGGTTGGTAAAAGTCAGACCCCCAAAAGCGGTACAAGTCGTGTCGGAGTGTAGCCCAGAACACCCTGAGATACTACTGGAATACCTACCAGTAAATCTCCTTGCCTTGGCCAAGGACTTTGTGTAATGGCTCTCCTAGACACAGCACGACCTCACCCCCAATACCGGGAGAGACGAACCCCTGAAGATACGCTCACTGCCTCCATGTGGCTCGGGACTGTACCCAACTAAAACCTGTTTGCACGACTCCTTTGAGCCGTGATAGGGTAGTAATTAAAGTACAGTGGGAACTCACACGAGACAAATGACGATCCCCAGGTCGATGAACTAACCTGCACACATGTCACCAGGGAACTGCCATCTGACGTCTGGTATATGACCAACTAGCATGTTCCCGGCGAGTCCTGTCCGGTGTACTCATAACCCAATGAGCATCTGTATACATCTTAGGTGATCCAACTGACACCAGTGGCTTGTGAGACCGGCCACCGCCCCTCGTCGGGGTCTCGACTGTATACACTAGTCTACTAATGGAGTATCGATGCCCAGTCTCGAAACTCCCACGACTAGGGACCTTTTAAGGATAAGCTTATAGACCCCAGCTCCCACTTATATGATCGCCCTCATACTGCTGGTGGTCAAGCAAGAATCCTAGGGGCTCTATCAACGTGTAATAGCGACGTGTCAGGTCACCTAAAACAGTACATGATGATAAAGGTAAACCAGATAGCAAACTATCATCTCGAGTAAGATTGTCCTACCGGGATAGGTCCTCCATCAATCATTACAATCACGTACCTGTGACCTAATAATTGACTCTGAGGGCACTATCTCCAACAATCTCCCACTTGCACTCAAGGCTAATTATTGCGATGTCGCATACTCACAGCCCGTGTGATACCGAACACCCAACTCCTCTACTAGTCAGTCTCACAAAGCTCGTTTGCGAAACTATTGCGTTCGAGGAATAGCCTCAGTGAGTGGATCCGCTTTGATGTTTCTTTCTATGTCTCTCTAAATCTCAAGTTCGCGGAGAAAGCCATCTCCCGAAATGAGCAATACCTGTCTCAGAATATGTCTGGATGTCTGACGGGACCTAGCTCATAAATGAACTCCAAATCCAAACTTCTTAGACTGTATCGTCAACTGAACTTAATCAGTATCCTGCGCGCCATGCCTCCCTCAATATTGCCTTGGACCACCTGTCCAAAATACTGCCCCTCATCAGAAGGAAAACTATAACTCTGACAACCTCCTTGTCGTCCATGTCACCTTGGAAGCCTGGAATGATAACTGTCTCCTGAATGAGGCTGTCGTTATCATCTCCCTAGAACATCCACTTATGTTCTAAAACTGCTTCCGACTGTTTCTCCAGGATTGGATTAATGTCAATCTTATTGCATCTAGTGCAAGAACAACATCTGGTGTGGTACTTGACATCTCACGATTGACTCAATTGCCTGAGCAAGTGATCTGCCAATCATGCCCGTCCCTCTCCCCTTTAGTCTGTAAGACACCTTTGGAGAGGGTGACTCCATTACCTGCAGGTACACTACCGTGCCAGGAGTCGTCCATCCTAAATACTTTTAGAATGCTGTCAAGTACCCTGATTGGGAAACCACCCAAATCTAGATCTAAGACCATAGATCTAGTAACCAGTATGTCTGATATAAAATCCATTTCCTTTGTGGAGAAACAACTGTGTGACGACCAAAGTATAACCGATCGTAGTGTAGGAGTTTCTTTTCCTACTCTGTGTATATCATCCAAATACCAGGATATCACACCATACTACCTTCTCAACAGATCCATCCCCTATTCTGATGAAGTCAAACCCATGACTGTCACGTCAGAAATAGATGATCTATCTCCGCTACATCTGCTCTAGTCTATAAATAGACATAAGCAACCTGTCCACCAATGCTTCCGCTGCTCCCACTGACTACGACAACCCTCTGGCAGAGTCATATAGACGTACACTTCTAAAACTGGTTTAGAACGACGCTATACTCATCCTCCCGCCGGGTCTCGTAACCTGGAACAACAGCAATGGCAATTGTGGGTAAACAAGAACTTCCCTGTCACCGTCCTTGAGGCTACCGTAGTGCCTCTCGGGTGCCTGAAGTTACCCACCTAATCTGCGGAGTGGCCAATGGAATGTCAATCCAGATTGAATCTTTAGGTTCCTTATCAAATCTTCAGTAATCGTTTGTGGTTCTGGAATCACTTCCAGTTCTACCATACTCCCACTACTGTTTTCTGAAAAAATCCATTTTTAATAAAACTGTGGCGAGTCTAGAACAATATCGCTATTGTTCATCCAGATGGTAGAAAGTCAACCCTCGTCATAGCCTGGGTCAACCCACAAACAGCCATTACAGAAACGTGCCTTGAGTTGTCCAGTGTCTGGTTTTAATCATAAACCGGACAACTCCCCGTACCTTAACATCGTTAAGATATGAACTGTTCTATATCCAATATAGAAACAGAGGCACTGATTTAATTGAACCAGATCCAAATCATGCAACTGTCTCCAGTGCATGTCAACTAAATGGAAGGAGGCGGATCAGCGTTACTCAACTTAGGAATGCTTCCAATTATGAGTAACCTGAAAGAGAAGCAAGATCTCTTAATCATTACTATCAACTGAATACCAAATACAAGTATCTACATCTTCGATCACTTTGAAGAATCCCGATACTTGCTACACCTGGTTCTCTACTCCATTCAAATACCTATAACTTCTCAAAATTCGGACCCTGTGTTTCCTACGAAACACCTGTCTAAAAAGTAGAGAAGTCATAAGTAAACCGAATATAGTACGAGGACCAACCCCTCTGTCCTGATGGACCCTGGACAACATACAATACTCTGTATAAGTCCCTTGAGTCTGATAACTCATTCACTGTGTGTCGTAGGTTGAAAACTGTACTTATGGTTAAGAAGAATTACACCGCTGTTTAATGCTCCTTACCTAACCATCCACTGATATAGGTAAATGTCGTCGACATAATATCAAAAGGTATATCTCACTCTATGAAAATAGACGTACAGATATATCAATTTGAAATTGGTGCACAACAGCGGATATTCAAAACCAAATATTTGCCGACCGGCAAACAGCCCAGGTGATCTCCTCAAATATCACCGATTACAACGAATCCCGATATAATGAGGATGATCACCCAATTCCCAATAACTTACTCCCACTCATCATCTGTAAAACTATACAGATGTGAGAATCATACCTGGTAAATACATACCCTGGAGTAAGTATCTAATCGGGAAATCAGTTTTCCTTTAACATTACACAGTGAAACTGAAACATTGAAATGTTCCGATGGGGTATTCTGGTATTCCTAGTAATGCCTCTTCCAGATTCACGACTGTAACCGTATAGTTCTTTGCCACCTCTCCAAATCTCTTCATATGTCTTTAGTCTTTACCTTCTGCACACCCTTTTAGGCCAAATGGTTTTCTTCCTTCCCTACCGTTCGGCACCAGCCTATGGTTTGGAAGAAGACTATCCAATAAGCATAATGGGTGTACTGTCCCAATCCTAGGAACACTCGCAATGAGAGAGGGTGAAGATAAAAGACAACCGAATAAACCTTATTCCTATTTCTCCTGAACCAGAATCCATCCCCGAACTGGAACAAGTTCCATTCGAGTTCGTATATAACCATACGATGGAGTATCCAAATAAACTGTGGATCTTCGTAGTGATACGGAGTGTCCTGGAGAAATACAAAGGTGATGTGGGAGTGGTAACGAAATATTTGGTTTGGTCGTGAAAATCTGTTGCAATTTACTTTGCCCTCTTACTAATCCCTTGCTTTGTCTGAACTTAATACCTTCTGCACACCATCGTTATGCTAATTGGTTTTCTTCATTCCCTACCGGTCGGCACCAGCCTAAGGTTTGGAAGAAGACAATCCAATTTGCGTAATAGGTGTACTACCCCTAAACCAAGGAGTACTCGTAACCTGAGAGAGGGTAAAAGGAAAAGACAACTGAATAATCCTATCCGTTTTCTCCAGAACCGGAAACCATCCTCGAATAAATTCTTTCGAGTTCGTATCTAACCATACGATGGTTTTGTCCAATGGAAGTGGACGTTCGTAGTAATACGGGGTGTCCTGGAGAAAAGGGTAAAAGTAGGAGTGGCAATGAGGTTTGCAACTCTAACAATCCAAAAGCCAGTGTTAAAAAAAGGTTCGGTCAACTTGGTCACTGAGTCATAGTCTTAGGGTCGGGTCAATGGTCGCTGCCAAAGAGAGAGAGAAAAGAAACACTCAGCGTGCACTCTAACCTAGATCAGAATGGTTACCAATTTATCTAATCTGGAATCCTCCCACTGTACCTCAAATTCTCTTCCAAACCTGAAAGAAGAATTAGTCGGGGTTACCCGAGGAGTAAACTAACTCATCAGTGGGAATCGGGATCCAACTCTCATCGCATGATAACGTGACGGAATCCGCTCACGGTATCACACTCCAGAAGGTATGCGCATATCTGGCAAGTTTCAGTTCTTTTGAAACTCCCGATGTGATTTCTGCCCCATGCTCTTATGACCTTGGCGAAGGTCAACAAATCATAAGTCACATGTCAAGTTCTACCCGTCATTATCCAGGTTAATTTGAATCCACCCGTACAAGCCCTTGACGAAGGTCAACAAGGCTATACGACTGTCCCAAACCAACGCATCTATCTATGCAACAGAAAGGTAACAAGCAGCTACCATACACTATGCCTTGACGAAGGTCAACAAACATAGCATGAATACTACGTGCTACCCGTCTGAAACGACGGAGGGCTACGAATGGTTTCTGGCGAAAACCTTTAACGTAATGAACTTGATATCGTCGAAGGAACGGATAGCTTTTTAAAAATATAGTGACGAAAACCGTTGCTAAAGAGGTCACTCCCGGTGAAGGGATCTCGGCTCTTTCCCCGTAGAATGGGGTGCAGGATATTCCAAATGAATACCGCGATGCAAAGCAAAAGTAATCGGCTATAGTGAAGTTAATGCCCTGACGCAAACTTCTGTCCAAGGGGTCACTCCCGATGAAGGGATCTCGGCCCTTGCCTCGTCGACTGAGGAGCAGGATATTCTAAATGAATACCACGATGCAAAACAAAAGTAAACGTCCTTGCAATAACAGCTTTTTGAAAAGTGTTCCAACAACATCAGATTAGGTTTGTTTTTAAACTTGCATTGATCCGAATCAATGCAGTCCCATCAATTGATCACACCAAAAAGAACGAAAATATACTGATGTACGTATATGCCATCCGTATTCGCCACTGGGTCCCGTCATTACCCGTTAGGTTAGCTAACTAACGACAGAGCGGGGACTGGACTAGCGCGGATGCAAAACATATACAACATCTACTAATATATATACCAATATATTATATTCGCTCAAGGCGTGAATAAAATGCAACATCACAGAAATGTACAGCATCACAGAAACAATACAGATATCTGGGATCCCCGGGTTTCACAGAGCCGCTGAAACCCGACGTTCCCCTGGTCGTGTGGATAGCCTGTGCAATGAAATCCTAGACCCCTACGGGCGCGGCAAGTTACCCGCCAAAACCTGAAGCGAGGCAGCCCCCTTCAGCGACGTGAATGGACCACCCGGCACTTCATGGAATCCGGCAACTTGGGCACCCCTCCTGGGTCAACCTGTACCCCCTACGAGTGCGGCGAATAGCCCGCCAATCCTAGAGTGAAGCCCCCTCCGTCCCAATGCCATGAGATGCGGGCTTGTTGCCCTCTAGAACCCGGCTATCCGTGCACCCCTCCGCGGGGTAAGCCTAGTACAGAAAGTAAAATATACATACACCGGGTACATCGACCGCAACCAGGTCGTGCCCCAAAATAATAATACAATCAGGCAGTGACGGCAGTCCACATGTCGGACGCTCGCCCCGCAATATCAAATGTACATAATACAACAGAACTGTACTAGCATTGCATCCAGGCTATCCCCCACGACCGATCCGCAACATCACAGCAAAAACAAAACATCAACGTGAAAGTCACGTTCGCAAATCCGTCTAACCGGGCTATAGCAGTTAGACAGGATTTACCGATCGAGTGACATTCACGGTCGCAGATATAATGTAAATACTGTGAAAAATGTGTTTAAAATTTTCCGATTGACCAAAAATTAACAAGTGGGCCCCCAATCAAAACTGTAGCAGATAAAGAAATTCTGGGCCCAAATTTAATATTCCAAAAACCCTATTTTCTCCCCAGAAGCCCACTGTAAAAACCCAACCCAATGATTCTTCCATACTGCGGCGGAAGCGCGGCCAGAAGTGGGTTTTGGCCGCCCTTCCGCGCTCTGGTTGGAAGGTCATTGTCTCGAATTTGAACAGTGGTCTTATAATTTTTAGTACATCAATATTTTAGAACCTGAAAAATTTTCCGAGACTGAAAAATTTCAACAGAAACTGATGTGGGCAAATACGGGTTTTTGGACATTTCGATCGATCGGAACTGAAAAACACATTACACAAAGCTAGACTAAGTTAATGGGGAGGCTCTGATACCACTGTAAGTGCACGGCGGCGCCCCGGCCGTCGATCCGACGGCGGAATGCGGAAGCGGTGATAAACTTTAAATTTTTCTTGAACTGGCAAACCGCCGCGCACTAATACCCGGATCGAACCATTAATTAGTCCTAGCTAACTACAAGAAAGGGAATAGAGATATACCGACGATCCAAGTCCTCCGGTCTTCTCGTCATGGTCCCGATCTCCTGCGGAAAGTCCTGTCTCCTCCTCGTCGCCGGAAGTGCACCACATCGCCTACTTTGTTTACGGGCTCCCACCTCAATGCCGAGGCAACTCGGGCACGAAGCCGGCTACTCGACGTGTCCAAGGTTCGCTGTAGAATATGTAGTCCTCAAGTCTCACTTTTGGGGTTGTAGGAATTGCCTTTTGGTGGAGGTATGAAACATGAACTTTTTCTAGGTGAACTTGGGGATTTTTCTAACATGAAATGAACAAAAATCCCCATGAGAAATTCTTGGACAGCCCCATATCAAGAGTGGCCGGCCAAGTCTAGAGAGGAGAGTGAGAATGAGAGTGTGTGCAAAAGAAAATGAGTGGAGCAACCATCATATCCAATAGAGAGAGAGAGGAATGGTTATGATGCAAAAGGGAATGATCACAACAATAAACCCATACTCAACCAACCTCACCCCTCATCATCATCAACCATCATGCCCACTAAAAATCAAGCCATCATGAGAAGGAGAAGTCAATGATGGTGCACATCATGAAAACCATCATGATGCCAAAATAAGCAAAGACCCCCTCCACAAAAAAGCCTATTTGCAACAATGCAAATAAACCCTCCTCCACCAATCTTCGGCCAATGAACGGAACAAAAGAAATTGGCCGAAACGGAAAGCAAACTGGCAACTCCAGAAAACTGGTCCCGTAATAAATTACGGGAAAACCCCGATACTGTGCATACACACCCGCATCTGTATTTCGACCGAAATACAAAAGCAATGAGACAAAATCTACACTGTACTATACTAGGATCCGGCTTAAACCAAAACCGGCTAGTTATATCTGTTCGATCCTGATCCGTGCAATACCGCACGTATCTGATCGAACCCTGCCATATAACCATACGGCCTATAGTACAAACTGTCCGATCCTGATCCGTGCAATACCGCACGTATCTGATCGGACCTTGCCATATCTCCATACGGCCTCTACAACCTTTCGCCCGAAAGCTGAGTAACAGAATGTGGGGGACTCTAAAGACTCATCAACACCTTGGTTGTGGATTTAACCACTAGCACGTCAGAGGTATAAGCCAATACGTAACGGGCTACCAGGTACTGACTAAAAAGGGACGTCTGTGAGTGAACTCAGCCTGACAACCCTACTGAGCCTGTCAGTGACAATATCCGTGCAGTCCGGTCCGTTCGTCTATGAGTATCGCATGGCGGGCCTAGGGGGTTGGTAAAAGTCAGACCCCCAAAAGCGGTACAAGTCGTGTCGGAGTGTAGCCCAGAACACCCTGAGATACTACTGGAATACCTACCAGTAAATCTCCTTGCCTTGGCCAAGGACTTTGTGTAATGGCTCTCCTAGACACAGCACGACCTCACCCCCAATACCGGAAGAGACGAACCCCTGAAGATACGCTCACTGCCTCCATGTGGCTCGGGACTGTACCCAACTAAAACCTGTTTGCACGACTCCTTTGAGCCGTGGTAGGGTAGTAATCAAAGTACAGTGGGAACTCACACGAGACAAATGACGATCCCCAGGTCGATGAACTAACCTGCACACATGTCACCAGGGAACTGCCATCTGACGTCTGGTATATGACCAACTAGCATGTTCCCGGCGAGTCCTGTCCGGTGTACTCATAACCCAATGAGCACCTGTATACATCTTAGGTGATCCAACTGACACCAGTGGCTTGTGAGACCGGCCACCGCCCCTCGTCGGGGTCTCGACTGTATACACTAGTCTACTAATGGAGTATCGATGCCCAGTCTCGAAACTCCCACGACTAGGGACCTTTTAAGGATAAGCTTATAGACCCCAGCTCCCACTTATATGATCGCCTTCATACTGCTGGTGGTCAAGCAAGAATCCTAGGGGCTCTATCAACGTGTAATAGCGACGTGTCAGGTCACCTAAAACAGTACACGATGATAAAGGTAAACCAGATAGCAAACTATCATCTCGAGTAAGATTGTCCTACCGGGATAGGTCCTCCATCAATCATTACAATCACGTACCTGTGACCTAATAATTGACTCTGAGGGCACTATCTCCAACAGTATGATATACCCACAATGTCTCGTGAAGCTTGAGATTCCAGTCTCTCTTGTTGGTTGAAGCATTTTTCCTCAGGAGCTTGCATAGAGTCTTGTTGAAGGCTTCGGCTAGCCCATTGGCCCTTGGATTATAGATGGAGGAATATCTCTAGTCTATCTTGTGCTGAGTAGCGAACCTTGAGACATTGAAGCTCTTGAAAGAAGGCCCGTTGTCAGAAATGATTCTTCTTGGTGTACCGAAGCGGTATAGAATATTATGCTGGAAGAATGTCAGAATATCTTTTGTCTTGACTTCTTTTAGCGGGATAGCTTCAGCCCATCTGGAGAAGTAGTCTGTCGCAGCTAGTATGAACCCGTGGCCTTTGGATGACGGAGGATCAATTGGGCCAACAATGTTGGTGCCCCAGACTTCGAAGGGCCACGACGCCACCGTAGGATGCAACGGATTGGGATGCTTGTGAATGAAATCACCATGGATTTGGCAGATCTGACATTTCTTTGCATGCTCTCCGTAATCCCGTATCATGGTGGGCCAGTAATACCCAAGCCGTTTGATTTGAAGTCGCATCTTGGGGCCAGATTGGTGAGCACCGCAAACGCCCGAGTGAACATCTTTCATGACCTTTTGGGTTTCGGCCAATGACAGACACCTGAGCCAGAGTTGGTCATATGACCTACGGTATAACGTGTCATTTACAAACACGTATCGGAGAGCTCTTTTCTTCAGCTGAATTCTCGCAGATTTTTCTTCGGGCAACTTGTCGTATCGGAGGTACTCTATGAAGGGTTCTCTCCAATCGGGCTCGTCTTGGATGATCGAAGCTTCTTCGGCAAGACTGCTCTTCTGTTCCGCGCTTTCTTCTTCTCGTAGAGAGACTGGGGGTAGGATTTGTCGGCTCCTGACTGTGATCAGAATTTCATCCATGTCAGGATCAGCCAGCTCCTTGGCTAAGCGAGCAAGTACGTCAGCCTTTCCATTCAACGCTCTAGGGACTCTCATTAGTTCAATGTGAGTTAACCGTTTCATGAGTTCCACCACCCGGCCTCTGTACCGAGCTAACTCAGGTTTGTATATCTTATAGTCGCCGCTTACTTGGCTGACGACAAGCTGGGAGTCACCGTAAACCCGTAGCCGAAGGATTTCCATTTTTATGGCGAGTTCCAACCCAGCTATCAGAGCTTCATACTCAGCTTCATTATTTGTCCGAGGCTCGATGAGAGCGAAAGAACGTCGTTGGGTTCCCATTGATGGCGTGATGAACACCAATCCTATCCTCGCTTTTACCTCCGGGACGCTTGATCTGCCGGAGCTCCTTATTGATGAGACCCCATCAAAGTAGAGCTCCCAACATGGCTCATCTTCCTCGAGGTGCAGCACTTGTTCGTCGGGTAACTTACAATTTAGCGGCGACCCTTCTGGTATGGGATGAGCAGCGAGAAAGTCTGCAAGAGCTTGCCCTTTTACTGCTTTCTGAGGAGTATAAACTATGTCAAACTCAAGTAGCATGACAGCTCGTCTTGCCATTCTGCCGGCTAGGCTTGTTTTGGTCATCAAGTGTTTGAGCGGGTCAACCTTGGAGATCAGCATAACCCGATGAGCCAGCAGATAGTGCCTCAGCTTCTTCACAGCAAATATCAGAGCCAGGCATTGCTTTTCGATTGGGGAATAGTTGTGTTCCACCCCAACTAGAGTTCGACTGAGGTAGTAAAGGGCATTTTCCTTTCCCTCCTCGTTATTCTGGGCAAGAAGCGCACCAAGTGATTCATCTAGCGCGGCAGTGTAGAGAATCAACGGTTTATTTGGAATGGGAGTGGCCAGCACTGGAGGGTGCAACAAGTATTGTTTGATGCTTTTGAATGCAGCTTGACATTCGGCATCCTAGATAAAAGGAGCTCCTTTCTTCATGAGCTTTGAGAAGGGCCTACATCTCCCCGATAAATTTGAGATAAACCTCCGTATATAAACAAGCTTGCCTTGAAAAGATCTTAGCTGCGTCAGACTCTTCGAAGGGGACATCTCCATGATGGCCTTTATCTTTGATGGGTTAACTTCGATCCCTCGATGTCGGACTATGAAGCCCAGGAATTTTCCCGATGACACGCCAAAAGCGTATTTCAGAGGATTCATCTTCAGGTCAAATTCCCTCAGTCTGGTGAGAACGGTCCTAAGATCCTGGATATGATCGGCCTTGGTTTTAGTCTTGACGACCAGATCATCAACATAACATTCGACGACTTTATGGATTAGGTCATCAAAGATATTGGTCATTGCCCTTTGATATGTAGCACCTGCGTTCTTCAGTCCAAACGGCATTACCTTGTAGCAATATATTCCAATCGGGGTTCGAAATGCTGTGTGTTTCTCATCCTCAGGCGACATCTTGATCTGATTATATCCAGACGAGCCATCCATAAAGGTGAACAGTTCGTAATTTGAGGTGTCATCGACCATCTTTTCCATGACCGGTAGCGGGAAGTCGTCTTTAGGACATGCCTTATTGAGGTCTCTGAAATCGACACAAACTTGGATCTGCCTATTTTTCTTCTTCACTGGGACTATGCATGCGATCCAGTCCGCATATTTCTCTTCCCTGATAAAGCCGGCATCGATGAGCTTCTTAGTTTCCTCGATGACCTTTTCTTCTAGTTCCCTTCTTATTTTTCGAGAAGCTTGTTTGACTGGCTTAGCATCAGGAGATATAGCCAACTTATATACGGCCACTTCTGGGGAAAGGCCATGCATTTCTTTGTATGTCCACGCGAAGCAGTCGACGAACTCATGCAGCAGGGCAATTATCTGCGCTTTCATTTCCTCTGACAAGAGCGAGCTGATGTAGGTCGGCCTTGGATTATCGGGCGTTCCTAAGTCAATCTCGGTTAGCTCGTCAAAGGTTGCTTGTCCGCCATCTTCGAGCTCTTGAGGAGCTTCTTCTGGCTCGGCTATCTCGTCATCATCATTTGATCTTTCGCTGGCCTCACCAACATGGATCATGTAGCACGCTTTGGAATCAGGTTGAATGTAGCCTATGCCCCGTCTATCTGGAATTCGTCCATCGATGAGTGCTCGGACCTGGGGCGGATACCATAGCCCTTCGTAAAACTTTGCTTCGGACTCCGTTTGATATAACCGGCATCTGCACTTTTTAAAGTATTCCCGCATCTCGGGCGCATAGTATCTGGGATTGAGGACGGCTCTTATGCCTCTCTCATAGGGAAGGCACGCGACAGAAAGATCGTCCGGGTGCACAACGGGGTTTGACCTGTAAAACAGGATGCCCTTCTGTCCATTTTCCCTCCCGGGCACGTAGAAAGTTTTCAGCTGGTCCCTGGTAGAGACTGACAATGCGTCGAGCTCTTTGCACATCTGTTCCGACACCCTTGTGATGGCCAGGGACCCTTTTGCAACTTCGAAGGTCTCTCGTAGTTTCGCTTGCTGCATGGGGGTCCAATCTGCACAGCTGTTGCACGGCAGGTCCTCTTCTTCTGACTCTTCAGTGTCACTGCCAAGATGAGGGCGGACTTTGCTGCTAGATGGGCCTTCAGTAACAGATTCGTCCGTATCGCTGCTGAAACGAGGGCTGGTTTTACGGAAGGACGGGCTTCTAGCGTCGGACTCATCAGTGTCGCTACCGAAATGTGGGCGAACTTGGGCGTTTTTACTTTTGAAAGTGACAACCGGCGCAGATTTGCTCTTGGGTCTTGGGGCCGGTCTATCCTCAGTCAGTTGTAGCTTAGCATTTTGGTGGTTCATAAAGTACCGAGAATCTTCATAGCGGACTTTATACATACCGAACGGCTGGATGTCTCCGTCAATGCGTCTTTCTTCGCCAAATACTTCATGCATTGATGGAGAATTGACGGAATGATGCCGTAATCGTGGAGCCACGGCCGCCCCAAGAGAATCTTATAAGACGTGTCGGCGTCGATCACGTATATCTTAGCTTCAGTTTGCAGATCCCCGAATTTGATTGGCAGAGCTATGGACCCCAGAACTTGCTGGCAATTTTGGTTGAAGCCTTGAATGACAATCCTTTCCCTTGACAGGTGTCGGACGTCCATTGACAAACTCTTCAGCGTCCGCAAGTTCATGATGTTCACTGAAGACCCCGGATCAATCAATATGCGATTAATCCGATCTCCGTCGCTGTACCCGGTCACGTAAAGCGGCCGATTATGCTCAGCCGTTCCCAGTAGCAAGTCTTCATCCTTAAATGTGACTGTGGCGGCATGCAAAGCATGCGGAGCTTCTTTCATATTAATTTCCGCAAAGTGAGCCTGATACCGCTTGGGGTTTTGGAGAGCGTGAATAAGAACATTTCTAAGCTCCTTAGATAGGACCAAGGCGTCGTAGATGCTCAGGAGAGACGGAAGCCTTCGAAGGTGAGCCAAGACATTATAGTCCACTGAGAAAGGACTTGAGTTTTCATCAGCCAGTTCTCTGCCATCTTCATCATTAGCCACCTATTTTTCCTTCCCTTTTGGGGCGTTGCCCTGATTTGGCGGTAGAGCCCTGCCGCTTCTGAGCTGGATTTGATTGGCCTTTGTGGCGAGCTCCTCATCCTCCTCGGGAAAACAGAGATCCTCCTCAGAGTCGCTGCCCAGATGGATGGCGTAGCAGGTAACTATAGGGATCTCTTCATTGGAGTCTTCTTCTAACTCCTCCAGAATTTCAGCCGCTCGTACAGGGAGGAACTCCTTCAATTGAATCAGAGTTCTTTCCTTTTGTTCATATTCTTCGAGGGAATCGATATATTTTTGAATGGTCGATCTCCCTGCAGACTCCTTTTCACGCCGAGCTGCACTTTTCTTCTTCTTGAGCTTCTTGGATTTTGAGCCTGATGGAGCCGCATTAGCAGCTGGACTGGTAGGCTTCTTCTGCCCATCCCATTCCGTCCTGGGCTCGTTCCGAAGTAGTTTTATCATCTTCTTCGTCTTATTAGATATATGCGTACTCCACGGAGGCCGCGATGAGTCCGTTTCATTTCTCAGGGCAGCGGGTTCGGCTGTCTGCTTCCAGAAGGCTTCAACTTCTGTCTGTATAAAGTTGGTGGTTGCAACTCGATTGTTCACCAACACACTTTTGGACAGCTCGATCTCTCCAGCCTTGTACTGCTTCTCGACCCAGTCTTTGAAGATATAGCAATTCTCGATCGCATGGCTCACTACTCGGTGGTACGGGCAATACAGAGGATTGTCAGTCATTTTTGCTTCTTGGGGTCTTTTCGACTCCGGCAATTGTAGGTCGTTGTTCAAGGCATCTTTAAATATCTTGCGGACCTTGTCCCTTCTGAAAGAGTAAACCTTGTTCTTTTTCTCCTCTAGGGAAGGCCCATCTCCTCCCAGCAATGGCTTTCGAGACCGGTTAGTTTTGGATTCGGTCGCCCTTCGCTTTTCTTCATTGTCGGACGCATTAAAGACATTGGTACTGCTGGAACTCCCACTTTTACGGTTGTTGTCCCGCTTGCTTTTCCAAGTTTTCTCTCTCTGAGAATCCGGCGGGGACTCTTGCTTCGAGCGTTCCAACATTTGGACTTTCTTGGTTAGCTCCTGAAATGTCTTGAGGCCCGCCGTACACAAGAATGGGACCATCCAATTGCTGAGGTTCCCAATGAGAAGGCTGACGGACTGGTCCTGCTCCAGCGGCGGTTCGCACTTGACTGTGAGATTACGCCATCGAGCGATAAAGTCGGTGTTGCTTTCATTTTTCCCCGGTTTGGTCCTCACAAGGTCGGCAATGGAGATTTTATCACTGACACTCATGAACCTTTACCGAAACAGGGACTCCATTTGGGCAAAGGTAATGACGGACCCGTCCAGTATACTCGCATACCAGTCGAAGGCGACACCGGTCAGGCTGTTGACAAACTGACGAAGAAGGAGCGCGTCATTGCCCCCTGTATTTCGGCACGATGCTTTGAAGTGGGCGACGTGCTGATTTGCATTCCCCGTTCCATCAAATCTTCCGAACTTAGGAATAACGTAGCCGCTTGGGAACTCAATCAGATCGTACTGCGCGAGATATGGCCGCCCACTACTGCCGATTTCTTTCTGAGCTTCAGCTTCGGCCACCAATGTTTTAACCTTGCTGGTGACCAAATCCATTATCCGATCCTGTGTTAGCGAGATAGTGCTATCTGGGGCCAAGGCGTCCCCAGAAGCGGAGTGTGGCCGGCTTTTATGCGGCTCGACCAGTCTTGGACCTAAAGGAACAGGCATTGGCTGCCTCGGATTGTCATCACCCGGCTGATTAGTAGCGGCTTGTGCTTGATTGGGAGGCGCTCGAGCAATTTGAGACGTGAGCTGCATCACCACGTTTGTTAAATCGTCAATCTTCGAATAGAGCTTGGCCATCTCTTTATCTTTGCTCCTGAGCTGTTTTCGAAGCTCTTGAAGCAGCTCTTGCTCCGCAGTCCTGGGGCGGAAAGTCGGCTCTTCCTCGCTATCCGAGCTTGACTCTGCCTGGACCGAGGGGTCTTTCTGCCTATCATCCTCATCGAGAGGGTTTTCTTCATCCAGTGGGGGCGGCTGTTCTTGGACAGCGGCAACCATATTCAGGCTAGATTGGGCTTAGGATGTGGTGGCCCTATCCTTGCTTCTGCTGCGAAGGTTGTCGCTGGGGCGCCCGCCCGTCATATAGACCGTATGGATAATATATCCGGCCGTCTTTCTATTATTGGCGGCTGATTTCACGGATCGCTGTCTTGACCCCCCTTGCTTCGGTAGCTGGTAGTCGATTGAAGACGGCTGGCCTAACCAGGTTCTTGAATGGTGCTGGCGCTTCTTTTCTGGATTTGCCCCGCTGCTTTCATACGGCACAGAGCGCCTGATAGACCCTTGAAGAGACAGTCATACTTTTTCTGTTGGGGCCGGGACACGTCTCTTTGTAGCACTGTTCAGACCGCTGTCTTCTTAATTCTGGCGATCATAGCATTTTTCTGAACCCACTTCAGAGGCTCGAAGGAATTGCTGATTCTTAAGTCCGACTCAGCCGTCGTCGCGGGGTGACCCTGCACTTGGAACTTCACAAAATTCCATTTGGCTGAAGTCCTGGCCCTCTTGTTGGCTCGATACCTAAGCCGCTTCTGCCTTAACTTTTCTGCTTTAAGTACCTGGCAGACTTCGGCTCTTTGGGAAGACGCCGTAGACCGGGCGATGGAGGATTTTGGAGATACGATCGATTGTGCACTTGTTGGAGTCATCGCCTGAGCTCGTCCGCAACATTTGATGTTGCCCTTTGTACCGGAAGTCTTGCCCCCAGCTGGAGCGCCAGAGAGTCGTTCAGACACCATTTTAAGTTTCGGTTGTGGTGCCTTGGCGATCACAACATTCGGCCTCTTGCCCCTTGAGACCGGCTTGGGCGCCTGCTTTGCTGGGATTTCTGCCAGATGAGCACTTCCGGCAGGGTAGATGATGACGGAACCAAACTTGCGGGGCAGTTCCTCCCACTGTCGACTGAGGCTTGCGGGGAGAACCATACGAGCGTTGATCTTGACCACGTACGGAATCGGGGTCGCTTTGGAAGCTGAATTCGTCTTGGGAGACATTGTCGTTGAAAGTTGATTGCTGCACGAAAAGAAAAACATCATTTCAGTATAGGCAATCGATATGTATATTGATTGAGTTCGTATGAACGTTTAACCCGAAATATGGGAGGAGAGAATGGTCCCACCGGGCGTGCCAGAATCTGTAGGGTGTTTTTCGTCACCCCATTGAGATGGGAATACACGCACTCTTGTCAGGCGTACTACAGATTCCCCCTGCCTAGGGTAGACCGGGGTTTATTGATTGCGGAGATCCGAATCTCCGGCAGCCGCGGACTAAACTGCCGTTAATTACCCCTCGCTTTTGGGGCGAGAGAACCTCCGATTAACGGGTTAAACTGGTCATGCGAACTCAATATGCAGTGTACGTGTGTGTTGTTTTGGAAGGGGGGTTTAAATATATCGGGAGCCACGCAGAGTTTTTACGGGGGTCCCGCTACCCGGATAGTGGGCTGGGGGTCAAGGGGGCTAGCAGCCTCCTTGTGGGATGCGGGGCAGCGTCCCGTTAGAAATTTTTTCTAACAAGGACAGTGTCGTGGAGTATGTGTGTATGTACATATGTATACATATGTATGTATATACATGTATATATATATATAAAGGGGGGAAAAGACATCCAAAGAATGCGTGGGGGGCAACACCTTGGGCGCTGTGCGCCTAGGTGCTGTGCGCTCAGGCGCTAGAGTGCCACGTGTCGGCACGTGGACGCTCTGCGCTTGAGCGCTGGGCGCTCGAGCGCAAGTGCGCCACGTGTCGGCACGTGGGCATATTGCGCTTCAGCACTTGACGCTCGAGCGCAAGCGCGCCACATGTCGGCACAGGGACGACTTGCACTCGAGCGCCTGTGCTGGAGCGCACGCGCGACACGTGTCGGCACCGGGGCAACTTGCGCTCGAGCACAAGCGCGCCACGTGTCGGCACGTGCGCGCTTTGCGCTCGAGCGCTTGAACGCAAGCACGCCACGTGTCGGCATGCGGGCGCTCTGCGCTTGAGCACCGGCGAGAAAAGAAGGCTTTTAGCCTAAAAAAATTTCTCGGAAGAGAAATCGGGGAGGAGTTAGACTCCTGAGTGTGTTTTTTTTCTCTTGGGTTTAGTGAAAGAGGTTCTTCTTCTTCTTCCTCCTCTGTTAGCTGGATCTTGAAAATCAAGAGATATGGGATTTTTAAAAATCTCTTCTTTTTGAGATCTAATGGAAGATCTGAGTTCCCCTTTATGGGTTTTGTGGTGAAAAACTAATTTGTTTTATAAAAAGAAGAGTAAAACTCTTGATTTAATTCAAGAGAAAGAAGAAGGTTTTGGAACCTTGAAGAAGAAGAAAAGATCTCAGATCTGAAAAAAAAATTAGAGAGAGAAAAAAAGTTGTTGAGATATTTCATTATCTTTGTCTTTATAGGCCGTACTCTTTACACATAGCCCCTTGGGCTTCATAAAATGGCATTTTGCCCATCTCATGACTCATGTGCCATTTCTTTTTGCACATAAGCTATGGGCTTTACAACAAATTGGCTTTATGCCTATTTTTCTTATATTTATCCATAAAATAAAATAAAATAAATACAACAAAATTATTTATTACAAAATTTTTATCTTGGCATGGGAGGAGGCCGGCCGCTTCATGTTCGGGCTTGACCCGGGCATGGGCCCACTGGATCTGGGTTTGGGCCCACTTGGCTTGGGGTTGACTTGGATTTTGACTTGGTCAACCGGGGTGTAAATTTTCATCCCAACACGTTGATCTCGCGGTGAACTTGGCTGATTATCCTTCGTTGCGTGTGGGTCTCAATGAGTTTTTGGAGGAAGAGGTGAGGTGAGAATTGTCGTCGGGTACCTGCAAAAAGTCCCGGGATGGTTTGGTACCACCGAGGACCCTCCAACGCTCAAGTTAGCGATGAGATCCGAGCAGAGTAACGGCGTAAAGTGTAAAGAATGGCTTACTTGACCCCTCTGTGATGGGGGCTTATATAATGGTGGCAGCACGCAGCAGCAGGCGTGAGAATCTCGCAGGCAGTTACGCTCCCGACGTCACGCTCGCGTAATGAGCGGATCGCCCGTTAATGGGGATCGCGATTGCGTGGAACGCGTGATGTTGCCGGCAGAGAATCCGCGCATGGCGAGATTTACGGAGCGGCGGTTACGCCTGTGAGTGGTGGAGTTGGTCGGAGGGCCGAGGAAGACGGCCTCGGCAGGGAGCTCGAAGCCGAGCGGGGAGGCCGAGGAGTCTTGGTCCTGTGGCGGCTCGGGGCGAGCTGGATGGCCGACGAGGCTAATTTGAAGGGGTCCTCGAGGAGGGCCAGCTTGTGCTTGCTGGTCGGGCACGGGGTGGCCTGATCGGCCCCTGCGGGCCTTTTCTTCTGAGTCTTGGGGCGTATCAGCTGCCACGCGTCATGATCTTGGGGACCGCCAATATTGAGCACTATCAAAAAGGTTTATTGCCTAAAAAGACGATGTTTTGCCGGAGTTGTTGTCGGAGGAATAAGCAGAAATAATTTATTTGGCTTTTGAAGAGGTTTTATAGATGTAATTAAGTTATTGAGTTTGGGTTTTGGATACGAGTATAATAAAAAACCCTTACCCATTTCATATCCCAACTTAAAATTAAGTTTCTATGTGCTTTACGCGACCGCATATTGCAATATGCGGCCGATATACGGCCGCATAACAATTTCTATTCATCAAGACAAACTTTTCACCTTATATACCAAGAAAACCATTCGTTTTCTTGCGCGTAAGGAGCGCATTTGCATATGCGACCACATAGAACACATTTTTCAACACTGCATTTAATGAAGTTGGGGTATTCGACATAGCGAAGGGAGTCATTGAAGACTATTTCCCTCGCGAATTGCAAACTACATCTGTAGAATCGTTTTCTCTATGTGGTTCATGCCTTCACTATTGTGATTTTCTCTTTGTGGATCCTCCAGGTTTTTTCTGATTCCGGTATGTTTGATTTAGATTTCAAATTTAATTTTACTAATCGTTATCTACCCGCATTCATATGTGACTAAGAAAGTGATCTTTTCATGACATAATTTTTTTTTTAAAATGTGAAGGATTTGAAATTATAGTCATCTCATCTCCAAAGTATAGTATAAGCAGAATATAATATAAGGACTAGTTTGATAATTGATGCCTTCCATATATGGAATCTTTGTTACACACTTTCCTGTCCATCATTGTTTAGGCAGCCAACAAGCAAACAGGATGTATCGGTACCATATGCTCTCATTTGATTAGATTCATTTGTCTAAATACTGAACGGACTTGTTTTTTTTTTTTAAATTTAAAAAAGACCTTTTTTCTCCGGAGGCGAGGAACAGGCAGCAGCAATGGCTGGGTGTCTCTGTATGTCTTTCCTTTGTTTTGGTCGAACAGATCAGAACAGGCCAGAAAGAACTGTCGGTGCAATTTCTGTCATCTGGCACCAGTGAGAGGAACTGGGCTGAGCTTCCTGCACCAGAATCCATTTGAAAACACCCGCCGCTAATCCACGACTACATCAATTTCCGTGTTGTATGCACCTCATTGGCTTCGGCTTCGAAAGACTTCCCCAAAACCGCGGCTGTTGATGCGAGGGCATACTTATTTTTCAGCTACATTGATAGCAAGTGCTTCCATCTGCCTGTTCCCTCCATAAATTATCGACATTATTGCAGAGGATCCAGTGTTTGGCTCGTAAAATTTGCTTTCTACAGGCCGAAGGAAGTGTACATGTTCAATTCCTTCACTGAAGACGAGATCCACCTCCCTTCTTTCTCTATTCTTCCCGGGCCTTATCCGTATCTCGAGAAAGTAATTTTGTCACATCGCCCCTCAGTTTCACCCATCGTTGGCTATATAATCTACTCTGACTGCTCTTAGCATCTTGCTTTCGCCGGGCCTGGGGAAGAGAAAGGGATCCCTATACTTGCTCATTCCATATATAATTTGTAGTTATGGAAACTTCAAGATTTTCGGCATCATGGGGTCGTCTCATAGCATCCATGATTCTGATTTTCCTAGAAGATTCTATGTTGAGAAGTAGTTGCTGTCAGCTTTTTTCCGGAGATTTGCCGATTGTTCGAAGTACTCGCAATCCAGTTTATTACCGTATTATAAATTCCGACCCTTCTGTAGATTAAAGATTTGTGGACATCCGTTTTCTTTGGATAGGAACCAATCCATGATACTTTCAGTTAGGGATGTTCCAGGATTGAAAGGAAATAGCACTACGTGGCAAGATCAGACGGCACTTTAACAAAGTTGGGGTATTCAACACGGCGAAGGGGGTCATTTTGGGAACTATATTTGCACAAACATTTTCTCTGATGTGGTTTATGCCTTAACTATTGTGAACTAAAATGGAATCAGAAGCGATAATATATCAATCAGTTCATTTGCCTGATCTGTTTATTTATTTTCTTAATAATCTCTTTGCTTGTTTTGTATCTTTTTGCGGAATAGGTGTGTATTGTGTACAGATGCATCGCCATGTCTTCCGCGGGTGGCGTTTACTAGTTCCTCCAGTATTCTCTTTACTGATCTTTTCATGTTCTGAAGTTTAGTAAGCATGATTTAGATCACATTGTTAAACAAAATGGGCGTCTTTGTGTTTCGTTATTTCCCTATTTTATGTACGATTTGTAAATATAATCTCATTTATACAGAACTCGTTTCTCGAAAGACATCAGATATTTGCATGAGCTCCTTATCCTTCCTCTGATGCTGGCGAGGATGCAAATTACAAGCGAAGCTACTTGTTTTAGTGGAATACTCTTTTTTTGGTACAAAGGCTTCCTTAACCAGCAGCAATAAAGCACTTGGCAGTGTCATCTCAACAAAACCGATAACACCATCCAACACTCTGGAATTAGCCATATAACCAGTTCCCGCATTTCCTTCACGAAAGATATGAGTAGCTCGAAATTCAAGCGGCTTCGTCCATTCCCAGATATCCTCCGCCATCAAGTAGGAATGCCTTCGTGATTAATTCATCCAATAGCCATGTTAGAATCACCCTCTATCCAAAGTTTATTTGCATGCAGCTCAAAGACTGCAACTCGGATCGTCACTCTTGCAGCCGAAAGTTCAACCAACGGAACCGAGAGCCCTCAAGTCTCCATCCTTTAGCTTGAAGAACATATCCACACACATCCTAGCATAAGATGCCGGCTCCCCCTACAGAAAATTCTTTGACCGATCCATCGAAGTTTACTCTGATTACATCATGACGTGGATGCAACCATTAATTGAAAAGAATGGGTTGGAAGGATGTCCAGAGGACATCGGGTCACACCGGTTAGCCGTTGATGAACTCGAGTAAATTCCTAGTTCATGGCACCATACGTGGAGTGCTCTTTGATGAACAAAATTGCATGACTGATACAAGAAGCTTTATCAGCTTAACCTTGTACATGCCTTGCAGTATTCAGACATAAATTTATCTGATATGGTTTATGCCTTTCTTATATCTTTTTCAAGAACTAATCTTGTGAAATTATCTCCATATTCTCTCTACTTTTAAGAATCTCAAAATATGTCAACATGAGATGAATATTGTTTATTGATGCAAGTTTGGTACCAAGCTATTGGATTCATATAACAGTAAATGTCATATTGGTATTGTAATCTTTTATTTTAGGCTAAATTGTCGGGAAAAAACCAAGCATTTTTTCCCGTTGTCAAAAACCCCTTGGCCTCGAAACTATAGTCAAAAGTCTCCCTAGAAATTTTTCATGCAGTATCTACATAGTAGCCTGCTATATTTAACCAATTCATACAAACAATTTAGATATCGCAGGAACGGTTTAGATATCACAGGCAACTGCTTAGATATCGCTGGCTACTGCTTAGATATTGCAGGAAATTAGATATAACAGAAAACTACTAGATATCACGGGTAAGGATTTTTTGCCATCAAAAAACCATTTTAAGGGGTTTTGACTACAGTTTCGGGGCAGGGGTTTGTGACAACGGAAAAAATTGCTTAGGTTTTTTTGACAAATTAACCTTTATTTTATGGGGGACGAACATGCATAAATGTGAGCACAATTTTGTGTCTTCTCGGATTGTAGAAGCCAATGCGCTAATGCCACGTCATCACAACGATAGCTGTACTTAAAATTTGGAGGTTGGTTTCTTGTTAAAAGTCTACGCGTGCTTACTGCCGTTTACTTTTTCCAAGTCGCCCTGATCAACTAATTTTGATGCGACTTTTTCTTGAACTGCTGGCATTGCTTTGATTCTAAGTTCACGTGTGTATCCACTTCATTATATACAAGTCTCTTCTTTTATTTTTTTAAATTTTCTATTTGAAAAGTAAAATAATAGATGTTAAGCTTTTTCTCATTCTGGCGTCGATTACTTGAATTTAATAATAGCACCTAAGTTGATACCAACAGAATTTCAACTTCAAATCTCTTTGCTCAACGGCAAAATACGAAAGTTTTGAGATTGATATATGTTGCCTATTGGATGGTGATGATGCTCAATATTGGCGATCTCCAGAATTAGGACACGTGGCAGATGACGTGTCCCAAGACTCGGAGGAAAGGGCCCACAGTGGCCGACCAGGCCGCCCGTACCCGACCTACAAGCACAAGCTGGCCCTCCTCGGGGCCCCCTGCAAATCGGCCTCTTCGGCCCCTCAGCTCTCCCCGAGCTGCCGCAAGTCCAAGACTCCTCGGCCTCCTCGCTCGTCCCCGAGCACCCCGGCCGAGGCCGTCTTCCTTGGCCCTCCGACCAACTCCACCACCCACAGGCATAACCGCCGCTCCGCGAATCTCGCCATGTGCGGATTCCACGCCAGCAACATCCCACGTTCCATGCCATCACGATCCCCATTAATGGGTGATCCGCTCTCTACGCGGGCGTGACGTCGGGAGCGTAACTGTCGGCGAGATTCCCGCGCCTGGTGTTGCGTGCCACCACTGCCATATAAACCCCCATCACAGAGGGGTCAAGTAAGCCATTCTTTACTTTTCTAAGTTGTTACTCTGCTCGGATCTCATCACTAACTTGATCGTCGGAGGGTCCTTGGTGGTACCAACCACCCCGAGAGTTCTTTGCAGGTACTCGGCATCGAACTCCTCATACCACCTCTTCCACCAAAACCCATTGAGACCCACACGCGACAAAAGATCACCGCCAAAATCCGCCGTGATGGAGGTCCTTTTCGGGTCTCCGTCAGATGTTGTCTTCCGTTGATCTCCCGGCGGATTTTGGCGGTGATCTTTTGTCGCGTGTGGGTCTCAATGGGTTTTGGTGGAAGAGGCGGTATGAGGAGTTTGGCGCCGAGTACCTGCAAGGAAGTCCCGGGGTGGTTTGGTACCACCAAGGACCCTCCGACAATCAAGTTAGTGATGAGATCCGAGCAGAGTAACGGCTTAGTAGAGTAAAAAATGGCTTACTTGACCCCTCTGTGATGGGGGTTTATATAGCGGTGGTGGCACGCAGCAGCAGGCGCGGGAATCTCGCCGGCAGTTACGCTCCCGACGTCACGTCCGCGTAGAGAGCGGATCGCCCATTAATGGGGATCGTGATGGCGTGGAACGTGGGATGTTGCTGGCGTGGAATCCGCACATGGCGAGATTCGTGGAGCGGCGGTTACGCCTGTGAGTGGTGGAGTCGGTCGGAGGGCCGAGGAAGACGGCCTCGGCCGGGGGGCTCGGGGACGAGCGAGGAGTCTTGGACTTGCGGCAGCTCGGGGAGAGCTGAGGGGCCGAGGCGGCCGATTTGCAGGGGGCCCCGAGGAGGGCCATCTTGTGCTTGTAGGTCGGGTACGGGTGGCCCGGTCGGCCACTGTGGGCCCTTTCTTCCGAGTCTTGGGACACGTCATCTGCCACGTGTCCTGATCCTGGAGATCGCCAATATTGAGCATCATCATTAGCCCCCCACTCTTGTCCCGACCAGCTAGCGGGTCAGGTCAGGAGTGGACTGCCAGGTCTCCCGAGGTGAGCTTCTTTCTAGGGCTTCGTCGCGACGAGTCCTCGGGCTGTCGGTTGTCTTTTCCGCTAGCGAATCAAGGCAAGATCTCTGCATTTAAAGAAGGTGTGCCGGTTCGTGCACTCTGCAACTGAAGCGACGGTCCACGTGTCAAGCGTCGATTGGCTGACGCGACGCATGCAGGCCTGCGGCGTCTGATGGGACGCGTTCCAGCGCAGGATTGACACGTGGAGCTATCGGAGCTGCTGGGCACGAGGAGCCGTTTCGGCGGGAGATAACGAGCGTCGTTGGATGAGGTCGTATGCAGTAATAAACAGGGATGGGGCCCGCTCCAGGGCCCCTAAACTTTCGTCTTTCCCTCTTTTGTTTTTCCTCTTTCTTGAGTCGTCGCTGCTCGGCGTTCTTCTTCAATACATGGTTCGCTCCCACTCTTTGGGCTGCCCGCGCCAGAAGGAGGCTAGTGGCGCGGCCGAGCCCCCAGCTGGCTCATGCCCTCTGCCGGATCCTCTGCCGGCGATAGGGTCGTCTGCTTCGTCGACGGCATCTGGTGGTTCCTCCGGCGGCGGTCAGAGACGTCCACAGTTACCCGAGCTCCAGACGGGGGACAGAGGGGGGGCGAGGGCAGGCCCCCTCTCAAGAGGAAGAGGACGATTTCTCGCGCGTCGTCGTCGAGGGTCCCCGAGGGAATTTCCGTGCAGGAGGGGGCGCCGTTTTCACGGTTCCGTCTGGACTTTCCGTTGCCGCTAGCCTGCTCGCCGGGATGGAGGAGTCGGCTGGGGGAAAGCTTCCGCACGGCTCCCTGAGGGATCAATTGGAGGCCATGGCCCAGGGGGCGGTCCAGGTATGAACCCCTCTACGTGTATTTTTTCTGGTATACCTTTCCTTTGCTCGGGGGCCACCTGGTTTCTCATCGGCTTTCCGTCAGGTCCTTCAGCACTGCGCCCTTGCCACTCGTATGGAGGCCGAGGGAGCGTTCCACGCACCGAGGCCAGTAGAAGCGTTTCCTTCGGAGGTCGAGATTTTGCGACGTGACCTGCGCCTGGAGAGGGCAAGGGCCGACGTCTTGGCGGGCCGGGCGGAGGCTGCGGAACTTGCCAATGCAGCGAATCGGGGCATTCTTCGTCGTCTGAATGCGTCCCTCCGGGTTGCCGATAGGAAGATGGCAGATCTGGCCGAACGCTTTGCGGCCATGGAAAAAGAGAGGGATGCCATCAGGGGAGATGCTGAGGCGGCGCTTCTGAAGGCCCAGGTTGCCGAGGCTCGAGCTAAGAAAGCTGTGGCCGATTATAAGGCGTCAGAGCAGTTTTACGCCGAGCTCGGGGAGTATTCTGCCGCCGCATGGAACAAGGCCCTGGACGCCGTGAAGGAACAGCTTCTTGAGTTCGACGATGGTGAGCTCCGCGCTCTGGCTCCGCTTCCGGTGGCGAGGCCTCCGGTGGAAGATGGCAAGGGGAGCAGGGCACGCCCCTGATAGCAAAATCTCCGGTGGTAGAGCCTCCGGCAGACCGTGATGCCAGCAATGAAGGGACCGAAGTAAGCCCCCGGGCAGTTTGTAGGGCTGGGGAGCCCCAGAGTACCTTTTTTAAAAACTTTGCTTTCGGTAATAAAAGAAAATCCTTGTTTCGTCGGTTTGCATTCCATCTTCTGTGTGTGAAGAATGCTCATAGGATATCCTTGCTTGTACCGTTGTGTTTTCATGTCAGGTTGGCCATCTGTCTGGCGATCGTCCGTCGAGTTGACTTCAATCACTAGCCAACGTGCATGCCAAGCGTTGCTGAGGAGGTATCCTCATGGGCCCCGGAGTCGATGGGAGATCGTTTAGACTTTGATAGACCTGACGCCCCTCACTGGGGTCTCGGATCCTCCGCGGGCCATAGGGTATCTTGATTTCGAGCATCCACCACCGGCCGGGGGTGGCTGGGCAGGGAAGCTGCGCGGCTGCCTCATGGCGAGGGCTTCGATCCCCGTCGGTTGTGGTAGGAAACTACCAGCCATGGATAGCCGAGCAAGGACTCGACTGCCTCTGGGGGGGCCTTTGGTCCTTAGCGCTGGAGGGGCCGTAAGAAGCCCACGAAGGGTGATCGGGCAGTGGGGCTGCGCGATTGCCTCTTGACGAGGGCTTTGGCCTCTGGCGTCGAGGGTAGGCAACTACCAACCTAGGATGGGCAAGCGGGGTAGCCGCTCTGGTGCCTCTTGCGAGGGCTTTCTGATCCCTGGCGTCGTCGGTAGGGAGCTACCAGCCGGAGTTGACCGAGCAGGGTAGCTGCTCGGTTGCCTCTTACGAAGGCTTTGATCCTTCAAGACGGGGACCGAGCAGGGTTACCGCCCAGTGCCTCTTGGCGAGGACTTTGATCCCTGTCGGTTGTGGTAGGAAGCTACCAGCCGGGGATAGCCGAGTAAGGACCCGACTGTCTCTGGGAGGACTTTGGTCCTTAGCGCGGGAGGGGCTGTAGAAGCCTACCAAGGACCCTTGGCCGGGCAGGGTTACTGCCCGGTGCCTCTTGGCGAGGGCTTTTGTCCTGAAGGATAGCCGAGCGAGGGATCCTCGGGCTCGACTGCCTCTGGGAGGGCTTCTTGATCCCCGACGTTGCGGCAGGGAAGCTGCTCGCCGGGAATAGCCGAGCGAGGGATCCTCGGGCTCGACTGCCTCTATGAGGGCTTTTTGATCCCCGGCGTTGCGGCAGGGAAGCTGCCCGCTGGGGATAGCCGAGCGAGGGATCCTCGGGCTCGACTGCCTCTGGGAAGGCTTTTTGGTCCGGGCAGTGGGTTGCATGGCCGCCTCATGGCGAGGGCTCGTTGGTTGCACGGCCGCCTTGTGGCGAGGGCCTTGAGTTGTAAAGGAGGAACTCTACTTGGGTAAAAAGATTCGACGTTTCTTTACTCGTATGGACAGGAATTTCAGAGAACACTTTACACCATCTTTGTGAGAGGGAAATCTCGAGGGGGGGCACACACTCGCTGGCCTTGACCTCATTGGTATAGCTTGAGCTTCTCGGCGTTGTAAGGCCGCGGAAGCTTTCGTCCGTCTGCGTCTTGTAGGCGGTAGGCCCCGCCGGGGAGCGCTTCAGAGACGAGGAAAGGACCCTCCCACTTTGGGGAGAACTCGTGAAGCCTGCCTTGGTCGATGAACTTGTTCCGCCGCAGGACCAGGTCCCCGGTCTTGAAGGAACGGCATTTGACCCGAGCGTTGTAGTATCAGGCCGTTTGTTGTTGATAGGCCGCGGCTCTGATCTGGGCCCGATCCCTTTTCTCCAACAATATGTCGAGGTTGGTCCGTAGCGCCATGGTGTTTTTGTCATCATCAAAGTGCTCGACCCGGTGACTGGGTATCCCGATCTCCGCTGGGACCATCGCTTCGGTCCCGTAGCAGAGGCTGAAGGGGGTCTCCCCGGTGGGAGTCTTTTTTGACGTGCGCAGGGCCCATAAGACCCGGGGCAGCTCTTCGACCCAACTGCCTTGTCGCCCTTCTAGGCGGGTTCAAAGACCCCGGAGGACGTCTCGGTTAGCGACCTCGGCCTGCCCGTTACACTGGGGATGCGCGACCGTGGCGAATTTCATGAGGATATGGTACTCTTTGTAGAAGTCCTTCACTTTCTCGTTCTCGAAGTTCGTCCCGTGGTCGGTGATGATGCACCTTGGGATGCCAAACCGGAGTATCGGGTTGTTTTGCAGGAACTTGATGGTTGTGGCGGCGTCCAGTTTCCTGATGGGGATGGCCTCGATCCACTTGGTGAAGTAGTCCACCGCGACGAGGACGTATTTGTGCCCGCCTGTTCCGGTAGGGAACTGGTCGATCATATCCAATCCCCACTGGGCGAACGGCCATGGGGATGTCAGGGCGGTTAGCTCGGTAGCCGGGAGGCGGGGAATGCTGCCGTGGAGCTGGCAGCTCTTGCACCTCCTGACCAGCTTCAGGGCGTCCGCGTGCATGGTGGGCCAGTAGTACCCTTGGAGTAACGCCTTTTGGGTCAAGGTTCGAGCCCCCTGGTGTGCGCCGCCCACCCCTTCATGGATTTCTCGAAGGACGTAGTCAGCTTCGTAGGGGTCAACGCATCGGAGCAGGGGCTGAGTGAAGGCCTTATTGTAGAGGTTACCGTTGCTCCAGAAGAAGTGGCTAGCTTTAGCCCGGAGACGGCGGGCGGCTGCCCGGTCTTCTGGGAGCGCGCCATCCTTCAGGAACTCCACAAGGGGCTTCCTCCAATCCTGGTCGCTCTCCTGTGCCGCGTGCACGTGGAGTGTCGTCGCTTCGTCTCCCACGCTGGGTCGAGGCAAGGTTTCGAAGAGGATTGACCGCCTATTGTTGGCCGAGTACGACGAAACTAGCTTGCTCAGGGCATCTGCTTGGGTATTCAGCTGCCTGGATATTTGTTCTACCTGGACATCGTCGAAGTTTTTTCGGAGTTTCTTCACTTCGTCTAGGTACTTCATCATTAGAGGCTCTCGAGCTTCGAAGCGGACGGCCACTTGACCGACGACAAGGGCCGAGTCGCTGCGGATTCGAATTACCTTCAGCCCCAGCCCGACGGCCATGCGCAGTCCAGCCAGGAGGGCCTCGTATTCTGTTGCGTTGTTCGACGCTTTGAAACCGAGCCTCAAGGAATACCCCATCTCAGCTTCGTTTGGGCCCCGGATAATGAGGCCGGCACCGCAGCCTTCCTCGGTAGAAGACCCGTCGACGTAGATGACCCACTCCGGAACCGAGCTAGGGCCTTTCGGGGCGAGATACTGGGTTGCGAGGGGCGGCGCGGACTCCGGCTTCCTGTTAGGGATGGTGCATTCAACGATGAAATCGGCCAGGGCCTGCGCCTTGATGGCTTGCCTCGAGCGATACCTTATGTCGAATTGAGATAGCTCCCATCTCCATTTCTAGGCGGCCCGAGGATTCCGGTGATGCCAGGATAGCTCCCAACGGGCGCTCGGTGAGGATGATGATGGTATATGCTTGGAAGTAGTGTCGCAGCTTCCGCGAGGTTACCACGAGGGTCAAGACAATCTTCTCTATGGCGGGGTACCTCATCTCTGCGTCCTTAAACACGTGGCTCGCATAGTACACCGGCTTCTGCGCCCCCTCGGCCTCTCGGACGAGCACCGAGCCTGCTGCTTGGTCGGATACTGCCAAATACAGCGACAACTCGTCCCCTTCCAATGACCGGGTTAGCAGCGGCGGTGTTGCGAGGTGCTTCTTCAATAGGTCGAAGGCGGCTTGGCATTCCTCCGACCACTCAAACCTCGGAATTTTCCTCAGTGCCTTAAAGAATGGAAGGCACTTCTCCCCTTACTTGGACATGAACCGGCTCAGAGCGGCAACCCGCCCCGTAAGCCGCATGATCTCGACATTGGTTTTTGGTGCGGCCATGCTCAGGATAGCGTCGATCTTCTCTGGGTTGGCTTCGATTCCGCGGTGAGTGACCATGAACCCGAGAAACTTTCCTCCGGTGACTCCGAACGCGCACTTGGCGGGGTTTAGCTTCATGTTGAATTTATGGAGCACTCCGAATGTCTCGCCCAAGTCCTTGGCATGGTCGGCCGACGAGACGGACTTGACGAGCATGTCGCCGACGTAGACTTCCATGTTCCTGCCGATCTGTGGCTTGAACATGCGATTGACCAGCCTTTGGTACGTGGCCCCGGCATTCTTGAGGTCAAAGGGCATCACCTTGGATCAGTACACCCCCCGATCCGTTGTGAATGCGGTCAGATCTTCGTCTTCAGGATTCATACGGATTTGCTTGTAGCCGGAGAAAGCGTCCATGAAGCTCAGCAGCTCGTGACCGGCCGAGCTGTCGACGAGCTGGTCTATGCGGGGGAGCGGGAAGTTGTCCTTGGGGCAGGCCTTATTGAGGTCGGTGAAGTCGACGCACATACACCACTTCCCGCTCAACTTCTTGACCAGGACTACATTTGCCAGCCGCTTTGAGTAGGGCACATTCCTGATGAAGTTGGCGGCGAGGAGCCCATCAACCTCCTCTTCGATAGCCTTCTGTTTGACCGGGGCGAGCTCCTTTTCTTCTGTCTGACGGGTCGGGCCGTAGGATCAACTCCGAGCTTGTGGGAGATGATTTTGGGGTCGATCCCAGGCATGTCAGCAGGCACCCAGGCGAAGATGTCGGAGTTGTTTCTGAGGAACTTGATCAGGTCATCCTGCTGAGTCCCTGTCAGGAGCGACCCGACCTGGACGGTCTTTCCTTGGTCTCCTTCTGCCAGAGGCACCCCAGTCAGAGGTTCGACCGGCGCTCCACGGACCTCCTTCCGCTCGTCCCGGGTGTCTAGGGATCCTTTGATGTCGCCGCACGCATCGGCGCCGTCAGCGTGCTGCTCGGGAGAAGACGTCTCGGTAAGGCCTATCTCCGCGACCCGCTGGCTCCCGTATGCCCGACCTATCCCGCCCCGATCAAGGGGGAATTTTATCGCCAGGTGGTATGTCGAGATCTTGGCCTGGAGGGAGTTCAGCGTCGGGCGGCTGAGGAGGACGTTGTAGGCCGACAGCACCTTCGCTATGATGAAGTCCACAGGCAGTGTGCGCGTGCGGCCGGGCTCCCCGATCGTGAACTGCAGGGTGACCACCCCTTGTGCCGGGATGGAGTGGTTGGTGAACCCCGAGAGGACGTGGGAGGTCGGTCTCAGGTTTGCCGGGGCGAGCCCCATACGCAGGAAGCAATCGTGGAAGAGGATGTCCGCCGAGCTGCCCGAATCGATGAGTATCCGGTGGACCTCGTACCGGTGAATTTGGGCTACGATCACCAGCGGGTCGCTATGGGGCACAGATATGCCATGGAGATCCTCTTTGCCAAAGGTGATGGGCTCTCGGCCCCTAGCCCTTTTGCTCGGGCGGTCGCCGGAGCCCTTGAGATGGCAGCCAGCGGGGAGGCCGACGACATTGGGTGAGGGTTCGTCTGCGCCTCCGTTGTGAAGGAGGCGACAACGGGTGTTTGGATCTTCAGGGAGATCGGTTGTCATGTGGGCGGAGATCGGAAGGCCAACTTTTTTTTGTGGAGTTTTCGTTTCCCACAGACGGCGCCAACTGATGGAGGTCCTTTTCGGGTCTCCGTCAGATGTTGTCTTCCGTTGATCTCCCGGCGGATTTTGGCGATGATCTTTTGTCGCCTGTGGGTCTCAATGGGTTTTGGTGGAAGATGTGGTATGAGAAGTTTGGCGTCAAGTACATGCAAGGAAGTCCCGGGGTGGTTTGGTACCACCAAGGACCTTCCGACGATCAAGTTAGTGATGAGATCCGAGCAGAGTAACGGCTTAGTAGAGTAAAAAATGGCTTACTTGACCCCTCTGTGATGGGGGTTTATATAGCAGTGGTGGCACGCAGTAGCAGGCGCGGGAATCTCGCCGGCAGTTACGCTCCCGACGTCACGCCCGTGTAGAGAGCGGATCGCCCATTAATGGGGATCGTGATGGCATGGAACGTGGGATGTTGCCGGCGTGGAATCCGCGCATGGCGAGATTCGTGGAGCGGCGGTTACGCCTGTGAGTGGTGGAGTTGGTCGGAGGTCCGAGGAAGACGGTCTCGGCCGGGGGGCTCGGGTACGAGCGAGGAGGCCTAGGAGTCTTAGACTTGCGGCAGCTCGGGGAGAGCTGAGGGGCCGAGGAGGCCGATTTGCAGGGGCCCCCGAGGAGGGCCAGCTTGTGCTTGTAGGTCGGGTACGGGTGGCCTGGTCGGCCACTGTGGGCCCTTTCTTTCGAGTCTTGGGACACGTCATCTGCCACATTCCCGCGCCTGCTGCTGCGTGCCACCACCGCCATATAAACCCCCATCACAGAGGTCAAGTAAGCCATTCTTTACTCTTCTAAGTCGTTACTCTGCTCGGATCTCATCACTAACTTGATCGTCGGAGGGTCCTTGGTGGTACCAACCCCCCCAGGACTTCTTTGCAGGTACTCGGCATCGAACTCCTCATACCACCTCTTCCACCAAAACCCATTGAGACTCACACGCGACAAAAGATCACCGCCAAAATCCGCCGGGAGATCAACGGAAGACAACATCCGACGACCCAAAAAGGACCTCCATCAGATGGTGTCAACAGCCTGTATATTAACATATAGGTAAAAATAATAGTCTCAACTTAGCATAGTGTTTTGCTGTCAAGTATGGGATGCTCATGGATTGAAAATGAAAAAGAAACAAACGAGCTCATGACAAGAAGGTTTTTTCCTTAAAACATGGCATACAAAACCGTAAAATATTCTCTGCTATCTTTTTTGTGCATCCTTCATCATCATTATTATCTTCTAGCTAGGCTTCCTTTTCGGATTCAAATCAAGCGGCTTTCTTTGGATTTGGCAGAGAAAAGTATTATGGGAAGATTGTAGTCTTTCAGGACATCCTTAGTGAGTCCTTTTTAAGAGTGTCAATCATGTTTAGTCGAGTTTGATCAGACTGTATGTAATCTGATCATTCCAAACCGGAGCAGATTAATAACTGGGTTGGAAATTAAGACCCGAGAATGGCCCAGTCTGGATAGCGAGACGCAAGTCTAATAAAACAACGGGTTCGGATCGGGTTGAACGCGGAGAATCTGGTCTTTAATGGAATGTTATCCACCTACAAATATTCAAATGAAAAGGACCTTTTTAGTAATAGTATAGTATACACAAGGGCTCACAAACAAATTTATAAACCCCATTTCAAACTTCCAATTCAAAAGACTCGAGAGAGGAGACTCAAGGCTCGCGATGCGAATGGATCGATCGCAGGCCTCCACCGTCGTCGCCATCGAGTGCGTCTCCGGTGGCAGCTCCACCGCCTTGGAGTGGAGCGGCGACACCCTGCAGACCGGCGACGTAGTCGACGAGGTCAAGATCGGCGCCTCCGCCGCCATCAGGTCGCCGTTCAAGGGCGGGAGGAGCGGGATCCACAAGGCCCTCCACGCGGCGTTCAAGCGCGGAGACACGTCGATCAGGGTTAGGGTTCGGAGGGGGAGCGGCGAGGTCGTCGAGCTGCAGGCCTGTATCGTCCCGAACGAGTCGGCGGGGAAGAAGCAGTACGTTTTGAGGTCGATCCACGATCCGAATTATGCCGTAGGGTTTGTTGATAGGATGGAGAGCGAGTGCATTGCGCTGCAAGGTGAGGTCTTTTTTTGCATAAAACTTCGATTTTTTCCCCCCTAAATTTTGTGAAATTGGTAGATTTGCTGAGATTGGGGGATGGTGCGATTGTCGTTATCCTCGTTTTAGTATTTTGGGTGGCTATCGACATTAGTTATATTTTTTGACCTTATGCCTAGATTGTAGGGGGGATCTGGGGGAGACAAGATGTTGGAGTCATTGTCACAAAAATTCTGAATTTTGACAGGCTTTTTCGAACTGTGTACCCATTTGGAGTGGTTCTACATGTGAATGTTTAGGAACTACGGCTGAATTGTTTATAACTTTTTGTGTAACTTGAATAAAGAAACCCCCATGCACTATTGGAGCAGCTTGATTTTTACCGATGTGCTGCCTGTGAAATATTTTCGTCACTTACAGGGTTGCTTTTTCGTTAGAACTTGTAGGGATCATGTGGCATTTCCAATTTGAATTCGAAGTAAAAGTTGAGGGAGGGGGGGGGGGGGGTTTAAAAAAATTCCTTAACAATTAGGATGTCCGCCTTATCCCTTAAATTCTAAAGTTACAATGTATATACTGCTTACTACCTACAAGTAGCTATGAATATATATTCAAATCAAAACGTGATATTCCATAAGCTTTCGCCTATAATTTTCTCTCCTCATGCGCACACGTGGAAAAATTTCTAGTGCGCTAATAATGTGAGCCCTTAAGTTTGGATTTCCTCATATAGTATGAGTTTATTGGAGGGAGGGGGTGAAGTGGGGAATGAAAATTTTGAACATTGTCTAGGACCTCTAGGTGTCTTGATTACTCGCTCACTACATAAAAGTAGTAATATTTGTTGATGGAAATAATGTTTTCCTTCACTATATAGCCTCTGAGGTTAGTAAACTTGTTGGTCCTCGACACACTTCCCTCAATTACTAGAATTGTTCATGGGTTATGTTGATGAGAAATATGCCCTTGTGTCCATGATGAAGTGTGTAATATTGGTTAATTTTTGGTGGAGTACAAGGCAATATCTGCCTCGCCTTCCATGTATATTTAGTTAGAAATTTCTCTTGGTATTGTTAGAAGTTATACTTGAAATTGTGACCTCTTTGTCACAAGTCAGGGTGAGGTCTTTTTGCGTAAAGATTCGGTTTTCGCGCCTAAATTTGCAGAATTGCCACTTTTGCAGCCTGTTAATTTATTGAAAGTGGTTTGCTAGAAGTGGAAAAAGAGTCCCTGCTATTGGGAAAAAATAGCAGCGGTGCTCTGCTCGACCACACATCCTACGTGCAAAGCACATAGGATACACCAATACACATGGCCTCCTGTTTTACACAAATCTCGACCGTTGATTTCGACTTTGGATGAATCTGCACCGTAGGATCCAATAGCAGAGGTGCTATTTTGCCTCCAATAGCAGGGACTCCGGATCCGCTAGAAGTGGGTGGCTTATATATATATATATATATATATATATATATATATATATAGAGAGAGAGAGAGAGAGAGAGAGAGAATAATGGAGGAAAGAGTCCATAGAAGGGAATTTCCTCCTATGGCGTCGAAAAAATACACCCTCCCTCATTTTTTCCGACGATCGGCACCCACCATCTTCATCGTTATCATCTAAGATGTGGGTACACCAAATTTCATGTGATTCTACAACTTTTTCACAGTTGATTTAGTGGGTTCAAAATTAACGGTTTACCGACAATAGAACTTTTTACATTGCTAAATCAGCGGTGAAAAAGTTGTAGAATCACATGAAATTTGGTATACCCACATCTTAGATCATAACGATGAAGATGGTGGGTGCCGATCGTCGAAAAAATGAGGGAGGGGGTATTTTTTCAACGCCATAGGAGGATATTCCCTCCTACGGCATCTTTCCTCCATTATTCTCATATATATATTCTTTTCAACTTTTTTTAAGCCCCATTGGGTTGGATTTGTTGCAATTGGATGATAGTTTAGAGTCTTTGACTTTAAGCCTAAATTGTAGGCGTAATGGGGGAGATAAGGTATTTGTGTCAATTGTCATCAAATTCTAAACTATTGACAAACCTATTTTCTTTTTGTACTCATTAGGAGGAGTTTTACATATTGATGTTGATGTTCAGGAACCATGTCTGACTTGATCCCAACTTTTTGGTAAGTTTCAGATTAACCCTCATGTACTGTAGGAATATTAATTGGGGATACCCTGTTATGAAATAATAATCTCCAGCTAGATATTTTTGTTAGGAAAACGGCTTTACTTTTCCATCCAATTTTATTTCCATAGTAGAGATTATTGTGGGAGCCAATGGTGAATTTGGTAGGGCATGACCCATGAGAATTGTGAACATTTTCCTATTATGAACTTTTTTCATGAAATACATTATAGGTCATTGTGTTAAAGTGAGTGGTGGTGGTGTAATCTCTCAGTGTTAGATATATCTCTTGAGCCCTGTTGGAATTCAAACAAACCTACCTTGAGAAAATGTGCTCCCATGCGGATAATTGAGTCATTACACAAACAGCACAAGCCTGTCTATACCTCTATTTCATGTTCTTGAATTATCTGGGTTAGATTAACCAGAAATGAAGAATCGAAATTATTTCTTTCACTTTCTATGTAGTTTCAATTAGAAATTATTAAAGAATAAATGGATGCTGTCATTTGTGACTAATGAATAGGTCTATGTTGGACAATGCCCTTATGTGGATGATGAAATTAACTGTTGATTACTTAAGTCATAGCATTATATTGCATCTAGTCTTGCTAGACTATACTAATGATTCTTAAGGGAAATTGATTGGGGGTTTCGATTTAGATCTTGTAGTTGACCAGCTGATCCTTTTTGACTATCAAGTCATATTATTTGTTATGGTGGTCCTATAAATTACAATAAATATCGTTTAAAAATTGAGAACTTTCATTTTTTGGCTAAATTGCGGGAAATGCCCTTCATTTTTCCCAAGTATAACAGGAAATACCCCTCTTTTTGCAAAACCTGCACTTTGCCCTTTCAAAGCTTAATGGTGTTATTATACCCGTTAAATCAAAAAATTTATATATAGAATTGCCCCCAAACTTCTATGATTATTCTGCAATTGTTTCAGTAAGGTTTGTAATTAATGTTCTATCCGAGTGACTTTGGAAATGAAAATTTAGCTTCAACAGAACATCTTAATGGCCGTTAAAATAAGGGGCAAAGATTAGGTATAGAAAAGATGGGTATTCCACTATTACTGCTATACGAAAACGAGAGGTGTTTCCTGCAATCGAGCCTACTTTTGATATATCACCAATGCGATTAATACTTAAATCGGATTTGTAAAGGCTCAAGGAGTTCACGGGTTGTGTGTGCGCTGAGCAAAGCTCAAGTCCAGGATGGTTATGTATCATATCCTTGGGAGAAGAAGATGAAGGAATCACTGCCCATACCAAACTCTAGCAGCTTCCTCTCAATGCTCATCCTTCCCAAAGCAACGGATCCTGATGCCTACAGCTACAATTCCCTCGAGGACACCTTGGCCCGTGCAAACTCTTGGCTCATCTCCTCTCAGGCCTCTGGGGTTCCTATTGTGTTCATGAATGTTCAGACTGAGGCACTTCTAACGAAGGTATAGCTTTAGAACTAAATAAAAATTATATTGTAGAAGGAAATTGATTTGTTTGAATTATTTAGCAGCCTTCTTATTTCGAATTTTTGGGTATAACTATTTTCAAAATAATAAGGATAAATTGCAGATAATTCTTCTCACTTTTTGTCTTATTAGTTGAAACTACCCTTGATAAATATATTAATTACCTTAGACAATTAAACCATGGAAGAAAAGTGAATGAAAAATTCTGGGATATTTTGAAATAAAATTTAAAACAAATAATAACGCTGTTAGGATGAGGAATAATGTTCAAGTTTTTAACCCTAAGGATGGTTTCTGCTAATTGAGCAAGATTGAGGGAAGGAGAGAGCGGGGGTGCTATTTAGTCAAAAAATAACTAATGAGACACATGTAACTCCCTAATATCCGCATAGCTTGATTTTAGAGAGGGCCTTTGAAGGATTTAATTGATAGATGGATTCTCTACTTCTCTGAGCCAGGAGATATTTTAACTCGCAAATTAACTTCGGCCGAAATGTCATGTGATATCGGCGTTTAGGCCGACATTTTCCGTTATGAGGAAAAAAATTGAGGCTAATTTTCTTTTTTTGGGTTTTGTAAATAACCCGGTCCATTTGGACCAACTTACTTTGAAAATTGTTTCATAGACGACCGCTCTACCATTGAACTATTGAGAAAGATATAAATTCAATAAAACTAAAAAACTGAATAAATTAATCTTTTTTCAAAATAATAGGTTATAGAAATGGCGTTTACATTACAAAAACGCAAAACCTGATATTTGATACCACCCGATATTTCACGATATGTGATATTCGACATTAAAATCTTTGGGCCAACACAATACCAACATCCAAAATTTAGAACATCATGCGCACAACACACATATGGAAGGATTTCAAAAATTTCTGTTTTTTTTCGTTTTTCAATATTTTATTTGTAGCATAAGAAAATCATGAAATTTTCAAATATAAAATATTTTTTGTTTTCCACGATTATTTAATATTTCCTATGACATAGCATATGAATATTGCAACATTTTCAAATATCTCAAAAAATTATGTTTTCCTTTATTACGCAGGAGCACATGAAATTTTCAAAAATCCCAATTTTTTGCCTTCATCGGTTTTTAAATATCTTGCATGCTCTTCGCGAAGTTTACAAAAATTTCAAAGTTATTTGTTTTCTTCAAATTTACAATATTTTACACATTACCACATGAAAATTGCGTAATTATAAAAAAACTAAAACTTTTTTGTTTTTTGAGTTTTTCAATATTTTGTTTGCTATACATAGCACACGAAAATCACGAAATTTAAAAAAATTTAGTTTTCTTCGATTTTTCAATATTTTGCATGCATACGGAAATCGCGAATTTTTCAAAATCTCAAAATTTTCTATATTCTTCAGTTTGTCAATATTAGCTTGTTTGCACACGAAAATCATGATATATTCGAAAATTCAAAAGAAATCTAATTTCCTTCGAATTTTCAATATTTTGGTGTTATGGCACAAGAAAAATCCTGAAATTCTAAAATATTCAAAATATTTATATTTTTTCAAATTTTTAATATTTTGCGTATAGCACACACAAATCACAATTTTCAGAAGTATCATAATTTTCTATTTTCTTTCATTTTCAATATTTTGCTCCACACAAAAATCACTAAATTTTAAAAAATCTCAACTTTTTCTTTGATTTTTTAATTGTTGTATGCTATATACATAGCACACGAAATAGTGAAATTTTCAAAAATCTCAAAATTTTCTGTTTTTTCAGCTTTTCAACTCCTGGATCAAAGCAGATCAGCTCGCCGAATTCATTTTATTTGTCATAACAAACGAAATCGTAATATTTTTAGAAATCTCAAAAAAATTCTGTTTTCTTTACTTTTTCAACATAATATAAACATGAAATGGCAAAATTTTCGGAAAGCACAAAATTCCCATTTTGTTCCTTTTCTTTTATTATTTTGATTGCCATACATAGCACACGAAAAATCATGAAATATCAAAAATCTCTGAATTTTATGTTTTACGATTTTCCAGTATTTTACTTGCTCGTACTATTGAAGAACATCCACGTATCAAGGAGATAAAAAGTTAATGTGTAGTAAAAAAAGAAAAAGTGACCGATTGCTACTAAAAATTTAACAAAACAAAGAAATCCGGTCCGAGAGACTGAGACTCGGGCCTCTTGCTATCGATCGACTTCTTTAATCTCAGTTTGTTTGTGCACTCTTATCGATCAACTGGAAAGGTCAAAGCAGCTTCTTATGGATGGGAGGGGCAACCCATGAAATTTTTAAAAATTCTTGTTTTCATTGTTTTTATCAAGTTTTCAATATTTTGCATGTTGTATTACATGAAAATCGTGAAATTTTCAAAAATCTTAATTTTTTTTGTTATAGTACATGACCGCAAAATCTTCAAAAGTCTTAAGAATTTTCTATTTTTTCGGTTTTTCAATATTTTTTGTATGCTAAAATTCATGAAATGTTAGAAAGTTTCACAATGTTTTGTTTTCTTCCATTTTTCAATATTTTACGTTATAGCACACGAAAGTTATAGCACACGAAAATCGTGAAAGTTTTCAAAATCTCAAATGAATTTTAATTTCTGAAAAATTAAGGGGGTAAGATTAAATTTGTAGCCTCATATGTCCAAGCTTAATGAGAAAATATTACATATAGATAACAAGATGCAATTTGCAGTTTCTGGAAAATTAAGTGGCCAAGACAAATTTGCAGCGTCCAAACTAGATAAAGGAATATTCCTTGGAAGCTTTCTTATATATAATATAGACATAATATAGACATGTAGCTTTCTTGAGATGTGCTTGATACATAATATGTGAAAATATAAGAAATTTGGTATTACTTTGTTGATGGCTTGTTTACTCTAATATGTACAACAGATATCTGGAGAGAAAGCTTCATCAACTGTACAGACAGGATCACTCTCTGACCTTTCAAACCTCGCAAATGCAAGCCTTTATGGCTTTGAGGATTACCATGGGGTGGATATAGGAGTGGTTAAAGCAGTTCGGCTTTGGTACACCCCAGCTGCTGGAGAAATAGAAGTGGAGATCAAACTGCAAGAAGGCGACTCCAAGCTCGGCTTTGCCATTAGCCGTACCGAAGAGGTCCTTTCTATCAAACTTTTTGTTTTACACTTGCATAATTATGTCTGCGTAAGTCCTTATGATGATTGCTTCTTCAATTTATTCTGATTTCGTATGCTTCAATTTACCTTTTGGCATTCTATAATGATGCCAGCAGCAAAACTCGCATCCTTGAGCGACACGGGTATATTGACTGATTAAAATTTATTATTTCTTTATGGCAGTTAAAACAAGTCATCTTCATAGCAAATCTCCAACAATTACTACCTATCAATAACCTTTATCCCTTAGTCTCCTGTTGTTTTTTATTGCCGTATTTATATTCTTGAAAATTTCTCGCTCCAAGTAAATATGTCAGAGGACTTATCTGACATTACCTTTGGGCATGCTTGGCTCAAAAGGGTTGTTTTGGACCTATTTTAACTCCAAAAAGATCGTTTCTTCTCATTTTTTGGATAGAAATTTAGAGGATGGATTGGAGTGTAGATAACTTCGGCTATGTCAACTCCTTAGGTTAAGATAATTTCAGTTCCTAAATTCGAAAATGAAAATTAGATGAGGTATAGCAAGAATAGTGGATTTAAATTTAGAAGAACTCTACCGAATTCCATTTATCTCAACTCCAAAGTCAAGCCGGCCCTCAACGTTCCCGCTTATACATGTACATATTAAAACTTTGTGCTTGTAAATGTTCTGAAAAAAGTTATCTACATGCAAGAAAGAATTACCTTTATAATTGTTAGCAGCCATTAATTGCTTCTTCACGGTATATTAAAGTTCTTCAAGGGGCATTTACCATGTTTCTCACAGAATGGGCTAAATATATCTGTCATGTACAGGGTTTCCTCTACATATCTTCTGTGAGTGATGGAGACGATACTGGAGCAGCTTCAACTCGATCAGGGCTCATATCTCTATACAAAGAAGCAAAAATGGCATCAAAATTACTAGTGATCTCAAGGGTATCCAACGAGAAGGTTCTCCCCTGGATGGTATCTTCTTCAGGAGCTATTCGATGCTTCGACACGGTTTCACTGAGCCATAAGCTATCGCTTCATCGCCATGCATTGAGGCCAATCTTGATCCATTTGCTCATGTGGGACCAGCCATCGACTTCTCTAAGCAACGTGTTTCAACAACGTTTGGTTTTGGATGCACCGAGACCTTTGACACGAGCCAATACGCTCCGGGACTTGGTAATTGATGACGCATCTGAGGCAGCAATTGGGCGAGATACAGCAGGAGATGTTTCATTTAGATCTCACGATTTCTCGTTTCCAAACAGTTGGGTCTAATTCTTTCAGGGTTACTTTGTGAGCTTTTAAGGTTTCTTTGTGCATATAGCGTTGTGGTTCCAGATCTTGGTTATGATTGTTGTAACAGTATAGTCTATAGAATAAAGTGAAGATGAAATATATTTGAATTTGTTTTTTCCTAGATAAATGCAGAGCATGAGCTGCGTGATTGCAGACTTGAAGTTTGATTTTCAGGTGTGTAACATGTTTGCAACAGAACCCTGATTTTTAAATTTTTTTTGGATGAGAACTAAATCCTAAATATTAAAATTCTTTTTTCTAAAAAGTCCCTTCACATTATATTTCCTTCTCGTCCCTTTACAGAAAATATATGATACATATATTACTAGTAAGGGCCCTCGCGTAATGCGTCGATACGAAGTCCAAAATTAAGAAAATTATATTGATTTAAAAATTTATTTTTATATGATTTGCAAGTTGTGATATTTGTTCAAGAACTTCATATGTAAAATGTATGAAGGAAACTTATAAATACTTTGGTATTTGGTATTTTTCTTTAGCTTTTCAATATTTTCCTAGCCATATCATACGAAAATCATTAAAATTTTAAAAATCTTTTTCCCTCGGTTTGTCAATATTTTGATTTTTATAGCAAACGAGAATGACAAAAAAACTCAAAACGAAATTTTAATTTTCAACAATTTGCACGATAGAACACGAATATGGCGAAAATTTAAAAATCGAATATTTTTCTTTGGTTTTTCAATATTATGCTTTTATCGCACGAGAAAATCATGAAATTTTCAAAATTAAAACATTTCTTGATTTCCTCTTTTTCTTTTGTTTAATATTTTTCATTCTATAGCATACGAAAATTGCAAATTTTGAAAAAACCTCAAAATTGTATGTTTTCTTCCTTTTCTAATATTATGCAATGCTACATAGCATAGAAAATCATGAAATTTACAAAAAAAAAATCTCAAATTCTTTTGTTTGTTCGATTTTTTAAAATTTTGCATGTTATACGCGATATTTATGAAAACCCCAAAATTATTTGGTTTTTTTCAAATTTACAATATTTTACATGCTTCCACAAAAAAATGCCAAATTTTCAAAATTCTCAAATTTTTTGTTTTTTTTTCCCAGATTTTCAAGAAGCATTCGAAAATCTCGAAATTTTCAAAAATATAAAAAAAATAATGAATTTTCTTTGATTTTCAATATCTTGCATGCAAAAATCACGAAATTTTCGAAAATATCAAATTTTTATTCGTTCTTTGGGTTTTCAATATTTAGCTTGCTATATCATAAGAAATCATGATATCTTCAAAAATCCCAAAATTTTCTGTTTCTTTCAAATTTTCAATGCCATAGCACACAAATACCGCTAATTTTTATAAAATTCAAAAAAATCTGTTTTCTTGAACCTTTCAATCTTTTGCACACAAAAATCGAGATACTTACAGAGATCTCAATTTTTTTTTGTTTTATTCGGTTTTTCAATATTTTGCTTGCTAGCATGCAAAGATCGCAGACTTAAATATCAAAAATTTCTATTTTCTTCTATTTTTAATATTTTGTTTCTTATAGAACATAAAAATTGCTAAATTTAAAAATCTTTTTCTTTCTTCGGCACAAATTTTTTAAATGTTGTATATCACATGAAAATCGTGAAATTTTTAAAAATCTCAATTTTTTTTTAATGTTTTCTTCGTTTTTTAATAATTTTTCTTGTTGTATAGTGTATGAAAATTGTTGTATTCTTAAAAATCCCAAAATTCTTTTTCTTCGGATTTTCAACATTTTGCCTAATATAACAAAATTCTGATTTGAAGAGTTAATGATATTATAGGCAGACTCAACACTGAAGACCCCAGTGTGATTACCAGCTCAGTTAAGATCATCCTTAATGATAGGATTAACAGAGCACTTGGTAATAGTTATGAATAATATAACCATCTCCTAAATTTCAGATAGCATTATCATAAAAAAGATTTTTGCAAGCATCTAAATTCTTCCAAAAAATCGAGGAATTACAAGTATGGAAACTTCTATTGTTCGTGTTGTAGATGGATCTGCATGCATCAATAGAGTAGCTACCAGATTTACATAACTTCCGCATCCATTTACAGAGATCTTGATAACACCATTTAACAGGCTAATAGGTCTGAAATCTTTTGCTTGTTGTGCTCTTTCCACCTTTGAAATTAGACAAATAATAGCATAATTAATCGTTTCCAAAGAGCGACGCCCTTTGTGAATATAATTAAAGATACCAACTAGTTCCCTTTTCAAAAGATCCCAAAAGTATTGATAGAACATCAATGAGTACCCATCTGGACATGGAGCTTTGTCGGCTCCTAATCCAAAGATGACCACTTTGCTTTCATCTACAAGGGCATCTAGTTGAACAAGAGTAGCTCCGGAGAAAATATCACGCAAATCAACATCAATTCTAAGAGAAGAGTGAGTACCAAGCAATTGATTGTAAAACCTGTGGAAATCCTAATGTATGTCATCAATGTTATTGGTTAAGGAACCAGTAACATCTTAGGCATGAATGAAATTATGATTTTTGTGAAAATGTCATTTTATGTGGGGGGCAGTGGTCATATCATTCTCTTTAAGCCATTGCACTCTTGATTTTTGCTTCCAAGACATCTCTTCTATTATGCAAGTGTCATGAAGCTCAGAGTTCACTTTTGAGCTGTTCCTATTATCTTTAATACCATCCAAGTCAGAAATGTCCCTGAAAAATTATTTTTTTCCTGTGTAAAATACTCCCAAAAAATAGTTTTTCCAGTTTTTCAACAAATTCGTCAAATGCCTGAATTTACAAACAAAAGATTTGATGGGATCCCCATCAGTTTTGAAGTTATTCCAGACAAAGGTAACAAGATCTCTAAAGTGGGGATGTGAGAGCCAGACTTCTTCAAATCTAAAAATATTGTTTCCAGTCATAAAAGTGTTTGTATCAAAGGTAAATGGGGTGGTGACCAGAACAGTTATTAGGCAAGGCATATTGACAAAAGTGAGAAACAAGGGTATACCAGTCATTAGAAACAAGAAACATATCCAATCTAGGAAGACCATTACTCCAAGTATACCTTCTCCTAGGCCCCAGCCAAAGGAATATCATTAAGATTCATGTCGTAAGCCTTAGAGGGGGGTGAATAAGGCTACAAGGCAAACTCAGAGTATTTTTGTGAAAACACAAAATATGCAGCGGAATAAAAGAATTTTAAGTGAACTAAATTATCACGGTCATAGAATCAATCACAGAGTTACAAAATGTAAAAATAGAAACAGATGACACAGAGGATTTTTAACGAGGTTCACCATCTCTGTGGCTGGTCCTTGCCTGAGACTACTGCTCAGGATTCACTAACTCTTTCTTGTGTGGAGAAACCCAGATCTTTTTTTAGGCTCAAATCCGAACCTTTACAGTTACAGGCAGTGAACGTCTAGACTTTTTACAATAGATGCAAGTTCTAAACCTTTACAATTGTGAAGAATTTAAATCTCTCTTCACTAGGTTATTACAATTTCAAGGTTATTACAATCTCAATATACACCAACTTTGGTAATCCTGATGATCTCAAAAAAATTAATAAAATTTAGATTCTTGAAGATGAGGGATTGCACTTTGGAGATTACTAAAAGTTTAAGAATCAATTCAAAAAAGTTTTTCAAAAAGTTAAACAAGTTTAAAACAAATTTCTTCTTCAAAATTTTAACAATCATTCTTTTCTTAAAAGTAGAAAAGTCTATAAACGTTAGAATTCTCTCTGAAAATTTGAATAGCAAATGCTTGAGGGCCAGAGAGCTTTTACAAATTCTAAAATTCAAGAAAATCAAGTTTAAAAGCGAGAAAACATTAGAGACTTCAATGAAACTTGTCCTATTTATAGAACCAGATTTATGGCAGTTGGGGCAGTTAAAATAACTCCCATAAATTATAGGACGGTTAATAGCCGTTGTAAAATCGTTTGTAAACTGAAATTCCCACCAAAATTCAAAAATAATAACGGTTTTAGACGTCTTATAGACGTGTATAAATATGAAATAGACGTTTATATGTCTCATACTTCAGACACAGTTTTAAAACAAGTTTAAAAACAATATTTTGAATTTTAAGGAATTGGTTTTAGAAATTGATATGGATTTTGATTCTAATCTTTTGAGATCATCCTAACTCTAGACTCAAAATAAATGAATGTCTTGAATATCCTCAATGTCGACTTTCTCGTATATATTTTTGATTTTCGTATTGAGTACAATTGTGTGGTTTCGATACTTCATTTGATGTCAGTTGCATTGTATGATTATCCTGATGTATGAGTAACTCCAGTTTGTAGCACTTTGACATATCTGACATAGTCAGTTCTATATATTCATAATTGATATATATATATATATATATATATGGTTTTGTAAATCATAAAAACATAAAGAGATTCTTTAAAAGTTAACAATCTCCCTCTTTATGATATTTTCCAAAACTTTTAATATTATATTCATATGCTCCCCCTTACCATTTGCTTAATATTTCTCCCCATTTTTGGAAATATTAAAAAGTGGTAGATTTAGGATAAGAAAAATATGTATATGAAACATAGGAATAAATGCTTTGAATAAAAGAAAAATGAATAAGAAAATACATGACCAAAATCATAAACCAACTATTCACTACATAAGTCTATTACAACCAAATCGAATTTAAGTTTGCAATATATCGAAATTCAACTTCAAAGCAACATAAATAAATAACTAAAATGAACATATCATCTAGTCGTCGCCATCTCCTTGCTGATGCGGTGGCTCATCACTCGGATGGCGAGGATGGTACTCGAACGGTGGTGGTGGAGGATAGGATGACCGAGAGTATTGATAGACAAAGTGATACTCCGTCCTAGCATTTACTTCATCAATATGAGTTTGAAGATGACCAAAGCGATTGTTTACATTTAGGTTCAAATCATCGAAACGTTAAAAGAATTGTTGCGAGAAATCTTGGAAATATTGCGGAGTTTGTTGAAATTGAGATTGTGGAGGTTGTTGTGGTTGTCGAGGTTCATGACATGGTGAATGTGGAAGAGAATGTGGTGGTGAATGGATTAGTTGTGGAGAAGCTTGTAAACCATATTCATCCAAACCCATAAGACGAACGTTTAATATCCCAAAATCTTTGTCGGAGGCATGAATATTTTGATCAATATTTGGATCGATACTAACATCTTCCAAAATTTTAGTAATGACCTTCCCATAGTAAAGAATGATGGACTTTGATGGAAGAAAAGTCCATATTGATTAATTATGAAGGAGAGAAGGTTGACCCTAATATTGCTAACACACAATAGGTATGTAATTTGTGTATAGAATGCAACTTATCACGACTACCTGTTTTAAGGTAAATGGTGTGACCAAGTAGAAATGAAAGAACACGAAGGAGAAGGTTTCTAGTATATGGATCGTTAAACATATGGGGATTTTTATCACCATGTAGCAATCTCAAAACATGTTCATAAGTAACGCCTTGAGGGAAATGTGCAAATGTTTCTAAGGATTCATTAAATATTTCAACCCCTTTGGAATATTTAAAATTCTAGCGATGGAAAGGGATAAAATTGTGATAGTGCGGCGTTGTAGCCGCGTGCGGATGACATTTTGGTTGTCTTAATTACTAAGCATGTTAGAGTAAGATAAACGAAATTGGAATGGATGGTACAATCAAGAGTGACTATAGGAATCCAACTTTGATATTTGAGAAGTGTATTGAAATGGAAATTGGCAATTTCATTTAGTCGAACTCTAGCGCCGGTGACGATCTTCTTCACTAGGTGATTGTAAAGAAAGGAAGCATCTTGAAAGATAAACTCAAAGAGAACGTCTTCTTCTTCGACTTCTTCGGGAATGTCAGTTGGCTCTGTTTCTTGATCGTTGGTCTCATTATCACTCTCTTCTTCGATGGGTTGAGAAGGAGGAGAACGAGCACGTCGTCGTCGCTTGAATGTTGAGGAGTCACCAACTTCACTTCTTGTTGGTCTCACCATTGGTAAGTTTTAGAAATTTTGGAGAAAAATGATGAATTTTGTGAGAAATGATGAAAAATAAATATGAGAGAGGAAAGAGAAGAGGATTCTCTGGTTGAGATAGGATTTGAGAAGTATTTAGGTATTTATATAGGGCAAATAGACGTCTAAGATTGAAAGGGTGCATTCAAGGGTCACAACTTTTCAGAATCAGATCTGAAAAATTTGACGGCCATAGACGTCTGATAGAAGTCTATAGTTTTATTTACCGCACAATAAAAATAAAAAAAATAGTGCAACTTAAATATTGGTTAATAATAGGTTTTTGGTGATGTTTATGTTTGGTTTATGGTTTTATCATATATATATATATATATATATATATATATATATATATATATATAGAGAGAGAGAGAGAGAGAGAGAGAGAACAGATCCTATAGGGCGGGTTCGCGTTTTTAAAAACGCGAACCTGAATGAGGACCGTTGGATCATTTGTTTGCATTCAACGGTTAAGATTAATATACCTTAAAAAATCTTTTCTTACTGGAACAAATTAGCTTAATAAATCTTTTATTACTGGAACAAATTAGCTTAATAAATCTTTTCTTACTGGAACAAATATTATTCTCCATGATTTTAGCGATCCTCTTTTTTTTCCCTCGCTCCTATATCGATATAATGTTATATTGAAAACTGAAATTTTATATTGCATAAAAATGCCTTCTTTAGTCTTTTAGGTTGTTTTTCTTTTCCTTTTGCATTTATAAAATGAATTGAATAATTCATTTTATAAATGCAAAAGGAAAAGAAAAAACAACCTAAAAGACTAAAGAAGGCATTTTTATGCAATATAACATTTCAGTTTTCAATATAACATTATATCGATATAGGAGCGGGGAAAAAAAGAGGATCGCTAAAATCATGGAGAATAATATTTGTTCCAGTAAGAAAAGATTTATTAAGCTAATTTGTTCCGGTAAGAAAAGAGTTTTTAAGGTATATTAATCTTAATCGTTGAATGCAAACAAATGATCCAACGGTCCTCATTCAGGTTCGTGTTTTTAAAAACGCGAACCCGCCCTATAGGATCCGTTCTCTCTCTCTCTCTCTCTCTATATATATATATATATATATATATATATATATATATATAATTTGAATTAAAAGCATAAAATTCAAACAAATACAATATGAGTAATAAAAACATGCACATGTTTAACATACATACTAAAATAGAATTAAACTAACAATACATAAACCAAATGCATAAAAGCAAAAAAAAATACAACAAACATACTTCAGTAAACTAAAAGACACAAAGTAAACAACATACACATCTTTGATTACAAACACCGATTATTTTATAAGTGTGGTAGATGCTTCCAAATTTTGGTAGTTTTTGACTCTTTCTCGGTGATGAACTCCTTGACTCGATCAAATGCTTGAATAACCGTCTCACACTTCTGAAGACGTCCAATAAACAACATACGTTCATCCGGACCCGGGTGAACGCAATACAGATCATTTTTCCCGGACTCGAAGCCCATAGGAGCATGATAGTATCGTTGTGCATTAGGATTGGGGGCCGATGATCCCTGTGGAGGAGGATCAACGGAAGGAGCATTCTCATCGTTTGTAGGAGAATGGAACGAATTTTTCTCTACAGGATCTTCGGATGGATTCTCTTCTGACGTAGGAGGTGAAGGGGATTTCGAAAACGAAAATGGAAGAATGCGCATTGGGTTAAGGGTGCTCCCAATTGATGAAATTGGTTCATCCTTAATTTTCTTTATTAAGCAATCGGCTTCTTCAAGCACATGAGTGTTTCGAGTTGACATCGTTCTCTTCGATATTATAAATAAAATTGTTTTTGTAAAAGAGAAGAGAGAGAAAGAAAAAGTTTTCTGGAATTTTGCCTTTCGTTTTCCTCTTATTTATAGGGAAAACCCAAAAAGAGAAACTCAGAAATCATGTACAAAAACGGGAAATTTGAATTTGAAATTCAAAATCAAAAAACTGCTCTGCAGTTTTATAAGCAATAGACGTCTCTGAGACATCTAAAAAATTTGTTTTGTTTTTTTATTTAATATGTTAATTTTATGTTTCTAATTCTGACATATTTAGTTCACCTCTAATTATTGCAAAACGAGTTCTATCTAAGGGTTTGGTGAAAATATCGACCACCTGCGGATCGGTCGGTATGTATTCAAGAACAATATCACCTTTATGATAGTGATCTCGTAGGAAATGATATTGAACATTTATATATTTGGTTCAACTATGCTGGTCAGCGATTTTGGTTATTTGAACCGTGCTTGTGTTGTCACAGAGTATAGGTATCTTAGATATTAATTCCTTATAGTCTTCTAAGATATATTTTATCCATAAACTCTGTACGCAACATGCACCGGCGGCAATGCATTCTGCTTCAGCAGTTGATAGTGTTGCTGATGCTTGTTTCTTGGATTGCCATGATATAAGGCAATTTCCTAGAAAATGACTTGTACCACTAGTATTTTTACGGTCGGTTTGACTTCCAGTATAATCGGCATCTGAATAATTTATTAAGTGAAACATGTTATTTTTCGGATATCATAACCTTAGATTGACAGTGCTTTTGAGATATCTAAAGATTCTCTTGACCGCTACCAAGTATGAATCTCTAGGATCAGCTTGGAACCGTGCACAAAATCAGACGTACATTATATCATGTCTACTGGCAGTTAAATATAATAAACTTCTAATCATACCTTGGTAGAGTTGTATATCTACAGCCTTACCGGTTTCATCCTTGGTGAGTTTGTTGTTGTTGCCATGAGTGTCTTACAAGTCTTTGCATCTATTAAGCCGAACTTCTTGATAAGTTCCTTTTTATACTTAGATTGATTGATGAATAGTCTTTCTGAACTTTGTTTGATTTGAAGTCCGGGGAAGAAGTTCAGTTCTCCCATCATACTCATCTCAAATTTATCATGCATAAACTTAGAGAATTTTTGGCAGGGCTGCTCATTAGTAGAACCGAATATAATATCATTAACATATATTTGAACTACTGTGATATCCTTTCCATAGGATTTAGTGAATAATGTTTTATCTACCATCCCTTTCGTATACCCTATCTTGAGTAGAAATGTACTGAGTCTTTCATATCAAGCCTTAGAGGCTTGTTTAAGACCGTACAATATCTTTTCCAATTTGTATACATACTCGAGATGTTTGTGATCTTCAAAACCTGATGGTTGTGCTACATATACTTTTTCATCTATTGTCCTATTCAAGAAAGCGCTTTTCACGTCCATTTGAAATACTGTAAAGTTTTTAAAACAAGCAAAGGCTAATAATATCTTTATAACCTCATGTCGAGCCACGGATGCATAAGTTTCGTCATAATCCATTTCTTCGACTTGATTATAATCTTGAGCAACCAGTCGTGCTTTTTTCTTACGATATTCTCCGACTCGTCTAACTTGTTTCTAAAAATCCATTTAGTGTCTGCAATTGGTGTATTATTAGGTTTTGGAACTAATTTCCAAACTTTATTTCTTTCAAATTGATTTAATTCTTCTTGCATTGCTTCTATTCAATACTCATCATTCTCAGCCTCTTTAAAATTCTTTAGTTCTATGACTGAAATGAATGTTGAGCTGATACATAAGTTAAATCTTGATAATCTAGTGACCACTCCTTTATCTATATCTCCTATAATTAAATCTTTAGGATAGTTTCTGTTGAATTACCGATCTTTAGTAAGAGAAGTATCGACTACTTGCTCTTATTGATTGATTTCAACCTCTGTATTTGGTGATGGATTATCCGAACCTGTTATTATGATTGGATCATTATCATTATGATTTGAGGAGTTGGTTTCAACTTCTACATCTGATGATAAGTTATCCGAACCTTTTATTATGATTGGATAATTGTCATAACGACTTGAGAAGTTGGTTTCATCGAATTGGACATCTGATGATGAGTTATCCCTTCATCGTATTTAGAATTGAACTTGCCTAAGTTATCTATGATGTTAAGTATGTAGCATTTGCAACCAAATACTTTGAAGTATTTTATATTAGGTGTTTTACCGTAAAATAAGTCATATGGTGTTTTATTTAAATATTTTCTAATTATTACCCTATTTATTATATAGCAAGAAGTGTTAATTGCTTCTGCCCATAAGTATTTTGGTAAATGATTTTCATTCAGCATGGTGCGTGCCATTTCCTGTAAGAAACGATTTTTTGTTTCAGCAACTCCATTTTGTTCTGAAGTCCTGACACAGGAGAATTCATGTTTGAAACCTTTCTCATTACAATATTTTTCAAATACTTGGTTTTCAAACACTCCCCCATGATCACTTCTTAACTTTGATATTCTTAAATTCATTTCGTTTTGAAAAGATTTTAAAAGTTTTAAATGTCTCATCTATGATTTTTAAGAAGAAACCCCAAGTAAACCTTGAGCAATCATCTATTATTACATATGCATAAAATTTGCCTCCTAAACTCGCATTGCGACTAGGACCATATAGATCCATATGAAGTAATTGGAGTGGAGTTTCAATTGAAACGTTATTTTTAGGTTTAAAAGACATTTTAATTTGTTTTACTCTTTGGCAGGCATCACATAATCTATCTTTCATAAACTTTAGACTGGGTATGCTTTTGACTAGCTTATTTCTTGTAATTTTAGATAAAATATCCATTGAGAAATGACATAATCTTCTATACCAGAGTAATCGGTCTACTTCATTGTTTGCTATTATACATGTAATGTTTGGATTTTTAAAATCTTGTATATATATTATATATATGTTTTGGTATCTTTTATCAGTTAGGACTATTTTATTATCATATATTATATTGCATGTGTCTTTTTTAAAAACTACATTATACCCTTTATCGCAGAACTGGCTAACACTAAATAGGTTATATTTTAAATTTTCTATATATATTACATCTTTTATGATAATTGAGTTAGATGAGTTATTATAGCAAATATCACCTTTACCGATGATCTTGCCTTTATTGTTGTTGCTAAAATTGACACTGCCACTTTTTCTCTTAATAGTGTTTCGAAACTTTGAATGTTTCCGGTCATATGCCTCAAACAACCACTATCAAGTATCCTTCGACTGCTACGTTTTTGGACGTCTTGCAATATAACAAGAAAAAGGTGTTACTTTTGGGACCCAAACCATTTTAGGTTGATTAAGAATAAAATTGTATTTATAAGTGGAATTATTTTTAATGTGGCAATATTGTGATATGTGTCCTAATATGCAACAATAGTCACACGTTGAATTATTATATTTGTTACCATATTTGTAATAATAATATTTAGGTCTATAAGGTTTAGTTTTAGGAACTAACTCTGTATGTTTATTAAAACCTATTTCTACTTTATCACGGTATTTAATGGACTGTCTTAACAAAATATCTAAATTATTTTTACTTTTAGTAAAATTCAAAATCATTTCATCTTTTATTTCTATTCGTTTAAGATCAAAAATTTCTAATTTATTTGTTTCAATTATATTTTCTTTAGCTAAGATTACAGACTTAATTAAGTTTTTCATTTAAGTTTCCGTTGTCTAATTTAACTTCACTTAATTCATTTTTAATTACTATTTTTGAATTATTTTTTACGATTAATTTAGTCTTTAAAATTTTATTTTTAGACTTAATTATCCTTAAGAAAATGACAAAGACTAATCAAATTTATTTTACTAAGAGATTCAATATCAAAGTCGTCGTCGATTACCTCATCATCTAGTGCTATGAAGCACATGTTGGCGACTTCTTCGATTTCCGAGTCACTAAAATCTGTGTCGTTCCAAATTGCTTAAAACGAACGCTTTTTCTGATTTCTTCTTTGACTTCCATTTGTCTTTGTTGAGAGTTGGACACTCGGATTTCAAATGTCCTTCCCTATTGCACTTAAAATAACGCAAAGTTTTATTAGAATTTAAATTCTTGTTAGACTTATATATACCTTTCTTTTGAAGAAATCTTCTGAGCTTCAGATGCTTGAAGTTCTTGCAATATGGGTCATTTCTTCATCGCCGCTTTCATAATCACTTGATGATTCTTTAGGCTTTGATTTGGTAGTTGCCTTTAGTACGATATTTTTTTAGTATCATTTTCTTGTTTTTGCTTAAGATCTCCTAGTCGAATCTTGTAGGATTTTAGTTTTTCTGTAAGTGTGTCAACTTTCAATGAGGTCGTGTCATTAGCTTCTTCGATGACGGTGATTTTAGGTTGCCATGAAATCGTGAGAGATCTAAGCAACTTGTAACACTTTTCTTTATTATCGAATTTCTTCCCTAAATTGAAAAGTCCGGTAATGACATTATTGAATCGAGAATACATGGAGTCGGTCGATTCATCATTTTTCATTTGGAACATCTCATATTCATGCATGGGACGGTTGATCTTACTCTCTTTGACGTAACCGGTTCCTTCATGGGCAGTCTGAAGAGTCGTCCAGATTTCGTTAGCAGTCTGACACATTGAGATTCTATTGAATTCTTCTAAATTTAATGAATAATGAAGTGCATTTATTGTCTTGACATTTAACGTCATCAATCTTTTATCAGCATCAGATAATGGATTTGTCGAAGGAGAAACAAAAGAATTTTCAATAATTTCTAAAACTTCTAGATCGATACATTGGAGAAAAACTTTAATCTTGGTTTTCCAAAATTGATAATTAGTACCATTGAAAAGAGGAGGAAGATTAATGGCTTGTCTTTCCATTTGGTTTGTCATAGGATCAGAAACTCAAAAGGTTTATCTTACAAACAAGTAACATGGCTCTGATACCAATTGAAAGCTTCCTCAGAGGGGGGTGAATAAAGCTATATGTATTTTTGCAAAAACAAAAAATATGCAGCAGAATAAAAGAATTTTAAGTGTACTAAATTTTCACAGTCACATAATCAATCATAGAAGTACAAAATGTAAAAATAGACATAGATGACAGAGAGAATTGTTAACGAGGTTCATCACCTCTGTGGTTGGTCCTCGGCTGAGACTACTGCTCAGGATTTACCAACTCCTTCGCGGATGGAGAAAACTAGATCTTTTCTCAGGCTCAGATCCGAACCTTTACACTTGCAGGCAATGAACGCCTAGACATTTACAACAGGCGTAAGTCCTAAACCTTTACAATTATGAAGAACTTAAAACTCTCTTTACCGGGTTATTACAATTTCAAGATTATTGCAATCTCAATATACAACAACTTTGAAAATCCTAATGATCTCAAAAGGATTAATAAAATTTAGATTCTAGGAGATGAGGGATTGTACTTTGGAAATTACTAAAAATTTAGGAATCGATTCAAAAAAGTTTTTCAAAAAATTAAACAAGTTTAAAACAAATTTCTTCTTCAAAATTTTAACAATCTTTCTTTTCTAAAAAGTAAAAAATTCTAGAACGTTAGAAAGATTGCTTCTCTCTGAAAGTTTGAATAGCAAAGGCTTAAGGGCTTGAGAGAGTTTTTACGAATTCTAAAATTCAAGAAAATCAAGTTTTAAAGGAGAGAAAACGTTAAAGACTTTAATGAAACTTGTCTTATTTATAGAAACAGATTTAGGGCAGTTAAAATAACTCCCCCTAAATTATAGGACAGTTAATAACCGTTGTAAAATCGTTTGAAATCTGGAATTACCACCAAAATTAAAAATTAAAAATAATAATTGTTATATACGTCTGTTAGACGTCTATAAACCTGAAATAGACATCTATATGTCTGATACTTCAGACACGGTTTTAAAACAAGTTTAAAAACAATATTTTAGATTTTAATGAATTGGTTTTAGAATTTGATATGGATTTTGATTCTAACCTTTTGAGATCGTCCTGACTCTAGACTCAAAATAAATGAAAAGGTCTTTGATGATGCTCACAAGTGGTGTCTCCTCATATTACGACACATGGCGGATGACTTGTCCCGAAGGCTACGCAGGTGGAATAAATGAGCTGCATTATGAGGATTCCTCGGGACTTCATCCCGAGGAATGTGTCTGACCTTCCAAGAGACTTTCCTGAATACATTCCACCTTCGCCTAGGAAACTACTAACAACTCGTCTCCGAGCTATCTCAGTCTCCTTGGTCGTCTCCGAGCTCCTGATATGCCGAGCTTCCTCGGCCTCCCGGCTCGCCTCCGAGCCCCTAACGTGCCGAGCTTCCTCGGCCTCCCGGCTCCCCTCCGAGCCCCTGACGTGCCGAGCTTCCTCGGCCTCCCGGCTCGTCTCCGAGCCCTTGACGTGCCGAGCTTCCTCGGCCTCCTCGATCAACCAGGAGTGCGGACCCCATGCGCCCTGCAACGGCTCCACGTATATCGCCAGGGCGAGATCTCCGCCTCCCCATGATCCGCGTCCCACGCTAGTGCATTCTTCCATTAATGGGCGCATCCCGCCATTAATGGGTGCATCCCGCTATTCAAGGCGAGAATAACGCGGGGGCGTAACTGACGGCGGTGATCTCGCACCCGCTCGCTCCAAGAGACCCCTCTATAAACCCCCCATCAGACGACTCAGGTATCTGATTTTTATCTCAATATGCCGCTACTCTGTTCCTATTCCCCGGCTCTAACTTGATCGTCGGAGGGTCCTACGGTGGTCGCCCATCCCGGGACTTCTTTGCAGGTAGCTCGGCGTCCAACACCAACCCATTAAGATCCACACTCATCAACTCCTAAACTAAATCTCAGCCGTACAAGACCGCCATCGCAGGATTGACGGATGACAGCATCTGAAGGAGATCCGAAACTCCATCAGTTGGCGTCATCTGTGGGAACGAAAGACTTATTTTGTTCCACTAAAAAAATTTGATCTTCTGCCCTCGATCCAATGGCGAGCGACGACCGCAACGATCCAAACACGAGCCGCCACAACGGAGGCGGGAGCGGCTCGCCTCCCCCTCCTAATGCTATCCACGCCTTGTCCGTCTTGATAGACCGGCTTACGACAATGGTAGATGCCCTCATCCGCGTTCAAGCAACGGGCCCTACCCACCAGAGCGCGACTCCCCCTCCTCGGGATAACGATGTCCGCCGAAAGACCGGCGGGCACACTCAAGCCCTCGATCTACCTCACCCTCGTCCCAACGCCACTGAGCGCCGGCGGGCCAACTCCGGCCACCTTAACCCACACGCGGCGACTGATTCCATGACCCGCTGGGCGACGGACAGCTCCACGTCACGGTCCCAGGGAAGACTGGGCCATCGTCTTGATGCCCGTCGCGCGTTTTCTCCTCCTGAGGAGGTGTCAGTCAGCTCGCCTGCTTCTAGGCATTACCGACGTCCCCACTCTCGCCGGGATCGCATGAATGACGAGCGCAGGGACCACTCGAGAAAGGCCTCGCCCGAGGATCTGAGACACCTGATAGAGCGGAATCAAAGCCGCACCCTGATGCAGACCCGTAGCGGGGGTAGCCACCACTCCGACTGTGCAGAATCCTCAGGTTAACACCACCGACTCGAGGCCCTCGAAAAGAAAATCGAGGGCATACGCCGGGATGGCCAAGCGTTCGGCGAAGGGGCTCGATACTCCGCCGATTCGCTAACGAAACCCTTTATGGAAGAATTGATGGCCGTGCACGTCTCGTCCAGAAACAAACCGTCCAAGGTGGACCTCTTCGACGGGAAATTCGACTCGAAGGACCATCTAGACACATTTACGGCGGACATGAGCTTATAGGATAACTCCGACGTTGCCTAATGCCGAGCCTTCCCCACCACCCTCATCCGGGCTGGACGGGACTGGTTCCGAGGACTTACGCCACGCTCCATCACGACCTTCGACGAGCTGGCCTCCCAATTCCTCGGTCATTTCGTCGGGAATCGACGGCAGAAGAGGACGGTCGACTATCTGTTCATCATCAAGGGCGGAGACAAAGAATCCTTCAAAGGATATGTCACCCATTTCTACAACACGCTCCTCGAGGCCCCCGAGCACCGCGACGAGACGGTCATCACCGCGCTGAGGTCGGGTCTTAGGCATAAAGAATGGCTCCGCTCTTTTGCATTAGCGCAACCTAAGACCATGGCCGAGATAAAAGCCAGGACAGAACGGGAGATCCAACTCAAGTCCGAAGTGAACTCAAATCTGCCCAGAGGCGACCAAACCGACCAAAAGAAGCCGGGCAGAGAGGAGAAAAAGAAAGTCAACTGACCAAAACCTTACTCCCCGAAGTTCCAGGAGTACACTCCTCTTAACATCATCTAGACCGAGCTGCTGGAGGAGGCAAAGGGCGAGAGGTTCTTCAATATCCCGCCGGTGACCCAAAGGGCGGCCAAGCGTCTCTGAGGCCCATACTGTTCCTTCCATCGGTCGCAGGGCCACCCGACCGAAAATTGCAAACAACTCCGCGACTACATCAAGGAATTAATCCGCTCCGGCCACCTGGCGAAGTACTTGCGGGACAAGCGGCAGGCAGAGCGGGAGCAAGAGAACCAGCCTCCTCCCGGGGAGTTAACGATCGGGAAAATCATGGTCGTCACCCGGATCCTGCTCGGGGAGCTGGCGAATGAATTCATTAGAAACCTTGACTACTTGGATCTTGGATTGGCTAGCAAACGTGGTCATGGTCAAAAAGGCGAACGGGAAATGGCGCATATGCGTCGACTTCATGGATCTGAATAAGTCCTGCCCTAAAGACAACTATCCCCTCCCTCAGATAGACCAGCTAGCGGACAGCTCGGCCGGCCACAAATTACTAAGCATCATGGACGCTTTCTCCGGTTACAATCAGATCCGGATGAACCCGGCAGATGAAGAAATTACCGCGTTCACCACGGATCGGGGGGTATGTATACTGTTACAAAGTGATGCCCTTCGGACTTAAGAATGCTGGGGCTACATATCAGCGCCTTGTTAACAAACTGTTCAAATCACAGATCGACAGGAACATGGAGGTTCATGTCGACGACATGCTCATAAATTCATCCGCATCGGACGGGCACACCAAAGATCTCGGCGAGACATTCGACGTCCTGCGCAAATACAAAATGAAACTGAACCAAGCTAAGTGCGCATTTGGGGTCACCAGCGGTAAATTCCTCAGGTTCATAGTTACCCACCGAGGAATCGAAGCGAACCCAGAAAAGATCAGCGTCATTCTCAACATGGCAACACCGAGGAGCTTCTTCGATGATGAAGCGAATATCTCGGCACTCCGGACCAACTTAGACGTATTATTGGAAAAGCGGGATCGATCGCAGATCAGAGCAGCCGCCTATCAACAACAAACTGCTCTCTACTACGACGCTCAAATTAAAGCATCGCGCCTTCAAGCCAGGAGATCTAGTCCTGCGAAGGAACGAGTTCGTAGATCAAACAAGGCTGCACAAATTCTCCCCAAAATAGGACGAGCCATTCCTCGCAGCAGAAGCATTTCCCGGTGGTGTGTATCGCTTGCAAGACGCCGGGGGCGTAAGTTTCTTCGGCCCTACAATGCCGAAAAACTCAAATTGTAAAAATAAGCATGCCTTCTTTTGAAAAAATGTAATTCTTATTGACATTGAATTAAATCTCCTGAGCTAGGTCTTCTCATAAAGAAGACCTTTTTCACAACTTTTGTTTCTTTCTCGGTTCCGAGACCCCTAGACTTGTATTAAAAACTGTGTAAAATATACTGAGGGAATAAAAGAGACAATACGCACCAAAAAAGAACTTTGTTCATTAAAAAGGTGTTATGAGCTCCCCCGCCTTACAAAAATTACAACAAAGGGGGCCGGAGATCAAGGCCGCTTTGTCGATGGTATCCCGAGGAAATCCCCTCCAACCGATCCGATGTAGCATCGTTCTGTTCCCTTCGGCGGTACTCAAGAACCCTAGACACCATGGACTCCGCAGGTTCCTCGTCCGCCGAGTTTGATGCAACGACCTATCTTTGCGGAAACTCTCGAGCAAAAGGTCCACCGAGCAGCTTCTCTGCCCGGTCATCCACCAGCGGGTAGCTTCCTGCCCAACTGTAACAACCCTAATTTTTATACACTTTTTCCTATACAATTTTTTTTCAAAATATTTTTTTAAAAATCCACAAAGGGGTTTTTAAGCCTGAGCACAAGATTTAGGTAATTATTTTTGTTTTTAATTACAAGCTACAAGAATGAAATAACTCCATTTTTAGTGTACAAGAAATTACTTTAAATTTAATGAATACTAGAAGTATTTATTCTTACTGCTATCAGTTTAAGTAATTAAAAACCATAATAATTACAAGAAAGAGCTTGTAGCTCATTGGTAATACCTTGCACTGCTGAACCAAGTCACCGGAGTTCAAATCCCATGCCCCACATTATTTTTGTATTTATTTTGTTTTGGAAGTCAACGGTAAAAAGGCCATAACTCCCAAAATATGTACTGGACAACAAAAAGTAAAAATACCAAGTTGTTCCTCAGGAAAACCCCCGGCCATGGGACCCTTGACTCGGCCCGACTCGACGCCTCCGGCCGGAGAATCGGCCGACTCGGTCCGGCCGATCCGGCCGGACGGCCGAGTCACCAACTGAGAAAAGTTGTCTCTTGACTTGGTCAACCCTCTTGCATACTTATTATACCTGGATCGGTTTTGATTTGGCCAATAAATCCCTTTTACTCCTAGGTTTAATGATTTTTAATGTTTTTTTTATATTTTCTTTTAATATTTTTAATCCAAACCCTAACCCTAGCCTAGCCCTATATAAAGACCCCTATCCTCTACCATTTCACCTCACCACTCTAAGTCTACTCTCTCAAATTCTCGAGAACTCGGTACGAAGAGTAAGAAGCGAAGCGCTGCCGAAATCGACGACGGATTCCGGCGACCGGATCAGAACCTTCGCGACGCTTTCGACGAATCGGCAACCACCACATCCATTAGCTTCATTAGCTTGTCCAAACCGTAAGTCCCAACCCCTCTATCTCTCTTTTCTATAAGTATAAAAATACGACTTTTTGGAACCCGACGGAAATCGGACAAACCGATTTCCGATTCGGTTTTTCTATAAATTTCCACTTGTCACCTAATACATATTATCTACCCATATTCATGTTGACTATTAATCACCCATAAACCAATTTAATCAAACTTTTTCACATGAAATGATAGCTTCTTTGCTAAACCGTATTCTTTTTATAAAAATACCATGAAGTTCATTTTTCTTAGTTTAATCAATTACCTCACTCCTAAATATGTTTATCTTGATCACAAAACTTGTAGAACTCAATTTGAATGAAATTTCACACATAAAATGATAACGTTTTCGAATACCGTATTCTTGCGCTATAATACCTTTAAGTTTAACATAGCATGTTTTACCTTTAAAACTTCACCAAAACTTAATATAAGTCACGGGGTAATGACCTACCCCTACACACACTCAATATAACCCTAATTGATAAATATCAAAAATACAGAATACGAAATTACAGGACTTTTCACTAAAATACCCTAATCTTTATAACCTTTATTGTAAGCTTTAAGTTATAAACATTTCTAAGTAAAATCTTTTAATAAAATGAAAGCACGATTGGTCATGGACATCGATCGTTTATCTAAACTGACTTTGTGGTGTCTAGGCTAGGCAAGTGAGCTTGGGTAACTTTAAAAGGCCCGTCTCACGATTCGTGAGCGGATCCCTCCCTCCTCACTTGTACTTACCTGGCCACAATTGGCGGTGAAGAGGCGATTTGAAGTTTCTAATGACTTATCGTTTAGACCTTAGAAGTAGGCTAGTTGGCTTAGGAAACCCTAACAACTAAAATACGGAAAACTATACTTTTTGCAATTAAATACCCCATATTTATAAAAACCGTTTTCCAAAATGAAAAGTATTTGTTAAACCTAAGCAAAGCGCCGCTACAACCCATTTTTGGGGAACCTGTTAGGGATAGTACGGTTCATCGTGCACCCGCAAGCTAGTAGTACGAGATTCAGACCTCCGCAAGGAGCATTTGGTCTCGAAAGGTTCAAAATACGATATTTAGGGAAAATGAGATTTTTTTTAATAAAATATTTATATAAAATTATTCATGTGTTAATATATATATAATTATCATTTAAACACCTATTTTATCATAATATAAAGTTTCCACATTTTTCTAAAAAAAAATTACAAGATTAAAAGTTACACTAAAATACCATGAATTTCAGATAAAACAATTAATACTTTTATTAGGATATATTCACTAGAATAACACAAATAAAATTCACATTAATTATAACAATAAAGACGATTATTAAATACTTGAGGTGTATTTTGAAAACTATACAAAAGTACTTTTTACATAAACCCCCTTCAAGTTTCACAAATTACAATAAGGCCCCTAACTAATATTGAACTTCAAATTTATCTTTCTTTTAGTCTGATTCGGGTTAGAGTCTGACTAATTTCTGACTTGAATATGATTCAAGTCAATCTATATTCTTTTATATACCAACACAACTTGAATACATGAATTCCTGAATCCAGTTACCAATATATTCCTTTTGACTGAATCAAACCATGGATATTCATCCATTATCCTGATATTCCATTTACCTGATTATACAGTTGCAACATGTTTACTGATATCATGGTTTTGGTCAGTCACACAATTTACATATTCCAATACTACAATATTGTTAAAACACTACGGGGTTTAAGGGGTAGATTGGTACGGAAGGTGTTAAAGGTGGCACGAGGTGGTCAGATTAAGACACCTAACCTGAATCCTATTGCTGTTGTACCGTGGCATAACGGTTCCTTGTACTTTCCTTTTGCCCTGATCTCTAGCATATAGAGATCCCCCTCGTATACACTGGCATCCTTCTGTACCAAGCTACAAACAACAGCATTACACAATGTTTCATAATATCCGACAATATAACACTTTAGAAAATCTATATACTGTTACTCTATCATTCTCATTCTCCTTATTCTTTGGGACTTACCGAGCGATCTGTTCGCTGACGACATTCTATTCTTTCTTCTTTGAATGTCGTCAGGTGCGTTGGACCAAGCTGAAATCGAGCCCACCGGTGAAGATTTTGAGCAGTTCCAGGAAGACCCAGAGCTCTAGATACTGTACCTTGTTCTTTTCAGTTTATTTCATTTTCTGTTATGCCACTGTTTAGGCATTTCTTTTCATTCCAGTTGTATTTTCTTTTCATGCATTGTACAAAGAATGTTATTAATAAAAGTTGCTGTTATTTCAATATCATTTGTCTCTTGTGATTATTTTATATTGCTTAGCTACGCTTAGCGTATGTACTTCTGAGTACATACGTAGCGGACCTCGTCACGTCCACTTCGCCGTACACTGGGAAGCGGGGCGTGACAGGTTTTGTTGGTGGCCCATGCAGGTCAGAGCTGTATGAATCCCTGTCATGCAGTTCTGGTCTGCGTGAACAACCTAAGCAATATAACACAAGAACCAGCAACTAAAACATTCTTTACAATTCATGTCCCTTGAATCTTACAAATTTCTATTCCTTGAATCTTATCATTCCATATATTTGAATCTGTCTTAACCCAAATTTTTCTTCAAGGTCATGGATTCCCCGAACAACACCAGCACCAACGTTAACAACACCCCTCCAGCACTACCTCTCACACCAGTTGTTCCGGCACCACCCACTGAGCAAACGATGATATTCGATGCGATCCGCAGTCTTCTCGAGGGACAGCAACAACTTCTGAGTCGTCCCGAGACAGATGCACCGGGAATAAAGCAATTCAGAGCTTTGCACCCAAAACAATTCTCGGGTAAAGGAAGCCCTCTCGAAGCAGAAGAATGGGCACAAAGCATCGAAGACGATCTGGCAGCAGCCCAAGTGCCAGATAACGCTTGGGTCCGTGTAGCGAAGCTACAGCTCACGGATAATGCTCGCAATTGGTGGAAGGCGGAAGAAACCCGTCTGGCACAGCCGATTGAATGGAAGACATTTCGCGAGAAGTTTGACGCGAAATATTTCCCTGTAACTGCCAGGTTCGCTATGGAGCAGCAGTTTATTCATCTACAGCAAGGATCAATGTGGGAGAAATCGGTAGATGAATACGATACTGAGTTCACTATGTTGAGCCGGTAAGATATGTCACAATAGTTCAATTTTTAAATATCACATACTACACAGCTAACACAATCTTTAAGCAGATTCGCGGCACACCTGAAACCGACGGACGAGATCAGAGCCCGTCGTTTTCAGCAAGGTTTGGACACAGAGATCAAGGCTGCTCTAGCCACAGGAAAGTTTTTGACTCATGAGGAAGCCCTAGAAGCTGCCCGCAGTTATGAGGCAGTCATAAAAGAGAGGGGCAGACCTCAGTCTGTAGGAGTCAAGCGCCCTGCCAACCAGATGGTAGGTGGAGCCACGTCCAGACCACCCTTCGTGCCGAGGCGACCCGGAGTACCAACTCATCGTCCTAGCCCAGCCTTTTGCACTTACTGCAAGAGAACTGGACATATGATGAAGGACTGCCGTCGAGCCAACCGCCTCTGCTTAGTCTGCGGTTCAGCCACTCATGATATTGGATCTTGTCCCCAAAGGCAGAACTCGGTTGCTGCACCCAGGCCAGCAAATACTTATCAGCAGCGACCAGCTCTTCCGGCACCTGCTCCCAGACTTGCACTGCCTGCACCACCTAGGGGACCACAAGCTGCACCACATCCTCGACAGTTCCATCAAGCTCAAAGGAACGTTCAGAGGAATGCTCCTCAGGCTAGGAGGAATGTGCCAAAGCTCCAGGCTTTCATGATGTCTGTGGAAGAAGCTGATGCCACTGGCCAAGTCATTACTGGTAAATTTTCTTTCTCAAAACTCATCTTTTAGTCTTGTTTACCTACACACTTTCCCTATACCTAAACCTATCCCATATACCTTAGGTACAATCCTAGTAGCTTCACTACCTGCACTTGCACTGTTTGATACTGGAGCATCCCACTGCTTTATGTTGCAACGGTTTGTCCGAACCCATGCGATTCCAGTCTCACCGCTTGTATCCAGCTGGAACGTCGGTTCTGGGAATGGTGTTCTAAAGGCAACTATGGGATACAGCATGTGTCCAGTCGTCGTCTGCAGTCGAGAGTTTTACGCTGACTTCAAGGTACTGGATATACCAAATTTCGATGTGGTTCTAGGAATGGACTGGCTTGGAGCCTTTTATGCTACCATCGACTGTCGTCAAAGGAGGGTAGTATTTGAGATTCCCGATCATCCGGTCTTCTATTTCAAGAGTGGAGATCGTACACTGGAGCCAAGTACTTACACAGCGAAGCCAAGGGAAGCAGTAGTTGCAGCAGCTCAGGCAGAGGAAGAATCAAGACCGGAGGTAGTTCGAGAGTTCGACGATGTATTCCCTGACGATATATCAGGTTTGCCTCCCGGTCGAGCTCTTGAATTCAGTATTGACTTAGTACCAGGAGCACAACCAGTAATCAAAGCACCGTATAGACTAAGTCCGGAAGGATTGAAAGAAGTTCGAACACAGTTGGACGAATTACTGGCGAAAGAATGGATTCGTCCCAGCACTTCAAGTTGGGGAGCACCTGTACTATTGGTAAAGAAGAAGGAAGGTTCATACAGAATGTGCATCGATTATAGGGCCTTGAACGAAGTTACTATAAAGAACAAATATCCACTTCCGCGCATCGACGATTTATTCGATCAGCTAAGTGGATCTTGTGTCTTCTCTAAACTAGATCTTCGTTCAGGTTATCATCAAGTGAAGGTCAAGGAGGCTGATATTCACAAAACAGCTTTCAGAACTCGTTATGGACATTACGAATTTCTAGTAATGCCATTTGGAGTGACCAATGCACCAGCAATCTTCATGAACCTTATGAACCAAGTTTTCCGGGAGTATTTAGACAGGTTCGTTGTCATCTTCATCGACGACATCCTGGTATATTCAAAGAACCGGAAAGAGCATGCGGAGCACTTACAAATTGTCCTAGAAACTCTTCGTCAACATCAGCTTTATGCCAAGTACAGTAAGTGCGAGTTTTGGCTAAAACAAGTTGGTTTTCTTGGACACATCGTATCAGGAGAAGGGATTTCTGTGGATCCAGCAAAAGTTTCAGCAGTCAGCGAATGGCCTACACCAAAATCAGTGAAGGATATTCGGAGTTTCTTGGGTTTAGCTGGATATTACAGAAGATTCATTGAAGGCTTTTCGAAGATAGCAACCCCCCTGACCAAGCTCACACGAAAAGATGAAGAATTTGTGTGGTCAGAAGCATGCGAGCAAGCTTTCGTAGAACTCAAGTCAAGACTGACCTCTGCACCTATTCTCGTCATACCGGATCAGTCTGGAGGATTCGAAGTGCATTGCGATGCATCCGGTAAGGGATTAGGATGTGTTCTACATCAGCACGGTAAAGTTGTGGCTTATGCTTCAAGACAACTGAAGACTCATGAGCGCAATTATCCGACGCATGATCTAGAGTTGGCAGCTGTTATTTTTGCTCTCAAGATTTGGCGCCACTACTTACTTGGTGAACGAGTGAACATCTACACAGATCATAAAAGTCTGAAGTATGTGTTTACTCAGAAGGAGTTGAATATGCGGCAGAGAAGATGGTTAGAACTTATGGCTGACTTTGACATCAACTTGCAATATCATTCTGGAAAGGTGAACGTAGTACCTGATGTTCTTAGTCGCCAACCATTATCAATGAATCTCACCGCCCAGTGGAAGCTTCAGCAAGACCTACATCAGATGGAGATCGAACTAGTCATGCCAGGTGATGTTTCAAATTTGATGAATCTGCAAGTTCAATCAAATATTGTCAATCAGATCAAAGCAGCTCAAGCCAGCGATGCTAAGTTGCAAAAGATCAGAGAACAAGTGGAGAATGGACTCAGAACAGATTTCATCATCCATGAAGATGGATCTTTGAGATACGGCAGCAGATTGTGTGTACCAAAGGGTCCTGTTCGGGAAGAGTTAATGAAAGAAGCTCACAGCTCTCCCTATTCAGTACATCCTGGAGGTACCAAAATGTACAAAGATCTACGTCAGAATTATTGGTGGCATGGAATGAAGCGTGAAGTAGCCAGGAGTGTCGCAAAATGTTTGGTGTGTCAGCAGGTAAAGGCTGAACATCACAGGACAGCTGGACTACTTCAACCGTTACCAATTCCAGAATGGAAGTGGCAGCACATCACGATGGACTTTGTAACTGCTCTTCCTCGTAGCACAAAGGGTAACGATGCGATTTGGGTCATTGTGGATCGACTCACAAAGTCGGCTCACTTCATCCCATTTCGAGTTGGCCAATCAACGGAGACACTAGCGAAAAAGTACATGGAGGAAATTGTGAGACTTCATGGAGTACCGGTCTGCATTGTCTCCGATCATGACACCAGGTTCCGATCGCAATTTTGGCAAAGTCTGCAAGCTAGCTTGGGAACAAGTCTGAACTTCAGCACGGCTTATCATCCACAAACAGATGGTCAGTCGGAACGAACTATTCAGATCTTGGAGGATATGCTCAGAGCATGTATGCTCGACTTCAAGGGATCTTGGGAAGATCACCTTCATCTTGTGGAATTTGCGTACAACAACAGCTACCAAGCAAGCATAGGAATGGCACCTTTTGTAGCTTTATATTGAAGGAAGTGTCGATCGCCATTAAGTTGGGACGACATTGGAGATAGAGAACTTCTTGGACCAGAGATGATAGTAGCAACCGTTGATGTGGTTCGTACTATCAGGGAAAGAATGCGCATAGCCCAAGATAGACAGAAACACTGGGCAGATGCGAAGAGACGACACTTGGAGTTCCAGCCAGGAGATCATGTATTCCTGAAAATCTCTCCGAACCGCGGAGTGATCAGATTTGGAAGACGGGGAAAGTTGAGTCCAAGATACATTGGACCGTTCGATATACTCGAACGAGTCGGTGAAGTGGCATATCGTTTAGCGCTTCCACCCTCACTGGAAGGAGTGCATAACGTGTTCCACATATCTCAACTCAGAAGGTATGTGAGTGACCCCAGCCATGTACTTGATCATTCCGAACTCACGATACAGCCCGATTTGTCTTGTGAGCAACAACCTGTGGAGATCCTGGACAGGAAAGTGAAGACACTTCGGAACAAAGAAGTTAATTTGGTCCGGGTAATGTGGAGGAAAGACACTCCAGGAGAATCCACGTGGGAAAAAGAAGATGAGATGCGTGCAAGATATCCGCACCTTTTTGTAATCTAGTCCTTAAATAAAAGTTGTAAATTTCGAGGACGAAATTTTTATAAGGAGGGTAGAATGTAACAACCCTAATTTTTATACACTTTTTCCTATACAATTTTTTTTCAAAATATTTTTTTAAAAATCCACAAAGGGGTATTTAAGCCTGAGCACAAGATTTAGGTAATTATTTTTGTTTTTAATTACAAGCTATAAGAATGAAATAACTCCATTTTTAGTGTACAAGAAATTACTTTAAATTTAATGAATACTAGAAGTATTTATTCTTACTGCTATCAGTTTAAGTAATTAAAAACCATAATAATTACAAGAAAGAGCTTGTAGCTCATTGGTAATACCTTACACTGCTGAACCAAGCCACCGGAGTTCAAATCCCATGCCCCACATTATTTTTGTATTTATTTTGTTTTGGAAGTCAACGGTAAAAAGGCCATAACTCCCAAAATATGTACTGGACAACAAAAAGTAAAAATACCAAGTTGTTCCTCAGGAAAACCCCCGGCCATGGGACCCTTGACTCGGCCCGACTCGGCGCCGCCGGCCGGAGAATCGGCCGACTCGGTCCGGCCGATCCGGCCGGACTTGGCCGGACGGCCGAGTCACCAACTGAGAAAAGTTGTCTCTTGACTTGGTCAACCCTCTTGAATACTTATTATACCTGGATCGGTTTTGATTTGGCCAATAAATCCCTTTTACTCCTAGGTTTAATGATTTTTAATGAATTTTTAATGTTTTTTTATATTTTCTTTTAATATTTTTAATCCAAACCCTAACCCTAGCCTAGCCCTATATAAAGACCCCTATCCTCTACCATTTCACCTCACCACTCTAAGTCTACTCTCTCAAATTCTCGAGAACTCGGTACGAAGAGCAAGAAGCGAAGCGCTGCCGAAATCGACGACGGATTCCGGCGACCGGATCAGAACCTTCGCGACGCTTTCGACGAATCGGCAACCACCACATCCATTAGCTTCATTAGCTTATCCAAACCGTAAGTCCCAACCCCTCTATCTCTCTTTTCTATAAGTATAAAAATACGACTTTTTGGAACCCGACGGAAATCGGACAAACCGATTTTCGATTCGGTTTTTCTATAAATTTTCACTTGTCACCTAATACATATTATCTACCCATATTCATGTTGACTATTAATCACCCATAAACCAATTTAATCAAACTTTTTCACATGAAATGATAGCTTCTTTGCAAAACCGTATTCTTTTTATAAAAATACCATGAAGTTCATTTTTCTTAGTTTAATCAATTACCTCACTCCTAAATATGTTTATCTTGATCACAAAACTTGTAGAACTCAATTTGAATGAAATTTCACACATAAAATGATAACGTTTTCGAATACCGTATTCTTGCGCTATAATACCTTTAAGTTTAACATAGCATGTTTTACCTTTAAAACTTCACCAAAACTTAATATAAGTCACGAGGTAATGACCTACCCCTACACACACTCAATATAACCCTAATTGATAAATATCAAAAATACAGAATACGAAATTACAGGACTTTTCACTAAAATACCCTAATCTTTATAACCTTTATTGTAAGCTTTAAGTTATAAACATTTCTAAGTAAAATCTTTTAATAAAATGAAAGCACGATTGGTCATGGACATCGATCGTTTATCTAAACTGACTTTGTGGTGTCTAGGCTAGGCAAGTGAGCTTGGGTAACTTTAAAAAGCCTGTCTCACGATTCGTGAGCGGATCCCTCCCTCCTCACTTGTACTTACCTGGCCACAATTGGCGGTGAAGAGGCGATTTGAAGTTTCTAATGACTTATCGTTTAGACCTTAGAAGTAGGCTAGTTGGCTTAGGAAACCCTAACAACTAAAATACGGAAAACTATACTTTTTGCAATTAAATACCCCATATTTATAAAAACCGTTTTCCAAAATGAAAAGTATTTGTTAAACCTAAGCAAAGCGCCGCTACAACCCACTTTTGGGGAACCTGTTAGGGATAGTACGGTTCATCGTGCACCCGCAGGCTAGTAGTGCGAGATTCAGACCTCCGCAAGGAGCATTCGGTCTCGAAAGGTTCAAAATACGATATTTAGGGAAAATGAGATTTTTTTTAATAAAATATTTATATAAAATTATTCATGTGTTAATATATATATAATTATCATTTAAACACCTATTTTATCATAATATAAAGTTTCCACATTTTTCTAAAAAAAAATTACAAGATTAAAAGTTACACTAAAATACCATGAATTTCAGATAAAACAATTAATACTTTTATTAGGATATATTCACTAGAATAACACAAATAAAATTCACATTAATTATAACAATAAAGACGATTATTAAATACTTGAGGTGTATTTTGAAAACTATACAAAAGTACTTTTTACATAAACCCCCCTCAAGTTTCACAAATTACAATAAGGCCCCTAACTAATATTGAACTTCAAATTTATCTTTCTTTTAGTCTGATTCGGGTTAGAGTCTGACTAATTTCTGACTTGAATATGATTCAAATCAATCTATATTCTTTTATATACCAACACAACTTGAATACATGAATTCCTGAATCCAGTTAACAATATATTCCTTTTGACTGAATCAAACCATGGATATTCATCAATTATCCTGATATTCCATTTACCTGATTATACAGTTGCAACATGTTTACTGATATCATGGTTTTAGTCAGTCACACAATTTACATATTCCAATACTACAATATTGTTAAAACACTACGGGGTTTAAGGGGTAGATTGGTACGGAAGGTGTTAAAGGTGGCGCGAGGTGGTCAGATTAAGACACCTAACCTGAATCCTATTGCTGTTGTACCGTGGCATAACGGTTCCTTGTACTTTCCTTTTGCCCTGATCTCTAGCATATAGAGATCCCCCTCGTATACACTGGCATCCTTCTGTACCAAGCTACAAAAAACAGCGTTACACAATGTTTCATAATATCCGACAATATAACACTTTAGAAAATATATATACTGTTACTCTGTCATTCTCATTCTTCTTATTCTTTGGGACTTACCGAGCGATCTGTTCGCTGACGACATTCTATTCTTTCTTCTTTGAATGTCGTCAGGTGCGTTGGACCAAGCTGAAATCGAGCCCACCGGTGAAGATTTTGAGCAGTTCCAGGAAGACCCAGAGCTCTAGATACTGTACCTTGTTCTTTTCAGTTTATTTCATTTTCTGTTATGCCACTGTTTAGGCATTGCTTTTCATTCCAGTTGTATTTTCTTTTCATGCATTGTACAAAGAATGTTATTAATAAAAGTTGCTGTTATTTCAATATCATTTGTCTCTTGTGATTATTTTATATTGCTTAGCTACGCTTAGCGTATGTACTTCTGAGTACATACGTAGCGGACCTCGTCACGTCCACTTCGCCGTACACTGGGAAGCGGGGCGTGACACCAACAAACGCTGTGGATCGAAGCCTTCCTCTCGAGGCCATCGAGCAGCTTCCTTGCCCAGTTCATCCCTAGTGGGTAGCTTCCTACCCATCTACGCTAAGGATCTAAAGCCCTCCTCACGAGGCGACCGAGTAGCTTCTTGCTCGGTCATCCACCAGCGGGTAGCCTCCTGCCCACCAACACTGTGGATCGAAAGCCCTCCTATTGAGGCCACCGAGCAGCTTCCCTGTCCGGTCCATCCCTAGCGGGTAGCTTCCTACCCATCTATGCTAAGGATCTAAAGCCCTCCCCATAAGGCGACTGAGTAGCTTCCTGCTCGGTTCATCCGCAGTGGGTAGCTTCCTGCCCAACAAACGCTGTGGATCAAAACCTTTCTTTCGAGGCCACAGAGCAGCTTCCCTGCCCGGTCCATCCCTAGCGAGTAGCTTCCTACCCATCTATGCTAAGGATCTAAAGCCTTCCCCACGAGGCGACCGAGTAGCTTCTTGTTCGGTTCATCCGCAGTAGGTAGCTTCCTGCCCGACAAACGCTGTAGATCGAAGCCCTCCTCTCGAGGCCACCGAGCAGCTTCCCTGCCCGGTCCATCTATAGCGGGTAGCTTCCTACCCATCTACGCTAAGGATCTAAAAACCTCCTCACGAGGCGACCGAGTAGCTTCCTGCTCGGTTCATCCGCAGTGGGTAGCTTCCTGCCCGACAAACGCTGTAGATCGAAGCCCTCCTCTCGAGGCCACCGAGCAGCTTCCCTGCCCGGTCCATCCCTAGCGGGTAGCTTCCTACCCATCTACGCTAAGGATTTAAAGCCTTCCCCACGAGGCGACCGAGTAGCTTCCTGCTCGGTTCATCCGTAGTGGGCAGCTTCCTGCCCGATAAACGCCGTAGATCGAAGCCCTCCTCTCGAGGCCACCGAGCAGCTTTCTTGCCCGGTCCATCTCTAGCGGGTAGCTTCCTATCTATCTACGCTAAGGATCTAAATCCCTCCTCGCGAGGCGACATAGTAGCTTCCTGCTCGGTCATCCACTAGCAGGTAGCCTTCTGCCCACCAACGCTGTGGATCTAAAGCCCTCCTCTCGAGGCCACCGAACAGCTTCCTTGCCCGGTCCATCCTTAGCGGGTAGCTTTCTACCCATCTATGCTAAGGATCTAAAGCCCTCCTAACGAGGCCACCGAGCAGCTTCCCTGCCCAGTTCATCCGCAGTGGGTAGCTTCCTATCCATCAACACTGAGGATCTAAAGCCCTTACCAATAGACCACCGAGCATACTCATGTTCGGCTCGTCCATGTAGGATAGGTTCCTGCCCTCAGAAAAGATGGATCTAATGCCCTCGTCAAGGAAGAGCCAGTCAACGCCGACCTATTCTAACTTGGCTATTTTTCGATTCATCCTAAATGAACGATCGCCACCTCGACTCCGGGGAGCGAGAGGGTTCCGAACTTCTTACACTTGGCTGTTAATCAACTTATACTCGACGCGCGATCGTCACATGAAAAGGCCGGATACCAACCTACGACCTAACACTTGCAGCAGAATGAAAATTCAAACAAGAAGAAGACTGACGAGCTAAGTACTCACGCAGAAAGCGGACAGTCATGCAGAGAAAAATAAGCTCAGCTTTATTTATATTCCATAAATTTTTACAAGGTATTATGGGCTCCTCAGCCTTACCAAAGGTTCCCGGAGGCTTACAAAACTTGAAAAAAGAAAAACAAAAAGGGCACAGGCCAAAAAGGCTCAGGCTGCAGGCTCTGTCGGGGTCTCGCCTTGCTCGACACCACCCTCAGGGGTCGAGGCTTCTGCCTCTGTAACCGCCTCTCCCCCCATGGCCACTTCGGCGCCAGCCACTTGCGACGTATCCTCGGGGAGCGGGAACTTGGCGTGGTGCTCACTGTCGGCAAACTCCGGCATTGACACCTTGACAGCATCAAAAGCCTCATGCCAAACTGTCATGCCCCGCTTCCCAGAGTACGCAAGATTTGGGCACGTGACATAGCCAACCATGCTTCCTGTGGGTAGGAAGTATCCATCCACAGTCACATTACGGTTGTAAAGATATCCAGAACAAGATAAAAGCTAATCTAAATACATGTCCAAATCCATAATAACAAGAATCGATAAACAATAAGTGCGGAAGCTAATGATCCAATACAATGAATAAACAGTATGTCCCATAATGCGGGCTCACATCTGGAAATGAAATGACATAAATAAACTAAACTCTAAAGAACTCACAGTTCAGCCTGCTGGCTGAAGTACTCCTGCTCGGTCGACGACAAAGGTACGGAATCTGGGCCATGCAAAACCCAGACGTCAGCGCGTCGTGATATCAAGTATATAGCATAAACATGGTAATAAACAATGCAAGCATGAACATGAATAAAGCAGCAATAAGAAGTAACAAGCAGGGTAAAGTGCAAAGGTGACTAAACTGTCCTATCAGGTTTTCTACTCTATAGTCTTTGAAACCAATTGATGAATCGTCGATGTAACTCAATAGTATCCCGTGCGTGCCCGGGACCACGGTCATGATCCTCGGGGCTGAATCCGAGACGTGCCGCTAAGCAGTAAAAGGTAGTAGGATAGATGAGTGATGTCAGCATCAACACTCCGGAGCTGGCCAAGCCCGTAAGACTGATCAGAACAATGTATCGAACTGTTGAGTTACAAGTCGGTTTCACCTTTGATTTCCCCATACCCCCAAACTATGTATGTCAGTCAGGTATTCAGTGGTCAAGGACTAATGCCAACACAAGTCAAGTAAAGGTAGGTCTGTCTGGATCGACAGCAGGAATGGTTAGGTTTGTCGGCATTAGGCATGAGATCAGGTAACAGGTCAGGTTACCTTCAACAGGTAGAGTCGATATGTACAGGGTGTTGTGTCCGGTGTATCAGTGCATATGTCAGGTGTATCAAGATCAGTCAATATGTAATGCAATCAGGTATATGATGATAACAGGTATAGTAACAAATAATGAACAGTAGCAGGAAACAGTAAATAACAAATATTATTCTATGTGAACACAGTGATGTTTGCATTTTCATATTAATCCGGTTCACGCACCTTTGAGGTGCAAAAGCCACAAGGTAAAGCAGTATTCACAATATAAATTTAGGAACTACATGAAATTATACTAAGCATAATAATTGTCTCAAGAATAGTTTAACAGTTCAAGCAGATCAGATTCAGTTGTTTTATTTAGTTAAAGCATGGAGTGATGTGGGTTACCTAATTACGAGAAACGGTTGCAACGATTCCATTATGAGGATAAAAGCAATATTACGATATCAAATGTCGTCATTAAGTTACGGTATTAAATAGTTGGAATTAAATTGCGTGGCGAGACTAGATCTCGCACGCTAGCATGTTCAAGCAAGTATTCAGATACTTGCCTCGACGGTCAGCGAACTGGAATACGGATGCGATGTCGGAAAAAGCACGATAAGCTAGCACGGGCCACGGATCAGGTCTCAACAGCGAACAACGGGATCACACGGACTAGGGGGCTTCGCGAGAAGAAACAGGGTGCAAACACGAAGGCTCGACGGCACTGGATCGCCGGCGAGGCGACGGCGGCGGCTGCAGCAAGGGGAAGGGCCTCGGGTGTGCAGGGTAGTGTGCTGCGGCGAGTTAGAGAGGAGTGTGGTCGGCTATGGTGGTCGTGGGAGAGAGGGAGGTGGTCGGAGGTGGTGTCGACGAGGTCGCCGGCACGTTTCTCCGGCGAACAGCGGGGTAGGCGAAGGATGAAGGCTCGGGTTTACTGTTCCGGCGAGGGGAGGAGGGAACGACGATGAGGTCGGGTCGAGTAGGGTGAAAGGGGGTCGCGGGGTCGTCGACGACGATGGGTGGCGTCGACGGCGAGGTTTGCGCGGGTGGAGGCGAGGTCGGGAATGGGTTGCAGGCGCGGGGAGGAGCGGGAGAACGGGGGAAAGAGGGTAGGTGGGTGCGGTGGAGGTCGTGGTGGTGAGGGCGGCGACGGCGAGGTCGCGAGGAGGCCGGCGGTGAGACTGCGGGAGGCTAGGGTTAGGGTTGAGGGGGTTTCTCGCGATGGATTAATGGGGTAGGAGGCGGCTGCATGTTTATAGATATATAGAGGAAGAGAGAGAGAGGGATTAGAGAGAGAAAGCGAGATTGGAGAGAGAAATAGAGAGATTGAGTGAAGAGAGAGAGAGTTCTGATGATGAGAGAGAGAGAGATGAGGAAAGGGAGGCGGGGCCCACGAGAATGAAAACCAAGCTCGCTATTGGCTGATTAAAATTTGAGAAAGATTCGTGAAGGATTTGAACTGTTAAAGGAAATAGATTCGTATAATTATAGTTTTATATATTAAATTGAAACGGGCCCTTTTTGGACCGAAATGAAACATTTCCAAATTGCGCCCGGGTTGCGCCCAAATGTTCCAAATTCAAATTATAGGATTTTAAGCGGGTTCCAAATTTTGAAAAGAGGTGTTTAATGATTAAAATGCATGCCCCCAAGTCGGACACTTGCACGCGCGCGTAGTCGCCCAAACTTGCCCGTTTAGCCAAACGGAACGGAATCTCAACACGCGGACGCTATCACGCGACTAGTGGCGACGAGTAGGCTAACATGGACATCTTAAATTTCATTTTCGGAGTTAAAATTTGTTATGTGCCAAAATGACTTAACCGGGTAAAATTTAGCAATAGACACCAGAAAATCAGGAAAATTGGAAATGAGCAAACCACAACCCTCAACTGGTAATATACATAGTATTATTGGGCTCGGGTGTTACACAAACAATGGCCGAGGCCTCGGCGAGGTCGGCGTAGTACTGGTCTGACGCCTTATACGTCTCTACGGACTTCGAAGCTCGGAGCTCGGCAAGCTTCACCGCATCGAGCGTCGCCTGGGTGTCCCTCCTGCTGGCCTCCCTTGACTTCTTCATCATGGCGTAGAGCTTGCTAACCTCCTTCAACTTAGCCTGGATGGCCTTATTGGATTCACTCAGAAGTCGGTGAGACTCCTTACACTTAGAGTTCGTCAACTCCTCGGCGACCACCCGGGTTTTGAGGGCGGCTATCCTCTTCTTCGCCTGCTGCAGCTCAAGGCGTAGACCCTCCTCCCGCGAGGACGATTCGTCCGCCTTCCTCATGGCCAGGGCGATCTCCTCGGATTCCATATTGACGATAAGGGCGCAGTGTTGAAGAACCTGATGAAAGCAGCAAAAGGAGTTAGAAATATTCAAACTGAGGGAAAATACTTAAGAAAATTCTTAAAGGAAAAAGGATACCGACCTGAACAGCCTCCTGAGCAATGACGGCCACTCAGGCCTTTAGGGTCTCCCGAGGAATTTTGCCCTGGCCGATTGCTCCATGTTGGAGAGCGGGTTGTCGATGACAGAAAGCCCCGAGGGCACTTCAAAGCAGACATCCCCCTCCTGCACGGGGATCCCAGCGGCGGGCGAGAGATCGTCCTTTTGTGCTTCTTGAAGGGAACCTCGGTGGGATCGGCTCTATCGTCCACCTCCCTCGCCCGGGGCGCCGGTTCCCGTGCATGCTTCTGGCTCTCCCCGCGGCAGACTTCCAGGGCTTGGGACGCAGCAGAAGGCTTCGCCGGTGGAGTTGGTTTCGGGGCCGAGCTCGGTCCGGGTAGGGACGAGCTACTGCCTCTGGTCTTCTTCTGGGACGTCGCAACTATGACAGCCAGAAACTTTGACCGGTCCATTTGCTCTGCAAGAAAGAGAATACACCAAAGAGAGTTAGCGATGCTGAGTCTAAATAGGTCGCATATGGCCCTAACTTACTTAGAAAGCACGCCGAGCTGAGCCCAGCCCAGCTCAGAGCCTGCTCGAAAAGCAAGGCATCGGCCCGCTGGATTGGCTCCCAAAAAGACACCGCCCTTGCTTCCGGGGTGGACGACTGTTTCACTCTCGGACGGTCGGTCATGTGCCACTGAGTGGGCACAGGCCAATCCTCCCCTTCAGGTAGACCGATGAATATGAACTTCTCATTCCATTCATGAATAGAAGAAGGGACGACTACAACTCCTGACCCGGCCATCCTACCCTTACATTTTTTGAATGAAAAATACACCCAGCTTGGCTCGTTCTTGCTGGTGTCGGGGTGATTCTTATAGCAAAGGAAAGAAACAAGAAGGGTTAAGCTGAAAAGGATGTCTTCAAGTTTCAACCGGACCAGAAACCCAAGGAGGATTCTCCACTAGTTCGGCGCTAGCTGGTCCGGGGTAAGATAGAAGAAACGAAGCACCCCACATACCTCAGTTGAGAAGGGTAGACGTATTCCGGCCTGGAATGCTTTCAAATACAGGGCAATCTCCTTACCCTGCACCTGGTCCTCCCGCTCACCCTTTCTAGCTAAACGAAGCGAATAGTTGGAGGGAATGTGGAATCGAGCCCGAATCTCGGTAAGCTCATCTATACTCCTCAAGACGGAGGGCGCATAACAGGCGTTCCCGATGCGCACCTTTGGGGCCCTTGTCACCGCCCGACGGCGAACGACACGGGCAGCCCTGACTCTAGGGGCGAGCCCGACACAGATGATGAGCAGAAGAACCCTCTCGGCTATCTAAAGCCGGAGGGGAAGAAGACCCGCTGGACTCGGCTCCAACAACTGGAGCCTCATCGTCTGACTCGACCCTAACTATCTCTACAGACTCCTCAGATGAAGACATCTAACCTGATTCAAGGGAATGGGCTCACCGAGGAAAAATCACGGATGATCCGATCTAAAAGGAAGGAGCACCGGGCAATCCTTGACAACGAGAGTGAATTATGGCGGAAGTGTTAGCCCTAGAGGGGCCCCCTCCTTTTTATACACTCCAAAGAAAGCATCCGATGGCCCAGATCGAATCCCGCCAAAATGAAACGTCGCGCCGGCCAACCGACGTCCGACATGTGGCCCGTATCCCAACTGGCGACCGACTGAAGCGGCGCCCCCTCTTTAAAGCGCGATCATTTCATTTGATCTGCTGACGCCATCGGGGATACGTGCGAAGATTCAGGCGCACGATGAGGCGACACGTGGGCCCAAACGATCGAAACGACGCGACCGCCAAACGCCGTGTCGTTCCCAGGCGTCCCTTATTATGATTCTTGGCGCCAAATTGAACAGAAGAGAAACCGAGCAGACCACTCTCGATCCGACCCTTGGATAGGTCGGAATGAGAGTGGGGGGCTAATGATGATGCTCACAAGTGGTGGCTCCTCAGATTACGACACGTGGCGGATGTCGTGTCCTGAAGGCTACGAAGGTGGAATAAATGAGTTGTATTATGAGGATTCCTCGGGACTTCGTCCTGAGGAATATGCCTGACCTTCCAGGAGACCTCCCTGGATACATTCCACCTTCACAAAGGAAACTACCAACAACTCGTCTCCGAGCTATCTCGGTCTCCTTGCTCGTCTCCGAGCTCCTGATATGCCGAGCTTCCTCGGCCTCCCGACTCGCCTCCGAGCCTTTGACGTGCCGAGCTTCCTCGGCCTCCCAACTCGCCTCCGAGCCCTTGACGTACCGAGCTTTCTCGACCTCCCGGCTCGTCTCCGAGCCCCTGACATGCCGAGCTTCTTTAGCCTCCTCGATCAACCAGGAGCACGGACCCATGCGCCCCGCAACGGCTCCGCGTATATTGCCAGGGCGAGATCTCCGCCTCCCCATGATCCGCGTCCCACGCTAGCGCATCCCCCTATTAATGGGCGCATCCCGCTATTAATGGGTGCATCCCGCCATTCAAGGCGAGGATAACGCGGGGGCGTAACTGAATGCGGTGATCTCGTGTCCGCTCGCTCCAAGCGACCCCTGTATAAACCCCCATCTCAGATGACTCAGGTATCTGATTTTTATCTCAATACGCCGTTACTCTGCTCCTATTCCTCGGATCTAATTTAATCGTCGGAGGGTCCTATGGTGGTCGCCCACCCCAGGACTTCTTTGCAGGTAGCTCGGCGTCCAACACCAACCCATTGAGATCCACACTCATCAACTCCTAAACCAAATCTCAGCCGTCCAAGACCGCTATCGCAGGATCGACGGAGGACAACATCTAAAGGAGATCTAAAGCTCCACCAGTCTTGGATATCCTCGATGTCGACTTTCTCGTATATTCTTTTGATTTTCGTATTGAGTACAATTGTGTGGTTTCGATATTTCATTTGATACCAGTTACATTATATGATTGTCTTGATGTATGAGTAACTCCAGTTTGTAGCACTTTGACATATCTGACATAGTTAGTTCCATATATATATATATATATATATATATATATATATATGGTTTTGTAAAATCATCAAAACATAAAGTGATTCTTTAAAAGTTAACACATAAAGAAGTGATGGCATTATGATTACCCTTACAGATTCTTTCAGTGATGTTCAAAGTAGCATTAAAATCACCTGAGAGTATCCAGGGACCATGAAAGTAGATCTAGCATTCTTTATTTCATTCTTGAAAGCATAAAACTAATAGTTTTCTTACATTATTTCTGTTTTTGGAATACGCGTTCTGTCATCTTTAGTTATGATAGATAGTTTATTTAAAACTAATATTTTGGATCAAGCCATGGTCTCAAGAATTTGGTTGTATTATTAAATCTAAAACCTTAACTGTTTGAATTACCTTTTCCAACATGCCTCTCCATTTATGGTCTGCGAGTTTTTGTAATCAAATTGTGTCTTCATTTGGTACTCCTAGAGGTGTCAACGGGCGGGGCGGGCCGTCTGTGGGCGGGTCATTGTGGGAAGGGGAAAATGAGTGCGGGTAAAAATACCGGGATTTAAACGGATGATAATTGTTGTGCCCATCACTCGACCCATATACGGCGGGCTGGTGTACAGGTAACTCGTGTACGGATAAACGGGTCATTTATGAGCGAGTTAACAGGTTAATAGGTAGCTTTTGTTGTCTTGTTATATTTGTTTTCATGATAGTTTGTAATCTAATGTAAGAATTTGTTTTTAGACTTGTTTGGATTTAAATAAACTATCTATCATAACTAAAGACGATAGAACACGCATTCTAAAACCGGTTTAATATCGGTGATATAACTTCAACATAAAAAAATTATTGAAAATGACTAGAAAAATAATATGATAAATTGTTTGTTTTTTATTTTCAATACGAGCTAGGTAAAACCCATGAGTCAGATCAACGAACGGGTAAAACCCATGAACCAGTGGGCCGGGTCAACCCAGTAATACTTTTAAACATGTTGGCCGGGTATGGATAACTTTTAAAGGGGATGTAAATTTTTGACCCATGACCGGTGTTTTACGGGTCAATCCATGGATCAAACGGGTCACGGGTTGCTCTTGACACCTCTAGGTACTCCTATCCATTTGAAGCATAATGTATCCTCTAAAGATGAGAATATATATATATATATATATCAAATTGCTTGTTAAAGTTCTGGATTTGGAAGATATACCTAACAGGGTTAAATTACATGTTCTTTCTTCAGATGAGGCTTCTTACAAGCAATACGTTGTTCATATTAGTTCATGTTTAATAAAGGATTCTGAATACTCTTAAATTATGAAGGATTATTATGGAAATGTTATTTCAAAATGTAGAATTTTGGATGAATATTATCAGAATCCGTGGCAGATTGATACTTTCCAGCATCCCCAAAATGCTTTTTCTTTCTCTTATGAGCACCCACAGGAAGCCATACAAGAATCATTGCCTGCTATTTTCCCTCATCTGCAACACATAAACACTCTTTCTTTGACTCTCAAAGGTAATCTCCTGCTGGATTGGTTTGTGGTGACAATACACAAAGTCTGATTGCTAGCCATTGTACACCATTACCTGTTTCCTGAAACTTTCCCATATCTGCAACAAGGTGACTCTCTGTATTTGTCACCCAAGGTTGTAAATTACCGTGACAATACACAGAAAGGTGAATCTATAGAGTTAGATGGTAAGGATAACAATCAGCATACGATTGATAGTCCTTGAACACCCTCCATCACTCCTCTATACCCCCTAGCTTTCCCCCTTCATCTTATGCTCCTCCTCTTCCTTTAATACTGTCCAACTTGGATGACCTCATGACGTACATTGATGAAGCTGTAGGGGTTAAACTCACTGCAGTTCACTTTGATGACTTCAGATCTTTGGAGAGAGAAAGAGAATCTCAATAATTCTCCTTTCTACTCCTTTCTGTACCTTCTCTTTTTTAATGATTGTATTTAGATGGAAATGTTAGAAGGATTTCTTCTTCCTTAACTAGAAGAAAAGTCAAGGATATACTTATGTTCTCTAAATGTGATTTGGTGGGTTTATAGGAAACAAAAATCTCTTCTTCTTCCATTAGAGCTCTTATGCATTTTTCCAATCTAGGTTTGATTCGAGGAAAATTTAGGAGACAATTGAAAAATAAGAACATAAATTGAATGGAAAGGAATTTTTAATACGAAAAAAAGACAAGTAGAAAAGATACAATTAATAAAAGAGATAATTCATTTTTTCTTTAACATTCAACACATTTTTCTATTATATAGAATATCTATTTATAGAGCTTAACTAATTACATCCTAACAAACTTCATAACAAATCAATCAAGCTCCTTAACTAACTATTTAACAAACTTCTCACAAGCCATTTGATTGATCTCAAAAACTATCTATTACCGCAATCAAGAACGGTGTCGCTTGAAGCTAGCCGGTGAGTACGGGTCGGTCCACAGGGATGTTGTGAATTTCCTAATCGCTCTTACGAGTTAATTCCAAATGGTGTTTGGTCTTTTAATTAGATCTAAGAACGAAGTTGTGTTCTATTAGGATTAGGAAATTTGCTAGGATTAGGTTTAGGTAAAGTTTGGTAAATAAAGATCTACACCTCTTTTCAATGCCTTAATTTAGATATCATATTATGGGTTATGGTAAATTTTAATAAAGGGGACAAGGATCTAAAGGAAGATATCTAACAATACCGCCCTGTCAAAATTGACCTTGTCCTCAAGGTCAAGAATCGATCGTCAACGAACACCCTGCTGATGTATATGCTTCAAACTCTCTTGAAGAACACAAATAAATTCTTTCGTATAGTCATTACAGTATCACAGTCTTCATCTTGAATCAAGAGTCATATATCCGCATAACGGCTTCAATAGCACAAAACCAAGAAATGTTGTGAGCTCCAACGAAATATCAGCCACATTGAAAAAGACTTTCTTCAGGTAGTAAAAGAATGAAATGAAGCATGAAAGAGGCAATTTGAATGGTGAAGGTTTTGGTGGTGGCGGTTCCGGGAGAGACGGTTCCAATGTCAAGTTCAAGAACCTAAAGACATGTCTTCCTCTTTTTTTACTGAACTTTTTTCCCCACTTCTTTCTTTCTTTCTTTCTCTCATTCCTTCTTTCTTTTTTCTTCTTTCTCAGGGCACTTGAATTGTAATCATCAAGAACAAAGTGTTGGAAATGTCGTCCTTCATCAAATTGGTATCAAACAAAGATAAAAAGATTGGTGCATGGCTTCGATTTGCTTCCGAAACGAGGTCGTTTCAAGTTCGCTTTGATAGCCCGCTTCGAAACTTGGTGAAACTTACGAGGGCGTCGAGGTCGAGATCGTCTTGGTAACAAAGAACGACGAAATCGGGGTGCACATGGTTGAGGGAAATATCGAGGACTTCGACGATGCAGCGACGGTTTCTTGCATAACAAATATCCTTGCCTTCTCCACTTATCGCCAAATGAAACCCAGCGTTCTTGATTGCCAATCTTTCTTGCCGAGTCTTGAGCTCCGCTTCTTTTGATTTCGCCAATTTGATTGCCTTCGATAAGGACCTTGGTTCAAGAATTTGGACATGAAACCTTGTTTCAGGTTGGAGACTAATTACTGCTGCTCCCAGATGAGGATCTACAGCAGCTCCAGATCCCAATCCCTGCGCTGCAGAAGATGTCATCCTCGCTCCCAAAACGTGGCCCTGAGATGGTGAAACCCTAACTTTAGCATTTCTTGAATTCTTAAATTCAATCAAGATCGCATTAACTGAATTCTGCAACCGGAAAATTTGTTGCTTGAAATCAGCATGCCGATGAACCATTTAAGCCTTAAACTCATCGAATTGATCCAATCGGGTATCAATTTGTTGAATTTGAAGACCCCAATCTTGAACCCTTGTTGATGAATCCGCATCAATTTCATCGACATCATGATTCTCTCCTTGCAGCTCTGATACCAAATGATGGTCGCTCACCTTCGCATTTTTCTTAGGCATTTTTCCGACCTAGGCTTGATTTGGGGGAAATTTGGGATACAATCAAAGAACAAGAACATAAATTGAATGGAAAGAACGTTTTAATAGGGAAAAAAGACAAGTAGAAAAGATACAGTTAGTAAAAGAGATAATTCATTTTTTTCAACATTCGGCACATCTTTCTATTATATAGAATATCTATTTATAGACCTCAACTAATTACATCATAACAAACTTCATAACAAAGTAATCAAGCTCCTTAACTAACTATTTAACAAATTTCTCATAAAAGGTGTCCAACATTTTGGCGCAGAATTTGTTTCGCCTTCAACAAGCTTCAGAATATTAAGGATTGCTGTGAAGATTGGAAACCCTAATTCTTGAAGACCAGAAAAAGGAGGAGGTAAAGGGAGGAGAGGAGATAAATGGGAAGATGACAATAGCAAGATTGATTTAGATCTAGGATTTTCTTGGTAAGAAGACCCGGATTTATTCAATTGCTGTTAATAATCTAACAGAATAAAGAAATCCGATGAGCAGCAGAGACTTGAGACTAACTCCCGAAAACCAACAAAAATCATGAGATTTAAAAAAATATAAAAAATTTCTCTTTTCATTATTTTGCTTGTTATAGAATATGAAAGTCGCAAAATCTTCAAAACTCTCAAAAATATCTCGTTCTTTTCGATTTTTCAATATTTTTTTTTTGTTACATATGAAAATCATAAAATTTTCAAAAGCCTCAATGTTTTCAGTTTCCTTTTTTTCATTATTCTGTATGTTATAACACAAGAAAATTATAAGATTTCAAAAATATAATAATTTTTCAATTTTTCAACATTTTACCTGCTCATTTTTTTGGAGAATTTCGAGGCACCAAGGAAGCAAAAATTTATGTGAATTAAGAGAAGAAAAGGCCGTTGATCATAACAAAAAAATTCAGGTCCGAGTGACTGAGACTCCGGGTAAATAGTAATTCCTGACAATACACGAAAAACATGAAATTTTTTTAAAATCCCATTTTTTTTTTCAAATTTCCAATATTTTGCATTCTATATATAGCACACGAAAATCTTTAAATTTTTAAAAATCCAAAGGAATTTCTTTTTTCTATGATTTATCAATATTATTTGTATGCACCATAACACGAAAATCGCGAAATTTTCCGGTCTCCATATCAGTTTTCTTCCTTTTTCATTATTTTTCGTTCTATATAGCAAAAGAAAATCATGAAATTTCAAAAATATCGAATTTTTATGTTTTTTTTTATTTTCAATATTTTTTAAAAAACTTCTGAATATCAAGATACAAAAATTTATGTGAAATAAAGAAAGAAAAGATCGCCGATTGTTACTGAGAGCCTAAGCGAACAAAAAAAATGCGGTCCAAATGATTGAGACTCCGAATGATGGGAACCCTTAGCAAAACACAACATGGAAATCATGAAATATTAAAAAAAAAACTCATTTTTCTCATTTTCTTCAGATTTCAAATATTTTGGACGCATATGAAACTGTGAAATTTTCAAAAATCTCTAAATCTTCTTTTTTTTATTTTTCAATATCTTTTTGTTATAACATACGGTTATTTGTTACCACATAAGAAAATCGCGAAATTTTCAAAAGTCTAAACATTTTTTCCTTCCGTTTTTCTATCTTTTACATACGATGGCACGAGAAAATCGTGAACTCTTCAAAAGTCTCAAAACTTTTAGTTTTCTTTTGGTTTTTTATATTGTTCTTGTTGCAGCTTAAGAAAATCACTTCTCAAAATTTACCATTTTTTAATATTATGCATGCTAATATCAAATTCTCGATTTCCTTCAAAATATTAATATTTTATATGTAGCACATGATAATAATAGATTTTTAAAAAATGTGAAAATATTTTGTTTTCTTTGGTTTCTTCAATATTTAATTTTACAATACTAAATGAAAATCGTGAAATTTTTCGATATTTTGCCAACAAAACTTAAGCGGTGAGAGAAAGATAGAGACAAATTTTAATGAAGGGGGACGATAAAAAAAATTCTACCATATAAGCCTACTGTATAGGATAAAAGAACGATAAATATTTAGTGGTGAGCCGATAAAATTTTTCCATGGCCCATAATAAGAGAATTAAATAGGAGCTATATAATAATTTTTTCAATTAAATTTCAAGCCAAATAATGCAATATTCCAAGAAATATTATCTTATACAGCTTTATATGTATATGGATGGTGCAGATATCTTTTAGGTTGAAGGCATATATATAATGTCAAATGCACAAAAGAAATCGAAAAATTAGAGCGATTTTCGCAAGCTATTTTCATGGGCTGCTCCAAAATGAAAGACAGCGAAGTCCTTTTTTGCTTTTCTTTTTCCAAAAATAAAAAATTACCAGGCCCTGTCAAGAAGCATGTTTCATTTCATGCTTTGAAAACTGATGGAGGGGCGTGATCTCCTTCAGACACTGTCTTTCGTCGATCTGCAGCGAGCGTTGTTGAACGGTTGAGATTTGAGCGGAAGGTTGTCTCCTAGAGTGTGTGGATCTCAATGGTTTGAGTTTGAGGTGAAAGCCGAGCTACCTGCAAGTAAGTCCTGGGGTGGGTGATCACCGTAGGACCCTCTGACGATTAAGTTAGAGCTGATGAATATTGGCAGAGTAGTGGCTTATTGGGATCAAAATTGCGTTACCTGAGTCGTCTGAGAGAGGGGTTTTTATAGTGGTCGCATGGAGCGAGCAGGTGCGAGATCTTTGCCTTCAGTTACGCCTCTGACGTTACGCCTACGTGAATGATGGGATCTCTCCATTAATGACGGGATACGCTCATTAATGAGGGGATGCGCCAGCGTAGGACGCGGGATGTAGGGCGGCGGTTATCTCGCTTTGGTGAGATACGCGGAGCCGTTGCGGAAACGCTAGGAATCCGCGTTCTCGTTTGATCGGAAGAGCTGGGGAGGCTTAGCTCGGCGTTTCAGGGGCTCGGAGACGAGCTGGGAGGCCGAGGAAGCTCGGCATGTCAAAGGCTCGGAGACGAGCTGTTGGTAGTTTCCTAGGCGAAGGTAGAATGTATTCAGGGAGGGCTCCTGGAAGGTTGAACACGTTCCTCGGGACGAAGCCCCGAGGAATCCTCATAATGCAACTCATTTATTCCATCTCCGTAGCCTCCGGGACACGTCATCTGCCACGTGTCGCAATCTTGAGGAGATACCACTTGTGAGCATCATCATTAGCCGCCCACTCTCGTTCCGACCTATCCAAGGGTCGGGTTGAGAGTGGTCTGCTCTGTTTTTCTTCTATTCAATTTGGTACCAAGAATCATAATGCGGATTGCCTGGGAATGGCACGACGTTTGGTGGTTGCGTCGTTTCGATCTTTGGGCCCACGTGTCGCCTCGTCGTGCGCCTGAATCTTCACGCATATCCCCGATGGTGTCAGCGGATCAAATGAAATGATCGCGCTTTAAAGAGGGGGAGCCGTTTCGGTCGATCGCCAGTTGGGATACGGGCCACGTGTTAGACGTCGGTTGGCGGAAGTGACAGGCTGTCTCTGAATCCTGCAGTCGAAAAGACGATCCCCAATGGCCGATCGCCATGTGGAGCCCCGCCGATTGTTGGGTGCGACATTTCGTTTTGGCGGGAATCAATCAGGGCTGTTGGATGCTTTCTTTGGAGTGTATAAATAGGAGGGGACTATCCTAGGGCCAACACTTTTACCCTAATTCACTATCGTTGTCAAAGATTGCCCGACGCTCCTTCCCTTTAGATTGGATCACCTGTGATTTTTCCTCGGCGAGCCCATTCCCTTGAATCAGGTTAGATGTCTTCATCCGAGGAGTTTGTAAAGGTAGTTAGGGTAGAGTCGGATGATGAGGCTCCAGTTGTTGGAGCCGAGTCCAGCGGGGCCTCCTCCCCTCTGGATTTAGATAGCCGAGAGGGTTCTTCTGCTGCGTCATCTGTGTCGGGCTCGCCCCTTAGAGCCAGGGCTGCCCGTGTCGTTCTTCGTCGGCCGGCGACAAGGGCCTCTAAGGCGCGCATCAGGAACACCCACGATGCGCCCTCCGTCTTTAGGAATGTAAACGAGCTTACCGAGATTCGGGTTCGATTCCATATTCCCTCCAACTATTCACTTCGTTTTGCCAGAGAGGGTGAGCGGGCGGACCAGGTGCAGGGTAAGGAGATTGCCTTGTATTTGGAAGCATTCCGAGCCGGAATGCGTCTGCCCTTCTCAATCGAGGTATGTGGGGTGCCTCGTTGCTTCCATCTTGCCCCGGGCCAGCTAGCGCCGAACTTGTGGAGAATCCTCCTCGGGTTTCTGGTCCGGTTTAAACTTGAAAACATCCCCTTCAGTTTGATCCTCCTTGTTTCCTTCCTCTGTTATAAGAATCACCCTGGCACCAGCAAGGATGAGCCGAGCTGGGTATATTTTTCCTTCAAAAAACGTAAGAGCGGGGTGGCTGGATCGGGTGTGGTAGTCGTCCCTTCTTTCATCCATGAATGGAAGGAGAAGTTCGTATTCGTCGGGCTACCCGAGGGCGAGGATTGGCCTGTGCCTACACAGTGGCACATGGCTGACTGCCCGAGGGCGAAACCGTCATCCTCACCCGAGGCAAGGGTGGTATCTTTGTGGGAGCCGATCCAGCGGGCCGACGTCCTGCTTTCTGAGCAGGCTCTAAGCTGGGTTGGGCTCAGCCCCGCGAGTTTTCTGGGTAAGTTAGGGCCGTAGACGATCTATTTAGGCTTTGATAAATTTTCTTTGCCCTTTTTACCGTCACTAACTCTCTTTTGTGTATTCTCGTTTTTGCAGAGCAAATGGACCGATCCAAGTTCTTAGCTGCCATGGCCGCGAAGACCTAAAAGAAGACCGGGGGCGGAAGTTCGTCTCGACCTGGTCTGAGCTCGGCCCCGAGGCCTACCCCCCCTGAGCAAGCCTTCAACTGCATCACCCCGAGTCCCCGAAGAGCGCCGAGGGGGGGCCAGAAGCATGCGCGGGATCCGGCGCCCCGGGCGAGGGAGGAGTAGGAGGAGGCCGAACCCACCGACGTCCCTCTAAAGAGGCACAAAAGAACGGTCTCTCAGGCGCCCTCCACCGAAATTCCAGTGCAGGAGGGGGACTTCTGCTTCGAGGTGCCCTCGGGGCTATCCGTCTCCGACAGCCTGCTCTCTGACATGGAGCAGGCTGCTGGGGGCAAGATTCCCCGCGGGACCCTGAAGGCCCAGGTGACGGCCATTGCTCAGGAAGGCGGTTCAGGTCGGTTTCCGTTTTCCTTTAAGAATTGTCTTAAGTATTTTTTTCTCAGTTTGAACATTTCCAACTCCTTTTGTTGCTTTCCTCAGGTCCTCCACCACTGTGCCCTCATTGTCAATATGAAATCCGAGGAGATAGCCCCGGCTATGAAGAAGTCGTGCGAATCGTCCTCGCGGGAGGAGGATCTGCACCTTCATATGCAGCAGGCGGATGAGAAGATAGCCGCCCTCGAAGCTCGAGCGGTCGCCGAGGAGCTGACGAATTCCAGGTATAAGGAGTCTCACCGACTTCTGAGTGAATCCAACCGGGCCATCCAGGATAAGTTGGAGGAGGTTGGCAAACTCTATAACACAATGAAGAAGTTGAGGGATGCCAGCATGAAGGATGCTCGGGTGGTGCTCGAGGCGATGAAGCTTACTGAGATCCGAGCAGTGAAGTCCGTGGAGAGGTATAAGGCATTGGGCCAGATCTACGCCGACCTCGCCGATGCCTCGGCCATCGTTTGGCATGAGGCTCTCGACGCCGTTAAGGTGTCAATGCCGGAGTTTGCCGACGGTGAGCTCCGCGCTAAGTACCCGCTCTCTGAGGATATGCAGCAGGGGCGGGCGCCGAGGTGGCTGCAGGGGGCGAAGCCGTCCCAGAGACCGAAGCTCCGGCCCTCGAGGGCGGAGTCGAGCAGGGCGAGATCTCGGCGGAACCCACGGCCTGAGCTTTCTTCCCTTGGGAGCTTTTGTTTTCTTTCTAAAATTTTGTAAGCCTCCGGGCATTTTTTGTAAGGCTGAGGAGCCCAGAATACCTTATAAAATTTTGGAATAAATAAAGTTGAGCTTATTTTCCTCTGCATGACTGTTTGCTTTCTACGTGAGTATTTTAACTCGTTAGTCTTCTTCTTGTTTGAATTTTCATTCTGCTGCAAGTGTTAGGTCGTGGGTCGTTGCCCGGCTTTTTAGATGACGATCACGCGTCGAGTGTAAGTCGAATAATAGCCAGGTGCAGGAAGGTCGTTACGGTACCCTCCCTGGATGACGATCACCTGTCGAGTGTAAGTCGAATAATAGCCAAGTGTGGGAAGGTCGTTACGGTACCCTCCCGCTCCCCGGAGTCGAGGTGGCGATCGTTCATTTAGGATGAATCAAAAGATATCCCAAGGCCAGGAAGGTCGGTATCAGTACATACCTCGGAGTCGAGGTGACGACCATGTGTTTTAGCATGAGTAGAAAATCAACCAAGTTAGAATAGGCCGGCCATAACTGATTCTTCCTCAATATGGGTCCTAAATCCATGTCTTCGTAGGGTAGGAATCCACCTCTCTGAGATTAGCCAAGCAGGAATCTGCACAGTGGCCTCTGTAGGAGGGTTTTAGATCCTTAGGGTTGATGGGTAGGAAGTTACCCGCTAGGGATGGACCGGGTAGGGAAGTTGCTCGGTGGCCTCGAGAAGAGGGCTTTAGATCCACAACGTTGTTGGGCAGGAGGCTACCCGCTGGTGAATGACCGAGCAGGAAGCTACCCGGTCGCCTCGTAAGAAGGGCTTTAGATCCTTAGAGTAGATGGGTAGGAAGCTACTCGCTATGGATGGGCCAGCAGGAAATTTCTCGGCGGCTTCATGATGAGGGCTTTAGATCCACAGCGTTGTTGGGCAGGAGGCTACCCGCTGGTGGATGACCAAGCAGGAAGTTACTCGGTCGCCTCGCGAAGAGGGCTTTCGATCCTTAGCGTTGTTGGGTAGGAAACTACTCGCTAGGGATTGACCGGGCAGGGAAGCTGCTCGGTGGCCTCGAGAGGAGGGCTTCGATCCACAACGTAGTTGGGCAGGAAGCTACCCGATGCAGATGGGCCAGTAGGAAATTGCTCGGTGGCCTCATGATGAGGGCTTTCGATCCACAATGTTGTTGGGCAGGAGGCTACCCGCTGGTGGATGATCGAGCAGGAAGCTACTCGGTCGCCTTGCGAGGAGAGCTTTCGATCCTTAGCATTGTTGGGTAGAAAGCTACCCGCTAGGGATGGACCGAGCATGGAAGCTGCTCGGTGGTTTCGAGAGGAAGGCTTTAGATCCACAACGTTATTGGGCAGGAGGCTACCCGCTGGTGGATGACCGGGCAGGAAGCTACTTGGTCGCTTCATGAGGAGGGCTTTCGATCCTTAGCGTTGTTGGGTAGGAAGCTACCCTCTAGGGATTGGCCAGCAGGAAATTGCTCGGCGGCCTTGTAATGAGGGCTTTAGATCCACAGCGTTGTTGGACAGGAGGCTGCCCGCTGGTGGATGACCGAGCAGGAAACTACTCGGTCGCCTCGTGAGGAGGGCTTTCGATCCTTAGCGTTGTTGGGTAAGAAGCTACCCGCTAGGGATTGGCCAGCAGGAAATTGCTCGGCGGCCTTATGATGAGGGCTTTCGATCCTTAGAGTAGATGGGTAGGAAGCTACTTGCTAGGGATGGACCGGGCAGGGAAGATGCTCGGTGGGTTCGAGAGGAGGGTTTTCGATCTTTAACGTTGTTGGGTAGGAAGCTACCCGCTAGGGATGGACCGGGCAGGGAAGCTGCTCGGTGGCCTCAAGAGGAGGGCTTTACATCCACAGCGTTGTTGGGCAGGAGGCTACCCACTGATGGATGACCAAGCAGGAAGCTACTCGGTCGCCTCGTGAGGAGGGCTTTCGATCCTCGGCGTTGTTGGGTAGGAAGCTACCCGCTAAGGATTGGCCAGCAGGAAATTGCTCGGTGGTCTCATGATGAGGGCTTTAGATCCACAGCGTTGTTGGGCAGGAGGCTGCCCGCTGGTGGATGACCGAGCAGGAAGCTACTCGGTCGCCTCGCGAGGAGGGCTTTCGATCCTTAGCGTTGTTGGATAGGAAACTACCTGCTAGGGATTGGCCAGCACGAAATTGCTTGGCGGCCTCATGATGAGGGCTTTCGATCCTTAGCGTAGATGGGTAGGAAGCTACTCGTTAGGGATGGACCGGGCAGGGAAGCTGCTCGGTGGCCTCGAGAGGAGGGTTTTGGATCCTTAGCGTTGTTGGGTAGGAAGCTACCCGCTAGGGATGGACCGGGCAAGGAAGCCGCTCGGTGGCCTCGAGAGGAAGGCTTTAGATTTGCTACTTATACGTGCATCCGAGCTTCCTTTACTTAAGTGAAGGGCGTGCTCTTGCTTGACGGGAAGAAAGCTACCCACCATCCTTGCGGGATGTTTTTAGCATGGAAACAAAAAGAAGCGGTTTAGATTGCAGGGAAGAAATAATCTTTATTATTGAATAAAATATAGATTATGTGATTCAATTTAAATTCTCCTGCATCGAATGACCGATTTCGGTAGGTGTCCTTATTTCTCGGACTTAGGTCAGTCGGCGAAGACCATGATCTGTCCGATCGTCAGCTCTCCGTCTTTAATTTGATCGGCTTGCCCCCTATTTGCTTAACGTTTATCTCGCAGGTACTTTGCCAAGTGATCGGAGCGGATCAGTTCCTCGATGTAATTGCGTAGCTGTTTACAATCCTCGGTCGGATGTCCTTGTGTCCGGTGATAGGCACAATACGGGCCTCGGAACCGCTTGCCTGTGCTTCGGGTAGCCGGCGGGAGACTGAAGAACCTCTCGCCCTTAGCTTCCTCCAATAGCTCGGTCTGGGAGATGTTAAGAGGAGTGTACTCCTGGAACTTTGAGGAGTAAGGTTTTGGTCGGTCGATCCTATTTTTCTCTTCTCTGCCCCTTTTCTTTTGGTCGGCTTGGTCGTCTCTGGGCAGATTTGAGTTCACCTCCGATTTGAGTTGGATCTCCCGCTCGGTCCAAGCTTTTACTTCGGCCATGATCTTAGGTTGCACTAATGCAAAAGAGCGGAGTCACTCTTTGTGCCTAAGACCCGACCTTAGTGCGGTGATAACCGTCTCATTGCGATGCTCGAGGACCTCGAGAAGAGCATTATAGAAGCGAGTAACATATCCCTTAAAGGATTCTTTGTCCCCGCTTTTTATGGTGAAGAGGTAATCGACCGTCCTCTTCTGTCGTCTGTTCCTGATGAAGTGAACGAGGAACTGGGTGGCCAGCTCATCAAAGGTCGAGATGGAGCAGGGCGCCAGCCCCCGGAACCAGTCCCGACCTGCCTGGATTAGGGTGGTGGGAAAAGCGCGGCATTGAGCCGCGTCCGAGTTATCTTGGAAGCTCATGCCCGCTGTAAATACATCCAAGTGATCTTTTGGGTCGGACTTCCCGTCAAAGAGCGCCACCTTGGGCAGCTTGTTCTTGGATGAGACACGTCCGGCCAACAATTCCTCGGTGAAGGGCTTCGTAAGAGAATCTGCGGAATATCTAGCCCCTTCGCCGGACGGATGGCCATCTCGCCGTATGCCCTCGATCTTCTTTTCGAGAGCCTTGAGTCGGTGGTGGTAACCCGAAGATTCAGCACAGTCGGAGCGGCGACTGTCCCCGCTCTTGGTCTGCGCGGCGGTGCGGGTTCGATTCCGCTATATTAGATTTCTCAGATCCTCGGGCAAGGTTCTTCTCGAGTAGTCCCGACATGCACCTCCGCGGTCTTGACGCAAGTGGGGGTGTCGGTCATGTCTGGAAGCAAGCAAGCTGACCGACACCTCTTCAGAGGGTGTGGGCGCGTGTCGGACTTCGGGGCGATGACCCAGTCTTCCCTGAGACCGGGGTGTGGAGCCTTCCGGAGCCCAGCGGGTCATGGAATCATGGCCCGCGCGTGGGCCGTGGTTACCGGAGGTGGCACGCCGGCGTTCGGTGACACTGAAGGGAGAGTGGGCATCGGCCCTTCTGCAAGCGTTGTTTTTTCGGGGGGGACCGCGACCTGGTGAGCAGGGCCCGCTGCCTGGACGCGGACGAGGGCGCCCACCATCGACGTGAGTCTGTCGATTCGAGCCGATAAGACGTTGATGAGGTTTGGAGGGGGGAGGAACCGCTAACGCCTCCGTTGTGGGGGGCGTGGCGGCTCGTGTTGGGATCATCACGGCTTTCACTCGCCATTAGGTCGAGGGCGAAAGATCAACTTCGATGAGTGGAAGAAAATTTTGATTCTTTCCCACAGACGGCGCCAACTGATGGAGGGGCGTGATCTCCTTCAGATGCTGTCTTTCGTTGATCTGCAGCGAGCGTTGTTGAACGGTTGAGATTTGAGTTGAAAGTTGTCTCCTAGAGTGTGTGGATCTTAATGGGTTGAGTTTGAGATGGAAGCCGAGCTACCTGCAAGTAAGTCCCGGGGTGGGTGACCACCGTAAGACCCTTCGACGATCAAATTAGAGCCAATGAATATTGGCAGAGTAGTGGCTTATTGGGGATCAAAATTGTGTTACCTAAGTCGTCTGAGAGAGGGGTTTTTATAGTGGTCGCATGGAGCGAGCAGGTGCGAGATCTTCGCCGTCAGTTATGCCCCTGACGTTACGCCTGCGTGAATGATGGGATCTCCCCATTAATGACGGGATACGCTCATTAATGGGGGGATGCGTCAGTGTTGGATGCGGGACGTGGGGCGGCGGTTATCTCGCTTTGGTGAGATACGCGGAGCCATTGCGGAAGCGCTAGGGATCTGCGTTCTCGTTTGATCGGGAGAGCTGGGGAGGTTTAGCTCGGCGTGTCAGGGGCTCGGAGACGAGCCGGGAGGCCGAGAAAGCTCGGCATGTCAGGGGCTCGGAGACGAGCCGGGAGGCCGAGAAAGCTCGGCATGTCAAAGGCTCAAAGACGAGATGTTGGTAGTTTCCTAGGCGAAGGTGGAATGTATTCAGGGAGGTCTCCTGGAAGGTCGGACACGTTCCTCGAGACGAAGCCCCGAGGAATCCTCATAATGCAACTCATTTATTCCACCTTCGTAGCCTTCGGGACACGTCATCCGCCACGTGTCGCAATCTTGAGGAGATACCACTTATGAGCATCATCAAAAACCATTGCACTTTATATACGAACGTCCAAATATGTATGATCAGAAGAGTAAATCCATACCTAAATCCGTATCCCATCATGCATATTTCTTATGCTTATTCAGGTTAGAAAAAAACCATGAAGACCATCGTAGCATTAATTTCCGAACTTCTTAATGTGCATGTTTAGGGGAAAAAAGAGCCGTAATAAGAAACGTCAAAAAGATCTCAATGAAAAACAGTGAACAAATAATGGGCAAATTAACTAATACTATAATTTATGCACGTGCGTTGCACATGTTAGTTTAAAAAATTTAAGAAGAGGGGAGAGAGAGAAATATGGAGTGTTCTAGAGTCTTATTTATTTTTTTAAAAAATTGAGAAAGGGTCCTCTAATAAATCCCTACTTGCATTATATATATAGGAGAGATGATATGGAAGATTCTAGATAAACAATTAATTGTTTTTTAGGAGAGAGAGAGTATATAGATATATATATTGGGAGAGATGATATGGAAGGTTCTAGATAAACAATTAATTGTTTTTTAGGAGAGAGAGATGACGTAGAGGGCTTGAGAGGTGAGAGAGATGATGTGGAGGGTTTGAGAGATGGGGATTTTTCTCATTTTTTCCATTTTTCTAGAAAAAATAAGAAGGATGGAGCTCTAACCAAGGTCATTTGCATTATATATATATATATATATATATATATATATATATATATATATATATATATATATATATAATATGGAAAATTCTAGATAAACAATTAATTGTTTTTGAGGGGGGAGAGAGAGAGAGAGAGTGTGTGTGTGTGTTGGGAGAGATGATATGGAAGGTTCTAGATAAATAATTAATTGTTTTTTAGGAGAAAGAGATGACGTGGAGGACTTGAAAGATGAGAGAGATGATGTGCAGGGTTTGAGAGGTGAGGATTTTTCTCATTTTTTCTATTTTCCGAGAAAAAATAAGAAGGGTGGACCACTAACCAAGGTCATTTGCATTATATATAGAAGAAGATTTATGCAAACATTATTCTATATTTTAAAAATGAATTAAAACAAATACCATAAGCTAAAAAAATTCACGGTGGAAAAAGATGAAAGTTCATGTACTTTAGATATCAATCCCTGCAAGATCTTATAGCGGGAAACCCCATTTCTATTGCCACCCATTTTGATATCAATCCTTGAAAGATCCCTAATTTCTTCACATTTCATGGGAATCAGGAATCGCTATCAAATGGAGAAATATATCGTCCCTAAGTTCTTTTTTATGTGTAATTTTGGATGTTTTTTTGACGAATATTCAGCATTTGGCAAATCTGTGCTAAAATATCTGGGCAATAGGCATCACTAACAGTAATTGATTTTCTTTGATAACAAATAGGTGGGGCATTTAAATGTTGTAGAAATCTTAAAGAGGCATGAAAGGTTTATCTTGTTGGAATTCGAGTCATGTCCAATTAATGGTATGAGGGAAGAATCAAGCCTATATATCCTAGTGCAGTAGCATGATTCATAGCATGATGATGTATTTTACTTGCATTGGGTAGTCACTTGCTAATAATATCATTTCTCGTTTAACATTGAAGGTTAAGGCTTTTAGGCATCATTACAAGATTGGAGCAGATAATTGTCCAACATATGTAGGGGTTCTTCACCATTCAGAAGATTCTTCTTTTCTTTTTTCTTTTTACTTTGTCTGTTGACGAAATATTGCAATGTTAATATTGTGCATGCCAGAATGCTGGGTTGGCTACTATTGTGAACCATGATAGACCAGACTACTCGTAAGGTAAATATTACATCACCAACCATATATTACGTTGTTAAAATTAAATGCCATTATGTTTTTCGAGCTTGATTTCCTGTTTAAGGCAATGATGTTCTAGATACAGGACTTATTTTTAGCTAGTACATTGAATTTATTCCCCTTATGTCATATAAAAATTTAAAGGAGAAAACATGGAAGTAGAATCTTCCTCGCATTTTCTTCAAAAGATTTGATTGAAACACAATACATATAATGATGTAATCATCAAGTACCAGCGCTATGGGCACACCAAAACACAAGTTTAACCCATAACATCATTGCATCCCATGTCAATAACAGAATTTGAAATTCTAACATGATAACAAGAAATCGATAGAAAGCCGGATGATATCGTTTGCTTCAAACAAATCGTAGAAAACAGAAAAGATCAACGCAAAAGACAGATTTTACGTGGAAAACCCAAACGGGAAAAACCACAGGCACATCGGATATCATTTTTATTAATCCAGATGAGAATTTACATGGAGAATACAGAATAAACTCCCGCCCTCACAGATCTCTTCCAAAGGGGAGAGAAGACTCACAAATATCAGGGCTACATTGTGGCAGCTCTTTCTTGCTCGTACAATCCAATCCCTAGGCTATTACTCCATATTTATAGCGTATACAATGATGCTTATAAACAACATTGATTTAATTAGGATTTATCTCGAAATAACTAACTAAATCTAATCTCTAAGCAAATAAACAAAATATATTTAAATATAAATATAACATATTAGTTAGAATTTAGGATCTCTCAAAAAATCTCCACCTTGGATTGAATCCAATCAAATATGAACCGTCTTGCCAAAAATCTGCTGCCCTCCATCTATCAACGCTAAGCAAGTCTTCAAACAGAATAACCAGTTTTCACTAAACCCACCACCAAACCGCTCAAAAAGATGCATGACACAGCTCGATCAGATCTTCATCATGTCACATCAACAAACCCAAACAGAATGACTCATGCCGAGTCCAGATGGCTCATCCAAGCCGAAAACTGAACTGAAGATACATAACTTCGAAGATGAACATGTCACACTATGATACGACAAACCGGATCGTACCGAACATGATAAGGCATGCACTCCGCACGCCAACAGAGTCTCGAAGTAAGCAAGCAGAAGTATCTTGAAATATACATGTTCGAACAATTGGCAAGTACCGAATGGAATTCTTTCCAGCCAATTTTACTTGAGCTACTAAATACATGATTAACAGAAGGATGCGAGACATGAACGACAAATCTCCATCTTGGCTCGCATTCAATTGAGACCAAGGTCAACACTGGAAGCAGATAATGCCTCATGTCACACGATTAATGTGACCATCCAGAATCGCACTCAACGCGATAAAAGATACGACACTGAAAGAGTAAGGAACTCCACTTTCAACCCAAATCCGCATGGTAATGTCTCGAAGTAATAACAAGCATCCATGACTTTAACAGAAGTCGATTCGAACTATAGACACTGAAGTGGGGATATCTGCAACATAAAATGGAATTTTTCGAATCCGACTGTATCGATGTGTCTGAAACGCCTGAAAATATAGGGTTACATATTTGGATCGTCAAAATCAGTCACCGAACGCATGATCTACGGACAAATCAACCTATGCCGTTGGTTTAAAATAAAACCTAATCAGAATTTTTTCTTTAGTCTCCACTTCCACATGTGTTGTTCTAGGCGCATCAACAGTCGGCACCGCCATAGCCATTCTTAGGTGCTAGCCATCTCGCAGGCCATCACCGACGTTGCCACATTGCCGCCCATGGGCACTTGTAGCTGTGCCCATGCGCTCCTCCACGCCAACACCCTCTCGCGCTACTGTGAGCTTCTTGGCTCCGCCGCTGACAACTGACTCGTCGTCGGTTCACCATGCCTTTTGTGCCGCCGAAGCCACTACTTTTATAGATCTAGTAAAGACCGATTAGATCTTACCATCGGCTCTCCAACATCAAGATTATACCACCGTCATGTGCTGGTACATGCGCACCCTTTACCAATTCTCCGATTTGTGTCGAATCTTAAACACGGCACCATCGATCTCTTACGCCGTCCAAGTTTCTTGTTTTTAGCATGCGTCCACACCCTGAATCTATGTACTCGATCAATAGAATCAACCGCAGCTCTGATACCAGTTTGTTACGGATGATCGAGATAAACGCGAAAACTGAGAATAAATCAAACGTAGAAAACAGAAAACAGAAATAATCGAGATAAACACTTTGATATCATTTGTTTATTTACTCTTATATATAAGTGACATGCTTATTGCAGCTCAACACAGATTAGAGATTCAGAAGTTGAAGATGCTTTTTAGTGGTGAGCTCGAGATGAAGGATCTTGAAGCAGCTCGAAAGATTTTGGATATAAAGATATACCGGGATCGCAAGCAGCATAAGCTTTTCTTATCGCAAGAGAGCTACATTCAGAAAATGTTGAAGAGATTCAACATGTCAGATGTGAAGCCCGTGACTACTCTATTGGCCGGTAATATTCGCCTTTCGGCGGCTCTCTATAGTCAGAAGAAAAAGCATAGTATATGTCTCGAGTCCATATGCCTGTGCCATGGGAAGTTTGATGTATGTTATGGTGTGCACTAGGGAAAATATTGCATACGCAGGTAGCGGTAGCAGGTACATGGCTCAGCCTGGAAAGAAACATTGGCAAACAGTGAAGCGGATATTCCGATATTTCAGAGGGACAGTAGATGTTGGTCTGATTTACTAAGGAGTTGATTACAATGAGATATTTCCTCCTGTTGTGAGGCATACTCCCATTCGCATTTTGCTTGCTATGGTAGCACATCAGAACCTAGAGTTAGAACAACTCGACGTGAAGACGACTTTTCTTCACTAAGAGTAAGAGGAGAATATCTTGATGAATCAACCAAAGGGATTCACAGTTCAGGGTAAGGAAGATCATGTTTGCAAATTGCGGAAATCCTTGTACGTGCTAAAGCAATCTCCGAGGCAGTGGTATAAGAGATTTGGAAGGTTCTAGTTGAGAAGAAGACTGAGAGGAAAGGAAGATTAAGCGTTTTCGTACTAATAATGCCATGGAGTTCTGTCCAAATTAGTTTAATGAGTTCTACAAAGATGAGGGTATCGCAAGGCATCGTACAGTTAAAACTTGGAGAGACTACGCAACAGAATGGCGCCGCGGAACATATGAACATAACGTTATTAGAGACAGCACGATGTATGCGTTCTAATGCTGGCTTGTCTAAGGTTTTCTGGGCCGAGGCTGTTACTACGGCGTGTTATTTGGTGAATCGTTCTCTCAACAACCATTGATTGCAAGAGTCCTATGAAGGTATGGTCCGAAAAACCTGCTGATTATTCTACCCTTAGAATATTTGGTTGTCTTGCTTATTAGTGAGGGGAAGTTGGAGCCTATGATAAATAAAGGTAATTTTCTTGAGTATGGTATTGGGGTTAAGGGTTGTAGAATTTGGATTTCTGATTTGAAAGTTATATATAGTGGAGATGTGATTTTTGATGAAAATTCTATGCTTCACTCGAGAAAGAAGCTAGATGTCTCTGCAGATAAAGAGAAGGAAGCCATCAAACAGGTGGAGTTTGAAATGACTCAATTTTAGTCTGATTAGGAGAATGTACTCGAGCCAGGTACACAGCAGCAACCTCAATAACAATCGTATAGTATTGCCACCGACCGTCCACGGAGGTAGATCCGTCCTCAGATGTATGGTTATAAGGATATGGTAGCGTATGCGGTTAATGCATCAGAAGAGGTGGAGTTTCCTGAGCCCTCTAGTTATCGAGAGGCTATTTCTGGTATCGAGTCTATTCAGTAGATTGCTGCTATGGGAGAGATGGAATCTCTTCATAAGAATCGGACATGGGAGCTTGTCAAGCCGCTAGAGGGAAGAAAAATTGTAAGGTACAAGTGGATCTTCAAAAAGAAGTTCGGAATCCCTGGTGAAGAAGGAACAAGATTCAAGGCTCGTCTAGTTGCTAAAGGCTTGATTCTTTTGGATGGAATTCCACTATATTGAAAGCCCATGTGTTATGGGCCCAAACCGAGTTTCACATGAGTAGTTATCAGATAAACGCCACAACCAAATTACTATTGGTATATGCACTGATGAGTAAATACCCAGAAGTTTCTCAGATTCTCAACCAAATTACCGTAGATACAAGAATGACTATAATTCTATGAATACATGCACCAAGCGCTAATGAGCAGACATCATCAGTCGGCTATGAAGCATGACATGGTTTTATGGAGTCATGAGATTGGACCAATGTGGAACCCATCCCTCCCCTAATTAATAAATTGAGTTTGCATCCTCTCCTTTTGTGTTGGTAACATGTGTTTAACCTGTAAGCACTGTCATAATTCCCATGCCCCGCCTACTCTTCCACGGTCTCACCCCTTGGAAACTTAAGCATGACATAGCTGAAAAGCAATATAAGAATTTGTCAAAAACCACTTTATCCAAAAGCTTAAGCTATTAGGTTATGGGGATAACAATGTATATGAATCCGACATATTTTTTTAACAAACCCCCTCATGTGGGTCTTTGAATTTCGGATCATGTGGAAAGAAAGGCCTTGAGTGGAAACTCTTGCTAGTATAGGCTGAACGAATGTGGGTAAACAACTACAATTTAAATTGACAATAACAAGGTTTGAACCTAGGATCTCTTGAACCTGGTGTACTCTGATACTATATCAAGAACCACTTTATCCAAGCTATTAGGTTGTAGGATAACAATGTATATCAATGCAACATATTACTTTAACAAAATCGATGCATTTATTTGCTATTCCTCTTTGTCTAGGAGCTTATACAATGCCAAGTGACTTTCATGTAGTATCTGTTGTCACAATGGGTTTTTGATCTGAAGACAATAGTGGAAGATAAAGAACAAGACTGGAGCGGGTGGAATAGTCCAGTTGGCATATGCGTTGCAAAAGGAAAATTTTACACCAAGCGTGGTCTAATGAAAACGATTTGATGGGAGAAGAAAGCTAAAAAAAGGGCCAGGAGTTGCAGTATGATGGCCCAAATACGACACAACATAAACATAGTCCATGTTGCCACAATATCTAAATAACTAGAATCAAGCATACTGGATATTTGGCATTTCATACCTACAAGTTATGGGGTAGCTAAATAATTTCATTGACAAGTTATGTTTGGAATGTTTGGATCCTGTTAGATTAATATGTGATTTTAAATGTGTTAACTATGATTACAATTGCCTATTCTTGATTATTACTTGTGGCCCTTCTTTTTGTACTATACCATACCTCTAGGATGGTTGTATATACATATATAAGGAAAGCGACATCTGTGTATGGGTATTTAGAGAACTGAAAGTTAATTTTAAGGTCTTTGGCATTTGAGTTTTTAAATAGTTTTTGTGCTTGTTTAATGATTTATATCGTATTCATCTAGTTATTTTTTATTTTTTGTGACGTTATTACTCATTGCATTGTAGAAAATGATATTTCCTCTAATATAAATTATCTATTTATTGTAGGGAGTCTATCTGGCTTCTGGTACAAACCCACCGTTGCCGGTCCCAAGTTCAGTTGAGAAAAGGTGAGGGTTGTGATAGGCTTGTGACAGCCAACGTAACTTTGTCACATTCTATGACATGAACCATAATAAGAATATCGTTGGGGCGTCCCCTACTCAGCGACGCACTACATCGGCTCCTGAGTGTAGTGGTATGCAAAAGCTTCTAGGTCGTCGTCCGCAAACGGCGCGCTACATCGGACCCCGGTGTAATGACAAATAAGCAAGGGTTTCATAGGATCCATCTAGTTTCTTGGAACATAAGTTCTCTTACGGATAGACTAACAGAATTAATGAAGGTGATGATTAGAAGGAGAGTTAGTATTATGTGTTTGCATGAAACTAAGTGGGTAGGTGAAAAGGTAGAGTCATAGAGTCTTGGGTTATAAACTTTGGTATACAGGTAGAGATAAAAATCGTGACGGGGTAGGCGTAATCATAAATAGATGGTTGCTTGAGGATATAGTTGAGATTAGGAGAAAAGGTGATAGAGTTTTACTGGTTAAGCTTATTCTAGGTGGGGAGATCCTTAATGTTATTAGTGTTTATGCACCACAGATAGATCTTGATGATGCTAGTAAACAAACATCTATTCTGAGAGGATTTAGACGAGATGGTGCAAAATATACCTAGTGGAGAGGTTATTTATTGGTAGTGATCTCAATGGACATGTAGGTACTAGTCGTAGTGGGTTTGATACTATTCATGGAGGTTTTGGTTTTGGACAAAGGAATGAAGTATGTAACTCGATTCTAGATTTTGCCTTGTCTTATGACTTGATCTTAGCAAACACTTGGTTTAGGAAAAGAGAGTTTCATCTTATCACGTTTAGGAGTGGATCAAGTGTAAGTCAAATAGACTTTTTTCTGACGAGAAGGATAGATAGAGATTGTTGTATCGGCTGTAAAGTAGTGCCAGGTGAGAGTGTAACCACTCGACATAGACTTTTAGTTTTAGATTTTCGATTTAGAAAGACTTAGGAAGATCAAAGAGCCTAGAATTAAATGGTGGCGATTGAAGGAAGGTAGCCAAAAGGTTTTTATAGATCGTGTAGTTCAAGAGGCGGACCGACAGTCTGAAAATGATTCAGACAGAATATGGAACAAAATGGCTAGTTGTATCAAGAGGGTAGCTAGAGATCTACTTGGTGAGTCGAGAGATGGTGCTCCACCATCTAAGGATACATCATGGTGGAATGAAGAAGTAAATACTGCTATTAAAATTAAGAGAGATTCTTATAAAAATTTTAAGAAAAGCAGAGATGCGGAGAGATTTGAGAAGTATAAAATGGCTAAAAAGAAAGTTAAGAAAGCTGATCGGGAAGCTAAAGCTAAGGTTTACAATGAGGTGTACAAGAAGTTAGACACTAAGGAGGCTGAGAATGATATCTACTGGATTGCTCGGATGCGGGAAAGGAAGACCAGAGACTTATGTGCGGTGAAGTGTGTCAAAGATGAAAATCAGAAAGTTTTAGTTCGAGATGAGGATATCAAAAAAAGCTTTGAAGAGAACGAGATCAAGAAAAGCGGTTGGTCTAGATGAGATTCCTATCGAGATTTGGAGATATTTAGGAGAAATAGGTGTAAATGGCTGACATATCTGTCTAATAAGATTTGGCAGACCAAAAAGATGCCAAACGAATGGAGGAAAAATACCCTTGTACCTATCTACAAGAACAAGGGTGGCATTCAAAATTGCTCAAACTACCGTGGAATATAACTTATGTGTCACACTATGAAACTTTGGGAGAGAGTGATTGAACACAGGTAATGAAGGATATTAAGATAACAGAGAACCAGTTTGGGTTCATGCATGGACGATCGATGACAGAGGCTACTCATTTGCTTCGTCAACTTGTCGAACGTTTTCGAGAGAGGAGAAGAGATTTGCATATGATATTTATTAATTAGAGAAAGCGTATGACAAGATACCTAGAGAGGTATTATGGGGTACAATAATGAAAAAGGGGGTGCCCGTCAAGTACATTGACACAATCAAGGACATATACGATGGAGTAGTGGTAAATGTCAAAACTTGCGACGGTCTAACGAGTGATTTTCCAATTACAATTGGTTTACATCAAGGATCTGCATTAAGTCCATTCATGTTTACCATCGTGGTGGATGGGCTTACTAGAACTATCCAAGATGGGATACCTTGGTGTATGCTATTTGCTGATGATATTGTTCTAGTAAATGAGACGAAAGCAAGGGTTAATACCAAATTGGAGTTATGGAGGCAAACGTTAGAATCTCGTGGGTTCAGATTGAGCAGGTCCAAGACAGCATATATGCATTGTAAATTTAACAAATAGAGAAGTCAAAACCATATTGATATAATAATGGAAAGGCAAGAGATATCACCGAGCGATCAGTTTAGAGATCTAGGTTCCATCATCTATAGGGAGATCGATAGTGATGTTAATCAAAGAATCGAAGTTGGTTGGTTGAAATGGAGGAGTGCAACATGGATTTTGTGTGATTATAACTTTCCATTAAAGTTGAAAGGGAAGTTTTATGAGAGCGCTATTTGGCCTGTCTTATTATATGGTATATAATGCTGGGCTCCTAAGAAGTATCATACACGGAAGATGCACGTAGCGGAGATGCACATGTTTCGTTGGATGTGTGGTAACACTAGAAAAGATAAGGTCCGAAATGAGGATATTGGTGCAAAAGTTGGTGTCGCACCTGTGGATGAGAAGATGCGGGAAAACCGGCTAAGATGGTTTGGTCATGTGCGACGCAGACCTATGGAAGCACCGGTCGACGAATGGATACTCTCAATATAGGCAATGTCAAAAGGATGAAATGGAGACCGAAGAAAACATGGATGGAGGTGATACGAAAAGATATGGTTGCCAAAGGCCTCAATGAAAGTATATTGTTCGGTAGGAGTGAGTGGAGGCGGAGGATTCATGTGCTGGACCCGTCGTGATTCTCATGTTGGTTCATGTAGCCTACCCCATATGCTTGGGATAAAAGGCCCAGTTGTTGTATTGTTCGACATATGGTCCATCATCAAGTAAGTTTCTCCTATAGTGATTGATATCCCCCACCTCCCACCCCAATAAAAGGAAAAATGCTAATTAGTCATGCAATCTTCAAGATAATACTGTCGGCTTATTAGTCTCCAAAGGATGATGTTCGGGTAAAAAATTACGCCTCCCAAGATCCAATTTGTGAGAGGGAGAAGAAGGGAAACCCACCTCCTAAAGCTCCATTAAGAGAAGAAAAGAGGTCTCTTTTAATCACCCAAGTTTCAAATCTTGGAGTTTCAAAAGAACCAATTTGGGTTTCTTCTCAAAAGAGAAAGAAAGAAATCTTTTGGATTTTAACTCCATAATAAAAATTCTTTTGGGAGTTTAATTCCATTAAAAAAATTTGGAAGTTCAACTCCATATTTTAAATTTTTTTAGAGTTTAACTCCATTAAACATAATAAAAATTCTTTTGAGAGTTTAACTCCATTAAAATTCTTTTGGGAGTTTAATTCTAAAATAAGATTTTTGGGAGTTTAACTTCATAACAAAAATCGAGGAGTTCAACTCCAAATCTGTAAATCTCCGTTACTATCTTAATAAAAGTTTTTCCTATTTTTCTAAATCCCAAAGATTTACTTTTTCCTCGTACATTTCTGTGTCGAAGGTGGTTGCTTGAATCCCAATGTTTATAGTCCAAACCCTAAAAACTTAAACCCAAGATCTAAATCAAAGCCAAAGTAAATTAAAACCAAAATGTTGCTACTTAAAATCTTAACCCAAACTATATTTAAATCCTAAGCCCAACAACTCAAAATCAAATTTTAAACTATCAAAATAAATTCCAACAGCAGCCGAAATTTATTTTAAATCCTTAATCTAAAATCCCCAGCCCAACCTTATATTTTTCCTGCCGGCCATTGAAATTTTTCCCAATTAAAACAGAAAACAAATCAAACCCGGCCCGTTTCTCACCCTCAACCCACTTCAGATTTTTTTAAAGGAATTATTTTTCGGGCCCGGCCCATTTCCTCCGGCCTGCCTCCTCAACCGACCCGACCCGCTTCTTTAATTCCCTTCTTCCCCTTGTTGCAAAACTTCCCGCCCATTTTTCCCCTATCGCGAACCCACGTCCCCGAGCTCCCAACGTCGCCCTCGCCGTTGCCCACGACCCGCGACCCCCGACCACGATTCCACACCCCTCAAACCCCTCGTTTCCAACTCCTCTCATCACTCTCCCTCTCCAACTCACTCCTCATCTCTCTCTCTCTACATCCACCGAGCCCCCCAAACTTAGCACCACTGCATCGTGCTCAACCTCCACCGCCGCCGACGATGACTACGACCACCCCTGTTCCTCCCTCACATCTCGCTCCTCTTCACCCCCTCGCCCGCTCAGCCCTCTTCCTCCATCAACCAAGCTCCATTTTCCAACCCTACCCGCCGAGCTTGAGTCTCCCCTGCACGCCTCTTCGACGCCGGCGAACCCCACCACGTCGTCGACCATACTGCACCCTCCTCGTCGTCAGTGTCTCCTCCACCTCCTCTCAAAAGTCCCCCTGCTCTCTCTCTCTCTCTCTCCCCAAAAACCCACATCTTCCTCCTCACTGCGAGCTTCACTGTGCACGTCGCCGGAGCGACCACCGCCGACATCATCGACCCCAGCGCACCCGGGAGATCCACAGAGCCTCCTCTACACTTCCAGCGAGCACGAGACGACTCCGGGAAACTCCGACGTCAAACCCGTGTCTCGAGCCAAGCTCGCGCAAATCCGATTCACGGCGTACATCACGCGTTCGTGACGCCGCTGCTGCCGTGCGACCCCGAGACATTTTCCAGGCAAGTGTTTACTTGCTTCATGCTAAAATAATAGTGGTACAAACCTAAATCTTATAGTTTACGAATTTACCGATTCCCGATATATATTGTGACCTATGTGTTCGATGCTATATTCCAATGAAAATAATGGTTTAATTTGACGGAAGTAAATGTTTTCTATTGGCCCTCATAATGATAAATATCGTGTATAAAAATCAATGGAAAATACGATTGTTAGTGACTAAAATTGATACCCCCAATTATGCCGTTAAAACTAGAAGTTTTCTCGTATCTGAAAATGAATAAAATCACCGTAAATAATATACGTACTGGAATGATGCGTTCGAGGGCTTAAATCGAAGCCAACTCGACGAACTTTAACCCCATGTAAAATTCTAATGATTTCTGTGCTGTAACTGTGATGATAATTAGATCGGAGTGCGACTCTGGACTGCAGTCCAGAGCGATTCTGTTTATCGTGTACTGTACCAAAATGTGCGTCACTGTGTTTTCTGAAATCGTATGTTACGGAACCCTGCAGTAGATTAAATATAATTCTGTTAGTTAAACAAAACAAGTGGTTCCATTCCGTTTCATTGCCGTTTGCTATTTTAAACTGTATTTAAAAGGGCAGAACGTATAACTGTCCAGAACAGATTCAGAAATGACACACTGAGGTTAAACTGTGTATAACTTTCAACGTACAGACGCGATTGAGGATCCGTCTGTTGCGTTGAATACCCTATTGGAAACCCTAGATTTCATTCAACGGTAGCATCGGTAAAATCTGAACCCAACTGGGTGCAATTTGTGTTGCGAAACGGACGTTCAGTTCTGAAACTGAATTTCCATCCGCGAGCACTTAAAATGAAACAGCTGTATCTTGAAAACCGGAATCCCGATTGAACTGAAACTAATTTTGATGAATTGCTGACTGAATGTTCTATTTATCTTACTTGTATCACTTTGTTGAATTCTTAACATATAAATTTATGAAATTTCTGGAAGATAATGACATGCCTATTGATTCATATTACCCTTAGCGTAATGATGGCACACATACATATATCATACCCCATTTACCATATACTTAGTGCTAGTGCGTGTTAGAGTCGGTGGACATTGCATTATCGTGCGTGGTTTGATGTTGGTTTAAAGGTGACGAGTATACCAAAGGGGAAGTGAATATTCGTGACAGTGATTGATACAGTGAACAGTGATAAAACCGTGCCATTGGTATATTTGTACACGACTAAATCAAGATCATAACTAGTGAGAACCTGGAGATAAAGGGGAAATCAAAGTGGAAAGAGCATCGTATTTAGCGGGACCGTGTTTTAGAGGATGATCATTCGAACAGTGATACTGATACATGTAGGGTAGAATCTAGCGATCCGGCTGACAGGGTTATGTCCCGGGCATGTGGGCCGTTGTCTCGGGTATGTACGAGACTCCTGTTAAACATGATCCTCCTTCCACTATGCGATTTCAAACATGACCTAGAGACCGATAGGGACACAGAACATATTCTGCATCATATAGTGACATAGTGATTACTTGCATTGTTCTTACACTAGTAATACCTCATTTACCTGTTTTATCTTATTATAATAATATTGTTGTTGTGTCGCTCTGACGACCTGAGTATGCATGCTCAGATCCCGTGGAAGGACCAGTGCAGGAGACAGATCTACCTTTCGAGTTCACGGAGATATAGTCTGGTGTACTTCCTATCTTTACTGCTTTCCATAAAAGTGATCGTGAGATTGAACTTGGTTAGTTATTGTTCTTGTTATCTGTAATTTGTGAACAATGGAATGTTAATGTAATAAATTAGTGATGTGATTCCTTTACCACTGCGTTTTATTTACTGATTACCATGTAATGCTAGAAGCCGAACTGTGACTACGGCGGGATGATTCCTTGACCGTAGGAGCATGGCTGGCCTAGTCATCCCTCGTTTTCCGTATTTTGGGAAGCGGGGCGTGACAAAATCCGAGGATTTAGCCCTTTAGGTCCACGCAATCCGAGTCCACGCCCGCCCGCCGTGTGCCCGCCCGCCACGCATGTGGCGCACATGCACGGCGCTCTTGCGCTGCTCCTTCACGCTTGTTTTTAAAAATAAAATTATATATATATATATATATATATATATATATATATATATATATATATATATATTTATTGAAATCTTATTTTAAAGTCTTTTTTTTTTGTAAATATTCATAAATTAAAAAATGAAATGAAACGATCACGCCTTTTCGTATTGTTTTTCTTTTCAAAAATACACACATCGCATACTGCACATTGAGTTCGCATGACCAGTTTGACCCGTCAATCGGAGGTTCCGTCGATCCAAAATCGATGGGTAATTAACGACAGCTTAGTCTGCGGCTGCCGGAGATTTGGATCCTCACAATCGATGATCCTCTGCCTACCCAGGGGGAATTTATATATGCCTGACAGGCGCACGTATTCCCATCTCAATGGGATGATGAGAGACACTCTACACATGCAATGTCACGATCATCAATCTTCTTTTTTACCTTGGAGATATTTGTATGATAAATAAAGTAGAAAGGAGCTTTGTCTATTATAATTAAGGATGAAACATAAATATCGAATTGACCATATAGTTTATTTTTGCATTCTTTTTTCATATGCTTATAAATTATATTAATTTTTATGCACAAAGCAATTGGATCCTATTGAGCTAAAGTTGCAATGATACTCACTTAAGGTTATGGAGCTGCTGAAACTAATTGGAAACCTACAGTAATAATAGGTGAAACCCCTATAGGAGTCTTGGTTAAAACTTATTTAACCACCTATCGCCGTTCACTCTACCTGCTGTGTGATGTAAACCATCTTGCAACACCAGCTTGAATACTAAATTAGTAAATTTTAAGCAAGACGTATCTTTGTATATGAAAAAATATACAAAATTAAGATATATGTGTGGTATACAGACTAAATGAATACAGTATTATTATTTGAACATAATTATATCGCTTGCAACTGAGCGGACTCTGTTTCTCTATACTCTTTTGCACCCCTTGATTCAATTTTCTTTTTATTTTGATATTGGATCATCATACAAAATTACAAACTGTCATGTGCTTGATTTCATATTATTTCTCATAGGTTCTTTAGCAGATGAAACAAAACATTTGCTGCATGTCTCTACCTCTCAGACATTAGTGGAATCCAACAAGTCAAGAGGAGGTTTGAATGAGATAATTGAGCTATCCAGATGCATTAATTTTCATTTTCTTGCACTTAGAGTAGATGAAGGCAGTGCTTTCTACTTGCTTGAGGATGGCTTGATAGAAATTTAAGATGTTTGTTCAGTTTGCTTATTGATAAATTTGTTTGCATTGTTTATTGTTCATGATGGGACTATTCCAATGAAAATCTGTTACCCTAGCCACTGAAAATTTCCTGTGCTCAATACTTTCCTTGATATAATTATATTGTGTTTTGGTTCACATGTGAGTTAGGTGTAGAGATATGATGGACATACAATTTACTTTCTTTATAGATGGAAGGTTAAGGTATGAAAGTAAACTTCATGAGCGTAACAATACATGGTTTTACATGTCTATTGAATTAGGCTCTTCATTATACATATTCTGATGATAATCTCTGAAGTATAAATGCACTTGACTGATACCTCTAGTTAATGTATGTGAATTTCCTGCCCTAATAACACAGACCGATTTCGTCTCTTTCCTCTCCTTATCTGCATCAGAACTGCTACTGATGCTGGAAGCCTAAAGAACAGAGCCTATCTGAATTTATCATTACTGCATAATCAGATCATGCCAATTTTCGGCTTTTGTTGTTGTAAGTTTTAATCCATATATTACACTCACCACCAGATATAACTAGCATTTGCACAACTTATATTATATATTCACAATGACGAAACCATCAGAACCGAAACAAGCATTCAAAAATCCTAGGTAACTTAAAAAGCACTTTGTTAATGCATTTTTTTTGTTTATGTTTTTTGTTTCTTTAGGCAGGTTGTCTGTACATCTAGACAAAATAATAAAATTCTTTTATATGACATTGGTTATATTTCTTCTGAACCTGCTGAAGTAAGTCTTCTACATGTATATAAATTTACGAGCTGGTATCTTCATGTTTATGCATACGAGTGGATTCTGTTTCATATCATCCCCTGCACACACATAATTTTTTACATTATCATCATGTTTATCCTCTATGGGGGTTATTGACACCTTCACTGGACCTGTTTCTTTCTTTATTTTATTTTTATTTTTTTATTTGTGGGGGGGGGGGGGGGGGGGGAGTTCTGTTAATCCTATATATGAAACACCATATCCTATCAATTTTGATGTTGTCTGAGAATCGAAGGCCATCATAGAATTCCTGAGGAAAGGCCATCATAAAATCTTTTTTCCATTGTCTGTGACATTTGTTCTGTTAGAAGTAAAATTTTATTTCATTTACCCCAGTATAGGTGTTGCAAAAAGGGAAACCCGAGTTTTTTCGACATAATGGCGAAATCTGTAGCGGCCTAACTTATGTTGCTTTTCCTTCAGATGATAAATCAAGGTTGGCAACACCACTATTTGATTATTTCAGAGCTCATACCAACTTATGTAGAAAATTAACCAAGTGCAACTATACAAGTCTCTCTCTCTCTCTCTCTCTCTCTCTCACACACACACACACACACACAAAACAGCTTGTAGATCAACTCTCTGATAAAACAGCTTGTAGATCAACTGTTGATATCCTCCATTTCATAAAGTATGGTTAGTGCCACTTCAAGATGCTGAAAACACAATGAGATGCCATTAATAGTTGGATGCGTATTTGAGTTACTAATCATTGGGTTCGGAATCCCCAATTTGGGGCCATTTCTCAGAATTATAATAATGAGCTCAGCTTTTTGATCCTGAGTCTCTCTTTGTTTATCCATGCATGTTTTTTCCGGTCGTTTTTGTGGTTTCATTAATTTAAGTCATATATATACGTTTCTTTATTCCTCTGTATAGGCTGCTTGCATCTGGATTAGATTATGCTATTTATGTCTGGGATAGAAGAACGAGCAAGTTTCCATGTGTTGAACTAAATGCTGCTTCACACAGCCACAACTTAATAGTATCCAATTAGATTCTGAAAATCGGGTCAGTAATCAATGCTAGAGCTTTCTTTTTTCTAGTTTTATGTGCAATAGAATGCGTCTCTAGAGATATTACATTTTATTTTTCCATTCAGTTTGACAACATTTTCAATTATTTGTTCTGTTTATTTCAAACATATGTGATTGACCTAGGTTTTCTGCTATAATTGATTCATTTCGCTTGCTTGATATTTATTTGAGGTGCCAATTCTGTTCCTAGAGCTTAAATTAATTCAATAAAATTGTAGGTTGCATTTGGAGCAAGTAGACAAGGAATCATTTATGCTTGGGATCTTCGGGGAGGAAGATCATCACTTGCTTTCCAAAGCCATAATGACGTATGAGGGACACATGCACATTCCATGTTTCTTTAATGTTACCTTTTTTCCTTCTGCATTCAACCTATGAAAATCTTGAAGGCTTCTCGTCTTCCTAATGCCATTCAAAAACTAAGAGGATCCCGGGCTAATTATAATAGCTTCTGTTTCAAGTTCAATTTCCTTAACTTTTTACTGTGGCGTGTACATATTCAAGTTTGGCTAATTCTGTTTGATCATTTAAGCAAATTATGTTTGCAATGTTTTTCCCTATGTATTCAATAACTGGTTCGTCACATTTCTTTTTCTTTTTTGGGTTGCAACATTGTTTTAGGTACACTGCCCTCCTTTAATATCCCTGAAGGTATCATCAATGCTAGAGAAAATAACTTATTTGAAGGTATGAATAAATCTGTTTCATCTGATTATGCTCTTATTTTGTAGCTTGTGTAAAGCCTTTCTTCTGTTCTTTCCTATACATCTTCAAGAGACGAGTGATGAATTTACATGATTTGATCAGAGTTTCATTTAGTGGCTTGAAAACAAAACAAAACAAAACATCAACCTCACCCTGCCCCTGCCCCTTACACCCCCCACCCCCAAAAAAAATAGTAATAATAATAAATAAATATAATATCAAAAATAAAATATGGAGAATTGTTTCATTGTTACACCTGGGGATATGCCCTTGAATTCTACTTTCAGTGAGATACCAACCCTTTCTTATTCGTATCTTGATACAAATTGTTAAATAGGATATAATCGCCAAATTATTACATGCAAAGTTTTCCCCTTCAATACAATGATAATGACGTCAATTGTTGAATTATAGACACACACACCTTCCTTCTCGCACACCAGAATGATGTTCTTCCATTGTCTATGTTTCTTAATTCTCTTACTAATCTATAATGCTCACCTACTCAGACTTTAACGCTTGTTTCACTGCGCTGTTTCAGGCACAGTCAAATATAGTTCCAAGCGAAATTCACGCAATCGTCTTTGACCCATGGTGCTCTTATGACGGCATTGAAATGTCCAGTGTTTCTTCAATCTTACGAAAACCTGCCTGGCTGCCAGCATGTTCGGTAAGCCTAGCAATTATAATGTATGCATAAGCATTAAGATATAATGGAGCTTGCCCTGCAACCCCATAGTTATGCTGAAGGTATCGAAAGTGGCAACTTAGCTATTCCTTTGTATTAAACTATTAATGTACAAAATTACATATTGCTAATCCAGTAAGTAGAAACCTCTCTGAAGGGCTAAATAATCATGATCCTTGCAAGTCCACTCCATATGGCATTGAAATTAGAAAAATCTTTTATTCTCGAGTAAGATTAATGTCCCTGCTTAATTTCTTATGGAAAAATCGTCTTTAATGTGTAAAGCTTCACAAAAAATGTCCAGGCTTAGTGAACATGGTATATACAAATCTAATAGTGGTGGATAGTCTGAAATGTCCAACTGTGTTCAGTGTTTCTCTCATACTCGATAGTGGCTAAGTCAGGTTTAAAATGGTTCTCGGACTTTAAGGAGATTGCACATGACCTTAACATGCTTAGTGAACATGTGTAAAGCAACTGCTCGGAACAAATTTTGCATTGTATCAGAAGCTGTTTTAGTCTGTGCAGCACATCCCAGCATTGGTACCCTTATAGCAGGAACAAAGGTTTGTTCTTACGCAAATTAGCTTTCAGTAAATAAAAGATATTCAAATTTAAGGTTTCGCTATGTCGCATAAAGCTTTGTCAAACTTTCTTCTTGACTACAGAGCTAAATATGGATTTTTACTTCCTATATATTTGTTTCCTTCAAGCGTATACATATTCTATTTTTTGTAGCAGAAACTGAGATGCATACTTCTCGACATATGATGCGAACCAAATATTATTGTGGTCAATGATTCGATAGTTTTAAAAAAAAAAATAGTTTCTACATTTTATACTGACTCGTTCTCATGCTGCACATGAATGCCTTTCATTTGCATAGATCAGATTGATTGTTGCATGAGAATATTGATCTAGCTGAAACTAATTTGACTTGTGAGTCTTTTGTTTCAGCAATCCGCATTGCTGGTGATTTCACAGAGGCAGCACGCTTATAAGGACACGGATTTGACTGCATGAAGACTGCTAAACTTGGTGCAGGTATGGGATGTAGCAAATGCATTAAGCTTGAATGCTGCTATTGATGGATATTTGCTTTTCGAATTCGGGATAAACATTGAGCAGCTAGTTTATTCATTGTGATTGTAAGCGTATAAACTGGTTTGAAGCAAAGAAAAGAATTGTTGTCTATATATTTTATTATTATTTGGGTAAATTTCATAAAGCATTATCGAATTTTTAAATTTTTCGAGATAGCTCTAACTTTAAAATCGACATAACCTCCACTTGAAAGGTATTTTTGTAAGGATATTTCCCATCAAAATGTTCAGTTTATTTTGAGCTATTCAAGCCACATAGAAGGTTACTTTTGGGTTACATTATTGCTAATTTTCAAGGGATGTCTTGATATATTTAAAATTTAAAATCCAATTGTACCATCTTAAAAATCCTGAAAGTTTGATGGTGCTTTATCAAATTTATCTATATTATTATTGAGGGTTTTTTTAACTAAAAAGGCCCTCCATACTTCACTAATTACTAAAAAGCGTATCATATATCATATTTACTTAAAACACCTCCTTATACATCTAAATTGCACTAAAAATTCCCCCTTGCTGGTTTGGAAGATGAAGCTGATATTCTCGCTTAGTTGAAGATTGAGATTTAAAACAGCTAAACAATCATTTTCATTTCAAATGAGCTTATCCACTAACTCAAAACTTGTAATTAAAAAGACAACGGTACTCAAAAAGCTCATTGTTGGAAAACATTGAGAAAGAAAAACATGTTTTCATGATCAATTTGAAAGATCTTTGATCAAAAATCCAACCCTAATGCCAATTTAGAAAGAAAAAATTAAAAAATTTAGGAGAAGAAAAGAGGTCGGAAGCTTTGAGACTCTATCACGATACCCGCCATTAACCATCTAACAAAATAATAGAAGATACAAAAAAGATTTTCTTTTTGGCCTGTTAGAAAACTTTTTAATACAATTTAAATATATTAGAGTCTTTTAAGTCAATACAAAGAAATAGAGAGATTTTTAACAAGAAATAGAGAGAATTTTAATAATTAGCAAAGTATAAGGTTTTTTTTAGTAAAATGCCCTATTATTATTATATAACTTTCTATCTACTCATGCAGAGGTTTATCCAATATGGGGTTGCTCCTACGGACTCAGGAATCCGTAGGGGCAAATATTTCTTGCCCCTACGGATTTATCCGTAGGGCCACATCGTTGTCCCTAAGGTGCCTTATGTTCTAATTTTTTGTTTGGCCCTACGGAGCCGCAAACCGTGGACATACGGTTATGTCTGTAAGGGCATCTAAATAGGTTATTAATATAAAAAAAACACAGAAAAATTATTCATCGTTACCAAAATTTCTCTCTCACTCCCGTGCCTCTCATCGCCTGTTCCCGTGCCTCGTCGCCACCGCGCTCACGCCTCGTCGCCACCTTCGTCGGTCGTTCCCACACCTTCGTCGACTTCCCGCGCCTCGTCGCCACCTTCGCCGATCGTCGTCGACCACCAATTTCTACCGTCTCCTCCACCGTGCACACGGTTTGTAATTAAATCTCAAATAATTTTTAATTTTGACGATGTAGTCTAGGGTTCAGGCCAGGTTCGGGTAGGGGTGAGGGTTTGGGATCGGCGTCGGCATCGGGTTCGGTTAGGGTTAAGGTTCGGTTGTGGGGTTCGGTTGGGGTGGGGCTGGGGCTGGGGCTGGGGCTGGGGTTCGGTTGGGGTGGGGCTGGGCTGGGGTAGGGGCTAGGGTTCGGTTGGGGTTGGGGCTGGGCTGGGGCTAAGGCTAGGGTTCGGTTGGGGTGGGGCTGAGGATATTGCTATATAGGATAAACTAAAAGGGGTTTTTGTGCAATTAACAGAAAACAAGAAAGATGTGAAAAAATAACAATATGTAATATTACAACTATCCAATCCAAATTTCTCGTTTTCCTTATCCTGATATAAATATATATTTGTTGATTACCTTGACATTTCCAGCTTCTTTAATAGCCTCTATGATTTTAACTTGATCAACCAACTGCTCATGATATTTGTAGCCCAGCATAGAGATCACCACATCAACTTTCTTTATTACCTCCACCAAGCTCTTGTGATCATGCATATCACCCTACATATATTCAACATATATATCATCAGGTCTTTCTAAAATCAATGACCTTTAATTCAAAAAAAAAACACATAGGGAGTGAATTAATGAAGAAAAGAGGGTCCACTTTTCGTTAGGTGTCGTTAAAAGTTTATATCCTCCATCAATTATCAAGCTACCGAGGACAAAAAGCCACTTTTGTTAGTCGAGAGTCATGGTAATAGACTTGTCATTATAGATCATAGTCAATTGTTTTTCCTATCATTTTCTTGATCCAGATGCTAATCAACTTGTTAATTGGTTACTGTTTTTATGACGTATTTGTCTATATTTGTTGACAGTGGCCTTTCTTTTGGATGAACATGTTTTTTTGATGCATGTTTCAGTCATATGAATTCATATGTTGCGTATAACGCTTTATGATATCAGTATCCTATATTTGTAGTTTTAATTGTTGATTGTTATAGATGAATGCCATTGCAATAATAGTTTTTGGTAGATGAATACCATTGCAATGTAGAACGATCAGTTCTATCAATCTTGATCTCAATGGTTTAAAATCATGTTACACATACAACACGAATGCACAACAAACGCATAATTAGAGAGTGATTCAAGATGTTCAAGTTAAAATCAATATATGATACTCGATGATAATATGAAACCTTCATATTCTCATCGATACTCATATATGAAACTAAAAGCGCCATTTAGTCCCCGTCTATCGGTTAACATACGTGCGATATTCGTCGTGACATAGAACTATACAAAGATTGTTAAATATCGGATGGTATAGCTCGATGTTAATAACCGTCGTATAGTCTATGCGACGAGAAAATTCAATCGTATGGTAACTGATAGATTTGTCCTGTATGGATAAGTTAGGAATGTATAAAGCAAACATCTTCATTCACTTGTGTTTTCATCCGTTTCGAGATATTTCGTCGGTACCTTTCCGCTGGTTCTCCGTGTACAAAGATAGATTAGATATTCATTTCAACGTTGTTTCACAGCTTTGAAATGATTATCTATTCTATTACAGTATACTCGGAGAACAGCGGGGAAGTGCTGCTGAAATTTACTCGAAACGGTTGAAAGCACAGGTGATGGGTGTTCGTGTAGGGTGTTTTTCGTCATCCCATTGAGATGGGAATACGCGCGCGCTTGTCAGGCGTATACTACAGATTCCCCCTGCCTAGGGTAGGCGGGGGTTTAATGATTGTGGGGATCCGAATCTCCGGCAGCCGCGGACTAAGCTGCCGTTAATTACCCCTCGCCTTTGGGGCGGGGGAACCTCCGATTAACGGGTTAAACTGGTCATGCGAACTCAATGTGCAGTGTACGTGTGTTTTGTTTTGAAAAGGGGTTTTTGGATATATCGGGAGCCACGCAGAGTTTTTACGGGGGTCCCGCTACCCGGATAGCGGGCTGGGGGTCAAGGGGGCTAGCAGCCCCCTTGCGGGGTTCGGGGCAGCGCCCCGGCCCGAAAATTTTTTGGAGGGGGAGAATGTTGCGGAATATGTGTATGTGTACATTTGTATACATATGTATATATATACATGTATATATAAATAAAGGGGGAAAAGGGCATCCAAAGGATGCGTGGGGCAGCACCTTGGGCGCTGTGCGCTTAGGTGCTGTGCGCTCAGGCGCAAGCGCGCCACGTGTCGGCACGTGGGCGCTTTGCGCATGAGCGCTGCGCGCAGGTGCGCAAGCGCGCCACGTGTCGGCACGCGGGCGCTTTGCGCACTTGCGCAAGCGCGCAGGTGCGCAAGCGCGTGCGCGCCACGTGTCGGCACGCGGGCGCTTTGCGCACTTGCGCTGCGCGCTGCTAAAACAAATTTCTCAGAAGAGAAATCAGAGAGGTGTTGGACTCCTGAGTGTGTGTTTTTTTTTGTTTGTTTGTTTGTTTGTTTTGGGTTTAGTGAATGATGTTCTTCTTTCTCCTGTTGCTTGCTGGATCTTGAAGATCAAGAGATGTGAAATCTCAAAATCTCTTCTTTTTCAGATCTAATGATAGATCCAAGTTCCCCTTTGTGGGTTTTGTGGTGAAAAACTAATTTGTTTTGAAAAAGGAAGAGTAAAACTCTTGATTTAATTCAAGAGAAAGAAGAAGGTTTTGGAACCTTGAAGAAGAAAGAAAAATCTCAGATCTGAAGAAAATTTTGAGAGAGAGGAAAAGTTCTTTTTTTTATTCATTATCATGTTGCCTTTTATAGGCTTACATATTTACATATAGCCCCTTGGGCTTTTCAAAATGGCTTTTTGCCTATCCCATGGCTTATGTGTCATTTGTTTTTGCACATAAGCCATGAGCTTACAAAAATTTGACTTTATGCCCATTTTGCATACATTCATGCACAAAAATTACATAAAAATTATTTGTTACATGATTTTTGTTGTTGGCAGGGAGGAGGCTGGCCGCGGGCTCGACTTGGGCATGGGCCCGCTTGACCTAGGCTTGGGCCCACCTGGCTTGGGGTTGACCTTGACTTTGACTCGGTCAACGGGGGTGTAAATTTTTACCCCAACAGTTCGCTCTATACATTCTTAATGGGATAGAAGCCTTACCCCCGACAGCCGGAACACACACATACAACAAGAATACACAACAAACACATAATTAGAGAGTGATTCGAGATGTTCAAGTTAAAACCAATATATGATACTCGATGATAATATGAAACCTTCATATTCTCATCGATACTCATACATGAAACTAAAAGCGCCATTTAGTCCCTGTCTATCGGTTAACATACGTGCGATATTCGTCGTGACATAGAACTATACAAAGATTGTTAAATATCGGATGGTATAGCTCGATGTTAATAACCGTCGTATAGTCTATGCGACGAGAAAATTCAATCGTATGGTAACTGATAGATTTGTCCTGTATGGATAAGTTAGGAATGTATAAAGCAAACATCTTCATTCACTTGTGTTTTCATCCGTTTTGAGATATTTCGTAGGTACCTTTCCGCTGGTTCTCCGTGTACAAAGATAGATTAGATATTCATTTCAACGTTGTTTCACAGCTTTGAAATGATTATCTATTCTATTACAGTGTACTCGGAGAACAGCGGGGAAGTGCTGCCGAAATTTACTCGAAACGGTTGAAAGCACAAGTGATAGGTGTTCGCTCTATACATTCTTAATGAGATAGAAGCCTTACCCCCGACAGCCGGAACACACACATACAACAAGAATACACAACAAACACATAATTAGAGAGTGATTCGAGATGTTCAGGTTAAAACCAATATATGATACTCGATGATAATATGAAACCTTCATATTTTCATCGATACTCATATATGAAACTAAAAGCGCCACTTAGTCCCCGTCTATCGGTTAACATACGTGCGATATTCGTCATGACATAGAACTATACGAAGGTTGTTAAATATCGGACGATATAGCTCGATACTAACAACAGTCGTATAGTCTATGCGACGAGAAAATTCAATCGTATGGTAACCGATAGATTTGTCCCGTATGGACAAGTTAGGAATGTATAAAGCAAACACCTTCATTCACTTGTGTTTTCATCCGTTTCGAGATATTTCGTCGGTACCTTTCCGCTGATTCTCCGTGTACAAAGATAGATTAGATGTTCATTTCAACGTTGTTTCACAGCTTTGAAATGATTATCTATTTTATTACAGTATACTCGGAGAACAGCGGGGGGGTGCTGCCGAAATTTACTCGAAACGGTTGAAAGCACAAGTGATGGGTGTTCGCTCTACACATTCTTAATGGGATAGAAGCCTTACCCCCGACAGCCGGAACACACACATACAACAAAAATACACAACAAATGCATAATTAGAGAGTGATTCGAGATGTTCAAGTTAAAACCAATATATGATACTCGATGATAATATGAAACCTTCATATTCTCATCGATACTCATATATGAAACTAAAAGCGCCACTTAGTCCCCGTCTATCGGTTAACATACGTGCGATGTTCATCGTGACATAGAACTATACGAAGGTTATTAAATATCGGAAGGTATAGCTCGATGCTAACAACCGTCGTACAATCTATGCGACGAGAAAATTCAATCGTATGGTAACCGATAGATTTGTCCCGTTTGGACAAGTTAGGAATGTATAAAGCAAACACCTTCATTCACTTGAGTTTTCATCCGTTTCGAGATATTTCGTCGGTACCTTTCCACTGGTTCTCCGTGTATAAAGATAGATTAGATGTTCATTTCAACGTTGTTTCACAGCTTTGAAATGATTATCTATTTTATTACAGTGTACTCGGAGAACAGCGGGGAGGTGCTGCCGAAATTTACTCGAAACGGTTGAAAGCACAAGTGATGGGTGTTCGCTCTACACATTCTTAATGGGATAGAAGCCTTACCCCCGACAGCCGGAACACACACATACAATAAGAATACACAACAAACGCATAATTAGAGAGTGATTCGAGATATTCAAGTTAAAACCAATATATGATACTCGATGATAATATGAAACCTTCATATTCTCATCGATACTCATATATGAAACTAAAAGCGCCACTTAGTCCCCGTCCATCGGTTAACATACGTGCGATGTTCGTCGTGACATAGAACTATACAAAGGTTGTTAAATATCGAAAGGTATAGCTCGATGCTAACAACCGTCGTATAGTCTATGCGACGAGAAAATTCAATCGTATGGTAACCGATAGATTTGTCCCATGTGGACAAATTAGGAATGTATAAAGCAAACACCTTCATTCACATGAGTTTTCATCCGTTTCGAGATATTTCGTCGGTACCTTTCCGCTGGTTCTCCGTGTACAAAGATAGATTAGATGTTCATTTCAACGTTGTTTCACAGTTTTGAAATGATTATCTATTCTATTACAGTGTACTCGGAGAACAGCGGGGAGGTGCTGCCGAAATTTACTCGAAACGGTTGAAATCACAAGTAATGGGTGTTCGCTCTATACATTCTTAATGGGATAGAAGCCTTACCCCCGACAGCCGGAACACACACATACAACAAGAATACACAACAAACGCATAATTAGAGAGTGATTCGAGATGTTCAAGTTAAAACCAATATATGATACTCGATGATAATATGAAACCTTCATATTCTCATCGATACTCATATATGAAACTAAAAGCGCCACTTAGTCCCCGTCTATCGGTTAACATACGTTCGATAATTTATTCTTTTCAACGACAAACGCACACACGAAGCATATACACGGATTTTCTCTTTTGTCAGTAACTATCTCGTTCTTATATTTCTCAATATAGTCACCATAACCTACAATTTATATGTTATACAGTCTAACATGGCCTATGAGTGCGTCAGAGTTAAGGACTGGATGTATGTGGATTGGCAACAACGTATGCAACCTAAGTTTGTTGCAGGAGTTGCTGCTTTCATTGAATTTGCACGCGCACATAATAAGATCATAATTGAGAAGATTCTCTGTCCGTGCGATAGATGTGGCAATAAGTACTGGCAGAAGGTAGAATTGGCAGAGCTTCATATTGTAAAATATGGGTTTACTAGACTTTATACAACTTGGAAATATCACGGGGAAGGAGAAGAATGCAGTAATGCGGCAGAAGAAGAAGGAGAACGCGATAATGCGGCAGGAGAAGAAGAAGAATTCGGTAATGCGACAGAAGGAGAAGACGGTAATTTATTTCCATCAGAAGAAATGGAGGATATGGTAGAGGCTGCCCCAGGTGAATCTATTCGTACCGAAGATGACATTCCTTCCGGTCAATGACCGCGTGCGGATAAATATGAAAATTTCATGAATGATGCTAGAAAATTTATGAGAATGCGAAGTATTCTACCCTCTCATGGTTCGTCCAACTTTTCCAGACTAAGTGCCTAAATGGATGGAGCAACAAGTCATTCACAATGCTTCTTTCGTTCTTGAAAGATTCTATGCCCCCGGGAAATAACGTGCCCGACAGCTGGTACGGAGCCCAGAAGATGATGTCTGATTTAGGTCTAAAGTGCGAGAAGATTCAAGCATGTCCTAAAAATTGCGTGTTGTACCGGAAAGAGAATTCAGATTTGAAAGAGTGTCCAACATGCGGAGAGGCCAGGTATAAGCCAAAAGATTCAGATAAGATATACTTGTCAAGATAGCACGATACTTTCCCATAACACAGAGGCTACAGAGGCTATTCAGGTGTAAGAAAACAGCCGAGGCAATGATTTGGCATCACCGTGCTCCTCCAAGTGAAGATGGAAAAATGAGCCATCCAAAAGATTCACCGGTATGGAAGGATTTCGATAGGAGGCATGCAATATTCAGTAGCGATCCTCACAATGTCCGGCTCGGACTGGCTACTGATGGCTTCTGCCCATTCAACTATATGGCTGGAAGTCACAGCACATGGCCCGTTGTAATGATAATTTATAATCTGTCGCCTTGGTTGGCTATGGACCAATCATATTTTATGATGCATCTTCTTATCGACGGACCTAACTCACCGAAAAATAATATCGACGTCTATCTCCGACCTCTGATCGAGGAGTTGAAATCTTTGTTCATTGATGGTGTAGAGACATATGATGCAAACATAAATACAACCTTCATACTGCGTGCGGTTTTAATGTGGACAATTAATGACTTTTCTACGTATTGAATGCTATCAGGTTGGTCCGTACATAGTCATAAAGTGTAACATCCGAGCCCAATACTACTATTTTCTGTTACCGGTTGAGCATTAGATAGTACTCATTTCATTTAGCTTGCATGTTTGTCACTTACTGCAAAATTTTATCTGGAAAAGTCATTTCTGCATATAACAAATTTTAGCGTCTAAAATGAAATTAAAAATATCTATCTTGTCCTACTCGACACCCCTAGCCTTGTGGTAGCGTCCGTGCATCGTGTTCTCGGCCCGTTCGGTGAAACGGGCGAGTTTGGACGGCTACGCGCGCGTACGGGTGTCCGTCTTGGGGGTATGCTTTTTAATCATAAAACATCTCATTTTAAAATTTGGAACTCGCTTAAAATCCTATTATTTAAATTTTGAATTTTTGGACCCGATCCGGACGCGATTTGGAAATGTTTCATTTAGCGCCAAAATCCCAAATTAATATAATATTCAAAACCATATAATATTTCGTTTATATATATATTTTACTGTTAATTTAATATTCAAAATCTTTTAAATATTACTTTTAAGTTTCTGAATCTTCCCCTGGCCAATCAGCGTGGCATAAACCGTCGTGGGCCCCTCGTACTTAACCTCTCTCTCTCTGTTTCTAACCTCTCTCTCTCTCTCTCTATCTTTCCCTATCTCTCTCTCTCTCTAACTCTCTCTCTCTTCCCTATATATTCTTATCTCCTCCAAAATATTTTCCAGAACGTGAGAACCCGCCGAGAGCCTAACCCTAGCCGCCTTCACCGTCGCCGCCGCAGCCCCGACGCCGACGCCAACGTCACCGTCGCCCTCGCCTCCGCCTCCTCGCCTCAACCGACCCTTGTTTTCTCCCCCGCGCACCCTGCACGACGGCTGCGGCCACCTGCAGAAGTTCCCTGCAGTCACCTGCTCGCCGGCGGCCCTCGTCGTCGCCATCCGCGCCACCACCAGCACCTCCTCACCACCTGCGCACTCCAGCACCCCGACCACCTCCTCTCCCTCTCCGTTTTCTTTTCCCTGCACAGAAGTCCATACCCGAGCCCTAACCCTAACGGCTGCAACCTCCTCGCCGGCGCCTCACCGCCGTCGACCTCATCACCGTCACACCCTCTGCAACACCAGTAAACCTTCTCTCCTCTTCCTCCTTCCATTCCCCCCCCCCCCCCGCGGTTTATCCTTTGGCTGTGCATTAAATTTCTGAATTTTGTTGTCGCTGTTCGCCGGAATCCGGCCGTGCCGGTGACGTGTCCCGACTATCCAGCGGAGTGCTCTGACCCGTGAGGTCCCTTGGTTCGTTGTTTGGGTTCAATCCGTGAACCGTGCGTTCGTCACGTGTTTCCCCGCCGACGTTACGTTCCGTTTTTCCCGGTTCACGACCCGTCAAGGCAAGTATCCCTTGCTACATGCTATACGATATATTTATATATGTTTTGACACATTAAACCTGTAAACTTAACTTGGTATAGTCGTTTCTCATTTGGTTGCAATATGACATTATATCATTTTACAGTTAACATAAAATCTACAGTTTGCTAATTTAAACCTAATAACCAAGTTTACTTGTTAATCACATTTTACTGTTTAATAGATGGTAGCACTTACCCATGTAGTTCTATTACATTCGGACATTCGTATTCAAGGCTTGATATGACTGTATTGCATCAATATCTAAACAATTGCACCGCTAAGGGTGCTCAAACCTGTTAATATAATAAAACGGCTGCACTGTATTACTGCACTCTTGAGATTGAATGAAACATGCTTATTATTTAGCTCATTGCTCATTCCGTGTTGTTAAATACCCTGTTCGATTATATATCTGTTTGTGAGCACACCCACGATATTGTTACATCTTGACTTGACATTGTCACACATGGTATTTATATGATGCACCTGACATGGTACCGTTTACTATTGACTTGACCTGATGTACCATGACCCGACCTGTTACCTGATCTCGTGCCTAATGCCAACAAACCTGACATGTAGTCCTCATGGACCGTTCGTGTTGTCTATCCAGACAAACCTGCTGTTACCTGATCCTGTGTTGGCATTAGTTCTTGATTACTGAATACCTGACCTGACATACATAACTTGGGGGCATGGGGAAATCAAAGGTGAAACCGACTTGTAACTCAACAGTTCGATACATGTTCTGATCAGTCTTACGGGCTCGGCCAGCCCCGGAGTGATGATGCTGACATCACTCGGCCATCCTGCTACCTATTACTGCCTAGCGGCACGTCTCGGATTCAGCCCCGAGGATCTTGACCGTGGTCCCGGGCATGCACGGGATACTATTGAGTTACATCGACGATTCATCAATTGATTTCAAAGACTTTAGACTAGGAAACCTGATAGAACAGTTTAGTTACCCACTGCACACTACCCTGCACTGCTTGTTTCACATTATTGCTTTATTCATCTTTATTTTGCATTGCCTGTTACATTGTTCATATTATATTACTGGCTGACATGACGCGCTGACGTCTGGGTTTTGCATGGCCCAGATTCTGTACCACTGTCGCAGTCCGAGCAGGAGTACTTCAGCCAGCAGGCTAAGTTGTGAGTTCTGTAGTGGGTAGTTTTATTTCCTGCATTTATTTTCTGATGTGAGCCCGCGTTATGGGACATACCTTTCAGATATTGTATTGGATCATTTGCTTCCGCATTTATTTATCATTGACTCTGGTTATTCTGGATTATGGACATGTTTTAGATGGTTTTGTCTTGTTCTTGATATCTCTACAGCCGTAATGTGACTGTGGATGGATACTTCCCACCCACAGGTAGCATGGTTGGCTATGTCACGTGCCCAATCTAGCGTACTCTGGGAAGCGGGGCGTGACATAAAGCATGTTCTCATTGCCATGAACACACAACATCGAAATTCTTGAATTTTAGCAGGAAGGTTTGTTATTGCGGCCATCGACGTTTCCTGCCTCTAGACCACCCCTATAGGTTAGACACGGTTTACTTTGATGGTCATCAGGAGCTTCTTGGACCTCCATCCCCATTGTCCGGAGAGGACGTGACTGCTAAATGGGATGGTTACAATAATGTGACCTTCGGGATGGATCCGACGAAACAGGTCAAACCATCATTTTGGAACAAGTTAAGCATTTTCTTCGAGCTTCCGTACTGGTCAACAAATTTAGTGCGTCATTGTCTGGACGTCATGCATATAGAGAAGAGAGTATCAGAGCACATACTTAACTTGCTTCTTTGTAAAGACAGGAAATCGAAAGACAACCTGAATGCTTGGATGGATCTACAGGAGTGGGTAATAAGAAGTGAATTGCACCCTAGACCGGTAGCGGGTAAACCGGACAAGTTTGTACTTCCCAATACCGCTTATCATATGTCACAACCGGAGAAGAAAAGATTCCTGCAGGTGTTGCATAATTTGAAAGTTCCCACAGATTTCTCAGGATCATTCATCAAGAAAATAAAAATTGTGAAAGGCAAGATCGATGGGCTGAAAAGTCATAATCACCATGTTATCGTAGAGCGCCTTCTTCCATTAGCCCTCAGGACTTCTCTCCCCGAATCGGTTGGTCTAGTAATCAACGACCTATGTTGTTTTTTCAGAGAATTGTGTGCTAAAACACTCGAGGTTATGACGCTGGATAAACTAGAAAATTCTATTGCGTTGATACTTTGCAAGTTTGAGCGTATTTTCCCACTGTCATTCTTCGATATCATAATACATTTGACGGTTCATCTTGCAACTGAGGGTAAGTTAGCCGGACCGGTACAATATCGATGGATGTATCCCGTCGAGAGGTACGTGTAATTTTTCGTTTCGCGCAATTTATAAATTTATTGTTGTCATGTATGCCCGTATTTATTTATTCAACATATTTTCATTAGGTACCTCTACACTCTTAAAAAATATATACGCAATAAAAATCGACCAGAGGGTTCTATCATGCAAGGTTATTTTCTTGATAAACCAACCACATTTTGTTCCCGCTATCTGGACGAGAACATTGAAACAAGACTAAACCGGCCTCGAAGAATTCAAGACGGGCCATATGGTAAAGCCGAGTATAAGAGGATAGACACTATGTTTATCAACAAGATATACCGGTTTATCTTGCTTAATTGCGCATGTCTTGAACAAATTAGAAAGTAAGTTTTTTTGGATTAATTATTATATCTGTGTTTGTGTGTGTATGAAATGATATAATATTAATGTCACCATTATTTGTCGAAAACAGAATTCATTTTAACGAGGTATGTGAGGGGCATCCTGATTGGAACGAAAAACGATTGGAAAAATATCATCAGGATAATTTTTGTGATTGGGTCACAGATCATGTAAGTTATTCGAATAAAATTTTATTGCTATCAGTTTTAATCTAAACTTGTATCGTTATATATTTTTCGTAAAATTTGTTTTGTTAGATCCACGATCCGAACTTGTCTGCATCATTTGAGAGTAATTCAAAATGTTTAGCTCAATTTCCTAGTATGAAGGTTGCATATTACAAAGGATTTGGTGTCCTTGGATACAAATTCGAAGTTAAGGATATAGAAACATCTAGAACCACTCAGAATAGTGGGATTGCGACGGTAGGATTGGACGGTGTGATTTATTATGGTACTTAAATTGTATACTCGGCATCCACTATCCCGGACGATCAGAACCCTTTTATATATTCCAGTGTACTTGGTACGATACGCGAACCGATACGGATAAGAGGAGAAGCAATCTTGGGACTTGGAAAGATGAATATGGATTGACCAGTGTGAACACACTTCGATTTTACGGTCAGGAAGATCCGTTTATTTTTCCGAACTAAGCGTTCTAAATATACTACTCACAGTGTTTGAAGCATCCGGGATAGAGTGTTGTATACCGATGGAAGCCCAGAGATGTTTATGATGTCCCAGAATTCTAGGACAGCGATGAGGATGAAGAAGAGAGAAGGCTTAGAGCGCTCCGACCGTCTGTTTCGAAAGACGGGTTATCTTCGGCCGATCATGAAGTTACGTGGGTTAGAAATGACATCGACGATGAAATCCAAGTAGATATGTATAATGCGCCCACGAAACGAAAATGGTTATCAATAATGTTATATTATTACTTCACATTTTACGATCTATACATATATAGTCAATACTTTTAATGATTGTCTAATGCGTTCACGAACCGTTTATCTAGATTTGATGACGATGTCGGGAGCAGCGAGGGGCGGCAGGAGCTCCAGCCGAGGCAGAGGCAGAGGCAGAACGGTTCTGCCGCCCGGAGAGCTCCGTAGGGAGCTTCAGAGGGCCGGTCTTGCACCCAGATCGGAGACCCTTTCGGATGCCTCCTTCCGTGTGGATTTTGCCACACCTCCAGTTATACTGCACGCATATCCATTTTGAATGTAATATTACAGATATTCATGCATATTTACGTCAAAATTACTTATATTGTCAATGTTTGATTGTCTAATTGTTGGTGATGCGTCCACATCTGGGACAGAGGCCACTCCCGCTCCTCCAGGTATGTTTATATATCATATAGTGCATGTATATTGATTTAGAATGCTATATCATAAATATACGCATATTCCTTTTGTTCTTACTTAGCAATTTTTATTATTGTCTAGCTGTAGGTGGTGACACCACCGCACCTGCGGGTATGTTTATATATCATATAGTGCATGCATATTGATTTAGAACGTTATATTATTGATCTACACATTCTTTTTGCAATTACTTATATAATCTATTTTTAATTGTCTAATTATAGGTGGTGCGTCCACATCTGACGCAGGGGCCACTCCTACCACTTCCATACCTTCCGTATCGTCTGCAGGTTAGTATAAATAAATATAAAATATTTATTCATTTTACATATGCTCTATAGAATAAATATGAACTTCATAGAAATTTAGCGTCAATGTTTATTTTCTAGTTGGAGGGGATGCGTCAGCATCCGGGACCCCGGCTGTTCCTCACCGGAGGAACTATCGTCCCGCTCGTGCTGCTATCCGGGCCCAGGCTCGTGCTTTAGTCACCGGAGGTATATATCACACTTCAATTTTCGTTTAACATTGATTTCTTAATACAACTTTGTCTTAATATTGATTGTCTTGATATTTCTTGCAGACGCAGGGCCTCCCCATCCACAGAGGGAGACTCGAGGCCCGAATCAGTCCCATAGGCTGAGGCCTGACAGAGCTAGAGGGAGGCAGCATTCCCCCTCTTTTTTACTCTTGACTATCGCTATACCGGTCCTCATGCCGAGAGTTTCGACCGGTAAATGGGGGACAAGAGCCTGCTCGTGAAGAACTATCCACTTCACGTTGAGTGGGGCGAGCAGCACCGGCGCTCATTCGCCCTCTTTTTTGATCAGGCTCGGGTACGTATTAATATATATTTTCATTTGATTTATCCAATATATTTATTATTAACACTTGCAATCTAATAACAATATTTTTTTGTATTTTCAGTCGGATTACGATTTTCAGTCTGTACCCGACCCTGATCACCCTGGGAGGGTGCTCGACCTTCATGCTCTGTATAATGGCCTGATGAAGAACATGCAGACAAAGGTCCGATACAACAGGAATGAGCTGAAGGCCAACTGCTACTCCCTGTGGATGGCGACCCCCGAGGCAGAGAGAGCGGCCCTCCTATCTACTCCGGCATTTGCGAGAGTCGACATAGAGACATGGCCTCTATTGTGGGAATATTTCGACTCTCAACGCAAACATGTATGTATTTTAAATGTAATTCATTGTTTAGAATATAATTTATTTTTTTGTGTTATTTAATTAGAAAACTAAATGTTAATGCGTTGTGCAGAAACAGGCCGCTCAGAATACAGAGAATAGGAAGTCGGCGAAGAGGGGTCGCCCGACTTACACAGGTGGCTCGAGGAATATTACTCAAGCCATGAATTTATCGATAAATTACAATAGACCGGCCTTTATGATATAATGCAATATTAAGAGTTATTTTCTAATATATCTAATATTAAGAGTTATTTTCTAATATTGCAGACAGCTCAGACCCTGGCGCAAGGTGATACACCGAGCGTGCTGTCCGCATATCTTGTCGTCCACGGCATCTCGACAGATCCCGCCACGGGCGAGCTTCGATATCCCGACGTCGCTACCCAGGAGTATTGCGTAAGTTTTAATATTTATTCTACCCATATTTGAAATTTTAGTTTTGGAATGTTCAAATTTAAATTTTATACTTATACTTTACTGCTTAATGTAGGTGTAGGAGCGGATGGTTCAGCAGGCCGAGGTCTCGGGGATCGATTTTACCAGACAGAGCGATCCGAGACTGCTGACCCAAATCCTGGAAGCCGCACACGGAGGGCACTACAGAGGTTGGGAGAAAGGCCGGGGACTGAGCCCTAGCAGGGTCCATATGAGGTTTGACTCCACCCCGGCGGTTACTTCCTCCGTCTCCAGTGAGCGACGTATCCAGCAGGAACTGGAGAGCTTGAAGGCCACCGTTCAGGAGTTGAAGGAGATGCTGGTATGTAAACTACTTTATAGTAAAATATCATGTCATATTATAGATATCAACATATCCAATATTAGTACGTAGCCTGAGTTTATTTGGTTGTAGACTTAGATTTGATTAATCATACATACATATCTAATTAAAATAAACTACGGTTTTCCAAACTAGATATCCAAATGGGATTTCGAAATAACTTGATAATGATATGAATTCGAATGATACACAGTTCTTACACGCTTATTACACACGTTAGGTCCAGACACGATAGGGTACATCGGCCGAGCCTCCACATGCATCTCCTTCGACTGCGGCTTCGCAAGCCACTACATCGGCTGCGATTCCGCAGACAGCTCTTATAGCTCCACTGCCCGCTCAAACTCCCGCAGCTGCGGCTCCGCAAGCCACCACCTCGACAGCGGTTGCGCAGACCACATCGCCAGCTCCACAGCCCGCTCAGACTCCCGCACGCGCCGAATTGCATGATTTATTGACTGAGAAACAGGCGCGCCAGATTCTAGCGTTTTTCAAAGGTGAAGCTGGACCGAGCTAGGATAGCTTTTTGATTTTTATTTTTTGAAACATGTATTTATTTATATGATACATATTGTACTACATTTTAGACGATATTGATATTGGTGGTCTTACGGTGTTTATATTTATATCATATTCAGTTTTTTTGTTTCTTTTGTATATTATATGCGTAAGATATGATTATGAATACTGCGATATATATTGTGTGATGATTAATTTTATATTTGATTGATATATATATTATTATGCACAGGGCGAGAAAAAATCATACACTCTTTTTTTAAAAGAAAACAGATAATATGTACCTACGGATTAAACCGTAGGTACATATGTTGCCTCTACGGATTAAATCGTAGGGGCAAAATATCAGAATAACTGATATTTTCCCTCCTGATCTCAGTATCAGAGGGTTGGGAGTGCCCTACGGATATATCCGTAGAGGCAAAATATCGAGATTTCTGATATTTTGCCCCTACGGATATATACCTACACATGTATCCGTAAAGGCTAATGCTTGACCCTACGGATTAATCCGTAGGTACAAATAATATATTTTTAAAAACCGTAAATAAAATAATTTTTTTGCCCCTACAATCTACTCCGTAAGTGAAACAGAACCAACACAGAACTCCGTAGGGATAAGTTCAAGGCTTCAACTTGCACCTACAGCATTTGTACATACAGGATATTTTATTGCCCTTACAGGCAAATCCGTAAAGACGATGGTTTGCCCCTACAGGTAAATCCATAGAAGCAACCCTTATTTATAGTAATGCTAATTTCTTTTCAATATTATCCAAGGTTCTCAAATCCAAAATCCCAAGGATCCTACAAAATCCATGAACCAAACAGGCCCTAAGATGGCTCGTCAATGAATCTTACACCACAATACCATTAACTATTAACTATCGTGTTGCTCTCAAAAGGTGCTTAGTTTCAAGCGTGTTCTACTCAAAATAAATCTATTGAAAACCATAGTTATAAAATAGTTTTAAGGCATTTTACTGAAATTTTAGTGTAATTTTTCCTAAATGCTAAAAAATATTCCCGGTAAATAAGCAGAAATTTTAACAAACAAGTGGCAGGCACATCAAACCAAGAACCTATTCCAAGGATCCAAAAGATTAACAAGATTAAAACGCAACAAAAATCGCCGCAAAATAAAAAGAACCCTAAGCCCTCTCGCCTCGGATCCTCCTCGCGAGCTGGATGTCCTTGGGCATGATCGTCACCCTCTTCGCGTGGATGGCGCAGAGGTTGGTGTCCTCGAAGAGCCCGACAAGGTACGCCTCCGCCGCCTCCTGCAGCGCCGCCACCGCCGAGCTCTGGAACCTCAGGTCAGTCTTGAAATCCTGCGCGATCTCCCTCACCAGCCGCTGGAACGGCAGCTTCCTGATCAAAAGCTCCGTGCTTTTCTGGTACTTCCTGATCTCTCGCAGCGCCACGGTGCCGGGCCGAAACCGGTGGGGCTTCTTCACTCCGCCGGTAGCGGGGGCGGACTTGCGCGCCGCCTTGGTCGCCAGCTGCTTGCGGGGGGCCTTGCCGCCGGTGGACTTGCGGGCCGTCTGCTTCGTGCGCGCCATAGATTAGGGTTAGGGTTAGGGTTTGAGGGAGATTGGGAATTAAAGGTGGGATTTTTATAAGGGTAAAAGACTGGGCTTTTTTGTTGGGGAGGGGGGGTGTTGGAATTCGAAATTTTTGGTGGGATTTTGGGAGATTGGACGATGAGTGGTGGCCGTTGGATTTGGGGGAATTGGACGGTTGAGATTTGGTGGTGGAGGAGCACGCGGATCACGATCCTTGGTGCATTTTTTCTGACCAATGAAAATATAGAGTAATACTTTTACTACGGGTGCGCGGTGGAGTCCATATAAGCTACATAAATTCTTATTGGATATAAAATGGGTCATATTATCCGCTATCTTGGTACTTGTATTCTATGGCTCATCTTGTATCCAGTAGGAATCCGTCTAGCCTATATGGATTCCACCGTATCGATAGGAAAAATATTACTCAATTAAATACAAGTGGGCTTTGTCCAAAAATTGATAACCACATGTCTTTGAAATAGGGGTGCAGGTTGGGTTGGATTTGATCCGGACCAGACGTATTTCTTGGAATTTTTAGACATCTTCTACCCGTTCGAATCCAATTGGACGGTATCAAATTAGCTACAGAATCAGGTTGGGTAACAGTACAAAACCTATCGGTTCAAAGCCTAAACCCAGCCTGCACCAAATCTTGAGCTATATATTTCCTTATATCTGACCCTAGCAGAACCAAACCTTAAGCTATATATTAAATATACACATTATAGATTGTTGTATTGTATTCAGTTGAGTTTTCTTTATACATGTTTGATTTATAGTTTAGGCCTTTTTTTTTAATTAAAAAAGACATCCTCATGTAGTTTCTGAGATTTCCAAAAACCACCCTGTAGTTTCAAGAGTGCTGAATAATCCCCTAAACTTTCACATGCACTTATATCATAGTCACATAATTCGCGAATTATTCGGCGAATTCGCGATTTATTCGCGAATTATGTCACTGCCGATTAAATCTGCGAATTATTCGCCGTCACCGAACGCGGCGAATAATTCGCGAATCATTCCCGAATTATTCAGAAAAAAAAAACGAAGTATTCAAAAAACAGCAAATAATTCACGAAATCAAAATCTAGCGTCTCATATATTAATTTTTTGCTTGAAATCCTTCCCGAACATTTCCCAAACACTTACCGAATCTTTTTCGAATACCTGCCGATTTTTTCCGAATAGTTCTCCAAATCCGAATTTTCGACCTCGCTAAATTATTGCCGAATCACGAATTTGTGAGTATGACTTATATACCTTATTGATTTTTTTTCTGCTCTTAAATACTCTAAAGCACAAACCGTTAACGATTTGCTACCCCCGTTAAACTGTCGTTAGAATTATTTTCAAAATATTCCCACGTGCATAACACGTGATTGTTTTCTGGCTTTTTTTCCCTGATCAATTAATAAATAACTTTATATAAATTATATTTAACCAAAATTATTTTTCATCCACCAGAGTAAATTAGGTTCTTACTCCTCTCTCACATCTTCTCAAAAATTAGCTAGGGCATATCCTAATTCCTTCAGATCAAAGACAAAAGATGATCTAATCTTCAAATATTTCTCACAAAATAGACGGATATACAATTTTCGAACAATAATCATCGCATATTTAGGGTCTAGATTTTTAATAACTAAAAGTTGGTGAAGAATTGGGAAAAAGATGGTAATAAGTTGAGCATAAGTTTTTCGTTCTTCTTAACCCCATTCTCCTACCGTTTGGTCTACCACTGGGACAGTTTGTTTTATATGTGACTTTTGGTTTTTACAAGTTATGCACACGTACACTCTTGGGCTTCTAAAAATTTAAAAGAAAACTAAATAAAAATAACGTGGCTAATAGGATTTGAACTTTGGTGTTTTGGTTCAACAATGCAAGATATTACCAATAAGCTACAAGCTTCTTCTTATTATTAAAAAGCAAATCAAATACTTATAGTACTCACAGGAAATGCAAATACCCTAAGTATACATTAACTTTTAAACAAATTTTTGTATACTAAAATTGGAGTGGTTACAAAATACATATGCACACTTTCAAAAAATAAGTTCGCATGATTCGCACGACCCGTTAATCAAAGTTCACTCGCCTCAAAACGAGGGGTAACTATCGGCAGGTTTGTCCACGGCTACCGGAGATTAGAATCCCCACAATCAATAAACTCCGTCTACCCTAGGCAAGAAGAATCTGTACACGCCTAACAAACGAGCTCATCCTATCTCAACGGGATAACGAAAATACTCTACACCCACAAGTTGACCCGACCTGCGTCCAAACAAAGACTCGCCCGCATCTTTCTAAAACCAATACAATTTCTACAAAAATAACCTTCTTTTCACAAGAATTTATATACCTAATCTTAATTCCAATTGATCAACATATTTGCGTTCAAGATATACTTCTACATTTTTCTTTTTATCATTCTATTGGAAAAGTTATAATACTCGCCCGCATCGTTCTAAAACCAATACAATATTTTAATTTTCAATTGCTTAAGTGTTGGATAATTTATAGTGCATTAGAAATACTTTGTTATTGAATGCCTTAGAACTATGTTTGTAAATGCGTAAACCTAAGAACCCGATTAAACATGACCGGCCCATTGAAAACACGAAACCCATTCAAATCCGAAATTGAGTGTTTGGGTATATAGGTTTGTAAATACGTGGGTTTCGGGTTTAGTTTTCGGGCCGGGTATATTTTTTATGGAAAAACATGCCTAACCAGATCCGATTTCATCCCTAGTTTGCGAAATATTGGATAACTCAGAAAGCTGAAAATTCGTGATTTTCGTGGGCTATATAGCATGCAAAATATTTTAAAACTCGAGAAAACCGAAAAATGTGTGATTTTTATGAGCTATATCATGCAGAATATTGAAAAACTCGATAAAATGTAAAAATAACAATTTTCTAGGGTTATAGTATGTGAAATATATAAAAACTTGAAAAGGTTGAAAATTCAAATTCAGCATTTTCGATGGCTATAGCATGCAAATTATCGAAAACTCGAAAAGGCTGAAAATTCAAATTCACCATTTTCAATGGCTATATCATGCAAATTATAATCTTCGAAGCAGAATATTGAAAAACTCAAGTATATGGATAATTCGAGATTTTTGAGTGTTATAATAGCATTTGAATTTTTTTTAAATCTAGAAAATGGACAGTTTGCGATTTTCGAGGGATAGCATGAGAAATATTCTAAAAACATGAGAAAACAGATCTGTGATTTTCGAGTGCTATATAACATGCGAAATATTAAAAATTCGAGAAAATTGAAAATCCGCAATTTTCGTAAGTCAGCGTGCGAAATATTGAAAACCATAAGAAAACTGAAATCCGCTATTTTCATGGATTATAGCATCCAAAATATTGTAAAACTCGAAAAAAAACTAAAAATCTGCATTTTTTTATGCTATAGCATGCAAAACATTGTGCAAACTAAGAAAACAGTACAAACTGAGAAAACCGAGAATTCGTCATTTACATAAGGGCTATGGCATGCAGAATATTGAAAAACTCGAGAAAACTGTAAATCCACGATTTTCATGGATTATACATCAAGCGAAGCATCGAAAAATTCGAGAAAAACGAAAATCGTTGATTTTTCGTAAGCTAACATGCAAAAGTATTGAAAAACTCGAAAATAATGAAAATCTGATATTTGTACGAAGTATTGAAAGACTTGAGGAAACTGAAAATCCGTGATTTTTGTTGGGTTATAGCATGTGAAATGTTGTAAAGTCGAGAAAACCGAATATTGAAAAACCAAAAACTAAAAATCCATGATTTTCATGGGTAATGCAAAATATTGAAATCTTGAGAAAACTGAAAATCTGTAGTATATATGGGCTATATAAAATGTGAAAGATTATAAAACTTGAGAAAACTGAAAATTCACGATTTTTGTGGGCTATATCATGCAAAATTTGGAAAACTTGAGAAAACTAAAACTTATGCCAAAATAACTCATGAAAACTGAAAATCCATAAATTTCTTGGACCATAGATTGCGAAATATTGAAAAACTCGAGAAAACTGAAGATCCGCGACATTCGAGGGATATAGCATGCAAAATATTATAAAATTCGAAAAACCTAAATATTTGCAATTTTTTGTGGGCTATATATCATTCGAAATATCGAAAAATTTAAGAAAACTGAAAATCCGCAATTTTCTTAGGCCATATTGAAAAATTGAAGAAAACTGAAAATTTGTCGTGCGAAGTATTGCAACACTCGAGAAAATTGAAAATTCACGATTTTCATGGGTATAGCCATCACGCTACGACCTGATTCCCAAAAGACAGTAGCAGGCACGTGACTAGGCCTACGACATATCTATACCGAATAAGGATCTTTCTCGAGATAGATACGTTAAGCGTTAAAACAAGCAGTTAAATACAACAAGAATTTAGCAAAAACAAATAAACCAACTACATTTATTACAATTCAAGTTACACAGATAAAAAGAAAACGATATAAATGTTATCATCCGATACAACTAAAGTATGAACAAAGAAACTGATGGAAGTCCTTTTCGGGTCTCCGTCAGATGTTGTCTTCCGTCGATCTCCCGATGGATTTTGGAGGTGATCTCCTGTTGCGTGTGGGTCTCAATGGGTTTGAGGAGATTGGTGATTCGAGGAGTTTAGCGTTGAGTACCTGCAAAGAAGTCCCGGGGTGGTTTGGTACCACCGAGGACCCTCCGACGATCAAGTTAGCACTAGATCCGAGCAGAGTAATGGCTAGGTGGAAAAAAAAATGGCTTACTTGACCCCTCTGTGATGGGGGTTTATATAGCGGTGATGGCACGCAGCAGCAGGCGCGAGAATCTCATCGGCAGTTACGCTCCCGACGTCACGCCCGCGTAGAGAGCGGATCGCCCATTAATGGGGATCGTGGATGTCACGCCCCGCTTCCCGGTATATGGCGAAGGGGACGCGACTGGTCCGCTACGTATTTACTGTGAAGTAAATACGCTAAGCGTATCTAAGCAATATAAAAGTAATCACAAGAGACAAGAGATATAAAAATAACAGCAACTTTATTTATTAACATTCTTTTGTACAATGCATGAAAAGGAAATACAACTGAAGTAAAAACGATGCCTAAACAATGGCATAACAGGAAATTAAAGGTACTGAATGGAAATGTACAATGTCTAGAGCTCGGGGTCTTCGAGGAACTGATCCAAGTCTTCACTGGTGGGCTCGATCTCTGCTGTGTCCAGATCACCTGACAACATTCAAAGAAGAAAGAAATAGAATGTCGTCAGCGAACAGGTCGCTCGGTAAGTCCCAAAGATAAGGAAGAAATAGAAAAGACAGAATAAGAATGTATCTTTTAAAATTGTATAATATTGTAGAATATTGTGTTAACGCTGTTGTTTGTAGCTTGGTAAAGAAGGATACCAGTGTGTACGAGAGGGGTCTCTATATGCTAGAGACCAAGGCAAACTGAAAGTATAAGGAACCGTTATGCCACGGTACAACAGCAACAGAATTCATGTTAGGTGTCTTAATCTTACTGTCTCGTGCCACTTTTAACACCTTTCGTGCCAATCTACCCCTTAAAGCCCGTAGTGTTTTGATTGTATTGTTATATTGTATTGTATAAGTTGTATAGTTAGATGACTGACCGAAACCATGATATCAGTAACGGATGTAATGGGCGTAAACTGGAATCATGTAAATGGAAAGTATATCCATGGTTTGGTTCAGTCAAGTTGAATAGATTGATAACTGGATTCATGGATTCGTGCGTTCATGTTGAATTGTAATATTGTAGATTTATATAGTACTTGAATCATATTCAAGTCGGATTATAATCAGACTCAAACCCGAGTCGGACCGTAGAAATGTAAATCGAAGTCCTATATTTACTAGGGTCCTTATGGTAATTTATAAAACTTAAGGGGGTTTTATGTAAAAATACTTTTGTATAGTTTTCAAGATGCACCCCAAGTATTTATTATTCGTCTTTAGAGTTGTAATGAAAGTGGATTTTATATTGTGATATTTCTAGTGAAAATATCCTAATTTCATAAATAAAGGTATTTATTTGTAATATTGATTTATTTGAAGTTCATGGTATTTTAATGTAAAATTTATTCTTGTGATTTTTAGAAAAAGGTGGAATATTTATATTATAATAAAATAGATATTTAAAAGATAAACATACATATATTTATACAAAATTAATTTTAATAAATATCTTATATTCCAAAAATCTCATTTTCTTAAGATGTCGTATTTTAAACCTTTCGAAACCGAATGCTCCTTGCGGAGGTCTGAATCTCGCACTATTAAACCTGAGGGTGCACGATAAACCGTACTATCCCGAATGGTTCCCCAAAATGGGTTGTAGCGGCGCTTTGCAAAGATTTTATAAATACTAATTCTTTAGAATACGGTTTTATTAAGTAAATGGTATTTATTTGCAAAAGTCGATTTTCCGTATTTTAGATTCTAGGGTTTTCTAACTCAACTAGACTATTTCTAAATGGTCTAAACAACAAGTTGTTAGATGCCTCAAATCGCATCTTCACCACCAATTGTGGCCAGGTAAGTACAGGTGAAGAAAGGAGGGATCCGCTCACGAATCACCGTGAGACAGGCCTTTTAAAATTACCTTTCTCACTTGTCTAGCCTAGACACAACAAAGTCAGGTTTAGATAAACGACCGATGTCCACAACTTATCGTATTTTCCTGATAAAAGATATTTGTTTTAAAAGTATCTCAAACCTAAAACTTTTAGAAATGGTTTTATTAAGAAAATGATATTTTAATGAAAAGGTTTGTTTTCTCGTATTCTAAGTTTCCAAGATTATAGTACCATGTTTAGATGGGAGTGTGTGAGGAGGTAGGTCATTACCTCGTGCTCTACTTATAGTTATAGCAAGTTTAATGGAGTTCAATGTGAAATTGGAACAATGTGGTATTTAATTGGAAAAAAATACGATAAATGGAAAAGTTATCATTTCATGAATTGAAAGTTGATCAATTTAGTTGTTTAGTGTTTAATAGTCAACATGATGGTGTTTAAACATAATTGAAATAGTGAGAAGTGAAGTTTGTATGAAAATCGAATCGGAAATCGGATTTGTGCCGATTCCGTCGGGTTTGTAATTCCGTATTTTAGAAAAGAAAGAGAGAGGGGTTAGAACGGGACTTACGGGTTTGGACAACACTAGAGAATGAGAGGGAAGTAGGGGATTCGCCGGTGCGTCGATTTGTCGTCAAGAGTTCCTAGCACGATCACCGGAAGTTCGCCGTCGTTTTCGTCGGGGCTTCGCCTTTCGCTCTTTTTTCAAAGTACAAAGTTTTCTTGAGATTTTGAGAGAGTGGGCTCAGAATTTTGGGATGAGAGGGTAGGAGGTAGGGGTGTATTTATAAGGTTAGGCTAGGGTTAGAGTAGGTGTAGGGTTTTTAATTAAAAAATGTAAAAAAAATAGGAAAAATGTATTAAAAATGAATTGAATGAGAGTTATTGTGCTCTCTGGAAACGATCTGAGAAATTAAAGTATACAGAGGGGTAGGGGAGACCAAGGGGCACATCTTTCAAGTTGACGACTCGGCGGTCCGGCCGAGTCCAGTGGTCGGGAGGTGGGGGGCGCTGGGGGTAGGCACTGGAGCATCTAACTTTGTGGGTGTAGTGGGAAATTCTGGAGTTATGGCTGTTGGACTGTTGGGCTTCTATAAAATTTAAAACAAAACAATATTAAAAATAATATGGGGCATGGGATTTGAACTCTGGTGGCTTGGTTCAGCAGTGCAAGGTATTACCAATGAGCCACAAGCTCCTTCTTGTAATTATGGTGCTATTTAATTACTTAAAATGATAGCATCAAGAATAAATACTCCAAGTATACATTAAATTTAAAGTAATTTCTTGTACACTAAAAATGGAGTTATTACATTCTTGTAACTTGTAATTAAAAATAAAATAATTACTTATATCTTGTGCTCAGGCTAAAATACCCCTTTATGGATTTTGTAAAAAAAAATATTTGAAAAAATTTGTATAGGAAAATTAGGGTTGTTACAGCGGAGGCGTGGAACGTGGGATGTTGCTGGCGGAGAATCCGCGCATGGCGAGATTCGCGGAGCGGCGGTTATGCCTGCGAGCGGTGGAGCTGGTCGGAAGACCGAGGGTGACGGCCTCGGCCGGGGGGCTCGGAGACGAGCGAGAAGGCCGAGGAGACTTAGTCTTGTGGCAGCTCGGAGGCGAGCTGAGAGGCCGAGGAGGCCAATTTGCATGGGGCTCTGAGGTGAGTCAGCTTTGTGCTTGTAGGTAGGGTGCATGGGTGGCCTGATCGGCCCCCTGTGGGCCCTCTCTTCTGAGTTCTGGGTCACGTCATCTGCCACGTGCCTTGATCTGATGGGTCATCAATATAGAGCATCATCATTAGCCCCCCACTCTTGTCCCGATCAGCTGACGGGTCGGGTCAAGAGTGGACTGCCGGGCCGCCCAGGGCGAGCTCCCTCCTAAGATTTCGTCGGGACGCGTCCCCGGGCTGTCAGCTGCCTTTTCTGGGAAGGAGGCATCTCCGTGGCCCCGAAGTCGAGGGAGGATTACTCAGACTTGGATAGACCTGATGTCTCTTGTTGGGGCTTCGGATCCGGTGCATGTGACGGGCTCAGTGGCCTCGTTACGAGGGCTACAAACCCGCAGCGTCTGTTGGGCATGAGGATGCCTGCTGGGGATGACCGAGCAGGGAAGCTGCTCGGTTGATCTTGACGAGGGCCTTGATCCCTGGCGTTCCGAGTAGGGAAGCAACCGGCCAGGGATGGCCGAGTCTGGGAGGGCTTTCTGATCCCTGGCGTTGTGGTATGGAAGCCACCCGCCAGGGATAGCCGAGCGAGGGTCGGGCTCGACTACCTCTGGGAGGACTTTCTGATCCCTAGCGTTGCGGTAGGAAAGCTTTAGCCCCCCAGGGATAGCCGAGCGAGAGTCGGGCTCGACTGCCTCTGGGAGGACTTTCTGATAGGGAAGCTACCTGCCAGGGATAGCCGAGCGAGGGTCGGGCTCGACTGCTTCTGGGAGGACTTTCTAATCCCTGGCGTTGCGGTAGGGAAGCTACCCGCCCGGGATAGCCGAGCGAGGGTCAGGCTCGACTGCCTCTGGGAGGGCTCGATCAGCGTCTGATGGGCAGGAGGATGCCCGCTGGGGATGTGACGAGCAAGAAGGAACTCGGCGGCCTCACGATGAGGGCTTCAGATCCTCGGCGTCTGATGGGCAGGAGGCTGCCCGCCATGGATGCGCCGATCAGGAAGGGACTCGGTGGCCTCGAGGGCTTCAGATCCTCAGCGTCTAATGGACAGGAGGCTGCCCGCTGGGGAAGCGCCGAGCAGGAAGGGTGTTACGCCCCGCTTCCCAGAGTACGCTAAAATGGGCACGTGACATAGCCAACCATGCTACCTGTGGGTAGGAAGTATCCATCCACAGTCACATTACGGCTGTAGAGATATCAAGAACAAAATAGAACTATCTAAAACATGTCCATAAGCCAGAAACATGAGTCAAGAATAATAAAATGCGGAAGCAAAAGATCCAATACAAAATATCTGGAATGTATGTCCCATAATGCGGGCTCACAACAGGAATAAAATGCAGGAAATAAAAGAACTAACTATCGCTAACACCTCACAGCTCAACCTGCTGGCTGAAGCACTCCTGCTCGGACTACAGCAGCGGTACAAAATCTGGGCCATGCAAAACCCAGACGTCAGCGCGTCGTGTCATCAAGTAATAAAGTATAAACAGGGTAACAGGCAATGCAATACAAACATGAATGAAACAGGTGCAACGGCAATATAAATCAGGCAGTACAGGGTAATGTGCATTGAGTAAACTAAACTGTTCTATCAGGTTTTCTGTTTTAAGGTCTTTGAAATCAAATTGATGAATCATCGATGTAACTCAATAGTATCCCGTGCATGCCCGGGACCACGGTCTACAGACTCTCGGGCTGAAACCGAGACGTGCCGCTAGGCAGTAAAAGGTAGCAGGTACAGGCGAGTGATGTCAGCATCATCACTCCAGGGCTGGCCTAGCCCGTAAGACTGATCAGAACAGGTATCGAACTGTTGAGTTACAAGTCAGGTTTCATCCTTGATTTCTCCATACCCCCAAGTTATGTATGTCAAGTCAGGTATTCAGTAATCAAGAACTAATGCCAACACAGGATCAGGTAAGAGCAGGTTTGTCTGGATAGACAACAGGAACGATCCGTGAGGACTACATGTCAGGTTTGTTGGCGTTAGACACAAGATCAGATAACGGGTCAAGTCATGGTACATCGGGTCAAGTCATGGTACATTAGGTCAAGTCAAGTAGTGTACGGTACCATGTCGGATCAATCAGTATATGTAGTGAGTCATAACAAAGTGTAGACGATATCATAAGTGAGCTCATCATCAGCTAGCATAATCAGGGTATAATAATCAAGCATGTTTACCAACAACATGATCTAAGCAATGAGTTAAGCACTGAAGCAGATTTTATTTATTTAGCTGTACAGTTATCAATTATGTTTAACATACAGTGTCAGCATAGTGTGAATACAGTATGATAGATGTAAATGCTGAAAAACAAGTTAATAAATATGGATGCGACAACATGTATAATCTGTGTAACGGATGTAGTTGTACTAGACCGGTTAAAGTTGTACATGGATGTCTGATAGGCTAAACTGGATAAAAGGTATCATAGCAATAAACAAATATGATCTATCATGTACAGGTGACTGTTAGATGTAAATAATTAGATGCCAGATTAAGTTTCACGTTTGGAATCATGAAATGTATAACGGAACTTTATACGGTTAACTTGTAATCCATTTCTTTCGATTCTAATTAAAGATTTAACAGGAAATAGGTAATTTAGCATATGTATAGTTTAAAATAGCATGTAGCAAGTTTCACTTGCCTCGACGGGTCGCGAATCGGGAAAACAGAACGTTACACGTCGGCGGGGAAATCTCGCGACGTGCGCACGGTTCACGGAATGAACCCAAACGACGAACAGTGGAGCCACACGGATCAGGGTACCTCGCTGGATCGTCGGGACACGTCGCCAGCATCACCGGATTCCGGCGAACAGATGAACAGTAAGCCACCAAAGACAAATATATGCAAGAAGAAGGAAAGAAGAGGGGAAGGAGGATGGAGATGAGAGAATGATGCTTACTGTGGATTGTGGAGAGGTTGCGACGGTCGACAGAGCTCCGGCAGACAACCTACAAGGGCAGTGACAAAACCCACAGATCAAAAGAATGAGAAAAAAGAAGAAGGAAGGAAAGAAGAAGAAAGAAGAAGAGGAGAGGAAGCATCACTCACGGAGGGGTGCGCGAGGGCTAGGGGCACGGAGACGGGTCACCGGCAGCGATTCCCGGCGGTGCAGACGTGTGCAGGGGTGCACAGCTGCGCGTGCAGGGTGCTCGGGGAGATGATGAAGGAGGAAGAAGAGGAGATGAGGCGGAAGCGACGAGAGCGAGGAGGCGACGAGGTCGGCAGTGCAGGCGTCGGCATAGGGGCAACGGCGACGGAAAGCTAGGCGGCTAGGGCTCACGGGGTTGGGTTCTGCTGAATAAAAGATTTGAGGAAGGAGAAAATATAAATATGAGAGAGAGAGAGAGAGACGGGAAGAGAGAGAGAGAGATAGATTGCGAGAGGAGAGAGAGAGGAGAGAGATAGAGAGGGGAGAGAGATCGAGAGGGGAGAGAGGATTGTGAGGAGAAAGAAACTTGGCCTTTTGTGCCAGCGAGAGAGAGAGAAAGAGAATGGAAGGAAGAGAGAGAGAGGGGTGCCGTGGGGCCCACCGCGAGAGAATGGGCGCTGCGATTGGCTCGCGGCCAAAAGGAAGAGGAGAAAAGATTTTAGTGGTGGGGTCCAGTGCAATCCAAGAGCTCTGATTGGCTGGCGGGGTAAAAGGTTAGGGGAAAGATTTTTAAAGGAATTTTACAAATAGAGAAAATATTTTCTGTTAGTGTATTTAAATTTCGTTGGTTTTAAAAATATTAGAAAAAAAAATAGGATTTGGCGGAATACAAATTATTTCAGAAATGCGCCTGGGTCGGGTCCAAGAATTTGGATTTGAAATATGAAAATTATTGGCGGGTTCCAAAAATTAAAATGAAGGGTTTTATAATTAAAAAGCCTACCCCCAAGAATGGACGCACGTACGTGCGTGTAGCCGTCCAAACACATCCGTTTCACTGAACGGGACGAGAACACGGTGCAAGTACACTATCACAGGGTTAGGGGTGCCGAGCAGGCCATGTCAATTATTTTTAATTTCATTTTAGATGCCTTAGATTGTTATATGCAGAAATGAATTGTCGGGATAGAATTTATAACTAGCAACTGTCAATTAAGATAAATGAAATAAATACCACACAACACGCATACGGTAACAGAAACTTATAGAACTGGACTCGGTTGTTACATTATACGCAACTACAAAAAGAATTTCGTCATCGAAATTCCAAGAACACAAAGATAGACGAAAACAAACTATAAGAAATGATGAGGAAACCTCTGCCGGATTTCATCTTCACGTTCCCAGGTGGACTCTCCATGCGAGCGATTACCCCAAGAAACAAGTACAGGAGGGATAACCTTGTTCTTAAGAACCTTTTCCCTTCGATCCACAATTTCAACCGGTCGCTCCTCAAAAGTCAAATCTTTTCGTACCGTCAGCTCCGAATGATCCAATACATGCGTTTCATCCTGAATATACTTACGGAGTTGAGATACGTGAAACACATCGTGCACATTCGCCAAGGACCGCGGTAACGCCAAACGATACGCTACCTCACCAACACGCTCCAAGATCTCAAAGGGTCCAACGAATCGAGGACTGAGCTTTCCTCGGCTTCCAAAACGAATCACCCCTCTAGTCGGTGATATCTTCAAGAATACCAAATCACCCACGGCGAACTCTAGAGGTCTTCTCGACGTATCTGCCCAACTCTTCTGCCTGTCTTGTGCTGCTTTCATGTGATTCCTGATAGTGTTAACTTTCTCAACTGTCTGCACGACCAAATCTGGTCCCAACACTCTTCGTTCACCGATATCGTCCCAACAAACAGGTGAACGGCATTTATGACCATACAAAGCTTCAAATGGAGCCATCTGAATAGTCGCCTGGAAACTATTGTTGTAAGAAAACTCCACCAAATGTAGATGATCTTCCCAAGAACCCTTGAAGTCCAACATGCACGCCCTCAACATATCTTCAAGAGTTTGGATCGTTCTCTCCGACTGACCATCAGTTTGAGGATGATAAGCGGTGCTATACTTCAATCTAGTCCCCAAACTTTCCTGCAAACTCCTCCAGAAGTGTGATAAGAGCATCGTGTCCCGATCGGACACGATGCTCACCGGTACTCCATGCAATCTTACAATCTCCTGCATGTACCGCTCCGCCAAAGTCTCTGTTGATTGACCAAGCCGAAATGGGATAAAATGAGCTGCCTTGGTCAATCGATCAACAATCACCCATACCGCATTGTTGCCCTTTGGACTCCGCGGTAAAGCTGTCACGAAATCCATGGTTATATGTTCCCACTTCCACTGAGGAATCGGAAGTGGTTGCAATAAACCAGCAACCTTTTGATGTTCAGCCTTAACTTGCTGACACACCAAGCACTTTGCCACAAAGCGAGCGATCTCCCGTTTCATACCTTCCCACCAGAACTGCTGTCGCAAGTCTCGGTACATCTTCGTACCTCCTGGATGTACGGAATACGCTGAACTGTATGCCTCCTTCAAAAGTTCTTCACGAATATCTCCCTTCGGCACACACAAACGGCTACCATATCTCAACGAACCATCTTCATGGATCAATAAATCTGTTCGTAGTCCGGCTACAACCTGTTCTCGAAACTTTTGCAATCTAGGATCCTGCGATTGCGATGCTTTAATGCACTCGATCAACGACGAATGTACTTGCAGCTGCATCAACTGTCCCGACGAATGCGGTAGCACAACCTCCAAATCAAATCTTCGAAATTCTTCAACGAGTTCTTTCCGCGTAGTCAACATCTGAATTGCTGGTAACCGATTGAGCGCATCCGGTACGACATTGACCTTCCCCGGATGGTACTTGAGATCAAGATCGTAGTCAGCCAACAGCTCTAACCATCTACGCTGCCTCATATTAAGCCCCTTCTGCGTGAACACATACTTCAAACTCTTATGATCAGTAAAAACTTTGACCCTTTCGTCCAAAAGGTAGTGTCTCCAAATCTTCAACGCGAAAATCATAGCCGCAAGCTCCAAATCGTGAGTTGGATAATTCTTCTCATGGGTCTTCAATTGTCTTGATGTGTACGCTACAACCTTCCCATGTTGCATCAAAACACATCCCAATCCTTTCCCAGACGCGTCGCTGTGAATCACCAATCCTCCGGAGTTGTCTGGCACGGTCAGAATAGGGGCGGTTATCAATTTCTGCTTCAACGTCTCAAAAGCTGACGCACATCTATCCGTCCACACAAAAGGTACCTCTTTGCGCGTAAGCTTGGTCAACGGCTCCGCCAGACGAGCAAAGTTCTCCACAAATCTTCTGTAATATCCGGCGAGTCCAAGAAAGCTTCTTATCTCCGCAACATTCTTTGGAATCGGCCAATCACGAACTGCTGCAATCTTTTCGGGATCGACGGCGATTCCATCGCCAGACACAACATGCCCCAAAAACTTTACTTCCTCCGGCCAAAACTCGCACTTGCTCATCTTCGCATATAACTTCTCTTGTCTCAACGTCTGCAGTGCGGTCTTCAAATGTTCAGCATGCTCTTCAAAACTCTTCGAGTAAACCAGAATATCGTCGATGAACACCACAATAAACTGGTCTAAGAATGGTGAAAAGATTCGGTTCATCAAGTCCATGAATATCGCCGGTGCATTCGTTACTCCGAAGGGCATCACTAAGTACTCGTAATGTCCATACCGAGTTCGGAACGCCGTCTTGCAAATATCTTCTGCTTTCACTCGGACCTGATGATATCCGGATCGCAAATCCAGCTTCGAGAATACCCTCGCGCCACTAAGCTGCTCAAAAAGTTCGCCAATGCGAGGGATCGGGTACTTGTTCTTAATAGTCACCCGGTTTAATTCTCGATAGTCGATGCACATTCTTCTCGTGCCATCTTTCTTCTTAACTAGAAGAACTGGAGCTCCCCAAGGCGAGTTACTGCTTCGAATCCAACCCTTCTCAAGCAGTTCAGCAACCTGTTTCTTGACTTCTTCCAACTCTACTGGTGCCATTGGATAATACGCTTTAGATACTGGCGCTGCACCAGGAACAAGGTCAATTGCAAACTCTACGTCTCGCTTCGGCGGTAATCCCGATATATTTTCAAACACATCCATAAAATCACGAACAATAGCTGGTTCTTCACCTTCCTCAACCTCCATTGATGCTAGAATATTAGTTGTCGGCCTAGCCCTAAACTCGACTGGCCCGACAGAGCTGCTTCCTCCAGTGAAGGTAAACTCGGGATGTCCGGGAATCTGGAAAATTATTTTCTTTGCCCTACAATCAATGTGAGCGTGGAAAGTGCCAAGAAAATCCATTCCCAAGACGACTTCGTAGCTGCCCGTATCGATTACCAAGAAATTTGCAAAAAGCTCCCATCCGCAAACAACAACTGTACAATCTTTACATTCCCTACTAGATATGATTTTCCCATTCCCAGTGTGTATGTCCCAGAAACTAGACAGGGTCGTGCAGGTAATCGAGTGTGTAGCTATAAACTTGGATGACATAAAACAATGGGATGCACCAGAATAAAATAACGCTAATGCAGGAAAACCATGAACGAGTAGAGTACCTGAAACAACTTCTCCTGACGCCTTAGCTTCTTCAGCTGTCAAGGTAAAAGCTCGAGCCTGATTAGGTCCTTGAGTCAACTGCTTCTTTCCCTAGAACGGTCTCTGCGGAGGCTTCTGAATATCATCTCTCGTACGAAGCTTCGACGGACAAGCGCTGACAGCGTGATCTGCCACTCCACAAACTAAACAGAGTCCCAGCCTCCTTCGACACTCCTTTTGCATGTGTCCCGGTAAATGGCAGCAGTCACAAATCACGCTCCTCCTTCGATCAACGACAATCAGCTTCTTCATCGGTGTTACGCCACGACGGTCCACTGGAATACCTCTGCGTCCATGAGCTCGGTTTGGTATAAATGCCGGCTTCCTTATCGCAACTGCTGTCTGCTGTGAACTCCCAGTCCTCCCCGATAGGTTCTGCTGTTCTCGGGCTGCCGTAAGTACCTGTGAGAAAGTGGTCAAACCCAGGGAGACAATCTGCCTCTGGATGTCCACATCCAAGCTGCGCATGAACCTCCTTGCCCTGTCTGCATCGTTGGCAACTAAAGGTCCAGCGAATCTACTAAGCCGTGTCCATTCTGCTGCATGTACATCTACGGCCACACCATTCTGCTTCAGACTGATGAATTTCTCTTCCATTTCCTCCCGTGCAGTCCGTGGGAAAAACTTCTCTAGAAAACTCTTCGAAAAATCCGCCCACTTGATCGGCTTGGGCAAGCGGGTCTCCTCCACAAGCCACCATTCACGAGCATAGTCCACTAACTGAATACGCACCACATCAACTCTTTTATCATCTGGAATCTGTGCCGCAATAAGTAAATTCTCCGTGTCAACTAGCCACTGCTCTGCTGGCAACGGCTCCTCCAAACCAGTAAAGACAGACGGACCCAAACGCCTGAAATCTGCTACGGTCCCCACACGATCAACTGGTTTAGCTCCAACATTGTTCACAGACTGCTGAACGGTCTGCAAACCTTCCTGAAACGATTCAGCTTGCTGCTAGATCAGCTCGGTCTGCCTCTTTTGATTCTCCAGCATTCCTCGAATTACTCCAAGTGTGGCGGCTTCGTCAACACGCCTTTGGTACGTCTTCAGATTCTTGCATGCCATACTCCTGAAATCAAAACACCCAAGATTAGCACGATAACAAATTTACAATATGGATCAAGGCTAGAACTCCAAATTACTTAAATAGAGTGCCGCATTGTAACTATGCCGCGGTATCATAGCCACAATTACATAACTCCACCCAAGTCGCCTAAGTCCTCGAGATAACAAGGAATCAGGTTTCGAGTCGATATGCAAAGGAAGTTTGCACATCGTAAAAGATATAATCAGGAAGAACATGATTCAAGAACGGTAAAACGGCAAGGTGGCAGGACATGTTTCCTAAACACGGGTTTTCTGATTCGTGTATTGGGTACAATACCCAACTACAAAAGAATCAACCCAAATAACCTATGGCTCTGATACCAAAAGAACCATGTTACGCCCCGCTTCCCAGAGTACGCTAAAATGGGCACGTGACATAGCCAACCATGCTACCTGTGGGTAGAAAGTATCCATCCACAGTCACATTACGGCTGTAGAGATATCAAGAACAAAATAGAACTATCTAAAACATGTCCATAAGCCAGAAACATGAGTCAAGAATAATAAAATGCGGAAGCAAAAGATCCAATATAAAATATCTGGAATGTATGTCCCATAATGCGGGCTCACAACAGGAATAAAATGCAGGAAATAAAAGAACTAACTATCGCTAACACCTCACAGCTCAGCCTGCTAGCTGAAGTATTCCTGCTCGGACTGCAGCAGCGGTACAGAATCTGGGCCATACAAAACCCAGACGTCAGCGCGTCGTGTCATCAAGTAATAAAATATAAACAAGGTAACAGGCAATGCAATAGAAACATGAATGAAACAGGTGCAACGGCAATATAAATCAGGCAGTACAGGGTAATGTGCATTGAGTAAACTAAACTGTTCTATCAGGTTTTCTGTTTTAAGGTCTTTGAAATCAAATTGATGAATCATCGATGTAACTCAATAGTATCCTATGCATGCCCGGGACCACGGTCTACAGACTCTCGGGCTGAAACCGAGACGTGCTGCTAGGCAGTAAAAGGTAGCAGGTACAGGCGAGTGATGTCAGCATCGTCACTCCGGGGCTGGCCTAGCCCGTAAGACTGATCAGAACAGGTATCGAACTGTTGAGTTACAAGTCAGGTTTCATCCTTGATTTCCCCATACCCCCAAGTTATGTATGTCAAGTCAGGTATTCAGTAATCAAGAACTAATGCCAACACAGGATCAGGTAAGAGCAGGTTTGTCTGGATAGACAACAGGAACGGTCCGTGAGGACTACATGTCAGGTTTGTTGGCGTTAGACACAAGATCAGGTAACGGGTCAAGTCATGGTACATCAGGTCAAGTCAAGTAGTGTACGGTACCATGTCGGATCAATCAGTATATGTAGTGAGTCATAACAAAGTGTAGACGATATCATAAGTGAGCTCATCATCAGCTAGCATAATCAGGGTATAATAATCAAGCATGTTTACCAACAACATGATCTAAGCAATGAGTTAAGCACTGAAGCAGATTTTATTTATTTAGCTGTACAGTTATCAATTGTGTTTAACATACAGTGTCAGCATAGTGTGAATACAGTATGATAGATGTAAATGCTGAAAAACAAGTTAATAAATATGGATGCGACAACATGTATAATCTGTGTAATGGATGTAGTTGTACTAGACCGGTTAAAGTTGCACATGGATGTCTGATAGGCTAAACTGGATAAAAGGTATCATAGCAATAAACAAATGTGATCTATCATGTACATGTGACTGTTAGATGTAAATAATTAGATGCCAGATTAAGTTTCACGTTTGGAATCATGAAATGTATAACGGAACTTTACACGGTTAACTTGTAATCCATTTCTTTCGATTCTAATTAAAGATTTAACAGAAAATAGGTAATTTAGCATATGTATAGTTTAAAATAGCATGTAGCAAGTTTCACTTGCCTCGACGGGTCGCGAATCGGGAAAACGGAACGTTACACGTCGGCGGGGAAATCTCGCGACGTGCGCACGGTTCACGGAATGAACCCAAACGACGAACAGTGGAGCCACACGGGTCAGGGTACCTCGCTGGATCGTCGGGACACGTCGCCGGCATCACCTGATTCCGGCGAACAGATGAACAGTAAGCCACCAAAGATAAATATATGCAAGAAGAAGGAAAGAAGAGGGGAAGGAGGATGGAGATGAGAGAATGATGCTTACTGTGGATTGTGGAGAGGTCGCGACGGTCGACGGCGTCAACAGAGCTCCGGCAGACAACCTACAAGGGCAGTGACAAAACCCACAGATCAAAAGAATGAGAAAAGAGAAGAAGGAAGGAAAGAAGAAGAAAGAAGAAGAGGAGAGGAAGCATCACTCACGGAGGGGTGCGCGAGGGCCAGGGGCACGGAGACGGGTCACCGGCAGCGATTCCCGGCGGTGCAGACGTGTGCAGGGGTGCACAGCTGCACGTGCAGGGTGCTCGGGGAGATGATGAAGGAGGAAGAAGAGGAGATGAGGCGGAAGCGACGAGAGCGAGGAGGCGATGAGGTCGGCAGTGCAGGCGTCGGCGTAGGGGCAACGGCGACGGAAAGCTAGGCGGCTAGGGCTCACGGGGTTGGGTTCTGCTGAATAAAAGATTTGAGGAAGGAGAAAATATAAATAGGAGAGAGAGAGAGAGACGGGAAGAGAGAGAGAGAGAAAGATTGCGAGAGGAGAGAGAGAGGAGAGAGATCGAGAGGGGAGAGAGGATTGTGAGGAGAAAGAAACTTGGCCTTTTGTGCCAGCGAGAGAGAGAGAGAAAGAGAAAGGAAGGAAGAGAGAGAGGGGTGCCGTGGGGCCCACCGCGAGAGAATGGACGCTGCGATTGGCTCGCGGCCAAAAGGAAGAGGAGAAAAGATTTTAGTGGTGGGGTCCAGTGCAATCCAAGAGCTCTGATTGGCTGGCGGGGTAAAAGGTTAGGGGAAAGATTTTTAAAGGAATTTTACAAATAGAGAAAATATTTTCTGTTAGTGTATTTAAATTTCGTTGGTTTTAAAAATATTAGAAAAAAATAGGATTTGGCGGAATACAAATTATTTCAGAAATGCGCCCGGGTCGGGTCCAAGAATTTGGATTTGAAATATGAAAATTATTGGCGGGTTCCAAAAATTAAAATGAAGGGTTTTATAATTAAAAAGCCTACCCCCAAGAATGGACGCACGTACGTGCGCGTAGCCGTCCAAACACGTCCGTTTCACTGAACGGGACGAGAACACGGTGCAAGGACGCTACCACAGGGTTAGGGGTGCCGAGCAGGCCATGTCAATTATTTTTAATTTCATTTTAGATGCCTTAGATTGTTATATGCAGAAATGAATTGTCGGGGTAGAATTTATAACTAGCAACTGTAAATTAAGATAAATGAAATAAATACCACACAACACGCATACGGTAACAGAAACTTGTAGAATTGGACTCTGTTGTTACAAAGGGACTCGACGGCCTCGCGATGAGGGCTTCAGATCTTTAGCGCCTGAGGGGCAGGAGGCTGTCCGCTGGGGATGCGCCGTGTAGGAAGGGACTCGGCAGCCTCACGATGAGGGCTTGAGATCCTCAGCGCCTGAGGGGCAGGAGGCTGCCCGCTGGGATGCGCCGAGCAGGAAGGGACTCGGCGGCTTCGCAATGAGGGCTTCAGATCCTCAGCGTCTGATGGGCAGGAGGATGCCCGCTGGGGATGCGCCGAGCAGGAAGGGACTTAGCGGCATCGCGATGAGGGCTTCAGATCCTCAGCGTCTGATGGGTAGGAGGCTGCCCGCTGGGGATGCGCCGAGCAGGAAGGAACTCGGCGGCCTCACGATGAGGGCTTCAGATCCTCGGCGTCTGATGGGCAGGAGGCTGCCTGCCGGGGATGCACCGAACAGGAAGGGACTCGGCGGCCTCGTGATGAGGGCTTGAGATCCTCAGTGCCTGAGGGGCCATGAGAGGCCTGCTAAGGATGGCCGAGCAGGGTAACCGCTTGGTGCCTCTTTTCGAGGGCTTTGACCCTTAGCGATGGAAGGGCCGTGAAAGGCCTGCGAAGGATGGCCGAGCCGGGTAGCTGCTCGGTGCCTCTCGGCGAGGGCTTTGATCCTTGATGCTGGAGGGGCCGTGAGAGACCTGCGAAGGATAACCGGGCAGTGAAGCTGCGCGATTGCCTCTTGGCGAGGGCTTTGATCTCCGGCGTCGTGGGTAGGCAACTACCAGCCGGAGACGACCGAGCAAGGGTCGGGCTCGGTTGCCTCTTATGAAGGCTTTTGATCCTTCAGGACGGGGACCGAGCAGGGTTACTGCCCAGTGCCTCTTGGCGAGGACTTTGATCCCTGTCGGTTGTGGTAGGAAGCTACCAGCCTGGTATAGCCGAGCAAGGACTCGACTGCCTCTGGGAGGACTTTGGTCCTTAGCACGGGAGGGGCTGTAAGAAGCCTACCAAGGACCCTTGGTCGGGCAGGGTTACTTCCTGGTGCCTCTTGGCGAGGGCTTTTGTCCTGAAGGATAGCCGAGCGAGGGATCCTCGGGCTCGACTGTCTCTGGGAGGACTTTTTGATCCCTGGCATTGCGGTAGGGAAGCTACCCGCCAGGGATAGCCGAACGAGGGATCCTCGGGCTCGACTGCCTCTGGGAGGGCTTTCTGATCCCTAGCGTTGCGGTAGGGAAGCTACTCGCGAGAGATAACCGAGCAGGGTAGCTGCTGGGCTGCCTCTTAGTGAGGGCCTAGATCCTTAGCGGTGGAGAGGACGTAGGAGGCCTGCTAAGGATAACCGAGCAATGAAGCTGCACGGTTGCCTCTTGGCGAGGGCTTTGATCCCTGGCGTTGAGAGTAAGGAAGCTACCGGCCAGGGATAACCGAGCAGGGAAGCCGCTCGGCCGCCTCTAAGGAGGACTTTGATCCTTAGCGTTGGAGGGGCCGTGAGAGGCATGCGAAGGATAACCGGGCAGTGAAGCTGCGCGATTGCCTCTTGGCGAGGGCTTTGATCTCTGGCGTCGTGGGTAGGCAACTACCAGCCGGAGACGACCGAGCAAGGGTCGAACTCGGTTGCCTCTTGCGAGGGCTTTTGATCCTTCAGGACAGGGACCGAGCAGGGTTACTGCCCAGTGCCTCTTGGCGAGGACTTTGATCCCTGTCGGTTGTGGTAGGAAGCTACCGGCCGGGGATAGCCGAGCAAGGACTCGACTGCCTCTGGGAGGACTTTGGTCCTTAGTGCAGGAGGGGCTGTAAGAAGCCTACAAAGGACCCTTGGCCGGGCAGGGTTACTACCCGGTGCCTCTTGGCGAGGGCTTTTGTTTTGAAGGTTAGCCGAGCGAGGGATCCTCGGGCTCGACTGCCTCTGGGAGGGCTTTCTGATCCCTGGCGTTGCGGTAGGTAAGCTACCCGTCAGGGATAGCCGAGCGATGGATCCTCGGGCTTGACTGCCTCTGGGAGGGCTTTCTGATCCCTGGCGTTGTGGTAGGGAAGCTACCTGCCAGGGATAGCCGAACGAGCCATCCTCAGGCTCGACTGCCTCTGGGAGGGCTTTCTGATCCCTGGTGTTGCGGTAAGGAAGCTATCCGCCAGAGATAACCGAGCAGGGTAGCTGACGGGCTGCCTCTTAGTGAGGGCTTAGATCCTTAGCGGTGGAGGGGCCGTAGGAGGCCTGCTAAGGATAACCGGGCAGTGAAGCTGCGCAGTTGCCTCTTGGCAAGGGCTTTGATCCCTGGCGTTGCGAGTAGGGAAGCTACCGGCCAGGGATAGCCGAGCAGGGAAGCCGCTCGGCCGCCTCTAAGGAGGACTTTAATCCTTAGCGTTGGAGGGGCCGTAGGAGGCCTGCTAAGGATAACCGGGCAGTGAAGCTGCGCGATTACCTCTTGGCGAGGGCTTTGATCCCTAGGCGAGGTGGTCCTCGAGCCGCTGTGGTGAGCCCTTTCTGTGCAACCCCATCGAGGGAGGGGGTGTCGGTCATGTTAGTGTATATGCCCTAGGGGCCATTATTGTATCATACTAGATTGTATATTACTTAATGGAAGCTTGGGATATTCACAGTTGTATATACAGTCTTGCTAAAAATGGTAGTATGCTACTTGGTTTGTGTCTACTTTAATATGTGCATATGTCTCTTGTAACGTATCACTTATACATATTAGTAGAGCCCATAGGATCTTTGCTTGATTACCAGCGTCGTGATGGCAGTCACACTAGTGGGGGCTGGGTAGTCTGTAAGCAACATCCTATACAGGTCCCTGGTCGCTGGATTATCGAGATAGGGCATCGATATTCTGGAGTAGACTAAGTGTGTACGCTTCTCATCCCAGTTGGGGGGATGGCCTGTCCCACAGCCATCAGTACGTCGTACTGGAGATAGTATGCAGGTGCTCGTTAGGTTACGGGTACACCGGACAGGACTCGCAGGGGAACTGATTAGTTGGTATTATACCCATCGTCGGTTAACAGTTCCCAGATGACATGAGTACAGCATAGTCCGCAGACTTGACACTGCTACTTCGCCTCGAGTGTGTCCCACTGTTCTTAGATTGCTACCCCACCACGGCTCAAAGGAGTCGTGCAAACAGGTAGCAGTTGGGTGCAGTCCCGAGCACTTGGAGACAGTAGTGGTTAGATAGGATTCGTCTCTCCCGGTATTGGGAGATGATATCGCGCTGTGTCAGAGAGCTATTACGCAAAGTCCCTGGCCAGGGCAAGCGAGATATACTGGTAGGTTCCAATAGCTTCTCAGGGTGTAATGGGCTTCGCTCCGACATAACTTATACAGCTATTAGGGGACTGACGCTTACCGCCCCTAGGCTTGATATGCGACAGTCTTAGACGAATAGACCGGACTGTACGGAGATTGTCACATCAGGCTCAGTGGGAGTTTGGATGATTTTTCTCATCGGCCTTCTTATCGACATCTACCTGGGGACCGTTACGTACAGCTAGTGCCGCTTGCGGTCTATGGTTAAACCCACTGCCAGCATAGTGTCGAGTCTTTAGAGTCCCACACAGAGAGTTTCCCTGCTCCAGGCGAAACGATATAGAGGTCGTATGGTATTACGACAAGGGTTCGGACGCGTACGTGTGTTTACGCATGTACGACTTTTCGGACAGTTTTTACTAGCCGGCTTTGGTTTAAGCCAGATTCTAGTATCGGGTTATTGGATTTATACAGTCTAAAGTTTTTCCGTGTTTTCACGGATTAGAGGGGCATTCTCGTAATTTGTCGGGAAACTTCTACAAGAGTGGTGACTAAGGGGTTAAGGTGGCATTGCATTAAATGAGATTAGTGACTCATTTGTGTGATTTATCCAAGTCATTAATGCATCATAAATGCTTAATGACTCATGGTGATGAATCACTCATAGATATTTATGAAGCATGGTTGTTAATTCTATTATTTGATTTTTGGATAAATAATAATGCTTCATATATATTATGATAAGTTCATTATCTCATTTCATTCTCATTTTCACCTTCTCTTTCCTCAAGCTCACTCTCTCTTCAAACCCTAACCCTAGCCTCTCATGTGTTGAGATCAAGGGTTAGCTAGACTAGTACATCCATAACCTCACTCTATATCCCCTAGGTAGCTTAGATTAGCACTTTAAGCAACCTAGTTATCTCAAGTTTGAGATTAAGCTTGGCGTAGGAGCTTTCGGGTGGATCGTCTTTGATTCGAGGAGACCGTTGAGGTGCCGATGTTCCAAGGAGCCTACGAGGAGTGGAGGACCGCGATGAAGACCCGAAGGACTAGTATCATGAGGTATAACTTCGTATCCGAGTAGTTAAACCTCTAGTAGATAGTTAGCAATGATTTAGAAACGATTCATGCGCTCAAGTCCGTGTTACGAAGCTTTGATAATCGTTTTTCATATATTCCGCCTCCCCGCAAGTTCGTGGGGTGCGTGACATGGACTTACAGTGGTATCAGAGACAACTAAACCATTACTAGCTTGTTAGCAACTGATTAGAAGTTCGATCGACGGAAAACACGAAAACAAAAAACCGAAAACCCTAAGTTTCTGTTAATTTTAAACTTGTCTGAAAAAATATTTGACATACCTTAAAATTCACAGCAGGAAAAATAATGAATACTGGGAAAATACGAGCAAGTGAATCGGTAAAACGGCCGCGGATCCGCGGCAATAAAGAGCTTCTGCCGCGGATCCGCCGCCGATTCAACGCCGCATTGACTCGGAGTTTCACAGTAATTCATATTTTTTGGGTTTTTGTCTTCTTGTATGTTCTGTTTCTACCCAGGTTGCTTCTTTGCTGGTTGGCTTTTGGGGTAAACACGGAATATGGTTATCGATCGATATTCTAAGATATTTGCTAATTGGGTTTTTATCTGTAATGTTTAATGTGTTCGTAAACCTTCCTTAACTGCTAGTATGTCGGTTGGCAGGGGATTGTACATTTCTGAAATGTTTACTGTTTGTATATATGAACTGTGTTGGACTGTTGTGATGATTAGCCGGAGTTTGAGATGGGTTTAATATTCATTCATTCGATGTAAATGTAATTTGATGTAATATTCCTTTGCGGGGCACATCCAGCTTACGGTTGTAGCCACCGTTGTATTATTTCTTTTTACTGTTTTTGCTCCTAGGATAGACCCAAGGTGGGGTACACAAACTACCGGGTACATCAAAGTGTTTAGTGGCCTACTCACGTTGTTGAGGGAGACCGCTTCACTTCGGGTACTTGACGGGTAGTTTGCCGTACCCGTAGGGGTCTAAGGTGGGGTAATGGCTATTCATCACAACTATGTAATCCGTCTTTTATTGCAGGCTCAAAGCAAATGCGGATTGCTAGCAAATCCAATAAAGTTCATCTGTGATCTGGAATGCTTATTATTGCGTCTGACGAATGTATAATATCTATATATGATAGCTATTAGACGTCACTTATGTTTTACACCCGTGCTAGCCCAGCCCCCGCTCTGTCGTTAGTTAAGTAACCTAACGGGTGATGACGGGACCCAGTGGCGAATGCGGATGGTATAAGAGGATGTGGTATTTTCGTTGTTTTCTGCAATGATAAGATAAATGATGGGATACATTATTATAATGCAAAGAAAATAAACCAAAGTTAAATCGTTGTAACAAATTTAAAAGAAACCACTCGGTTATTTTAAAAGAGCAGAATTTTTAAATTGCGGAGCTTTAGCCACTCCTTTTTAAAAGGTATCAGATTCCTTCGATTATATCAAGTTCACTACGTTCACAGTTTTGCCAAAACCAGTCGTAGCCCTCCGTCATTTCAATTAAATATTCAGTAGTATTCAAGCTATGTATTTTGACCTTCGCCAAGGCATAGTGATTGGTAGCTGCTGGATATTTATCTGTAGCATAGATAGATGCGTTGGTTTGGGACAGTCGTACTACTATTTTGGCCTTCGTCAAGGGTATGTACGGGTGGGTTCAAATTAACCTGGATAATGACGGGTAGAACTTGACATGTGACTTATGATATGTTGGCCTTCGTCAAGGTCATAAGAGCATGGGGCAAAAATCCACATCGGGAATTTCTAAAGAAACTGAAATTTGCAGAGAGATGCATACCATTTTGGAGTTTGATGAATGTTGGTAGGATTCCTTCAACATTATCATACGATGATATTTTGGATCCCAATCCTACTGTGGGTATATGCTACTTATCAGGAGATTCGTCACTTAACGATCAATGCTATAAACCAAGTAGGTGCCTAGAAAGGTGTCAGCGGGGTTACGCCCCCAGAGAAAAGAGGTTATTTAATTAAGGAACTTCGCGAAAGCGTTGGAAAACCTCCCTCGAAGTATCGACACTGGCCTGGCTGAACGGTTAAGCAAGTATTGTACGGTGTGAATTGTCCTGGCTAATTCTTCTTTTATGGTTTGAGGAAGGATTCGAGAAACAGTGGGAGTCATCCTGTTTAGATAAATTAAAAACCAATCTAAACTTGCAACAGCATCATGCTAAAATGTTTTCTTCTCTCTCTCTTAATTGCAGCGACCTTGTGACCACACATAGGTTACATCTAGATAACAATTTGACTGAATCTGACTTATATGACTGGCAAAGGTCTGTCCAGATGTCCATTGCTTATGATAAGCTGGACCACCCTATTACTACTCAAGATCCCGCCGTCCCAGGTCCAGTTTCCACTGTTGCGGATATGAATATCCGTCAGAAAAGGAAAAAAGATAAAGCGAAAGCTAAGTGCCTCGTGTTAGCTTCAGTTGATGGTGTATACCAGAAGCAGCACGAGAAGATGGACTTAGTTTCCATCTTTCTCCATAACAAAGATTTATATGGAGAGCAATCTCATATCGCAAGATATGAGACCTCGAACGAATTAATTCAAGCGAGGTTGGCTGACGGGTCATCTGTAGGGGACAACGTCCCTACAATGACTAGCTATATTGATGAGCTCCAGGACCTGGAGACCGCGTTGGGAAACGAGTCAGATACTGACTTGATTCTACCGTCTCTGCCTCCTACCCTGAAGGAAACCAGGGAAGGAGAAGGAAAGAGAAAGGCAAAAGTTTCGGGACTGGATATAGTAAAAGAGGGACGTTCCTATTGTTACAGGAATGAACATTGGCAGAATGATTGCAGGGCTAGCAAAGCCAGTAGCCAGGATTCGAAGCATGTTGTGGCTTCGGCTTCGGGTGTGTTTATGATAGAGAACTGTATGTCAGTTAACCCTACTTCCTGGGTATTGGATACCGGGTCAGGAACTCACATCTGTAATTGTTTCCCCCAATCAGAGCAAGGCTCTACTGAATTTTGAAAATTCAAAATTCGAAGCAACGCTTCGGTTTCCGTGCGCAGCGCGCAATTTGCCACATGGCAGAAGGTGATTCGGCGGCGTAACGCCCGAGACAGTGCGTCCCATCAGAGCAAGGCTCTTCAGAAAACAAAATTAAGACTTAAACTGCGCAAATGCATGGCAGCGCGACACGTGTCTGCGCAAGCGCACAGATGCGTGACACGTGTCTGCGCAGTTGCGCAATCGCAACTGCGCAAGCGCACAGATGCGTGACACGTGTCTGCGCAAGCGCACAGATGCGTGACACGTGTCTGCGCAGTTGCGCAATCGCAACTGCGCAAGCGCACAGATGCGTGACACGTGTCTGCGCAAGCGCACAGATGCGGGACACGTGTCTGCGCAGTTGCGCAATCGCAACTGCGCAAGCGCACCGATGCGTGACACGTGTCTGCGCAGTTGCGCAATCGCAACTGCGCAAGCGCACCGATGCGTGACACGTGTCTGCGCAGTTGCGCAATCTCAACTGCGCAAGCGCTCGGATGCGCGACACGTGTCTGCGCAGTTGCGCAACCGCAACTGCGCAAGCGCACAGATGCGTGACACGTGTCACGCGCTGGTGAGTTGCGCAGCAACTGAATGAAAATTTAAGTGGATCTTTTCTGTTCTCCTGTAAAACAGGGACCCTTGGATCTCTGATCCAATGGTGGGAAAATTCCCAAAATAATTCAGGAAAGATTTTGTTAACAAATCCAACAACTTTGTGGACACTATAAATAAGACCCCAGACCTCATTAAAAAGGCATCAACTTCTGAGAAAAAAGAGAGCTGGTGAAGATTAAGAACAGAGAAGAAGAAACAAAGAAAAGAGGTAGAATTTCTGAAAAGAGAAAAGAAATAAGAAAAAGAACAATAAATAGTGCCTTGCACTTGATATGAACCCCTGGTTCTAAAAAAAAAAATAATAAAAGAATAAAAAAAAATAGTGCCTTGCACTTGATATGAACCCTTGGTTCTGTATGATCAGGAAAAAACAAGAACTTGTTTTTCTTAGATCCAAATTCAAATCAAAAGTGCCATGCACTTGTGTTCTTAAACCTAAAGGTTTCTAGGGTTTCTGCAACCCCTTGTTTTGGGCCTGGCCCAAATTAAATTGCAGAATAAATAAAAGGGCAAGGCCCTGTTGGGAAAATTCCTGAGTTTCTGCAAACTCATTAAAAGGGCCTGGCCCAAACTAAATTACAGAACATCTCTTGAGTTCCTGCAACTCATCATTTAAAAGGACCTAGCCCAATTGCAGAATAAATAAAAGGGCAAGGCCCTGTGTGGAGAATTCCTGAGTTTTTTGTAACTCATTATTTAAAAGGGCCTGGCCCAAATCAGACTTGCAAAATAATAAAAGGGGGCAGAGCCCTGTTTAGATTGATTCTTCTAATCGGGTAGAGCCTAGAATAAAAATTGGACTTAACCCAATCCTGGCTGTAAGTCCTTAAATTAAATGCCTCTCATAAACCAGGTCATGACCGGTTCGAGGGTACATCTCCGAACTCCTTTGACATCCATCGTTGTAATTCCTCAACGACGTCAAAGAGGTGACGGGTCCCAACGACCACACATCGCTATAGACTGCGGGGTCCTTAAACTCGTGGACCGAGACGTCCTTAAACTAATATCGGACCGAGACGTCCTTAAACTAATATCGGACCGAGACGTCCCTAAACTAAAATCGGACCGAAACGTCCCTAAACTAATATCGGACCGAAACGTCCCTAAACTAATGATGGACCACTACGTCCTTAAACTGGCGACGGACCGAAACGTCCCTAAACTAATAATGGACCACCACGTCCCTAAACTGGAATATGGACCGTTACGTCCCTAAACTGACACAATAGGGTCCAAACGCTCTTTTGTCGGATCTAAACGGTCCCGTCTAAGTTGATCTTAACCCCAAATACGGTTAACGTGTCCTTAGACATCTAAATAAACAATAAAATCCCAAACCAACTTTGGTTCAAGGGTACATCTCGGAACTCCTCAGACGTATGTCGTTGTAATCTTTCAACGACGTCAGAGAGGTGACGAGTCCCGACAGCCAGACAATTAAACCAATCACTACGTCGAGTCGATCTTAGTCCAAAACAGGACTAACGTATCCTTGACGAACGTTTAAGTTGATCTTAGCCGCAACGCGACTAATGTATCCTTAAACCAAAAAAAAAAACACCAAACCCAAATCTAAGATAATACGGATTTGGACTAATCCACGTCCTACGGGCGAGGCATTACTCAGTCTCCGTATACAATCCACGGGCAACCACAAAGAAAACAAACGCACACGACACGAAGTGAAATTCTGGAGAAGGAGAAAGTTGTTACCGCAAAGCGGTAGCGTAATTAACTGCAGGGGCTTGCGCCTGCAGGGAAGAGCGTCCCCACAATCAAAAACCCCTCAAGCGAGGGGGAATCTGACAAAGTCTGCTACATCGGCCGCATCCGTCTAAACCTTCGATACACGGTGCCATAAATCAACTTGGCATCTTCGAAGAGGTGGACGGATAAAAACCAAATAGCATCTGCCCCGAACCTCAGGCACGTGACGTCCTAACGTCGCAGGCCGCCGTTCGGAGGGGAACAGATTCTGGCACGCCCGGTGGGACCTTTTCCTCTTTCCACTCCACACTTCGTGTGTCGTGTTCGCGAACGAATCGCGATTTGCTGTGGTTGCCTGTGGATTCGAGGTACTAAGATTTGGTATCTTGCTTCGTGCAGGAAACAGAAGATCAATGGCTTCAGACTGCACTACCTGCAACTGCATCTCTCGCTCCATCCCGTCCGGAGGAGTGACTTATGGGCCCCAAGCGGCCTCCCTTTTCAAGATGCCAGTGGAGCAAGTAACTCAGGCCACCGCTGGATTGTTCTTCGGGACTATGCTCCCATTGATAAGCTTCAATGCCCCAATAACATCGCAAGAAGCTCCAAAGAAGTTGGTCTTCGACCGACTTGCCGCTGCCGCGACCCCTCTCAACGAGTCATCCAACTCCACTGCTTCAGGTTTTAATGGATTAGGCCAGAGCTCCATCGGGCCCATGAAGAAGCCTGCCATACCAGAAGGCGTTATCCCGAAACGGATAGCCATCCCAACTCCCGTTCCTGGCAAAATCACCAAGGTTGCTTCCCATGTTCAGAAGTCCGCTTCTGACAAGTTGGCCGTCCCCGCTCAACGGACGTCGATCTTTGAAAAGCTGGTACCGGTATATTCTGACCAACACAGGGGGCATGAGGAGGTCACCCCTATAGCTGAAACAACTCCATCAGCACGACATGCCCGACGTCGCTACTGGCGCCGAGTGAAGTAGGCTGGGGGCAACTCCCCCTCTGGGATAACTCCGTCAACTCTAATGGTGGAGATCGATACTGCTGTTCCAACCAGGAACAGCTTTGAGTTGCTCAACAAGGTGCGCAGAAACTCTCCTACTGCGATGTTGAAACGAACTCCTTCACCTGTGGAGAATACTCCAGAGAAGAAGCTAGAGCAGCCCCCTCAACGGCTGTCCTCTAAAATTTACAAAGTCTTGCGACAGGTCCAAGAGTCGGTGATCGATCGAGACTGCCTCAGACGACAGAAAAATATGAAGGTTCGGCAGGGGAAGGATTACTCTATCAAACCACAAGAAGCAAAAGCTACTCGGATGCCCACTACAACGGCTCCCTTAACTCCAATCACTCAAAAAAGGAGGCCGCAAAAAGCCCCTGTGTCTTCGGCAAATCGCAAAGACACCGAACACAAACGCCCCAAGTCTGGGGGCATGGTGGTGCATACTGTTTATATGGCTTCTGGAAAGGAGGAAAGCCGCACTTCTACGGGCCACCGACCGCTCACCCGATCCGTGACGAAAGCCCAGGAGCAACAACAAAAGCTTCAGGAAATGATGACTACAATGGCTGCACTCACTGAGCCAAAAGAAAGCTCTGAAACGTCTTCGGATGAGCGTCAAGAACAAGAAACTGACGCTGACTTTTTACGCAGAGTCCTCGAAAAGAGGGACAAAGAAGCTGCAGAGCAAGCGGCTAACATAAAACAGATGGCGCTCCTCTTCAAAGATATGGTAGGGATGATGTTACAGCCGGACCCTCCTGCTGAAGATCCTCCGATTGTCCTTGAAGACGACAGGGGAGAAACGTCAAATCCTCCGCCGGCTCTATCAACAGCCAAGGAGGAGGCAATCTCCAAAGTCGACCTAGACGAATATATAGCTCAGCAGATCCGGGTTCATCAGGCGAATGAAGCGGCTGGGCAAACTGTTAGAACCGGACGACCGTATCCGAGCTGGTATGACCAAATTAATTACCCGCCAGGATATACGATCCCTAAATTCCACGTATATAAAGGGACAGGGAATCCGCATCAGCATGTTGCTCAATTCAGGGCCTTATGCGGCAATACTGGAGGCGATGACAAATTGTTGCTACGTCAATTCGTCGGCAGCTTAGCAGAAACAGCCTTTGAATGGTATTCGGAGCTGCCTAACGACTCTATCAAAACATTTGTAGAGATGGAGCTGCTGTTTACACAAAGATTCGCGAGTGCTAGTGAACGCACTCTGATAACAGCACTGATAAATGCCAGGATAAGGCCAAGCGAAACGTGGGTCCAATACGCAACACGATGGCGGAACCTATGGTCGAAATGCGAACAACGCATAGAAGAGGCACCTGCGGTAGGCATGTTTGTGGGCACTCTCGATCCGCAAGCGACCATCTCGCAATTCATGATGTTCTTCAGGCCGACCACCTTCCAGGCCTTGATCGACAAATTAGCCCAAATGGACCAGATGGGCCATAGACCGTCTCCTCCAAGACCCGATCCCCGAAATGAGAAAGGAAAAGCGATCATCGTCGCCAACGCTCAGCAACAGTCGAGCAACTCAAAGCCGGTCGCTCGCCAAAACAACGGGCGTCCACGCCCATCCCTCGAAGAGAGGCTAGGACGTCCTTACTCGTTTCCTCAGGATAAAACGAGAAGACTGTTTGAGCTGGCAGTGCGCAACTATTGTCCTTACCACCAAACGGTAAGTCACCCGATTGAGGATTGTTTCGTCTTTAAGGGATGGATCGAGGATCAATACCTGCAAGGCAAGTTCACGCTGTCTGAAAGCTGGAAGGTAAACCCCCCACAGCCGCACTCTCCAAAGAAAACGGACACGCCGGGGGCAACTTGTTCTTTCGTCGAGGATGAAAACGATGGAGAAAACTTATCGGATGAATCCGAAGACTACGTAGCGACTTGTCATGTGATTTCTCATTCACTGACGGATGATGAGGAGGATCCTCGCGCTGAGAAATCAACGGTGGGCCCTGAAACAGAAATTCCGCGGCCGTCAGACAATTTGATCGATGCCTTCCTAAATGAAATTCGTCTGAAAGCAAAAGCCAATCAAGAGCATGAAATGGCCATACTGGAAAGAACCAAGGTATTCCCGTCAAATCAAAAGCCATACACTGCGGGTAAAAACAAATTCAAGACGAGGAAACGGTTCGCCAAAGCTCTATCAGTAGGAATGAAGCTACCGCCCTCTGAAGAAAATCCTTTCTCTGAGGTAGAGATGCACCCTAACTTCTGTTTATATCATCAGAAGATCATACATCCTACCGAAGACTGCGAATCCTTTAACTGTTGGTGGCAAGGGTATGTCGCTCAAAAGCAACACTTCGACAGGACAAAGTGTGAAGCTTGTGGACATCGGAAAAATGCGACATATGAGCGCAAAAGAGCCACCGCCGACTGTCATATAGCCGACTTCAAGGGATCACAAATTATCACCTTTGGAAGCGACTCTGACGAAGAAGCTACCCCCAACTCTTCCATCGGGGAATCTATTTCAAAAATAAAGGAATTGAGAATCTGCGAGAACGTTCAGCCGTGCAATCGCATGCTACTCGGAAAAAATCTCGGCCCCGTAAACAAAGGATCGAACAAAAAGGATAAAGGAAAAAGAAAAACGGCCCTCGTCGCCAGCACTCACCAACAATCAGGTGACCCTAGACCGGTTGCTTGCCAAAGCAACAAGCGGCAATCCCTCCAGGAAAAGTTGAAACGTCCTTACTCGTTTCCGCAAGATAAAACAAGGGGACTGTTCGAGCTGGCAGTGTGTGACAGACTCATCAATCTGCCGAGTCCAAAACGTCCGTTGTGGCCAGGCGACATTAATAATCCTAATTATTGCCCTTACCACCAAACGGTAGGTCATCTGATCGAGGATTGCTACGTCTTCAAAAACTGGGTTGAAGACCAATACCAACAGGGCAAGTTCGCGTTGTCCGAAATTTGGAAGGTGAACCCTCCACAACCGCATGCTCCGAAAAATATGGATACGCCGGGGGCATCATGCTCATTCATAGAGAAAGCCTAACGGACCACTACGTCCTAAAACTGGATAACGGACCGAAACGTCCTTAAACTAACAACGGACCGAGATGTCCTTAAACTAACGACGGACCGCAATGTCCTAAAACTTGCAAATGACCGAAACGTCGTTAAACTACTCCCAACCCGCAGCATCTTCAGGCTGACGTGTTAAAAAAAAAAAAAAAAAAAAAAACAAAACGGTACGTCCACAAGCAAAATGGGCACGGATGAAAACCTGAAAGGGCTCCGTGAGTAAAAACAGCAGGGCTACCGGCGAGTGTTCGTGAAAACCCGAAAGGGCGCGACCTCGTAAAAAAAAAATAATAATAAAAAGAATAAAAAAAAAAAGGTAAGTCCATAAGCAAAATGGGCACGGATGAAAACCTGAAAGGGCTCCGTGAGTAAAAACAGCAGGACTACCGGCGAGTGTTTGTGAAAACCCGAAAGGGCGCAACCTCGTTAAGAAACACTTATAGGGTCCTCTCGACCCTGTAAGGAGAAACCACCCGCGTGAGATCCTTACGACTCACAAGGGAGCAACACACTTAGGCATCCTCACGATTCCTAAGGAGAAAATACACTTGCGAGATCCTCACGACTCGTAAGGAGAATTCTCTTATGTGACCCTCACGGCTCATAAGATTTGAAAGTCTTAAGTTACAGAAACCTTAACCTGTTCTTAAGCAACCCCCACAACCTTCGATATTGCCCTACAAGCGGCTCATACTGACCCTTGTATACAATCCACGGGCACGAATAAATATTTCCCTAACAAAGTCCCATCCGTGACTAGGGATATGCTTGTACAGCAAACAACACTTGTAAGTCCTCTCGACTTACAAGGAGAAAATCCTTTTATAAGATCCTTACGACTTACAGGGGAACATACACTTAGGAATCCTCACGATCCCTAAGGAGAAAACACACCTACAAGATCCTCACGACTTGTAGGGAGAAATACCTTTGTGAGACCCTTACGGCCCATGAAGTCAAAAGCCTTAGCCGACAGGACCCTTAACCCTGTTTACTAAGCCACCTTTGTTCAACATCGACAGAGGCAAATGATGATTCGCTCCTGGCAATATCCCAGTTGCAGCGATGCTGATGCCTAAACCGGCATCAAATTCCAAGACCTTTCACGGCAAATGATGATTCGCTCCTGACAATATTACAGTCACAGCGATGCTGATGCCAAGATTAGTATCAGATCCCAAATCCCCTACTCATAAAAAAAATGCATACGAAATAGCCGAAATGATGGGGCAACTTGCAAACAAAATCAGCAAGTAAAAATGTATGCATGCAAAATAGCCGAAATGATTGGGCAACTCGCAATAAAAAACAACGAGTAAAAATAAAATAAATAGCCAAAATGATTAGGCAACTCGCAATAAAAAGCAGCGAGTAAAAAGAAAAAATAGCCGAAATGATTGGGCACCGCGAAAAATAGCCGAAATGATTGGGCAATCGCGACCTTCGCGATATAAAAGCTAAAATGATAGAGCATCGCGGAAAGAATAAAAAAAAAATGAAAGAATGAAACTTTTTGCCCTACAGGTGAAATCGCATCGATCCCTGTATACAATTCAGGGGCACAGATAAAGAGGGAACCATGCCTTCCCAACAGGCTCCATCAGAAAGCGAAGCCAAATCTCGACGGTTCATAGACAACCTAGAGACCATCTCGACATTTGTCGCAATATTACAGACACGATGTCAACAAATGAAGATCTCGAGCTTCAGGGTCTCGACGTCAACATCGACAACTTAGAGATCACCAACGGTGTGCCTCCTCATTCCAGCAGGACACAGATATTACACCATCAAGCGGGGCGATGGCAAAAGCCCAGCTTCACTTCAGCATTCGTCTCGATACAGTAGACGCAATGTCAACAACAGCGTTCCTCCGCAGTCCAGCTGGAGGCAGATGCAACGTCAACAAAAGACCTCACGGTCGAAACAAAGCGGAGTGATGGCAAAATCCCAGCTCCACCTCAGCATTCGTCTCAATACACCAGACGCAGTGTAAGCAAATGAAGCGAAGGCCACATTCCTAGCTTCAACGTCTTTACGGTAACTCATATAAAACCAGAAAGACAACCGGAGATCATCTCGCACCAGCACAGAGTGGTCACCACCTTGACGTTCGTCTCGATACAGCAGACGAAATGTTAACCCCAGCGTTCGTCCTCCAACAGGATTTGGACACACCAAAGCAAACGAAGCGAAGGCCACATTCCTAGCTTCGACGTCTTGACGGTAACTCATATAAAACCGGAAAGACAACTGTAGATCATCTTGCACCAGCACAGAGTGGTCACTACTTCGACGTCCGTCTCGATACAATAGACGAGATGTCATCCCAATGTTCGTCTCGACACAGCAGACGCAACGTCATTAAACAAATGGAGCCACGGCAAAATCCCTAGTTCCAAACCTCGACGGTTCACCAGCAACCTAAAGACAACCTCGACGTCCGTCTCGATACAGCAGACGAGATGTCGCCCCAACGTTCGTCTCGACATAGCAGACGCAACGTCATCAAACAAACGGAGCCACGGCAAAATCCCTAGTTCCCACCATGACATTCGTCTCGATACAAAGGACGCAATGCCAGCAAACGAAGCAAAGGCCAAATTCCTAGCTTCAGGGTCTTAATGGCAAGTCATATAAAGCCCGAAAGACTATCGGAGATCATCCCACACCAGCGCGGAGTGGTTATGACTCATCGGGGCTCTCCAAAATGAGCCTAACCTCAAGTAAAAAGCGGCATGGCAAATTCCTAGCGCTTGCTCTTCCGACGGTCAAACTGCCAAGGAGGATTGCTTGAAGACGTCTTGTCCAGCCCCCGAAGGGATCAGAGACACGGCAGTCGCGAGGCTACTCGAACAGCACGATTGCCTATCGAGGACTATATCAGCTTATGCGACGGTACGATGGCCAAAGCCCTAAGTACCACCGACCTTAACGGGCTTCTGTCGTAAAGAGCAGAGGTTAAATGCGACGTTAAGATGTTCTTGCGAGAAACGTTCGATTCGGCTCGACTTGTGAAAAATTGTCGAGGCGGCTTGACTCGTGAGATAAAGCCTTAGGCAGTGGGCATAAAAGAAGCCTGTTTCCTAAGCATTGGGACCCTGCAAGTTGGCCCAAAACGGTCTCTTGCATACCATCCACGGGTCTCACTCTCCAACGTCGAACTTCGACAAGGAGGGAAATAACCGCTTACAAGTCCTCTCGACTCGTAAGAGGGAGAAATGCTCTTATAGGATCCTTACGACTTATAAGAGAAAACCACACTTAGGAATCCTCACGACTCCTAAGGAGAAAATCCACCTATGAGATCCTCTCGATCCGTAGGGAGAAAAATCTCTATGAGACCCTCACGGCTCATAGAATTGAAAAGTCTTAGGCGGCAGATCTGAACCTGCGGCCTAAGCCATCGTTATATCTTGAAGAAACCAAAATGCTTACTCTGTTACCTGTCAAACATGTTTATCAAGACAGCATGCTGATAATAAGAGAAGGGAGAAAGCAAAGAAATGATACAAGACATTGCAAAAAAAAAATGTGTATCTTTATTTATTAACTCAATCAAGTACATGGCGAATCGTATAAAAGAATAAAGAATGTATACATCTTATTCAAAAAAAAAAAAGGGGGAAAATTACAAGTATATTGATACAATGGCAGCTACTGGGAAGGGAGCGTCTTGCACAGATGTAGCAATCGCTCGCATATCTCCTTCCACGCCTTCTCCTGCTCGGCTACCGCCGTCAACTCTGCCTCCACTTGGGCTCGTCGCCGCAAGACCAGTGCAAGCTGCTCCCTCACGCCCTGATAAGCAGCCTCCCGACTTGGGATATGGCGCTCAGCCACGTCAAGCTTCCTCTTTAAATTTAGCCCATGGGAGATGCGCTCCAAGAGACCCTCAAAGATAGTCTTCACTTGGGCAGCATTTGCCTCAACCTCAGCGCGCAGATGGGCCGTTTCGTTTGAGGTCTTTTGGCATTCCCTTAGTCTCCGAGCTGCTTCTTGCTCCAAGTGGCGGGAGTGCGAAGTGCTTTGCTCGAGCCAAGTTGTGCGTTGGGCGCTCAGAGCTAAAACTTCGGGAGCAGGGCGCGTCAATTCCAGCCGATACAAGCAGGCCTCGATCTCCCTGCAGTGGTTAACCCAAGATTCAACAACGCCCTCGTCATGAAAAGTTACGAGCGCCGCTAACATTGGGTTAACATCCGCAGCGAAATCGACAGCAGAAGGGAGAGCGTCCATGCTGAGCTCCTCAATATACCCGCTCAGCATGCCTAGACTCATCACCGCACCCTTTGAAGACGGACGTCTCAGAAAGGGGCCTGCCGGTAAAAGGACGCGAGCCTCGAAGGGGACCGGAACCGGAACAATAGCTGCAAAACAAAACAGGGTTAAACGATGGTTCAAAAGATGTTAAAGGGTTACCAAAAAGGAAATCTACTATACCAGCAGCAACGGACGGCGGAGCCGGAAGGGCCGGTAGCGCGACAAGGCTTACATCCCCTCCTTCGATTTGTGGCACTACAATAAAGAAAAGGGAAAGTCAGAAATTATCCCATTGCTAGAAAAAAGGAGTAAATAAAGATATTACCGGCGCCACTAGAAGGAGAAGCGAGTTCGGATGGGAAAGAAAAGTGCGGGAGCAACACTTGATACAAGTGATCAAAAAGCACTCCTGCAAAGGCACAATGGTGTAACGTTAGTACAAAAGCCGCATTTTTGAAAGATTAATGCATGAGTCGTAAATCCATACCTTCCAACATCCGTGACGGTACAAGGGAAGACGGGGAGGTGACTACTGCCAAAGCAGTAGTTGACGGCGCCCCCTCAAGCAGTGGAGCATCGGTACTGGCTGCACCTGCAAGAACAAGTTTGTTAGAAGAGATCACAAGATATATACAAAAAAGAGGAAATGCTGGTGATAAAAAAATTTACCCGACGAGCTGCCAGCAGAAACTGAGGCGGTCCCTTCCTCCACTGACGGAAGACCACCGCCTGTAGCTTCATCACCCGACTCAAGGGGAACCGTTGTTATGCTCTCAAGCTCTGCAGGCGGCGGGGAACCATAGACAAGGAGGGCCAAGATAGGAACATTGCCAGATTCCTGAGAGGGAGCGCCTAGCTCGTCCTCAGGAATCATGGCCGCCTCACCTGCTGCTCCCTCAGGATCAGCGATTACAGCTGCCCCGTCCATCGGCACCACGAGGTCCCCAGCCTCAAGTACCTCGCCCTCTACCGCCTTCGGCTCGGTCGAGACAATCATATCATCTGCCACCACTTCAGGTACGGCATCAATGACTTTCTCCGCGGCAGGTTCCTCAATCTCGGCTCCAGTCCCCATGGCCTCGACAAAGTTGTCCACTGTCGGTTCGGGTTCGGCGAGTACCGCTTCTTCCGCTCCCTTGGGTTCGACGGTCGTCTCCGCCTCCCCCTCAGTTGGACTTGACCCTGCAAGATGAGATATGTATAAGCCAATAGTTTTACAAGTCATACAACAAAGCTCTGAAAGGAGTACTACCTGAAGCGGATTTATCATTGGCGTTCCGAACCGCGCGCGCAACTTGCCGACGAGCGGTAGACAGGGCCACAGGGGGCTCTTCAGAAGGAGTACTAGCGTGAGGAACAGTGCTAGGGCCCGCTCCTGCGGCCAGAGCAGCTCTGCGCGCCTTAGCTTCGCGTCTGGACCGCTTCCGCTCCTCTTGAGCCGATGAGACAGATGCCATCAGAGCTTCCTTGAGCGAAGCCTCCTCATCCGTGTAGAGGGATGCCTCCAGATTTTTCAAAGCATCCCTCGTTGTTGCGTCAAGCCGAGGCTCTTGCGGCAGCTTCGACGGAGTTGGGACTTCGATGACGGGCTTGGGAAGGGTCCTTGCGCCGATTAATACAACCCCTGTAAAGAAACAAGAGAAGGTCAGGTCGACTATCATAAAAAGATAACGAACTTTCCATATAGAAGAGAAAGGGATAAAACATACCGACGCTCGCTAGGGTACGCTTCTTCTCCTCCTCCTGGAAGGTCTTCAGAGAGGCAGCAATGGCCTCTTCAGTGGATACACCTGTTGAGAATGAGGCAAATATTAGCTAAAGATAATAACAAAAGTGGGATGAAATGACAAATAAGCAGGCTGAGGGTTACCTGACTCAGCGAGTCTGCTTAACATTGCTTCGAGCCTCGCCGATCGCTCCGAAGCTGCAATGGCGGCGGCTAGGTTAGTGTCCTCAGGGTCCACCACGAAACCCCCGTTGCTGCCGTACTCACATATAGTCTCGGCTGGATGAGCCGCGGACTCTAAGTTAAGAATCGCGTCGAGGGATAAAGTGGACTTCTTCTTCTTTTGCCCGCCAGCCTTGGACCCACTGGGAGCAGCTTTGCGCTTGCCAGTTTTGGCAGTCCCTTTCGGGCGGCGAGTCCCGATGTCCGCTCCTGCACCCGACTCCGGCGATGCCGCTTTAACCGTCTTTGTCGGAGCACGGGGCGCCGTTGGGGCGTCCACCGTAGTAGGCAGTGGCAGTCCACGCGGAGGGGCCAACACCCGTGGTCGATCGGCTCCGGCCTCTTTCGTCGGAGGGATAACCTGAATCCTGGGCTGCAATGGAGCCTTGCGATTGCCGCCGGGAGGCGCAGCCCTACGATCGACCAATAGACGTTTCTCCATCAAGATAATTGGGCCCATCGCGTGCGCGTACCAGGCCACATACGAATTGAGTATCTTAGGGGTACAGCTGGGCTCACTGATAAAAAAGTAGGAGCCTGTATTGAGCCGGATGAAGTGATGCATCGCATTCTGTACTCCCTCTGGACCGACTGCAGGCGTTCTCAAGAAGGCTTCCAACGGGACTCCTTGGTTATAACTCGATTGCCGAGCAAATCGATGCGGGTTATACCTCATGAAGAGGGCCGTGTCATTCTGCCTAAATACCAAGTAGCCCGGCCGAATGGAATAAAGATGGAGGATTTCCCGAGCCTTCAACACGGAGACGCCGCCCTTAAAGTCATCACGCAGCGGCACCACCGACTTAGTGGTCTCGGAACCGATGGTGATGACCTTATCCACAAAAGAGGTCTTCGCCCCGACTAGATGCGAACGCAGAAGCAGTCCCCTAGACTCCCGCGGAGGTGCAAACACGATGGAAGCCCCGACCAATCGCATGATTCTTGGAAGTGTGAATCTCTCAAAGAATGGAGGAGTCTTGTGGGCACCAAACACTCCTCGAACATGCAACTCCATCCAAGAAGTGAAGTAGTGCATCGGGAAGTTAGCAGGCTGTACCCCAGGTTCATTAGCGTCCGCCGCTACGCTAAGTCCATTGTAGAGGTAAGCCAACCCGGCGATCCCCACTGATAACTGCAGACCGGCCACCATTCGATGCGCCGGGTAAAAGACAGAAGACCGCATGAGGCGTGGGTGCATGGGAAGCGTGAAGCTGCACAGCCACAGACCTAAGAACCCGATGAAGAAGGTCTCCTCATCCATGCCAGGAACGGCGATCTCTGAGAAAGGGACGCTAGCAGTGCCGGGAAGGTAAAAACTTCGCTGATCAATTTCCGACGAAGGTCGGCGGTCCAGGCCGAAACCAAAAGGATCAGCAAGTTGGGCGAACTTCTCACCTTGCTCTGATAAAAATTCCGGCCGAATAAAACGAGCAATGAAGTCCGCAAAACTAACTCCTCGGTCGCCCAATTCCAAATGAAGCTCCTCGTAAATCTCCAACACCTTCACCAGGCCCGGATGCTGATGCTGGATGGCATTTTCCGGAGTCAAGTCCAATACCACCTGCTTGGTGGCAAAGACGTACTCATCAGGAGGAAGCAGCTCTTCGTAGTGCTCCCCCCTCGCCGGTAAACCTGAAAGCTCAACGAATTCCTCTAGAGAAATGGAAACTTCCCTATCCGCTGCCAGGAAAGTATGTGTAGGGATATTCCATTGTTCAATGAAGGCCTTTGTCCACCACGTTGGAGGAGTAGGATACTCGAAAAGCGAGACGTAGACGGCGGAGTATAAACCAATCTTCGTCAGGTGAGCTCTTTTCGCCGCTAAAATGTACCGGGCCCATGGCAGGTATCCAGCAAGCGGTCGCGGATTCAATCCAATATTGTAGGCCTGTCCCCAAGGGCGTGCTTCACCCTGACAGATTCGCCTTCCTAAGATATCTATGGCCGGCGGCGGCTGTACCGGAATAGCGCCGATTGCAGGCTGGAGAAGGTCGTCCGAATTCCAATTTTTAACCTCCACGGCATACTCCACCGGGGGTTTATCCGCATAGGGGATCGTAACTATAGGTTCGGAGGGCGAGGCGGAACTAAAACTGCGACGACCCTGGATGATTTGGCTATACCACCTTCCCCATAGGTGGAGATGTTTGCACTCAGGATCACGATCTTTAATCAAAGCAAACACTACCCGGTCCACTGGTGCATGTGGGAACCCTCCTTCTGAGCGAACGAAGGGAAAAGACAAGTCGTCAGACATCTTTCCTGCATAAAATATATATATATCATTAGTGGCCTGACGCTTAAACCTTAAAAAAAAATAAAAATAATAATAATAATAAAATAATAAATAAAAAATAAAAATAATAATAAATAATAAAAAAATAATAAATAATAATAATATAAAAAAAATAATAATAAATAAAAATCTTGTTCCACACTGTGATGCAGCGGGTAGGGGACCAAAGGGGGACCCACAAAATCAAGATGACGGCGCATCATTTGATGAGACAATCCCACCATTGGATGAGACTATCAGTCAATAAAAAAGACCCCCAAGAGAATATCCTCATTGGGGGGGGACCCCTAGAGACAAGGAGAAGATCTCCTCTTTTCAGAGCAAAGCTCTGTCACAGAGTGACATTTGTCAAACTCCTGTTTCAAAAGAATAAAACTTCTTAAAAAAAAAGAGCCTAGCTCTGTAGCAATAATAAAAATTCATAACTCCTAAGAATTAAAATTTTGGGATCTTAAAGATCCATGGAAACTTTTAAAAAGTTTTCTAGTTGATCTGTGAGCAGGGCTCTGTTCATGGGTTAAAACCTAAGAATAGAGTCTCTGCAAATTTTTGAGAGCAAAGCTCTGTGAATAAAGACCCCAAAGGAGTTTCCTTTAGATCAAAGATCTATAAGAGCAAGGCTCTGTTGAAGAAACCCCAAAGGGGTTTCCTTTAGATCAAAGATCTATAAGAGCAAGGCTCTGATTATTTAAATTTGATTTAAATTAAATTAATTTAATTTACCTAAAATGGTTCTAAGGATAGAACTTGGAAGTTCTTAAGGAATCGCAAGAGCAAGGCTCTGGAATTTCTCAAGTAAGAGCAAGGCTCTGAAATTTAATTTTTTGAGAATGGTAAAAAATTACCAAGGACCAAGGGTCCTATTTATAGACGCCTGCGCCTGTTCACTTGACCCGTCAATCCGACGGTCAGGATTTTGCCACCGTTGCACTCACGCGCGCGCCACGTGAGCGCAACGGTGGGGGGGCATCTGTTTCCCCCAATCAGAGCAAGGCTCTACTGAATTTTGAAAATTCAAAATTCGAAGCAACGCTTCGGTTTCCGTGCGCAGCGCGCAATTTGCCACATGGCAGAAGGTGATTCGGCGGCGTAACGCCCGAGACAGTGCGTCCCATCAGAGCAAGGCTCTTCAGAAAACAAAATTAAGACTTAAACTGCGCAAATGCATGGCAGCGCGACACGTGTCTGCGCAAGCGCACAGATGCGTGACACGTGTCTGCGCAGTTGCGCAATCGCAACTGCGCAAGCGCACAGATGCGTGACACGTGTCTGCGCAAGCGCACAGATGCGTAACACGTGTCTGCGCAGTTGCGCAATCGCAACTGTGCAAGCGCACAGATGCGTGACACGTGTCTGCGCAAGCGCACAGATGCGGGACACGTGTCTGCGCAGTTGCGCAATCGCAACTGCGCAAGCGCACCGATGCGTGACACGTGTCTGCGCAGTTGCGCAATCGCAACTGCGCAAGCGCTCGGATGCGCGACACGTGTCTGCGCAGTTGCGCAACCGCAACTGCGCAAGCGCACAGATGCGTGACACGTATCACGCGCTGGTGAGTTGCGCAGCAACTGAATGAAAATTTAAGTGGATCTTTTCTGTTCTCCTGTAAAACAGGGACCCTTGGATCTCTGATCCAATGGTGGGAAAATTCCCAAAATAATTCAGGAAAGATTTTGTTAACAAATCCAACAACTTTGTGGACACTATAAATAAGACCCCAGACCTCATTAAAAAGGCATCAACTTCTGAGAAAAAAGAGAGCTGGTGAAGATTAAGAACAGAGAAGAAGAAACAAAGAAAAGAGGTAGAATTTCTGAAAAGAGAAAAGAAATAAGAAAAAGAACAATAAATAGTGCCTTGCACTTGATATGAACCCCTGGTTCTAAAAAAAAAAATAATAAAAGAATAAAAAAAAATAGTGCCTTGCACTTGATATGAACCCTTGGTTCTGTATGATCAGGAAAAAACAAGAACTTGTTTTTCTTAGATCCAAATTCAAATCAAAAGTGCCATGCACTTGTGTTCTTAAACCTAAAGGTTTCTAGGGTTTCTGCAACCCCTTGTTTTGGGCCTGGCCCAAATTAAATTGCAGAATAAATAAAAGGGCAAGGCCCTGTTGGGAAAATTCCTGAGTTTCTGCAAACTCATTAAAAGGGCCTGGCCCAAACTAAATTACAGAACATCTCTTGAGTTCCTGCAACTCATCATTTAAAAGGACCTAGCCCAATTGCAGAATAAATAAAAGGGCAAGGCCCTGTGTGGAGAATTCCTGAGTTTTTTGTAACTCATTATTTAAAAGGGCCTGGCCCAAATCAGACTTGCAAAATAATAAAAGGGGGCAGAGCCCTGTTTAGATTGATTCTTCTAATCGGGTAGAGCCTAGAATAAAAATTGGACTTAACCCAATCCTGGCTGTAAGTCCTTAAATTAAATGCCTCTCATAAACCAGGTCATGACCGGTTCGAGGGTACATCTCCGAACTCCTTTGATATCCATCGTTGTAATTCCTCAACGACGTCAAAGAGGTGACGGGTCCCAACGACCACACATCGCTATGGACTGCGGGGTCCTTAAACTCGTGGACCGAGACGTCCTTAAACTAATATCGGACCGAGACGTCCTTAAACTAATATCGGACCGAGACGTCCCTAAACTAAAATCGGACCGAAACGTCCCTAAACTAATATCGGACCGAAACGTCCCTAAACTAATGATGGACCACTACGTCCTTAAACTGGCGACGGACCGAAACGTCCCTAAACTAATAATGGACCACCACGTCCCTAAACTGGAATATGGACCGTTACGTCCCTAAACTGACACAATAGGGTCCAAACGCTCTTTTGTCGGATCTAAACGGTCCCGTCTAAGTTGATCTTAACCCCAAATACGGTTAACGTGTCCTTAGACATCTAAATAAACAATAAAATCCCAAACCAACTTTGGTTCAAGGGTACATCTCGGAACTCCTCAGACGTATGTCGTTGTAATCTTTCAACGACGTCAGAGAGGTGACGAGTCCCGACAGCCAGACAATTAAACCAATCACTACGTCGAGTCGATCTTAGTCCAAAACAGGACTAACGTATCCTTGACGAACGTTTAAGTTGATCTTAGCCGCAACGCGACTAATGTATCCTTAAACCAAAAAAAAAAAACACCAAACCCAAATCTAAGATAATACGGATTTGGACTAATCCACGTCCTACGGGCGACGGCATTACTCAGTCTCCGTATACAATCCACGGGCAACCACAGAGAAAACAAACGCACACGACACGAAGTGAAATTCTGGAGAAGGAGAAAGTTGTTACCGCAAAGCGGTAGCGTAATTAACTGCAGGGGCTTGCGCCTGCAGGGAAGAGCGTCCCCACAATCAAAAACCCCTCAAGCGAGGGGGAATCTGACAAAGTCTGCTACATCGGCCGCATCCGTCTAAACCTTCGATACACGGTGCCATAAATCAACTTGGCATCTTCGAAGAGGTGGACGGATAAAAACCAAATAGCATCTGCCCCGAACCTCAGGCACGTGACGTCCTAACGTCGCAGGCCGCCGTTCGGAGGGGAACAGTAATTCTTTACATGCTCTGAGAAACCGTAGGGTTATCGGGATAGGTGATATGACCCTCACAGTTGCTAACGGAATGAGCATGGACGCTGAATCCGTAGGGGAATATCATCTTGGACTGACAACTGGGCAGATATTGATTCTGCGTAACTGTTTTTATGTACCAGGTACGACTTGTAATATCATATCTGTACCCTTACTTTCTAAGGAAGGATATGATTTTACTTTTGCAAGAGATGTGGTTCACATCCACCTAAATCAAGTTTTGATTGGGTTAGGTACATTAGAAAACGGAATATACGTATTAAATCAAGCTCAGATTTTCAGTGTCCAGAACACACCTAAAAGAAAGTCTCCGGAAACAAATCAGGCTTTCTTATGGCATTGTAGACTGGGTCACATCAATGAGAGAAGATTAACAAAGTTACATAGAGAGGGATACTTGGATCCGTTCGAGTATCAGTCTTATGCCACTTGTGAATCTTGTCTCATAGAAAAGATGACAAAGACTTCGTTCACTGGACACGGAGAAAGAGCGAGCGGGCTCTTAGGACTCATACACAGTGACGTGTGTGGTCCAATGTCTACACATGCGCGAGGTGGTTATTCCTACTTCATTACTTTTACGGATGATTTCTCTAGGTATGAACATATCTTCTTGATGAAGTATAAATCCGAGGCCTTTGAGAAATTCCAGGAATACAAGAATGAAGTGGAAAAACAAACAGGAAAAAGTATAAAGACACCGAGATCTGATCGAGGTGGTGAATACTTAAGTGCCGAGTTTCTGGGTTAATTAAAAGAGAATGGAATTCTCTCTCAGCTTACTCCTCCATACACACCACAACACAACGGTGTATCAGAAAGGAGGAATCGAACCCTATTGGATATGGTTCGTTCTATGATGAGTAAGGCTGAGTTACCGCGATCTTTCTGGGGTTATGCACTAGAATCAGCTGCATATCTTTTGAACAAGGTTCCAACCAAAACTGTGCCTACCACACCATATCAGATGTGGAGTGGGAAGAAACCCTGTCTTCAGTACCTGAAGACATGGGGATGTCCAGCTTTTGTAAAAAAGCAGCATCCGGACAAGCTCGAGGTACGCTCAGTACTGTGTAAGTTTGTGGGATACCCAAAGAACTCCAGGGGGTATTTTTCTATTACGCAAAGGAACAAAAGGTTTTTGTTTCTCGTAATGCCCATTTTCTAGAATATCAATTTTTAGAAAAGGAAACTAGTGGGAGCGAAATAGAACTGGAAGAAATTCCAGAAGCACAAACTACTACTGAAAGTTTGGTAGAACCAGAAATTCAAGAAGAACAGGACATCCCGACGCCACTCCGCAGAAGTAGTAAGCAATCTCATCCGCCCGAGAGATACTATGGTTTTCTCATAGATGGGGATAGAGAGGATTGCACTATTGACTATGATGAGTCTACTAGCTTCCAGCAAGCCATTCAGAGCGGTGACTCAGTAAAATGGCTGGATGCAATGCGGACCGAAATGGAGTCCATGTACACTAACAAAGTATGGACTTTGGACATTGCTCCAGATGGGGTAAAACCCGTAGGATGCAAATGGATCTTCAAAAAGAAGATTGGTGTAGATAGACAGGTTGAAACCTATAAGGCTAGACTTGTTGCAAAGGGTTTTCGTCAAAGACCTGGTTTGGATTATGACGAAACCTTTTCTCCAGTGGCTATGCTTAAATCCATTCGGGTCCTACTTGCTATTGCTGCCTTCCACGATTATGAAATCTGGCAGATGGACGTAAAGACGGCCTTTCTAAATGGTAATTTGGAAGAAAGCGTATATATGGATCAGCCAGAGGGATTCATTCAGAGTGGGAGCAGCAGTAAAGTATGCAAGCTGCTTAAGTCTATTTATGGACTAAAGCAAGCATCACGGAGTTGGAACATCTGTTTTGATGATGCTGTCAAAAAATTTGACTTTATCAAAAATCCAGATGAACCATGCATATACAGTAAGATTGTAGGGAGAACTATAGTATTCCTCGTCTTGTACGTGGATGACATTCTCCTAATAGGAAATGATATTCCTATGTTACAGTCAGTCAAAAAATTCTTGTCACATAAATTCTCCATGAAAGACCTGAGTGATGCCACCTACATTCTGGGAATCCGGATCTATCGTGATAGATCAAAAAGGATGTTGGGACTTTCACAGTCCAGGTACATAGACACCATAGTGAAGAGATTCAGTATGGATGATTCTAAGCGCGGTAACCTACCGGCTTGTCACGGAATCACCCTCTCCAAAGAGATGTCTCTCAAGACTGATTTGGAAAGGGATCGCATATCGATTATACCCTACGCTTCTGCGGTAGGCTCTATAATGTATGCGATGTTATGTACCAGACCAGATGTAGCATACGCATTAAGCGTTGTAAGCCGGTATCAGGCAAACCCAGGGGAGAAGCACTGGATAGCAGTAAAGAACATTCTCAAGTACCTGAGAAGGACTAAGGAAATGTTCTTGGTGTATGGCGGAAAAGACCTCCAGATGGAGGCCTTTGCTGACTCCGGCTTCCAGAGTGACAAAGATGACTCCAAGTCCATGTCGGGATATGTCTTTACCCTCAATGGAGGGGTGGTCTGTTGGAAGAGTTCCAAGCAGGAGACCGTTGCTGACTCAACAATGGAAGCGGAGTACATAGCTGCTTGCGATGCCGCAAAAGAAGCTGTCTGGATGAAGAAGTTCCTCACAGAACTTCAGGTGGTTCCTTCCAGTGTTGGTCCAATACCTCTGTATTGTGACAACAACGGCGCTATAGCTTTAGAGAAGGAACCCAGGTCCCATTAGAAATCCAGACATATATTAAGGCGGTATCACCTGATCAGGGAGATCATAGATCGCCGGGAGATCGAGGTGAAAAGAGTAGAGATAGAGAATAATATTGCCGATCCATTCACAAAGGCCTTTCCTCAGACGCAGTTCGAGAGGCTATTCGAGATGATAGGTCTACGATATGCCAGCTCATGGCCCTAGTGCAAGTGGGAGATTGTTAGTGTATATGCCCTAGGGGCCATTATTGTATCATACTAGATTGTATATTACTTAATGGAAGCTTGGGATATTCACAGTTGTATATACAGTCTTGCTAAAAATGGTAGTATGCTACTTGGTTTGTGTCTACTTTAATATGTGCATATGTCTCTTGTAACGTATCACTTATACATATTAGTAGAGCCCATAGGATCTTTGCTTGATTACCAGCGTCGTGATGGCAGTCACACTAGTGGGGGCTGGGTAGTCTGTAAGCAACATCCTATACAGGTCCCTGGTCGTTGGATTATCGAGATAGGGCATCGATATTCTGGAGTAGACTAAGTGTGTACGCTTCTCATCCCAGTTGGGGGGATGGCCTGTCCCACAGCCATCAGTACGTCGTACTGGAGATAGTATGCAGGTGCTCGTTAGGTTACGGGTACACCGGACAGGACTCGCAGGGGAACTGATTAGTTGGTATTATACCCATCGTCGGTTAACAGTTCCCAGATGACATGAGTACAGCATAGTCCGCAGACTTGACACTGCTACTAAACCTCGAGTGTGTCCCACTGTTCTTAGATTGCTACCCTACCACGGCTCAAAGGAGTCGTGCAAACAGGTAGCAGTTGGGTGCAGTCTCGAGCACTTGGAGGCAGTAGTGGTTAGATAGGATTCGTCACTCCCGGTATTGGGAGATGATATCGCGCTGTGTCAGAGAGCCATTACGCAAAGTCCCTGGCCAGGGCAAGCGAGATATACTGGTAGGTTCCAATAGCTTCTCAGGGTGTAATGAGCTTCGCTCCGATATGACTTATACAGCTATTAGGGGACTGACGCTTGCCGCCCCCTAGGCTTGATATGCGATAATCTTAGACGAACAGACCGAACTGTACGGAGATTGTCACATCAGGCTCAGTAGGAGTTCGGATGATTTTCCTCATCGGCCTTCTTATCGACATCTACCTGGGGACCGTTACGTACAGCTAGTGCCGCTTGCGGTCTATGGTTAAACCCACTGCCAGCGTAGTGTCGAGTCTTTAGAGTCCCACACAGAGAGTTTCCCTGCTCCAGGCGAAACGATATAGAGGCCGTATGGTATTACGACAAGGGTTCGGACGCGTACGTGTGTTTACGCACGTACGACTTTTCGGACAGTTTTTACTAGCCGGCTTTGGTTTAAGCCAGATTCTAGTATCGGGTTATTGGATTTATACAGTCTAAAGTTTTTCCGTGTTTTCACGGATTAGAGGGGCATTCTCGTAATTTGTCGGGAAGCTTCAAGAAGAGTGGCGACTAAGGGGTTAAGGTGGCATTGCATTAAATAAGATTAGTGACTCATTTGTGTGATTCATCCAAGTCATTAATGCATCATAAATGCTTAATGACTCATGGTGATGAATCACTCATAGATATTTATGAAGCATGGTTGTTAATTCTATTATTTGATTTTTGGATAAATAATAATGCTTCATATATATTATGATAAGTTCATTATCTCATTTCATTCTCATCTTCACATTCTCTCTCCTCAAGCTCACTCTCTCTTCAAACCCTAACCCTAGCCTCTCATGTGTTGAGATCAAGGGTTAGCTAGACTAATACATCCATAACCTCACTCTATATCCCCTAGGTAGCTTAGATTAGCACTTTAAGCAACCTAGTTATCTCAAGTTTGAGATTAAGCTTGGCGTAGGAGCTTTCGGGTGGATCGTCTTTGATTCGAGGAGACTGTTGAGGTGCCGATGTTCCAAGGAGCCTACGAGGAGTGGAGGACCGCGATGAAGACCCGAAGGACTAGTATCATGAGGTATAACTTCGTATCTGAGTAGTTAAACCTCTAGTAGATAGTTAGCAATGGTTTAGAAACGATTCATGCGCTCAAGTCCGTGTTACAAAGCTTTGATAATCGTTTTTCATATATTCCGCCTCCCCGCAAGTTCGTGGGGTGCGTGACATGGACTTACAGGTGATGCCTGGGGACAGGCGAGGTGACCGACATCTCCTCAGGGGGGTGAGGATCGCGAGGAGGCTCGAGGCGAGACGCCCTGGCGGGGGATCTTGCTGTGGAGCTGTGGGGCGCCCAGCGGGCCTCAGAGAGTGTCGGCCTGTGAGACCTGTAGCCATGGGACGTAACCTGCCGGTGGTCAGTCATGCCGATAAGGGCAGGGTCTCCTGAAGGAGGATCGGTGATCTGGGGCCCTGGCCCGGCCTTTTGGACGCGGATGAGCGCCTCCACGATGGACTGTAGTCGGTCTATTCGGCCAGCGAGGGCGTTGATGACGGTCGCCAGAGGAGGTTCATCCGCGCCTCCGGTGAGGGGGGCGACGGCTGGTACCTGGATCTTCAGGGTGATCGCTTGCCATGTGGATGGAGATCGGAAGGCCAACTTTGTTTTTTGTGGAGTTTCTGTTCCCACAGACGGCGCCAATTGATGGAAGTCCTTTTCGGGTCTCCGTCAGATATTGTCTTCCGTCGATCTCCCGGTAGATTTTGGAGGTGATCTCCTGTTGCGTGTGGGTCTCAATGGGTTTGAGGAGATTGGTGATTCGAGGAGTTTAGCGCCGAGTACCTGCAAAGAAGTCCCGGGATGGTTTGGTACCACCGAGGACCCTTCGACGATCAACTTAGCATTACATCCGAGCAGAGTAACGGCTAAGTGGAATAAAAAATGGCTTACTTGACCCCTCTGTGATGGGGGTTTATATAGCGGTGATGGCACGCAACAGCAGGCGCGAGAATCTCGCCAGCAGTTACGCTCCCGACGTCACGCCCGCGTAGAGAGCGGATCGCCTATTAATGGGGATCGCGGAGGCGTGGAACGTGGGATGTTGCTGGCGGAGAATCCGCACATGGTGAGATTCGCGGAGCGGCGGTTACGCCTGCGAGTGGTGGAGCTGGTCGGAGGACCGAGGGAGACGGCCTCGACCGGGGGCTCGGAGACGGGCGAGAAGGCCGAGGAGACTTAGTCTTGTGGCAGCTCGGAGGCGAGCTGAGAGGCCGAGGAGGCCAATTTGCAGGGTGCTCTGAGATGAGTCAGCTTTGTGCTTGTAGGTAGGGTGCAGGGGTGGCCTGGTCGGCCCCCTGTGGGCCCTCTCTTCTGAGTTCTGGGACACGTCATCTGCCACGTGCCTTGATCTGATGGGTCGTCAATATGGAGCATCATCAGAAAGCCTTAACAAATAGGCATACTGAAAATAAAAGCTGATAGGCGACTGATAGTCTGCCTGAGATGATAGTTATAAGAAGTCCTTCGATAGTTCGTTCTCTCCCCCTATCTTCTCGCATGTTCCTAAATCACCTAACGAACATTCCTAAAATAGAAAAGAATCAAAACGGAATGTCCGTCAGCTAATTTGCACTTGGTAAGTCCCATACTAAAGTGTATTGATTTTAAAAGCTAGTTTTAAAACAGAAGTATAAACATGAAGACAGCAGGACAATAACTAAACATGTGCACATGGTAATAAGCATGATATGACTAAATATATAATCAGGATAATAAACATGCTATGAATGAGTGAGCACATAGTAAGTTTTACTATACTAACGTAAAGTTTGGTTCGTGAGAGTTTAACCCGCTTCAGGAGTTGTACCGTTTCGGCTCAGTACCACAGCAACACGATTTTCACGAGCTTCATGTGTTAGTAAGGGGACTCCTGGAGCAAATTGAAAGCATCTCATTTCCCAAACAACCCCAAACCCGATTCTAATATACCAAATTCATATATGAATCGAACATGGATCCATGGATATGTGTTATACAGTTTCATGTCAAGTCATGGATTCACGGATTCAAGAATACATGTATCACGAAGCTCATGTTAGGTTCGAGTTGAAATGCAATTATTTAAAACATAGGATACAAGCATAACAGTTCGGAAAATGGGTGCTAGTTCGCATGCAGGAAAACACAGTTTCAGTTCTTAATATGGAGAAGTCATCAACATGAAGGTTGTAGATCAGGGAGTCAAGCAACTAACACAATTGAGTTTCCCTCATTCGGTGTCCGAATGAGGGAGTTACAAGGTTTTCGGCGACGTTGCGCAAAACAGACCTGAAACAGCCCCGAAAAGTGGTGGTGAAGTTAAGGTGTAGTTTTGAAAAGGTTCTGTTTATTTTATGAAAAGAGTTTCAAAATAAAAATTGTTCTTCTGACAGATACGATAAATATGCAAAAAGAAACAAAGCAATCTAATAAGTATCAGGGAGGATTGCTTCTCTCACCCGTAGGCGCAAGGGCCCAAGATTCTTTTGAGACGAATGGATGCCGATGAAAGGAAGGCGCAAGTTATGAGTGTTTTCCCGACAGCTGCGCTAAAAGTTTTACCTTCTATCCAGATTCAAGTCACGTTTTTAAAACGCAGAAAAGAGTATTTTCTGATGACATTTAGAAAAAGCATCGAACTAAAAAAGGTTAGGTTTTTCATTCTAGTTATCAAAACATTGTGCAGTGCTGCCTAGTTCAGACCAAAAACATCGCGTTAAGTTCTAGTGCAGAAACGAACAGTTTCGGGTTTGAATTTAGCAATGGTCTGAACATGAAAGTTTTGTGAAATTCTGTCTAGTTTCGGTTCCACAAATGACGGCGGCCGGGCATTCATATAATAGAAAACATTATCAAATTCCGAGTTTTAATCTAAGAGACAAACGAGATTTAGTGACGTATGGACAAAAAGTATAGGTTTGATATATGTTCGTTTAACACAAGATTGTGCAATTTCTGCTTATTTTCTAAAAGGTCGTATCATATGAAATGGTTGGTATGAAAGTCTCATTGCACTTGAATCTAACAAGTTAAAGCATACTAACATAGAATTAACATGCATAAAACTACTTTGATTTGAAATCAACATGAAACCAACAAGCCTTTGTCAAATTTCGTTTGTTTCGTTTTAGTAATGAAGAAATTACTGAGAGTGGGTCAAGCATGAAGAAGATGAGGAGAGAGAGAGAGAGAGAGAGGACTTACTCGCGGTGTGAGTTGATACAGCAACCAACTCATCGTTTTTTATCCTAGCGTCGGGAATGTAACTCCTGTGACAACGGGACTCCTAGTGCATTTGAGAGAGAAGACGGCTCTAGTTTTACAAGAGTTCTCTCTAAAAAAATATGGGGGTTTAAGGAGGAGGAAAAGGGGCATATAAAGAGTGATAATTTTCACCATAATTCTACATAATAATTCAAATTTATTTGAAGGTTATAAAGAGGAGTTTGGGTAAAAATAATTTGATAAAAATAATTGCAACATCTGGGGTTCAATCCAACAACCTTTAGAACAATCCCTCAACATCTCAACCAATGGCATACAACCTTACTCTTGTATATATTCAACAAGTATTAAATATATACCAACGATTTGAAAGGAAAGTGGCATTTTTATTAAAGAAAGAAAATACAAACATAATGGGATTTTGAGGTCATTACATTCTACCCACCTTAAAGGAATTTCATCCTCAAAATTCCCATAAGGAGTCTATCGCCATTGAACAAGTTAGTTTGTAACGTCGTCGTGTGCGTGTTCCATCAGTTGGTACTCCAACAAGTAAGAAGGCATGCGATACAACAAACAGAAAAACAAGAAGTTTCGAAAACATGAAGAGCAATGATAGCTTTTGTTCCGGTTTTCGAAACAAGATTGACTTCGAGAATATATACAAAGGATATCGTAGAAAAATGCAAATAAGGACACTACTAAGGATTCGAGAAGGATCAAGATAGGTTGCAAGGAGAATTAAGATAGAGATGAAAGAATGTATTTCTAGAAGGAGACTAAAAGAGATTTAAGAAATCCAAGTTGATGTGTTGCAAAAGGATCAAGATGAATATGAAAGCTGCACTTTGGCCTCCCTTGCGTCAAGACACAACTGTCGGGAAAGCAAGTAAGGATTAAAAGGGATATAACTCGAAAAGGAAATCGCTTGATTTAAGAAATCCAAGTTGATGTGTTGCAAAAGGATCAAGATGAATATGAAAGCTGCACTTTGGCCTCCCTTGCGTCAAGACACAACCGTCGCGAAAGCAAGTAAGGATTACAAGGGATATAACTCGGAAATGAAATCGCTTTTCTAACAATTTAACCAATCCATTTTCTAAATCAGAAAGTTCTCCAAATCAATTTTTAAAACAAAGAGTCAGTTTTATAAATGAATTTTATAAATGATAAACCATTTAAAACCAAAAACATTATAAACAAAATTTATATAACGGTGCAAACGTTACAATAGCATGTGAAATATTAAAAAATGGAGAAAACTGAAAATTCACGATTTTCGTGGGTCATTATGCAATATATTGAAACTCACAAAATTAATTTTCATGGGTTATAGAATGCGAAATATTGAAAAACTCGTGAAAACATAAAATCCGCGCTATTCATGGGCTATAAAATGCGAAATATTATAAAACTAGATAAAACTAAAAATTCGCCATTTTTAGGGGCTATATCACACAAAATATTAAAAACTCGAGAAAACTAAAAACCTGCAATTTTCTTAGGCCATGACATTCGAAAATTGAAATACTTGAGAAATTTGAAAATCCATGACAGTCATGGGCAATACAGCATACAAAATATTATAAGACTCAAGAACACTGAAATTCGCGATTTTTGTGGGCATATAATGCAAAATATTAAAAACACGATAAAACTGAAAATCCGCAATATTGAAAATTTACTATAGCATACGAAATATTGAAAAACTCGAGAAAACTGAAAATATTCGAAGATATTGAATAAATCAAGAATACTTTCGAGAAAATGTTCGAAGGCTTTAACTTGGGAGATATTGAATAACTCAAGAATACAGATAATCTGCGATTTTCGTATGCTATATATCATTTAGAATATTATAATGACAATTCGGGATTTTTGTGGGACAACATGAGAATCATTCCAAAAACATGAGAAAACAGAAAATCTGATTGCATGCGAGTTATTGACAAACTCGAGAAAAATTAAAAATCCGCGATTTTCGTGGGTTATATATATATATATATATAATGCGAAATTTTGAAAAACTCGGGAAAATGAAAATCTTTTACTTTCATGGATTATAACATAAGAAATATTGTAAAACTTATAAAACTGAAAAATCTGTGATTTTTTTGTGATCTATTATGCGAGATATTGTACAACCGGAGAAAACTGAAAATTAACAATTTACGTGGATAAACAATGAAAACCAAAGAAATCTGAAAACCGCGATTTTCCTGGGTTATTATATATCATGCGAAATATTGAAAAAATTCAAGAAAACTGAAAATCCATGAATTTTGTGAGTTATACCATGCAAAGTATTAAAAACACGAGAATACCGAAAATCCGATATTCGTGGCTATATTAGCATGTGAAGTATTGAAAATTTCGAAAAAACTGAAAATTCATGATTTTCGTGAGCTGTAGCATGCGAAATATTGTAACACTCAAGAAAATTGGGAATTTGTGATTTTCGTGGGCAAAGCATGTGAAATGTCAAAAACTCGAGAAAATTGAAAATCCGTAATATTCGTGAGCTATAAAATGTGAAATATTGTAAACTCGAGAATATAGAAAATCCACGATTTTATACTATATCATTAGAAATAATTAAAAAACTAGAGAAAACAAAAAACCATGATTTTTGTGGGCTATATATTATGCAAAATATTGAAAAACTCAAGAAAACCGAAAATCCACAGTTTTCATGTGCTATATATATATAGGATTCGAAATTTTGAAAAACCAGAGAAAATTGAAAATTAGTGATTTTTGAAGGCTAGATATTGCGAATTTTTTATGTTAGCATTCAAAATATTTAAAATTTAAGAAAACCTAAAATCCTCGATTTTGTAGGTAATATAACATACAAAAATTGAAAAAATTGAGAAAACTGACAATTCGCTCGAAGGCTATATAGCATGCTAAATATTAAATAACTAGAGAATAAAGAAAATCTGTGATTTTCGTATGTTATGGCTTTTGAAAGAATTAAAAATTGAAGCAAACTGAAAATCCGCGATATTTGTTGGTTACAATATGTGAACTATTGTAAAACTCGAGAAAACTGAAAACTTGAGAAAATTGAAAACTCACGGTTTTCGTGGGTTATATATAACATGCAGAATGTTGAAAAAATCGAGAAAATGGACACAGTTTTCGAGGGTTATATAGCATGCAAAGTATTGAAAGCTCGAGAAAACTGAAATTTCGCAAATTTCATGGATTATATATACCATGTGAAATATTAATAACTAGAAAAACCCCGAAAATCTGCAATTTTCATGGGATTGCATGTGAAAGTTAAGAACTTGAGAAAACTAGAAATTGACAATTTTCGTAGGATATAACATGCAAAATATTGAAAATATCGAGAAAGCTGGAAACTCACGATTTTCGTAGGTTATAGCATGTGAAATATTTAAAATCTCCAGAAAACCGGAAATTCTTGATTTTCGTGGAGTATGCGAAATATTTAATTTCTCGAGAGAACCGGAAATTCACGATTTCGAGAGCTGAAAGCATGTGAATTATTGAAAATATTAAGAAAACTAAAATTCGCAATTTTTTATGAATATAGGATTCCTAATGTAACAACTACGTTCGTCTATATCTTAATAAAAGCCTTTCCATGTTTTCTTCGTTGTTGTCATTATATTTATTTTTGTACTTATTGTGAGGGAATTTTTTCTAACAAGCTTGTTTTATATTTAAAACCATTTAAACTTATTTTTGGGAATTTTTAAGAATTTAATTAAATTTTTGGAAAGGAAAAAGGTTTTAGGAGATATTTTTAATACTGAAAAAGGAAACTATTTTTAGACCAAAACTATTACAAAATTGAAGAAAACATTTAAAATAGAATATTCTAGAATTTTTCTGTATTTTTCTAATATTTTTAAATATTTTTTTCAATTTAAAAACATTTTTAAATAAAAGAAAAAGGAAAATGAAAACTTGGTCGAATCGAGTCAGACCCGACCCGACCTGTAGCACACACTCATGCGTTGATGTTGCGGACCCAGCTCATTTTATGTGTAGTGCACGGGCGACAGGTGAGAGAGCAGACGGGCAACGTAACGCCATCTCGCACTCACGGTCGCGATCCAACGGCTCGCGTTCGCCAACAACGTGGCTTCCTGAGATCATAGCTAGGGTTGGGGTTTTTGAAACCTTATAAATAGCCTCTACTCATATGCTCTTTTCTCACAATTCTGGCATCCAAATAATTTCATAAAAATTCCTGTGTAATCGTCTCTCGACAATGCCAGGTGCTAGAGAAATCCGAGGCGGGAATACGATTTGTTGCGAGTCGTTGGTCCGTGTCAGAAAATTTCGTCAAGAGGTAGGATCTCTCTAATCTCTTTTGATCCCATTTCTTGATTTTTATTTTATTTGTTTAATTAGATAATTCTATAGATTAGGAGTAGTTTAATTTTTGGTAGAAACCCCTTTTGTTTTTTCTGTTTAGTCGCTAAATTATGTCACGTCCTGCTTCCCAAGATACAGGAACGGAGACATGACGAGTCCCACAACGTAGCTATACCAAGTTGATACTCTACCCGATGTAGTTACGCTAATCGTATTGTATGCAGGAGTATACAGAAGCAAGAAAAAGAAATATTTTATTCATTAACCAACATTTATTACAAGCTAAGTTCACATCAAGGTTTTATTATATCAAGTGAAAGCAAGCCCTAAACAAGTGGGCATTAAAGGAAACAAAGACAGACTAGATCCGAATAAGTAGTGGAGAGGTAGGCGTAGTCTTCAAGCGTAGCTATGACTTATTCAGTCCCATCCTGCTCCGGTCTTAGGCCTACATGACATCAGTGAAATGACTTAACCAATGAGGTACAAACTTACTCTTTTTATAAAACAACTCATTTTAAAACTAAAAATTTTATAAACAGGAGCAGACGTTGCAATCAACCTTCTTAAAAGGAATTCCGTCCTCGAGATTCTCACAAGGAGTATATTGCAACGGGGCAAGGAAAAGGGTAAGGATTACGCAGTCGTGTTTCGTCTTCGTGACTCCCAAGTGTCGCTCCAGAGTGTTGATGTATCGTCCGATGGAAGGAAAAGAGTTTAGATAAGGTTGCAATACAAAGAATCGAGAAGGCGTAAAATTAGAAGATTCATCCGAATCGGAAAAGTTCAAAAGCAGGAACACATGATGCAAGAGATCGCCGGATAGCAAGAAGAGATGCAAAAGAAATTAAATTGACTGGAAATTTCAAGAAGACGATGGCGAGTTTGTGTTGTGTCGAGACGTGATCTTCGAAAAAACAAGGAAGGGTTCAAGATGGATTCAAGGGATAGGTTCGAGAAATAGGATTCAAGGAGGTATAATAAATGTTGATTAATGTTCTTGCATTTAAATACTCTGACCTGTATGGGCCACTATTAAAACCTGTCACACCCTGCTTCCTACAATATAGGAACGGAGACACGACGAGGCCTGCAACATAACTATACCAAGTAGATACTCTACCCGATGCATTTACACTAAGAATATAGTATGCAGGAGTATACAAAAGCAAGAAAAAGAAACCATTTATTCAATAACCAACATTTATTATAAGCTAAGTTCACATCAAGGTTGTATTACATCAAGTGAAAGCAAGCCCTAAACAAGTGGGAATTAAAGGAAACAAAGACAGACTAGATCCTAATAAGTTGTAGAGAGGTAGGTGTAGCTTTGACTTATTCAGTCCCGTCCTGCTCCGATCCTAGGCCTAACCGACATCAGTAAAATGTTAACCAATGAAGTACAAGCTTGCTCTTTTTTATAAAACAACTCATTTTAAAACTAACAATTTTATAAACAGGTGCAGGTGTTACAAATTATATTAAATTTAGTTAGTAGTTTATTTAATACCAACATATTGCATGTTTGAGGGAATTAATTAGACAATAATTTTAACCTAGGATCTTAGACGTCGTTGTAATGACCAACCACGACACTTGACTAAATAAACTTTTATGTGTTAGTTATGTGTTTTATTAACATTTAATTTCACTAAATACCTTTTTTCCCTAAAATTTAAATTTCATTAAAAAAATACCTTTACTTTTCTAGAACTTTGATTTCATTTTAAATACCCTATATTTTTCCATAGACTCTTTTTCACATAAATACCCTATACTTTTCGATAAACTCTTTTACATATAAATACTCTATGCTTTCCCATAAACCCTTTTCACATAAATACCCTATACTTTCCATAAATCCTAATTATATTAAAATACCCTAGATATTATAAAGTCCCCAATTACATTAAAGTACCCCAGTTTCTGTAAAACCCTATATACATTAAAATACCCCCGCGTTTATAAAATCCCTTTTTCATTAAAATACCCTGAAGTTTTGTAAAACCCTTTTACGCTTAAATACCCTGAACTTTTCTAAGACCCTTTTTACACACAAATACCATGTGCTACCCTTAAATGATATCAACCTTATTGTACACCTAAGCTATGCAACCTTGTGGCACCTTGATGCGATATTACCTTAACTATGACTTGACTTGAACACTCATACTTGTTGCACTTGTACGGTTAGGGTTAGACATGTGGATCTAGGCAAGGGGCAGTGAAATGATCCGATATTCGAGAAACCCTGATAGGGAAAGTGAACCCCTCCTGTTTCCATGCCTGGTGGATCTGCGTGTTAACGCCTAATCCTACCCATATACAACAAACCAAGACACGGGATGGATGGTTTGAGTTAAGTGAGGCAGTATGAAGGGTCTTGGGATCCCCCTCCTTTTACCGTGATTTCGGGGGTAAATAGAATACCAAATCACTTATCCATTTCTGTGATTCCGAGCCGTAAAAGGAATGCTTCATATTGTTGTTGTTCTATGGGTACAAACGGAATAATCTTGAGGACCCGGTACCCTCACCTAACTAAACTAAAACAAGATAAAATGCGATTATAAATACCTGAGACTCTTCCCTCGCTCTATATTTTTTTTGGAATTGACTTTCTTCACTCCAGCCTTACTTAACTGGAACTAAGAAGCATGTCGTTCCTGCGATTCTCCCGAGGTGAAAGAAAAGATAGGAAATCTGATCGATCAGAGAAGTTCCAGTGACATAAGTCAGGAAGTTACAGGGGCAAACTATTCAAAAGAAAGGTGGGATAAGCGTTCATTCTTTTCCTGAAGTTTAGGGTAGAATTCTAGTTGTCAAGTTCATCCTTACCCATGTTTTTGGGCATAGAAAACATGGGTTGAAGGTATTTTCACTCGTTCAACTGCAAGAAAGAAGAGTTGTTTACGTCCCCATGTTTTTGGCATCAACCCTAGAAGGAATTGAGAACTACACACCAAAAGTGAGGAAGATTAAGAATCTTTTTCATTTGAATCGGTTGGGTATCATAGTCCCTGAATCACGTACCTACACTACTTACCCATGACATTACTCATAACATGTATTCGTTACCTTGTTGCACTTAACTTTTTTTTTGGAGAATACTACTCGAGTTTAACTCGCTGACGGATGTTTATCTTCTTTCTTTCTTTCACCCGAAACGTCAGTTAAAAGGAGAGAATCAGGATGGAATCGAGGAGGTGAAACCGATGGCAGATAACTATGCCGCTCTTTCTATCTACTGTTAGGATTTTCTTATCATCTTTGTTGACCACCTATTTAGGGCATGCTTTTCTATCGAAGTAATAAAACATTTTGATGTCGAACTTTGCTATGTAATAAATGTTATGGTTAATGTAATGAAGTTCTCTTTATTTTCTTTCTTTTGTATACTCTTGCATATTCGCTTAACGTAACTATATCAAGTTGAGTTCTATCTCTCAATATGGTTGGGTTGTGCACTTACCCACGTCCTTGCTGCGGTATCTTAGGAAGCGGGTTGTGACACAAAATGTTGATAAGCTCATGAATACAGGAAACCACAATTTTCGTATACTATAACATTCGAAAATATTGGAAAACTCAAGAAAATTTAAAATCTGCGATTATTCGTATATTATAGCATTCAAGATGTTGAAAAAACCAAGAAAAATAAAAAATCATGATTTCCGAGGGTTATAACATGCGAGATATTAAAAACTCGATAGTGGAGATAACTAAAAAGTCAGCGATATTCGTGGGTTATAACATACAAAATATTGAATAACTCGAGAAAACTGAAGACTTGTGATTTTCGTGGGATAGCATGAGAAATATTGAAAAATCGAAAAGATTTAAAAATCTGCGATATTCACGGACTATAGATGGGAACTATTGAAAAACTCGAGAAAACTTAAACTCCACGATTTTCGTGGACTATAATCTACGAAACATTTGGAACATTTGGGAAAACCATAAATCCGCAATTTTCATGGGCTATAATCCGTCATGATTTTTGTGGGTTATATCATGCGAAACATTTGAAAAATTCGCCGAAAATCCGCAATTCCATGGGCCATAACATGCGAAATATTGAAAAAATTGAAATTTCGTGACTTTCGAGGGCTAATGAAATACTCAAGAAAATTAGAAATTCGCAATTTCTAAAGGCTAAAATACAAAATATTGAAAAGCACGAGAAAACTGAAAATTGGTTATGTAATAAGCATTCAAAAAATATTGTAAAGCTCGAGAAAACTGAAAATTCGTGATTATCATGTGCTATGTATATAACATGCGAAATGTTACAAAACTCGAGAAAAATGAAAATCCGTTATTTTCGTAATTTATAGTATGTGAAATATTGTAAAACTCGATAAAATTGAAAATCTATGATTTTCGTGTGCTATATAGCACGTGAAATGCTGTAAAACTCGAGAAAACTGAAAATTCACGATGTTTGTTGGTATGGTATGCGGAATACTGAAAAAATCGAGAAAACTAAAAGTGGATGATTTTCGAGGGCTATAGCATGTGAAGTATGGGAAAACTCGGAAAAAACTGAAAATGCATGATGTTCGTAGGTTATTAGTATGCAAAGTAGTGGAGAAATTCGGGCAGGTTTAAACTAGAACCCGACCCACCTGAAAATTTAGGGTTTTTTCATATAAAATACCCGCCCGGACCCATTTGGACGGTTTAAACAGGTTTGCAAAATTTTTTGGTTCGGGTTTGGATTAAGGTCCAAACCTACCCGCTCGAACCCGCAAGTTGATCCGTCCGCTCCTGATCCCAAGCCCGCCCACACCCCTTCTAAAACAATACAATTTCTATAAACCAATTCTTTTTTTGACAGGAAACTATAAACTTAATCTTAATTTCAATTTGATCAACATATTTTCTTTGAAGGTATATTTACTTCTAAATTTTTTTAATCATTCTATTAGATGGTTATATTGTAATTGCTCAAGTGTTGGATATTTTGCAGTGTATTATGAATATTTGTTATTAAATGTGTTAGAACATGTATATAAACTCGAAAAACCCGACCAGCCCGTCGAAAACCCTGAAACCCGCCCGAACCAGTAATTGAGTGTTATGGTATGTCGAAAACCCGACCAGCCTGAACCACAACCCTGAAACCCGCCCAAACCAGTAATTGAGTGTTTGGGTATGTCGAAAAACCCGTCGGTTTGTAAATCCGTCAGGTTCGGACAGTTAAGGGTTTAGTTTTCGGACCTAGTACATTGGTGAAAAACCGGCCCAGCCCGGCCCAATTTTACCCCTATTTGGGTATAACTCGAAATAAATTGTCGAGTTTTGGCAGACTGCAGGCTTAGGTTTTAGGCTGCGGGCCAGATATAAAAAGTTGTCAAAACCCGCCTGGCCCTCCCCAATTTCGCATCTAGTTGGAAATATATTTTGCTTAATTAATTCCTTTTCCCTTCTCTGAACATATGTAAAGAGAGAAGAATGCTCTATTTGGTCATTCACTACAACTACTATATTCATTATCATGAAACTTAATCCATATATTGGAAGTTTGTAAATATAATTTAGCAAGAACTGCAAAGAACAGTGCAAACTGACCGCTTTAAAAACCAATCTTCAACCCTGCCAACTGATCATCATCCAACTAAACCATTGAATACTGCAGTTTTTGCACCAATAAATATTCCTAATTCACTCAAGTACTACCTATAAAGTACAAGAGTACATGTTGCATTACGAGAGTAAAATTCGACAAATGTTGCATTTTCTCAATCTAACATCACCAGCGTACAATCTAACCACGAAAAATCTTTACAGTTCTACTGTTCTCATTTCAATTGTTACAAGCAAACAACCATCGATCAACGGTTCAATGAAAATTACAACATTTTTCTTTACTTCACAACATACAAGAAATAGTTAGATTTCTCTTCTTCTCTCTTTCTCAGTTACTTCCCTGAAAAAAGAGCACACACAACAAACGCATGTAAAAATTTCATCATAGCCTAAAAAAACCTGGCTAAAAGAGCAAACCCACAACACCAAGAAATAATTACGATCCGCACCGATACCTACAAAGAACCCTGCACCTCAAAACCCTCTCTCTCACATAAAATCCCGGCATCACCATTACCTTAACCCTAGCCGCAGTCTGCGGCCTCTGCTTCTCAAACAAAACATCTTCCATATACAAAGGATCAAAGTTTCGATCCTCATCGACTCGCAAAATCACCAGAGGCGGATTGAACGAGAACGCAAGCAAATGTAGCAACCATATGCACTTAGCTGAAACAAAGAAACATTGAAGAAGTTGCTCGGGCCACTGGGTTGACCGATTCAACACAGAAACAATCACATTCATTTTCTCATCACAAAACCTACTGAAATCCTCGCTGTAGAATTTCGTGCCTTTTTGCAAGACCTCGTTCCAGCTCAAGCTTCGAAGAGCAACAAACGAAGAGAAATTCGCTATTTGGTTTTTTTGCGGATCGAGGACCTTCGGTGCACCGTTTTTCTGAAACACGCAATTTTCAAAGTCTTGATAGAGAGAATTGTTTACAAGAGACTCTAAATGGTAGAATACCCCTTTTGAGTACTTATTACTTAAATTCACACTTAATTGTTCTATCAGATCAATATCAGTCTCTTCGATTTGGCTGACGAGAATTTTGCAAAATTGTTTGACTGATAATTGAGCTTCTGACGCTATTTGTAAAAATCCTTCGACCATTACTTCTTCACTCACTGGCATCGAGCTTTCTTTGATTCTTGTTCTTTTTGAGGGGTCTTTTGCTTGCATTGTCTTTTTAAGAGTTTTCTTCAATTCCTCGCAATATGATTCCAAGCTTGCTAGCTTATGTTGAAGCTCTCCTAATGAAGATTTCATATCAGAAACTTCGGCCAAGGCGGCGTCTTTAGTTTCATTGACCTCGAGTAGCACTTTCTTCATTGCTTCAATTGAGGAAACCCCCCAATCTTTTAAAATTTGCGACATGTCTTCAGATTCTACAGGGTTCGGGGACATTTCGGCTTTGGGTTTTTTCTTTGATTTATGAAACAATCGAGAAAAGATTGCACCTTTGTGCTTTGAAGGTAAATCTATTGGTTTTGCAGTGATAATGCTCTTCGAATTCTTGTAATCGACATCGTTTTCCATAATAATCATTTCCGGCTTGAAGGTGTTACTGCAAGTGTTGAAAGGTTTGAACTCACTTGAGTTTGTTCGCCTACTAGAAGATTTAGGCATGTCGATGGATAAATGGTTTGTGCACATGTTTCTTTTGGAAAACTGATTGTTTGATAATCCATTCAGAGATTTGGTATTGGATATAATGTCCTTGGATTCTTCTTCAAGTACGATTCCGCTCCAGCTCTCAGATTGGCTTCGATTCTCTTGAAGCATGTAGTGATACCCAGGCATAGGTTCCTCGTCGTAACTCTGCCAATGGAAATGCAAGCCTAAATTAATGACCTTAAAATAGGACGAAAACAAATAAAAACTGTGCCTCAATGACATTTCTCCTATTGGGATATAGATGCTAAAATGAAATCTAACCTACTGAGGAATCTCTGAAGGAAACACACACACACACACACACACAAAGTACCTATGATAAACAATAAAGACAGATATAATTAAGAACGCTAAATTTCAGTAAATTACCCATAAATATGAAATTTTTTAGGTTAACTGCCATAAAGTTCTTCTATTGCAGTAAGCTCTCTTGAAGGGCTGCATTCAAGGGTATTCAACTGAAAAAAAAATTCAATTAAAACAAAGTTTATGAGAGTTTTAGGGGGGGGGGGACCTTCAACGCAACCAGCTGAAAAAACACTCAGAAGGGTAGTTTACAGAAATGTATTTTTTTAAAATAAATCTTAAACTTCCATAGGATCGGTGGCATTCTAATCTGTCCTTTCTCATCTGCTAAACCAAAACATCATCATATCAATGTTGTGTCAATACAAGAAGACCAAGTGCGAAGTAAAATTTAAATTGCTCCAACTACAAAACTACATATGAGGCCCCATTGTTTTATGCACTCAATGGGCCTTATCTTAAGTCTTCATTCATCAGTAAAAAGTTCACATTCCGATGGCAGAAGAAGATATTGCTTGAGAACAAAGGCACATCAAGATTTATGGAGAAAAATATAACGAGAAACTAATGCATCTTAGAAATGTCAAGGGAAGATAAATCTTTTCGGATAATTCCAATTAGATATCAACATTCCCAAAAGCTCAAGCTAATAGGTTATGTGTAACAATGTATATCAAACAAACTTATCATGTTAATGGGAACAAAGTTCAACATTATGCTACGAGAGGACTATAACAAACTAGGAAATGAATCATGTGCTTCATGAATTAATTGTAAGAAAATATATAAAATGTGTAGAAATTAGGGGGAAATATTGAAGAGAACTGAAATGCGGTTGAACGATGTTGTTTTTATATATATCTTTAGAGTATTAGCACAAACTCTAACAGGGCTATGCTTAATATGGTTTAGTACGAGAATGTGTTTTTCTGAAATCAATTTGGTTATGTGAGAGAAAGATCGACCATGAAAACTATTTGCTTACTTAGATAATTGATATAGATATTTACGGATAAAAAATAACATATGGTCATTGATTTATAAATTTAAAAAACAAATATTTATGATTTAGCCTTAAGTAGATAATGTGATAGATTTTAGAAAAGATGCGCACATTAAGTTAAACTAATAGGATAAAAAGATATGTATGTGATGGAGAAATCACCAGAAATCTCTTACACGAATCCCTAAACCAAATCATCTCATTACATGAATCTTTACATCACTAGAGCATATTTAGTTAAACACATATTTGGGTTGGCTATATGAATCATTCTTTGACATTCTGCTCTGTTAAGAACCGTCTTTTCGGTTAAATTAACAATTAGCATACCGTTCTTAATTGCCTCTATTTATGTTCCTTCGGGTCTACCCATATCACTAGTTTCACTATCGACTACAATTTTGTTGCTTCTTCTAACTGGGGTTGATTGGTCTCTGTTGTCCCATGACTGAACGATCTCAATCGATTCTCTCTCATCTTATTCTCTATGGGAGCTATCTCTAGCTTGTTACGAACATACACATTTCTTATCTTATCTTTTAGTGCATTACCACTCGTCCATCTTAACATTTTCGTTTTAGCCCCGCTCATTTTTTGAACATGTTTCTTAATTACCATACATTCTGATCTGTAAAGAAGTGTCGGCCTTTATCGCCGTCATTTTCCTTTCAATTTCAAAGATATCCTATGATCACATTGACACTCTTGAAGACATCTCTCCATTTCAACCATCTCCGAAAAACATATCAAAACATAAACCAAAACAAAATTGCGCTGTCATCTGTCACCAACACCCAGTCAAGAAAAGCAATACCGGCATAATCCTAGACTTCAATGCAGAATGAACTCATTAACTGAAGCATCTGAGATCAACGCAATTCTCATGAGCATTGCACATGTAAATAACTCAAACCAAACACCTATATGAAAAGCCTGAAAATTACTCAATGACTGCCTAGGACTTAATCTCTATATTTTCCAATTGAAATAGAAAAATTCAATTAGAAACGGTACTCCTGTTTCAGAGAATATAACCCAAACAGGGTAAACAAACTTTCTTATAAAAAAAAGGTCGATTCCACAACCCCCCCCCAACCATCCCATATAGCACTTATACTTACCCCACAAGTGATTAGCGTAGACACCTCATATGCTCATCGACTCAACTACTTAAAAACACTCAAATCCAACCTTAAACAACTAAAATATTCATCTAGTATTTGTACTGTCTAGAGTACAGTTTGAGCGTTTTCCAAGGGTTTTAATCAATAGAGCCGAGCCGGTTGTTTGTGCTAATAAATCACTTGAGGGGTGTTAGTGCTATACAGGGTAAACTCCCATTTCCCATTAAAATGAGGTTGTATATAAATCAAAACTCTATAAAAAGTTTACAAACAAATTAATTTTTATATCAATAACTGGTATTTAACCTAATGCTATATATCCATCAATAGATACCCAATTGACAAAAGTCACAAACCCAATTAAATTTTTTCACCAAACACCAACAACTTATATATAAACCAACAGGAATTAACCCAACAGTAAAAATTACTCAATCAAGAATTATTTTTCCCCCCAACAAAGACCTTTAATAGCAAAGCAATCACACACGAGCAAAGGTTGCTCATTTCATCAAGAACTCTAAAAATCCCCCAAAACCCAATTGCAAAATCAAAATCCAAACAAATTACAAGAAACCCATCACAAAAATGACACATCCAAGCGATAAACAACACTAAAATTGAATTATAGTCAAAGAAACCCCACAAAGGGGGAAAAAGATGAAATTTTGGGAATTGAAAGCTCACAGGGGTGAAGACAGGGTAATCTTCAACAGAGAACTGATGAGAAGATCTCGAGAGAGAAGGAGAGGCCCCTTGCAGGAGAGCGGCATGAAGGGCTCTGAGCTCCACAGACTTGGCAATGGCGGCTCTGAGGCCTTGCCTTTGGATCCCATGGCCTTGAAGCTGAAGAGACTCTGAAGAGGCCATGGAATCTGCTGCTCATAGGAGCTCTCTTTCTTTCTATCTCTTAAGAGAGAGAAAATGAGGAGAGAGAGAGAGAGGAATTTGATGGGGAGTATTGAAAATGTAAAGGCAAAATAGTACCCGTACCCATGTTATTGAATACTACATTCATATTTATCCAAAATCGAAATCAACGATCGAGATTTTATAAAATAAAAAGACCGTATAGAAAGTGTGGCTGAGATGTAAGCAGAGCATCCCTGATAAAATAGCAGGTACTATGAGACTTTCATATCTCATTTTGCAACTCCATATCTCATTATTTAGAAATATAAAGTTTTATGTTTTAGTTTTCCGGGGTGTTCACAAACTTGCTTTAAAAAAAGGAAAATCTATGAGACTTTCATATTTCTAAATAAGACCTTCAAATTTTTGATGCTATCTTAAATGGACCCTCCGGCAGTTAGATTGCAGCTAATTAATTTAGCCGGAATGTTAAATACCTAACCTTCCCTCGGCCCTTCCGCACCTCTATTTTTACATTCTTTTTAAATAAAATACTTCTATTATTAACGAAAATGGCTCGAGGAAACCACGGCGAGAGCCGTGACTGTAAGTGGATGGACTTATAATAGGTGATTGAAAAGGAATGCTATGGGTATTTGTAATGAAAGAAAAGAAGGGTGTTAAAGGAGGTTGTGGAAGAAAATGAATGCAGTCTTTTGAAGCGAAGTTTCGATGGAAAAATAACCAAAAAACCAATTTAGATAACTTAAAAGATTTTAGGGGTCTTATTTAGAAATATGGAGTTTCATGGGTCTTATTTGGAAACAGAAAAGATTTGGAGGTTATATATACATATAAGTAAAAAAGCTTTCTTTTTTCTTTTTCTTGTTTCTTTCGATTCTCCCACATCACAAACATCACAAACAGAGAATTTCCTTGAGAAAAATAAGCACAAGATGGATAATGATTTGGAATCTTTAAAACTTAGTTTAGTATGGAGGTTGGGTTTTGGTAAATCAACCTCGCTATATATTTAATTTTTTTACAAGAATATTTATATTATTATGGTCCCTATACACAATTGCAACCCATAATTCTCCTGACTAAAACAAATGTACCAGGCACAAAAATGAATTATTAATTAAGCATGAGTTGAGCATATTCGGTAGGCCAAATTACACTAAAATACTAACAATGAGCATTTTTAGATTGATACCGTAAACAACGGCAAATAAATACCATGAACTTTGTGGAAGTTGACCAGTTCAAATCCCAAAATGATTGCATCCATTTTAAAAAACTATAGGTTTAACAAGAATATAAATGCATATATATCTATGTATAGACCTTGGTTGAGATGAACTAAAAAAAACACACAAAATCAGACTCATCAAAAAGAAGAAAAAAAGAGGGGGGATGGGTCCAACTCCCTACATTTGAAAAGCAATATGAAAAGCTCTCTGGACAAAAAAATCTAGTGAAAAACTCCCTGTATCCAAAAAGGTATAGATTTAAGTCCTTATAGTACAACCAATCATTTTTTACATTTTAATATTCTCATATTATCCTTATCAAATTCTGGCAGATAACTGCTACATTTAGCAGATAAACTGCTATATATACAATGCTATATCTGATAAATGTAGCAGTTATCTACTGTGTGCAGCAGTTATGTAAACTGCTATATCTGATAAATGTAGCAGTTTACCTGCTGAATGTAGCAGTTATCATCCAAAAGTTAAAAGTTAAAAGGTGGTTGGTTGTATTATAAATACTTGCACCTATAATTTTTTGGATTTACGGAGTTTTTCAGTATATCTTTTTGCCTCCATTTGATTTTCAAGCCTAATCAGCTAGAATTATTCCCAAGATGAAAAAGCTACAAGGCATGCTAGCTAGTTTAGAATGTGCATACAATGATGATGTGGGTTGAGACATCTTCCAATTCCCTTCTCTTTTGTTGTCATGTCACAGGCATCACCTAGCACAAATGATGCTTCTTCATGATTGAGTTGGACAAATATTATTCTTCTCTTTAAGGAGCATGAAGCTACATCCATACAGAGTAAATTATAGATGAGCATTGTTAACTAAGCCATAGGCTCTACTCCCATTTAGCTTTGTCTTAAGTATTGTCCTAAATATAAATTAGAGGCTTCTCTCTATCTGCTATACTAATAGTACATAATCTAGTTTATGGAAGAATAATGCTATCAAGAAAACAATATTAGAGGCTAAAACATAAATCCTATGTGGGGTCCTTTGTGTTGATTGGGAAAATAATTCTTCAAAAGAAATTTATTTTCTTATTACCCTTTTTTTGAACAATAATTGTTTTTGAATTCCGTATTCAATGGAATAACAAACGACCAATAGAAAAGAATGTATTTAATTTTAGAAAAAGAAAAGTAGTTTCCGTATTAGCCATGACGATTCATTTCAATTCTTAGAGAAAATATGCTATCGAACGCTCCAATATTTAGATCACTAGTGGTTTATTCTTGTCATTTAGATCATTAGTGGTTTACTAGTTACGAAGTTGCTATGAGCTCAAATTGGTAGAATCATGCCTGGTTTAGCAACAAGTTTTCGAAACTCCAGCTTCGTTTAAGTTAAAATAAAATCGTGATTTGCATGTATGCAAACCACTTTTATAAAAATGAGGCTGAACAAAGTTAAGGATTGTTTGGCAATATAGTTTTGAAACAAAGGTTTCGTTTAAAAACAGGGTTTAGAAAAAAAAGAGTGGTTTGAAACTTTGTGAAACTCTAGTCCTTTTAGAGTTCTAAAATAACAAGGTTTTTAATCACTTGAAACTTTTTGAAACCGCGGTTTATGAAACTCTATTTTGGTTGGCAAATAGGCTCAAATTACATATTTATTTCTCTCTACTATTATAACTCAAACTCATGAGGGTATGATTAAAAGTTTCTCATTTTTTCTTTTAAAAAATACCAAAAAAGGAGAAAATTTCCTTATGAAACTCAAGCCCTAAAGTATACCAACTCATTCTCTTTAAGTCATGAATTAACTTTTTTAACTTTTCAACATTCAAAAGCAAATGTGTTTGGTCAAAGTGGTCCAATTCTTTTTCAAAAAGAACCCCAATAATTAACATATTTATAACATAACTTACATATGAACCCTAAATTAATTTTTAATAGTATCATAAACTATTTTACATTTCGTTCAAAAATAGAGTTGGCCATGAAAATAAAAAACCATGCCAATAGTAAGTGAGAACATATTTTTTTCATGAATATTAGATATCAAATATTTAAGGATTACAAAATAAATTATAAACATATATTTTGTATTTATATTTTGGTACGTATATTTCAATACGCACGTGCATCGCATGTGCAAAAATGCTGGCTATTATAACTCAAACCCAAGGGTTGTGAGTCAGCAACCTCTGGTTGTTTTAAGGAAAAGTAAAATTCATAAAATTTTCATTAATTTGTATTTCACCAACTCATCATTCATTCTCTCTCCCCCTCCTCCCCCCTCCTCTTTAAAGGTGGAAGAGTGTTCTCTCATTTATAAAAAAAAGAAGAGAAACACTTACACATAAACCCTATAATTTTGTTATTTATATACACAATACATTCATCTAAATTTATTCTATTTTACCCTTAGCTTTCTTCTTAATTTAAATTTCATTTACCTTATTGCCAATAATTAAGCTAATAAATAGATAAATAAATGAACATTTACCTAAAATATAGAGAATTTAGCAAACTTAAAGCCTAATGGGAATTTACAATCATTCTTTTTTAGACCATTCTTAAAATTATTTTCACGTGCATCGCACATGCCATAACCTAGTTTCTTAAAGTGAAGCTTGAAACCCCAGAAAAACAAACTATGGTTTCAGAAACCTTATCCCGTTGCCAAATGAGACCTTAATATAAAAATAGAACTGATTTGCAAATATGATATCAAAATCCTTCATGATTTATATATATTCTTTGTGAATTTAAATTTGTTTTGTGATAATCTAGTTAAAGATAACAAAAAATTGCTTTAAGGTGTAAAAGGGATAATTTATTTGGAGAAAGAGATGGTTGCTTTTATTCCCCTGTCGGCTTGAACAGGCATGGGATGAGTACAGATAGGATTTGGTGTTCCCAAAAACCTCTTTCTATATTATTTTATTGTTAGATTTTGCTTGCAAAGGATCAATGAGGATGGATTGCCAACTTCCACATGCATGCTGTTCAGGCCCCCCTTTGGACATGGAGTTTGGTTTCGATATCTCCGGAGTATTTAACTCTAAAATTCTAATTGCATCATGTTTGATTTTGATGTTGTAGTTTAAGACAAATACGAAATTCTGAAGCTAATCCGACCAAAATTTTCATTAAAAAGACAACGGATAAGAAGAGAGAGAAACCTGTTTAGACATGGAAAGCAGCCATTAGAGGAGTTTTTCGGTTTTTCTACCGCCCTAATAGCTATATTTGACAGCGGAATTAACTATAAATGGATGGAAGCTATCCATTGTAAGGTTTTTAGTTTAATTTATATTACTGATTGTTTTTTTTTTTAAATATAAAGTTTTGGTTGGGTTTTACAAAAATGTCAAATTTAAGTGGGATATATCAAACAGGCTGAAATTCTTTTTTATGTTTAAATGAGTCATCGTATTGCTTAATGGGAAGTTCTATCAGCAATGCTTCCATCTTCATAACCTTCACTAAACTTGGAATGAAACATCACAGATTAGCCTATATTAGAAATATACTCATGCTGCCAACTTCAGAACATTCACTAAATATGTAACTAAGGATCATAGATTAACTCGTGTTAGATACAATCATGTGTTCTTCAATATTTATATATTGGATTTAAATATGCATTACTAAAACACTAGACCATTTTATTCCTCATAACAGCTGCTACATCTTATTCTCAAACATAGATCAGCTTGTTACACTGACTTCATAAACAAAAACATGATCCCTTGTCATCATCATCAACAACATCATCATCATCAATCATCGGGACCTCACAATCTCTCCCTTCATTGCAAGCGAAAGCGCGCCAAGACTCCCTCCACTCTCGATCCTAACCCCGGGCATCACCACCGCCCTACTCCCCACAAAACCCCCCTCATCTATCTTCACCTTACCAAACTTCACTAACCCTCCTTCTCCTTCATAAATATGCCCAAACAAAACCGCTTCTCGCTCTACAACTCCACCTCTCTCTACTTCGACCATTTCAGGGTTCAGCATCGCGTTCATACTGTCGATATACACGCCTTCGCTTACATCGATTTCTGCACCCATCAGCTTCATCCATAGCACGAACATGAGGGACCCGCATGTCATTTCCATGAAAAACTCGCCCACCAAAGTTCTGAAAGCTTGCCATATTGTATCCGTGTATGCTCCAAAGCTCCATATTTGCATCGTGTCGCCTTCTTTCTTCTTTCTTACGAGGACCCATTTTGCAAAAATACAGAGAGATGTAGCGGTCAGTCCTGAACAGACCCAGAAGAGCGGTAGCATCCAATGAAGTGGCAGATCCTTCTCTTTGTTTAACAATAACATTGATTTGAGAGGCAAGGAGATTGCTAACCCAAGAAGAATATATGGGACTATAGTTTGAAGCAAGGGTTGGCATAGCGTAGCCCATAGAGTCTGATACCAAGCCCTGGCTAAGGTCAATTGAGGGGTTTTGCTGCTTTTCTCGGTCGAAATTACTGCTGCTGCCATTGGACAACCCGTGAGATCGACTTTTGCATCAGATTGTTCAAGAAATCCTCGCCATGACAATGGAAGCGGAACCCCATTTCTTACATGCTGGCAAATCTCGTACACTAACGAGCGTCCGTGATCAATTGATGCGCTTTGAGTACATGATGTGGCTTTTACAACATCGACCTCAGGGCATTTAAGGAAAGGATTGAACTCAAGATGCTCGGATTCTTCAACCGAAAGATTCTTGTCGATGATTATCTCGCCAATGTCAATGTAAGGGAACTTGGACTCATCCCATGGCTTTGTACAATCGAGGGCAATCTCTTCATCAGACTTGTCGAAAGGAATAACTGGGCGAAGTTGTAACTGGAAAACATAAAGAACTCCAGAATTTTCAACTCGTTTCCGGAAGTCATCTGCTAGAAAGAGAAGCGGGCGTCTATCATTCTCTTCTCTAGGAATCGCGCCTGTTTCTGGGGGCAATATCCCCTTGGGCTCGACCTTGCCAGAATTTTCATCGATTTTCAAATCATGAGGGCGGAGTTTAAATTTCGCATACATTTCTTTGCCATCGTTGAACCGAAACAGCCTGCAATAATTCGAGTAGTAATGTAGCTCGGTGAATGAGTCAGCATTTCTCAACGATCCCCAGACTGCTTCACCAATGTGCGGGGCACGCTTCACTTGCTGCTCTCGTGCTGGGATGCCACAAACGAGCCATGTGGCAAAATCTGCTATTGTTCTGGCATAAAAAGCCTTTCCTGTTTTAAGAGTGAGATCGAGCAGTGGTGTCAATGACTCTTCTGAAAGAATTCTTAGGGAGGCCCCACGTGCATCGATCCTTGCATCATCATCAGCACTCAAGCTGTTGCTATGTCGAATAAGCACATTGTAGAGCTTGCCGGCGTTAAAAATCTTGTGATTACGGAAAATTTCTGGGAGTGTAGAGTAAATTTTGAGAACTCCGCTACCACCAACACCGATACGATGGAAATACCTTGATTTGACCTTCATTGTTGTAATTGCTAAATTCCCGGCAAGATTTCCGAGAATTTTCTTGTACATCGGATCCATTTCATCAATTCTCTCTTCAGAAGGGATCAACGTGTCTTTAACCAATGTCGGAGTCTCAGAACCCATGTAGATGCCACCTTTCCGAAGAAGTGAATTCATGGGCGCAATAGAGAGAGCACCAAGAATCACATCTTCTTGAATCACCGAGCCTGAAAGAATTAGGCTTTGGCTTCCCAAAACTGAGTTCTTGCCGATTTCAATCTCACCAAAATGACATCCAGAAGATGAATAGAATCTAGGTACAATTCGGCTAAAATCACCAACATGAACACCGTCCCCTATTGAAATGAGTGCAGGGTCAATAACTGGATTGATCGCTCGAATGGAACAGTGGTGACCAACTTTAGCCCCTAATAGTCTTAAATAAATACAAAAGGCTTCGGTTCCTGAGAGAAGCTTAGCGAATCTAAGGTGGCAAGCTGTGTTGATTCGATGGCGGAGCCAAGTTCTCAGAGGGGTTTGTTCTGTTTCGTGTTTTCCAGTGAGGAATTGGCTCGAAATTGCTGCGATGAAGCTTAGGATAAGGCCATGAGTGATGTAGGCAAAAGCAAAACAGAGAGAGAAAATTAATGAATTTGAAGGGATTTGTTTAATGATGACAGTGTAAGCAGCAAGAGTTGATGGTAACCAGTGGAAAACTGAGGCAGTGCATATGAATGTGAAGTGGTGAAATGAGAAAGAGGTCTGGGAGAAGAAGATGTAAAGGGAGTAAACAATGGCACCAGAGAGAGCATTGAGGAGACCGACCAAATAAATACCCATGAACTGATAGAATGGCGATAAGCTTTCAGTTAAAGTCTCTACCTGTAAATTATCAAGGTTCCGTCAGAAAAAAAATTGTTGAGTTGTTTATTTGACTTTAGATTTTATTGTTGTCCTGGAAGTGCTGTAAAAGATAATATCGAATGCATTAATAACCAAGATGGAAACTACTCAGGTTATTAACAGGTGGTACACAATTTGCAGAAACTTATGCTTTTCAGCATGACTCACGATCATATTCATTCAATGAAATATCAAGGTTTTAATTTCAAAAGTTCAACGGTTTTATATGAAATGGCATGTGGATGCTAACAATATATGTTTATTTTAACAATGTTAACAATACCGGTTTATTTCAGCACAATACGCATCATTTACATCATGATATTTGTCTTAACCGAACATTACTCAACAATTTACCAACAGATTATAGGGTCCCCCCCCCCCCCAAAAAAAAAGAAAGGAAAAGGCTAGGTATTTCCATATTCCACTCCCGTAACCTCATATTTTTAAATTTCTACCCTAATTTTAGTTCATTATCTAGATATCTCCATGTTAACCTAAGCTTCGGTAATTAACCAGGGCTTCAAATAAAAAACGAGAAGAGAGAAAAAAAAGAAGGAAAAGTTAGGTATTTCCATATTCCACTCCCGTAACTTCATGTTTTTAAATTTCCACCCTAATTTTAGTCCATTATCTAGATATCTCCACGTTAACCCGAGCTTGGGTAATTAACCAGGGGTTCAAATAAAAAACGAGAAGAAAGACTCGAGCTTAATTTCATCTTTTTACTTCTCTCATGATCTTCCCTCAAAACTTCACAATAATCTCATATCTACTCTTACAACCTGAACCCTCCTCTCATCCCCCACACCATTAAGCTGCTCCTTTGCCATGGCTCCTGCGCTCGAAAAAGCACCAATTTGCTAACAAATTTCAGGTCCAAAATACAAAATCCCCACTTATATTGCAATGTGAAAGTAATGTAATTTTTATGTACCAAATTTTGACATCACAAATGGAGAAAATCAAAGCATTATCCCCAATTATTGTTATTTAGGGTTTGCAAGTAAATCATATTCATGGATCCATGAAATTAAACTTCACTAGGTAATGTCTGTAGAAATTCGCATAGAATTTCACGGTTCACCTCTATTTTTATTTGGTATAAATTTATATGGCTATTTTTCTTAAAATGATATTTGCAAAGTGGAAGAAGAAGCATCACCGGTATTCAAATTGTGAATAAAAGCCTAATCTTGCATAAGTGGTAGCTGATGAGATCGAGACCAAGTTAAAAATTAGGATATGTTTGCCATTGCACCCTAAAACCAATGCAGCAAGAATAACACCCTAATTTTGAAGTGAGAGATGAGATTTTGCTAGTGAGAACCCATCTAAAACGGAGAAGAGAGCTTAATGGTGAACAGTATGGGCAATTTGGTCTTTGTACTATGCCCCAATCTTCAATGAATATACCAGTAATAAAATATTCACTTTGATGCTATCAAATGTAAACAACGGGTGTTATTTGGATAGCTTAAACAAATTGGGGGTGAACATAGAATTATGATTTGAGGATGAAATATAAAAATAGATGAGTTGATGGGGTGATACATAGGTAAAACCATAGACTATAATGTTGAATAGATTATGAGACTAAGCACAACAAACTCTGTAATGCGACATGGATAATGCAAGATTCATAAGAAAGTAAGGGCATAAGGAAGGTATACCTTCTGAATTTTGGAAGCATTTCCAGAATTATAAACAGGCTTTCCTCCAATTATCTTGTGAAGTGGCGGGACCTCAAAATCTTCTCCCACCAAGCTCCCTTTCTGAAGAACAGCATAGGGTCCCACTGATGCATTTCGACCAATCTTAACTGGAGAAAAGCTCAAGACTTCATTTCTCACTTCATGGCTCTGAACCAAAGCCCCTTCGGCAATCACTGCCCCTTCACCTATTGAAACCAGAGAAGGGTCTGTAATATCAACAGTATCAATCAACACGTTAGCCCCGATCTGAGCTCCTTGCATCTTAAACCAATGCGTCAAAAATATCGTCCCCTTAAGATGAACAGCCAAGGTTTTCGCTGCAATATCTTGCGCTTTGTTGAGCGCCCACCACTTCACAAAATCAATGGACCAGATGGAGATTTCAGGGGTTAAAACGTAATTTGGCTGCATGAATGACTTTCCAAACACGGATAATGATATGCCGGTGAGACCTATATAGAAGATCCACACAAGAGGAGCGAGCAAGAAAGAAAACAAAGGCGTTGATATGCTCGAGCCCAAGCTCAGAAACAAGTTACTCGAGATGTATGCAGGAAGAATTAATATGAAAGCAGCATATACAAGTGCAAGAAGTTGAAAAAACCCAACACAAATCTTCTGAAACCCAGTCTTTTCAAAGATTGGTACGACAAAATCCAAACCTGTGTCAACCTCGGGTTGACTCATCAATTGAGGTTTAGACTTCTTTAATAGATTCTCTGAAAAGCTCGCTAAGTCTGATATGCAAGTAGCCGTGAAAATATCGACTGCTCCAACAGGAACACCAAGGTAATCAGAGAGCTTCTGAGCTGCTCTAACAACTCCAATCGAATCAATCCCATAAGAAATGAGGGTCTCTGTAGCTGAAATCTTCTCAACTGCAATACCCGTTTGCTCCGATACTAAACCTCTCAAAAACTCAGCAATCTCCTTCATGCTCTTCCCAGAGTTCACCGGTTCAGAATAAGAGAGAGCTCCGCTAAATATGGGCTGCGCCCGCCTTCCATCGCTATAACTACCTGTGGTGAAAGATCGGAAGAGAGACTTTTTAGCTGATTTAGGTTCGGGTGCCAAAGTCAGTGTCTCATCAATAAACTGCTTCAGGCATTCAAACCTTCTGATCTTTCCTGAAGTTGTTTTACAGATAGTTTTCGGTTTGATCAGCTTTATTGAAGCAACAGAAACACCATGCTCTTCCGCTACCTTTGCCTTAATTTGATCAACCACTTCCGCGTTGACTGATTTGCCCTCCCTAACCTCCGCAATCACAACTAGACCAACCTGATCTGAAGTTTCTGGAACATCTATCCCTTTCGAAGACAAAACATCTTCGGGGACACCAATCACAGCGCAGCAACCTGGGCGTAAATATTCCGAAGAATTTTCTACGGTTTTTTCCACATCCGCAGAGTAAATGTTTCTCCCAGCAACAATAATGAGATCTTTAATTCTTCCAGTGATGAACAATTTCCCATCTATAATCCTACCCAAGTCTCCGGTTCTTGTGAACCTTTTGCCTGGGCAATTTTCAAGCTTGTTGTAGAATGTTCTCTGGCTTTGTTCTTCATTTCCCCAATAACCGATTCCGGAACTGGGACTACTTATCCAAATCTCACCCTCTTTTCCATATTCTTTAATCTCTTGATCGGTTTCTGGTTCAACAATCCTTACTTCAACATCATAGTCGTTTTCATTCACGTAACCACAGCAAACACGCCCCTGCCAGTCTATGAGAATGGGCTTTGCTTCACCAAATGCACAGCTTACAAACACACAGTTCTCAGCTAGACCATACCCAGGAGCCAAAACCTCCTGTGAAAGGCCAAAGGAATGAGAAATCTCGATGAACCTTTTTAGAGTTTTCTGCCTTACTGGCTCTGCAGCAACCATGAGAAAAACCATTGAAGAGAAATCGTAAATTTGGGCCTTGTCCTTTTCATTGTTTGCTTCCAATCTTCGAAGAACTAGCTCGAATGCAAAGTTGGGGCCTGCACTGTGGGTTGCTCGATAGTCGCTCATGGTTTTGAGCCACAGGAGAGGGTTCCTGATAAATGTCATTGGAGAGAAGAGAACCGCAATCCCTCCACTGACTAACGCGGTGAAGAGACCTCCTATTAATCCCATATCATGATATTGAGGAAGCCAGCTAACCAATACAGTTCTTGAAGTGCTCCTGTATTTTCTCCGCATCATCTTAATATTATGAATAAGCCCTCCATGTGTAATCATCACGCCTTTTGCGTCACCGGTTGAGCCAGATGTAAACTGGAGAAAACACAAATCATTTGGCTCAGGATCTGAAACCAAGAGTTCTCCAATACTGGAGAGGTTTTTTGTGTTTTTGATCCAAGAATCGGTGTGGATCCATGGAAGATCAGGCCAAGATGAAGAAGATTTTGCATCACTCTTTTTAAGTGATATCATGTTCTTCACAAAGCCAGCACGAACAGCTGCATGGTAAGACGATGTGGATAGAATTGCCACGGCGTTGCAATTTTTCGAAATATTCTCGATCTTTAACAGAGCTTGCCCGCCTCTTTGGAGCGGATCCGGTGGCAAAACCGGGACTGGAATGATTCTTGCTCTTAAACACCCAAAGAAAGCATCGACAAACTCCAAGCCAGGTAAATAGACCAGAAGAACTCTATCACCGGGCTTAAGAATGGGCTTGCTGCTTGTTAAGAGTTTATTAGTGATGAGGGAGGCGTTGGCATGAAGCTCAGCATAAGACCTCTGGTTCACAACTTTTCCTTCTTCGTTGATCCAAGTGTATAGGGTTATGTTCTTAGTGATTTCGTGAGTTCCCCGTAATTTTAGATAACTATCTAGGGAAGGCATGTCTTGAAATGTTATCCCTGGGAGTTCGCCTAGATCTCTGGGGTAACAAGGCTTGGGGTTGTAAGCCAGAGGTAACAATCTCTGCACATGAAAAGATGTTTCAGTATAACCATTAATTGACTACAGACAGCAATTGATTTTTGCATTTTATTTGTACATGGGTAGCAACTTTGGGGCTTGGTAAAAATGTTGGTATTAGTAGGAATTGAGACCAATATAGGCATTCAACAACCAGTTGATACTTGATAGCCTGTTGTAGATGTTCGGTCACTCTCTAGTGGAACATTCTCCATCACCAGCTCCATAGCCACCCAATTTTGATGGGAAATAATGATGAGTATACGTCAGACTCCCATGATGGAGCATTGCTTGCTAATATAATTTAAAGGAAAAAGGCTTGTGCTTTTAAGTAGATTAAAATAATGAATTTGGTTAGTCATGATGGAAAAGAACTTTATAAACGTTTTGTCTAGTTATAAATGAGGCAGGCCTTCAAGTGCCCAGCTCTTCTGTAAAAAAATGATGGAAAAAAAAGTTTAATTCCACATAAAGAGGAAATATAGCAATCTAATGTATTAAAAAAATGATGGAAAAAGACTGTAGTTTTCTTCTTTCCATTCTTTTTTTTGGGGGGCGGGGGAAGGGGGTTTGGGTTTTTTTTCTTTTTCTTTTTCTTTTTCTTTTTGGGAGGGGGGATTTATTAAAAAAAAAAAGGATGCTCGTTTACCTTGGCATATGGAAAAGTTGGCACGGCATTATCATTCGCAAAGTGTTTGCAGACCATAGAAATAGAGTACGAGGAATTTCTTTCTGTTAACTCAAATGCCATTAGCGCTCCAACATAGTAAGTATTTTGAAAGCCTTGGAGTTCAGACTCCAACTTCTTGTAGAAACCATTTCTCATATCTGGAAACGAGAAACTTCAGGAAGTCAGCATAGAGAAAAATAGAAACAAACAAAAGTTTACAATTTAAAACCAAACTAATTAAACAAACCTTCACTATTAACATGCGGGAAGTACTTAAATCTTCGTTGTAACACTATTTCCTCAGCTACTCCTCCCATAGACTCCACAGCTTTAATCACCAAATCTGTCACAGTTGGTCCCTTTATGTTTACAGAGTCACCGTAAGACCAGAACAAGAAAAGATCAGTATCAGCATAGAACTTCTGCATTGCCACTGGGTTCCCAATAGTAGCAGGATCCTCCATAAACTCCTCAAAATAATAAAACCCCATCGGCAAGTGTTCAAATCCTTTAATCTTTAGAACAGTTGTATAATAATCTATTGTCTCAACCTTACTGAATAACTCCTTTTCAAGACCATTCAGTTCTACCACCTCGTTTTCTGAATCTGAGGAGCAAATCAACCTTAATCAGAAACGACAGCAAAGCATTTAATAAATATGATTAATCGCATAAAACCCTCATTATTCTCATCTAGCACTTATCACCCTTCACTGGTTTATTAGTACAGGGAAAACTGACGTACTCGAGGATCATGGTGAATTTTCTCTTGTAAGTCATATTGAGACAAAAGCCAGGCTCTTACGTGCTTATAAACCAGTTGAGGAGTGATAAATGCAGGATGATATACATTAAGAGTACTAGATTTTAAGATGTGATGCACAGTGAAAAAGAGAGGAGGGGGCAGTTAAAGAAAGACAAGCGGTTAGTTTGGGGGGGGGGGGAGCAGTTAATGTTGACATGCATATTTTCTCTTTTTTGTTTTTCCCTCTCTCTCTCTCTCTCTCTCTCTCTCTCTCTCTATATATATATATATATATATATATATATATATAGGGGAGTGATCCATTGCAAACCCGTCCGCGTTTTTTAAAACGGGAACTCTTGATCTACGATATATTCTAGCGATCCGAACATTCAAGTTGATCATCCTACCCTCAAATATATGTGTATGAAAAATCAAGGATTTGAAGACCTCTAGTCTATACATTGGATGAAGTTTATGTTGCACTATCGAAAGACGTTCATTTTTGCACCCATCGATGCATAGGCTAGAGGTATTCAAATCTTTTGATTTTTCATACACATATATTTGAGGGTATGGTGATCAACTTGAACGGATCGGATCGGATCGTTAAAATATGCCGTCGATTGGGAGTTCCCGTTTTTGAAAAACGCGGAACGTTTACACACACACATACATATATATGCATACGCATACATTTACACACGCACACACGCACATATATACAGGGGAGTGCTCCATTGCAAACGGGTCCGCGTTTTTTAAAAACGGGAACTCCCTCCTCTTTATAGGTAAAGAAGCGATTAGAACGATTATATGCAATTAACCCGAAATGATCTCCAAAAAAAGACCCAAAGCGAAGAAAATGTAAGTTTATATAATAAAAATTAAAACTGACCTTCTAAAGTTGAAGAAGCCCTGTAAACCTTGTTATTTTTTAATGCAAGAGTGCTCGAGAGAATAATTTTGTCAAACTCCATTGCTTTTTCTTCACCATCACCATTCCTAACAATTACATGTGCATTCTCATCTGTGCGGATGACCTTCACAACTACTGTGTTGCAGAGGACTTCAAATGGTAGAGAATTGCTAAGCTTTTGCCACATGCTCGTGTACCCACCCTTTATGCGGCGAATTTTCCAGCCATTGAAGTCCGTGTGAACTCATGGATGTATGCATACGGCATGTCTTGCACAAATCCGTAACCAGAAGCAGTGTACCCAAATGCCACTGATTTTGGCACAGATTTTAGGTCATGGAGCCTGAGAAAATCAAGAGTTGGATCTGAAGCAGCTTCGCTTATAGCATGAATTCCAACATGGCCAGATTTACTTGCTTCATCCTACAAATAACAAAAGGATCTTAACTATACATTTAAATAACCAAAAAGAATGAAGTTGAGTTTGGATGCACAAGTAATTTTTAACCTTTTTACATTGAGGAAACGGCATGTAGAGTGTCACTACAGGGAGGCTGTCATGATACTTATTATTTAAAGTGATATGACATCACTGATTCACTATGATATTGTTTACTGGATTCACTTGATATCATGGACTTTATTTAATATGCAACACCCGGGTATCATCATATCAGCTCCTCTGGTCACCCTACAATGACATTTTATGCCCCCGTTCCTCTTTTAAAGTATTTGTTACACATCCTGCATTTATCTGAAGGTTTTTCTTAGCCATCTCTTCACATTCCCTTAGGAAAATCTACAATAGAATAGAATGGTTTCTTTGCCAAAAACTTTCTCACAATCATCAAAACGGATTTTTCAATTTGTTGTAGAATTCAAAATTTTCATATCTCATCACGGACCAATATAACATCAACAAGAAAGTTTTCCAAAGAAAAAATAGCAAGTGCATGAATAACTAACCTGTAGCTTTAAGGTGACAGAAATTATAGAAACGTAATCATCTGCCACTTCCAAGTCTCGATACTTTCCAGTACTGCTATCGATGAGAGCTAGCTTGTGTGCGTCCATCTCTTCAAATCCTGCCCCTAATTCTTTTGCCAAGTGAGTTATAGTGGGAGCGCTGTTTGCAGCAATTACTTGACCTCCCAAATCATAAACCCTTCCTGTATGGTCGATAAAAATACTTTATCATCTAATCAAGTACCATATAACTCATGCCAATTTAGAAAAGATCTATATTTACCTTCAATATCCACTGACTCACACATTCCTGCTACAGTATGGTGTTTCTCAAGAACAGTCACATTATTGTACCCAAGCTTAGCTAGAGCATAAGCAGCAGCTAAGCCACTTGGTCCTGCACCGATAATGCCAATTCTCGTCTCCACAGGCAGGCAAGGATGCAATTTGGAGAACTGGTCATCTATAGATTCCTTTGGATTCATTTTGCCACAGTTGAAGAAACTGGCAACGGAACCTGTTCAAAGACACAGAGCTAATTAGGGGCTGTTTGTTTGCAAAGTCATGGATGAAGTCATAGAAAATTGGAGGGACAAGATTTTAAAGGTAGCAAAGTGGAATATCATTTCTATCGTCTGTTTCTAAGGAAATGGAGGAACAAGGCTTGGCTATACACGTTATCATGCATCATCAAATCATGGATTTCCAATTCCTAGCAATTTGATAAGGAATGGATAGATATTGAAGAAAAATTATATAAAAATGATAATTGTTCCCTTAAACTCGCTCTGGATACCTTGCCCCTTCCTTTCCTGGACGGAATAGTCCCCAGCTAATAATAGTCCCCTTTTCCAGCGCCCTCGTTTTATAACCAAAAGCCTGTCGACCTACTACTTCACGGACCGTCCCTTTCCAAATATGCTCCAAAGGTTTCGTTTCTATAATCCGTGATTCCGTTATCTCGATGGAGAAATCTGTCTTAGCACCATGAAAAGGTTCTGTTTCTATTAATCCGTGATTCTGTTTTCTCGATGGCTAAATCTGGCTTAGCACCATGAATTGCCTGGAAGATGCACCTACATGCAAACCCTAGGAGCAGCACTTAGCTTTCCAGGTTCCCCTAAGAACACTAGGATCAGGTTTATTCAAGCTATGAATCTTTAACTGATGATACTAATACTCTGCCGCCTTCGACATAATACTCCTAATAGCAATTGAGACGTGGAAAATCCTTAATTGGAGAAAACTGGGTGAAAAACCTTAGCCTTCAATTTAGGGAAGTCGCAGCTTAGATATCAACAGCATAAAGATCATAGTAGAATATTCGATATCAGAGAAAAGAAAGCATAAAGCACGTGTTTTTCTTATTCTAAAGAACAGATAAGCCTTGCCACTTATGTTATCTTTTTGTATATTCTGGTATGTTCAACAGAATGCTCCTAATAGAGATTGGAATTGGACTTCAATTTAGGGTAATTCCATCTTATATATACAATAGATAGATATCAAGTAGAGTTGATTTTCTGAATTTGAAATTAAGGGTTAAACATTTGTTCTTGTTATATTATTAACAGAAAATTATGCCTACGTATTTATGTTATCTTTCTTTACCTTCAGTTATCTTCAGCATATTACTAAACTTCAACTTCAACTAAAGCAGTTCGAGCTTGGATATACTAAACATAAAGATCAAACTAGGATATTTAAAATCTGAAAATAAACATATATTTTCTTCTTGTTTTGGAAAATCAAAAGATAATAGTGAACAGTTGAAAAGATAATAACACACAATTAATCCCAAAGGGGGTATAATTACTCGAAAGAACAATTTTTTTTGGGGAAAAAGAAAAAAAACCAAATAATCTGAAACTAGATCGAGCTGCTACTAGTTGTTCAACTATGACCCCAAATCCAAATTTGCAAGAAAATTAACCCCAGATTACCTCCAGACCAAATCAGCACGGAAGCTGATTATCCACGAAGATTCAAAGCTCAAGTCGAGCTCTCTGTAAATGGAAGACCATAACCTATCAGTAAAGTGGACAACTTATATAAATTTGATAAAGAATTGAAAAACAGATCTAAAACTGATCATAACCAAACATATCAAAGCTTAAACTTGAAACCCACATCACCGAGAATTTTCAATGAATAGTTCAAGGATCCACAATGTTGGAAATTTTAAATGATATACATTTAGTCAGCATGCAATGGACAATTAATGAGTAGCACCTATTTGTTAGATCCACTAAATCGCATTCGGTGAAAATTCATCGAACCATAATCCGGTTTATCGAATCTATAGGTACAATGAATATGGTTACAAGAAAATGCAAAGAATGAATTCATCTTCTTTGTGAAAGGTGATGTGCAATGGTGGAAAGGAGTGTTCCATCATGGTGAAGGGTTATCGTTAAAAGTTTTCTGAACCAAGGTGTAAAAGCTATCATTACCAGATGGTCACTTTTGAGATCAGAATTGATAATCTCGGCCGTATTGGCCGTCTCGGACCGGGAACATCGGAATTTATATCATTAGAGTGATAGAATTCTTAAGAATTAGGATTTTATTTAAAAATTAAGCAGCTAACTACCTGTAACAATTTGGAAAATTCTTCAGTAATTAATGGTGTGTAAAGTCATATTAATGGTGTCAAATTAACCATAATAACCCAACAACCTATAATAAACCTATTAAACCATCATGACCTATTAGCCCATTAATAAATCCACTAACCATTAATAACTTTTATACTAAAACCCCGCAAAACAAGTGGTAAACCCAATATTCCTCGGTATCGGACGATCATTTTTTAGATCGGAACCAGCCATCGCAGATCGGGGTCGGCCGAGATTTCAAACCGTGTTCTGAACTCTATAAAAGCATAGCCAAACCACTCCAAAAACCACCCCTTACGTGTGTATGTGCGTCCCTTGTGTGTATGAGTGTGTGTGAGAGAGAGAGAGATATAGCACTCACTCTCACTCGCACTAAAGCCCTGCAGATGAGAGCAGCAACAATTCAAGTCCAAGGCCTTAAAGACAAAGTAGCGTGGTAGCCTAAGAGTACATCGCAATTAGAAGCATCAACAGCTTACATCTTCTGTTCTTAGCATTGCATCGCATATGCTGCCCATTGCAGTATTAGAACCTACACCAACAACAACTACTCTTGCCCTACCAGCCCCCACAACAGTACCCTGAAGCAAAACAGTCTCTCTTGTTATAGTGTAGATTCGGGTTGGTTTTTTCAAAACTCTTCTGCAGAATTTTTGTGTGCATGTTTTATCTTTGGAGACAAATTTGTCAAAACACCTTAGCATTAGACGGGTTGTCCTAAGGAAAGAGAATTCCTCGGCTCAGAATTTGTCGATTCGGTGCATTATCAACAACACTAAAGTCTGCCGATTACAACAACAAAGGAAACCAACATCCAACCCATGACAAACTACAAGGCAAAAGTGCATTTGAGAAATTCGGCAATAAAAGAGCAGATCGAAGATGATAAAAAAAACCATCAAAAACCACTGTAATCCGTACTCTCAACTCATGCATCGACGAGCAGCTTAAAAACACACAAAAGAGGCTTTGGGTATTCAGAAAGCTTTAAAGTAGTAAAATTTGGGGGGTTGGGATTTGATAGAAACACTCCCATGAGTTCTTTTTTTATCCAACTTCAAAGATTGTGAGACAAGCTTACCAATTGATGGTGCTAGAGAACTTTACATCAGAACATGATTTCATCAGAAGGAGATCAAATATGAACAGTGACAAGATCATGTTAGACCCAAACACATTTTAAGACGCGAAAGCTTAAATTAAAAAAATAAACAAGAAACCCAAATCTATCAAACCCACCCGGGCATTTACCAAACCGCGTAAAAAAAAACTCACCCTTAGATCACGAAGCACATTGCAATCATCGAAAAAACCTATTCTTCATGTCAGTCGGTAATTTCAATCAAATGCAACACATTTCCAACATCTCTCTAAGAACTCAACCATCCTGGATAACTAAAATGCAGACGACGGTGGTTGTTGGGTAACCCTGGCCAAGTGCCCAATTAACCAAAACCATAATGCTTTCAACATTAATATTTTGACATTAGAAAACCTTTAAACTACACATCACCCATGTATCAACCATGATGTAAAAACATAATTCCATCTCGGAAAGATATCAACTATGAACAGTGGCAAGATCATGTTACACCCAAACATTTTTTAAAAAGCGAAAGCGTAAATTTAAAAAATAAACATTTCCAGCATCATAATCCATAAATTACGATAAAAAGAGACCCGATGTTTTGAAGATAGAAACACATCCTTACTATTACAAACCAAAGAACTGTTTTGAAACCCAAATCTATCAAACCCACCCACGCATTTACCATAACCGCAAGAAAAAACTCACCCTAAAATCACGAAGCACGCTGCAATTATCGAAAAACCCAATCTTCATGTCACGACATTTTCAGATCGAATGCGACGCATTTCCAACATCTCCCTAAAAACTCGACCATCCTGTAGTTGTCGTGTAACCCCAGCCAAGTGCCCAATTAATCAATACCATAATGCTTTCAACATTAATATTTTGATATTAGAAAACCTATAAACTACATATCACCAATGTATCAACCATGATGTAACCTTTAGCATGCTTAAAACAATAAACGTATCATCCAGAACACGCACATAAATTAACAAGCTAGCAAGTAAGAAGAGATTAAAAAGTCTAGGTCTTTACCCACAAAAGTCACCCCTATTCGAATTTGATGCCAAGTGGTGGTACCCAAATGGTCCTCCAATCGCCGCTCGTCCACTGACCACACAAAAGATGCAAATTTCTCCATGGAATTTAACAAGAGAGAGCTCCATCAAGCTCCAAACAGGACAAGACAAAGCGCCTATGGAGTAACGAAGAATCCCCAGATGTAAATTTGAGATAGTCCACTCCTCGCTTCCAAAGATACCAACTTTAGGGTTTCGATGTATCCGCCCCCAAATCGAGATCCTGCACTGCATTAATTAAACAATTGAGTGAAAGGAACGTCTCAGTTTAAAAAAAATATTTGCCATTGTTGTGAGCATAAAAAACGCTGCTTTTGTGGTGGATTCGATGGTAGATCCTCAGATCCCAACTTGAAATTGGATAATTCAAGGGGGATGTTGGCTTTGGACCCATAGAAATTTAACAAAGGGATCAAAGATTGAGGAGAGATTTACAAAGGGATCATCCAAATTCATTGAAGAATAAATGGAGGATTTGTTTGAATTATTTACCTGGATCCAAGTTGAAACAAGGAACATGCCGAAAATGTCGATTCAATTCGAGGAGAAAATGAATGATTCATAGATTCTGTACCGAGATACGAAGATTTTTGTCGTGGATTAATTTGGCCAGGTCTAGTTCCAAGCCCTGATTTTAGGTCAGGGTTGAGTTGAATTGGAAGTTTTCTGTTTGTCACCGACTTCGAATTATTATCAGCTGCTAGCAACCATTAGATCTAACATGAGGAATGGGTAAAATGGGATGGGTCATAGGTTTCTTTTATTCGTAATATGTGGTCAGAATCTAATAATGGTAGTAAACAATAGTAGAAATTCCTAGTCCGAAAGGATGTGTCTGTGGAACTAGGCATGTCAATGGACACGGGATCCGACCGTCCAGACCTGACCTGTTTGATGGCTTAATAAATGCAAGCCCAAGTTTGCATTAACGTAATATAATATGATAGGTAAGTCATGGTCATGGAATGGGAGCATACGTATTATTATGAATTAACCAATCGAAGCACCAATTGATGAGTTAGGCTAATAAACCAAGTAATCAACCAATTGATGAGTCCATTATAACCCCTTAATTAATTATATAATGGAAATTGACACGTTTACGTCTCATGTTAAGTGCAAGATTAGATGGCATCATGTAACCCTTTTATATGAACAGGATTGCTTTCCATTGCATCATGCTCTCTTTAATCACTATCAAAATGCTTAAACCATGATCTATAGTATTTAAGTAAACCAATATAGTATTTAAGTAAACCAAATCTACACTATATTTATGTGGAAGGGCAAAATTCACCAATAGGAAGTTCTGATCTGTCTCGATTAGGGTTAGGCTAAGTAGAACCGAATCAATTCGTTTGACCATGTGACTCGGTGTTCTTTATCAAATGAATGACAAACACGCGGTAAATCATATATTTTCCGTACATATTTCAGACCATAGAAACCGATTGTCCAAGAATAGCGATGAATGGTGTGCTTTTGACTGCCGTTTATTAAAGTCTAACTATCTACATGCAGTAATCATAATTTTTAACCATGAAGTGGATGTGATAGTGCTCGATATTGGCGATCCCCAAGATGATGATGCGTGGCAGATGACGTGTCCCAGAACCCGGATGAAAGGGCCCGCAGGGGCCGACCAGGCCACCCCGTGTCCGACCTGCAAGAACAGGCTGGCCCCCTCGGGGCCCCTGCAAATTGGCCTCATCGGCCTCTCGGCTCACCTCCGAGCTACCGCAGGACCAAGATACCTCGGCCCTCTCGCCGTTCCCGAGCTCTCCCGCCGAGACCATCTTCCTCAGTCCCTCCGACCGAGCAACTCCACCACTCACAGGCGTAACCGTCGCTCCGCAAATCTCGACGTGCGCAGATTCTCCGCCAGCAACATCCCACGTTCCACGCCATCACGATCCTCATTAATGGGCGATCCGCTCTTTACGCGGGCGTGACGTCGGGAGCATAACCGACGGCAAGATTCTCGTGCCTTCTACTGCGTGTTGCCGCCACTATAAAAACCCCATCACAGAGAGGTCAAGTAAGCCATTTTTTTTTTACACTTTTATGCCGTTACCCTGCTCGGATTTCCTCTCTAACTTGAGCGTCGGAGGGTCCTCGGTGGTACCAAACCATCCCGGGACTTCATTGCAGGTACTCGGCAACAGCTTCCTCACCACACCTTTTCCTCCAAAAACCCATTGAGACCCACACGCAACGAAAGATAATCAGTCAAGTCCATCGCGAGGTCACGGAAGACAACATCTGACGGAGGCCCGAAAAGGAGCTCCATAAGTTGGCGCCGTATGTGAGAACTTAACTCCACAAAATACAAAGTTGGCCTTCCTGTCTCCACCCACATGGCAGACGACCATCCTGGGGATCCCGGCACCAGCCGCCGTCCTCCACTTACTGAAGGCAGGGATGAACCTCCCCCCATGACGGTCATCAACGCCCTCGCAGGCCGGATAGATCGCCTGCAATCCCTTGTGGAGGCCCTCGTCCGCGCCCAAACGGCCGCGCCCAGGCCCTAGATCGCCGTTTCACCGCCTCCAGAAGGCTCTGTCCCTATCTGAACGGCCGATCACCGACAGGCCGCGTCCCCTGGCCGCCGGAATCTCGAACCAGTGCTGCCTGGGGCCCGCTGGGCGCCCCAGGGCTCGACACCGAGATCCGCCGCCAGGGCGCCTCGCCTCGAGCCTCCTCACGACCCCTATCCCCCTGAGGAGGTGTCAGTCATCTCGCCTGTCCACGGGCATGGTCGACCCCACCTCCATCGGAGGGGCCACACAGAAGAGGCCCGCCCAGGCGGCTCAAGAACTACCTCACCCCGGGACCTGAGGCACCTCATTGAGAAGAACCGGGGACGCTCTCAGACGCACGTCACCCCACAGCGGGGGCCAGAGATCCCGAGGCGCCGACTCCCCGGGGTACCACGGTCGGCTCGACACCCTCGAGAAGAAGATCGAGGGCATGTGCCGAGAAGCTCACCTCTCGAGCGACGGAGTTAAGTACGCCTCCGACTCGCTCACGAAGCCGTTCACCGAGGAACTACTCACCGTCCACGTCTCCTCACGCAACAAGCCCCCAAAGGTCTCTCTATTTGACGGGAAAACCGACCCGAAGGACCACTTGGACGCTTTCACTGCGGGGATGAGGTTCCAGGATCACTCTGACGCCGCCCAGTGCAGGGCCTTCCCGGCCACCCCCATCCGCGCAGGTCGGGATTGGTTCCGGGGGCTCGAACCCTACTCGATTTCGACCTTCGACGAGCTGGCTACTCAGTTCCTCGGCCATTTCGTGGGGAACCGTCGACAGAAGTGCACGGTCGACTACCTCTTCACGGTTAAGAGAGGGGACAAGGAAACGTTCAAGGCATACATTACCCGTTTCTACAACGCCCTTTTCGAGGTGCCTGAGTACTGAGACGAAACCGTCATAACGGCACTCAGATCTAGTCTGAGGCACAAGGAATTGTTGCGCTCCTTCGCGCTGGCGCAGCCTAAGACCATGGCCGAGGTCAAGGCGTGGACCGAGCGCGAGGTCCAGCTGGAATCCGAGGTGAATGCTAACCTTCCCCGGGCAGAAAGGCCCGACCAGAAGAAGAGGGCTCGGGAGGAGAGGCCGGAGCGTCAGCAGCCCTACCACCTGAAGTTCCAAGAGTATACCCCCCTCAACGTCTCCCCCGCGGTGTTGTTGGAGGAGACCCATAACGAGGGGTTCTTCAAGTTCTCTCCGGTCCCGCATCAGGCCGTGAAGTGAACCTGGGGCCCCTACTGCGCTTTCCACCGGGTACTGGGCCATGCCACGGAGGACTGCAAACAACTGAGGGACTACATCGAAGAGCTCATCCGGTCTGGGCACCTCGCCGCCTACCTGAGGGACAAACGGAAGACCGACCGCGAGCAGGAGCAGCATCGCCCTCCCGCCGACCTGACCATCGGTCAGATCATGCTTGCTTCAGCGGGCGGCCAGCCCAGAGCTCAGGGAGCCCCATGCCATATACCAAGTACGGAGGCAGACAGCCCTTTAGGGAGCTCGGCCCCAGCTAATAAAGTCATCTTCTAGCCTGTACCCATCTTTTAAAGCAATGTAAATTCTTCCTAAGATCTATTGTTAATTTAATAAAGATCAATGGAGAGTTGCGAAAAAGAAAGAAAAGCTTTGTGTATTCAAAGGGTATTATGGGCTCCTCAGCCGTACATTCAAAAGAAAAGAAAATTACAATAGTGGGGGAAAGGGGTGCAGCGAGCACTGCTCGTGGTACTCGGTAAAAATCTCCGCCAGTCGGGGCCTCGCCAGTTCCAGCCTTTGTCCCCGGTTCCCCCAGCGGGCATCGACCCCGAGCCTCAGCTCGTAGCATTCGCGGACGAGCGGCTCTGAGCGGGCCGGCCGGTTCGCGGAGATTAAGCCGAAGCGCCTCAAATACCGCAAGTTGCCCACGGCCTTGTCAAAAAGCAGCTTAGAAAGGGGGTTATAAAGCCCCGGCGATGCCCTCCAGATGGAGTACATCAGCAACTGCAGCAGGGAGGAGCGTCGGGGGAGCAGCCGGCCGAAATGGTCCTCGATGCTCCCGTAGACAAGCCGCACCGTGTCCTCGGTGCATTACGGGTCGCAGAGGTACACGTCTTCGAAGCGGACGATGTCGGGGATGGTGAACGGGAAGTCCTGCATTCTCGGCGATCTGTTTATGAAGGATGAAAAGACCAATACTCCTTCAGCCTTATATAGCCCAATGCGCAGCCCAACCGTCGCACCCTTTCGCCCAGGGAATCGCTGCCACGCGGCAACCATCAAGCCTTCTCCGGTGGAATCAAAGCGCTTCGCCTTCCTCTAACGCTTCGCCTTCCCCCGCATTCGACAGGCTAGCTACGCGCGCCGTTGCCCCGACCGTTCCCATTCCCCATACCTGCAGCTGAACGGTCGGGATACATCACGGCAAGATTCAGCCCAGCAGCTTCCTGCCGCGACGCCGGGGATCAAAAAGCCCTCCCAGAGGTAGTCGAGCCCGAAGTCCCCTCGCTCGGCTATCCCCAGCGGGCAGCTTCCCTGCCGCGACGCCGGGGATCAAAAAGCCCTCCCAGAGGCAGTCGATCCCGAGGTTCTCTCGCTCGGCTATCCCCAGCAGGCAGCTTCTCTGCCACAATGCCGGGGATCGTGAAGCCCTCTCAGAGGCAGTCGAGCCCGAGGTTCCCTCGCTCGGCTATCCCCAGAGGGCAGCTTCCCTGCCACAACGCCGGGGATCAAAAAGCCCTCTCAGAGGCAGTCGAGCCCGAGGTTCCCTCGCTCGGCTATCCCCAGCGGGCAGCTTCCCTGCCACAATGCCGGGGATCAAAAAGCCCTCTCAGAGGCAGTCGAGCCCGAGGTTCCCTCGCTCGGCTATCCCCAGCGGGCAGCTTCCCTGCCACAACGCCGGGAATCAAAAAGCCCTCTCAGAGGCAGTCGAGCCCGAGGTTCCCTCGCCCGGCTATCTTTCAGGACAAAAGCCCTCGCCAAGAGGCACCGGGCAGCAACCCTACCCAGCCAAGGGTCCTTGGTAGGCTTCTTGCAGCCTTATAGCTCTTCCCGCGCCACGGACCAAAGTCCTCCCAGAGGCAGTCGGGCCCTCGCTCGGCTATCCCCGGCTGGTAGCTTCCTACCACAACCGACAGGGATCAAAGTCCTCGCCAAGAGGCACTGGGCAGTAACCCTGCTCGGTCCCCGTCCTGAAGGATCAAAGCCCTCGCAAGAGGCACCCGAACAACTACTCTGCTCGATAAAAACTCCGGCTGGTAGCTCCCCACCCGCGACGCCGAGACAGAAGCGGCTGCCCCACCATTTCGTCCCAGGCCAGTGGTTGCCTACCCACGACGCCATAGGCCAAAGACCTCGCCAAGAGGCAGCCGCATGGCTTCGCTAACCGGACATCCCTAGTGGGCTTCTTACAGCCCCTCAGACGCTGAAGACCCAAACCCTCGCAAGAGGCAACCGAGCAGCTACCCTGCTCGGCCATCCCTGGCGGGAGACTCCCCTGCCACCACGCCAGGAAGCTTAAAGCCTTTGCAGGGGGTGACGGTACAGCTGCCCTACCCAGTCACCCCCGGATGGTGGCCAATGCTCTAAATCAGAGATGCTCTGTGGCCCGCGGACCAACCGAGACCCCGGTGAGGGGCGTCCAGTCTGTCCAGGTCGAAACGATCTCCCCTCGACTCCGGGGCCCAAGGAGATACCTCCTCGGAAACGCTCGTCGGTCGGCAAGTGATTGCAGTCAACTCGACGGGCGATCGTTAGACAGATGGCCGACCTGACGTGAAAGCACAACGGTACAAGCAAAAAATATCTCACGAACATTCTTCAATAGATGGCAGAGCGCAATTCTATGGAGCTAAAAAAAACTTTATTACTACTGCCAAAGACAAAAGTTTTTTTTACAAAGGGTATTTTTTGGCTCCCCAGCCTTACAAAATTCAAAAGGAAAACAAAATGAAGATAGGAGAACGGGGGCTTTACACCTCGGGGCCGGGCGCGACCTCGAGGTCCTCGACCTCCACCATTTGGGGCGCTGGGTCCCCGGCCACCTCCTCGCCGGGACCTTCTTCCCCTTGCTCGTCGGCATTCACGAGGGGGAACTCAGCCCGGAGGTCCGCGTCGTCTAACCCTGGCATCCGAGACTTAACGGCATCGAAAGCGTCGTGCCAAATGCGGGTCGTGGCCACGACCAGGTCGTTATAAAAATCCCTCGACCCCTTATAGCTCGCTACGACCCTCGATTCAGCCGACTTAAACACCTCGGCCGCCGCCCCCAGCTCCTTTCGGAGGGCCTTCACCGTCCTCTTCAGGTTCTCGGCGAGCACCTGGGAGTCCTCGAGCTTTCCCTCGGCGATCACGGCGGCCTCACGATGCCGGGCGACCTCCCTCTTCCCGGCATCCACCTCACCCTCTAGGGCGGCGATCTTTGCCGACATCGCCTCCTGCTCTCGCCTGGAGCTCTCTTGCAGCGCGGCGAGCTAGCCCGTGGCCTCCACCGCCGGGGCTACCACCTCGGTCTCCATGCGAAGGGCGAGAGCCACGTGTTGGAGGACCTGGGCAGACATAAAAAAAGATCAGAAAAAGCAAAGGGCACCAAATCTCGCGATGAACGGGGGCCGTTATCTGCACAGACTCCTGGGCGATCGACGCCAGCTGGGCCCTGAGGGTCCCTCCAGGAACTCGACCCCCGGCCGAGGTCTCTATTTCGTGCAGGAGGCTGTCCGCGACCGATAGCCCCGACGGCACCGCGAACCGGAGCCCCCCTTCCTCCACTACGGTCGGCGAGGACCGGCCCCGGGAGGGTCTCCGGGAACTCCTCTTGAGCAGCTCCGAGGGAGAGCCGATCTCCTCTTCCGAAGCCGTGTCCTCCAGAATTAGGGCCCGCTTCCGACCCGATGCTCAGCTGGGGCCCGGGGCGGGATCAGCCGCCGAGCGTCCTCGGGGAGCCACCACCGGGGCAGTAAGAGCCGGAGCGGGCTGCGCCCGAGAAGAGCTGGCGCCCCCGGCCCTAGTAGGCTGCCTCGGCTGGCGCATAGCATCTCGGAGAACGCCGAAGTCCATAGATCCTGCATGAAACAAACACCCAACAGATCAACAACACGAGTAAAATGTAAACCCAAAAAGCAAGCCTAACTTACCGACGAACTCGACGGGGCTAAGCCCGACGCAGCTCAAAACCCTCTCGGACAGCAGCACGTCATGTCGAGGGACGGGCTCCCATGACGCCACTCTCACCGCGGCGGGGTCATCGGACAGGTCCCTCAGCAGACACTTCTCCCTCGACCACTTGGTGGGCACCGGCCAGTCCTCGCCCTCGGGAGGGGAAACGAAGAAAAATTTCTTTTTCCAATCATGAATGGAGGAGGGCAAGGCCACGACCCGGTCCCAGCAGCGACCCCTGGCCGCTTCCTAAAAGTAAAATAAACCCATCTCGGGTCGCCAGCTCGACCGCCAGGATGACTCTTAAAAACGAGGGATGAATCGAGAAGGGAAAGACTGAAAGGAACCGCCTGCAGTCTCAGGCGGATCAAGAACCCAAGGAGAATCTTCCACGCATTCGGCACTAACTGGCCGGGGGCCAAACTGAAGAAATTCAGAGCGGCTATGACCTCAGGAGAGAAGGGCAGGCGCATTCCACCCCAAAAAGCTTCCAAATACAGGGCAATCTCCCTGCCCCGTACCTGGTCTGCCCTCCTCCCTCCTCGGCTAGACGGAGCGTATAGCGCGGGGGAATGTGGAAGCGAGCCTGAGCGCTGGCAAGCTCGTCCTCATGCGTCACCCAGCACGAGGTGCTGGGGGCCACATCTGCCTCCTCCTCCCTGGAGGCGGCCCCCACCTCATGGCCCCGGGGAGAGGGCCCAGCCCCTGCTCCCCGAGGAGACTCAGACACATCTAAAGGAACCCTAGCATCTACTCCTATAACATCTACTGATTCTACGGGGGAAGACATCTAACCTGGGAAAGGGAACTCTTCGAAGGTTGGAAACGAAAGAGGGGAGATGAGCGCCGAGCAGCTGGGGCTTGAGAGAGGAAAATAAGAAAGAGTAAGGGCCCTAGGGCGGACCCCACCCGTATTTATTGCCGCATCCAACGGCGCCCGTCATCTCCCGCCGAAAGGGCTCCTCGCGCCCAGCGGCTCCGATCGTTCCACGTGGCGGCCCAGCGCTGGACCAAGTCCCATCAGACGCCGTAGACCTGCGCACGTCGTATCGGCTAATCGACGCTTGACACGTGGGCCGTCGCTTCGACTGCAGAGTGCACGAACCAGCACACCTTCTTTGAATGCAAAGATCTCACCCTGATTCGCTAGCGGAAAAGACAATCAACGGCCCGAGGCCCGTCCCGACGAAACCATAGAAGGGATCTCACCTCAGGAAGCCCAACAGTCCACTCTTGACCCGACCACTAACTGGTCGGGACAAGAGTGGGAGGCTAATGATAGTGCTTGATATTGGCGATCCCCAAGATGATGACGCGTGGCAGATGACGTGTCCCGGAACCCGGAAGAAAGGGCCCGCAGGGGCCGACCAGGCCACCCCGTGCCCGACCTGCAAGCACAGGCTGGCCCCTCGGGGTCCCTGCAAATTGGCCCTATCGGCTTCTCAGCTCACCTCCGAGCTACCGCTGGACCAAGATACCTCGGCCTTCTCGTTTGTTCCCGAGCTCTCCCGCCGAGACCATCTTCCTCGGTCCCTCTGACCGAGCAACTCCACCACTCACAGGCGTAACCGTCGCTCCGCAAATCTCGCCGTGCGCAGATTCTCTGCCAGCAACATCCCACGTTCCACGCCATCACGATCCCCATTAATGGGCGATCCGCTCTTTACGCGGGCATGACGTCGGGAGCGTAACCGACGGCGAGATTCTCGTGCCTTCTAATGCGTGCTGCCGCCACTATAAAAACCCATCACAGAGGGGTCAAGTAAGCCATTTTTTACACTTTTATGCCGTTACCCTGCTCGGATTTCCCCTCTAACTTGAGCGTCGGAGGGTCCTCGGTGGTACCAAACCATCCCGGGACTTCATTGCAGGTACTCGGCAACAGCTTCCTCACCACACCTCTTTCTCCAAAAACCCATTGAGACCCACACGCAACGAAGGATAATCAGTCAAGTTCATCGCGAGGTCACGGAAGACAACATCTGACGGATGCCCGAAAAGGAGCTCCATTAGGATGATTAGTTGACATCATGTAAATAGATTGCTTTCAATCACATCATGACCTCTTTAATCATTATCAATATGCTAAAACTATGATCTATAATAACACTTAACGTAAACCTTACGATATGCACTATATTCACACAAGAAGGTTGAATTTGGACGGGAAATCCTGATTATTTTTTTAATAGGGTCAGGCTTAACAGGTATTGTTTAAGTCAATCTGATCCTATTTCGTTTGACCCTGCAAAACGAAATGTTTTGGGCTATAGAGACTAATTGTTTAAAAACAGCTACAAAAACGGTGAACCTTTTCAACCGCCATTCATAAATCATTAATAACCGTTTACATGCAGGTTGTGCTTGGTATATGGAATAGAAGATTACCAGGGATCCCCGTATTTCCCGGGTATCTAATTCCAAGGAATCTTACATTGGCGTGCTTGGTATATTTTAATCATTCCCGGTAATATATATGTGCAACTGTTGGCGAGGCTGAAGGAGAGTCGGTGAATGCCGGCGACGAACGATCGGCGGCGGGTCAGCGAGCGGCCGGCGTGTTAGCAGACGCTAGTACTCGTATCGCTAACTTGCGGCCAAGACGGAAAATAAAACAAAATTTTAAGAACAAGAGAACCAACTTCTACGATCTAGAATCGATACAAAGTAGGAAACTATGAAGGAGTTTAACCACTCGGTCAGCATTGGCTACTTTTATAGTCGTGTCCTTCGTCTTCTATTCGACTTCTTTAGCTCTTAGGTCCACTGGGAACGAGCTTGGGAGTCGGTCTTTCGCGTCGAAGACGATCCACCCGAGAGAACCCTAGCTAAGGCTCCAGTTTCACACTAAAAAGTTAAGTGAAGCAACTAGTGAACAAAACTTGCTAAGAATTGATTACTAGAAATGTAGTAATGGTTATATCTAAATTTTCTCTCTTTTTCTTTTTCCTTTCTCAATTTTGAAAACTCAAGAGAAGGGAGAAAGAAGATAAGCAAGCTGAAAGTGTTTGTTATCACCACCGCTGGGTTTTACGAGCATCAAGCATGCCAATTTTTAAAAATTAGGGATGCTAATCAACACTAACCGAGATTTTAAACTAGATGATTAGGATTTAACTATGATATCATAAAAACTAGCTAAGAGAAAGGTGGATACAACCTTTGTAGACCGTGTCATTTTCTTCTAAAGCTCCGGGTTGTAGTCCACGCGACTCCACTAGGCTCGACTTGAAGGTTGAATGAACTTGTTTCAATGACTTTCGTGCCGAAGATGATCCACCCGAACTCCACTAATCCAAGCAACCTCTTCGCTAAACTCTTTAGTGAAGTAAACACACTACACCAAAGTGCTAATCTAGTGTAGGATGGCGAAGTAGGGATTTTGTTTGCTCACTGAGGTTCTCACAAGCTCAAGGTTTCACAACTCATGTGAGAGATTGAGCTTGGATGAGGAGGTGAAGAAAATAGAGAGAGCGAGAGAGTAAGGAGCTCAAGTGAGGAAAAATAACTCAAGTGAAGAATGAAGTGTAGAATGGCTCTTCTTTAGCTCACCCATTATTGAAGCATACAATTTTTGTCACGCCCCGCTTGCCAGTGTATGGGTAAGGAGACACGACGAGGCCCGCTACGTATTTACTCAGAAGCAAACACGCTAAGCGTAATTAAGCAATATAATAAAGTACACAAGAAAAAAATGACAAGAGATGTAAATGAACAGCAACTTTTATTGATTAAACATTTCTTTACAATACAGCTGAAAATGTAAATACAAGAATGGAAAGCAATGCCTAAACAATGGCATGAACTGAAAGTAAAGTGAAAATAAGTAAAGCCTAATGATCGTACTGCTCAGTGGTCTGCTCCAAGTGCTCCTGGCTGGTCTCGAACTCCTCAGAATCGGGTCCTCCTGACAACATTCCAAAGAAAGAAGAGAAATAGGAATGTCATCAGCGAACAATCGCTCGGTAAGTCCCAAAGGAAGGTAGAAATAGAATAGACAGATATAAGAATATAACTGGTATAATATTTGATTGTTATGCTAATGCAGTTGTTTGTAGTTTGGTACAGAATATGCCAGTGTATACGAAAGGGGTCCAACTTACACTGTGGACTTTGGTAACCCGTAGTATAAGGCTCCGTCAATAAAACCATGAAACAACGGCAATGGATGTATAGATACGTCTTTTAATGACCATCTCGTGCTACCTTTAACACATTCCGTGCCAGTCTACCCCTTTAAACCCCCGTAATGTCTTTTGTATTGATGTACATTGTTTTGTTTAATAGATGTACGACTTGCTGAAACCATGATATCATGTAAACGGAATGGATATAAATGGATAGTCATGTAATCAGAGTATATCCATAGTTCGGTTCAGTCGAGTCATGTTTATGTTGATATAGATTGAATTCTGGTATAAATGGATTCATGTTGAATATGTGTTATACTTGAATCATATTCAAGGATAGATCGATCAATTCATATTAGACCGAGACTTTGTCTGAGTCAGACACTTTAAAACGAATTGAAGTCCTGAATTAGTTTTGGAGTTATCAGTAACTGCTGCACATGGACGACAGGATTTGTGTCTTTTTCCAAGACAATTACCGTATTGATAACACCGTTTTTAGGTTATCTACCTTAGATAGGCAAGCACCCAAATTCTCCAGCTCCGTGAGGCTCAAGAGAACTGGTCCCGCTTAAACTTATGTTTACTAGGGTCCTTATTGTAAATTAGTATAACTTGATGGGGTTTTATGAAAAATAGTTTGATATATTTTCAAAATAAACCTCAAGTATTTATTTATCGTTTTTAGGTTTTCATAGTTGTAATTTTTATAAAATGAAATATTCTGGCGGATGTAAACCTAACTTTGAATAGTATATGATATTTTCTTGTAATTTGACTTGTATTGAAATGTGATGATATTTTCATGATATTTTGTGATTCTTTTCTTTTGATTAAAAAACATGGAATATATATTATATTTAAAATAGATATTTTGATAATATATATATATAATTATAAAAAATAGAATTTATTTATTAAATAGAAATCATGTTTTCTTAAAAATTGTAATAAAAATTCTATCGAGATCGAATGCTCCGTAAGGAGGTCTGCATCTCGCTCTACTAGTCCTGAGGACGTGCGATAACCCGCACCATCGCGATCGGGTTCCCCAAAATGGATTGTAGAGGTTTATTTGTAAGGAATTAATTAAAACAATTTTAAAAATACGGGTTTTGATAGTTTAAGGTATTTTAATGTAAATTGTGTTTTGTCTCACAAAAATTGTTACAAAAGCCATCATGCTATGTAAAGATGAGTGTTGTGATGAGGTAGGTCATTAACTCATGAGTTTTCTAAAGGTAATATGAGCCAAACTATGAAGTAATGTCGTATGTAAATTAGATGGTATTTTACCGTAAAAGTTAAGTAAAAGTTGTTTAACATTATATTTTGAATTGAAAATTGTTGTAGATGTTGTTTTATGTTTATTAAACAAGATATAAAAAGATGGTTATTATATGATTAAGAAAAATTGAGTTTTTAAAGAAATTAGAATCGGAAGTCGGATTAACTCCGCTTCCGACGAGTTTTGAAAAGAGAAGCCTTTTTAATAGAAAGAGAGGAGGGGTGTCACGCCCCACTTTCCAAAATACGGAATACGAGGGGTGACAAGGCCATCCATGCTCCTACGTCGAGGAAATATCTTGTCGTAGCCACACTTCGGCTTTTAGCATTTCGTAGTAATTATTAAACATAGCACAGGTAATGAGAAATGCAGTCACTACCTCTATTAAAACAGATACAAAACTAACCAGTTAGAAATCAAGGGAAAGATAGCGCTGGTGTCGCTGATTTAGATGTCCGCAATATCCTCGAGGTACGACAGATCCTGATCCGAGCTAAGTCCACTTCTCACTCTGAGCATGCATACTCAGGTCGTCAGAGCGACACAATAGCAATATATACATATATAATGCGCACTGATGATAAACATGAAGCAGTAAATATAGAACAATGACGCGGGCATAAAATAACCGGTACAGGTAATGATAAAGCAAGTATATCAGATCAGTAACGATGCAATGTCCATGTCACTAAAGCTATCGGTCTCTAAGTCTCAATGTCCAGGTCGCTAGACCTATCGTCAGCCCAAATGTGAGCATCAACCACCCCAGGAGTATCCCAAACCCATGGTAGGCCTCAGGGGCAAGGGAACACGGGCCCGAATCACGCTCGCTAATAATCAGTAATACCATCCATACGACTCCCGAAATCGCTGTATTTGCCGGCAGTGGGACTCCTGAGATTCCGTTGATCAAACTCACACACAAAATACCCCACACCCCATAGTCTACATCAGCCACCGACAAGAAATCCAAATACTAGTCGCTCCATGACAAGTCTACAAGAGAACTGGAGACGGGGTCTCCATCAAGCATGTCTCGACTGGTATCCAAGATAAATAGACAGTGATCGATATCTTACCTATGACACTAATATAAGTGCTTCCATAACCGTCCCATTCTAGTTATAGTTACACTTACATATGTTATATAGCCATCGACAATACAATAACTAATTGGTTCCGCTGATTGTGTACAAGTACGTGTCACTTCACTTATTCATTCACGCGTTTACACTGACGTACTTGCCACAATCCAATCACTAATATTATCATTTGGTAATGTAACACGGTTACTAGGTTATCAATATTTATAACCACTATTCAAATGAGGATATAACCGCTACATGATATGATGAGAATGCAATTAATTATGATACGAATAAAATATGTGTCATACCACTTGTAAAATTTACTATAAATCACACATACAAAACTAAGCAAAACAATATAAAAGGGGTAAGCAGTATATTTAATTATATGTACATCAAAATTAGTTTCGCATCAATTGGGTTTCAGGTTCGCTAGTTATGGTTATTTCATTTTAAGTGTTTACTGCTGGAAATCCAATTTCTGAACTGGATATCCGTTTCGTAACACGCTTTACTCCCAGTTGGGAGCATAATTAGGCGACGCTACAGTTAGATAATATTTAGATTTATCAGTTATATTTGTAATGCATCAGATGGATCAATGATATGCGCTGTACTCAGTGAGATATACACTGTCTAATGTTGAGATATACATTCTGTTTCTACATGAAACTGCAGAACACAACGACGGTTTAAAAGATCTCATAAATATCAAACGATACTGGAATGTAACGAGACCAGCACCGTTAGAAATCTAATTTGATTATATACGCTTCTATGTATGGTTCCACATACTTGCGCACCTAAACAGAGAGAAACATGCGTTCCAAAATGGGTAAAGGTAAAGATCCTTGTTCTGGACAGCAGTCCAAAGCCTCGAATCACCACAGTTTTCGTTGCTATAACTTAATAAAATTCATAGATCAACTATGGGATACTGTAGGTTTATCTACTGACTTCAATACGAGCCCCAAAACATTAAGTTGCGAGTTGTATTCAATTTAATATAGATTTTAGAACATGGCATGAGCGGTGAATTCCAGATTCGACGTCGCCTTTTGGGGGCATCGTTACATTATATAAACTTAACTATTTGCAACCCAAATTCCTACATGATGTTCTTTATTGGCAAAGGGATCTATCTATAACCACTTCCGCCATTTTAACATGATCTTTTGCCTAGGGTTCGCATCGAACATCTAAGTTAAGTATAAGATTAGTGATCGAACGTTCGTTTTCTTTAACTAAACCAACACAGTTTGGTTTTACGATTCCCATATGACGTTATCACTAGGTTTTAGACTCGTATGGCTCTCAACTCAAACGACTATTTGTTACGGAGTATTTTGAAAAACACTAAGGAAATGTCCGATGTAAAATAACTGTATATGTTAATATGTATATTCTTCACATAGCATGTAAGCAAGTGAGGACACTTGCCTGGCGACGATATCTTGACGATGGCGATGGATGGAATGGCCAAGAGAACGGCACAGTCATGGCATGATCACAGCGATAGCAACGGCGATCTCGGGTGTGCAAAGGAGGTGGTGAAGGCTTAGGTCTGGCTCTGGACAGCGGGGAGCTTGATGCGAGTGTAGTGGCGATGACGGCGAGTGGCTGAGACGACGGTCGAGGGGCTGAGACGATCCAGAGAAGCCCTGACAAAGAGTGGTAAAGGTCAGGGGTGATGGGTTGCTTGTCGAGATGGTGTGCGTCGAGGAAGGTGGCAACGGTGGTTAGGGTTCGTCGGCGATGTTGGGTGCAGTGTGGTCGCCGGCGATAGGAGGAGGAGCATGGTTGTGAGAGGAGGGGAAGCTTGATGGAGTTGATGAAGTGGGGCTTGGTGCAGTGGGGGTTGCGGCGACGAGGTCGGCGGAGGAGGAAGCGATGGTGATGGTGGTGGTGGTGTTGTGTTGGTGACGAGGAGGAGATCGGCGGCGTTGTTGGAGGTCGGCGGTGGAGTCCCTCGCGGCCGGAGGAGGAGACAAGGGTGCAGTGGGCGGCTTGAGCTCGTTGGCTGGGCTAGGCGATGGAGGGCTAAGGCAGCGGTGCAGATGGAGGAGAGGAGCTCGGGCTGGAAGCGGCGAAGGCGAAGAGAAGAAGGAGGAGTGGGGCTCGATTGGGTGGTCGGTGGAGGTGCTCGGGAGGAGAGGAATGAGGAGAAGAGGATGAGAGGCAGCTAGGGTTTGTGTGGGAGAGATCGCGAGATGGTCGCGGTGATCGTAGGTGGTTGGCGAGGGAGATTGTCACTCCCCGCTTCTCGGTGTACGGGGAGGGGACATGACGGGCCCGCTACATATTTACTCAGAAGTAAACACGCTAAGCGTATCTAAGTAATATAAAGTAAATATACACAAGAAGACAAGACAAGGGATATAAATGAACAACAAATTTATTTATTAAACAATCTTTTACTGGTACAACTGGAAATGTAAATACAAGGATGGAAAGCAATGCTTAAACAATGGCATGAACTGAAAAGTAAAGTATGTACAAATAAGGTCAATGCTCAGGGTCTTCTATGAACTGCTCCAAGTGCTCTTGGCTGGTCTCGAACTCCTCAGAATCAGGTCATCCTGACAACATTCTAAAGAAGAAGAGAAATAGAAATATCGTCAGCGAACAATCCCTCGGTAAGTTCCAAAGAAAGAAGGAGAAGAATAGACAGAGAATAGAACAGGTGAAGTAGATATATTATATTTGTTATACTAACGTAGTTGGTGTAACTTGGTACAGAATATGCCAGTGTATACGAGAGGAGTCCAACTTACACCGTGGACTTTGGTAACTCGTAGTATAAGGCTCCGTCGAAAATACCACGGAACAACGGTATGGATGTAATTACGTCTTTTAGTGACCATCTCGTGCCACCTTTAACATGTTTCGTACCAGTCTACCCCTTTATAAACCCCGTAGTGTATTTTGTATTGTTTTGAATTGTTTGTGCTGATTCTATTGTATTATATTGTCTTGTAGTAAATGGAAGACTTGCCGAAACCATGATATCAGTAAACGGAATGGATATAAATAGATAGTCATGTAATTAGAGTATATCCATGGTTCGGTTCAGTCATGTTCATGTTGTTATAGATTGTATTCTGGCATTCATGGATTCTTATTGAAATGGAGTTATACTTGAATCGAATTCAAGTCAGATTGATTTCAGATGTGACCATGACTCGAACTGAGTCAGACTTTTAAATAGAATTGAAGTCCTGATTGTTTTGATGTTATCGGTAACTGCTGCACATGGACGACAAGATTTGTATCTTTTTCCAAGTCAATTACCGTGTTGATAACACCATTGTTAGGTTGTCTACCTTAGATAGGCAAGCACCCATATTCTCTGGCTCCTTGAGGCTCAAGAGAACTGGTCCCGCTTAAACCTATATTTACTAGGGTCCTTATTGTAATTTAGTATAACTTGAGGGGATTTTATGTAAAAATAATTTTGATATAATTTCAAAATGCATCTCAAGTATTTAATTATTGTCTTTAGGGTTTTCATAAATGTATATTTTTTAAAAGTGAAATTTTCTAGTGAGTAGAACCTAGTTTTCTTTGTATATGGTATTTTAATGAAATATTGATATTGTGTTGAATTGTCATGGTAGATTCATGAAATTTGTGATTGCTTTGATTTAGAAAACATGGAATATTTGTATAATATATTTAAAATAGATCTTTTGATGATATTTATATGTATATATATATATAATAAAATAAATTTTATTTATTTTGCAGAAATCTCATTTTCTTAAAAATTGCATTAAAATTCCATCGAGATCGAATGCTCCTTGCGGAGGTCTGCATCTTACTCTACTAGGCTCGAGGATGTGCGATAACCAGCACCATCCCGATCAGGATTCCCCAAAATGGGTTGTAGAGGCGCAATTGCACGGAATTATATAACACACTTTTTAAAGAAAACGGTTTTTGAATATTTAAGGTATTTATTCGTAAAATCGTATTTTCCTATAAACTAGAGTCCCAAAATTCATCGTGCAATGTCAAGGATGAGTGATGTGATGAGGTTGGTCATTACCTCGTGAGTTATCTAAAGGTAATACAAGAAATATGTTGAATTGTGTCGAAAATAAAGTATGTGGTATTTAATCGTAAAAATACGATAAAAGTTGCATAATATATTATTTTGAGATGAAACTTATTCTAATATGTTTGTTTATTATTTCTAAACAATATATTAAAAATTGGTAGGTTTGTTATTAAGAAAGAGTTGGATTTTAGAGAAAAGCGAATCGGAAGTCGGAATAACTCCGCTTCCGACGAGTTTTGAAAAGTGAAAATTTTAGATTAGAGACTGAGAAGGGAAGATGGGACTTACTGATTGATTAAAAAGAGGAGAGATAGAGAAAGTTATTGGAACCGTCGGGGCGTCGTTTCGTCGCCGGAATCTCTTTGAAACGTCGTCGGAACTTCGCCCTTTGCTAACTCCACTTGCACAACTTAGGACTTGGAAATTTTATAGAGTTTTTATAATGAAATTCTGAGTGAGGAGGGGTGAAATATAGTGTGGTATTTATAGGGAAAATTAAGATTTAGGGTAATGAAAAATGGAATTAAAATGTGCATTAAAGAGAGGAATTATCATTCTCTGGATGTTTTCAGAGTAAACAAATAGTATGGAGGTAGTAGGGTAGGCGAAGGGGTGCTAGGGTAAAATTTTTAGAGCAACAGGCGCCGGGCCCAAGATGAATCTCGCCGGCCAACTTGGCATGGTTGGGTCTTGGATTCTTTCCACGTGTCCCTATCGCTTCAACCAGCCTATTGCACATATTTGTTTAATCTGTGACTTTTTATTTTATGTGTAGTACACGTGTAAACCTTTGGGCTTCTAAAATATTAAAAGAAAAATCAATTAAAAATATATGTGGTTGGGGGGATTCGATCACAGGGGCTATGTCACAGCAGTGCAAGGCTATACCAATGAGCTACAAGTGTTTCTTGCTGTTCAAAAGCAAAACAAATTTATAACTTCTCAGGCTTAGGTATTCCTTTCTGTATTTTGGAAAAATTCTGTACAGAAAGTTTAGGGTTGTTACAGAAATGGAGGAGCTCGTCGTGGGTGAGCGTGGGTCGTTGTCACGCACCGCTTCCCGGTGTACGGGCAGAGAACGCAACGAGGCCGCTACGTATTTACTCAGAAGTAAATACGCTAAGCGTAACTAAGCAATATAAAAGAAATATACACAAGAAACAAATGTAATGAACAGCAACTTTATTTATTAACATTCTTTTGTACAATGCATGGAAAAGTAAATACATCTGAATGAAAGCAATGCCTAAACAGTGGCATAACAGAAATGGAAAGTACTGAAATGAAATGTGTACAATGAATCTAAAGCTTTGGGTCATAGGCTAGCTGATCCAAGTCCTCGCTGATAGGCTCGATCTCCTGAAGGTCTGAATCACCTGACAACATTCCAAAGAAAAAAGATAAGGAATGTCGTCAGCGAACAATCGCTCGGTAAGTCCCAAACATAAGGGAGAAGTAGAATAGATAGAGAGAGAGTATAACTTTTAAAGTTATATTATATTGTTAACGCTGTTGTTTGTAGCTTGGTACAGAAGGATGTCAGTGTATACGAGAGGAGTCTCAGTAGACCAGAGATTAAGGTGAACGGAATGTACAAGGAACCGTTTATGCCACGATACAACAGCAACGAAATACAAGTTAGATGTCTTAAATCTTGCAATCTCGTGCCACTTCTAATACCTTCCGTACCAATCTACCCTTTAAACCCCGCGATATCTTGATTATATTGTTTGTATTGTATTGCTTTGTAATTGAATTGTATAGATGGATGACTTGCCGAAACCATGATATCACTAAATGGATGTAACTGGAGAATCATATAGATGGAAGTATATCCATGGTTCGGTTCCGTCAATACAGATTGAATAGATTGAACAGATTATATGAATTCATATTGAATTATAGTATTATAGATTGTACTTGAATCATATTCAAGTAAGATTATTTATAATGAGACTCAGTCTGAGTCAGACAATTAGAAAAGAAATTGAAATCCTGAATTAAGTTTTGATGTTATCGGTAACCGCTGCACATGAGCGGCAGTATTTATGTCTTTTTCAAAGACGATTACCGTGTTGATAATACCGTATGTTAAGTTGTCTACCTTAAATAGGCAAGCACCCATATCTCCGGCTCCCTGAGGCTTAAGAGACTGGTCCCGTTTAAACCTATATTTACTAGGGTCCTTATTGTAATTTATAAAACTTGAGAAGGTTTTATGTAAAAATAATTTTGTATAATTTTCAAAATATATCTCAAGTATTTAATTATCGTCTTTATGTTTTTCATAGATGTAGATTTTATATATATGACATTTCTAGTGAATAAGACCTATTTTTCATAATATATAGTATTTAATTGTAAAGTATTGAACTTGTATGGAATTGCATGGTATTTTCATGTAAAGTGATTCTTTTTTATTTAGAAAAGTTGGAATATTTATACTATATCAAAATTAGATATTTTGATGGTACATATATATATATATATAATAATTACAAATTATTATTTTTCTAGAAATCTCATTTTTTAAAGATATTTGTATTTCTAAATCTTTCGAGACCGAATGCTCCTTGCGGAGGTCTGCATCTCGCACTACTAAGCCCGAGAATGTGCGATAATTCACACCATCCTTAACGGGTTCCCCAAATTGGGTTGTAGCGGCGCTTTGCAAAGATTTGTTTAAAATACATAATCCTGTAGAAAAAGGTTTTAATAGTAAAAAGTATTTATGTGTAAAATTGTATTTTCCTGTATTCTATATTCCCGAAAAACATCGTGATATGTTGCATATGAGTGTTGTGAGGAGGTAGGTCATTATCTCATGATCTATTTCAAGATATAGCAAGAAATATGATGTTTAATGTCAAAACTAAACTATATGGTATTTTATTGAAAAAGTACGATAAAAATTACAATATGAAATATTTTGCTATGAAACTTATTCATGATATTTTATTAATATTTAATAGTCAATATGTGAGGGTTTGGTATGTTGTATTTAAGAAAATTGAAACTTTTTAAAGAAAACCGAATCGAATGTCGGATTAACTCCGCTTCCGTCGGATTTTAGAAATACAAGTTTTTAGAGTAGACAAGAGAAGAGGGAAGAGGGACTTACTGGAATTTAGCGTAAAAAAGAGGAAGTAGGAGTGGAAGTAAGTTCGGGTGTGTCGTTTCGTCGCTGGGAACTCCTAGGGTCATCGTTGGAAGTTCGCCGGAACTTCGCCCTTCGCTAACTCCACTTGTACACAAATGTTTTAGGGATTTTTCTTGAGAGTTTGGACAGAGTTTGTGAGTGAGGGGGTGTGATTTGGAGTGGTATTTATAGGGTAATCTAGGGTTTAGGGTAGATGAAAGGTTGTATGAAAATTGTATTAAAAATTGTATTTAAAATAGAGTAAATAGGTGTTTTTATTGACTCTGTAAATGTGCAGGGTATTTAAAGTGTACAGGGTTAGGGGGGAGATCAAAAGACACAAATTTCCAGAAGAAAACTCGAATTTTGCTCCGAGTCGGCCGGCGGCGCCGGCCGATCCCACCGAGTCGCTGGGCCGATTCAGGTGAGTCGGGCTGAGTCTTGTCGTCATGTGTCCATCGCCGCTTGGTCTACCCCCTGGGCCAGTTTGTTTTATATGTGACTTTTGGTTTTTACGAGTTATGCACGTGTAGGCTCTTGGGTTTCTAAAAATTTAAAAGAAAACAATATAAAAAATAATGTGGCTAATGGGTTTTGAACTCTGGTGCTTTGGTCCAGCAGTGCAAGGTCTTACCAATGAGCTACAAGCTCCTTCTTGCTATTAAAAAGCAAAACAAATATTTATAGTACTTACAGGAAATGTAAATATCCCAAATATACATTAACTTTTAAACAAATTTTTGTACACTAAAATTGGAATTGTTACAGTCTACCCTCCTTACAAAAAGTTCGTCCTCGAAATTTACAATTTATTTTAAGAACTAATTTACAAATAAGTGAGGATATCTTGCACGCATCTCATCTTCCCTTTCCCAAGTCAATTCTTCTGGAGTGTCTTTTCTCCACATCACTCGAACCAAGTTGACTTCCTTGTTCCAAAGTGACTTCACTTTTCTATCCAGGATCTCAACAGGTTGTTGCTCACAAGATAAGTCGGGCTGTACAGTGAGATCGGAATGATCGAGAATATGGCTGGGGTCACTCACATACCTTCTGAGTTGGGATATGTGGAACAATGTGCACTCCTTCCAATGAAGGTGAAAGTGCCAAGCGGTATGCCACTTCACCGACTCGTTCGAGTGTGTCGAACGGTCCAATGTATCTCGGACTTAGTTTACATCGTCTTCCAAATCGAATTACTCTACGGTTCTGAGATATATTTAAAAATACGTGATCTCCTGGCTGGAACTCCAAGTGACGTTGCTTTGCATTAGCCTAGTACTTCTATCGATCTTGGGTTATGCGCATTATTTTTCTTATAGTATGAACTACATCAACAGTTGCTACTATCGTCTCAGGTACAAGAAGTTCTCTGTTTCCGATGTTGTCCCAATTTAATAGAGATCGACACTTCCTTCCATAAAGCGCTGCAAAAGGTGCCATTCCAATGCTTGCTTGGTAGCTGTTGTTGTACGAAAACTCCACAAGATATAGGTGATCTTCCCACGATCCTCCAAAGTCTAACATACATACTCTGAGCATATCTTCCAAAATCTGAATAGTTCGCTCAGACTGACCATCGGTTTATGGATGATAAGCTGTGCTGAAGTTCACACTTGTTCCCAAGCTTGCTTGCAGACTCTGCCAAAATTGCGATCGGAACCTGGTGTCACGATCGAAGACAATGCAGACCGGTACTCCATAAAGTCTCACAATTTCCTGTATGAGTTCATGGGTATCAGAGATAGTACATATTTAAAGAGTTTAAATCTTACTTAGATTCTTACCTCCATGTACTTCCTTGCTAATATCTCAGTTGATTGGCCAACTCGAAATGGGATGAAGTGAGTCGACTTTGTGAGTCGATCCACAATAACCCATACTGCATCGTTACCCTTTGTGCTGTGAGGAAGTGCAGTCACAAAATCCATTGTGATGTGTTGCCACTTCCATTCTGGGATAGGTAACGGTTGAAGTAATCTAGCTGTCCTGTGATGTTCAGCCTTTACTTGCTGACACACCAAGCATTTAGTGACGCTTCTGGCTACTTCACGCTTCATTCCATGCCACCAGTAATTCTGACGTAGATCTTTGTACATCTTTGTACCTCCAGGGTGTACTGAGTAGGGAGAGCTGTGAGCTTCTTTCATTAACTCTTCCCGAACAGAACCTTTTGGTACACATAATCTGCTGCCGTACCTCAAAGATCCGTCTTCATGAATGGTGAAGTCTGTTCTGAGTCCATTCTTTATTTTTCCTCTGATCTTTTGCAACTTAGCATCACTTGCTTGAGTTGCTTTGATCTGATTGACAATGGTAGATTGAACTTGTAAATTCATCAAGCTCGAAGCGTTACCTGGCATGACAACCTCAATCTCCATCTGATGCAAGTCTTGTTGAAACTGAGCGGTGAGATTCATTGCTAATGGTTGGCGACTAAGGGCATCACGTACCACATTCACCTTCCCTGGGTGATATTGCAGGTTGATGTCAAAGTCCGCCATGAGTTCTTATTAGATATGTATACCCTAGAGGCCATTATTGTATAGTACTAGTTTGTATAATACATTTTGGAAGCTTGGGATATATATATACGGTTTTACGACAGTCTTTCTCGATATACAAGTATGCTACTTGGTTTGTTTCTATCTTAATATGTGTATATGTTTCTTTTAACATATCGCTAAAACATATTGATATAGCCCTTAGGATCTTTGCTTGACTACCGGCGTTGTGATGGCGATCACACTCGTGGGGGCTGGGTAGTCTATAAGCACATCCTTATTCTGGTCCCTAGTCATAGGATTATCGAGACAGGGTATCGATACTCCAGAGTAGACTGGTGCATACGCTTCTCTTCCCAGCAGGGGAGATGGTCTGTCCCACAGCCATCAGTACGTCGTACTGGAGATAGTATGCAGGTGCTCGTTAGGTTACGAGTACTGATCAGTCGAAAATATTGTATATTTTAGCCGGCAATTTCCTTAACATTTGCATACATTTAGAAGTGTTCGGCATTCATATTCTACATATTAGCAAATCTGTCACAAAATATGAGATTGCATGTGTTAGACTTTTAAACCGACACTTTTAAGGAAATTAACCGCATTTCATGGCATCGCATCATTTCTGTATTTGCGCAACACTTGTCTTGAGTCTGTGCAGGAAAATACGGAAGAAAAACCAAAGAGCTGATCAACATTACGCCAATTCAATCATTTCAGATCTGGTAGCAATTCAGAAGGAATTAGATAATTCTATATATCATATAAAGGCCCATACAACAGCCCAAGACCACACCAGAGAGCCCAAGCCCCAACTCACCAAGTTAGCCGCGGAACCGCGGCAGGAGATGGCTTGAGCCGCGGTTCCGCGCCTCTATTGCCACGTCAGCATGGAATTTTCAGTGCAGAATCTCTTTCTCTGGGCCCACATTGCTTTATGATATGTAAAGTTCCAGAATACCCTCGAAGCTACTGCCAGATCAGCGAAGAAAATTAAGGAAGGCTAATCCTAATTAAGCTCCTAATTAATCCTCTTCTAGAAGCTCCTCCTAACTAATCACATCTAGAAGCTTCTCCCCTAACTAACTTTTGGAGGGAAATTTGAATTTCTTCAACAAACTTTAGGAGGGAAACTTAGAATTTGAAATCCTAGATCTAGGGTTTGGTTATCTATAAATAGGAGCCTAGATCTAAGGGTTGAGGTTAATCTTCATTAGTTGTTAATTCTAATTCTACACCATTTTCTTCCACAAGTCGAGTGACAAGGCTTGTGCGAAACCCTAACCCTAATTCCACTCCAAATTCAAGATCTTGAGTACCAAATCAAGCGAGAAGCCTTCAACCTTTTAGGAGCCGAGCCGATCTTCAATCGGGCAAGTGATCCAAGCCGATCCGCGATCCACGGAGACGAGCGAAGCCAAGTCGACGATCAAGTTCTTCCTCTTGTAGTTCTTGAGCGAATGTAACTAAATTGTTGATATAAATAAAAGGTGAATTTCTTTAATCTTGCTTTCTTTTAATTCTTGCATCATGATTAGATCTCAATTTGTAATTGTTGCTCTTGTTGTGATGTTTGAGTAAAACTCCGCTCGTGAAGGAGTCGAGACGATTGTAGAATGATGATGTAACAAATCTTAAATACTATTTTTAAGTCCTACGAGTTTTGTAAACCCTAGCAAGTTCAAGAATCGATGACCTAGTTTCGTAGCGATGCTTTCTTGATTGTGATCGCTCGAAATTAGGGATCTACGATCGTTTCTTGAATTTACTAGAGGCTAGAATATGAATGATATCAATGAAAGAACAAGAGATAAGATGAAATCCTAGTTTCACAAGAAGTCTCTAATTCTCATCGATCATCATCGATCTAGTATCAATTCATCGAAGGATAAGAATACGTAATTCTAAGATTACATCACATCTATAGATCCGATCGATTCCTACGAGCCTCATTTCGATTCTTGAGATTTGGTTTGGAAAAATCAACAAACGATCAATTCTTGATTCTATCTTTTAATGCTTTCTTAGATCTAGATTTTTCTCATTTCTTGAACTTCAACTTTAAATCTTGAATTGTTTGTTTTCTTTTCCTTAAAGTTTCAACTCACCTAAATCGAAAGACGAACGATTACACTTTCCCTGTGGACGATCCGCACTCACATACAAACTACATCCGACACCGTAGTTGATTGCGGTCAATTAATTTTTGGTTGTGATTTCTTTACAATTTTCAAACACTACACACATCAAGAATTCTATTCAATCAAATGGCGCCGTTGCCGGGGATAGTGCGCTAATTGTTCGTATTTTTGAAATTTGAGTTGAAAATTTTATTCCATCTAAATTTTGTGATCAAAATTCGTGCAAACACTAATACGTGTGTTGTGATTTGATTGCGAGGAAATCTGGAATTATTGGAGCTGTGGAAAAAAATTTCTGAAACATCCAGAGAGCTGTGTAGGTGAACAGGAGCTTGTGCACAAATTTCTGTGCACTGATCCCAACATACCACCGCCCTTCCGCGGCAGAAACCCCTCATCCGCGGCGGTTCCGCTCCTATGTGGACTGTTCACTGCACCAATTTTGCTCAGTAACTCCCTCACTTTCTTATCTCTTACCTCATCTGCTCCAATTGACAATTTACTGCAGGTTTCTTTGCAAATAAATAAATCGCTGCGCCGCAAAGCAAAATAAAATTTGTGCGTGTTTTGATTCTCTTGGTTGTTTGCATATTAATACGGAAATTAAGGGACACGACCAAATTCAAATTAGGTGGGGATTTCATTACCCTTCCTAGGCCCCAAAAATCGCAAAACTTGCATCCTCATTTACCCTCATTAATTAAAAGAAATCTAGAGATGACTCTAAGGACCATCGCGCTCAATTAGGACAAGAGAAGGCCGTGGGTAATTCATTGCTTATCCGAGTTTTCTTGTGGTGCCTAAGGCGAGTGTGTCTAAGGCTAGTGGTTTTTAATTAGGCCCACTACTTACGTAGTGGAGTACCTTCCCACTTACCTGGCACTTATCCGGCCACAGGGAGACAAAGAGGCAGTGGAGGATTTATCCTGCGACTTGTCTTTTGGCAGTTAGGAGCGGTCTAGAGTTTGACCTAGGTGACCACTAGATTCTAGGGTTTGTGTGTTGCATTTGTTTTGTTGCATCATATTTTTCAAAAATCCGTATCTTTTCAAAACAAACACCAACACTTCATTTCCTCTAATTATACCAACGCTGCCACTTGTGCTACAACCATTTAGCACAATGTTAGGCTGGACACGGGATTCCATTTCCCGTCTTGTCCGCGTTTCTTTTATCGACCCCAGAGTCGGTAATTCTTCGTCTTCTCCCCCACCACCCACCACAACCGCGATGGACCCAAATCCATCAAACTTTAACACTACTCTGCCACCGCCCGCAGGTGCGCAGAATCTTCCACGCATTTCTCTCCAAGAGAGATGCTATCCTACACGTGTTACCCTTCCCACCTGTCTTTCTATACCACCTGCCATCGGGGAAAATTTTGAAATCAACCCCCAATTCATCAAACTATTACCCAAATTTCACGGTCTTGATTCTGAAAACGCATACATGTTTATTTCCAAATTTGAAAACGTATGTGCTTTGATGGGGAATTCACAACTGTCTGTGGATGCTCTGCGTTTACGTCTTCTCCCATTCACTTTGTGCGATTTAGTCGAGAAGTGGCTTTACATCACACCCGCACATTCTATTTCAACATGGGACGAATTCGTTGCAGCATTCCTTAAGAAATTTTATCCTAATCACAAGACCGTCCGTGTTCGGAGCGAAATCTCTAAATTTACCCAACTTCCCAATGAACCATTTTGGAAATGCTTTGAACGATTCAAGGATCTTCTCATCCAATGCCCTCATCACGGAATCCCCAGATGGGATTTGTGTCGAATTATCTATGAGGGTATTGATCTCACTACTAGACAGATGCTTGAAACCATGTGTCATTGCCAATTCCTATCTAAAGATGATGGTGAAGCTTGGAAATACTTAGAAGATTTAGCTCAAAACACATCACAATGGGAAAGTGTTAGACCACCACCACCTAGGAAAGATGTCAATCAGCTCGATGTTTCCATCACCATGAAAGCCGAAATGGCCGCAATACAAAGGAAACTCGACGCTATAGAAAACAAAATCTCTTCAGCCTCCCTAAACCAATCCACACTTCCCAAAACCGTGTGTGGCTGCTGTTCAAACCCTTCACATTTGACGGAAGAATGTCCTTTGAATGTACCGTTTCAAGGTCACACTAATGCTGCACTTCAGCAAAGACCTGGAAACTATTCCTCTTCTTCCTCATATAATCAAGATTGGAGGAATTACCCGAACTTTGCTTGGAACCAATCACAATCTCAAAACACGGTTCCAATCCTAAACAATTTTCAAAGGGTCCCTCCACCACAACAGCAACCACCACTTCAATTGAGTCAGCACCCCTTCCAACCGCAAAATTTTCAAAATCCTGCCAACACTTTTGCACTACATGAAAACTCTTTGCAATTGGCCGGTACTAATAATATCTCTGCACTGGTGCAAACCTTGGTTACTTTCATGAAACAATCCATCCAAGAGTCGGCAAGTTTTCAATCTTCCATCGATAATATGATAAAGATCATTCTCACTCAAAATGAGAATATCAAATCAATGGAAGCACAAATTGAACGAATAACAGCCGAAATAAGTGCTAGAGAAGAAGGGAATCTTCCATCTCAACCCGTACCTGATTCTAGACCTTCACATTGCACTAATGTGGACGCTTTTACAACGTTGAGATCTGGAAGAGTGCTAGACAATCATTCAGGTGAACAAATTGATAATGATGAACTGATCATTAACACCCCGGCTTCAACTTCCACTTCCACTCACACTTCTACTTCTTACCCTATTTCGTCTAACTTACCTTCTTCTTCCGAGCCTATTCTCCGTGTTCCCAAAGGCCCGAACCCTCCACCCACCTCATCTTTTCCACCCCCACAAACTTCTCCACAAAAGTTGGACCCAACACTTATTAATAGAGCTCCATTTCCAAATAGTTTGAGGCCCAAGAAACATGATGCCCAAATGGAGAAGATTGTGGACATGTTTAAGGAAGTTAACATCAACATCCCTCTCCTAGATGCTATTCAACAAGTTCCGTCCTATGCAAAAACCCTTAAGAACTTGTGCACTAGGAAGAGGAAGACTCAAGTGCCTAAAAAAATCTTCATGTCAAGTACTGTAGACACGGCTTTTCCCCAACAATTACCACGGAAACGTAAGGACCCTGGTTGTCCTACTATTTCCATTTCTATTGGGGAGAAACACATCAACCGTGCGTTACTTGACCTTGGCGCTAGTGTTAACTTACTTCCTTACTCGGTATACGAGCAACTAGGTATCGAAGAGTTGAAGCCAACCAATTGCACTCTCCAGATGGCTGACCGATCAATCACCAAACCTAGGGGTGAACTGGAGGATGTGTTAATAAAAATCGGAGAATTTATATTCCCTGTGGATTTTATTGTAATTGATACACAGCCTGTAGCGAACCCACGGAATCAAATTCCGGTGATTTTAGGTCGCCCCTTTTTGGCCACTTCCAATGCAATAATCAACTGTCGTAACGGTTCTATGACCCTATCTTTCGGGAATAGGTCAATAGAGCTGAACATTTACAAGTTGGGAAGTGTACCCTCCGAACCTATTGCTCAGGTATGTTCTGTCGACTTAATGGATGTCGACAGCAGCGAATTTGATGATCCTCCTGTTATCGATCTTGACTCTTTTCATACGTTATTGTTTGACCCAACTATGTATCATACACATACGGACTCTTCCACTGAGATGTCCGGGTCAACAATTAACACGGATTATGAACTGTTCTTAGAGTCTGAAGATCACCCCGCACTTTGTGATGACATTATTCATCGGGGTATGATTGAAACTTTTGAGGAAATCTTCGCTGAAAAACTTGCATTTCTGAACAACACGGGTGTTGAGATGAATCATCTCCCAGTCAATGAAATTGAACCTCCACCCCTTCTTCTGAACCGTAAAAAGAATGCGAGTAATCCATCATATTCACTGCATCGTCTCTCCAAAATGAGACGCACACACATTCTATTCCACCACTTAATCTTTCCCCACTTCTTCTTCCACCAACCAGAGCACTGTATTGATAAAAATTTTGAATGGTTGGTGTTAACATTCGGTCTTTGCAAAGCTTGGCATCGACCAATGATCTTTTGACCCCCTTATATGATTTTCAAAGCTTAACATTGCATAACTCAAGTTTGGGGGGAGTATATTTTCGGGCTCTTGAAAATAAAAGTTTTACAAAATGATAAGCCAAAAATAAGTTTGGGGGAGGATCTTCACTTAAATATTTTGCCCCCACTAATAAATTCCTCCCAAGCTTACAGGTTTTTCGAGATTTAGCAGATGGCAACAGTGAGGACACTGTTGAAAACAAGTTTGGGGGAGGTTTGTGCTTATTTTCGCATCATTTGCATCATACTTTGCATAAGCACAAAACATTTTTGAAAACCTATAAAAATTTAAAAATTTTCAAAAAGATAAAAATATTTTTGTACATAAATAAGATAATAAAAGTTTAGATAGTGAAAAATTACATCCATGAGATTAGAAAATTTTAAGAAAACCAAGAAAATTAGAAGTTTTCTTATACGAACTAGTAATAAGTAGTTATGAGCCGTTGTCCCAAGGGTTAGTAAGATGAAGGTAGTCACTAATCTGAGGATAAAAATAAGTCTGAAAAATAGTTTCTATTCTGGAAGCCAAACATTTTGAGCGTTGCTACCCTGCTATTCGCACTTACACACGTCTTAAAGCCTGGGATAGTAGAGGATACCTTGAAATGCTCTTGTCTTAAAGCCAAAAGTATGAAGAAAAAAAAAATGGTGAGAAAAATGGACACTGGTTTTGTTATCACCAAGGGAAATAAAAAATATATAGCAAGGGTGCCTTTTCATCTAGTGCCCTAAGGCCAACTGGTCTGGGAGTCACTGCTATACCTAAGGTGGTGCAAGATTAGGAAAATACACCAAATAAGCAAGCACATGAGTAATCGGTCGGTTAGTACCTCAAGAAGTATTAACGGTCGCATGAAAGTGTGTGAGCTCATCGAAAAAAAAAAAATACTGAGGCTGATGGGCAAGAGTATGATAGCTTGAATTGAATTCTCCGGGTGTAGGGATGTCTTTACACACACGCAGGGTGATATGATCGGTGTTTGGAAGAAAGATAGGAATGAAGAATAAGACGATGTTTTATTGAGGGAGGACGTGATTTCTGACATCTTTTCATGACCATTAAGATAGGGCTCATGACAACCGAAAAGCTAGCTTAGTTGGAAACCCTAATTTTCAAGGCTTTTCTTTTACAATTCTTTTCTTTAAATGTAATATTCATGATCTTTCTTTTATTATTGGATTTTGTGGGTGCAATCCGCTGAAAACCCTCAGGAGACAACACTCCTCCTACTAGGGACACCTAGAGGTTTAAAGGCTTGTTGCACATGCTCAGTGCAATCGTGTTGCCTACGAAAGTGTGCTAGTTAGTTTTTCTCTTTCTTTATTTTCTCCTTCTCTTTTTAATAAAACATTCGCTCGAGACGATCGAAATTAAGTTTGGGGGTATTTGATCAGTCGAAAATATTGTATATTTTAGCCGGCAATTTCCTTAACATTTGCATACATTTAGAAGTGTTCGGCATTCATATTCTACATATTAGCAAATCTTTCACAAAATATGAGATTGCATGTGTTAGACTTTTAAACCGACACTTTTAAGGAAATTAACCGCATTTCATGGCATCGCATCATTTCTGTATTTGTGCAACACTTGTCTTGAGTCTGTACAGGAAAATACGGAAGAAAAACCAAAGAGCTGATCAACATTACGCCAATTCAATCATTTCAGATCTGGTAGCAATTCAGAAGGAATTAGATAATTCTATATATCATATAAAGGCCCATACAACAGCCCAAGACCACACCAGAGAGCCCAAGCCCCAACTCACCAAGTTAGCCGTGGAATCGCGGCAGGAGATGGCTTGAGCCGCGGTTCCGCGCCTCTATTGCCACGTCAGCATGGAATTTTCAGTGCAGAATCTCTTTCTCTGGGCCCACATTGCTTTATGATATGTAAAGTTCCAGAATACCCTCGAAGCTACTGCCAGATCAGCGAAGAAAATTAAGGAAGGCTAATCCTAATTAAGCTCCTAATTAATCCTCTTCTAGAAGCTCCTCCTAACTAATCACATCTAGAAGCTTCTCCCCTAACTAACTTTTGGAGGGAAATTTGAATTTCTTCAACAAACTTTAGGAGGGAAACTTAGAATTTGAAATCCTAGATCTAGGGTTTGGTTATCTATAAATAGGAGCCTAGATCTAAGGGTTGAGGTTAATCTTCATTAGTTGTTAATTCTAATTCTACACCATTTTCTTCCACAAGTCGAGTGACAAGGCTTGTGCGAAACCCTAACCCTAATTCCACTCCAAATTCAAGATCTTGAGTACCAAATCAAGCGAGAAGCCTTCAACCTTTTAGGAGCCGAGCCGATCTTCAATCGGGCAAGTGATCCAAGCCGATCCGCGATCCACGGAGACGAGCGAAGCCAAGTCGACGATCAAGTTCTTCCTCTTGTAGTTCTTGAGCGAATGTAACTAAATTGTTGATATAAATAAAAGGTGAATTTCTTTAATCTTGCTTTCTTTTAATTCTTGCATCATGATTAGATCTCAATTTGTAATTGTTGCTCTTGTTGTGATGTTTGAGTAAAACTCCGCTCGTGAAGGAGTCGAGACGATTGTAGAATGATGATGTAACAAATCTTAAATACTATTTTTAAGTCCTACGAGTTTTGTAAACCCTAGCAAGTTCAAGAATCGATGACCTAGTTTCGTAGCGATGCTTTCTTGATTGTGATCGCTCGAAATTAGGGATCTACGATCGTTTCTTGAATTTACTAGAGGCTAGAATATGAATGATATCAATGAAAGAACAAGAGATAAGATGAAATCCTAGTTTCACAAGAAGTCTCTAATTCTCATCGATCATCATCGATCTAGTATCAATTCATCGAAGGATAAGAATACGTAATTCTAAGATTACATCACATCTATAGATCCGATCGATTCCTACGAGCCTCATTTCGATTCTTGAGATTTGGTTTGGAAAAATCAACAAACGATCAATTCTTGATTCTATCTTTTAATGCTTTCTTAGATCTAGATTTTTCTCATTTCTTGAACTTCAACTTTAAATCTTGAATTGTTTGTTTTCTTTTCCTTAAAGTTTCAACTCACCTAAATCGAAAGACGAACGATTACACTTTCCCTGTGGACGATCCGCACTCACATACAAACTACATCCGACACCGTAGTTGATTGCGGTCAATTAATTTTTGGTTGTGATTTCTTTACAATTTTCAAACACTACACACGTCAAGAATTCTATTCAATCAAGTACACTGGACAGGACTCGTAGGGAACTGTTGGTTGGTATTATACCTATCGTCAGTTAACAGTTCCCAGGTGACATGAGTACAGCTTAGTCCGCTGACTTGACACTGTCACTTCGCCTCGAGTGTGTTCCCATTGTTCTTTGATTACTACCCTACCACGGCTCTACTGAGTCGTGCAAACAGGTAGTAGTTGGGAGCAGTCCCGAAGCACTTGGAGGCAGAGACGGTTAGACAGGATTCGTCTCTCCCGGTATTGGGAGTTGATATCGCGCTGTGTCTAGGAGAGCCATTACACATTGTCGTCCCTGGCCAGGGCAAGCGAGATTTGCTGGTAGTGTTACCAGTAGTTTCTCAGGGTGTTTTGGGCTACACTCCGACACGACTTGTACTGCTATTAGGGGACTGACGTTTGCCACCCCCTTAGGCCCGCCATACGATACTCTTAGACGAACAGACCGGACTGTACGGAGATTGTCACATACAGGCTCAGTAGGAGTTCGGATGGGTTCACCTCATCAGTCTTCTTATCGGCATCTACCTAGGGACCGTTACGTACAGCTAGTGCCGCTTGCGGTCTGTGGTTAACCCCACTGCCAGCGTAGTGTCGAGTCTTTAGAGTCCCACACAGAGGGTTATTCGCCTTTGGGCAAAACAGAGTAGAGGTCACATGGTTTTGCGACGGGGTTCGTTCACATCCGCGCACTTGTGCACATTTGGTGTCCGGACAGTTATTACTAGCGGGCTTTGGTTTAAGCCAGATCTTAGTATATGTTTTGGGATTGGTTTTATCTCATTGTATTCGTGTTCCTCGGAACACGGATGCGGGTGTGTATGCACAGTTGACTGAGACAGAGGCAGAGGATTCTCATTAGGGTTATGGTACGGGTGTGTATGCACAGTTGACTGTTGTCTTTTTCCAAACCCTAATGAGAATAGGAAATATGATTAATAATATTAGTTAACAATTATTGTGCCATGGTTGAGTTGAATTCTTGACTTTTGTTGACTTGTTGACTTTAGTTGACCGGTTGACCAAAGTAGACTTGTTGACCATCATCATTTGTTTTCAATGATGCTTCTTATTCTTTGCAAAAGCATTTAATGAATGAAATGATAATGGTCATTCATCAACTCACCATCACAAATTGTTAATTATTATTATTATTATCATTTTCTAAAATATGAGAGCATGGTTGTAAAATTGATTTATTCTCACTTGCATCTTCTCTCTCATCCATAGCTCTCATCCTCTTCCTCTAGCTCAAGGCAAAATCTCTCATGAGTTGAGAACCATTTGCCTTGGAGATAAAACACAAAAACTACTCTCTACTCATCCTAAGGTTGAAGGTCTAGCAAACCTAACACTTTAGTTACCTCAAGCTTGAGGTAGGAGCTCAAATTCGAGGCCCTCGGGTGGATCTATCTTCGGCAAAGAGGATACGACGAGGAGGAGCCATTCAAGCTACTACAAGGAGCTAGCAAGAAGGAGAACAACAAGAAGAGAAGGAGTTCAAGACTAGGTATAACCCCCTAACCGAGTAGCTAAAGCTCGTAGTTGTTGCTGGTGTGTTGTTTAGCAAAGATCCGGGTTTTCTAGTCCATGTTACCAAAACCCTAAAAATTGTTTTTCACCGTTTCCGCAACCCCGAAAGAACCAAGAGAGGTAACGTGGACCTAACAGTTCTAACCACCATCTCTGCCGCATATTAAGCTCCTTCTGAGTAAACACATATTTCAGACTCATGTGATCTGTGTATATGTTCACTCGTTCACCAAGAAGATAATGGCGCCAAATCTTAAAAGCAAAAATAACGGCAGCCAACTCCAAATCATGTGTCGAATAATTGCGCTCATGAATCTTTAGTTGTCTTGAAGCATAAGCCACAACTTTATCGTGCTGATGTAGAACACATCCTAATCCCTTACCAGATGCATCGCAATGCACTTCAAAACCTCCAGATTGATCCGGTATAACGAGAATAGGCGCTGATGTCAACCTTGACTTGATTTCTACGAAAGCTTGTTCGCATGTTTCTGACCACACAAATTCTTCATCTTTACGTGTGAGCTTGGTCAGGGGTGTTGCTATCTTAGAAAAGCCTTCAATGAACCTTCGGTAATATCCAGCTAGACCCAAGAAACGTCGAATGTCCTTCACTGACTTTGGTGTCGGCTATTCGCTTACTGCTGAAAATTTTGCTTGATCCACAGAGATTCCTTCGCCTGATACGATATGTCCAAGAAAACCAACTTGATCTAGACAAAATTCGCACTTGCTGTACTTGGCGTAGAGTTGATGTTGTCGTAGAGATTCCAGGACAATTCGTAGGTGCTCGGCATGTTCTTTCCGACTCTCAGAATACACCAGGATGTCGTCGATGAAGATGATAATGAACCTGTCTAAGTACTCCCGGAAAACTTGATTCATTAGGTTCATGAATATTGCTGGTGCGTTGTTCACTCCAAATGGCATCACAAGAAATTCGTAATGTCCATAACGAGTTCTGAAAGCCGTTTTATGAATTTCAGCTTCCTTGACCTTCACCTGATGACAGCATGAACGAAAATCTAATTTGGAGAAAACACAAGATCCACTTAGCTGATCGAATAGTTTGTCAATACGCGGTAGCGGATACTTGTTCTTTATCGTTACTTCGTTCAAAACTCTATAATCAATGCACATTGTGTATGAATCTTCTTTCTTCTTCACAAGCAATACTGGTGATCCCCAACTTGAAGTGCCGGGACGAATCCATCCGTCCGCCAATCATTCGTCCAATTGAGTTCAGACCTCCTTCAAACCTTCCGGACTTGATCTATAAGGTGCTTTGATCACCGGTTATGCTCCTGGTACTAAATCAATGCTGAATTCAAGAGCTCGATCGGGAAGCAAACCTGATATATCGTAAGGAAACACATCGTCGAACTCTCGAACCACTCTGGCTTTGATCCTTCCTCCGCTTGAGTTGCTGCAATTACTGCCTTTTTCGGCTTCGCCTTGTAAGTACTTGGCTCCAGGGTACGGTCTCCACTTTTGAAATAGAAGACCGGATGGTCTGGAATCTCGAATACTACCCTCCTTTGACGATAGTCGATGGTAGTATAGAAGGTTCCGAGCCAATCCATTCCTAGAACCACATCGAAGTTCGGTATGTCCAGCACTTTGAAGTCAGCATAGAATTCTCTGCTGCAGACGACTACTGGACACAAGCTGTATCCCATTGTTGCCTTTAGAACGCCATTTCCTGAACTGACATTCTAACTGGATACAAGCGGTGTGACTGGAATCGCATGAGTTCGGACGAACGGTTGCGACATAAAGCAGTGAGATGCTCCAGTATCGAAGAGTGCTAGTGCAGGAAGTAAGACTACTAAGATTGTACCTAAAGTATGTGGGATATGTTTTAGGTATAGAGAAAATATGTAGGTAGGTATTAAAACTGAAAGAAAAGGTTGAAAGGAAAAGGTTACCAGCGATAACTTGGCCAGTGGCCTCAGCTTCTTCCACTGTCATCGTGAAAGCCTGTCGCCGTGGTACATTTCTCCTGGCCGGAGAGCATTCCTCAGAACGTTCCGTTGAGCTTGATGGAACTGACGAGGAGGAGGTGCAGTCGGTGGTCCTCTAGGTAGTAGAGCAGGGAGAGCGAGTCTTGGAGCAGGTGCCTGAAGGGCTGGTCGCTGCAGATAAGTGATTGCTTGTCTGGGTGCAGCAATTAGATTTTGTCTATGAGGACAAGACCCAATATCGTGAGTAGCTGAGCTACAGACTAAGCAAAGACGATTGGCTCGCCGACAATATTTCATCATATGTCCAACTCTCTTGCAGTAAGTACAAAAAGCTGGGCTGGGCCTGTTGTTCGGTACTCTCGGTCTCCTTGGCACAAAAGATGGCCTTGATGAGGCTCCTCCTGCCATCTGGTTGGCAGGGCGCTTAACTCCAATGGCTTGAGATCCGCCTCTCATCTTTATCACTGCCCCATAACAGCGGGCAGCTTTGAGAGCCAATTCATGAGTCGGAAAATCTTCTGTGGCCAGTGCAACCTGGATTTCCAAATCCAAACCTTGTTGAAATCGACGGGCTCTGATCTCATCCATCGGTATCAGGTATGCCGCAAATCGACTGAGTATAGTGAACTCAGCGTCATATTCATCTACTGACTTGGTCCATATTGAACCTTGTTGCAGATGGATGAACTGCTGTTCCATGTCGAACCTGGCAGTCTCAGGGAAGTACTTTGAGTCGAACATGTCGCGGAAAGTTTTCCATTCGATGGGTTGATCAAGACGGCTTTCTTCCGCCTTCCATCAGACCCGTGTATTGTCCGTGAGCTGTAATTTTGCAACATGAACCCAAGCTATCTCTGGCACTTGTGCCGCTGCCAGATCGTCATCGATACTCTGAGCCCATTCCTCAGCTTCCAGCGGGTTCTCTTTTCCTGAGAAGTGTTTGGGGTGCAAAGCTCTGAATTGTTTCACCCCAGGTGCGTCTGCCTCTGGCCGGTTCATCAGGATAGCAGTTTACTGCTGCTGTCCTTCTAGGAGGCTGCGGATCGCCTCAAGCAGAACCGTCTGCTCGTTGATCGGAGCAGGGACGGCAAGTGTAAATGGTAGTGGTGGTGGTGTGTTGTTGACATTGGTGCTGGTGTTGTTCGGGGGAATCCATAACCTTGAATGAAAATTTTGGGTTAGGACAGATTCAAAGTTTATGAAATGATAAGATTCAAGAACTATGAATTGTAAAGAATGTTTTCAGTTGATGGTTCTTGTGTTATATTTCTTAGGTTGTCTACACAGTGCTGAACTGCATGGTAGGGTTCCATACAGCTCGGACCTGCATGGGCCACCAACAAAACCCTGTCATGCCCTGCTTCCCAGTATACGGCGAAGGGGACACGACAAGGCCGCTACGTATTTACTCAGAAGTAAATACGCTAAGCGTAACTAAGCAATATAGAAGAAATATACATAAGAGACAAATGTAATGAACAACAACTTTATTTATTAACATTCTTTTGTACAATGCATGGAAAAGTAAATACATCTGAATGAAAGCAATGCCTAAACAGTGGCATAACAGAAATGGAAAGTACTGAAATGAAATGTGTACAATGAATCTAAAGCTCTGGGTTGTAGGCTAGCTGATCCATGTCCTCGCTGGTAAGCTCGATCTTCTTAAGGTCCGAATCACCTGACAACATTCCAAAGAAGAAAGAGAAGGAATGTCGTCAGCGAACAATCGCTCGGTAAGTCCCAAAGATAAGGGAGAAGTAGAATAGATAGAGAGAGAGTGTAGCTTTTAAAGTTATATTATATTGTTGACACTGTTGTTTGTAGCTTGGTACAGAAGGATGCCAGTGTATATGAGAGGAGTCTCAGTAGACCAGAGACTAAGGTGAACGGAATGTACAAGGAATCGTTTATGCCACGGTACAACAACAATGGAATACAGGTTAGATGTCTTAAATCTTGCAGTCTCGTGCTACTTCTAACACCTTCCGTACCAATCTACCCCTTAAACCACGCGATGTCTTAATTGTATTGTTTGTATTGTATTGCCTTGTAATTGAATTGTATAGATGGATGACTTGCCGAAACCATGATATCAATAAATGGATGTAACTGGAGAATCATGTAGATGGAAGTATATCCATGGTTCGGTTCCGTCAATACAGATTGAATAGATTGAACAGATTATATGGATTCATATTGTATTGTAGTATTGTAGATTGTACTTGAATCATATTCAAGTAAGATTATTTATAATGAGACTCAGTCTGAGTCAGACAATTAGAAAAGAAATTGAAATCCTGAATTAAGTTTTGATGTTATCGGTAACCGCTGCACATGGGCGGCAGGATTTGTGTCTTTTTCAAAGACGATTACCGTGTTCATAACACCGTATGTTAAATTGTCTATCTTAAATAGGAAAGCACCCAAATCTCTGGCTCCCTGAGACTCAAGAGACTGGTCCCGCTTAAACCTATATTTCCTTATTGTAATTTATAAAACTTAAGGAGATTTTATGTAAAAATAATTTTGTATAATTTTCAAAATACACCTCAAGTATTTAATTATCGTCTTTATGATTTTCATAGATGTAGAATTTATATATATGACATTTCCAGTGAATAAAACCTATTTTTCATAATATATGGCATTTAATTGTAAAGTATTGAATTTGTATGGAATTGCATGGTATTTTCATGTAAAGTGATTCTTTTTTATTTAAAAAAGTTGGAATATTTATACTATATCAAAAATAGATATTTTGATGGTACATACATACATACATATATATATATATATAAAATAATTTTAAATTATTATTTTTCTAGAAATCTCATTTTCTTAAGATATTTGTATTTCTAAATCTTTCGAGACCGAATGCTCCTTGCGGAGGTCTGCATCTCGCACTACTAAGCCCGAGGATGTGCGATAATCTGCACCATCCCGAACGGGTTCCCCAAAATGGGTTGTAGCGGCGCTTTGCAAAGATTTGTTTAAAATACATAATCTTGTAGAAAAAGGTTTTAATAGTAAAAGGTATTTATGTGTAAAATTGTGTTTTCCCGTATTTTATATTCCCGAAAAACATCGTGCCATGTTGCATATGAGTGTTGTGAGGAGGGAGATCATTACCTCGTACTCTATTTAAAGGTATGGCAAGAAATATGATATTTAATGTCAAAACTAAACTATATGGTATTTTATTGAAAAGTACGATAAAAATTACAATATGAAATATTTTACTATGAAACTTGTTCATGATATTTTATTAATTTTTAATAGTCAAGATGTGAGGGTTTGAGATGTTGTATTTAAGAAAATTAGAACTTTTTAAAGAAAACCGAATCGGAAGTCGGATTAACTCCGCTTGCATCGGGTTTTAGAAATACAAGTTTTTAGAGTAGACAAGAGAATGGGGAAAAGAGACTTACTAGAATTTAGCTTAGAAAAGAGGAAGAGGGAGTAGCAGTAGGTGCCGGTGCATCGTTTCGTCGCCGGGAGCTCCTAGGGTCGTCGTCGGAAGTTAGCCCTTCGCTAACTCCACTTGTATACAAAAGTTCTAGGGATTTTTCTTGAGAGTTTGGACAGAGTTTGTGAGTGAGGGTGTGTGATTTGGAGTGGTATTTATAGGGTAATCTAGGGTTTAGGTTAGATGAAAAGTTGTATGAAAATTGTATTAAAAATTATATTTAAAATAGAGTAAATATGTATTTTTATTGACTCTGTAAATGTGCAGGGTATTTAAAGTGTACAGGGTTATGGGGGAGATCAAAAGACACAAATTTTCAGAAGAAAACTCGGATTTGGCCCCGAGTCGGCCGGCGGCGCCAGCCGATTCAGGTGAGTCGGGCCGAGTCTTGTCGACGTATGTCCATCGCCGCTTGGTCTACACCCTGGGCTAGTTTGTTTTATATGTGATTTTTGGTTTTTATGAGTTATGCACGTGTAGGCTCTTTGGCTTCTGAAAATTTAAAAGAAAACAATATAAAAAATAATGTGGCTAATGGGATTTGAATTCTGGTGCTTTGGTTCAGCAATGCAAGCTCTTACCAATGAGCTACAAGCTCTTTCTTGCTATTAAAAAGTAAAACAAATATTTATAATAGTTACAGGAAATGTAAATACCCCAAGTATACATTAATTTTTAAACAAATTTTTGTACACTAAAATTGGAGTTGTTGCAGTCGTGTAGGGGTTGTTGGGATCTTGGGCTTCATCGTCGTGAAGGTTGGCGCGATCGTCATTGTGGTGGGCGCAAGGATGTGGGATGAGGAGGAGCGGGTCATGGGGAGGACGTCGTGGAGAAGGCGGGAAAGAAAAGGGAAGGAGAAGGAGAAGAAGGGGACGTGGCGGGAGTTTGCGTCAGGTAGGTAATGGGTTTGGGTCGAGTTGGAGGGAACGGGTTGGGTTAGGGCTGGGTCATTGGCTGGGATTAGAAAATAAGAATTAAGAAAATATAAAAAGGGGATAGGGTTTAATTAGGATAAAGGTTTAGCTTTTAGAAAATTTTAGAAAATTATATAGGAAAATTTGGGGAAAATATTTGTAAATTATTTATTAAAATACGGTTACGGTATATCGGAACTGGGTATTACAAAGGGAGAGGGGATTTAGTGATTGAAGGAGAGAGAAGAGGTAGAAGGAACTTCCGAAAGCGTCGTGGAGTCGTTTCGTCGCCGGATTTGTCCCAAAACGTCGCCGGAACTTTGCCTTGAGCTAACTCCACTTATACAACTTCTTGGACTTACGAATTTTAGAGAGTTTTGGCAATAGATTTCTGAATGAGGAGTGCTATGGTGTAGTGTGGTATTTATAGAAGAAATTAGGGTTTAGGGTAATGAAAAATGAATTAAAAATATGCATTAAAATTTGGATTAATGCCTCATTTTAATTCTCTGGAAATGTGCAGGGAAATCAAACAGACTAGGGTTAGTCGGGGGAGTCCAAGGGGTGTAGGGTAAAAATTTGGAGGCAATAGGGACAGGGGGGCCCGACGGCACCGGCCAATGGTGGAATCTCGCCGGTCCATTTTGAGGTGAGAGGCTCTGGATCTTTGACACGTGTCCTAAGCTGTATAAATACTATTTTGCACATGTTTGTTTTCTGTGTGACTTTTTATTTTACGTGTAGTGCATGTGCAAACCTTTGAGTTTCTAAAAGTTTAAAAGAAAAATCAATAAAAACAATATGTGGCTGGAGGAATTTGAACGCAGGGGCTATGTCACAGCAGTGCAAAGCTTTACCAATGAGTTATAAGTTGTTTCTTGATGTTCTAAAGCAAATTAAATTTATTACTTGTGCTCAGGCTAAGGTATTCTTTTCTGTATTTTGAAAAAATTCTGTACAAAAAGTTCAGGGTTGTTACATTCTACCATCCTTATAAAAATTAATTTATAGAAGGAAAGTGTAACAGTTTCAAGAAAAGTTTGATGATAGTGGTGGTGAAAGAAATATCGGTAGTAACGAGATGATGCAAGGGTTTGAAAAGATTGAAGAGAATTACTAGTGTTACCTTAGTCGATAGCTCGGCTTCTACAGCCGCTAATGTGAAATCCTGACGCCGTGGTACATTCCTCCGAGCTGGAGGCACATTCCTCTGTCCTTGGGATATGTTTCTCTACCCTCGAGGCATGTTCCTCAGTGCTTGATGGAATTGGCGTGGAGGTTGTGCAGGAGGTCCATATGGAGGTGGAGCTGGGAGAGCAAGACGAGGTGCAGGAGCCTAGATAGCTGGCCGCTGCGGATAAGTGTTGTGAGTTGGAACTGGGTTGCGTCTATAAGGACATGTTCCAATTCCATGAGTGGATGCGCCACAAACTAAGCACGGGCCTTTTGCGCGCCTACAGTCCTTCCACAGGTGTCTATCACTCTTGCAGTAGAAACAAAAATCTGGACATGGCCGGTTACTTGTTACCTCCGGTCTCTCGGGTTCAAAAGTTGGTATTGAAGAGGCTCCTCCTGCCATCTAGGTGGCAGGGCATTTCACACCGGCAGATTGAGGTCTGCCCTTCTTCTTCACTATTGTCTCGTATCGACAGGTAGCTTTCAGAGCCAGTTCGTGGGTTGGGAAATCCCCTGTAGCTAAGGCAGTTTGGATCTCCGGATCCAACCCTTGCTGAAATCGTCTGGACCTGGTCTCAGTCGTCTGTATCAAGTGTGTCGTGAATCTGTTATGGTCTTGTGTTAACTGTGTAGTATGTGATATTTGAAAATCGAATATTGAGACATATCTTACCTACTGAGCATGGTAAACTCAGCATCATACCCATCCACCGATTTGCTCCACATAGAGCCTTGTTGCAGGTGGATGAATTGCTGCTCCATATCAAATCGGACAGTCTCGGGGAAATATTTCGCATCGAACATCTCGCGAAAAATCCTCTATTCGATCGGCTGGTCAAGACGGCTTTCTTCCGCCTTCCACCAAACTCTGGCGTTATCTGTGAGTTGCAGCTTCGCAAGTCTAAACCATGCAATCTCTGGCACTTGTGCTGCTGCCAGATCGTCTTCGATACTCTGAGCCCATTCTTTCGCTTATAAAAGGCTCTTTTTCCCAGAAAATTGCTTCAGGTGCAATGCCCGGAATTGCATCACTCCGGGTGCTTCCGCTTCTGGGCGGTTCAACAAGATAGCAGTCTGATGCTGATGTCCTTCCAGGAGGCTTCTGATTGCATCAAGCAATACCGTTTGCTCGTTGATCGGAGCTACAACAGTATGCGTAAGTGGAAGAGGTGATGGTGTGTTGTTGAAGTTTTTGCTGGTATTGTTTGGAGAATGCATAACCTTGAAAGAAAAATAGGGTTAGGATAGATTCAAAGAATATAAAATTGTAAGATTTAAGGAATATGAATGTAAAGAATGTTTTGAGTTGCTGATTCTTGTGTTATATTGCTTAGAACTTCATGCAGAAATGACCTGCATGTCCATGCAGAACTGACCTGCATGTCCATGCAGAACTGACCTGCATGTCCATGCAGAACTGACCTGTATGGTAGGGTTCCATGTAGCACTGATCTGCATAGGCCGCCAACAAAACCTATCACGCCCCGCTTCCCAGTGTACGGGTAAGGAGACGCGACGATACCCGCTCCGTATTTACTCAGAAGTAAACATCCTAAGCATAACTAAGCAATATAATAAAGTACACAAGAAAATAATGACAAGAGATGTAAATGAACAGCAACTTTTATTGATTAAACATTTCTTTACAATACAACTGAAAATGTAAATACAAGAATGGAAATCAATGCCTAAACAATGGCATGAACTGAAAGTAAAATGAGTACAAGTAAAGCCTAATGGTCGTACTGCTCAGTGGTCTGTTCCAAATGCTCCTGGCTGGTCTCGAACTCCTCAGAGTCGGGTCCTCCTGACAACATTCCAAAGAAAGAAGAGAAATAGGAATGTCGTCAGCGAAAAATCGTTCGGTAAGTCCCAAAGGAAGGTAGGAATAGAATAGACATATAAATAGATAGATATGAGAATATAACTGGTATAATATTTGATTGTTATGCTAACGCAGTTGTTTGTAGCTTAGTACAGAATATACCAGTGTATACGAGAGGAGTCCAACTTACACAGTGGACTTTGGTAACCCCTAGTACAAGGCTCTGTCGATAAAACCACAGAACAACGGCAATGGATGTATAGATATGTCTTTTAATGACCATCTCGTGCCACCTTTAACACATTCTGTGCCAGTCTACCATTTTAAAACCCCGTAATGTCTTTTGTATTGATGTGCATTATTTTGTTTAATAGATGTACGACTTGCCGAAATCATGTAAACGGAATGGATATAAATGGATAGTCATGTAATCTAAGTATATCCATGGTTCGGTTCAGTCGAGTCATGTTCATGTTGATATAGATTGAATTCTAGTATAAATGGATTCATATTGAATATGTGTTATACTTGAATCATATTCAAGGATAGATCGAATGATTCAGATTAGATCGAGACTATGTCTGAGTCAGATACTTTAAAACGAATTGAAGTCCTAAATTAGTTTTGGAGTTATCGGTAACTGCTGCATATGGACGGCAGGATTTGTGTCTTTTTCCAGGACAATTACCGTATTGATAACATCGTTTTTAAGTTGTCTAACTTTGATAGGCAAGCACCCAAATTCTCTGGCTCCCTCAGGCTCAAGAGAACTGGTCCCACTTAAACCTATATGGTCCTTATTATAAATTAGTATAATTTGAGGGGGTTTTATGAAAAATAGTTTGATATATTTTCAAAATAAACCTCAACTATTTATTTATTGTCTTTAGGGTTTTCATAGTTGTAATTTTTATAAAATGAAATATTCTAGTGGATGTAAACCTAACTTTGAATAGTATATGATATTTTCTTGTAATTTGACTTGTATTGAAATGTGATGGTATTTTCATGATCTTTTGTGATTTTTTCTTTTGATTAGAAAACATGGAATATATATTATATTTAAAATAGATATTTGATAATATATATATATATATAATTATAAAAAATAGAATTTATTTATTAAATAAAAATCACGTTTTCTTAAAAATTGTAATAAAAATTCCATCGATATCGAATGCTCCGTGAGGAGGTCTGCATCTCGCTCTACTAGTCCCGAGGACATGCGATAACCCGCACCATCCCAATCGGGTTCCCTAAAATGGGTTGTAAAGGCTTATTTGCAAGGAATTAATTAAAACAATTTAAAGAATACGGGTTTTGATAGTTTAAGGTATTTTAATGTAATTTGTGTTTTGTCCCACAAAAATTGTTACAAAAACCATCGTGCTATATCAAGATGAGTGTTGTGATGAGATAGGTCATTACCTCATGAGTTTTCTAAAAGTAATATGAGCCAAACTATGAAGTAATATCGAATGTAAACTATATGGTATTTTACCGTAAAAGTTAACTAAAAGTTGTTTAATATTATATTTTGAATTAAAACTTGTTGTAGATGTTGTTTTATGTTTATTAAACAAGATATAAAAAGATGGTTATTATGTGGTTAAGAAAAATTAAGTTTTTAAGGAAATTAGAATCGGAAGTCGGATTAATTCCGCTTCCGACGAGTTTTGAAAAGAGAAGTCTTTTTAATAGAAAGAGAGGAGGGAAGAGGGGACTTACCGATTGAAGGAGAGTGAAGAGGTAGAAGGAACTTTCGAAAGCGTCGTGGAGTTGTTTCATCGCCGGATTTTTCCCGAAACGTCGCCGGAACTTTGCCTTGAGCTAACTCGACTTGTATAACTTCATGGACTTAAGAATTTTAGAGAGTTTTGGCAATGGATATCTGAATGAGGAGAGCTATAGTGTAGTGTGTTATTTATAGTAGAAATTAGGGTTTAGGGTAATGAAGAATGAATTAAAAATATGCATTAAAATTTGGATTAATGTCTCATTTTAATTCTCTAGAAATGTGTAGGGAAATCAAACAGACTAAGCTTAGTGGAGGGAGTCCAAGGGGTGTAGGGTAAAAATTTGGAGGCAATAAGGACGGGGGGAGGGGCGGCGACACCGGCCGATAGTGGAATCTCGCCGGTCCATTTTGAGGTGAGGGGCTCTGGATCTTTGACACGTGTCCTAGGCTGTTTAAATACTATTTTGCACATGTTTGTTTTCTATGTGACTTTTCATTTTACGTGTAGTGCACGTTCAAACCTTTGAGCTTCTAAAAGTATAAAAGAAAAATCAATAAAAATAATATGTGGCTGGGAGGATTTGAATATAGGAGCTATGTCACAGCAGTGTAAGGCTTTACCAATGAATTATAAGTTGTTTCTTGCTGTTTTAAAGCAAATTAAATTTATAACTCGTGCTCAGGCTAAGGTATTCCTTTCTGTATTTTGAAAAAATTCTGTACAGAAAGTTCAGAGTTGTTACAATTTCGACAATTAAAAATTGTATCCATGCTTCAATAGTGCAAGTAAATGCATATAAAAAAGAATAAGCCATGCTTTGCTCCATACGATAAAAATTCTCCCCATTCCACCTCATTTTTTCTATTTTCCAAAAATAGAAAAACCATGTCATGCTTTATAATATATATATATATATAAGCAAATAATTAGTGAGCTATAATATTAGTTAATGTATAATTATATCAAATATAAATACACATCAATTTATTAAACCAACACTTGATTTAATAATCTGGTTATATCACATATAACCGACTAATATCATTTATCTGTATATCACATTATCAAATCAACACTTGATTCAATAATCCGGTTATATCACATATAACCTATCCGATAACAAATAACCGCCAGATTAGAATACGGTATCACATACTCGTATTTAATCTGGCCCCGCACATATCAGTATATGTGCCCTATTTCATTTCGCTTGAACCAGGAAACATCAATGTGGGACTCTAAAGACTCGTCAATACGCCAGCAGTAGGTGATGATCACATCAGTCACCCACAAGCCGTCAGCGGTACTAGCTGGACGTAACGGCTATCCGGGTATTGAGCGAATAGAAGATCAACAAGAAAGCTTGTCCAAACTCTCATGAAGTCTATAGGTAACACTTACCATACAGTCCGGGCTTTTTGTCTGATATGTCGCATATCGAGTCTGGGGATGGAATCGTCAGACCCCCAATAACTTGATAAGTCATGCCGATGCGTGGCCTATAACGGTATGAGAAACTACTGATAACACTTGCCAGTAAATCTCATCAACGACCCACGCCAGGGACTTCCTTTTATAGCCAATCGAGTATAGCGCAACAACAACTTCTTATACCAGGAGAGTCGAAACCCCTCCTATCGCTCATTGCCTCCATGTGATTCGGGACTGTACCCAAAATCAACCTGTTTGCACGACTCCTTTGAGCCATGGTAGGAAGGAAATCAAAGCACAGTGGGAACCACACAAGACTCTGTGACGATCTCGGGTCTACAGACGAATCTATACCGGTGTCACCTGAGAACTGCTATATTTACCGCCGAAAACAGAGATGGACGGCGTAGGTCGTCTTGCCTGAATTTGGGGGCAGATGCTATTTGGGTTTATCCGTCCACCTCTCCGAAAATACCAAGTTGATTTATGGCACCATATATCGGAGGTTTGGACGGATGCGGCCGTTGTAGCAGACTTCGTCAGATTCCCCCTCGTTTGTGAGGGGTTTTTGATTATGGGGATGCTCTTCCCTACAGGAGCAAGCCCCTGTAGTTAATTACGTTATCATATCATGATAACCATTTTCTCCTGCTCCAGAAGTTCACTTCGTGTCATGTTTGTTTGTTTTATTTTTGGTTGCCCGTGGATTGTATACGGAGACTAATTTATATTGTCGCCCATAAGACGTGGATTAGTCCAAATATGTATATCTTAGATTTGGGTTTGGGTTGATTTAAGGATCGTTGATCTGTTTTGAGATCAAGATCGACTTAAATGTTTGTGAGCATTTGGGGCTCGATTGATTTTTTTTGTTAAGGATACATTAGTCTAATTTGAGACTAAGATCTACTTAACAAGGTGTTAGGATCATTTTTGTTTCAGATCCAACAAGAGAGCATTTGGGCTCTGTAGTTTTAGTATAAGGACGTTTCGGTCCCTTATCGCCTTTTTGGAGGCGGAGTTGTAGTTTGAGGACATTTCGGTCTGTAGATCACCATTTTTGAGGTGAGGATTTAGTTTAAGGATGTTACGGTCTGTTGTCACCATCTTGGAGACAACGTTGTAGTTTGAGAACATTTCGGTCTGTAGATCACCATTTTTGAGGTGAGGTTTTAGTTTAAGGATGTTACAATCCGTCACCATCTTGGAGACAACGTTGTAGTTTGAGGACATTTCGGTCCGTAGATCACCATTGCATGCACGTGTAATTGTTACGTGACGGGATGTGCGACGATGATGTGGGATACACCCATTTGGGGTGTGGATTGGTTTAAGGTGTGCACGTCAGCTTGAGAAGTGCACCCAAAAGCAGTTGGTTGTCGGGACCCGCCACCTCTCTGAAGACATTGATGAATTACAACGACATGCATTAGAGGTGTGGAGAGATGTACTCTTGAACCAATTCCCGTGTCTGAGGAAAAAGATCATGGTGGACCATCTAAGAATCGTTAGCCATTTTGGGGGGACTAAAATTAACCTAGGAAATGTGGGATGAACATCATTTTGGATATCATGAGTCATGTTTGGAAAGCAATGAACCCATGAGCTCAGTTGATCTAAATTAAGAACCTAGCCAACTTGGGCTTGGCCCACTCAGTTTTCTTTTATTTGAAAGAAGTGCTAAGCACTTGTTAGGGCTCAGTCCCTCTTTTTCGTGCAAACAGTACTGAGCACTTATGTAAGTTCTCACGCCCACACTTTACTTTACTGTACTTTTTTGTCTCTTTATGGAGTGTTGAGCACTCTTTATAGCGCCTACGTACAAAGCACGTGAGGCACTAGGCGCTAGGTGCTGGGCGCTAGGTGCTAAATGATGAGTGTCAAGCACTTTTATGTTCTGTGGTGCCCACGTGAGGGTCACGTGGAATGCTGGGCGCTAGGTGTCACTCACTAGATGCTAAGCACTTCTCTATTTTGTAGCGCCCACGTGAGAGGCACGTGGTGCGTTGGGCGCTGAACGCCAACCACTGAGTACTACGCACTCCTTATTGAGCGGCGCCCACGTGATGAGCACGTGAAGTGCTGGGCGCTAAGCGCCAACTACTGAGTGCTAAGCACTCTTAATTGAGTGGCTCCCACGTGAGGGGCACGTGAGACGTTGGGCGCTGATTGCTCCTTGTATATTTTATTCTGAGGAGTTCAATTTTCTTGTTCTTTTCTGAATCTTTGATCTCCAAGAACAAGTTCGTCCCGATGAGAATTAAATTCTCAACTTGTGGGGGACTTATCTTGTGGATCTCAGATCCAGAGAAAGAACTAAGTTCTTCTTTTTAAAAGGGTTAAACCCTTTAATAGGTAAACGGGATACTTTGATCTCTCCTCTTTTTTATTTACCTAGATCTTTTTTCTGAGAAGGGAGATCTTCTTCTTTCTTCCTTTTTGAAGCTTTCTGCTTTGTTTTTCTCGAAACTTATAGGGGGTTCCTCTGTATTAGACTTGAAGTCTTGGGTCCTTTATATAGTAGAGACAAGTCTGTTGATTAGTTGAAGAAATTTCTCATTGAGAGATCCTAATTGATTTGGAGATTTTACCCACCGTTGGATCTTTGTTCCAAGAACTTCTGTTTTACAAAAGGTATTTTTCTTGTTTTTAACAAGATTAGGAAAATATTTTCCCATACAAAATTTATTCTGTAGATTAGTGATTCTTTAATCACCATTGGATTTTTAATCCATCGGTACTCTATTTTACAGAGAGTAATTTTTCTTGTTTAGAAAGATTTGAGGAATATTTCCTCAACAGAATTTAATTCTGTATTCTGATGATTTATCATCTCCGTTGGATTTTTGATCCAACGGCTCTGTTTAACAAAGAGCAGAATTTAATTCTACTAGGCGCCGGCGCTCACGTGCTGTGCACATGCGGCGCCAATAAGAGTTTTTTTAACTCTGGCGCTAGCGCCCTCGTGGCAGGCATATGAGGCGCTGCCTCTTGAGTTCTGTGTGCTTTGCACACGGGCGCTGCTCATAAAAGAGTTTTTAACTCTGGCGCTGGCGCCCTCGTGGCAGGCACGTGAGGCGCTGCCTCTTGAGTTTTGAACAGAGTTTTGCTTTTTTATTGGGGAAACAAATGCCCCCCACCGCTGCGCTCACGTGGCTCATACGTGAGTGCAGCGGTGGCATCTTTTCCACTGTTAGATCTTCTTCGAAGTGGAACCGTCTTCCTATGCCTATAAGTAGGGCCTTTGGCCCTTGAGATAACTGCTGTTCATCTTCCCAAAATTTCTCCTTTCTGAGAATTTAATTCTCTTTCCAAAGCTTAGATATCTGCCCAAGAAAACTCTTTTAGAGTCAGAACTTTGCCAAAAATTTGGTAAGGATTATGATCGAACCCATTAACAGAGTTTTGCTCTTCTTAGATCGTAGATCTTAAAAACGTGTTTTAGGGTTTCTTAACCCGTTAATCAGAGCTTTGCTCATCTTTCATAAAGAACCCTTAGAGTTTTTAGGATTTTTCTTGCAGATCTTAAAGATCTTGGGGTTTTACCCTGTCGAAAAGCTTTGCTTTTGAGGGTTCTGATATATTACCCCATTGTTTTACAGAGCACGGCTCTAAGAAATTTTGGGGAATTTTATTCCCCTCTTAATTTTCTTGACAGATGTAAAATCTGTTTGCAGAGCACAGCTCTCGAAAGAGTTTAACTCCTTAGTCTAATAATATTTTTCATTAAATGAGAATCTTTTTGGATTCTATTCTTAATGAGTGACTGCCCCATCATTGATGGGGCGTTACCTTAATTTTGTGGGCCCCCTTGTCCCTTTCTTTTGCACTGCAATGCAGTACAAAAATTTTAAGTATCAAAGAGCGTTAAAGTTCTGAACATAACGTCGATAGCTGAACCTTCTCTTTTTGTGCAGGTGCTATGGCTTTCGACTCTTTCTTCCCTTTCGTACGTTCAGATAGCGCTTTTGCCGCCACGCCCGTGGATCAAGAAGTCTTTGCGCTTATTAAAGATCATGACCCGGAGCAGAAATCTCTTCACCTGTGGGGGGTCGTGGTATAATCAGATTATCCGGGGTCGGCGCAGTTTTTCTTGTGCAGCGCCTTCGAAGCCAATTTCAGCGATTCATTACGCTGATTCGCCTCAAGTGACTTATGCCGTAGAAGAGGTCAACTGGACCTCAGAAGTCGCCTTTAACCCTCCATAGCATCAAAACCCATACAGCCAACGATGGCCTTAGATATTTTGGGGCGGCGCATATGCCAAGGGGAGTCGCGCCCTTGGGGGCAAGTTTATATAATAGGATTGACTCCTCGCCATTCAGCCGGCTGCCTTTAGTGGGCTCGGTATATCCTGTCGTCGCTGATGCTGAAACTTGGGCTGTATCCTACAATCTATGCGTCCCCTTTTCAGTATCCTGCACCTCATGTATGATGGGTCAAGGCATTTCTGGAACAGTGGAATATCCCAACCCACACATTTCTTCTATCGGACCGGGAGGTCTCAATTTCCTTGGAGGAGTTTACGGAAATTTCCGGCTTACCCGTCAGAGGGGAACATTATGAGGAGATATTTCCCCCTGATGAGTATATCTTTGCCACCAAATCAGTGGTGATGGGCATCACTCCAGAGAATGCCGTTCAACATCAGTTCCCGAGCCTAATCAAGGTGTTGAACATTTATGAAAGTTTGTTCTTAAAGTCTGGAGGGCACGGAGTCGGCTTTGCAGATTTCATCGCCCGCTTTCTTCACCCAGAAGTCTTGTCAAAACAAGCTGCGAAATTCGCCAAGCTTGACAACCCGTTCGGTTTTGGTTTGGATAACTTGCCGACAGCAAAGGCGGATTTAAAGAATTTCTTCATTCCAGACATTCTGGTCATCCCTTTTGTAGAGCTCGCTGTTTCAGACGTCGAAGAAGAGACGTTCTTTCTGGGGTTCATCGGCCTGTGGTTGAGTTGGTTTGTACTTCCGACCCACCCTCGCTATATGAGGCCGTCTGTCTTTTATCCGGCCCATCGCATGGTCATAGGGACACGTCTAGCCGTCGAGATCGAAGGGCTGGCTCATCTATATCATAGTCTAAGCTTAGCGGCAGACACTACTCAGCCGGGGGTAAAGCCCGCACATCTTCCGTTGTACTACTTTACATCATGGATAGAGATTCACGTGCTAGGTGCTTTCGGTGTTCACAAACGACCCTGCTTCTTATAAGTCTACGGTAGCGCCCCGACCGTCTATCAGACGCCAAATGCGGAACAAAAACTTTTTAACTGGCGCTATCGTATACTATAACCCGGATCTGCCATTATTGCTAAACTAACAAACTACAAAGAGGTAGAAATGTTATACCGAACGATCCGAGTCCTTCGTTCGTTAACCATCATCCCACGCTTTGTTGCGGCTCCTCCGATCTCGTCGATCTCCGATCTCCTCGTCCAGGTGGCACCACGTCAACGGATCTTTAAACGGGCTCCCGCCTCTGACCCGAGGCAACTCGGTCATCAAGTTTGCCAAAAGAGATGACCAAGATTGATGTAGAGAATGAGTAGAACACTTTGTCTCAAGGAAATGAAGTTGCCTTTTGAAGATCATGTGAGAAAAAGAACTATGAAATGAGCTAAAGGATTTTTTGTGCATGGAAAAATAATTTCAGCCATCACCAAAAAATCAGCCAACACTAAATTGCTCTCGGCCACTTGAAGGAAATCCTTCACTGTGAATTGTTGATTGGGTTGAGCACAACAAATGAAATGGTGATGTTATATATTGAATAAATTAATCCAACTAAACAAATCAACACCTATCAAAAAAACCCAGCACACCCCCTCACAATAGTGTCGGCCAAAACAAGTGTGGGTGAGCACAAGCCAAAGGAAATTCGTGACCATAAGAAATCCGGTGACCATAAGAAATCCTTATCCTACCAAAAGATCTAAACCAAAAGATCTTAAGCAATACAAACTTCATTAATAGCAAAGGATGACTCATGTAAACACCTCATCCCATTCTAGAAACAATTCCAAATGACTCATCACCCCACATCAAAGAGATTTCGGCCAAAGCAAAAAAAGAATGGAATTTTGGCCAAAAAAGATATATCAACTTCAGCCAATAATTAAACACTAAAAATAATGTTTAATCAAACGGAGAAAAACTGGCAACTTCAAAAAGCGACCCCGAAACGAATTTCAGGATAACCCCGTAACAGTACATACATACCCGCATTTGTATTACGACCGAATACAAATGCAACTGAGACAAAGATATTATATCTACACAGTATAATACTTGGATCCGGCTTAAACCAAAGCCCACCAGTATTATCTGCCCGAAATATGACACGTGCGTAAACGCACGTGCATTTTCCAAACCCTACCATAAAACCATACGGTCTCTACAACGTTTCGCCCGAACTTGGGAAACTGTCTGTGGGGGACTCTAATGACTCATCAACACACTGGCACTGGGTATAACCACTAGCACGTCAGAGGTACGAGCTGTACGTAACGGTTGCCTATGTATTGATTGGAAGGGAAGCTGACGAGCGAACTCATCCAGAAAACCCTACTGAGCCTAACAGTGACAATATACATACAGTCCGGTCCGTTCGTCTATAAGTATCGCATATCGGCCTAGGGGCTGGTAACGTCAGACCCCCAATAGCGGTATAAGTCGTGTCAGAGAGTAGCCCAGAACACCATGAGATACTACTGGAGTACCTACCAGTAAATCTCCTGCCTCAGCCGAGGGCTTTGTGTAATGGCTCTCCTAGACACAACGCGATCTCACCCCCAATACCGGGAGAGACGAATCCCCTGCCGATCCGCTCACTTGCCTCCATGTGGCTCGGGACTGTACCCAAAAAAGACCTGTTTGCACGACTCCTTTGAGCCATGGTAGGGTAGAAATCAAAGCACAGTGGGAACTCACACGAGACAAATGACGACCTCAGGTCGATGAACTAACTTGTACACATGTCACCAGGGAACTGCTATCTGACGCTAGGTATAATACCAACTAGCAGGTTCCCGGCGAGTCCTGTCCGGTGTACTCATAACCCAATGAGCACCTGTATACATCTTAGGTGAACCTACTAACCCCAATGGCTTGTGAGACCGGCCACCGCCCCTCGTCGGGGTCTCGACTGTATACACTAGTCTGCTCTGGAGTATCGATGCCCTATCTCGAAACTCCCACGACTAGGGACACTTTAAAGATGTGCTTACAGATCCCAGCTCCCACGTATATGATCGCCATCATACTGCTGGCAGTTAAGCAAGAATCCTATAGGCTCTATCAACATGCAATAGTGAACTAAAGTATGTATACGATGATAAAGACAAACCAGATAGCATACTATCATCTCGAGCAAAACTGTCATATCGGTATAGGTCCTGCCTCAATCATTGCAATCACGTACCTGCGATCCAATAATTGACTTCGAGGGCACTATATCCAACACTTCTACGAAAGCTACAACTTTCCTCTGGTCATGTATCTGGTTGACGCTTTTGCGTCAAACCCGTCGTAGTGAGAGGCTCGGCGACTGGTCCTCCGCCCGCGCATGGTTGGGGATAGAATGAATTTTGTCGATAGAGTCTTGACTATCGGTGTAACGTTTCAGATATCGTTTTGCGAATTTTCCCGTTTTAGGGCAAAATTGTCAGTTTTTCCCGTTTTAACCCGATTTCGATCAAACGTCCGTATAAACTTGCTGGCACCTAGTCTAGCTAAAATAAAGTTTGTGCGTGAACTTTGGGAGTATTTGGAAGGTTTTGGTTCAGATAGAATTTTTCCCAAATAAAATATTATTTTAAGCGGTATTTTGTGCACGTAAATCGGAAATTTTTTCTCTTGTGAATAAATTTATTTTTTGTCACTAGAATTATTTTAGAAGCTTCCTTTTAAATATCTAGATATTTTAAGGAGTGATAAGGAATTATTTAAATTAGAAAAGAAAAGAGTGAAAGGTGGCAAAGTGCATTTATTACTCATTTTCCAAGCATTTCTTCACCCAAAATTCAAAAAAATACCCCCAACCTCCCCATGGCCGACCCTTATCTCAAATTTCTGTCCAAAATATTTCCCAAGCTCATTTCTTCATGATTTCTTCAAAATTCTTGAAGAAAAATTCCAAAATAAATCCACAAAAATCCTAAATAAAAATAAAACCATCTTTTCCTTCACTAATCCTTCTTGGTTCTTCAACAAGCATGGGTTTTGATGCTAAGATGATGGATTAAGCTTCATTTTGATGTTCTTGGGGAGATATAATTCTTACCTTAATTCTTTTATACTTGCTTTAATCTTAAATCTAGCTAATTTAGTTAGCTAATTATGTGTTTAGTTTAGTTTTTAAATCATGATTAATTCATTTATGTTTGGTTTAAGAAATTCATGTTAGGGTTAAATTTTGTTTAAGTGTTTAGTGTTCAATTGAAGTGTTAATTTGTGTTTTGGAGAAAATTAACCTAGTTGAAAATGTTAATTTTTGCTAATGAACACTTTGTTTAATTATGCAATTAGCTTACTAGGTTTTTGCTAAAAGATAATTAGCGAGCGTTAAAAATATAGGAATGGTTTAGATAGATTAGTTAAGATATTTTTAGGTGTTTGTAATCGCTAGATATGCATTAGCTTGAAACTAGTGCGAAATATTGTGATAGGTTGCTTACTAGATTTCGGGGTTTTTCCGACGTGCGTTCGATTGGTCGTTGCGAGATTATATCTATTGTATTCCTCGTAATTCTTGTGTTGTGTTGCGCGATCGGGACGATCGGGGTCCAGACTTAGTGTTTTGTAGTTTAGCGACCCCAATTAGGGTTTTTGGCCGATGTCGTGCGCGATAGATACGCTAAGTGCGCAGTACAATTTTCAGGGCGTTATTCTTGCGTTTCGATGTCTTTTCGTCGATATAGGATATTTGCTTATGTGATGTGTTTGTGAAATTTTAGGTTCGCAAGAGGGGACTTCGGACGCTACGACAAGAGAAAACAGATGGTAGGCTTCACTTAGCCAGGAGCGTTGGTGAGTAGATTTAACATCTACAGGGAATCGCCCGCATGGCGTTATGCGTCAGGGCTAGAGATTTTATTACTTGTCGCATATTCAACGTTATTCTTAGAATTGCGCCTTTACCCTATTACTTAGATATAGTTGTGCCTGGACTAGTAGTAGTAGGACACTGCACATATTATTGACGATTCATTTTGCACGAGCACTGATTGTATGCTACACACACCGTCATTAATTGCCATGTCACACACAAACCACTTATAGATGTTATATTGCTTGGTTAGGGACATTGTGACATTGATTCATACTGCTTATCATATATGGCATTTAGCATACCTGTATTCCTATAGAGTATTGTACCATTAGTGATAGGTACATACATACTCCCTGTCATAGCTACAGGTATACCTTGCACATACTGATCTTATACTCAGGGGGTATACTTTATCATTGCTTATAGGTGGACACATTATCTTGCTATACCTTATTGATTTCGCATACATCTGGTTTTAGCTACATGTTTACCTTCACTTGATGTTATTTAGAAGTGGATAAATAGGAACCGCATGATATTTGTATTAACTTGATGCAGTTAATTAGCGGGTTTTCCTTTATATGCTTGCATTTCAGATATGGCGCACATATTATATTCATGGATTTTCGCATTGTTATATGGATTTTTCATGATATTTTCTGGATTTGAGAACCGCGGGAATTCATAAAATTATGCATTATATGAAAGGCTCGGTTTGCTTGATATGATATTTGCGCATCCACCATGAGATTTATCGGTTCTGATTTTATACCCGATTCGAGGAGCGGGAGGCACTGTCTGCGGGTACATGGTGGGGCCCGGAGGTACCCCGGGGCAAGAGTCGTGGAGTAGACGATGAGTTAGTGGGGAAACCATACCTTCCGGTGACATTACCAATGACTCGGCGGTTATCATGTGGATACCGACGGGAGTCATGTACGTATAGATACGTCGAAAGGCAAGGGTCAGAGCTAGGCACTCGAGCTTTCGGTATAGCGTATGATACGTACCTATCAGGATGCCAGTCTTGGTGACAGCACCTGATAGATCAGCATTTCTATGTCGATGCTTGACACATTAGTTTCATGATATTTCTTTTTACTCCTTTGTATATATAACAGGGGATTAGGCCGCTGTTATATATGCCCTTACACCAATATTAGTGGAATGGGACGCTAATTTATGTGTATTGACTTTTTTACTTCTTTGTATATATAACAGTGAATTAGGACGCTGTTATATATGCCCTTACACCAATATTAGTGGAATGGGACGCTAATATATGTGTATTGACACTATTTTATATACATCATCATATTAATTCATGCAAATATATTTAGGGTGTTAGAATTTTTACTTGACATTGGATTTGGGATATAGGTGATTCATTTTATATTGATTACATGATATATATGAGGATGCTGATTTGTACATTCTGGATATATGAGATTTATTCGATATTGTACATTCAGGACTTGTGAGACTTATATGATATGAGAGCCAATTTGGGGGCTGATTTGAGGAATTGGGAGTTGGATTTGTCTTGATGGATTGTGATCCTACCACGATGTCAGGATTCCGTGGAAATGACATATTTCATTCCATACTTCACATTTATTGTTTATGCACTGCTTCATGTATTAGTAGTACCTGTTAGAGTATCTTTCATGATTGTTGCATTTACATACCTTTATTTATATGCATTGCTTCATGTATTAGTTGTACCTGCTAGTGTACCTTTCATGATTATTGCATTCATATGACTTTTTATTGCTATTAATTGCACATGTTAGATTCGCGCTGTACGTGCATACTCGCGATTACCTGCATATGTTATTTACTATTCACGAGTTGGCAACTCACCTCCGTTGTGCCACGGTGTTTGCAGGTGTTCCTCAGGATAGTCAGAGGCAGGCTATTATCATACATCTTATCATCTTTTGCTACGGATACCGCATCAGCTCACAGTGTGCAGTTTGCTTAGGTGGGTTTTGTGGTTATTCGTTGTATTGTATATTCGTTGTATCCCTGTACTCTCCATCTACTATTTTCATATTGACTCAGAGACTTGGTGAGGACGATATTGTATATTATTTTTGACTTGTTGTCTTTTATACAGTTTCCTTTCTACCGTCTTTTATTTCTTCGCTACGGCGTCGTATATTTGTTGTGGTGGTTATTTTCCGCCTTTGGGCGTGTATTTGCTCCCGTTTGGGGATGCTTTACTTTATATTTATGTTGTACCCATTTTTGGGGCTAGCTTTTACAAAGGAGGTGCTGCCAAAATTTTAAAGGAAATAAAGTTGGACTTTTAAAGAATTTGGGTTGTGATTTCAAAAACTTTTAACCAATGTTTCTTATCTTTTCTTGTCTTTTAACTGGTTTAGATTTCTGGGTTTTGGCTTTCTTTTACTGCGTTACGCCTGTAGACGTTGCGTAGTATTAGGGCAGTCACGTGCCAATTTCGGGTCGTGACAAAGTTGGTATCAGAGCGCTAGGTTTTACCTTTCGGAGAGTAGGATGACCTTGGTATGATGGAGTAGGTAGCTTAAGCAGAGTAACATAGTGTGTGTATGTCTGCAGCATGCTCACGATGCGGTACTTCGCCTAAAGTGACCTAAGTACAATTACTTGAAATTCCTTTCTTGATGATTCATATCCTTGTGATTCGATTTCCGTGTTCATATCGAATCCTATCCCTATTTATAGCCTTTGCCGCCGACGACTATGGGGACTCAGTGAGGTGCAGCGAGGGCCAAGGTCAGAGTTGACTCGGGTGGGTCAAGGACTGACCAGGATAGTACGCTCGTTGTACAGGTGTAGACGGATCCGCCTTCGACAGATAGTATCGCTAGGCTTGTGGCAGAGATGCAGGACATGCGCCAGACGATGAGTTCTTTGGTGGAGACCATTCGAGCGCAGCGACAGGAGGTTGTCACCCATGTTACCCAGTTGTTCCTTGCGATCAGCACACAGCTTTCCGTCACTTACATAGCACCAGTGGATGCAGCCCTAGTTGACGAGACACGTATTCCAGAGACTTCGGGAGTTCCGGGACCGTGGAGGACTCGTACCGGGGTATCAGCTCAGAGACAGAGACTTAGTCGTCGAGACAGCTTTCGTGACCGTTGCGGGAGTAGCAGTGGTTTGGGACGAGGGGATTCGTGTTAGCTAGATCAGCCGTTTATTGTATTAACTTCTGTCAGCGATTCTTCTGTTGCGCGACACGTATTTCAGTCGTATGCCAATCGGTTAGGAGATTCATCCGTCACTTGATCCTTCTTGAGATGTTGGATTTGACGTTCTCCTGGGCACGGGCTGGTTAGTTACGTGCTAGGCGTCTGTGGACTACGCGAGGAAACAGTCAGGTTTGTTTTCCCGGCAAGTCAGTTCTTGTTGTGCAGGGGGACAGTGGTGCCGCCTCTCACAGCTCGAATTCAGCCTTTTTCGCTAGTCGGCTTTTGAGGAGAGGATGTCGAGGATTCTTGGCATTCATTCATGATACCGGAGCCACAGTGGGTTTGTTGGACCGGGTTCTTATCGTGCGAGAGTTTTCCGACGTTGTTCCAGATGAGCCGGCGGAGCTTAAGGATCAGCTGCAGAGTTGTTTGTTGGGGGGCTTGTGCGTCTGAGTGTTTCGCATTAGGGAGCTCCTATTTCTGTTCGTCAAGAAGGAAGACGACAGTTTAGGTTGTGTATTGATGGATCGCCAATTGAACCGGCTTACGGTGCGGATAGGTATCCTTTACCTCGCATTGACGATTTCTTCGATCAGCTCCAGAGTGCGAGACATTTTCTAAGTTTGTTCGGGATCAGGTCATCATTGTTGCGGGTTCGGAGTGAGGACATTCCGAAGGCTACCTTGTGCGTGCTAAGGGCTTTATGTGTTTTGGTGTGTCATTGGACTCACCAATGCCCTAGCAGCATTAGTAGATGTGATGAACCGGATCTCTTCAGGCCGTTCCTCGACCAGTTATTGTTGTGTTATTCACGACATTCTGGTCTATTTTAATGTATCTTGAGGGACAGGAGTAGCACTTAAAGATTTGTTATGCAGATGCTGGGAGAGTGCCAGCTGTTTGTTAGATTCTCGGAGTGTTCCTTCAGGCTTGTTTGTGTTGACTCCTAGGTCTTGTAGTCACGGGAGACGGTTTTGTATGGTTCCGAGGGAGATCGTGGCCATACAGCTTAAGCCCAAACTTGTGTGCAGGAAGGAGGTCCGCAGATTTTGGGCTTAGCAGGTTTCTACCGCCGTTTCGTGCAGGATTGTTAGTGTAGTGCTGTACCGTCGACTGAATTGACCGGAGTGGAGGTTTCTTTCTTTGGACTGAGGCATGTGTGAGGAGTTTTCGGCAGTCGAAGATTCGGTTAACAATTGCATCAGTTCTTTCTTTGCTTTTTGGTTCGGGCGACTTTGTTGTTTTAACTGTGATGTTTCGCGAGTGGGGCTCGATTGTGTACTGAGGTGACACTATAGAGTTATCGCTTTTGCTTCCCTACATTTGGAGGAAGTACTAGCAGGATATTCCACTCACGATCTGGAGATGGCCGCGGTGGTCTTGCGTTGGAGATTTGGAGACACTACTTGTTCGAGAGTCGTGTTAGATTTTCACGGACTATCAGAGCTTAATGTACATCTTCCTACAGCGGATTTTGATTGTTAAGATAGTCTTCTGCAGATTCACAGTTCTTGTGCGATCGTTGAGCACAGCTTAAGTTCGTCTCTACTGAGGGGACAGCATGCTCATGTCCGCGCCCGACCACTTTTCCTTAATCGCTTTCGCGAGACACTGCCCGCCGATGCTCGTTCGTCAGAAATACTTGAGCATACTCAGCTGGGTAATGATTCGGAGTCCTTAATTTGTGACAAGGGTGTGATGAGTTTAGGAATGCGTTTGTGTACCTGATACTATTGGGTAGAGACGTGAAATCCTAGAGCAGGCACATCTGTCAACTCTCTGTACTCATTCAAGTTCCACCAGCATTTGACGTGACTTGTGAGATAGTTACGGGTGGGCAAGGATGTAAAGAGAAGTTTCGGATTTCGTTTCAAGGTGTTGTCTTGTTGTGTGTTTTGGTTGAGCATCTGAGACCGGCTGGAGAGTTGCAACCTTAAACCGTTTCGAAGTGGGAATGGGAGCAGATCTCCATGAATATTCGTTGTGGCGTATACTCAGGTTTAGTCAGGGTGTGACTCCATTCGGATGCTTGTTGTCCGGTTATACTCAGTTTGCTCAGTTGTTCTTTGTTAAGTTTGTGTGTTGCACGGAGTTCCTTTATGGGTCGTATCCAATGAAGGCACCATGTTCGCTTGCCGTCTTAGACAGGAGTTTCAGGAAACCTTGGGTACTGGTTGAGCTTTAGCTCCGTCTTTCCATCCGCAGGATGATGGTTTTGTGAGAGCGGGCTATACCGACTCTAGAGGTTATACTCGTGCATACGTATTAATTGTTGTCGGCAGTTGGGATCGTCACTTGCCATTATTAGGACTCTCCTTCGATAGCAGTTATCAGGAGACATTCCAATTGGCAACCTTTAAGTTTTGTTTGTTAGGTGGTGTCGATCTCCAGTCTGTTTTTCTGACTCTGCGTAGTAGGATTTTTGGACCCCAGCTAGTCTAGAGACTTCGGAAATGATCCAGCTGTTTCAGGTGAGTGTGATGACAGTCCTGTGCGGACAGAGGTCTTATGCCGACCATGGTGATCGCAGGCTCGAGTTCGCAGTGGGAGATCATGTATTCCTACGGATTTTTTCGATGATGGACGTGTTGAGTTTTGGGAAACTTACCTAGAATTGTAGGTCCTTTCGAGATCCTTAAAGTGAGTTAGTTCCGTTGCCTTTAATTTGGCACTTCCGCCCAGATTATTGAGTATTCACCTCGTATTCCTTGTGTCGATACTTTGCAATTACCTTCATGACCTTTCTCACATGATTCAGCACCAGACCATTTAGCTTGGACGCGATCTTTTGTTCACCAGCAGCCAATTGTGTTAATGGCTAGGCGGGTGAAGAAATTTCGGTCGAGGGTCTTACCATCTGTGAAGGGTTTTTCTTGGACGTAGCCGTATAGTGAGGTAATCACTTGGCAAGCTGCCAGCGAGATTTGGGAGTTTTGTACTCTTCTCTTTGAAGGTACGCTTAGTGAAAATTTTAAATTCGGAGACGAATTTTTATAAGGGGGGAGATTGTAACGTTTCAGATATCGTTTTGCGAATTTTCCCGTTTTAGGGCAAAATTGTCAGTTTTTCCCGTTTTAACCCGATTTCGATCAAACGTCTGTATAAACTTGCTGGCACCTAGTTTAGCTAAAATAAAACTTGTGCGCGAACTTTGGGAGTATTGGGGAGGTTTTGGTTCAGATAAAAAATTTCCCAAATAAAATATTATTTTAAGCGGTATTTTGTGCACGTAAATCGGAAAATTTTTCTCTTGTGAATAAATTTATTTTTTGTCACTAGAATTATTTTAGAAGCTTCCTTTTAAATATCTAGATATTTTAAGGAGTGATAAGGAATTATTTAAATTAGAAAAGAAAAGAGTGAAAGGTGGCAAAGTGCATTTATTACTCATTTTCCAAGCATTTCTTCACCCAAAATTTACAAAAATACCCCCAACCTCCCCATGGCCGACCCTTATCTCAAATTTCTGTCCAAAATATTTCCCAAGCTCATTTCTTCATGATTTCTTCAAAATTCTTCAAGAAAAATTCCAAAATAAATCCACAAAAATCCTAAATAAAAATAAAACCATCTTTTCCTTCACTAATCCTTCTTGGTTCTTCAACAAGCATGGGTTTTGATGCTAAGATAATGGATTAAGCTTCATTTTGGTGTTCTTGGGGAGGTATAATTCTTACCTTAATTCTTTTATACTTGCTTTAATCTTAAATCTAGCTACTTTAGTTAGCTAATTATGTGTTTAGTTTAGTTTTTAAATCATGATTAATTCATTTATGTTTGGTTTAAGAAATTCATGTTAGGGTTAAATTTTGTTTAAGTGTTTAGTGTTCAATTGAAGTATTAATTTGTGTTTTGGAGAAGATTAACCTAGTTGAAAATGTTAATTTTTGCTAATGAACACTTTGTTTAATTATGCAATTAGCTTACTAGGTTTTTGCTAAAACATAATTAGCGAGCGTTAAAAATATAAGAATGGTTTAGATAGATTAGTTAAGATATTTTTAGGTGTTTGTAATCGCTAGATATGCATTAGCTTGAAACTAGTGCGAAATATTGCGATAGGTTGCTTACTAGATTTCGGGGTTTTTTCGACGTGCGTTCGATTGGTCGTTGCGAGATTATATCTATTGTATTCCTCGTAATTCTTGTGTTGTGTTGCGCGATCGGGACGATCGGGGTCCAGACTTGGTGTTTTGTAGTTTAGCGACCCCAATTAGGGTTTTTGACCGATGTCGTGCGCGATAGATACGCTAAGTGCGCAGTATAATTTTCAGGGCGTTATTCTTGCGTTTCGATGTCTTTTCGTCGATGTAGGATATTTGCTTATGTGATGTGTTTATGAAATTTTAGGTTCACAAGAGGGGACTTCGGACGCTACGACAAGGGAAAACAGGTGGTAGGCTTCACTTAGCCAGGAGCGTTGGTGAGTAGATTTAACATCTACAGGGAATCGCCCGCATGGCGTTATGCGTCAGGGCTAGAGATTTTATTACTTGTCGTATATTCTACGTTATTGTTAGAATTGCGCTTTTACCCTATTACTTAGATGTAGTTGTGTCTGGACTAGTAGTAGTAGGACACTGCACATATTATTGACGATTCATTTTGCACGAGCACTGATTGTATGCTACACACACCGTCAATAATTGCCATGTCACACACAAACCACTTATAGATGTTATATTGCTTGGTTAAGGACATTATGACATTGATTCATACTGCTTATCATATATGGTATTTAGCATACCTGTATTCCTATAGAGTATTGTACCATTAGTGATAGGTACATACACACTCCCTGTCATAGCTACAGGTATACCTTGCACATACTGTTCTTATACTCAGGGGGTATACTTTATCATTGCTTATAGGTAGACACATTATCTTGCTATACCTTATTGATTTCGCATACATCTGGTTTTAGCTACATGTTTACCTTCACTTGATGTTATTTAGAAGTGGATAAATAGGAACCGCATGATATTTGTATTAACTTGATGCAGTTAATTAGCGGTTTTTCCTTTATATGCTTGCATTTCAGATATGGCGCATATATTATATTCATGGATTTTCGCATTGTTATATGGATTTTTCATGATATTTTCTGGATTTGGGAACCGCGGGAGTTCATAAAATTATGCATTATATGAAAGGCTCGGTTTGCTTGATATGATATTTGCGCATCCACCATGAGATTTATCGGTTCTGATTTTATACCCGATTCGAGAAGCGGGAGGCACCGTCTGCGGGTACATGGTGGGGCCCGGAGGTACCCCGGGGCAAGAGTCGTGGAGTAGACGATGAGTTAGTGGGGGAACCATACCATCCGGTGACATTACCAATGACTCGGCGGTTATCATGTGGATACCGACAGGAGTCATGTACGTATAGATACGTCGAAAGGCGAGGGTCAGAGTTAGGCACTCGAGCTTTCGGTATAGCGTATGATACGTACCTATCAGGGTGCCAGTCTTGGTGACAGCACCTGATAGATCGGCATTTCTGTGTCGATACTTGACACATTAGTTTCATGATATTTCTTTTTACTCCTTTGTATATATAACAGGGGATTAGGCCGCTGTTATATATGCCCTTACACCAATATTAGTGGAATGGGACGCTAATATATGTGTATTGACTTTTTTACTTCTTTGTATATATAACAGTGGGTTAGGACGCTGTTATATACGCCCTTACACCAATATTAGTGGAATGGGACGCTAATATATGTGTATTGACACTATTTTATATACTTCATCATATTAATTCATACAAATATATTTAGGGTGTTAGAAATATATTTAGGGTGTTAGAATTTTTACTTGACATTGGATTTGGGATATAGGTGATTCATTTGATATTGATTACAGGATATATATGAGGATGCTGATTTGTACATTCTGGATATATGAGATTTATTCGATATTGTACATTCAGGACTTGTGAGACTTATATGATATGAGAGCCAATTTGGGAGCTGATTTGAGGAATTGGGAGTTGGATTTGTCTTAATGGATTGTGATCCTACCACGATGTCAGGATTCCATGGAAATGACATATTTCATTCTATACTTCACATTTATTGTTTATGCACTGCTTCATGTATTAGTAGTACCTGTTAGAGTACCTTTCATGATTGTTGCATTTACATACCTTTATTTATATGAATTGCTTCATGTATTAGTTGAACCTGTTTTTATTGCTATTAATTGCACATGTTAGATTCGCGCTGTACGTGCATACTCGCGATTACCTGCATATATTATTTACTATTCACGAGTTGGCAACTCACCCCCGTTGTGCCACAATATTTGCAGGCGTTTCTTAGGATAGTCAGAGGCAGGCTATTATCACACATCTTATCATCTTTTGCTACGGATACCGCATCAGCTCACAGTGTGCAGTTTGCTTAGGTGGGTTTTGTGGTTATTCGTTGTATTGTATATTCGTTGTATTCCTATACTCTCCATCTACTATTTTCATATTGACTCAGAGACTTGGTGAGGACGATGTTGTATATTATTTGTGACTTGTTGTCTTTTATACAGTTTCCTTTCTACCGTCTTTTATTTCTTCGCTACGGCGTCGTATATTTGTTGTGGTGGTTGTTTTCCGCCTTTGGGCGTGTATTTGCTTCCGTTTGGGGATGCTTTAGTTTATATTTATGTTGTACCCATTTTTGGGGCTAGCTCTTACTAAGGAGGTGCTGCCAAAATTTTAAAGGAAATAAAGTTGGACTTTTACAGAATTTGGGTTGTGATTTCAAAGACTTTTAACCAATGTTTCTTATCTTTTCTTGTCTTTTAACTGGTTTAGATTTTTGGGTTTTGGCTTTCTTTTACTGCGTTACGCCTGTAGACGTTGCGTAATATTAGGGCCGTCACGTGCCAATTTCGGGTCGTGACAATCGGCAAGGAATCTACTAAGGTGGTGCAACCATTGCGTGACACTTTCAAAGACGGGGCTTCCACGTTGAGGGCTCGGGAAATCTTGCACTTGTATTCTATCAGGCTGAGCTTTTTAGTATTTAGACAGATTGCCTCAGTACTGTTTATGAGGTACAACCCGCACCGCTTCGCTCAATAGTCGGGTTATAATCAGGGTGTTCCTCTTGAAGCATTCTTAGTCGAACCGGCTGCTACAGAGGAGGGTATTCCAGCGCGCTGCACCATTTTATGCGATTAAATACGGGGTCCCATTTTCTCATTAGCGAGCCGAGCTATATGCCGAAAGCTTCGAACGCATACGTAGCGTGGTACCAGCATGCGACGGGTGCTGTTATCAGGGAGGAAATGTGGCTATTGCTCGATCACAAGGATGCAGTCCCAGCTGGTAATCCAGCGGTTCCTTTAAAGCGACGAGTCGCCATTCGTCCCTCCTTAAGAGAAGTTACTACGGCTGTGGTCCCACGAGCTTTCCCTGAGAAGCTTCAATCGGGTGTTCCCGCAACTACGGTAGCCGTGGAATCCCCGAAATCTGGCGTTGGTTCGAAAATCGAGACCCGCCGCCCGAAGATGCCTGTCAACTGAAAGCTCTTATCGTCGGCCGTTGGTGTCCGTTCGCAGAAAAAGAATAAGTCTCTATTCTCTGTCGACGTCGTATTCGGCCAGGAGCCCCATGCTCCCTACAGTGAGGGCTTATGATAATACGACACCAATGAAGGTTTGTTCAACACACATGCGATCGATACTGATCTACAGGCTGCCCTCGCAGCTTCCGAGCGACTGGCTCGCGAAGAAGCGGCGTTGATCTCTATTGCAGAGTCAGATATACTTCAGTTATATTCTTCTGTGCCTATCCCTTCTCTTCTTATTATGCTTTTATTAACGCTTTTTTCTTCAACGGGTATTTCTGCCGAAGAGGCTCTCGCGGCTTCTCTCAGGACGTTCGAGGAGGAAGAGAGGCTCTGTGCTTCTTTGGGCCTTGGTAAAATTCGTTTCATTACGCCTTTACTCTTTTTATTCGTGATTTGACCCTTCTCTTCGCCCTATTGCAGAAACTACCGCAGCTCAGGTTGTTTCAAGTGTAGTGCCAATCCCAAGCGGCAATGCAGCAAAGCTTTCAGAGCCATCGGCTATGGCCACGGCCATCCCAAAGTCACCACAGGAGGCATTGCTGAAGCGGCCGATGATGGACGCCGTAGCGGCTCCGGAGGCAGAGCTCGGTTCGGACGACGACGTCCCCCTGTCGGAAGTCTTAAGGAGGTCGGTTCTCACTGCTCAGGATGAGAGGAATCACAAGAAGCACGCAGTGAGGGTTTTGGCCGCAGGTGCAGGCTCAAGCAGTGTTCTGCCTGCTGACATTCCTTCGGCAGATGTTCCTTCTGCCCTGTCTACTGCTCATAGACAGGTTGCATGTGCAGCTCGGAAAGAAACTGAAAAGCTACTTCAAGGTAACGTAACGCCCAGTCCCTTATTAGAACTTGGTCCTCGAATTCTGACATATGCATTTTCTTTTAAGCAGGGCCGAGTCCTGACAATAGTATGGTAGGTGAAACGCCGATGATTACAGAGCCCGAAGTGGCCACTCTTTCTCGGGAATCTGGGACTGTCCAAACAGTTGCTCTTTCTCCTTGTGTCTCCTTGGTATTGGCGGGTGTTGCAAGCATTACGACGGCCCTCGTCGAGTCAGGAGATGAAGCTATGGGTGTAGAATCTATTCCTCCGATAGAGAGTGAGGAAGCCGTTGCACTTGGTGACGCTTCTGGCGTGGTTTCGGTCTCTGATCCATCAGTACTCCTTGGGTTGTTGGTTTTGAGTTTTTTAATCCTGTTAATCCCTTCTAATGATATTTCGTTTGTCTTAAACATAGGGGCGGTAAACCCTAAAGTTGTGCCGGTTGAAGAAGTGCCGCCGGCCGCCACTTTGACGGTCGCGGTCCCTTTGCATTCTTTTGTGCCTCCTCAAATCTTGGAAGGTATGGGTTTCTCACTTATTTGCTTCACTGTGGATACAATCCTCCTTGTATTGACTATATATTGTCGCGACTCTGCAGGAATACTTTTCGACCATTTGTACCAGGTGTTAAACCCGCATTTTTCCTTTCAGTCGAAAATCGTTCCACCTTCTGGTATTGGTCAGTATATTCTTCACTTAGTGTTTCTTTTTTTTATGAGTATACTTATTGTTGCTAAGACTTCCTTATATTGACAACAGTATCACGGGTTGGAGGAGGAAGTGAAAGAATAGCCACGTATTCGGTACTTCCTATTCTGCAGCCTGCAACAACCGGTACGATAGATTCCATCCCTTGGGTGTTTTCTTTGTCTTTCGAGTTAAAATTTGATCGTAATTCATTTTGCAGTGATTACACCAGCTCCAGCTCCTTTTGAGTCTTGCATTCCTATGCCCGTGGGGCCCTTCGCTAAACGTACATCCTCCAAGGACGCAGCGAATGGCCGGTGAATGTTAAGCGAGTTTATCGAAGATCTCAATGTTGAGGCCCTCACTTCTGCTACGGATTTTTCCGACGAAGTCAATCCAATGCTGGCGATACACGTGAACTTCCATAATGAAGATCTTGTCGGTTCTTAGGTTGATTATTGTAGGAAGATCGAGGCTTGCCTGCACGAGATTGAGCTTAAGTGTCTCGCTCTTGAGGTGTTGGCCTCAAACTCTCAGTGGGCTGCGTGGGTCGAGCAGAGTGTCTTTTTCATTCACTATTTTGAACAAGAGGTAGCCCTGAGGTGAAAGGAACACGAGGCGGCTTTCGGCGAATCCGTCCAATTACATGCCCAGGTTGAAGCGAATGCTGCGCAGCTAAAAGCTATTTTCGACAACCTCCAACGATGTATTTCGGATGGGTTGATGCTAAGGCAGAATCTTGACTTCACCGAGCGAGTCAAGCAGGACTGCAAAGCTGCCAAGCAAGAAATTGATGAAAAGCTTTCATTCTGTTTGCAGCAACGGACTCAAATCGAAGCGGAGTTGGCCGCTGTAGTTGAATACGAGAAGGAATTGAGGTGAGCGCGCGAGTGGTTCGTCAGTTTGTTGAAGACGCCTCCTCTTTAATAAATGTCATTGTACCCCCTTCATTGTACCGATTGTATTCTTCTGATTCATGAATAAGCCATATTTTATTTTATACTGGCATTTCTCTTTTCTTTGATGTCTTGATTTGGCGTGAAGTAGTTTATATACTCATTTTGGAGTTTGCAGTTTATTTAGTCATCCCGGAATCTCTAGTTTATGAACTCATTACGGAGCTTGTTTATTTTACCTTCCTTGGGCTTGTAGGCAAGCCTGTCCTAATGACACAGTTAACCCATGCTCTTTACGACAGAGGTCCATTAGGGTTTGTGGTACTAGGGTTTTTGTCTGTTGTACCGTCGCGTTGGTTGATGCATTTCTCGATATGCAGACTTTGAAGGGTTACCCTAGTGCCCCGGCCAACTTCCGTGGCCAAATGCGGAACAAAAATTTTAAAATGATCGAAAACTTGGCACTAGAATAAAACTTAACCGGATCATTAACCATAAACCTAGTTAGCAAAAAGGAGTTCTATCTACTATGATAAAGGATTCTCACCAAACGAACCAAGTCCTTCGGTCTTCGTTCTTCATCCTTGGCTCCTAGTAACCACCTTGAACTTGCTTGATCTCCAATTCCAGCTCCATCGGTCCTCCGGGATCGAGCTTGTTCTCCGGCCTTGCTTTGTTGTAGATGATCCACCCGGGGAATATGATCCATGGCTCTAGCTCCTTATCAAATGACTACAAAGTGCAACTAGAGAACTTGGGTTGTTAAACCAAGTGGTCTAGGATGTAGTGAGGGTGTCTAAGTGTTTGCTATCTCTTTTCTAACCTCTTCACTTGTTTCTCAACACATGAGAATGTTAGTGAAGAGGAAGAAGATGAAAATGGAGAAAAGCAAGATGAGGGAGGAGCTTGGAGAGAAAATGGAGCTCAAGAAAATAATGATCAAGCATGAGAGAGAAAATCACACACAAGAGTTTTGTATGCTCATTTCTTTCATTAAACAATAGCAACCATGCTTCAATAGTAAACACAAAATGAATTATAAATTCATTTGTAAACTATTGAAGCATGGTGAACTCCATACCTCCTTCACCTCTCACTTTACACCTCATTTCCATTTATCAAATAAATGGAAAATCCAAAATGAGGTGGCCACATTCTAGAAGGAAATCTGTAATAAATACGGATTTCAGTCTACTGTACATATATACTGGCAATGAGATAAAAATCCGAACGCCCAAAGAGATAGAATAACACGAAGAACGTAATACTAGAATATATATATATATATATATATATATCAAAATACATATACGTAAATTATTAAATCAATGCCTGATTTAATAATCCGGCTCAAACCCGAGCCGGCTAGTATTACCAACTGTCCGATCGAAAATCCGAGTACAAAGTATATCAATCGATCGAACCCTGCACGTATCCAATACGGCTACTACATAATTTCGCCTGAATCAGGGAAACCCTCTGTGTGGGACTCTAAAGACTCGACAGTACTCTGGCAGTGGGTTTAACCACAAGCACGTCAGCGGTACTAGCTGTACGTAACGGCTACCCAGGTACCTGTCGAAAAGAAGGCCGATGAGCAAACTCATCCGGATCTCCTACTGAGCCTATCCGTGACAATATCCATACAGTCCGGTCTCTTCGTCAAAGAGTATTGCATACCGGGTTTAGGGGATGGTGAACGTCAGACCCTAATAACCTGATAAGTCGTGCCGATGTGGCTCAGGACCAATCCGGGAAACTACTGATCAACCTATCAGTAAATCCCAAGTGCCTTGGCCAAGGTCTTATGGTCCTGACCAATCAAATCACAGTGTGATATCGACTCCCTATACCGGGAGAGACGAATCCCCGACAATCGCTCGCTGCCTCCATGTGGCTCGGGACTGAACCCAACCAAAACCTGTTTGCACGACTCAGTAGAGCCGTGGTAGGGTAGTGATCAAAGTTCAGTGGGAACTCACACGAGAAAAATGCCGGTCTCGGGTCCAAAGACTAACCTGTACACATGTCACCAGAGAACTTCCATCTGACGATTGGTATAGTACCACATGGAAGTTCTCGGCAAGTCCGTCCAGTGTACTCACACCCAGTGAGCACCTGTACACGATCTTAGGTGCATCAGACCAATTTCTGCGGGACCAACCATCCCCGACGGGGCTAGAAACATACACACCAGTCTACTCTAGAGTATCAATGCCCAGTCTCGATACTCACGCGACTAGGGACCATTTAAGGATGTGCTTATGGACTACCCTGCTCCCACAAGTATGATCGCCATCACAACACAGGTAGTCAAGCAAGATCCTAGGGGCTTTATCAACATGTAACCGCAATATGTAATAACGAGTATGACATATGCCATGTTAAGATAAAGACAAACCATAATAGTATACTACCGTATTGAGTCTTTATTAATATGTGCAAACCAGATATAACAACAATACGAATAAATACACATATACCGATAAAGACAAGTCAGATAATATAGTATAAAACTGAGCAAAATTGCTCTGTACATATTTATCCCTAGTATCCATATGTATACATAAACAATACTGGACTCTAGGACATATACATCCAACAATCTCCCACTTGCACTAAAGGTAAGTGATTGGCGTACCGAATACCCAACGTCTGCTCTAAGGCCAGCTGCTGGCGTACCGCATACCCAACAACCCAAAAAGTCGCTCGAACTGTGCTTGAGGAAGGGCCTTTGTAAATGGATCCGCCGTGTTGTCTTTCGTATCCACTCTCCGGACCTCAATCTCCTGGCGATCTACGATCTCCCTGATCAGGTGATACCGCCTTAAGATGTGCCTGGATTTCTGATGGGACCGTGGTTCCTTTGCTAAACCTATAGCCCTATTGTTATCATAATACACTAGTATTGGATCAACAATGGACGGAACCACCTGAAGTTCAGCTATGAACTTCTTCATCCAGACTGCTTTTTTGCGGCATCGCTTGCAGCAATGTATTCAGCCTCCACTGTTGAGTCTGCGACGGTATACTGTTTGGAACTCTTCCAACATACCGCCCCTCCGTTGAGGGTAAACACAAAACCCGAGACATACTTGCCGTCATCCTTGTCACTCTGGAAGCTTGAGTCGGTAAAGGACTCGACCCTGAGGTCTCCATTACCGTAAACCAGGAACATCTCCTTAGTCCTTCTCAGGTATTTGAGAATGTTCTTTACTTCTGTCTAGCGGTTCTCACCTAGGTCTGACTGATACCGGCTCACCACGCTCAGCGCGTAAGCTACATCTGGTCTCGTACATAGCATCGTATACATTATAGACCCTACCGCTGAAGCGTAGGGTATAGTGCTCATGCGAACCCTCTCCTCGTCAGTCTTGGGAGACATCTCCTTGGAGAGGGTGATTCCGTGCAATGCGGGTATGTTACCGCGTTTGGAATCTTCCATACTAAATCTCTTTAGTACGGTCTCTATGTACCTGGACTGTGAAAGTCCCAATAGTCTCTTGGATCTATCTCTGTAGATCTTGATCCCCAGAATGTACGAGGCATCACCTAGGTCTTTTATATAGAACCTTTGTGATAAGAATAGCTTGATCGACTGTAGCATAGGAATGTCATTTCCTATCAAAAGAATGTCGTCCACGTACAAGACTAGGAACACGACAGTTCGTCCTACAATCTTCTTATAAATACATGGCTTATCTTCGTACTTGATGAAGTCAAAGTCCTTGACTGTTTCATCAAAACAGATGTTCCAGCTCCGCGATGCTTGCTTCAATCCATAAATGGATTTGAGCAGCTTGCACACCTTCCCGCTGCTCCCACTGTCTATAAAACCTTCTGGCTGATCCATATAAACGCACTCTTCTAAACTTCTGTTTAGAAAGGCCGTTTTTACGTCCATCTGCCAGATCTCATAGTCATGGAAGGCAGCAATGGCAAGCAGGATCCTAATGGATTTGAGCATAGCCACTGGAGAAAAGGTTTCGTCATAGCCTACTCCTGGTCTTTGACGAAAACCTTTTGCAACGAGTCTAGCCTTATATGTTTCCACCTGCCCATCTACACCAAGTTTCTTCTTGTAGATCCATTTGCATCCAACGGGTTTTACTCCCGGTGGAGCAACTTCCAGGGTCCACACTTTATTGGTGTACATGGACTCCATTTCAGATTGCATAGCATCCAGCCACTTATCAGAGTCCCTACTGATAATGGCCTGCGTGAAACCAGTAGGATCATCTTCTTCCAAGATGCAATCCTCTCGATCCCCATCTATGAGAAAACCGTAGTATCTCTCGGGCGGATGAGAAATCCTACTAGATCTGCGAAGTGGCTGAGGTTCGTCCGGGGTTATTGAATCTTGAGGTTCTGTCAAATCTTCAGTTTCAGTTTGTGGTCGCTGAATTTTTTCCAGTTCTACCGAACTCCCATTTGTTTCTTTTGCAAGAAATTGCCACTCTAAAAAGGCGGCGTGGCGAGATATAAACACCTTCTGTTCTTAGGTGTGGTAGAACAAATATCGTATTGAATTTTTAGGATATCCCACAAACTTGCATAAAACTGAACGTGCCTCTAATTTGTCCGGATTTTGTACTTTTACATAGGCCGGACAACCCCATATCTTAATACGTTTAAGATACGGCATTTTACCATTCCATATCTCGAATGGTGTCTTAGGCAAGGATTTGGATGGAACATCATTCAATAAATATGCTGCTGTCAAAAGTGCATGTCCCCAAAATGAAAGAGGCAGCTCAGCACTACTCATCATAGAGCGGACCATATCCAATAGGGTACGATTCCTCCGTTCCGATACACCGTTGTGCTGTGGTGTATACGGAGGAGTAAGCTGAGAGAGAATTCCATTCTATTTTAGGTAATCTAGGAATTCCGTGCTTAAGTACTCCCCTCCTCTGTCACATCGGAGGATCTTAATACTCTTGCCAGTCTGGTTCTCTACTTTGTTTCTATATTCTTTGAATTTCTCAAAAGTTTCAGATTTGTATTTCATAAGATACACATACCCGAATCTAGAGAGATCATCAGTGAATGTGATAAAGTACGAGGACCCACCCCTTGCATGTATAGATATCGGACCACACATATCACTGTGTATGAGTCCCAAGAGCTCTGCTGCTCTCTCTCTATGTCCGGTGAATGGAGATTTGGTCATCTTTCCTTTGAGATAAGATTGACAAGTTTCATAAGATGAAAATTCGAACGTATCCAAGAGTCCATCTTTATGCAACTTGCTCAGTCTTTTCTCTCCGATATGACCAAGTCTACAATGCCACAAGTAGGATTCATTCACATCTGAACTCTTCCTCTTGCGTGTGTTTTGTACATTAAGAACTGTATTCTGATTTAGAACATAGATACCATTACACAGTATACCTTCTGCAACCAATACCTTATGAAGGTAGATGTTCATGATATTTCTATCAAGAACAAAGTTATATCCATCTTTATCAAGTAAAGAAACTGATATTATGTTGCATAACATGGAAAGTATATAGTAGCAATTGTTCAAAATCATAGTATTGCCATTTGGCAACACTAGGTGATATTCACCGATGGCCGTAGTATTAACTTGTGCTCTGTTCCCTACCCTGAGGGACATATCACCAAGTCCAACTATCCTACTTTTTCTCAGTCTCTGCAATAAATTACAGATATGAGATCCTGATCCGGTATCTAGTACCCAGAAGGTAGGACTGACCGAAAAGCAGTTCTCAATTACAAGAACACCTGAAGAAGATGCAATAGTATTCTTCTTCTTCGATGAGATCATCAAGGAATTCATGCTTTCCTCTTTCCCTTGCTCACACTCATGACTGTTGTCATAAGTTAGAGCCGAACAGACGTTCCCCTGCCCCGAATAAGAATTCGGTTCGGTCAAGTGATACATTTTATTATCTTGATTAGGGCGTGAAATGGTTGCTACCTGGGGAGAGAGAAAGAAACAATCAGCGTGTGCTCTTGCAAGATTAGATTGGTTATTAATTTATCTAACCCGGATGGCTCCCACTGTTTCCTCAAATTCTTCTTCAAACCCTAAAAGAAGAACTAGTCAGGATTAATCACACGTCACAATACTTGCTTAACCTTTCAGCCAGGCTGGTGTTGGTCCTTCGAGAGAGGTTTTCTAATGCTTTCACGAAATTCCTTAATTACATAACCTCTTTTCCCTAGAGGCATAGCCCTGCTAACACCTTTCTAGACACCTACTTGGTTTATAGCATTGATTGTTAAGTGAAATAATCTCCCGAGAGTAATCCTACTCATCAGTGGGATCGGGATCCAACTATCATGGTGTGATGCACTAGATGGAATCCACTCTAGCCACCACACTCCAGAAGGTATAATGTGTTAGTTATATGTATGCCCTAGAGGCCATTACTGTACATATGATGTATATTGTAGTGGATGCTAGGACGTATATAGGGAGGACTTTCTTGCTCGACATGATAGTATGCTATTTGGTTGATCTTTACCTTAACGTGTTTACTGATTGTCTCTCTGTTACATGTTGGTAAAGCCCTTAGGATCTGTACTTGACTACCTGGACTATGATGCGGATCATACTAGTGGGGACATGGTAGTCCATAAGTACATCCTTCAAAGTCCCTAGTCGTGGGTGTATCGAGACGGGGCATCGATATACCAGAGTAGACTAGCGTGTACCTTCTCGACCCATACAGATGGGCGATGGATGATCCTATATCCATTGGTGTTTGACATCAGAGATGATATACGGGTGCTCAGTAGAGACTGGGTACACTGGACGGACTCGTCGAGAACTCCCAGATGGTATTATACCTCACGTCAGATGGCAGTTCTCTGGTGACACTGGTACAGAGTAGTCTGTTGACCCGAGATCGTCATAGAGTCTTGTGTGGTTCCCACTGTGCTTTGATTTCCATCTTACCACGTCCAAGAGGGCGTGCAAAACGGTGGTTTTTGGGTACAGTCCCGAGTCACATGGAGGCAATGAGCGATAGGAGGGGATTCGTCTCTCCCGGTATAGGGGGTTGATGTTGCGCTGTGTTCGATTGGCTATAACAGGAAATCCCTGGCCAGGGTTGCTGAGATTTACTGGTAAGTGTTACCAGTAGTTTCTCGAACAGTTATAGACCTCATATCGACACGACTTATTGAGCTATTGGGGTCTGACGTTTACCACCCCTAGGCGAGATATGCGACATATCAGACGATCGGACCGGACTGTACGGTAGTGTTACTGGTTGGATTCACTGGAGTGTGAGCGGGCTTGCTCGTCGATCTTCAGATCGCTCAATACCCGGGTGGCCGTTACGTTTAGCAGACCGCTTGCGGCTTGTGGATGTTTGATATGATCATCATCTGCTGCCGGCGTATTGACGAGTCTTTAGAGTCCTACACAGAGGTTTCCTGGCTCAAGCGAAACGAAATAGGAGCGCATATGAGATATGTGCGGGACCGAGAATAATACGGTATGTGATACTGTATTCGATTCTCGCGATGTGACATTGATCGGTTATATGCGATATAGCCGGGTTATCGGATCAAGTGTTGATTCGATAAGTTGTTACTGATGATACCAGTCGGTTATGTGCGACATGACCGGATCGTTAAATCAAGTGTTGATTTAATGATTTAATGCATAATTATATATTTGATATATTGCTTTGCATTAACTAGTATCGGTACACTTTAAATGGATTTTCTCGCTCGGGTGTGCGCATTCCATATGCGATATGATTTTGTGCACTTGATTGTATCATGTTTGATGATACATACTTTTTGGTTAAGTGTAAAGTATCAAACCTTGGTTAATGAAATGGTTAGGGTTTACTATTTCCTTATTCATTTATTCATTTATTTATTCTTTTTGGAAATTGATAAGCATTAAGAGAAAATGGTGGCTTAATTTGTTTTCTAGCAAAAGCTTCTTGAAGCTTTGACCAAAGTCACCCTTTTTGTCTCAGGCTTAACCCTATCCACTTCACTAACCCTAGTTTACTCTCTACAACTAACCATGGTTCACTTATGATAAGAATGGATTATTCTTTTCATTTTAAATTAATTCTTATCATAACAATTTCCTTCTTCTTCTTCATTTCTTCAAGTGAAGAAAGCTTGCCTCCATCAATGGCAAGTGATGAAAAAGAGTGAGAAATCCAAATCTAAAGTCTACCCACTTCCTATTTCTTCATCCTCTACCTCTTGCCAAGTAGTAGAGTGTGTTTACTTCACAAGTTTCATGACTTGGTGAAGTTGTGAGCTTGATCTAGCGATGCCTCGACGTAGATCATCTTCGGCATGGACATCGACGACCTAGCTTGCCCATTCTCCGACGAAGCCGACGCTAGAGCCCGGATTTGATTTGGACAGCGGAAAGGACCTCATCTCGGAGCCGTGGAGGTGGAGGACCGGATCTACAAAGGTTGTATTTCCGTATCTCTTAGTTAATTGTTAACTAGTTAGCTTTTTCGCCTAGATTTCTAGCAAACGATCCATAGTCGGGTCTCTCGGCACCTATAATTTTTGAAATTGCCATTGTTGATGGCTTGTGAGACCTCACTAGTGTGCCTAGGAACCCTACAGTGGTATCAGAGCCAAGCTAGAGCCTTAGGCGAAGTCTAGACGGATTTTGAAGTCCGAACGACCCAAAACCGAAACCCAAAATATGCTCTCTGTCCAATTTTTAAAAATGTGGATTTTTCAAGATTAAAAATATCCAGAAAATCAAGCAGGGTTTATTATGAAATACTGTGCAAAACGGAGCTGTAACTCCGTCATGACGGCGCGGAACCGCGGCCTAAGCCCACGTGGCGCGGCGGTTCCGCGGCGAGACTGTAGACTCTTTGACTTTTCTTTGCACAGTAATTCCTATTTTCTGGAGTTGGATTTTCTGGGAATTTTTAATATTTATTCAAGAGTTGAATTTTCTGCAGTTGTTTTGGGGATTCGGTGTTTCGATCGGAGTATCAAATTTTGTCTATGTGGCTTTCCGGATAAATTTTTAGAATATGTTAAAAAGTTCGACCGGATATAAATACCCAATTTTTCCCCTGTCGGGAAATTTCCAAGTGTTGGATTTTTCCGAAGTTTAACGACGTTCTAAGTAGTGCAAGTAACTCGATGGACCCTCTAGAAGACAACAAACCTTAACTCGATTATGTGACCGTCTTGAACTGCCCTTTGAACCTTCGGGTTTGGGGCAGTACGGCGTGCCACATGTGAGGCGTTGGCTTGACCCTTCTACGGCTGGACCGTTGGTACTGAGGTACGAACTGAATGTTGTTAGACTTATTTCATGTGTTGAACTGTATTGGGAAAACTTGGGTGTTCGATTGTTCGATCGGAAAGTTTAACATTTTCTATTTATCTGGAATGGGATACAATAATTGGAATTCGTATCAGTTATGAGATAACTGAATGAATGTTGTAAATCTAGCAATTTAGTCTCACTTGATCGGTTGCCACGGAATTTTGATGTGATCAAAAGTCCGTCGCAATCACGTAGCGTACGCGGATACTCGCCGGATAAACTTAATAGACAGCCTCACCCCATACCCCCGACCAAGTGACTGTAGGAGAACCCCGTCGCCGAAAGCATCCGTTCGGGTGCTCGCGGCAGCGGTGTTCCGCCTTGGTGCACTTCGTCGACGGTATCGGGGGTGCGGCCATCTACAGAAGTTTGCGACGAGCATTCGATCAGACTGTCGGGAATCTTGTTGAATTGCCCGACTCGATATTGAAAAGTGTTTTCGATAATGAGACTAAAATGCGGGGTTTATAATTGTTAGGCATGTGATGTCTAAGTAATTCATTTGGTCAGGCATGCGATGTCTGAGGTGGTTGCGGATTCCAACTGTTGTAGTTTTACACTTTCTTTTCTGTGACCGTAAGTGTAATATGTGATATCGCCGGTTTCGTTGCTATATGTCAACGACAATTGGGATGCGCATATTTACTTACGTTGATGACATGTGATGTTATGTGTTGCTGGATATGTTATATTGGATCGTCGTGTTTGAATAGCCGGGGTTTTTTTATGTGAGATGAGTGTTTTTTTCATTTTCATTCATGTAAAAACTTGTATGTAATATTCTTTTATTGGGGCGCTTCCAGGTTGCGGAAGTTGTCACCGTTTGTATATTATTTACTTTTCCGCACTAGGATAGACCCAAGGAGGAGGGCACAAGTAACCGGGTTCTGGAGTCTAGTGGGAGACCAACTCGAGGAGTCGAGTCCGGGTCTCCTAACTCTAGAATTGGTAGGGTTGCTTGCCGCTCTCGTAGGGGTCTTGGGGTGTGGGTTTGGCTATTCATCGCGACCGTGGAATCCGTGTTTTATACTGGCTCGTATTGAAAACACGGACGTCCTAGTATATCCAATATTTCATATGTTTCTTCTGCTGCGATATCTGTGATGTGATCATGTGATGTTCTGTGATAGATACAGTATATAGTATATATGATATATTATATAGACGTTACTTATGTTTTACACCCGCGCTAGCCCTGCCCTGCTCTGTCGTTAGTTACCTAACCTAACGGTGCACGAGGGGACATCGAGGCGAATGCGGATGGCATAAGTGTACGTCATATCTATCTGTGATGTTTAGGTACTTAAATGATGGGACTTCATTAATGAGATTAATGAAAGAAAAGAAACCTAAGATGTTGTAGAATCGAATTTCAAAATAAAACAGGTAGCTACAGTTCTTGCTTTGCACAGAGGTATATATGATATATCCTGCACCTTATTCGATAAGGAAAGGACCGAGATCCCTTCACCGGGAGTGACTCCTTTAGCAATAACTGGCAGATGCTACAACCTCGGTTTGTCTTTTGATTGCTTTTAAGAGTTTTTGCTTTGCACAGTGATATATGTGATATATCCCGCATCTCATTCGACGAGGAAAGGACCGACGATCCCTTCATCGGGAGTGACTCCTTTAGCAAAACTAGAAAAGCCTCAAAAACACTCCATTTTAAAATCATTTGATTCTACAACGATATCAAGTTCATTACGCAATAGGTTTTCAAAAAAACCTGTCGTAGCCCTCCGTCATTTCAGATAAGTACTGGTTAGTATTCGTGCTACGTTTGTTGACTATGTTAAGGCGTAGTGTGCGGTAGCTAATTAGTGCTTATCTGCATAAGCATATGATGTGATTGGATTAGGGTAGTCGTGCGACTTTGTTGACTATGTTAAGGGTCGTGCGGGTGGGTTTAATTCAATCGGGAAATGACGGGTTGAACTTGACTAGCACTTATGATTTGTTGACTATGTTAAGGTCATATAGCTGCTAGGGGCAAAATATTATCGGGAATTTCAAGTGTTGAAATTTGCAATGAGATTGCATACCTTCTATGAGATAGTTGGATCCCGATACCCGCTGCGAGTAAGTGTTACTCCTGGGAGAGTTTTATACATTACAATTAGCCGATCAAGTAGGTGTCTAGAAAGGTGTTAACGAGGTTACGCCTCTGGGAAAACGAGGTTTACATTAATTAGGTTCGTGCGAAAGCACGGGGGACCTCCCTCAAAGTACCGACACTGGCCTGGCTGAAAGATTGGCGAACTTGTAGTGTGTAATTAATCCCGGCTAGTCTTTCCTTTTAGGGTTTGAAGGAAGATTTGATAAAAAGCAGTGGGAGCCATCCTGATTAGATAAAATAATAACCAATCTATTCTTGACAGAGCGCATGCTGAGTGTTTTCTTCTCTCTCTCTCCAGGTAGCGACCCTATCACGCCTTAATCAAGATAATAATACGGATATTTGACCGAACCCGCTTGTTATACTGAGCTGGGGAACGTTGGTCCCGCTCCAACTTATAATTGGTATAAGACAGAGCAGGAAATTGGGGAATACCAGAATTCCCGTGCCGCCCAAACGAAGAGAGTGCATGCTGATGCATCATCTTCGGGTGTGTTCATTATACAGAACTGTTTCTCAGTATCCTTTACGTCCTGGGTATATGATACCGGATCAGGATCCCAGATATGTAATCTGTTACATAGGGCTACAGATAGGTAGAGAACTGAGAACGGGTGATAAGTTTCATGAGGCAGAAAACGGGGCAAGTGTTGCAGCCAAGTCTGTTGGTCACTGTCACCCTGTATTACCAATACATTGATTCTGAACGAATGTTATTAGATACCGAACCTGATATACAAAATCATATCAGTCTCTTTATTAGTAAAGAAAGGATATAATTTTGTATTGATGGATAATGTTTTGAACATTTCCTATATCAAAGGTTGATCGGTTCAGGCACGTTATCTAAAAGCATTGATGTTCTAAATCAAACTACAGTTCTTAGTATATGGAACACACACAAGAGGAAGAGTTCAGAAATGAACGAATTCTTCTTGAGGCATTGTAGACTAGGTCAGATCAATGTGACCCGACCAGCTAGAGTTACATATAGATGCATATTTAAATCAGTTTGAATTTACATCTTGTGAAACTCGCCAGTCATGTCACAAAGATAAGATGACCATAGCTCCGTTTACTGGAAACAGAGAAAGAGTTAATGAACTCTTGGGATGATACATGTTGATGTATGTAGGTCCCCTGTCTACACATGCCAGGACTGGTTCTTTATACTTCATTACATTCTCTGATGATCTTTCGAGATTCAGACCTATGTTCCTGTTGAAACACAAGTCCGAACCTTTTGAGATATTCACAGAATATAAGTTAGAAGTAGAGAACCAAAATACGGGTATAAGTATTATGTCCCTTGATGTGATCAAGGAGGAGAATACTTGAGCACGGAAATCCTGGACTATTCTAAAGGAGAATGAGATTCTCTCTCGGCATTACTCCTCCGAATACACCATAGCACGATGGTATATCGGGGCGGAGCATTCACACCCTATATGATAAGGTGTGCTCTATGATGAGTACTACTGAGTTACCTTTTTCTTTTTGGGAGTTATGCACTTGAGAAGCTGCATACCTATTGAATTGGGTTCGAATCAAATCAGTTGCCTACCACTTCATATGTGATATGGAAAGGGAAGAGCCCATGTCTTAAGTTAGTTAAGATTTGGGGTTGTCCGGCCTATGTCTAAAAGCAAAATCCGGACAAACTCGAGGCAAGGTTAGTTATGTAGAACTGGAAAGGTTCCAGCTATGCAAACTACAGAAGATGATTTGATGGAACCAAAGGATTCAATTGTTACCAACGAACCTTGGCCTCTCCGCCGATCTAGTAGGGTTCCTCACCCACTGAGAGATACTTCGGTTCCTCTATGACAGTGGGAGCGAGGACTGCATCATGAGATGATGACCCAACTAGTTTCGAGCTGGCCATCAAGAGTAAGACTCTGTAAGAATGGCTGGATGTTTATCGATCTGAGATGGAATCCATGTACACCAACAAAGTATGGACTTTGGTTGCTATATCTGAAGGGTTAAATCCCCATCAGGAGCAAGTATATCTTGAGAAGATTACTTGGTGTAGATGGAAAAGTTGAGACTTTCAAAGCTAGACTTGTTAAAGGTTTGCATCATTGACCAGGTGTGGATCATGATGAAACTTTTTCTAAGGATCTATGCTTAAGTCCATCCAGATCCCACTTGTCACGGCTACATACCATGACTACGATATCTGGTGGTTGGGTGTCTTGACTGCTTTTCTAAATGATGATTTGGAATAGAGCGTCTATAAGTACACAGCCAGAGGGCTTCGTAGACAGTGGGAGCAGCGGAAACGTGTGCAAGATGCTTTATAGGATAAAGCAGACATCGCGGAGTTGGAACATCTGTTTTGATGAATTAGTCAAAGAGGTTGACATCATCAAAATGGTAGATGAACCTTGTATAAACAAAAAGATAGTAGGGAGTATGGTGACGATCCTCGTAGAGTACGTGGATGACATACTCTTGATAGGAAAGGAGTTTCTTATGCTACGCTCGATCAGTCTCCGTTTATCACAATGATTCTCCACATAGGATCAAAATGATACCTACTAAATCCTGGATTTTGGATCTATGAGATAGATCTAATTGGATGTTAGGATTCTCACTAGTTGTAGTGAGATGGTATCAATCGACCCTGGGGAGAATCACTGGAAGGGTTCCAGGGTGATAAGGACGACTGAATGTCAGTCGCAGGCATTGTCTTTACCCTCAGTAAAGGGACGGTATGTTGGAAGAGTTCCAAGCTAGATACCGTGGCATACTAGACGATAAAGGCTGGATACATCGCTACTTAAGATGCTACCAAAGAGGCTGTTTGGGTGTATATTGGTTCATGAGATGAACTATGTTCCTCCCATTGTGTGACAATGGAGTTGTGGCTTATGCCAAGGAACACCGGTCCCATCAGTGATCCAGACATGTTCTAAGGCAGTATCACTTGATCATGGAGATGGTTGATCTCCAGGGTGATCAAGGTTAGGAGAGTAGACTCAGAGGACAACACGGCGGATCCACTCACAAAGGCCTTTTCCCAGAGAGAGACTTTTATGGGATGGTTGAGTATGAGATACTACAACCACTGCTACAGAAGGCCCTAGTGCAAGTGGGAGATTGTTAGTTATATGTATGCCCTAGAGGCCATTACTGTACATATGATGTATATTGTAGTGGATGCTAGGACGTATATAGGGAGGACTTTCTTGCTCGACATGATAGTATGCTATTTGGTTGATCTTTACCTTAACGTGTTTACTGATTGTCTCTCTGTTACATGTTGGTAAAGCCCTTAGGATCTGTACTTGACTACCTGGACTATGATGCGGATCATACTAGTGGGGACATGGTAGTCCATAAGTACATCCTTCAAAGTCCCTAGTCGTGGGTGTATCGAGACGGGGCATCGATATACCAGAGTAGACTAGCGTGTACCTTCTCGACCCATACAGATGGGCGATGGATGATCCCATATCCATTGGTGTTTGACATCAGAGATGATATACGGGTGCTCAGTAGAGACTGGGTACACTGGACGGACTCGCCGAGAACTCCCAGATGGTATTATACCTCACGTCAGATGGCAGTTCTCTGGTGACACTGGTACAGAGTAGTCTGTTGACCCGAGATCGTCATAGAGTCTTGTGTGGTTCCCACTGTGCTTTGATTTCCATATTACCACGTCCAAGAGGGCGTGCAAAACGGTGGTTTTTGGGTACAGTCCCGAGTCACATGGAGGCAATGAGCGATAGGAGGGGATTCGTCTCTCCCGGTATAGGGGGTTGATGTTGCGCTGTGTTCGATTGGCTATAACAGGAAATCCCTGGCCAGGGTTGCTGAGATTTACTGGTAAGTGTTACCAGTAGTTTCTCGAACAGTTATAGACCTCATATCGACACGACTTATTGAGCTATTGGGGTCTGACGTTTACCACCCCTAGGCGAGATATGCGACATATCAGACGATCGGACCGGACTGTACGGTAGTGTTACTGGTTGGATTCACTGGAGTGTGAGCGGGCTTGCTCGTCGATCTTCAGATCGCTCAATACCCGGGTGGCCGTTACGTTTAGCAGACCGTTTGCGGCTTGTGGATGTTTGATATGATCATCATCTGCTGCCGGCGTATTGACGAGTCTTTAGAGTCCTACACAGAGGTTTCCTGGCTCAAGCGAAACGAAATAGGAGCGCATATGAGATATGTGCGGGACCGAGAATAATACGGTATGTGATACTGTATTCGATTCTCGCGATGTGACATTGATCGGTTATATGCGATATAGCCGGGTTATCGGATCAAGTGTTGATTCGATAAGTTGTTACTGATGATACCAGTCGGTTATGTGCGACATGACCGGATCGTTAAATCAAGTGTTGATTTAATGATTTAATGCATAATTATATATTTGATATATTGCTTTGCATTAACTAGTATCGGTACACTTTAAATGGATTTTCTCGCTCGGGTGTGCGCATTCCATATGCGATATGATTTTGTGCACTTGATTGTATCATGTTTGATGATACATACTTTTTGGTTAAGTGTAAAGTATCAAACCTTGGTTAATGAAATGGTTAGGGTTTACTATTTCCTTATTCATTTATTCATTTATTTATTCTTTTTGGAAATTGATAAGCATTAAGAGAAAATGGTGGCTTAATTTGTTTTCTAGCAAAAGCTTCTTGAAGCTTTGACCAAAGTCACCCTTTTTGTCTCAGGCTTAACCCTATCCACTTCACTAACCCTAGTTTACTCTCTACAACTAACCATGGTTCACTTATGATAAGAATGGATTATTCTTTTCATTTTAAATTAATTCTTATCATAACAATTTCCTTCTTCTTCTTCATTTCTTCAAGTGAAGAAAGCTTGCCTCCATCAATGGCAAGTGATGAAAAAGAGTGAGAAATCCAAATCTAAAGTCTACCCACTTCCTATTTCTTCATCCTCTACCTCTTGCCAAGTAGTAGAGTGTGTTTACTTCACAAGTTTCATGACTTGGTGAAGTTGTGAGCTTGATCTAGCGATGCCTCGACGTAGATCATCTTCGGCATGGACATCGACGACCTAGCTTGCCCATTCTCCGACGAAGCCGACGCTAGAGCCCGGATTTGATTTGGACAGCGGAAAGGACCTCATCTCGGAGCCGTGGAGGTGGAGGACCGGATCTACAAAGGTTGTATTTCCGTATCTCTTAGTTAATTGTTAACTAGTTAGCTTTTTCGCCTAGATTTCTAGCAAACGATCCGTAGTCGGGTCTCTCGGCACCTATAATTTTTGAAATTGCCATGGTTGATGGCTTGTGAGACCTCACTAGTGTGCCTAGGAACCCTACATAATGTATCTGCAAGTTTCCTGTATGTTTGAAACTTCCGATGTGGTTTTTACCCTTAGGACCCAAGTGACCTTGACTGAGCCAACATATCAAAGGATCCTAGTCAAGTTCAACCCGTCATTATCTTGATTGCATTAGACCCGCCCGTATGAGTCCTTGACTGAGCCAAAATGACCACACGACTGTCCTAACCAATCGCTTTATTTGCTACAGAAAAATATTATATAGCCTCCGAACACTACGCCTCGGCTGAGCACGAAATACGTAGCACGAATACTAAGCAATACCAATCCGAAATGACTGAGGTCTACGGCTGGGTTTTTAGCGAAAAACCCGTTAACGTAATGAACTTGATATCGTTTAGGAACCTGAGTAGTTTTGTAAATATATAGTGGCGAAAACTTTTGCTAAAGAGGTCACTCCCTGTGAAGGGATCTCGGCTCTTTCCTCGTTGAATGAGGTGCAGGATATTCCAAACCGAATACCACGATGCAAAGCAAAAATAATCGACTATAGTGAAGTTATTACCCTGATGCAACTTTTACTCAAGGGGTCACTCCCGATGAAGGGATCTCGGCCCTTGCCTCATCGAATGAGGTGCTGGATATTCATAACCGAATACCACTGTGCAAAGCAAAAGAGAACGTCTGTAATCTCAGTTTTAAAATCTGTTCCAACAACATCTTTTAGGTTTATTTTCTTGCATTGATCAAAATCAATGCGGTCCCATCATTTTAATCCTATCACACCAGAAAAGAACGAAAATACGTATACGTATATGCCATCCGCATTCGCCACTGGGCCCCGTCATCACCCGTTAGGTTGCTTAACTAACGACAGAGCGGGGGCTGGACTAGCGCGGGTGCAAAACATATACAACATCTACTAGTATATATATAAGTATATATAACATTCGTCCCATGCATGATAAAAAACAACATCACAGAATCACAGCCAACATTAAAGAATGGTAGATAATCTTAGAGCTCCGGGTTTCATTTGAGCCGCAAATAAAACCCTATGTTCCCGGTCGTGTGGATAGCCTGTGCAATGAAAACCTGTACCCCCTACGAGTGTTGCAAATAGCCCGCCAGTTCTAGAATGAAGCCCCCTCCGTCTCAGCGCCATAAGATGCAGGCATGTTGCCTTCTAGAACCGGCTATTCGTGCACTCCACCACGGGATAATTCTAATACAGAAAAAGAAAATAATATGTACAAACGGTGATATCGACCTCAACCCGGTCGTGCCCCAAAATAATATACAACGCGGCAAAGACGGCAGTCCACATGTCGGACGCTCGCCCCGCAATAACAAATGTATAAATGAATTATAAACTGTATTTCTAATATTGCATCACATGCTATCCATCACGACTATCCAACTACAATCACAGCACAACCACAAAACATCAACGCGAATGTCACGTTCGCAAAACCCATCTAAAAGAACATATAGCAATCAGACGAGTTTTACCGATCGAGTGATATTCCTGGTCGTAAATAAAAGTGAAAGTACTGTAAACTGTTAAACAGTGTTAAATTTAACGATTTCGAAACACGCCAAATTTCCCCGTACAGAAAACTACAGAGAATCAAATTTGGGCAAAAAAACAAACAACACTAGAAAACCAAAATCCTAGAGATAAGTGCCCAGAACAAAACTCACTGCATTCCTCCCCCACAAAACCGAAGAGGCCGGAAAAACAAGCCATGTGGCCGGCCAAAAGTTTGTGAAATTGTCTCGTTTTTGTTCTGGGTACATATCTCTATGTAAGGATCACTTTGCACTTATTTAAAAAAAAATCGAGACCTTTTTGAAAACAACAGAAACTACAGATGTAGGTTTTGGTTTTGTGGAATTGTTTCGGTTTCAAGGGGGACTTGGGGAATACGACGACTTAAGAACAAGTTTGGATCCCTGTGACCTAAGAATTTCAAATTTTATGAGCCGTGAGGGTCTCATAGGGGGAGTTCTCCTTACGAGTCGAGAGAATCTCGTAAGTGAAAATTTCATGATATTGCGCCCTTTTGGGTTTTCACAAGCTCGCCGGTAGCCCTGCTGTTTTTACTCACGGCGCCCTTTCGGGTGTTCATCCGTGCCCATTTCGCTTATGGACATACCGTTTTTTTACGAGATTGCGCCCTTTCGGGTTTTCACAAGATTGCTGGTAGCCCTGCTATTTTTACTCATGGCGTCCTTTCGGGTTTTCGTACGTTCCCGTTTCGCTTGTGGACATACATTTTTTTGTTTTTTTGTTTTTTACAACACTTGGGTTGCAGTCTTTGCTGTTGGAGTTTTGATTGCAACATAGATCCCAAGAGAAGATATCGCTGAATTTGGGGAGATGCGCCATGTTTGAGGCGGAGTACTAGTTTAGGGACATTTCAGTCCAATGCCAGTTTAACGACGTAGTGGTCCATTGCTAGTTTAAGGACATTTCGGTCCATTGTCGCCATATTTGAGGCGACGGTTAATTTAAGGACATTTCGGTCCGTTGTTAGTTTAGGGACATTTCGGTCCAATGCTCATCTTCGAGGCGAAGTTTTTTTAGATACTACTTTTAGATTTTTGACTCAGGAAAATAGCGAGCGGACACGAGCGTCGTCATCTATCATTAAGCTGAGTCGTGACTTGTCAAGCGTAGTATTTCTTAAGGAATCGACCGTTTGGTAGACCTTGTCTATGATATACGGGCCTTCATAATTTGGCTCGAATTTCCCCCATTTTGCACGATTGGGGATTATAGGTCTTCTGACGACTAGCACGAGTTCGCGTTGGTGAAATGTTCTCGGTCTTTCGTATGAGCGTGTCATCTTTGCTTTGTAGGCTTCCTGGTTTTGTTGCACTACGAGGCAAGTTTCATCGAGGGCATCAAGCACCTCAAGCCGAAGATGGGCATTTTATTCATCCGTCAGCTTGTATCGAACTGCCACTCGTAAAGAGGATAGCTCTGTCCCTAAGGGAAGTACCGCTTCCATACCGAATACCAACACGAATGGCGTTGTATTCGTGGCCGTTTTGAACGTGGTTCGATACGCCCAGAGAGCTTCATGCCAGTCCTTTCTGTTTCTGGACACTGTTTTCTTTATGATCTTCGTCAAGGTCTTATTGAAAGCCTCGGCTAGACCGTTAACTTAGGGATTATAGACTGAAGAGTATCTCCATTCTATATTATGCTGCTGTGCGAAGCGGCTGATCTTATGGCTTCTGTAGGCCGGCCCATTATCCGAGATAATCAGCCGCGGAGTGCCGAACCGGTTGTGTCCTAAAGAAATGGAGGATATTCTCTGTCTTCACTTCCCTTAGCGGTACTGCTTCTGCCCACTCAGAGAAATAATCGGTCGTTGCCAATATGAATCGATATCCTTTGGATGACGCTGGTTCGATGGGCCCAATTACATCGGTGCCCCACATTTCGAACGGCCAACTAGATAGTATTGGGTGTAGCGGATTTGGATGCTGGTGGATGAATCCCCCGTGAATTTGGCATGAGTGACACTGCTTCGCATATTCGAGGCAGTCCTGAATCGTTGTGGGCCAGTAGTAACCCATTCTTTTGATCTTCAGCTTCATCTTTGGCCCGGCTTGATGAGAACCACAGAGTCCGTCGTGGGTTTCTTGGACGACTCTTTTTTATTCTTCTGGTCCCAGGCATCTCAGCCACAAACTGTCAAACGATATCTTATATAGAGTATCATTGACGATGGCAAAAGACAGAGCTCGTTTCATGAGCTGATGTCTTGAAGATGCGTTTTCGGGTGTTTGATGGGATTTGAAGTAGTCTATGAAGACTTCTCTCCAATTCTCAGCCTTTTTTCGTCCTGTAATTGGAAGGCTGCATGTTTGGTCGCTTCCTTTCTTTCAGACGACTCCAGAGAAATATCTGCTGGCGCGAGAATCCGACAGCTTTGCACAATGATCCTTACGTCATCGAAGTTTTCATTGGCCAGTTCTTTAGTGAGCTTGGCTAATGCATCCACCTTACTATTTTCCGCACGCGGTATGCTTTTCAAGATGTAAGAGGGAATTTGAGTCAGTAGTTGTTGCACCCTTTCGTCATATTTTACCAACTCCGATTTACACGTCTGATAGTCACCATTTATTTGGCTAACGACTTGCTGGGAGTCTCGATATATGAGGAGGTTTTCGATACCCATGTCAATAGCAATCAAAGACTTGCTATCAAAGCTTCGTACTCAGCCTCGTTATTTGTTCTTGGTTCCGTTAAGGAAAGGGCAAAACGCATTATCCCTCCTTGCGAGGTCACGAAGATGAGGCCCATCCCGGCTTTGATTATAGGGGTGTTTTGCTTTCGCTTCTTCAAGGAAGATGCTCTGTCGAAGTATAGTTCCCATCGGGAATTATTTCCTTCCTTCTCCCCTTCAATTGCGTCGAACGCATATTTATCTGGCAATTCGCAATTTAAGGGAGAGTCGGCTGGTATTGGATGCTCAGCGAGAAAGTCGGCGATGGCCTGGCCTTTCACTGCCTTGAAGGGTCGATACGTTATCGAAAACTCCATCAAGAGGAGGGCCCATTTGGCAAGCCTTCTTGTTAGTATGGCTCTTGACATTAAATATTTGAGAGGATCCACTTTTGATATGAGATGGAGCTCATGTGCCAAGGCATAATGTCGAAGCTTCGTGATCGCGAAGATCAGTGCCAGACAATACTTTTCAATGGGGGAGTAGTTGTTTTCTGCCCCCAAGAGAACTCGACTCAAATAGTAGAGAGCTCTCTCTTTCCCTTGGTCGTTCTCTTGTGCCCACAACACGCCTAGAGAATCTTCCAGGGCTGTTGTGTACAGGATGAGAGGCTTTGCCTTGACCGGAGCAGTCAGTACTAGCGGATTCTGCAGGTATTGCTTGATTTCGTCCAGTGCACTTTGACATTTATGATCACAAACGAACGGGATCCCCTTCTTCATTAGATGGCTGTAGGGGCAGAATTTGCCGGAGAGGTTGGTTATGAACCGCCGGATATATACGAGCTTTCCTTGGAGAGACCGCAGTTGTTTGAGAGTTCTTGGCGCGGGCATTTCCATAATCGTCTTGATCTTTGATGGGTCTATTTCGATGCTTCGGTGTCGTATGATGAATCCTAGGAATTTTCCTGAGGAGACTCCAAACGCGTATTTCAGAGGATTCATCTTTAGATTATATTTCCAAAGACGTTGGAACACCATGTCTAGATGCTCCCAGTACTCCTCATAAGATTTGCTCTTCACCACAAGGTCATCAATATAGCATTCGACAATTTCATGTATGAGGTCATCGAAGATCTTTGTCATGGCCCTCTGGTAGGTAGCGCCTGCATTCTTCAAGCCGAAGGGCATCATCTTATAGCAGAATATTCCTAGCGGAGTCCGGAAGGCGGTTTGCTTTTGGTCTTCAGGATGCATTTTTATTTAATTGTAGCCTGAAGATCCATCCATGAAGGAGAAGACCTCATGAGTGGACGTGTTATTGATCATCAGCTCGGTAGCAGGTACCGGGAAGTCATCCTTCGGAAAAGCTTTGTTGAGATCCTGAAAGTCCACACAGATGCGCACCGTCCCATTTTTTTGCATCACTGGAATGATATTGACAATCCAATCAGGATATTGAAATTCTTGGATGAAGCCGGAGTCAATTAGTTTCTTGACTTCGGCGTTGATACTCATCTTGAGCTCGAGCCGCATTCTTCTTGACGCCTGTTTGATTGGCTTAACGTCCGGCGATATAGCCAGTTTATGTACCGCTATTTTTGGATCTAGTCCTGGCATCTCGGAATAGTTCCATGCGAAGCAATCTTTATATTGTATAAGCACGTCCATTAGTGTGGCCACCTGCTTTTTAGACAACAGCTCACTGATGAACGTTGGCCTTGGATCGTTTTCTGTTCCCAAGTTAATTTTCCTTAGATTGTCCGCCGTGGTGTGTATCCCATCTTCCAGCTCTTTTGGCGCTGGTGGAAATTCTGAGATCACCTCGTCCTTGTCCTCATCTGCGAAGCAGTGGAAGAGGTCGCCCATATTCTCGTGCTCCTCCTCCTTTGAGAATGTTATCGCGTGGCAGGAACGAGTTCGTTTCCAAGCTCGATGTTGATCTGGACTTACCCTCGCGACAAGGGTTGCATTTGGCTCATGCTTTCGTGGTGGGGTTACCCTCCAACTGTCGGATAGAGCAAACCTGTCTTGCTGATACTGGTTTTCGACCCAGTCTTTGAAGGTGAAGCAGTTTTCAAGAGGATGTCCTATTGCTCGATGGTAAGAGCAATAAGCCGGGTGATGGACCTCGTTTATTTGTTCTGGGTGCCGAGACTTCGGGAGCATCATCATTTGATACTTAATGACAAGGTCGAATATTTTCCTTATTTTGTCTTGTGGGAAAGAGTATTCCCGACCCATCTTCTTTATTAGCGATGGATTCCAGCTGACTTTTTCTCGATCGCATGGCTTCTTGAATCCGCTTCACTATTTTCGAACGTCATTCTCGTTATTCCCCTTGTTGTTGCCTTTGTTTCGGGCTTTTTCCTTCCCACGAGAGCGCACAACGGGCTGAGGGTGAAGGGCGTCGTAGTCTTCTCTTTCCGTAGACTGCTGAGTGAGACGCTGCGTACTGGCTTTCTCGTAAATGGCCATTTCGCGGCTGTGGTTATCTTGGACCTTTTGACCTGCTTCCCTTATTAGCTTGTCAATTTGTTTTTCGAATGACGGACTTAGTATTCTTACGGTGGGCTCTCGCTCTGGTTCAATATCAGCGCTATCTGGAAAAGCATTCCCTTCTCTATCGGAGTTATTTATGACACTACAGCTATGGAATTGCTCACGTTTCTTGGACCGAATATATCCAAGCTCAGTCGTCTCCATCCTCTTGTTGGGCATCTTTCACTGAGTCCCGGGAACGTCCCAAATTTTGTTGTAGAACTGGGCTTGTCGAGTGGTTTGTTTGAAAGGTACGCCTTGGCATCTTAATAGCCTTTTCAATCCCTCTGCGTAATATCTGGGCAGAGAGATTGGCTGAGCCTGTCAAGCGCAAGTTCAGCCCCATGCCAGACTTCTTTCTCCACTTTGGTCTCCGTAGATCGATAGAAGAGAATCGCCTTTTCGCCTCTTCACCTGGAAAGGACATAGAAATTCTGCAGCTCTTGTATGCTGTATGTATCAAGCGCATCGAGTTCTTTATAATGCCATGGTGGAACCATAGTGATCTGCAAACTCTAATCAGCTCCAGTTATAGTTTATACTAACGGGCAAGTGGAGAACACGGTGTTGACCTCGTCCTCAGAGTCACTGCCAAAGACCAAAATAGGTGTAGATGGTTCTGGCCTGTTGCCTTGGGGTTGCCCCGAGTAGACTATATCCTCATCTTCCTCGGTATCGCTCCCAAAGACCGGGATAGTGGCGACGGCTTTTTGTCGGCTCTCCGGCTTATGACATCTTTCCGTGTCTTTGACGTCTGGTGGGAAGCACTTTGCGTCTTCATATTTGCGGACTTCAGTTACGGAGAATGGATTTAGCTCCCCTGTAACGGTGTACTCGAAGCCGTCTTTGAAATACTTCATACACTGATGTTGTCTAGAAGGGATGGCGTTGTACTCTTGTAACCAAGGCCGGCCGAGCAGAGCGTTGTAGCAGGTCTTGGCGTCGATGACATGAAATTTGATGTCAGTGATGAGAAGCCCAAAGCGTAATGTCAATATTACGGACCCCAGCATCCGTGATGACTGCGAGTCGAAGACGGAGATGGTAATTTTGTCCCGGGCCAGGTGTTGAATGTTCATGCAAATCTCCTTCAGCACCTTCACGTTGAGAAGGTTGACGGAGGACCCGTTGTCGACCAGGATCTTTCCTATCTTAATGTCGTGGCTGTAGGGTTACCTAGCACGACAGCAAGGTTTCGGGTGGTATCATCCATGCCATTTTCATAAATTTGCCATGCTAAACAACCCTAACCCTAGAATCTTAACTAGAGAATTAGACAATACAACATGTAAACAACTTTACATCTAAGTGAACATGGAATACAACCTTTGTAGACCGGTCTTTCACTTCAATAGCTCTGTGTAGTAGTCCCTTCGCTCCAAGTAGTGATCTTCCGGACTCTAGAATGGCTCCATAAGATGAAATGAACAAACTTGCATGAAGTCTTCGAGGCTGAAGATGATCTAGGTCGAGAAGACACCAACCCAGGCTACCTTTTCACTAATTAGGGATTAGTGAAGCTAACACCCTAAATTAAATGGCTAATCTATTAGAGGATGGTGAAGTAGGAATTTTGCTCACTTTAGAAATATTTTTTTCACTAATTTTCCTCACCTCCTCAAAACCTAGAGAGCTCTCTCTTGTTGATGAAGAAGATGAAGCCAATAATTGTTTTTGGCAACCATGGTTGAGAAAATATCTCATATAACTCTTGTAGAGACTTAACCATGGCTTAAGATAATGGTTGGGTTAATAATATCTAAGGTAAGACAAAATTAGTGAACTAAGTCAATGGTTCTACAAGCTTCCACTAAGCTTAAACTATGTGTAACAACTCCAATTTTGTATACCAAAAATTTGCTTTAAATATAGTGTATACTTGGAGTATTGATGTTGCTGGAAACAATTTAAGTATCTATTTCCTTACAATAATTACAAGAAAGAGCTTGTAGCTCATTGGTAATACCTTGCACTGCTGAACCAAGCCACCAGAGTTCGAATCCCATGCCCCACATAATTTTTATATCATTTTGTTTTAAATTTTTTTGTGAAGTCAAACGGTCAAACAACCATAACTCACAATTTATTGCGATTTATAAAAAATAAACTATACCAAAACCTCCCCCAGACCAAACCCGACCCATCGGCACCCGACTCGGCCCTGACTCGGCCGAGTCGTCAACACGAATAATTTTCGTGTTGACCTGGTCTAACCCCCTGCATAGTCTAAATTTTCAGTACTGTTACACAATTCTCATTAATCCCCTTTTAAGACCAAAATTAATGAATTTTTAATGATTTTTACATTTTTTAAAATATTTTTTAATCCAAACCCTAACCCTATATAAAGACCCCTACCCTCTACCATTTCACCTCACCACTCTAAGTCTACTCTCCCAAATTCTCGAGAACTCGGTACGAAGAGCGAGAAGCGAAGCGCTGCCGAAATCGACGACGGATTCCGGCGACCGGATCAGAACCTTCGCGACGTTTTCGACGAATCGACAACCACCACATCCCTTAGCTTCCTTAGCTTGTCCAAACTGTAAGTCCCATCTCTTCTATCTCTCTTTTCCTTAATGTAAAAATACGACTTTTTGGAACCCGACGGAAATCGGATAAACCGATTTCCGATTCGGTTTTTCTATAAATTTCCACTTGTCACCTAATACATAATATCTACCCATATTCATGTTGACTATTAATCACCCATAAACCAATTTAAATAAACTTTTTCACATGAAATGATAGCTTCTTTGCAAAACCGTATTCTTTTCATAAAAATACCATGAAGCTCATTTTTCTTAGTTTAATCAATTACCTCACTCCTAAATATGTTTATCTTGATCACAAAACTTGTAGAACTCAATTTGAATGAATTTTCACACATGAAATGATAACATTTTCAAATACTGTATTCTTGCGCTTTAATACCTTTAAGTTTAATATGTCATGTTTTACCTTTAAACTTCACCAAAACTTAAAATAAGTCACGAGATAATGACCTACTTCTACACACACATAAATATAACCCTAATTGATATATGTCAAAATATAGAATACGAAATTACAGGACTTTTCATTAAAATACCCTAATCTTTATAACCTTTATGGAAAGCTTTAACTTGTAAACATTTCTAAATAAAATCTTTTAATAAAATGAAAGCACGATTGGTCATGGACATCGATCGTTTATCTAAACTGTCTTGTGATGCCTAGGCAAGTGTGTCTAAGGCTAGTGGTTTTTAATTAGGCCCACGACTGTGGTTCCTTCCCACTTACCTGGCACTTACCTGGCCGCAATTGACGGTGAAGAGGCGATTTGAGGCTTCTAATGACTCATCGTTTAGACCTTAGAAATAGGTTAGTTGGCTGAGGAAACCCTAATAACTAAAATACGGAAAACCAAACTCTTTTGCAAATAAATACCTTATATTTATAAAACCGTTTTCCTAAATGAGAAGTGTTTATAAAACCTAAGCAAAGTGCCGCTACAACCTACTTTTGGGGAACCTGTTAGGGATATTACGGTTCATCGTGCACCCGCAGGCTAGTAGTGCGAGATTCAGACCTCTGCAAGGAGCATTCGGTCTCGAAAGGTTTAAAATACGATATTTAAGGAAAATGAGACTTTCTCTAAATAAAATATTTATATAAAATTATTCATGTGTTAGTATATATATAATTAACATTTAAACACCTATTTTATCATAATCTAAAGTTTCCACTTTTTCCTAAAATTAAAAGATTAAAAGTTACATTAAAATACCATGAATTTCAAATAAAACAATTAATACTTTTATTAGGAAATATTCACTAGAATAACACAAATAAAATTCACATTCATTATAACAATAAATACGATTATTAAATACTTGAGGTGTATTTTGAAAACTATACAAAAGTACTTTTTACAGAAAACCCCCTCAAGTTTTACAAATTACAAAAATGCCCCTAACTAATATTGAACTTTAAATTATCTTTCTTTTAGTCTGACTCGGGTTAGAGTCTGACTATTCCTGACTCGAATATGATTCAAATCAATCTATATTCTTTTATACTCCAACACAATTTGAATACATGAAACCCTGAATCCAGTTAACAATATATTCCTTTTGACTGAATCAAACCATGGATATTCATCCATTATCCTGATATTCCATTTACCTGATTATACAGTTACATCATGTTTACTGATATCATGATTTTGGTCAGTCACCCAACTTACATATTCCAATACTACAATACTGTTAAAACACTACGGGGTTTAAGGGGTAGATTGGTACGGAAGGTGTTAAAGGTGGCACGAGGTGGTCAGATTAAGACACCTAACCTGAATCCTATTGCTGTTGTACCGTGGCATAACGGTTTCTTGTACTTTCCTTTTGCCCTGATCTCTAGCATATAGAGATCCCCCTCGTATACACTGGCATCCTTCTGTACCAAGCTACAAACAACAACGTTACACAATGTTTCATAATATCCGACAATATAACACTTTAGAAAATATATACTGTTACTCTTTCATTCTCATTCTCTTTATTCTTTGGGACTTACTGAGCGACCTGTTCGCTGACGACATTATATTTCTTTCTTCTTTGAATGTCGTCAGGTGCGTTGGACCAAGCTGAGATTGAGCCCACCGGTAAAGATTTAGAGCAGTTCCAGGAAGACCCAGAGCTCTAGATATTGTACTTTGTTCTTTCCAGTATTTCCATTTATTGTTATGCCACTGTTTAGGCATTGTTTTCATTTCAGTTGTATTTTCCTTTCATGCATTGTACAAAGAATGTTATTAATAAAAGTTGCTGTTATTTCTACATCATTTGTCTCTTGTGATTTACTTTATATTGCTTAGTTACGCTTAGCGTATGTACTTCTGAGTATATACGTAGCGGGCCTCGTCGCGTCCACTTCGCCGTACACTGAGAAGCGGGGCGTGACACCATGTGACTAATTTCCAACTACCCCTCATTATCATAAGCATGGTGTGAGTCTCATACACCCATGTAGCATGTATCATCAAGCATGACATAAAAAGAAACACAATTAATATATATCACATATATATTAAATACATAAGTGAGATAAAGAAATTCTTAAGTGAGATAATATTAGTTAATGTAAATTAATATATCACGTATATAATTATACATTAAACTATTAAATCAACACTTGATTTAATAATCTAGCTATATCACATACAACCGACTAATATTATTTGTATCAACTTATCGAATCAACACTTGATTCGATAACCCGGCTATATCACATATAACCGACCGATATCACATATCGCGAGAATAGAATACGGTATCACATACACGTATTAATTTCGGTCTCGTATATATCATATATATGCTCCTATATCGTTTCGCCTAAGCCAGGAAACCTCTGTGTAGGACTCTAAAGACTCGTCAATACGCCGGCAGTAGGTGATGATCATATCAGGCACCCACAAGCCGTCAGCGGTACTAGCTGGACGTAACGGCTACCCGGGTATTGAGCGATCAGAAGATCAACAAACAAGTTTGTCTAAACTCCCGCAAAGCCTGTCAGTAACACTATCGTACAGTCCGGTCTCTTCATCTGATATGTCGCATATCCAGTCTAGGGGTGGTAAACGTCAGACCCCAGTAACCGATAAGTCGTGCCGATATGAGGCTCATAACGGGTCGAGAAACTACTGATAACACTTACCAGTAGATCTCCGTATCATCCCTGGCCAGGGAATTCCTGTCATGGCCAATCGAGCACAGCGCAACATCAACCCCCAATATCGGGAGAGACGAATCCCCTCCTATCGCTCATTGACTCCATGTGACTCGGGACTGTACCTAAAAACCACCGTTTTGCACGTTCACTTGAACGTGGTAATATGGAAATCAAAGCACAGTGAGAATCACACAAGACTCTATGACGGTCTCGGGTCTACAGACTAACATGTACCAGTGTCACTAGAGAACTGCTATTTGACGATAGGTATAATACCAACTAGGAGTTCTTGGTGAGTCCTGTTCAGTGTAACCAGTCTCCACTGAGCACCCGTATACTATCTTTGATGTCAAACACCAATGGATGTGGGATCATCCATCGTCCATCATATAGGTCAAAAAGTGTATACGCTAGTCTACTCTGGAATATCGATGCCCTGTCTCGATACACCCTCGACTAGGAACAATTAAAGGATGAACTTGTGGACTACCCTGGCCCCACCAGTATGATCTCCATCATAGTCCTGGTATTCAAGTACACATCCTAAGGGCTTTATCAACATGTGAGAGCAAGACAGTATCACAATACAAATCTACATGTTAAGACAAAGAGAAACTGGGTAGCATACTATCATGTCGAGTAAGAAAGTCCTCTCTATATATATCCAAGCATCCACTATAATATACATCATATGTATAATAATGGCCTCTAGGGCATACATATAACTAACAGTGGCAGTACCCAGTGATATATAAAGGACAGTTGTGCTCACATGTTCCAAGGAGGAGATCTTCATCGCCGAATGTAATGTCAGCTGTATGAACCTCTGCCATCTCGTCCTTCATCTTTTATTCTGCAAGGAAAGCTTGGAACTGATCAGGCTCTTACAATGCCTTGATCAGAGAATCTCATACCTTTTTGGACAGGAGGAAAGCATCCAATATGCTCAGTTGTGAAGGTATCTTTCTCAGATGTGCCAGGATATTGTAATCCACCTTGTTTTTCTTAGGAGGATCCTTGGTTGCGAGCTCTTTGACGGCTCCATCATCGAGGGCAATTTCCTCAAGGACTTTTTCCTTCCCCCTGTCTCTTTTGCTCAAACCTTTGTTTGAGGGTCCGAAGTTCTTTTCAGGCAACGTACGGTTACACAGATGAATGTTCTCGTAATTCTTCACCTCTTCTTCTTTTCCAGAGGTGGATTCTTTGAAGAGAGGGCCGAGGGTTATTTCTTCGTCAGAATCGCTCCCGAAGGTAATAACTTGAGATTTTGCTCTTGTCGAACGGGTTATTACGTTGACGCAAACTTTTAATCAAGGGGTCACTCCCGATGAAGGGATCTCGGCCCTTGCCTCGTCGAATGAGGTGTCGGATATTCATAACCGAATACCACTGTGCAAAACAAAAGAGAACGTCTGTAATGTCAGTTTTTAAAAACTTGGTTCCAACAATATCATATAGGTTTGTTTTATCCTTGCATTGATCAGAATCAATGCAGTCCCATCAATTAATCACACCAGAAAAGAACGAAAATATGATATACGTATATGCCATTCGCACTCGCCACTGGGTCCCGTCATCACCCGTTAGGTTACTTAACTAACGACAAAGCGGGAACTGGACAAGCGCGGGTGCAAAACATATACAACATCTACTGGTATATATATAAATATATATAACAATCGTCCCAGGCATGATATAAAGTAACATCACAGAAGCAACACGGAATGGTGGATAATCCTGGAGCCTCGGGTTTCACTTGAGCCGCTAATGAGACCCGACATTTCTTGTCGTGTGGATAGCCTGTGCAATGAAAACCTAGACCCCTACGAGCGCGGCAAGTTACCCACCAAAACCAGAAGTGAGGCAACCCCCTTCAACAATGTGAATGGGCCACCCAGCACTTCACGGAATCCGGGAACTTGGGTACCCCTTCGTGGGTCAACCTATACCCCCTATGAGTGCGGCGAATAGCCCGCCAACGCCATGAGATGCGGACCTGATGCCCTCTAGAACCCGACTATTCGTGTACTCCACCGCGGGGTAATCCTAGTACAGAAAAGAAAATAATATGTACAAGGGTGACATCGACCTCAACCCGGTCGTTCCCCAAACAAATAATAAATAAACTGGCAGTGACGGCGCTTAGGAGAAATTCTCTTATGAGATCCTTACGACTCTCAAGAGAAAATGCACTTAGGAGTCCTCACGACTCCTAAGGAGAATAATACACCTACGGGATCCTCTCGACTCATAGGGAGAAATCTCTTTATGAGACCCTCACGGCTCATAAAATTGAAAAGTCTTAGGTGGCAGATCTGAACCTGTTTTCTAAGCCATCGCTGCCCTGCAAGGAGATCAAGATAGACTATCTATAATGGCGCTCGTACTAAAAAAATGTTTACAATAGTAAAACACTAAATCCCGGACATGGATTGAGGAATTCAGAAGCAAGGCCGAGTAAAATGCTTCTGGCTTCTCTGACCATTTTCGTGTGCATTTTCTCATGAATGCAAGCGTCGGGATTCTCGCTGATATCATCCGTCCTCTGGTAGGCGGAGATTATCGTCGTCTAATGGAAGACTTGATGCAAGATATCAATAAGATCGTCTCGCCGCCTCTTCGAGATCAAGCCCATCAGATATACTGAGTGCACCTTGTCTTTGGCATCATCAAGTGTTTCAAGCGGCATGGCTTTGTTAAATTCAGGAAGTGCTTCCCAAATCGCCCCCACGATAATCTTCAAAAGAGCGGAACGACGGGGGAGTAGTCGACCATTGTATTCATCGAAGCGACGAATAACCTCAGCACATTGAGCATTCGTAAACTCCTGGTTTTGACAGCGGCCTTGGACGCGAATGTCTTCATACGAGATAATTTCGTCAAGATCATACAGATAAGCGGCCATAGTATCTGAAAAGAAAAATCAGTGAGAGTTTAGTGATCAAAATAATCAAGAAAATGCTTATTATGAGAATCAAAAAAGGATTCTCATTAAATAGACACGGGAGTTTAAACAATTCTTGACATTCTCGTAGAGAAAACAAGTTCTGTTAAAATACTCAACGAATTTAAATTCATGCAAATAAAAAAAACCAATGAAAATGTTCTCAAGAACACCAGTGAATGAAATTCCTGAAGGGTCCTTTTTTAGCTTTCAGAGCTAAGTTCTTCGATGAGGAATTAAATTCCTTTTATGCGGTGGAATTAAATTCCAGAAACCCCCATGATGAGGAAACGAAAAATAAAAATGCCATGAATTCTTAAAGATCAGAGGGGGAATGCCCAAGGCATTGAGATTTATTACTCAAAGACCACGTCTTTGGATCTCTGAGAGATGGGTTTCAGAAAAGAGCAAAGCACTTATGGTGGATTTAAAATCCAGGAATTTTTTTTAAGAAAAGGGTTTCTTTGCTGTTCAAGATCATTACCTAAAAAAGGGGTTTCTTTTTCTGACAGAGTTTAACTCTGAAATTGCAATGGGCAGAGAACAAAGCTCTGAAGAAGAGAATTAAATTCTCGAAGAAGACAAGGAAGGAAGAAGATGAAAGAACAGTGGCTTCCCAAAGAAAAAACCCTTGCATTTATAAGACGTGACAAGGACGGTTCACCTCCTCATTCCCCTAGGCAATCCAACAGCTGCAAAGGTGACAATGTTGCACTCACGTGTAAGCCACGTGAGAACAACGCTGTGGGGGCATTTATTCCCTTATAAAAAAATAAATAATAAATAAAAAGCGATGGAAAAAATTCCCTAATTGGAGTATCACGTGCCCGCACGTGATGCGCCTTGGAGCAAAGATTATAGGCATTGTGCTTAACAAACAAGGCTGAAATTGAGCCTCACGAGCAGGCACGTGAGCATGTATATACAAAGTATGTAGGCGCCTTCCTAAAACAAATAACAGGCCAAAGAAGCTCACGTGTCAGCACGTGATGCTCTTTGTTAAGCTTAACTTCATGGGGGTCACGTGCCATACGTGCCATCCTAAAATTCAGCTCATGTGCCAACACGTGATGCCTTTCTCTGGGACTGCTGCATATAAGCAAACCAGTTTAATGCCATGGGGGTCACATGCTACACATGAGGGTTTCTAATGCCTTCTAAGCCGATAGAATTAAATTCTAAATAAGAGAGATCAAAACCCTATTTGGAAAATATTTCCTCAGATCTTTCTAAACAAGAAAGATTATGCTCTGTAAAACAGAGCACCGTTGGATTAAAGATCCAATGGTGATTAAAAATCACCAAGCTACAAAATAAGCTCTGTATGGGAAAATATTTCCCCAATCTTTCTAAACAAGAAGGATTACACTCTGTAAAACAGAGCACCGTTGGATTAAAAATCCAATGGTGATTAAAAATCACCAAGCTACAAAATAAGCTCTGTATGGGAAACTATTTTCCCAATATTTCTAAATAAGAAAGATTACGCTCTGTAAAATAGAGCACCGTTGGATTAAAGATCCAATGGTATTTAAAAATCACCAAGCTACAGAATGCTCTGTATGGAAAATATTTTCCCAATCTTGTTAAAAATAAGAAAAATATCTTCTGTAAAACAGAAGTCCTTGGATCAAAAATCCAACGGCGGATAAAATGCCCGAATCAATTAAAAAAACTCTCAATGAGAGATTTCCTTAACTAAGTCAATAAACTTACCTCTACTATAAAAAGGACCCGAGACTGAAAAGAGGGAGAGAGGATACCCCCCCATAAGATTTGAGAAAAAAAGAAGAAGAAGAAGAGTTCTCTTTGAAAAAAAGAAATCCTAGGTAAGAAAAAAGACTTAGAGGTCATTTTATCTTCTCTTACCAGAGTTTAACTCTTCCAAAAAAAGAACTTAGTTCTTCCTCTGGTTGAGGTCTGCAGAAGCAGATCTCCCCACAAGTTGAGAATTTAATTCTCATCGGGGAGATTCTATTATACAGTCCCAAAACTTAGAGGAAATAACTAAGTTTAAAGAATTTAATTCTTCCAAAAGATATAGAAATTTAATTTCTCTGATAAAACTAGGGTTTAACCCTACATAAGAATTTAATTCTTATAAAACAAAGGATATGAAATTCTCAAAACTCAGGTCAAGATCTCCATGCACATAAAAGAAACGATTAGCATACAACGCTATAACAACAGATCACGTGTTCCCATGTGAGAACTTCTGAGGAACAAAAAGGAACGACAGAGATCGAGTCACGTGATTCCATGTGACCCCCTAATAGTGCTTAGCACTTGTAAAAGAAAAAGGGGAATAAATTCAGACAGTTCCCATTTTTGGGGCACCTCATGTGATCCCACGTGACCCCCAATAGTGCTTAGCACTGATAAAAGAAAAGGGAATAAACCCAAAGAAGCAATGCCCAATTTTCGGGTGCTTCACGTGTCACACGTGAGCGCTCCAAATTGCAGTGTTTAACACTGCTTTAGAGCCTCACGTGGGAGCACGTGAGAGCCAAACAAATATCAGTGTTTAACACTGTGAGAGGCCAACCTTAGCCTAAATTAGCCAAGTCTCCCGAGGCCAAAACCTTTTGACCATCAATCAACTGAGCCCCCCTATACTCAGGTCTCCTAAAATCGACCTTAGTTCCAAAGACGACTAATGATTTCTTGATACATGGCGTCTAAAACAATGTTCGTTACACCATGATCTCTCCCTTCAATCAGGAGTTCGGTTCAAGGGTACATCTCTCTACACCTCTGATACATGTCGTTGTAATTCTTCAACGATGTCAGAGAGGTGGAGGGTCCCGACAACCAACAGCTCTTGGATGCACTCCCAAACCCATAAGCATACCCCAATGGACCATAATGTCATTAAACTAGCCATGGACCGTAATGTCCTTAAACTAGTTGCGGACCGCAACGTCCTTAAACTAAACCCTCATACCAAAAATGGTGATCTATGGACCGTAACGTCCTCAAACTAAAGCAATAGAGCCCAAATGCTCTTTTGTTGGGTCAGAATGATCCCAAAATCATGCTGAGTAGATCTTAGTCTAAAATTAGACTAACGTATCCTTAACAAATATTTAAGTTGATCTTAACCTCAAATGAGATTAACGATCCTTAAATTAACCCAAACCCAAATCTAAGAAAATACGGATTTGGACTAATCCACGCCCTACGGGCGACAACACAAATTAGTCTCCATATACAATCCACGGGCAACCAAAAATAAAACAAATACACACGACATGAAGTGACCTTCTAGAGCAGGAGAAAGTGGTTACCGCGATGCAGTGACGTAATTAACTGCAGGGGCTTGCGCCTGCAGGGAAGAGCGTCCCCACAATCAAAAAACCCCTCATAACGAGAGGGAATCTGACGAAGTCCGCTACAACGGCCGCATCCGTCTAGACCTCCGATACACGGTGCCATAAATAAACTTGGCATCTTCGGAGAGCTGGATGGATAAAACCAAATAGCATCTGCCCCCGGATTCAGGCAAGACGTTCGTCTTCCCCGTTTTCGGCGGTAAACAGTTACCATACACTAAGAACATCTATTTAGTCATTCTCAAGTACTTGAGAATGTTCTTCACAGCTGTCCAGTGATTCTCTCCTGGATCTGCTTGATACCTACTCACTACACTTAGTAAGTATGCTACATTGGGTCTGGTACATAGCATCGCGTACATGATAGAGCCTGCTGCCGAAGCATAAGATATCTCTTGTATGCGAGCTCTCTCCAAATTAGTCTTGGGAGACATCTCTTTGGAGAGAGTGAGTCCTGAGATTGTGGGTAAATTCCCATACTTGGAATCCTCCATACTAAACCTCTTTAGTATAGTGTCAATATACCTGGATGGGGACAATCCAAGTATCCGTTTAGATCTATCTTTATAGATCTTAATCCCCAAGATGCAGGAGGCATCACCTAGATCTTTCATTGAAAATCTTTGTGATAAGAAGAGCTTGACCGAGTGCAGCATAGGAACATCATTTCCTCTCAAGAGTATGGCATCCACGTACAATACGAGGAAGACAACCTTACTCTCTGCCACCTTCTTGTATATACAAGGTTCATCTACGTTTTTGATGAAGTTAAACTCTTTGACTACCACATCAAAACAGATGTTCCAACTCCGCGATGCCTGCTTTAACCCGTAGATAGATTTAAACAGCTTGCATACCTTTCCGCTGCTCTCACTATCCACGAAGCCCTTTGGCTGAGTCATGTACACGCTCTCTTCTAAATCACCATTTAGAAAGGCGGTCTTAACATCCATTTTCCAGATTTCGTAGTCATGGTATGCAGCGATGGCAAGTAGGATCCGGATGGACTTAAGCATAGCCACTGGAGAAAAGGTTTCATCATAATCCACACCTGGTCGTTGACGAAAACCTTTTGCAACAAATCTAGCTTTGAAAGTCTCAACTTTTCCATATACACCAAGTTTCTTTTTAAAGAACCATTTGCTCCCAATGGGTTTTACCCCTTCGGGAGAAACTTTCAAAGTCGATACTTTGTTGGTGTACATGGATTCCATCTCAGATCGCATTGCATCCAGCCATTTCACAGAGTCCCCACTCGTGATGGCCTGCTCGAAGCTAGTTGGGTCATCATCTTTCATGATGCAATCCTCGCTCCCAGCATCAATGAGAAAACCGTAGTATCTCTCAGGTGGATGAGGAACCCTACTAGATCGGCGGAGAGGCTGAGATTATCTCTCAGCTTACTCCTCCGTATACACTAAAGCACAACGGTGTATCGGAGCGGAGGAATCGCACCCTATTGGATATGGTGCGCTTTATGATGAGCACCGCTGAGTTGCCTATTTCCTTTTGGGGTTATGCGCTTGAGACAGCCATGCACCTATTGAATATGGTCCCTACCAAATCAGTGCCTACCACTCCATATAAGATATGGAAGGGGAAGAGACCATGTCTTAACTATGTTAAGATATGGGGTTGTCCGACCTATGTCAAAAGGCACAATCCGGACAAACTCGAGGCAATATCTATTCTGTGCAAGTTTGTAGGATATCCCAAAAACTCACAAGGGTATATCTTCTGCCACACCGAAGAACAAAAGGTGTTTGTTTCTCGGCATGCCACCTTTTTAGAAAAGGAATTTCTTGCGAAAGAAATTAGTGGCCTTGAGGTAGAACTGGAAGAGGTTCCATCTATACAAATTACGATAGAAGATTTGGTAGAACCTGAGAATTCGATAGTTCCCGACGAAGCTCCTACGATCTGATCGGGGAGGAGATATATTCTTTTATACTTTTACCCGTCTGGTTCTCGACTTCATGCTTATATTCTTTGAATTTCTCAAAAGTTTCAGACTTGTATTTCAACAGGAACACATGTCCGTATCTTGAGAGATCGTTAGTGAATGTAATGAAGTACGAGGAACCATTCCTGGCATGTGTAGATATGGGACCGCATACATCACTATGTATCATTCCCAAGAGTTCCGTAACTCTTTCTCCGTATTCAGTAAACGGAACTGACAAGTTTCATAAGATAATAATTCGAACAGATTCAAATATCCATCCTTATCTTACTTAGCTGGTCGTGTCGCATTGATATGACTTAGTCTACAATGCCACAAAAAAGATTCATTCATTTCTGAACTCTTCCTCTTGTGTGTGTTTTGTACGTTAAGAACCGTAATTTGATTTAGAATGTATATGCCATTACTTAACGAGCCTGATCCAATCAACTTTTGATTCAGGAATATGTTCATAATATTATCCTATAATACAAAATTATATCCTTCTTTACTTAATAAAGAAACTGATACAATATTGCATATCAGGTACGGTATGTAATAGCATTCGTTCAGAATCAATGTATTACCATTTGGTAATACAAGGTGATATTCGCCAACAGTTTTGGCTAAAACATTTGCACCATTCCCTACTCTTACAGAATGATCACCTATTCCCAGTTCTCTACCTTTCCTTAGCCCATGTAACATATTACATATGTGGGATCCCGATCCAGTATCTAATGCCCAGGACGTAGAGTGTACTGAAAAACATTTCTCGGTAACTAACACACCCGAAGAAGATGCATCAACATGCTTATTTTTCGTTTGAGTGGCGTGGGAATCCGGATGTTCTCCTATTTCCTGCTCGGACTTATAACAATTATAAGTTGGAGCGGAACCAACGTTCCCCAGCTCAGTATAACAAGCGGGTTCGGTCAATATATCCATATTATTATCTTGATTAAGGCCTGACATGGTCGCTACCTGGAGAGAGACAGAAGAAAACACTTAGCTTATACTCTTGCAAGATTAGATTGGTTATTATCTTATCTAATCGGATGGCTCCCACTGTTTTTTATCAAATATTCCTTCAAACCCTAAAAGGTAATACTAGCCGGAATTAATTACACCCTACAAGTTCGCCAATCTTTCAGCCAGGCCAGTGTTGGTACTTTGAGATAGGTTCCCCATGCTTTCGCACGGACCTAAGTAAAATAAATCTCATTTTCCCAGGGGCTTAACCCCGTTAACACCTTTCTACACACCTACTTGATCGGCTAATTGTGATGTGTAAAACTCTCTCAGGAGTAACTCTTACTCGCAGTGGGTATCGGGATCCAACTATCTCATAAAAGGTATGCAATCTCATTGCAAATTTCAACACTTGAAATTCCCGATAATATTTTTCCCCTAACGTCCTGTGACCTTGACGAAAACCAACAAAACATAGTCCGCTAGTCAAGTTCAACCCGTACATTTCATGATTGAATTAAACCCACCCGTACAACCCTTGACGAAAGCCAACAAAGTTGTACGACTACTCTAATCCAATCGCATCATATGCAGCAGATAAGCAGTAAGTAGCTACCGCACACTACGGCTTGACGAAAGCTAACAAACGTAGAACGAATACTAAATACTACTTATCTGAAATGATGGAGGGCTACGACAGGTTTTTAGAAAAACCTTTTGCGTAATGAACATGATATCGTTTCAGAATCGAGTGATTTTGAAAATGAGTGTTTTTTGAGGCTTTTGCTAGTTTTGCTAAAGAGGTCACTCTCGGTGAAGGGATCTCAGCTCTTTCCTTATCGTATAAAGTGTTGTATATTCTACAACGAATACCGTTATACAAAATAAGAACTAGAGAAGCAATCAAAAACAAAACTGAGTGGGTTATAGCATCTGCTAGTTTCGCTAAAGAGGTCACTCCCGGTGTAAGGATCTCGGCTCTTTCTTTATCGTATAAGGTGCTGGATATTCTACAAGAAATACCGCTATGCAAAGCAAGAACTAGAGCAACCCTTTTTGAAAATTTGATTCTACAACATCTTTTAGGTTTCTTTTCTTTCATTAATCTCATTAATAAAGTCCCATCATTTATGCTTCCTAAGTATCACAGAAGAAACGAAAATACAACGTACGCTTATGCCATCCGCATTCGCCACAGTGTCCCGTTATGCACCGTTAGGTTACTTAACTAACGACATAACGGGGCGGGACTAGCGCGGGTGCAAAACATAAGCAACGTTTATTATATATCATATATATAATATATCATATATATAATAATAAACCATTCATCTCAAGCATATAAAGTGATCACATCACAGAATATCAGCAGCAGAAGTCCACATATGAAATATTGGACATACTAGGATGTCCGTGTTTTATATCAAGCCAGTACAAAACACGGATTCCACGGTCGTGATGAATAGCCAAATCCACATCCCTAGACCCCTACGAGAGCGGCAAGCAACCTCACCAATTCTAGAGTTAGGAGACCCGGACTCGACTCCTCGAGATGGTCTCCCACTGGACTCTAGAACCCGGTTACTTATGCTCCCCACCTTGGGTCTATCCTAATGCGGAAAAGTAAATAATATACATTAATAGTGACATCATCCTCAACCCGGAAGTGCCCCAATAAAAGAATATTATATACAAGTTTTTACACAGATGAAAATAAAAAACTCTCATCTGACATAAAAACCCTGGCTATTCAAAACACGACGATCCAATATAACATAACTCAGCAACACTTAATATCACATGTCATCAACGTAAGTAAATATGCATATACCAATTATCGTTGGCATATAGCAACGAAACCGGCGATACACCACATATTACACTTACGGTCGCAGAAAAGAAAATGTCAAACTACAACATTTGGAATCGACACGGCCCTCAGACATCATAAACCCGGAATATCACATACTTCGGATTTCATGCCTAACATTGTAAATCTTACATTTCGGTCTCATCTATGAAAACACCTTTTCAAAAGAAATCGGGTAATTCAACAAGATTCCCGATTCCTGCCGAGATCGAAATGTTAAATTTACAAGCAACTAATCAATTTTCATAAAACTAATTAGTGTAGATTCCAAATATTGTATCACATTCCATAGATAGTTAGACGATATTAAACATTCCGATAGAATAAAAAACACCCAAAAATTCCCAAAGAGCTCAACACTTGAGCACAGTTTAAAAATACTCAGTACATGTCACAGTACGTATGGACCAACCGTAGAAGGGCCAACCCTTGCCTCACCTACGGCGCCGCGGAACTACCGAAAACCCTAGGGTTTGATGGTGGTTCCGACGGTCATAAAATCCTGTTAGAGTTTCGTTCTTTTAGAGGGTCCATAGAATTACTTGCATGATTTTTGAATGTTTTTAACTTGGAGAAAATTCAAATTTTGGAAAATTTCCAGCAAGGGAGAAAATGGGTTATTGATATTCGTTCGAACTTTTTAATGCCGTCTAAAATACCCGAAATGGTGTTAGAATTAAGACTATGAAACACTCTGAATTACCTTTACAAAGATAATATCACATGCAATTTCAGTAAAAAACAAGCAACACCTGAAACATCAAAACACAGAGACCGGAACACCATAAAAATTTGAAGCCTAAAATAAACTAAAAAGAAGGTGGGGCCGGTTTTTAAGGGAATATGGCCGGCCAAAATCCGGCGAGGAGGACTCAAATTTCTGTGGTGTTCATGTTACATCTCATATAATATTCTGCAATTGCTTAAAAAAAATTTGAAGACTTTTAAAATTCAACAGAAACTATATTTTTAGTTTCGATGTTTCGGAGTTGTTTCGGTTTCGTAATTCAACAAACATCGTCTAATTCTCTAGCTTGGCTCTGATACCACTGTAGGGTTACCTAACACGACAGAAAGGTTTCGGGTGGCATCATCCATGCCGTTTTCAAAAATTTGCCATGCTAAACAATCCTAACCCTAGAATCTTAACTAGAGAATTAGACAATACAACATGTAAACAACTTTACATCTAAGTGAACATGGAATACAACATTTGTAGACCGATCCTTCACTTCAATAGCTCCATATAGTAGTCCCTTCGCTCTAAGTAGTGATCTTCTGGACTCTAGAATGGCTCCATAAGATGAAAGCAACAAGCTTGCACGAAGTCTTCGAGGCCGAAAATGATCTACGTCGAGAAGACACCAACCCAAGCTACCTCTTCACTAATTAGGGATTAGTGAAGCTAACACCCTAAATTAAATGGCTAATCTAGTAGAGGATGATGAAGTAGGAATTTTGCTCACTTTAGAAATATTTTTCTCACTAGTTTCCCTCACCTCCTCAAAACCTAGAGAGCTCTCTCTTGTTGATGAAGAAGATGAAGCCAATAATTGTTTTTGGCAACCATGGGTGAGAAAATATCTCATATAACTCTTGTAGAGACTTAACCATGGCTTAAGGTAATGGTTGGGTTAATAAATATCTAAGATAAGACAAAATTAGTGGACTAAGTCAATGGTTCTACAAGCTTCCACTAAGCTTAAACTATGCGACTAATTTCCAACTAATATTTGATTTACTTTAAATAAATAAACCCCTCATTATCATAAGCATGGTGTGAGTTTCATACACTCATGTAGCATGTATCATCAAGCATGACAAAAAAAGAAACACGATTAATATATATATATATATATATATATATATATATATATATATATATATATATATATTAAATGCATAAGTGAGAGAAAGAAATTCTTAAGTGAGCTAATATTAGTTAATGTAAATTAATATATATCATATATAATTATACATTAAACTATTAAATCAACACTTGATTTAATAGTCCGGCTATATCACATACAATCGACTAATATTATTTGTATCAACTTATCGAATCAGCACTTGATTCGATAACCCGGCTATATCACATATAACCGACCGATATCACATATCGTGAGAATAGAATATAGTATCACATACACGTATTAATCTCGGTCCCGCACATATCACATATGTGCTCCTACTTCATTTCGCCTGATCAAGGAAACCTTTGTGTAGGACTCTAAAGACTCGTCAATATGCCGGCAGTAGGTGATGATCACTCACAAGCCGTCGACGGTACTAGCTGGACGTAACGCCTACCCGGGTATTAAGCGATCAGAAGATCAACAAGCAAGCTTGTCTAAACTCCTGCAAAGCCTGTCAGTAACACTACCGTACAGTCCGGTCTCTTTATCTGATATGTCGCATATCCAGTCTAAGGGTGGTAAACGTCAGACTCCGGTAACCGATAAGTCGCGCCGATGTGAGGCTCATAACAGGTCATGAAACTACTGATAACACTTACCAGTAGATCTCCGTATCAGCCCTGGCCAGGGACTTCCTGTTATGGCCAATCGAGCACAGCGCAACATCAACCCCCAATACTGGGAGAGACGAATCCCCTCCTATCTTTCATTGCCTCCATGTGACTCGGGACTGTACCAAAAAACCACCGTTTTGCACGTTCTTTTGAACGTGGTAAGGTGGAAATCAAAGCACAGTGGGAATCACACAAAGCTCTATGACGATCTTGGATCTACAGACTAACCTGTACCAGTGTCACCAGAGAACTGCTATCTAACGATAGGTATAATACCAACTAGGAGTTCTCAGCCAGTCCTGTTCAGTATACCCAGTCTCCACTGAGCACCCGTATACTATCTTTGATGTCAAACACCAATGGATGTGGGATCATCCATCGCCCATCATATGGGGTCAAGAAGCGTATACGCTAGTCTACTCTGGAATATCGATGCCCTGTCTCGATACACCCTCGACTAGGAACAATTAAAGGATGAACTTGTGGACTACCCTGGCCCCACCAGTATGATCTCCATCATAGTCCTGGTATTCAAGTACACATACTAAGGGCTTTATCAACATGTGAGAGCAAGACAGTATCACAATACAAGTCTACATGTTAAGACAAAGAGCAACCAGATAACATATTATCATATCGAGCAAGAAAGTCCTCTCTATATATGTCCAAGCATCCACTATAATATACATCATATGTACAATAATGGCCTCTAGGGCATATATATAACTAATAGTGGCAGTACCCGGTGACATATAAAGGACGATTATACCCACACGTTCTAAGGATGAGATCTTCATAGCCGAATGTAATGTCAGCTGTATGAACCTCTGCTATCTCGTCCTTTATCTTTTCTTCTGCAAGGAAATCTTGGAACTGATCAGGATCTTGCAATGCCTTGATCAGAGAATCTCGTGCCTCTTTGGACAGGAGGAGAGCATCCAATATGCTCAGTTGTGAAGGTATATTTCTCAGATGTGCCAGGATATTGTAATCCACCTTATTTTTCTTAAGCGGATCCTTGGCTGCGAGCTCTTTGACGGCTCCATCATCGAGGGCAATTTCCTCAAGGACTTTTTCCTTCCCCTTGTCTCTTTTGCTCGAACCTTTGTTTGAGGGTCCGAGATTCTTTTCAGGCAACGTACGGTTAGACAGATGAATGTTCTCACAGTTCTTCACCTCTTCTTCTTTTCCAGAGGTGGATTCTTTGAAGAGAGGGCCGAGGGTTATTTTTTCGTCAGAATCGCTCCCGAAGGTAAAAACTTAAGATTTTGCTCTTGTCGAACGGGTATCAACTATATGACAGTTGCCAGCCGTTCCTTCACGCTCATCTGTCGTGCTTCTCTGCTGCCGACGGGTTTTGCGCTTCATTCGCTTGAAGTGTTGTTGGTGGGCAACGTATTCTTACCACCACTTCTTGAAGGCATTACACCCTTCGGTGGGGTGTGTAACCCTCCGATGTTATAAGCAGTAGTTCGGACGTACATCCGCTTCGTTGAGGCGCGTACTCCCGGGAGTGTTTTCCTTGAGAAGTGGAAACTTCATTCCCATTGACAGAGCTTTGGCGAACTGCTTCCCTATCTTGATCCTGCTCTTGTTGGTGGCAGGTGTGCTTCGATCTGGTTGGAGACTTTATGACTTCTTATTACCGCAGCTTCTTCATCCTGACGCCGACGCCTGGCCTTTTCGTATATGGCCGTTTCGTGTTCTCGGTCAGCTTTGCTCTTTTGAAGGGCTTCGTTTAGCAGCCTATCAATTGAGTCTTCTGATAGTTCCAGGGATTTTGGTGCCAGTCCTGCCCCCAGTTCCTCTGCGTTGCTTTCTGACGCAGAGGGAGTTTCTTCGTCATTTAACGACGATTGAGAAACCATGTGGCAACTTGCTACGTAATCTTTGGTTTATCCCGATGGGTCATTTCTCTTATCATCATCACTATCTCCGTTCTTAAGGATATGGTTGAGAAACTCTTCGAGTGTGACTGGGGTCTGTGCCTTCTGGTTGTATTCCTCCAGCACATCGATGTATTTTTGCAGGTCCGTGCGCTTGTCGTTAGGCTGTACGGGCTTCTTGGTCTTCTTCTTTTTCTTCGAAGACTTCGAAGGCTTGACCTGGGTGATTTGCCCGTCGTTACCAGCTTTCGGTGTTGGGCGTGGTTTAAGCATCCCCTCAATGATCTCAGGCTCCAGCGGGCTATCCCAGCTGATCACCGGACATGCTTGAAAGTCCTTCAGCATTCTTTTAGTTTTAGCTGAAATACCACTTCTTAAGGAGCTTCTTCCACAAACGAGCATGATGCCCCCGGCGTGTCTACCTTTTTAGGAGTGTGCCTCTGAAGACGTAGCAATCCTCAATTGGGTGGCCCACTACTCTGTGGTAGGAGCAGTAGTTAGGACTATTGACGTCACCGGGCTGCAGTGGACGTTTTGGGTCCGACAGAGTGATGAGTTTGTTGCGCATTGCTAATTCGAACAATCTCCTCGTTTTATCATGGGGGAACGAGTAAGCACGTCCTAACTCCTCTTCGAGGGATTGGCGCGGGCGCGTGTTGTTTTGGCGAGCAACCAGTTTAGGGTCAATCGGTTGCTATTGAGTGTTGGCAATGAAGGCCGCGTTCCCTTTACCCTTTGCATTTTGAGGGTCCATTTTTGAAGAGGATGGCCCATGGCCTATCTGGTCCATTTGGTCCAGCTTGTCGATCAAAGCGTAGAAAGTGGATGGCTTGAAGAACATCATAAACTGGGATACAGTCACCGGCGGATCGAGGGTCCCTACGAACATGCCCACGGCAAGAACTTCTTCGATGCATTGTTCGCATTTTGACCACAGGTTCCGCCACTGGATTGCGTATTGAACCCAGGTCTCTCCTGTCTTCACCCTGGCATCGATTAATGCCGTGATCGGGATGTGCCCGTTGCGCTGGTGAACAGCTGCGTGAACAGCAATTCCATTTCCGTGAATGTTTTGATGGAGTCATTTGGGAGCTCCGAGTACCATTCGAACGCCATTTTTGACAGGCTGCCAATGAACCGGCGAAGCAGCAATTTGTCGTCACCTCCAGTATTGCTGCATAAAGCACTAAACTGAGCGACGTGCTGATAAGGATTGCATGTCCCCTTATACACATGGAATTTGGGAATCGTATATCCCGGCGGGTACTTGATTTGATCATACCAGCCTGAGTACGGTCGCCCGGTCTTATCGACTTGTCCAGCCGCTTCGCTTGCCTGATGAGCTCATATTTGCTGAGCTATGTAGTCATCAAGGGTAGCCTTAGAGATCGTCTCCTCCCTGGCTGCTGATAGCACCGGAAGAGGGTTTGATGTTTCCCCCTTGTCATCCTCAATGATTATCGGCGGGTCTTCCGTTGGAGGTTCTAACTGGATCATCATTCCAACCATGTCTTAGAACAGGAGCACCGTCTATTTTAAATTAGCAGATTTTTCCGCAGCCTCCTTATCCTTCCTTTCCAGCACCCTTCGCAAGAACTCCGTATCAGTCTCCTGCTTCTGGCGTTGTTCAGACGCTGCTTCCGGGCTTTCTTTCTTTCCGGTGAGTGCTGCCATTTTCGTCAGCATCTCCTGGAGCTTTTGTTGCTGCTTCTGAGCTTTCGTCAACGACCGAGTTTGCGGCCGATGAACCACGGAAGCACGGCTCTCCTCTTTTCCGAAAGCCATGTAAACCGTGTGCACTATCATGCCTCAAGACTTGGGGTGTTTGGATCCCTCACCTTTGGGATTTGCCGCCGGAGGTGGGAGGTTCACCGGCCTTCTCTTTTTATGAGAAGTCGAAGTCGAAGGAGCCATTGTGACCGGTGCCTGCGTGAAAGAAGTCCCTCGCTGTATGGTGGACGGATAATTTTCCTCTTGTCGAACCTTCATTTTCTTCGGTTGACAAGAGTAGTTCTTGTTGATCACAGAATCTTGGACTTTCCGCCAAGCCCTGTGGATTTGGGAGGACAGCCGCTGAAGGGGCTGCTCCGGCTTCGCCTGCTTCATGCTTTCACCCGGTAGAGGAGATTTCTTCAGCACTGTGGTTGGGGAGTTCCACCGCACCCTGCTAAGCGGTTCAAAGTTGTTCCCAATTGGAACACCAGCGTCAACTTCCACCATTGGAGCTGGTAGAGTAAGTCCAGAAGGGGAGTTGCCCCCAGCTTTCCTCACTCAGCGCCAGTGGCGATGTCGATCATGTCTTGCCGATGGGACCACCTCAGTTGTGGAAGCTGCTCCGTCGTGCCCCTGGTTTGGTTAGGGGCTATTGTTGGTGCCAGCCTCTTGAAGACTGACATCTGTTGAGATGGAACCGCCAATCTTTCGAAAGCCGACTTTCTGGTAGGGGTTGATGACTTCGCCCGTAGCAAGAGTTAGAACGACCAATCTTGCGAAGACCAATCCTTTAGTAGGAGAAGACCCTTTGACGACTTCACCTGCCGGAGCTGGAATGGCTATCCGTTTCGGGATAACCCCTTCAGGTATTGCGAGCCTCTTTACGGGCCCACTTGAGCTTTGGCTCAGCCTGTTGAAGACTGAGTAGCAGACTTAGACGATCCGTTGAAAGGGGCCATGGTAGTTGCAAGTCGATCGAAAACCGACTTCTTTGGAGCTTCCTGTGATGGCACTGGGCGCTGAAGCTTGCTGGCGGGAGCATGGTCCCGAAAAACAATCCAGTGGTGGCCTGAGTCACCTGTCCCACCGGCATTGAAAAGATGAAAGCCGCATTGGGCCCATATGTCACTCCTCCAGTCAGGGGGGAGTGGGAATTGTTGTTCCAGTTGGTGCAGCTGGAAGCCATTGATGTTCACTTCTTCTTTCTGCACAGGAGCAAGATACCAAATCTTAGTATCTCTAATCCAGGGGCAACCATAGTAAACCGCGATTTATTCGTGAACATGACACACGAAGTGTGGAGTGGAAAAAGCAAAAGGTCCCACCGGGCATGCCAGAATCTGTTCACCGCCGAAAACAGAGACGGACCGCGTAGGTCGTCTTGCCTGAATTTGGGGGCAGATGCTATTTGGGTTTATCCGCCCACCTCTCCGAAGATGCCAAGTTGATTTATGGCACCGTATATCGGAGATTTGGATGGTTGCGGCCGTTATAGCAGACTTCGTCAAATTCCCCCTCGTTTGTAAGGGGTTTTTGATTGTGGGGACGCTCTTCCCTGCAGGCACAAGCCCCTGCAGTTAATTACGTTATCGCATCGCGATAACCACTTTCTCCTGCTCCAGAAGTTCACTTTGTGTCGTGTGTGTTTGTTTTATTTTTGGTTGCCCGTGGATTGTATACGGAGACTAATTTATGTTGTCGCCCGTAGGACGTGGATTAGTCCAAATCTGTATATCTTAGATTTGGGTTTGGGTTGATTTAAGGATCGTTGATCTGTTTTGAGATCAAGATCGACTTAAATATTTGTGAGCATTTGGGGCTCGATTGGTTTTTTTTGTTAAGGATACATTAGTCAAATTTGAGACTAATATCTACTTAACAAGGTGTTAGGATCATTTTTGTTTCAGATTCAACAAGAGAGCATTTGGGCTCTGTAGTTTTAGTATAAGGACGTTTCGGTCCCTTATCGCCTTTTTGGAGGCGGAGTTGTAGTTTGAGAACATTTCGGTTTGTAGATCACCATTTTTGAGGTGAGGATTTAGTTTAAGGACGTTATGGTCCGTTGTCACCATCTTTGAGACAACGTTGTAGTTTGAGGGCATTTCGGTCTGTAGATCACCATTTCTGAGGTGAGGTTTTAGTTTAAGGACGTTATGGTCCATAGTCACCATCTTGGAGACAACGTTGTAGTTTAAGGACATTTCGGTCCGTAGATCACCATTGCATGCACGTGTATTTGTTACGTGACGGGATGTACGGCGATGATGTGGGATACACCCATTTGGGGTGAGGTTTGGTTTAAGGTGTCCACGTCAGCTTGGGAAGTGCACCCAAAAGCAGTTGGTTGTCGAAACCCGCCACCTCTCTGAAGACGTTGAGGAATTACAACGACATGCATCAGAGGTGTGGAGAGATATACCCTTGAACCAATTCCCATATCTGAGGGAAAAGATCATGGTGGACCATCTAAGAATCGTTAGCCATTTTTGGGGTCTAAGATTAACCTAGGAAATGTAGGATGAACATCATTTTGGATATCATGAGTCATGTTTGGGAAGCAATGAACCCATGGGATCAGTTGATCTGAATTAAGGAGCTAGCCAACTTGGGCTTGGCCCACTCAGTTTTTTTTTATTTGAAAGAAGTGCTAAGCACTTGTTAGGGCCCAGTCCCTCTTTTTCGTGCAAACAGTGCTGAGCACTTATGTAAGTTCTGACGCCCACACTTTACTTTACTTTACTTTTTTGTCTCTTATGGGGTGCTGAGCACTCTTTATAGCACCCACGTGCAAAGCACGTGAGGCACTAGGCGCTAGGTGCTGGGCGTTAGGCGCTAAATGATGAGTGTCAAGCACTTTTATGTTCTGCGGCGCCCACGCGAGGGTCATGTGGGATGCTGGGCGCTGAGCGCTAGGTGTCTCTCACTAGGTGCTAAGCATTTCTCTATTTTGTAGCGCCCACGTGAGAGGAACGTAGGGCGTTGGGCACTGAACGCCAACCACTGAGTACTACGCACTCCTTATTGAGCAGCGTCCCGTGAGGGGCACGTAAAGCGTTGGGCACTGAGCGCCAACTACTGAGTGCTAAGCACTCCTAATTGAGTGGCGCCTATGTGAGGGACAAGTGAGGCGCTGGGCGTTGATTGCTCTTTGTATATTTTATTCTGAGGAGTTCAATTTCCTTATTCTTTTCTGAATCTTTAATCTCCAAGAACAAATTCGTCCCGATGAGAATTAAATTCTTAACTTGTGGGAGACTTGTCTTGTGGATCTCAGATCCAGAGAAAGAACTAAGTTCTTCTTATTAAAAGGGTTAAACCCTTCAATAGGTAAACGAGATGTTTTGATCTCTCCTCTTTTTTATTTACCTAGAGCTTTTTTCTGAGAAGGGAGATCTTCTTCTTTCATCCTTTTTGAAGCTTTCTGCTTTGTATTTCTCAAAGCTTATGGGGGGTTCCTCTGTATTAGACTTGAAGTCTTGGGTCCTTTATATAGTAGAGGCAAGTCTGTTAATTAGTTGAAGAAATCTCTTATTGAGAGATCCTAATTAATTTGGGGATTTTACCTACCGTTGGATCTTTAATCCAAGGACTTCTGTTTTACAGAAGGTATTTTTCTTGTTTTTAACAAGATTAGGGAAATATTTTCCCACACAGAATTTATTCTGTAAATTGGTGATTCTTTAATCACCATTGGATTTTTAATCTATCGGTACTCTGTTTTACAGAGAGTAATCTTTCTTGTTTAGAAAGATTTGAGGAATATTTCCTCAACAGAAATTAATTCTGCATTCTGATAATTTATCATCTTCGTTGGATCTTTGATTCAACGGCTCTGTTTAACAGATAGCAGAATTTAATTCCACTAGGCACTGGCGCTCAAGTGTTGTGCACGTGCGGCGCCAATAAGAGTTTTTTTAACTATGGCGCCGGCGCCCTCGTAGCAGGCATGTGAGGCGCTGCCTCTTGAGTTTTGTGTGCTTTGCACACGGGCGCTGCTCATATAAGAGTTTTTAACTCTGGCACTGGAGCCCTCGTGGCAGACGCGTGAGGCGCTGCCTCTTGAGTTTTGAACAGAGCTTTGCTCTTTTATTGGGGAAACATGCTATCTAACGATAGGTATAGTACTATCTAGGAGTTCTCGGGGAGTCTTGTTCAGTGTACCCATTCTCTAATGAGCACATGTGTACAATCTTTGATGTCAAACACCAATGGATATGGGATCAACCATCGCCCCATACAGGGTCGTGAAACGTACACACTAGTCTATTCTGGAATATCGATGTCCTGTCTCAATATTCTCTCGACTAGGAACTGTTGAAGAATGTGATTGCAGACTACTCAAGTCCCAGTAGTATGATCCGCATCTTAGTCCTGGTAGTCAAGCCTACATCCTAAGGGCTTTATCAACATGTATATGAGAGACGGTATAATAATACCGGTGAACATGTTAAGATAAAGGCAACAAGATAACATACTATCATGTCGAGCAAGAAAGTCCTCCATATATATGTCCAAGCATCCACTATATCATACAATAATGGCCTCTAGGGCATACATATCACTAACAATCTCCCACTTGCACTAAGACCGGTTGTTGTAGTATCTCATACCCAACATCCCAAAAAGACTCTCGAATTGCATATGGGAGAGGGCCTTCATCAGTGGATCCGCTGTGTTATCCTTTGTGTCAACTCTCCTGACCTCGATCTTCCGGCGATCTACTATCTCCCTGATCAGGTGATACCGTCTAAGAATATGTCTAGATCACTGATGGGACCTCGGTTCCTTGGCCATAGCCGTAGCTCCATTGTTATCACCATACACAGGTATTGGATGCTCAATGGATGGAACCACACCAAGTTCATCTTATGAACTTGTTCATCTTATGAACTTGATCATCTAGACAGCCTCTTTGGCAGCATTGTTGGTAGCGATATATTCAGCCTTCATCGTCGAGTCCGCTACGGTATCTTGCTTGGAACTCTTCCAACATACCGCCTCTCCATTGAAAGTGAAGACAAAATCCAAAACCGACTTACTGTCGTCCTTATCACTCTGGAAGCTCGAATCGGTAAAGGACTCCACCTGGAGTTCACCGTTACCATACACCAAGAACATTTCTTTAGTCCTTCTTAAGTACTTAAGAATGTTCTTCACAGATGTCCAGTGTTTCTTCTCAGGATCTGATCGATACCTACTCACTACACCTAGTGAGTAAGCTACATCCGATCTGGTACATAACATCGCATACATGATTGACCCGACTGCCGAAGCATAGGGTATCCCTTGCATGCGAGCCTTCTCCAAATCAGTCTTGGGAGATATATCTTCGGAGAGAGTGATTCCTGAGCAAGCGGGTAAATTACCACGCTTAGAATCTTCCATACTAAATCTCTTTAGTATGGTGTCTATGTACCTGAATTGGGACAATCCCAATATCCGTTTAGATCTATCTCTATAGATCTTAATACTCAGGATGTAGGAGGCATCACCAAGATCATTCATGGAGAACTTGTGTGATAAGAAGAGCTTGACCGAGTGTAGCATAGGAACATCATTTCCTATCAAGAGTATGTCATCCACGTACAATACGAGGAAGACAACTTTACTCTCTACAACCTTCTTTTATATATAAGGTTCATCTACGTTTTTTATGAAGTCAAACTCTTTGACGGTGTAACAACCCTAAATTTTCTGTACAAATTTTTTTCAAAAAAAATACAGAAGGAATACCTTAGCCTGAGCACAAATTATAAATTTAATTTGCTTTTGAACAGCAAGAAAACACAGCTCATTGGTAAAGTCTTGCACTGCTGTGACATAGTCCCTGTGATCGAATCCCCTCAGCCACATATTATTTTTATTGTATTTTCGTTTAATCTTTTAGAAGCGCAAGGGTTTGCACGTGCACAACTCGTAAAATGAAGAGACACGGAATAAACAAACACGTGCACGAGAGTATATGAGACGACAGGGACACGTGGCGTGAATCTAGAGCCCATCTCACTGGATCGGATCGGCGAGATTAGTTGATGGGGCCGGCACCGCCGGGCCCCCCGTAGGGACTGCTCTCCATTCTTTTCCCCTTGCAATTCTTGGCCTACCCCACTTCCCCCATATTGTTTGATTTTTTTGCACATTGGCAGAAGGATTAAAATCACCTCTTTAATCCTTTTAAATGCAAAATTTTAATTCTCCAATTCAATACACTAAACCCTAATTTTCCCTATAAATACCACACCATATTTCACCCCCCCCCCCCCCCCCCGTATTCAGAATTTCCCAACAAAACTCTAAAAAATTCTCAAGTCCTTATAGTGTGCAAGGGGAGTTAGCAAAGGGCGAAGTTCCAAGGAGATTCCGGCGACGAAACGACACCCCGACATTTCCCTAGTCTTACACTACCTATTTTCTTTCTCGTTAGCCAGTAAGTCCTCTCTCCCCCTCTCTTCTACTATCTTAAAAACTTTAATTTCTAATGCCCGACGGAAGCGGAGTGAATCTGACTTCCGATTCGATTTTTCTTTAAAAACTCTATTTTCCTTAAACAAGAAAATACATTACTCTTATATCATGTTTAACAAACATTAACAAACACTTTAAAACAAATTTCATCTTAAAAGAATCACTTATGCAATTTTTATCGTATTTTTATGGTAAAATACCACATACTTCATTTCGACACAAATCAACATAATACTTGTATTACCTTTAGATAACTCATGAGATAATGACCTATCTCATCACAACACATATCTTTGACATAGCACGATGAGAATTTGGGAATATATTCATGGGATAATACGACATTACAAATAAATACCATTAACTTGTAAAACCATTTTTTTAAAAAGTGCATTAATCAATTCCTTGCAATTGTGCCACTATAACCCATTTTGGGGAACCCCGTTCGGGGTGGTGCAGATTATCGCACATCTTCGAGCCTAGTAGAGCGAGATACAGACCTCCGAAAGGAGCATTCGATCTCGATGGAATTTTTAATGCATTTTTCTTTAGAAAATGAGATTTCTACAAGAATAAATAAAATTATTTTTACTAAATATATAACTATTATCAAAATATCTATTTTAATTATATTATGTAAATATTCTAAGTTTTCCAAATAAAAGGAATCACCGTTACATGAAAATACCATCCAAATACAAAACAATACCGATATTTCAATAAAATACCATATGCAATGGAAACTAGGTTCTACTCACCAGAAAATTTCACTTTTATAAAATATACATCTATAAAAACCCTAAAAACGATAATTAAATACTTGAGCTTTATTTTAAAAATATATCAAACTATTTTTACATAAAACCCCCTCAAGTTATATTAAATTACAATAAGGACCCTAGTAAATATAGGTTTAAGCGGGACCAGTTCTCTTGAGCTTCAGGGAGCCGGAGAACATGGGTGCTTGCCTATCTAAGGTAGACAATCTGACAACGGTGTTATCAATACGGTAATTGTCTTGGAGAAAGATACAAATCCTGTCGTCCATGTACAGCAGTTACCGATAACATCAAAAATTAAGTCAGGACTTCAATTCTGTTTAAAAAGTCTGACTTAATTCGAGTCACGGTCAAATATGCAATCAATCTGACATGAATATGATTCAAGTATAAATTACAATTTAACATGAATCTGTCTATTCAATCTATATCAATCTATCGACTGAACCGAACCATGGATATACTCCGTTTGCATGACTATCCATTTATATCCATTCCATTTACTGATATCATGGTTTCGGCAAGTCATCAATCTATATAATCAAACAATATAATCAATACATAAGACACTGCGGGGTTTATAAAGGGATAAACTGGTATAGAACATGTTAAAGGTGGCACGAGGTGGTCACTAAAGACGTAATTACATCCATGTCGTTGTTCCATGGTATTTTCGACGGAGCCTTGTACTACGGGTTACCAAAGTCTACGGTGTAAGTTGGACTCCTCTCGTATACACTGGTATATTCTGTACCAAGTTACAAACAACCGCGTTAACAGTATAATCAAATATTACTAGTTATATTCTCTTTCTGTCTATTCTATCTCTACTCATCTTTGGGACTTACCGAGCGATTGTTCGCTAACAACATTCCTATTTCTCTTCTTCTTTGGAATGTTGTCAGGAGGACCCAACTCTGAAGAGCTCAAGACCAGCAGGAGCACTTGGAGCAGTACACTGAAGACCCCAAGCTATAGTCACTTGTACATATTTTCATTTCAGTTATGCCATTGTTTAGGTATTGCTTTCCATTCATGTATTTACATTTCCAACTGTACTTGTAAAGAATTGTTAATAAATAAAGTTGTTGTTCAATTACATCTATTGTCATTTTTCTTGTGTACATTTACTTTATATTGCTTAGATACGTTTAGAGTGTTTACTTCTGAGTAAATACGCAGCGGGCCTCGTCGCGTCCCCTCCCCGTACACCGGAAAGCGGGATGTGACAGACAACTTCATCGAAACAGATGTTCCAACTCCGTGATACCCGTTTTAATCCGTAAATTGATTTAAGCAGCTTGCACACGCTTCTGCTGCTCCCACTATCTACGAAACCCTCTGGCTGTGTCATGTACACGCTCTCTTCTAAATCACCATTTAGAAAAGCGGTCTTGACGTCTATCTGTCAGATTTCGTAGTCATGGTATGCAGTAATGGCAAGTAGGATCATGATGGATTAAGCATAGCGACAGGAGAGAAGGTTTCATCATAGTTGGCACCTGGTCGTTGACGAAAACCTTTTGCTATAAGTCTAACTTTGAAGATCTCAACCTTTCCATCTACACCAATTTTCTTCTTAAAGATCCACTTGCTCCCGATGGGTTTTACCCCTTCAGGAGCAACTTCCAAAGTCCATACTTTGTTGGTGTACATGGATTCCATCTCAGATCGCATAGCATTCAACCATTTCACAGAGTCTCCACTTATAATGGTCTGCTCGAAACTAGTTGGGTCATCATCTTCCATGATGCAATCCTCGCTCCCACCGTCTATGAGAAAACCGTAGTATCTCTCAGGTGGGTGTGGAACCCTACTAGATCTGCGGAGTGGCTGAGGTTCTTCGGGGACTATTGAATCCTCCGGTTCTACCAAATTGTCGGTTGCAGTTTGTGTTGCTGGAACTTCTTCCAGTTCTACCTCATTACCACTAATTTGTTTTACAAGAAATTCCTTTTTCTAAAAAAGTGGCATGTTGAGAAACATACACTTTTTGTTCCTCAAAATGGTAGAAGATATATCCATAAGAATCTTTTGGATATCCTACAAACTTGCACAAAACAGACCTTGCCTCAAGCTTGTCCGGATTTAGCCTTTTAACATAGGCCGGACAACCCCATATCTTAACTCGTTTAAGAGACGGTTTCTTCCCATTTCATATCTCATATGGAGTGATAGGCACAAATTTGTTCGGAACCCTATTCAATAGGTATGCAGCTGTCTCAAGTGCATGACCCCAAAAAGAAATAGGCAACTCAGTAGTACTCATTATAGAGCGCACCATATCTAATAGGGTGCGATTCCTCCGCTCCGATACTCCATTGTGCTGTGATGTATACGGAGGAGTAAGCTGAGAGAGAATCCCATTCTCTTTTAAATAATCACGGAATTCCTTGCTCAGGTATTCTCCTCCCCGATCAGATCGAAGGATTTTAATACTTTTACCCGGCAGGTTCTCTACTTCGTTTTTATATTCCTTGAATTTCTCAAAAGTTTCAGACTTGTGTTTTAACAAGAACACATGTCCGAATCTTGAGAGATCATCGGTGAATGTAATAAAGTACGAGAAACCATTCCTGGCATGAGTAGACATAGGACCGCATATATCACTACGTATGAGTCCCAAGAGTTCAGTAGCTCTTTCTCCGTGTCCAGTAAACGGAGTTTTGGTCATTTTACCTTTGAGACATGACTCGCAAGTTTCATAAAATATAAATTCGAATGGATTCAAATATCAATTTTTATGTAACTTAGCTAGTCTTGTCGCATTGATATGACCTAGTCTACAATGCCACAAGTAGGCTTCGTTCATTTCTGATATCTTGCTCTCGTGTGTATTATGTACGTTTAGAACTGTCGTTTGATTTAGAATGTATATACCATTACATAACGTGCCAAACCCAATCAACACTTGATTGAGAAAAATGTTCATAACATTATCCTCTAATATGAAATTATATCCTTCTTTAGTTAGCAAAGAAGCTGATATAATATTGCACATCATCTTTGGTACGTAGTAATAGTCGTTCAGAATCAATGTATTACCAATCGGTAATACTAGATGATATTCGCCAACTGTTTTGGCTGCAACAATTGTATCATTCCCTACTACTAGAGACTATCACCCTTTCCCAGTTCTTTACCTCTCTTTAGCCTATGTAACAAATTACATACATGGGATCCTGATCCGGTATCCAATACCCAGGACGTAGAGTAAACTGAGAAACGGTTCTCGGTAATGAACACACCCGAAAAAAATGCATCAGTATGCTCCTTCTTTATTCGGATGGCGTGGGAATCCGGGTATTCCCCTATTCCTTGCTCAGACTTATGATAATCATAAGATAGAGCGGAACCTAGCCCAGTATAATAAGTGGGTTCGGTCAATATATCCATATTATTATTTTGATTAAGGCATGTCATTGGACGCTACCGGAGAGAGAGAGAGAAGGAAACACTTTAGCGTGCGCTCTTGCATGATTAGATTGATTATTATCTTAGCTAATCAGGATGGCTCCCACTGTTTTTATCAAATCTTCCTTCAAACCCTAAAATGTAAAATTAGCCGGGATTAATTACACCTTACAAGTTCGCCAATCGTTCGGTCAGGCATGTATTGGTACTCCGAGAGAGTCTCCCTATATTTTCGCATGGAACTAATTAAATAACCTCGTTTCCGCAGGGGCATAACCCCGTTAACACCTTTCTTATACACCTATTTGATCGGCTAATTATAAAGTGCAAAACTCTCTCAGAAGTAACTCTTACTCGCGGTGGGTATCAGGATCCAACTATCTTATAGGAGGTATGCAATCTCATTGCAAATTTCAACATTTGAAATTCCCGATAATTGTTTTTGCCCCTAGCAACTTATGACATTGGCTATGGTCAACAAATCATAAATGCTAGCCAAGTTCAACCCGTCATTTCTTGATTGAATTAAACCCACCCGTACGACCCTTGGCTAAGGTCAACAAAGCCGTACGACTACATTAATCCAATCACATCACATGCTGCAGATAAGCACTAATTAGCTACCGCACACTACGCCTTGGCTATGGTCAACAAACTTAGTACGAATACTAAATAGTATTTATCTGAAATGACGGAGGGCTACGGCTGGTTTTTAAGAAAATCTTCAACGTAATGAACTTGATATTGTTGCAGAATCTAGTGATTTGAAAATGAGTGTTTTTTTGTAGTTTTTGCTAGTTTCGCTAAAGAGGTCACTCCCGGTGAAGGGATCTCGGATCTTTCCTCATCGAATGAGGTGCTGGATATTCATCAAGAAATACTACTATGCAAATCAAGAACTAGAGAAGCTATTAAAACAAAACCGAGTGGGTTGTAGTATTTGCTAGTTTTGCTAAAAAGGTCACTCCCGGTGAAGGGATCTCGGCTCTTTCTTCATCGAATGAGGTGCTGGGTATTCATCAAGGAATACCATTATACAAAACAAGAACTAGAGCTACCTTTTTAAAAAACTTTTGATTCTACAATATCTTTAGATTTCTTTTCTTTTCATTAATCTCATTAATGAAGTCTCATCATTTAATATTTCCCTAAACATCACAGAAAAAGAAATGAAAATAAAACGTACGCTTATGCCATCCGCATTCGCCACGGGGCCCCGTCATGCACCGTTAGGTTACTTAACTAACGGCAGAGTGGGGGCTGGACCAATGCGGGCGCAAAACATAAGCAACGTTTATTATATATATCATATATATATATAGCATTCGTCTCACGCAGTTATATGATCATATCACAGAACTAAGCAGCAGAAGTCAACATACGAAATATTGGATATAGTAGGAGGTCGGTGTTTTAAATTCAGCCAGTAATGAAAAACATGGATTCCATGGTCGTGATGAATAGCCAAACCCACATCTCTAGACCCCTACGAGGGTGGAAAGCAACCCTACCAATTCTAGAGTCAGGAGACCCAGTCTCGACTCCTCGAGATGGTCTCCCACTGGACTCTAGAACCCGATTACTTGTGCTCCCCGTCTTGGGTCTATCCTAACGCGGAAAAGTAAATAATATACATCAATGGTGACATCATCCTCAACTCGGAAGTGTCCCAATAAAAGAATATTACATACAATTTTTTACATTAATGAAAATTGAAAAACTCCCATCTCACGCAAAAACCTCCGGCTATTCATTCACGACGATCCAATATAACATATCACAGCAACATATAATATCATATGTCATCAATGTAAGTAAATACGCGTATCCCAAATTCTGTTGACATATAGAAACGAGATTTGGGATACCCCACATATTACACTTACGGTCACAAAAAAGAAATGAAAAACTACAATAATTAGAATCCGCATTTCCTTAAAGATCATAAACCCGGAATATCTCATATTCCGAATTTCATGCCTAACCCTATAAACCTTGCATTTTGGTCTCATATCGAAAACACTTTTCAATAATTTAGTCGGGTAATTCAACAAGATTCCCGACTACCCGATCGAATACTCGTCGGAAACTTTAGTAGATGGCCACACCCTCGATACCGTCGACTAAGTGCACTTAGGCGGAACACCGTGGCCGCGAGCACCCAAGTGGATACTTTTGGCAATGAGGTTCTCCTAAAGTCACTTGGTCGGGGCTATGGGGCGTGGCTACCTAGTAAAGTTATCTGGCGAGTATTCGCGTACGATACGCGATTGCGATGAAGTTTCGATACGAATCGAAACTTCGTGGCAATCGATCAATAGAGACTAACATGCTAGATTTACAAACAAACTAGATTTCACAAAACTAATTTAATGTGGATTCCAACTACTATATCACATATTAAACTTAAAACCGAAATGATATAAAAATTACGACTACGAAACACTCTGTATTAGCCCCTTAACAAAATTAACATCACATGCAATTTTGGGTTAATCAAACATAACCTGAAACCACAAAATCTACAGACCAGAATACCAAACAAACACGAGCCAATTTGGGAACAGAAAAACCGGCCAGGCCGACCAAGTGTGGGTTTTCGCCGGGTCAACTTTGGAAATTTGGCCTTGAATTTGTATGGTGTTCTAGTTACATCACATGCAACATTCTACAGTTGTTTAAAAAAAATTCAGTGACCTTTAAAAATTCGACAGAAACTTAGGGTTTCGGTTAACTGTTTCGAAGTTGTTTCGGTTTCTTAGTTTAACTAACATCGTCTAATCTTCTGGCTTTGGCTCTGATACTATGAAAATGTTTGTTAACACTACCACTGGGTTTTACTAGCATCAAGCATGCCAATTTAAAAATATTCGGGATGCTAATCAACACTAACCAAGTTCTTAAACTAGATGATTAGGGTTTAACTATGATATTATAAAAACTAGCTAAGAGAAAGGCGGTTACAACCTTTGTAGACCGTGTCCTTCTATTCTAATGCTTCGGGTTGTAGTCCACGCGACTCCATTAGGCTCCACTTGAAGGTTGAACGAACTTGCTTCAAAGACCTTCGTGCCGAAGATGATCCACCCGAAGTCCGCTAATCCAAGCTACCTCTTCACTAAACTCTTTGGTGAAGTAAATACATTACACCAAATTGCTAATCTAGTGTAGGATGGTGAAGTAGGGGTTTTATTTGCTCACTAGGGTTCTCACAAGCTCAAGATTTCATAACTCATATGAGGGATTGAGCTTGGAGGAGGAGGTGAAGAAAATGGAGAGAGTAAGGAGCTCAAGTGAGGAAAAATAACTCAAGTGAAGAATGAAATGTAGAATGGCTCTTCTTTAGCTCACCCATTATTGAAGCATACAATTTTCAACAATTAAAAATTGTAGCCATGCTTCAATAGTGCAAGCAAATGCATATAAAAAAGAATAAGCCATGCTTTGCTCCATACCACAAAAAGTCTCCCCATTTTCCACCTCATTTTTTCTATTTTCCAAAAATAGAAAAACCATACCATGCTTCATAATATATATATATATATATATATGTAAGTCGATGTAGTACACCCCAGTACTTGTGGGGAGGCGGAATTTTCAAAAAACGATCAAGTTTAAAGAACGAACATCGACTAACCGCTTAAATCGAAGCTAAACAACTAATAACCAAACACAATGATTTTCTTATCACTTGTGATTAGGGATTATACCTATCGATACTAGTCCTTCGTCTTTGTGTCCTCCTTGTTCTCCTCGACCTTCTCTAGGTAGTAGACGATCCACCCGAGAGCAAAACTCCAAGCTAAACCTCTCACTTGAGGTAACTAATCAACTTTGATTGCTAATCAAAGATGAAAGGATGATAAAGAGTGATGGTTATGGATTGTTTAGTCTAACTAATCCTTTGATCTCAACTCATGAGGTGTAAGGATTAGGGTTTGAAGATGAGAGCTTGAGGAGAGAGAATGTGAATGAGATAATGAGAGAAGAGAGAGAGTGTATCATAATATATCATGAAGCATTTCTTTTTAAGAAAAATGAATAAAGGAAATGAATAAGCATGCTTCATGAAATATCTAGTGGTGATTCATTAGCATGAGTCATTAAGCAATAAATGTGCATTAATGAAATGAATGAATCACCACCATGACTCACTTTCTTATCCAAAAGAAACCTCCTTAGTCACATCTTCTAGAAGCTTCTCGTACAATTACGAGAACGCCCCTCCAATCCGTAAAAATACGGAAAAACTTTAGACTGTAAAAATCCAATAACCGGATACCAGTAACTGGCTTAAACCAAAGCCGACTGGTAAAAACTGTCCGAAAGTCATACGTGCGTAAACGCACGTATGCGTCCGAACCCTTTGTCGCAAAACCATGCAACCTCTATATCGTTTCGCCTGGAGTAGGAAACTCTCTGTGTGGGACTCTAGAGACTCGACTACTACGCTGGCAGTGGGTTTAACCACAGACCGCAAGCGGCACTAGCTGTACGTAACGGTCCCCAGGTAGTTGTCGATAAGAAGGCCGATGAGTAAACCCATCCGAACTCCTACTGAGTCTGATGTGACAATCTCCATACAGTCCGGTCCGTTCGTCCAAGACTATCGCATATCGGGCCTAGGGGGGCGGCAAGCGTCAGTCCCCTAATAGCGGTATAAGTCGTGTCGGAGTGAAGCCCATTACACCCTGAGAAACTACTGGAACCTACCAGTAAATCTCGCTTGCCCTGGCCAGGGACTTTGCGTAATGGCTCTCTGACACAGCACGATATCTACTCCCAATACCGGGAGGGACGAATCCTGTCTAACCGCCACTGCCTCCAAGTGCTCGGGACTGCACCCAACTGCTACCTGTTTGCACGACTCCTTTGAGCCGTGGTAGGGTAGCAATCTAAGAACAGTGGGACACACTCGAGGCGAAGTAGCAGTGTCAAGTCTGCGGACTACGCTGTACTCATGTCACCTGGGAACTGTTCACTGACGACTGGTATCAAACCAACCAACAGTTCCCTGTGAGTCCTGTCCGGTGTACCCGTAACCCAACGAGCACCTGCATACTATCTCCAGTACGACGTACTGACGGCTGTGGGACAGACCATCTCCCCAACTGGGATGAGAAGCGTACACACCAGTCTACTCCGGAGTATCGATGCTCTGTCTCGATAATCCAACGACCAGGGACCTGAATAAGGATGTGCTTGTAGACTACCCAGCCCCCACTAGTGTGACTGCCATCACAACGCTGGTAGACAAGCAAGATCCTAAGAGCTCTATCAATACGTACACTAACATATTAAGATAGAAAAACCAAGTAGCATACTACCATGTTTAGCAAGACTGTTATATACATGTGAATATCCCAAGCTTCCATTAAGTAATATACAAGCTAGTATGATACAGTAATGGCCTTCTAGGGCATAAACACTAACAATCTCCCACTTGCACTAGGGCCATGTACTGGCATATCGTAGACCAATGATCTCGAGCAGCCTTTCGAACTGAATCTGAGGAAGGGCCTTCGTGAATGGATCAGCAATGTTCTCTTCTGAAGGAACTCTCCGAACCTCGATCTCCTGACGATCAATGATCTCCCTGATCAGGTGATACCGCCTCAAGATGTGTCTGGACTTCTGATGGGACCTTGGTTCCTTCGCTAAAGCTATAGCTCCGTTGTTGTCGCAATACAGAGGTATTGGATCAACTATGGTAGGAACAACCTGAAGTTCTGTTAGGAACTTCTTCATCCAGACTGCTTCTTTTGCGGCATCGCAAGCAGCTATATACTCCGCTTCCATCGTCGAGTCAGCAACGGTGTCCTGCTTGGAGCTCCTCCAGCACACCGCCCCTCCATTGAGGGTAAAGACATAACCCGACATGGACTTGGAATCGTCCTTATCACTCTGGAAGCCGGAATCAGCAAAGGCCTCCAACCTGAGGTCTTTAGCGCCGTAAACCAAGAACATCTCCTTAGTCCTCCTCAGGTACTTGAGAATGTTCTTTACTGCTATCCAGTGTTTCTCCCCTGGGTCTGACTGATACCGGCTTACCACGCTCAGTGCGTAAGCTACATCTGGTCTGGTACACAACATCGCATACATTATAGAGCCTACCGCAGAAGCGTAGGGTATAATAGACATGCGTTCCCTTTCCAAATCAGTCTTGGGAGACATCTCTTTGGAGAGGGTGATTCCGTGACAAGCTGGTAGATTACCGCGCTTAGAATCTTCCATACTGAATCTTTTCAGTACAGTGTCGATATACCTGGACTGCGAAAGTCCCAACATCCTCTTGGATCTATCACGATAGATCCGGATCCCCAGAATGTAAGAGGCATCACCCAGGTCTTTCATGGAGAACCTTTGTGACAAGAATCCTTTGACAGATTGTAGCATAGGAATGTCATTTCCTATCAATAGAATGTCATCCACGTACAAGACGAGGAATACGACACTTCTGGCCACAGCTTTACTATATATGCACGGTTCATCTGGATTTTTGATAAAGTCATATTCTTTGACTGTCTCATCAAAACAGATGTTCCAACTCCGCGATGCCTGCTTTAGTCCATAAATAGACTTAAGCAGCTTGCATACTTTCCCGCTGCTCCCACTCTGATTGAAACCCTCTGGCTGATCCATATAGACGCTCTCTTCTAAATTTCCATTCAGAAAAGCCGTCTTTACGTCCATCTGCCAGATTTCATAATCATGGAAGGCAGCAATAGCAAGAAGGACCCGAATGGATTTGAGCATAGCCACTGGAGAAAAAGTTTCGTCATAGTCCAAACCAGGTCTTTGACGAAAACCCTTTGCAACAAGTCTAGCCTTATAGGTTTCCACCTGTCCATCTACACCAATCTTTTTCTTGAAGATCCATTTGCATCCTATGGGTTTTACCCCATCTGGAGCAAAGTCCAAAGTCCATACTTTGTTGGTGTACATGGACTCCATCTCGGTCCGCATTGCATCTAGCCATCGTACCGAGTCGCCGCTCTGGATGGCCTGCTGGAAGTCAGTAGGTTCATCATCATCTATGATGCAATCCTCTCTATCCCCGTCTATGAGAAAACCGTAGTATCTCTCAGGCGGATGAGACGGCCTACTACTCCTGCGGAGGGGTGCGGGAATGATCTGTTCTTCTTGAACCTCTGGTTCTACCAAACTTTCAGTAGCAGTTTGTGGTTCTGGAATTTCTTCCAGTTCTATTTCGCTCCCACTTGATTCCTTTTCTAAATACTGATGTTCTAGAAAATGGGCATTACGAGAAACAAATACCTTTTGTTCCTCTGCGTAATAGAATAGATATCCCCTGGAGTGCTTTGGATATCCCACAAACTTACACTTTACTGATCGTGCCTCGAGCTTGTCCACATGCTGCTTTTTAACAAAAGCTGGACATCCCCAAATTTTTATATACTGTAGATGGGGTTTCTTCCCGCTCCACATCTGATATGGAGTGGTAGGCACAGTCTTGGTAGGAACCATGTTCAAAAGATATGCCGCTGATTCTAGCGCATGTCCCCAGAAAGATCGCGGTAACTCAGCATTACTCATCATGGATCGTACCATATCCAATAGGGTTCGATTCCGTCTCTCCGATACACCGTTATGCTGTGGAGTGTACGGAGGAGTAAGCTGAGAGAGAATTCCTTTCTCTTTTAGGTAACCTAGGAACTCGGCACTCAAGTATTCACCACCTCGATCAGATCTAAGTGTCTTAATACTTTTGCCGGTTTGGTTTTCTACTTCATTCTTATACTCTTGGAATTTCTCAAAAGCCTCGGATTTATGTTTCATCAGATAAATGAATCCGTATCTTGAGTAATCATCCGTGAAAGTAATGAAATAGTAAAAACCACCTCTCGCATGTGTAGACATTGGACCACATACATCACTGTGTATGAGTCCTAAGAGCTCGCTCGCTCTTACTCCTTGTCCAGTAAATGGAGTCTTTGTCATCTTTCCTTTGAGACAAGATTGACAAGTGTCATAGGATTGATATTCAAACGTGTCCAAATATCCTTCTCTATGCAACTTAGTTAACCTTCTCTCATTGATGTGACCCAGTCTACAATGCCATAAGAAAGCTTTATTTAAATCTGGAGACTTTCTTTTTAGTGTGTTCTGGACATTGAAAATTTGAAGTTGGTTTAAAACATATATGCCGTTATTTAGAGTACCGGACCCAATCAAACCATGATTAAGGTGGATGTTGACAACATCTCTTACAAACGTGAAATCATAACCTTTATTTGATAACAAGGAAACTGATATGATATTACACGTTAAGCTGGGTACAAAATAACAGTTATGCAAAACCAAAATATGTCCACTCGTCAATCCTAGGTGATAATCCCCGACGGACGCAGCTCCCACGCTAGCTCCGTTAGCAACCCTGAGGATCATATCACCTTCCTTCAGCACTCTACGGTTTCTCAGTGCCTGCAATGAATTGCAAATATGAGATCCTGATCCGGTATCCAATACCCAGGAAGTAGAGTTGATCGACAGACAATTCTCAATTACAAACACACCTGAAGTCGAAGCCACAGCTTGCTTCGGTTCCTGGTTCTTGGCGTTCCACGCCTTGCAATCCTTCTTCCAGTGCCCTTTCCTGTGACAATGAAAGCACTCATCCTGACCAACTATCGGTACTGCTTTCTTTATCTTTCCCTTCCCTCCCACCTTACTAACACCTCCTCTAGGTCTGGGTGCGGCCTTCTTCTTCCTTCCTTTGGCCCTAGCCTTGGACCCGGAAGAAGATGAACCGCCAACAAACATAGCGGGTGTTTCCCTTGCCTTCTGCAAGGTGCCCTCCGCACTCCTTAACATGTTCAGGAGTTCCGCAAGTTCAACTTCTTTTCCTTGAAGATTGAAGTTGAGGATAAACTGGACGTAGGTGGGAGGAAGGGACTGGAGAATAAGGTCTGTATAGAGCTCATTATCCAAAGTCGTCCCAAGGTCTGCGAGCTCTTCTATATAGCCGATCATCTGTAGGACATGTTCACCTACGGATGACCCGACAGCCAACCTCGCTCGAAACAATTTCTTAGAGGTCTCGTATCTTGCTATACGAGATTGCTCTCCATAAAGTTCCTTTGTATGGAGAAATATGCCATCTAAGGACATATCCTCGTGCCTCCTCTGATGTTCATTGTTCATCGAGGCAAGCACGATGCACTTGGCTCTCGCGCAATCTAAATCCCAGGTTTTGCGGATTTCCTTATCCGCATTGCTGGATTTGGGACCAGGGACAGCAGGTGCCGTAGCGGTGAGGACGTACCCCAGTTTGTCATAGGTCAAAGCCATTTTGACATTCCGCAGCCAATCTTTATAGTTTGGCCCTGTCAGTATATTTTTCTCTAAAAGTAACTTAAGTCCAGTCATTTTCAGGGTCGCTGCAATTAGGAGAGAGAGAAGAAAACTCATTAGCATGATGCTCTTGCAAGTTTAGAGTGGTTTTTAGTTTATCTAAACTGGATGGCTCCCACTGTTTCTCAAATCCTTCCTCAAACCATAAAAGAAGAATTTAGCCAGGACTATTCTCACCGTACAATACTTGCTTAACCGTTCAGCCAGGCTGGTGTCGGTACTTCGAGGGAGGTTTTCCAACGCTTTCGCGAAGTTCCTTAATTAAATAACCTCTTTTCTCTGGGGGCGTAACCCCGCTGACACTTTTCTGGACACCTACTAGGTTTATATCATTGATCGTTAAGTGACGAATATCCTGATAAGTAGCATATACTCACAGTAGGATCGGGATCCAAATATCATCGTCTGATAATGTTGTAGGAATGCTACCAACATTCATCAAACTCAAAATGGTATGCATCTCTTTGCAAATTTCAGTTTCTTTTGAAATTCCCGATATAAGTTTTTGCCCCATGCTCTTATAACCTTGGCGTTAGGTCAAAATGTCATAAGCCACATGTCAAGTTCTGCCCATCATTATCTTGTCAATTTGAACCCATCCGTATATATCCTTGACGTTCGGCCAAAATGATAATACGACTGTCCCAAACTAACTCATCTATCTATGCAACAAATGAATACCCAGTAGCTACCAAACACTATGCCTTGGCGTTAGGTCAAAATACATAGCTTGAATACTACTGAATACCCAGATGAAATGACGGAGGGCTACGAATGGTTTTGGCGAAACCGTGAACGTAGTGAACTTGATATAACCGAAGGAACCTGATAGCTTTTAAAAGGAGTGGTTAAATCTCCGCATTTAAAAATATCTGTTTTAAAAATAACCGAGTGGTTTCTTTTAAATTGTTCCAACGATTTAAACTTTGGTTTGTTTTCTTTGCATTACAGATAATGCGTCCCATCATTAACCTATCATTGCAGAAAACAACGAAAATATAACGTCCTCTTATGCCATCCGCATTCGCCACGGGGTCCCGTCATCACCCGTTAGGTTACTTAACTAACGACAGAGCGGGGGCTGGGCTAGCGCGGGTGTAAAACATAAGTGACGTCTAAATAGCTACAATAAATATAGATATTTTACATTCGTCTGACGCAATGATATTCATTCCAGAACACAGATAAACAATATTGGATATGTAAGCAATCTGTATTTCTTTTGAGCCTGCAAGAAAAGACAGATTACACAGTTGTGATGAATAGCCGTTACCCCACCCTCGACCCCTACGGGTACGGCAAACTACCCACCCGGCAGTCTGTGTACCCCACCTTGGGTCAGTCCTAGGAGCAAAAACAGTAAAATGAAATAATACAACGGTGGCTACGACCGCAACCTGGAAGTGCCCCGCAAAAATAATATTACAACAAATTACATTTACAACAAATGAATTAAACAATAACCCATTGCAAACCCCGGCTATACACCACAACATTCCAATACAGTTTATATGCACAAACAGATATAACCATTTCAGAAATGTGCAACCCCCTGCCAACCGACATACTAGCAGTTGGGGGAGGTTTACGAACACATCAAACAATCACAGATATAATCCAATACGCAAATACTGTACAATTCGATCGAATAAACAACATCAATATTGCTCCAAAATCTGCTCTGTTAAACAGTAACCTGAGCAATAATTAAATATTCCAGAAAACCCTAAATTTTACAGAGAAGCAACAGAAGAAAAATCGGTCGCTGACTCGCCAACTCGGCGGCGGAAGCGTGGCGACTCAGTAGGCTGAGGCCGCGCTTCCGCGGCGAGATGGTCGATTCAGTCGACTGTTTTTCTTGGGTGTTCTTCTGGTGTCATGTAAAGCTCTCTGAACTCACCTGAAAAATTTTCTGACATCGTTTTAAATTCGACAGAAACATGACAGAATTAGGGTTTTTCGGCTTCGTTTTTCCGTTCGAAATTCGTACAAATTTGCAATTAAGTTATTTAGTGTTTAGCGAGGCTCTGATACCACTGTAAGTCGATGTAGTACACCCCAGTACTTGTGGGGAGGCGGAATTTTCAAAAAACGATCAAGTTTAAAGAACGAACATCGACTAACCGCTTAAATCGAAGCTAAACAACTAATAACCAAACACAATGATTTTCTTATCACTTGTGATTAGGGATTATACCTATCGATACTAGTCCTTCGTCTTTGTGTCCTCCTTGTTCTCCTCGACCTTCTCTAGGTAGTAGACGATCCACCCGAGAGCAAAACTCCAAGCTAAACCTCTCACTTGAGGTAACTAATCAACTTTGATTGCTAATCAAAGATGAAAGGATGATAAAGAGTGATGGTTATGGATTGTTTAGTCTAACTAATCCTTTGATCTCAACTCATGAGGTGTAAGGATTAGGGTTTGAAGATGAGAGCTTGAGGAGAGAGAATGTGAATGAGATAATGAGAGAAGAGAGAGAGTGTATCATAATATATCATGAAGCATTTCTTTTTAAGAAAAATGAATAAAGGAAATGAATAAGCATGCTTCATGAAATATCTAGTGGTGATTCATTAGCATGAGTCATTAAGCAATAAATGTGCATTAATGAAATGAATGAATCACCACCATGACTCACTTTCTTATCCAAAAGAAACCTCCTTAGTCACATCTTCTAGAAGCTTCTCGTACAATTACGAGAACGCCCCTCCAATCCGTAAAAATACGGAAAAACTTTAGACTGTAAAAATCCAATAACCGGATACCAGTAACTGGCTTAAACCAAAGCCGACTGGTAAAAACTGTCCGAAAGTCATACGTGCGTAAACGCACGTATGCGTCCGAACCCTTTGTCGCAAAACCATGCAACCTCTATATCGTTTCGCCTGGAGTAGGAAACTCTCTGTGTGGGACTCTAGAGACTCGACTACTACGCTGGCAGTGGGTTTAACCACAGACCGCAAGCGGCACTAGCTGTACGTAACGGTCCCCAGGTAGTTGTCGATAAGAAGGCCGATGAGTAAACCCATCCGAACTCCTACTGAGTCTGATGTGACAATCTCCATACAGTCCGGTCCGTTCGTCCAAGACTATCGCATATCGGGCCTAGGGGGGCGGCAAGCGTCAGTCCCCTAATAGCGGTATAAGTCGTGTCGGAGTGAAGCCCATTACACCCTGAGAAACTACTGGAACCTACCAGTAAATCTCGCTTGCCCTGGCCAGGGACTTTGCGTAATGGCTCTCTGACACAGCACGATATCTACTCCCAATACCGGGAGGGACGAATCCTGTCTAACCGCCACTGCCTCCAAGTGCTCGGGACTGCACCCAACTGCTACCTGTTTGCACGACTCCTTTGAGCCGTGGTAGGGTAGCAATCTAAGAACAGTGGGACACACTCGAGGCGAAGTAGCAGTGTCAAGTCTGCGGACTACGCTGTACTCATGTCACCTGGGAACTGTTCACCGACGACTGGTATCAAACCAACCAACAGTTCCCTGTGAGTCCTGTCCGGTGTACCCGTAACCCAACGAGCACCTGCATACTATCTCCAGTACGACGTACTGACGGCTGTGGGACAGACCATCTCCCCAACTGGGATGAGAAGCGTACACACCAGTCTACTCCGGAGTATCGATGCTCTGTCTCGATAATCCAACGACCAGGGACCTGAATAAGGATGTGCTTGTAGACTACCCAGCCCCCACTAGTGTGACTGCCATCACAACGCTGGTAGACAAGCAAGATCCTAAGAGCTCTATCAATACGTACACTAACATATTAAGATAGAAAAACCAAGTAGCATACTACCATGTTTAGCAAGACTGTTATATACATGTGAATATCCCAAGCTTCCATTAAGTAATATACAAGCTAGTATGATACAGTAATGGCCTTCTAGGGCATAAACACTAACAATATATATATAAAGATAAGCAAATAATTAGTGAGATATAATATTAGTTAATGTATAATTATATCAAATATAAATACACATCAATTTATTAAGTCGACACTTGATTTAATAATCCGGTTATATCACATATAATCGACTAATATCTTTTATCTGTAAATCACATTATCAAATCAACACTTGATTCAATAATCCGGTTATATCACATATAACCTATCCGATAACAAATAATCGCCATATTAGAATACAGTATCACATATTCGTATTTAATCTGGCCCCCGCACATATCAGCATATGTGCCTTACTTCGTTTCGCTTGAACCAGAAAACTTCAATATGGGACTCTAAAGACTCATCAATACGCCAGCAGTAGGTGATGATCGCATCAGTCACCCATAAGCCGTCAGCGGTACTAGCTGGACGTAACGGCTATCCAGGTATTGAGCGAATAGAATATCAACAAGCAAGCTTGTCCAAACTCCCATGAAGCCTATAGGTAACAATTACCGTACAGTCCGGTCTCTTCGTCTGATATGTCACATATCGAGTCTGGGGGTGGAATTGTCAAACCCCAACAACTTGATAAGTCATGCCAATGTGTGGCCTATAACGGTACGAGAAACTACTGATAACACTTACCAGTAAATCTCATCAACATCCCTGTCCAGGGACTTCCTATTATAGTTAATCAAGCATAGCGCAACATCAACCCCCTATATCGGGAGAAACGAAACCCCTCCTATCGTTCATTGCCTCCATGTGACTCGGGACTGTACCCAAAATCCACCTGTTTGCACGATTCATTTGAGCTGTGGTAGGGAGGAAATCAAAGCACGGTAGGAACCACACAAGACTCTATGACGATCTCGGGTCTACAGACTAATTTATACCAGTGTCACCTGAGAACTGCTATCTGACGATAGATATAGTACCATCTAAGAGTTCCCGACGAGTCCTGTTCGGTGTACCCATTCTCTAATGAGCACATGTGTACGATCTTTGATGTCAAACACCAATGGATATGGGATCAACCATCGCCCCATACAGGGTCAAGAAATGTACACACTAGTCTGCTCTGGAATATCGATGCCCTGTCTCGATATTCTCTCGACTAGGAACTGTTGAAGGATGTGCTTGTGGACTACCCAGGTCCCAATAGTGTGATCCGCATCATAGTCCTGGTAATCAAGCATACATCCTAAGAGCTTTATCAACATGTATATGAAAAACAGTATAATAATACCAGTGAACATGTTAAGATAAAGGCAACCAGATAGTATACTATCATGCCGAGCAAGAAAGTCCTCCATATATATGTCCAAGCATCCATTATATCATACAATAATGGTCTCTAGGGCATACATATCACTAACACAAGCACGGCTCTCAAAAATGAAAACTTATCTATCTTTTTTGTGTGAGGTGGGTGGAATTGTGACTCACCAGTGTGAGTCACAAGTCCATACACTTCTACTTAATGCAAGAAAGAATGAGAAGAAAAGAACAAGCCATGTCATACACACACACACTAATACAAATATATTCTACAAACACATACATCTATATTCGTATCAAAATACGAATATCCGTATTTGTATTAAGATATAAATACCTTTATTTATATCAAGACACAAATACATGTATTCATATAAATACCCGTATTCATATAAATACCGTATTCTGTCAAATACAAATACCAAAAAGAGATATATAATACTAGCCCATCCAAATGTGATAATCTGGCTATCTTTCAAACTGGCTAGTATTAACAAAATGCTCGATTAAAAGTACATGTACAAAAACACGTATTTAATCGAAACTCCGTACGTATCAAAATATGTACACTATATCGTTTCGCCTGAGCTGAGAAACCCTTTGTGTGGGACTCTAATGACTCGACAATATGCCGGCAGTGAGTTTAACCACAAGCATGTCAGATGCACCAGCTGTATGTAACGGCTACCCAGGTATTGATCGAAAGGAAGGTCAGCAAGCAAATTCGTTTGTAACCCTACTGAGCCTGAAAATGACAATCTACGTACAGTTTGATCTCTTCGTTTGAGAATAACACATGCCAGGTCTAGGGGTGAAAAACGTCAGACCCCTAATAACCTGATAGGGCGTGTCGATGTGGCTCAAAACCATACGGAGAAATTACTAATCTCATCATTAGGAAATTTCATCTGCATTGGCCAAGGTCTTATGATGATGACCAATCGAACACAGCGCGACATTGACTCCCTATACTGGGAGAGACGAATCCCTTTTATTGCTCACTGCCCCAAGTGCTTCGGGATTGTAGCCAACTAAAATATGTTTGCACGACTCTTTAAAGCCGTGGTAGGGTAGTAATCTAAGCACAGTGGGAACACACTTGAGACAAATGATGATGTCAGGTCTAAAGACTAATCTGTACCTATGTCACCAGAGAACTGCTATCTGACGATAGGTATATTACCATCTAGAAGTTCTCGACAAGTCCGTCCAGTATAACTCATAACCTGATGAGAACATGTATACAATCTTTGGTGCCGGACACCAGTAGCTGTGGGGCATGCCACCTTTTGTCACAGGAATAAGAAACGTATACACCAGTCTACTCCGGAGCGTCGATGCCCTGTCTTGAAACTCCAGCGACTATGGATAACTTAAGGATGCGCTTATAGACGACCTAGATCCCACGAGTATGATCGCCATCACAACTCTACCAGTCAAGCAAAGATCCTACGGGTTTTGCCAACATGTATTTTAGATACGTAATATAAATAGAACATATACATATGTTGAGGCAAAGATAAACCATATCATTTTATCATACCGAGCAAGACTGTCATGTACATATATATCCCAAGCATCCACATGTAATATACAATCATGTACTATACAATAATGGCATCCAGGGCATACATATCCAACATGGCGGACGACAGGCGACGAACTACGGTCGGCAAGCGACCAACGTCCGATCAGCGGTGGGCCGATTGGTAAACGATCAGCCATGGCCGGTGTCTGGACGGCGGCGAACATCCGATCGACGGCAGGTCGGCCGGCGGACGACCGACGATGGACTGCGGGGCCAGTCAACCGGTGGGTGGTGAGAAAGGCTGGCGGCGGATGGTCGTGGCCCATTCATGCTAAACGGGAATATTTCTTGGTAATTTAGGATAGACACGTGTTTTGGAGGAACAAAATTACCATTAAATGAGACCATTTGACTACTATGACAATCCTATATTTTTAGAAATATCTTTTACATCTAATATTTGATGGCATTCTAGGGTTCCCAATTAGATTACCTCATGCAAAAGCGCCCCCAATAGCGATAATCGTGGTTTATTTACATAAAAACCATGAAATACTCCAAAATTTGCACTAAGACCCCACCATCTCCTTCATTCATCTCATTCGTCACTTTCAACGAGCAAAACAGCAAATTTTACCCCCAAAATGAGCGAAGAAACCCTAGATCCCCAATCCTCGCTCCTCCTCCTCCCTCGCCGCGAGCCATTCGAGCATGGCCTGCTCCCAATCCCCAAGCTCATCTTCGCCGATGGAACCCTAACCCTAGCCCAACTCAAAAGCAGCCTCCTTTCCCAATCCACGCCCCCTTCGCATCGAATCGGCGCCCAAACCCTAGCCGACGCGCTTCAGATCTCGACGGAGAATGCCAGTCTCGTGATCGAGACCTTGGCCTCGGTTCTGCCGTCGGATCGAGAGAAAGATGAGGACTTGGGGGTGGATGTCTACGATCTGCTGGTATTTTTGTATGTGCAGAGCTATAAAAGGTTGGCGTTGAGGCCGCACAAGGATGCGGTGGCTGTGGCGGATGTCTGGCCGTCGACGTCGGCGTTTGATGGGTACTTGTCGGCGATGTCGCCGTTGCAGGTTGGGTTTTTATGATACATTGTGCTTGCATTTGGAGATTTAGTTAACATTGTTGGAGATTTTTTTTTCTTTTTACAATCATGATCAATGGTTTGCTGATTTTTGCACATCTTTGTTTTATGGTGTTGAATTATATGCTTTCGCTCATATTGCATAGAAGAAGGAGATGCATTACATGCAATATTTCAGTTATTTCTAATTGAAGATGATTTTTTTTTGTGTGAATGTAGCTTGTACGCAGCAACAGTCGTCGGTTTATGCCATCCCAAGCGGATGAAGAAGCACACCAGTTATCATATCTACAGAAACATATGGCCAACATCCTCACTCTGTTGGCGGATTCCGTCGATGGCGAGAATGATGAATCTCTGGTTGGTGTTAGAATATTTGTTTTATTGCAAAAACTGAATATATCTAGTTAAAGCTTATTCTTTTATTTGTTAAGTTAAGGTGTTCATGATTGATCTCATTGCTCATGAATGTCGTATTACATTTTCTTAAAAGTTCTTATAGTTGAACTGTTTACGGTTGGTTGATTATGTGCCCCAACTATTTCCTTCCTGATAGCATGTTCAAGTTAATGACAACAGCTCCTTATAAGTTTTAACAGAAAGTGGCTAAAAAGCATATGTAATTGGAAAGTATAGGTTGGCTTCTGCAATGAACTTCCATTGCAGAGATTGTTTGTGAGCATGTGTAAGTTGGCATTTGTTCTTTGACCTTAGTATACCTTTACTGTTGCGTCTATACTGAAACCTACATGTTTATTGGCATCATCCTGCACATTTTGCATCAACATATGCAAAATACCGATTGAATATGTGGCCCAACTATTTCTTTCCTGATAGCATGTTCAAGTTAACGACAACAGCTCCTTTTAAGTTTTAACAGAAAGTGGCTAAAAAGCATACGTAATTGGAATAGTATAGGTTGGCTTATGCAATGAACATCCATCACGTAGATTGTTTGTGAGCATGTGTAACAGTGTAAACTGGCATTTATTTGTGACCTTAGTATACCCTTACTGTTGCGTCTATACTGAAAGCTACATGTTACTAATTGGCATTATCCTTGCACATTTTGCATCAACACATGTCGCTTACTGTTGCACACAACCATAATCGAGATTGAAGTTTGTAGGTTTTTGTATACCAAAACCTGTTACCATCAGCCCTAGCTCATCATTTCTGTGAAACAACAGATTCTACTTGTAATGGTATAGAGTTAAAAGTGTTTACACTTTACAGTGTAATATGCCACATGGAACCTTTACATGTCTATCTTCTTGTTATTTTTTTTCTGTAGGTTCTAACGCTGGAAATGTTTAAGCATCTTGAACTCCTTATTCAATTTGTTGAGAAGGGTTCTGGAGTAGTACCGTTTAGCAAGGCAGTTCCATTTGCAAATTCTGATTCAGATATGCCTGCTGTTTCTGCCCCTGCCACCCAAATTCTTGAGTGGGTTTTGCAAAAGATAAACAGTTCATTGGATAATGTTTTAGCCAAAGAGAATGTCTCTACTAATGCAGAAAATCCAGAGGCTGATGCCTCCATGAATACTAGTCCTAGATATTGTAGAAGTCAGACATTTGTGGAAGGCATCTCCAAAGCTTCCGTCATTAAGCAGGCATGTGACATCAAAGGAAATTCTATTAAGGTGAGTTTGATGTATGCAGACTTTATTTTGGCAGTCTACAGATTTGCGCAATGCCTCGTGTCAAGAAGAATAGAGCTTCCAACTTTTAAGATTGCATTGCATAATTCAAAATGCAGCTATGTGTTTTGCATGAATCTTATATCCAGAAACCGTACATCAGCAAAAAGAATATATATTCTTAATTTTTTAGTAGCTGGACTTTACTACACTCTTTCCTGTAAAGTCATCTTAATGTTTAGCCTTCTTAACAATTCAATAAACTAGCAAGTTTTTCCCTCATCACATCCGCAAGTGCATTGCTGCATCACATCCTAAATGCGTCTAGCATATGATTTAGCTATGTCATAGCAATACATTCGCTGGGAGAATGTTATATATAACTATTATTTGGCATTTGTTTATTGCATTATACAATAATTCTTTCATTTGAATTAGTTGGCATGTAAATTACACCGACATGGCAACTTCATACCAACAGATGAACCGACTGAGTGTGCATGGATTATGTTTATTTGGTTATTGTTTTCCCCGAAATTGCATTATATTTTAACACTTTGTAGTTCAATCGATTTTATGTCATTACCATCAAGGGCGGACCCAGGAATTTTTGTTAGAGCAGGATGCAACAGATTGATTTAGAGATTCCCGAAAGAGAAAAGCGTCAACATAATAAGAGATAAACCCTGTTGAGTACTGGCCGAGTATCAGGTTAATAGACCATGAACATAAGAGAAGGCAACAATAGTTGATACGCGAGAAACCGATATCCAAAACTGAAAGTGCCACAAAAATTCCAATAAATAAGCTTGGTAGACTGCAAAGGAGTACGTGCGCCATGCACAACCAAGAAATTGACAGATAGGGTTTAATAGCATAGACACCAGTTGGATTTGTAGAAGCGACGTACTGAAAAGGCAGGGGCATGCCGGCAATCACACATAATAAAGTTTCATTAAGATGTATATATTTAAGCCATCACACAATTTAATAACCGAACGACGGAATTTTAAATTAATACAATTTTTTTTTACCATATTATATCTCTAGGCTTCATAACTTGCACAACATCACACATTTTAGACTCTGGATTTAGAAGTTTTTAGTCTCTTTTTTTTGAAGTTTTCAATATGGCACTAAGCTTCCATTGTTTAAAAACCAAATAAAATCAAAATAAATGAGTGTAGTGGGATTTGAACCCATGACCTCCTATTTTGAAATATAATGTACTACCACTTGAGCTGTTTGCTCTTAGTGATTGTTTTTTGAAGAGGTAATAAATATAACATATATTCAAAAATATCGGAATTTAATTATGACTACTACTAAGCCCTTTGATTTTGAAATTTTTGAGGTACGTGCCCCCTCACCCTTGGCTTTGGGTCTGCCCCTGATTAACATATGCCATACTTGTCTCTCTTGGATCAAGTTTATGTTTGGTATTACATTTTATTGTTTACCTGCAGGTTTTGAATTGCCAGGACTCAGTGATCTACATCCTAGCACCTTTGAGATATGCTACTGTTTATGGATGTTCAGAATCAATAATTGTTCTTGGCGCCGTTGGTAAAGTATGTATATGATAACCCAAATTCCTAGCTTTATATCAAGAACATTATCTGATATTAAAGAAATTTCTTTTTCTTTATGCTTGCAACAATTTGTATATTTTCTCCCATGGAGAAGAAATGGTTAGGAATTAGCATTTTTGTTAGTCAGGATCAACCTTTCAACATTATGGTGAGATGGAATCTAGGAGGATGTGGTCTATAGAATCAAAGCGAGATGATTGAGGAAGTGTTTAGAGTACATGGTCAGAGAATGTCTGAAAATATGATACTATGTGTTTGTCGCATACACATAAAATTGAAGGAATTTCAAAATATGATACAGCCGTTTTGTTGTGAATAACTAGATATTTGTAAATAGGTCTAATAAGTAATGCTTGTATGGTCATGGCTCCTCTTCCCTTCATTTTGGGGCTCTACCTTTCTCTGCATCTTTCATCTTTTATAGGGAAATTTCTTTAATTTTTTCCTATCATTTCTTTAACCACCACATAAATGTATGGCTAACCTTATTAATGTGATACATGATAATATATTGTTTGCAGGCTGTGAGAGTTGAGCATTGTGAAAGGGTACAAGTTATAACAGCTGCAAGACGGATATGCATTGCAAATTGCCGTGAATGTGTATTTTATTTAGGTGTTAATCAGCAACCACTTATTATTGGAGATAATCCTAAATTACAAGTGAGTTGAAGCTTCTATTGTTTTGCAGTATCTTAAGAAAAAACACAATTGAAGGCGGATTAACTTTGAAAGATATTTATGTTTACGTGTTCTATTTACCGCATTATAGTCATGATGGAAAGTTATCTTTACAGGGCATTGGGTTTTCTATCTTGACAAGAACAAAAATGTTTTGACTTAGTTTACATCTTTTCTTCTTTTGCTCGAACAGGTAGCACCCTACAACACATTTTATCCACAATTGGAGGAGCACATGGCTCAGGTTGGTATCAATGCAACTATCAACAAATGGGCTGAACCCCATGTGTTGGGATTGGTTGATCCTCATGATTCACTCTCTCACCCTGCTGGGGTTTCAGATGCTCAACCTGAATCTGCTATTTGTCTTGACCCGGACCAGTTTACAGTTTTTGTGGTTTGTTGTATCTTCATTTTGCTTTCTTCTCAGCTATCGGTACTTAATCGTCTTAAATTCGTTTTTCATCCTCTTTGTTCTTGTGCAGATTCCGAAATTATTTGGAGTCCAACCAACACAACCTACAAAAACTAACCCATTTCCTTTGCCTGAGTCTTATATGGCATCACAGAAGAAATTTGTATGTTAAATCCTTAAATGTTACGAGTATGTTTTATGATATTGCTTTGGCTAGTAGCGCTACTCTTGATAAAAATTTCCAAGGCCCTCATGTTAATTTGTTGTGTGCAATTTTTTTCCTGTAGCATTCATCTTTGAGTGATATCCAGCAAGTTATTAGAAACGCGCAACTTGATGAGAACAAGAAACAGGAATTAGCATGTGCACTGCATGTACATTTCAAAGATTGGTTGCATGGTAAAGACCATCTCTTACAACCTTTTTGCCTTTTCGTTTTTATTTCATGTTTGGGATCTAGATTTATTTTAGGGTGCATTTTTTCCATTCGTGGAAGGTTAGATTAACAAATATGTTTATAATATCAATCACTAACCTCCCCTTTCTTACATTGTTATGTCAGCTTCGGGAAATATCCGCCAACTTTACTGTCTACAGGGTGATTGATATGATATCCTTTGTCAAGGTGCAACATATGGCATGCTTTGTTGATGTACAATGCCTTTCTTTTTCTCTCTTTCTCTCTCTCTCTCTCTCTATATATATATATATATTAACTGTTGTAAATTTATCATCTTTCCGCTGCTCTTTACCACCAGCTTTTGATTTTTTGGGTTCACTTCTGTCTGGTGAACCATCGGTGTTGTATGAGTGATGAACCTTGATCTGGACCAGAAAACACCGCAACATTCCATAATGCTATTGTAATTTTGTTTTGTATTTTTTCCGTTGTTTCCCGGATACAAGGAGAGCAGTCATCCCTGAATTTGAAGGAGGATGTTGTTTGTGCTCTTTGTTTCTGAGGAGGATTGCTTATATGTCAAGATGATTCATTTCCTGTTTGGCAATAAAATGCAGCAGTGGCTTGTTTCCCTAATAAGAAATTCTGATTTGAGATTTTATTAGCATTATTAAAGCCAATGAGTGATTTCAGTAGCATTTGGGGAGCAGATGAATTTATGCTTGCTGCTTGTTTTCATCAAGGATATATGGAAATAAATTGTGTAATCTATAAGAATATATAACTTGTTACTGATCGAATCAAAAAAATTCTCCAAAACCTTGCAAGTTTCATATGAGAATGATAGCTAACCAACATGAAATGCACACATTGCGCAAAGCTCTTTGCGATTCACCGCGACAATTTCAATCAATAACAATATTAAAGATGTCAACATGGTTTATTATGGATCATATTTTAAATCAAGAGTTTCAAACAACATTTTCCATCACTGCTGGTAGCAGCCGGGAATATTATTTGTACAAGCAATGCTTGAAACTACTATAATTCATGAGGACCATCACTTAGCTAGAAGTGCCTCAATCTTAGTACCGACGTGAGCTTCATGGTCTTCGAGCCGACCTGCTACGGTATCATTCTCCCATCGGATCAGCGTTGGAACACCGGTGAGCTTGAATCTGGGGTCCACCCTCCATGGATGGCTAGGGTTTCTCCATGTCGGTCTATCCCCGGCATAAGCCCTGAGGAGTGCTACGTCCTCTGTTGATGCCGATAACTTTTCGTTTATCACCGGCTCTGCTCTAACACAATCTGCAAAATGGTGGAAAGTTGTTATCCCAAAATCTTGAAGACCAATTTGAGTGAGAAAGTCTATTGCGGGATCTATATGCTCAAAATCTAACTCATTTCCTACAATAGTTACAATATGGGGCGGAAAAGGAAGAATAAAAATTAAAAGCACACAGTTAATTGATACATAATTATAATTTGGAAACTCAGCACATAGGAAGATAAAGCAAATACCAATGCGACAACAGAATTCACCTTCCAGCGAACAAAATCGGCGAGAAAACACTAGCTAGGATGAAGGGCATAAATTGGGACGGATAGTGACGAACAAGCTCGAAATAGATAAACCAACAGAGAAATTGTTAGTAACGTATATAGTTTTTGAGCAATAAGGTTGGAAACCTAGAAGATCCACCCTCTCCACAATTAAAAACCTAGAATAGATCTCCTCTACTATCCCTTTGTGTCTGTTGGATGTCTTGAACTTGCAGCCTAATCAAAATTCTCACACCACAACCGTCACAATTCTTGGGACGATAACATATATATCCATTGCTAATTAGCATTTATGATAAGCGGTCACATGGATATGGTTATGATGATACCATAGATATGGATCGAACAGCATGAAAATAAACTAAATATTAAGATAAATATATGATTGAATATGCCTATATATCTTGTTCCACCTTTCTTTTTAAAATGTGATAAATATAAATGTGTAAGTTTATAACAAATACAAGATTTTCTTTCAATGCTGGATTACTTTGGAAGTTTTAGATGAAAAATAAATATGATCATGGACATGGATATGGTGATGTGCTACATTATAATACAAACATTGGGATAATAAAATTATAACATGAACATGGAAAACTAGGATATGATACAATAGTATGTGCAATGATAAATAAAATACAAATGTGAGAACTTGTTTTGTATCTTTTTCCTCGTAAAGAGCAGGCCTGACACCAACAAAAGAATTATAGTAACGGAGCAATTTGTAATAGAGAAAGGCTTAAACAGACATGGATGGATCCACGCAAGAGTACCAGTGTGGTTGTTAATAAAAATGAAAAGATGACCCTATCAGAACTAAATGGAAGAAAATAATTCATCTCATTAAAAGATTTTAAAGGCTTGTTGCTGTTGGTATGTCCATATAATAGAGTTAGGATGATATGGGCTCATAAACATTTTGAAGCTGGAAATTTTCACATATACACAACAAACTTATAGGAGTTTTCCCGACAAGAAACATTTCTTCCATGAAGCAAGCAAGTTGGCAAGATGATACCACATTATACACCTTCAAATTAAATCAAGATCTCAATTTTTTTAGATGAATTAGAATTAATTCATTTTTCTCCAGCAACCCTACGAGTTTCATCATACCACACCCTCATGTACCACATCCATTGTTATAAATTTGATGTTGGTAAATATATGATGAGGAAATGATATAACTTTAGAGAAAGGGAGGTTTATATAACTAACAATCTTTGATCTCATGAAGAAGTAATAGAGTCGGCAACAAGGTTTCCGATGTTTGGGACATGTTTGTCATGGCATTGTGTTGGTGCTAATGGGCTGAAAAAAATGAGAGACTATTCGACGCTAAAAAAATCCTCTTCCTTGGTTATGCTGACTAGACTTAAACAATATGCCGGAATTTTGGAGAATTGCTTTGAAAAGAATCAGAACTTCTGCAACATGATAAGCTGCCTTATTGTCGATGTCCCATGCTTCTTCATGTTTTGTAACTTTTTTTATGTAGTCTTTCTAATGGGTGAAATTTCAATTGGAGATGCCTAATTTATATCTCTATAGTATTTGTTTTGTAACTCTCATTTTAATATATTTGTAATGAAATGCAATGTTGGCTAAGGTCACTATTGATCTCAAAATATTCCAAATAAAAGATAAAAAATTTAACAATCATCAAACAAAGCTAAAATTCTATCTTTTTCTTAATAGACATTTTGATCCTTCAAAACTTATATATGATCTTTTAAGACAATAAAAATATATACATAAAAATTACCTGATGAAATTATAATATTAAAATCCATCCCCAAAGATTAAGCGACAATTTTTGTTTTAAAACCACAATCCCCAAAATCACTGGACATTTTAAATGGGTTTCCTTAAAATTATTATTCTGCAAACTGGAAAAAAAAATAGAGAATATCTAATCATATGATAACCCTAGAGCCCAAATCTCCAAACAAAGCCGAAGATCAAATTTTGAAATCACCAGCCTCAAAATCATGAGATATTTTCAAATGGGTTTTCCTTAAAACTCAATTCTGCAACAAATATGGATCAATAAATGAGAAATAATAATAATAAATACATAAAACTGAAGGGGAAAATACCAGGGCACCAGCTACGTTTTGTAGAAGGGTTGACATCAGCCAGGAACAGCAGAAATTTTGGCTGATTTTGTGAGTTCTCAGACTTGAATTTCTCGAACACTGATTCAAAGTTGGAGATTGTTGCATCATAAGTTTTTAGACGCATTTTTTTTTTACTTTTTATTTTTTCTTTCTTTCTTTTCTTTCTTTCCTTTTTCGCAGAAAATATTTGGTATTTTGTTTTGAGAGATGAGATTGTTATTGGGAGCAGGAATATATAGGATGAGCATTCAGAAAGAGGCAGGATATTTTCTTGCGTCAATCTCAGCCGTCCAAAATTTAGAATGGACCATTGGTATCGATTGTGGCGGCATTAATGATATGCTCGAATAATTGAAAGCGGAGCATAAAATGGCATCGATGCTGCGCTGGCTGGTCTGCAAGTCAATTTCCACTTGATTTTTTCGCTGATTTGCATCGACCTACACCAATTTTCACATCATTTTGATGCTTTTTATTAGATGTTTTATCGTCATGATACTTTTAATTTTACAATCTTTTGATGCAAGCGCGGAAGGTTTCCATATTATATGTAAATTAATGTGTGTGCTTAAGAATAGACCTTTGTCTATTACTGTAGCGTTATTAGATGTTTTATTGTTGGAAAACCGTTGATTTCACAAGCATTCCATGTAAGAGCGAAAGGTGTCAAAATTATATGTATATTGGCATGTATATATATTTAAAAACATTTATTTATTCAGCCGTAAAATAATACATGGTAGACTTTTAAAAGCATCGATATACAGAAATTTCTACACGAGTATTCTATATCCATTTTTTGAATAAATTGACTAGCAGTAATATGCATATGAGATAAATTGTCTAAAATTCCATCAATCATCAGTGAAACTGATGAGATCCGACAGAATAAAAATGGTAAATTTTCGAAAAGCTCCCGGCCTGCTTCAAACTTGTGTAAAAAACCCTGAGCCATTTGCTCTTTTTAAAAAACCCTTGGCCCAATTAAAAACGCTTTTATGATGGTTGCCTCTAATATCTAAGCCGTTGAGGGGAACAAAACAAAGGCATAAATGAAATGCAACCAAGGATTAATTCACAAATTTTTGAACAGTAAGCCCTTCCTTTCAAAATTATCAAGGGGTTTTAGACAACTCCCGAACGGGCCGGGGTCTTTTTGATAATTTACCCTAATAAAATTAAAACAAGTAAAATCCCAAGACTTAAACACAAATAATTAAAGGGTTAAATTACACTAAAATACCTCAACTATCAGTCTTTTCATTAAAATACCTTAACATTTTTTATAACAGTAAAATACCTTAAACTATAGTTTTTAAGGAAGTTTTCTCACTGAATTACCCTCAAAAAGTAGGTATTTTATGGTAATAAAAGATAAGGTATTTTAGTGAAATAACATGATAGTTGAGGGTATTTTAGTGTAATTCACACATAATTAAAATGATACATCTACATACCAATTTATTTCTTCCTACATTCGATAAATTTGGTCATTTTGGGCGTAGAGCGTCACCCTGATGATGATGACAACATAAATAGATATATTCATCAATCACGACCAAACACCCGATACAAACCATGACAGGTACAATATGATTCAAACATCGAGATGACACAATATCCACATTACCTTTTCGATTAAACATCGAATATATGATGGATAAAATACCACAGCTTTGAAAGTGCCATCAAGGTTCTCAATAGGAAAATATATAGGTATACATATGCAAAACAAGGAAATTAACATTCAGAAACTAAACCAACTATTTCATAGTTAGCCAAACCAAAAGAAAGGCCATAAACTTATTTTAAGGAAACAGAAAGCAAAGAGAAAGTTACAACAGAAAGTGACAAAAAACAAGCCACTTTGAGGTAAATAAAACTCTCGTTAGAGCCATCACAAAGAGATCCATTTTCAAGCCTTCATCTTTCTCACAAAGTCGTATTTAACTCGCTGTGGGCCGTTTCCTGGTGGTGTATGGGTAGTACTCTTTGCCGTTGTCGGTCCTTGTGGTTCGATCGCCAATGTCGAGCACGGCTGAAGTTACGGCTAGAGCGGAGCCAGCTGAGATTGCAGTGGAAATGCTTCTTCCTGTGAATTCAAATCAAGAACCAAAATTTTAAGGAGACATTATTATTACAGAGATTGCAGTTAGGCGGCTAAGATGCAACTTATGAACTGGATGGAAAACAAATAATATGTTATAAGGCCTAATTCCGCACCCTAGCTTTTCTTATGTTGCACTTTGAACTTCCTATCCCTTCTTCGTCATCTTTTGACTGACATTGCATACTTGATGCTTTCTCCAAAAGAATCAAAGATTATTTTGAGAAGCAAAAAGTTGCAGAAACGGAGAAAAGAATAGTGTATGGCAAAATTGGGGGTAGTGTAGCTTCTTAAAAGTTGGCGAGGGGCCATGCTATAAGGGCATAAGTGAGGTGATCCGTAGTTTACTTGATGGCATCAATATGAAGAGCTGCTAACAGGTTGGTAGAGGCAATCTTATATGTTTTTCTTCAAAAGAAAAATCGATATAATAAAAGTGAGCTTGACTGACATATCTGACTTGACATTCCTAAATGATCATGCAGCAGAGTTTGCATAAGGGGTGTGATGGAAAACACTTCACATCTAGGCTTAGTGTCATGGAGAAAACTCAGATTTAAACAGAAGATAACACGAGGTAACATAAACACAAAGAGAAGTATGATACCATCTACTCATGTATCTTCTACATGAGTTTCTATCAGAGCCAGCTAATATAATCATCTTTTGCAAGTCTAACCCTTGTTAAATTAGGTCCTCAAACCACTGAGCTTTCCAAATGGCATCTCAACTCCATCTTTCCAGAGTTGGAACATATCCTATACATATGAACCTTCGTATTCGAACACTAGCAGAAAAGGCCATTCTTTGCCCTAACAAGGGAGGGGGAAGAAAATAGATGCATTGAAGGGAGAAGCAACATTGCTTGATTATCTTATTGGAAAATTCTAAGTTCGGGCATTTAGTAATGAAATGGTATATGTGACAAAATGTCCCAGGGGGGGGGGGGGGAAGCAGAACTGGATAATCACACAAAACATTTGGTTCACACAGGGCAAGGACAAAGAAGTCAAAACAGTCTAGTTATAATTATTTTATGATTTTTATCTACATTCCTTTGTCCTAGCAGAAATCATCTTATTACGTTGGCACCAAGTGCAACATAAATTGCATATGAAATTGCTTTCTTAATTGTGAACCTCTTCTGGTGCATATTCTGCTAGAATTATCTGCTCATTCAACAAAGGAAAGGGAAAAAGTAAAGAGCACAACAAACAACCCAAAATGTGGTTGCCAATTGTGACCAACACAGAGAGAAGAGATAAGATTGAATCAATGGTGGCTTTGCACAATGATCTCATTGATAGTGGCAAAAGGGAAGAAATCTATTGGAACACAACAATTTCAGATTGATGGGGTTTTAAACAACAACATTACTGAAATGCATGCTGAGTTTCATAGATTCTACAAGATGCTGCTTGGTACTCCTTCCTCTTTACAATTGACTGTGATCTTAATGATGTGTATAAAGATGCAACCTATGTTTCTTTATCTGATATTGACAGTTCTTTTACTTTGGATGAGATCTTTGGTCTAGGTGCTGATAAAGCACCTGGACCATATGGATTCTCTTTGATTTTTTTATCAATATTTCAGGGATATGTTAAAGGAAGAGTTAATGGAATTATTTCAATACATAAATAATGGTGATTGTTCCTTAAATTGCATCAACTATGCCATTACTTGCTTACTTCCCAAAGTCAATGGTGCACAACATGCTAAGGACTTCAAACCAATTAGCCTCTTGAATGGCATCTTTAAGATCTTCACTAATGTCTTAGCTAATACACTTGGTCTGGTTCTTCCTAGTCTCTTCGAGTAAAACTCGATTTGCCTTAATGAGTAATAAATCAACTTTAGATTGCTTTTCTATAGCTCATGAACTTGTTCATGCTTGTTCTAAAAACAAGTCTGAATCTGTGATGTTCAAAATTGATTTCAAAAAGCATTTGATTCTGTTAATTGGGATTACATCATCAAGCTTTTGAAGGTAAGAAGCTTTGGAGTAAATGGATCAGTTGGATTACTATGATCTTGCAATCTTCTAGTTCACAGGTAATTCTAAATGGCAGTCTGGGCAGGATTATCAAATGTAAAAGAGGGTTGAAGCATGGGGATCCTCTTTCCCCTTTGCTGTGGACACTTTGGCAAGGATGTTATTGAATGCAAGAGAGCAAGATAAATTAGCTATTCCAAATCTTAGAGGTGAGCTCAAGTTTCTTTCATCAATTCAGTTTGCTGATGATACCATCTTGTTCTGTAAAGCTTGTGACAATGAAATTCTTTCTTGATTCTCTACATTTTTGAAGGCATTTCTGGGCTTAGGATTAATTTTCATTAGAGCTTTCTGTTTTGCTTTGGTAAAGTACTTCTTTTGGGTAACAAGTTGGCCAATTTGCTTAAGCGCAATCTCTCTACCCTGCCTTCTACCTATTCGGGCTTACCTCTCACTCCTGGGAAAGTTAACACGAGTATTTGGCAACTTCTTATTGCTGAGTTTCAATCCAAGCTTTCTAATTGGAAAGGCAAATCTTTGTTAATTGGGGAAAGGCTCACTCTTATCAACTCTGTGTTGTCTTCCCTTCCTTTATACATGTCTTTCTTTAGACTTCCTAAATAGGTTATTAGGAGAATTGACAAGATTAGATCTATCTTTCTTTGGAGAGGTGCTAACAACTTGAAAAAATGGATACAATTTGGTTGAATGGGATAAGGTCTGTCCTTGTAAAGCAAGGGGGGATTGGGGATTAAGACCATTGAGCATTTTAAGATTTCTCTGTTGTGCAAACGGATTTGGAATCTTTATAAATCTGATGTGTATTCCTTCGCTGTGCTAAGATCCTTGTACCATTACAAAAACAGAATGCTAAATGATCAAAATATCTCTCATTTCTGAAAGGTTTACAAGACTCTGGAGATTTTTTCTGCAACAACATTAATTGGACTGTTGGGGATGTCAAACAAATATTTTTTTTGGAAGGACAAATGGGCTCTCAATTCATCTTTAGCAGAGGCATATCCATCTTTATATGAGATTGCTTGGAATAAGAATGCTTTAATTCACACTCAAGGTTATTATAATGGAGATATGTGGTTCTGGAAACCTGCTTTTAATAAAGTCTTGGATTCTGCTGATAATATTACTGTTCAAGATCTCATTGGCAAGATATCTAATCATGTTGTCAGCTCTCAAACTATAGATAATATGGTTTGGTCACATACAAATTCTGGTTGCTTTACTGTTAAATCTTCTTATAAGGTCATCAATTGTTCTAATCATATCTTTCCTTGTCATGATATCATCTGGACTAACTCAGCCCCTCTTAAAATCAAAATCTTTGCTTGGTTATCAGTCCAGGATAGAATTTTAACTAAGGAAAAATCCTATTAAAAAGGGGTGGCATGAGAATGCAGCCTGTGTATTTTTTTCTTGTATGATTGAGACTTCTAACCATCTTTTCTTTGAGTGTAAAATAGCTAAGCTTATCTGGAAGGATATCCTGAAAGCAATCAAGGTACATCCCCCTCCTCATTCCTTTATTGAAGCTATCAATGACTGAAAATCTGCTAATATCAAGAATAACATTGCTCATATGTGGATTCTTTTATTATACTCTACTTGTTGGAAGATCTGGAGGGTTAGGAACAACAAAATTTTCAATAATGTTGATTCCATTCACAAACACATCCTTGATACTATTTTGTATCACTTCTTTTCCTGGGAGGGTGGTATGCCTACTAAGACTAAAAGTCTAACTCTACTTTCCACTGAATTTCAAAACTTAAAGGCCGTCTATATTGGGGATGTGGATGAACTCATTCACATAAACTTTAATCCTTTTCTCGCTCTTTGAGCTTGTTCTTTTTGTCTAGTGCCTAGTCTTTTTACTTCTGATGTGACTATAAACTCTCTTGATATCTTGTAGCTACCTTTCTTTCTCTTTTTTGTATTATATCATGAATTTTGCTTTGCAACAAAAAATAATGGTTTGCATCATATTCTTTTTCTTATTAGACATCTTCACAGCTATCCACATTACAGTTACTTGACCTTGTCTTCCCTGGAAACAAAAACAGGGCCATCAATGTGTAATTTACTATATATGGAATTTTGGTACAAGTCAGTCTGTGTATAAGGGTTTGTAAGGGTCTCCGGTGTTCAAATTGTTCACTTTATGAAGTTTCCCTTCAAGGATAAGTTGGCTACTAAATGGATAAGGCCTTTAATCTACTTATTCTGAAGATTTAGAATTGTCTATCCGTAATGCCTTGTTATCACCTGAAAATTTCTTTCATAAAAATTACATTCCCTGAGTCCTTGGGTAACTTATTAATTTCTTCATATGCAGATATAGCTACAAACCATTTTTTCTTTATAGTTTTTGACATTTTATGGCACTCATACTTTTGTTCCCCAGCTGCATCATGGTCTTTATATTTTAGACCATTGTGGGTAACTGAGAAATGTACTGGTTCCTCTTAATAAGATGTTTTCCTGGACTTTTATGGTGAGATAATGGAAAAAATGGGATGGAAAAAAGGTAGTAATGATCATCTATCTTGATGCTTTCCTTTTTAACTGTTACTGAAGTAATCCTTATAGATTGGGCACTAAACAAATGGCAATTTCTTAGATATTTCAGGTTTCTGTTTTAACTATATGGATTGTTACTTATCCTGATACTTCTCATCACGCTTGTATATCAAAAAATTTCATCTGTTTTGTTTTGATAAGCATACTTGTTTTGGTAAGGAAAATGGGTGTATTTTGTTTATGCTTATCTTCTTGTTTTAAAAATGTTGATATTTCTCAGGAGGAGTTCAATTACATCTCACTCTTTTTGACTTGCATGCCCTTTAGCAAATCCTTACATTAAGAACTCTTTCATCGTTATATTTCATTCCTAGCATTATCTTTTCACATTCTGGTACTGTTGATACTTTACACTGCAGGCAAGTACAAGGTTGAGTGGGAACAAAAGTTGCTTGCAAAGAATGAGGCTGGGGATACACACAAAATTCAAAAAGAGTGCAGGAAATTGGTGAAAAAGATGGCTGATTTCAACAAGTACTGGAAAACTGAGAGCTTGATTTTTGGAGCTGCAAAAGAAAACAATGGGCTTGGATAAAACCACAGTGAAAAGAGTTGGAAGCTATTCTCTCTTGAAAATAGTTTGTATAGTCTTTTCTAACTCTTTCCCTCCCCCTCCCTTCTCTCTTATATCTTTTCTATTTTCTTTTCGCTTTGGATGCGGGAGGTATGGAATGCCATTCGTGCTGCACTAGCTTGTATATACTGATTGTCCTTTTATAAAAAAAATTCTATGGGATGGGCTTTAAGCCCTGCTCTTTCATCGAAAAAAAAAAAGATTGAAAAGAAAAGACAAAGGGGGTGGGGGTGTATATGTGCAAATGGATCGGCATGTCGCAAGCTGCCATCTGAATGGAGAGTGTGATGGATGCCATATGCATGCAGAATTTATGTTAGACTTGGATTTAACCTGTAAGACTTGTATCGATGATACATCCAGCAGAATGAATTAGTCATGGAGTGCGGCTAGGGTGTTCATGAGTCAGATCAGGCAGATTTTTGTCAATTCTGCACCTGAACCAGTAAAACCTACACCATTCCCACCCCACCCCCAAGACAACCCCCTCCCCCCACAACACACACACACACCCCAAAAAAGAAAGAAAAAGAAAAAGGCATTCAAACCTGCTCAATGTAGTAAGTTTTGACATAAATTTCACTTGAAAAGGCAATTACATAAATTGCAAACAACTACAAACTCATAAGAGTTGGTATTATCTAGACCATGAAGGTCTCAATTAACAAAAGTATAAAAACATCATTGCATGAAATATACTTGCTGCTCACATAAGAAGTATATGCAAACAAGCTGCATTCACCCTATCCCGATTTATATCATTGATGATGTGATTACAAACCACAGGTGTTCAGAACTCAGATATAGTTTATCAAATAAGAAACAATTTTTAAAAAATGAATACCGCATTAAGTACTGTATTTTTAAATATATTTTGCATCATGGTCATTGTCTTGTAATATATAAGCAATATTTATCTAAGTACACTTTTCAATATATTTTGCATCATGGCTGGATTTTTAAATACCATGATCATTGTCTTATAATATATAAGCATAAATTTAAATATTTAATATGTCTACACTTATGTATGTATAGAACAATATCAATAATGACTTGAAATTCGGCTCTTGCCTTTATTTGTACCTTGGAGTTGACTGTAATTTGCTATAGTAAAATATATAATATTTCCGCCTTATACGCTCACTCTTAGTCTAAGAATAATTTTGTGTTGAGGATTGATACTTGCTGCATCAGGTTGACTTGCATATAACAAATATTGTATGTGTCGCTGCTTGCCAACCAACTTGCATCTTAGAATTTATTAGGAGTGACGGCATTCATCAACTTCTACGTATAGGTTTTAAATGGGCAAACATGAGCATATTTTGGAGTGATATTGCTAACAATTTTACAATAAACTTATCAGTATATTCCTTCGAATGTTAAATCAAGAGTTACCGACTCTTGATTAACCCCCTATTCGCTACCCCCTCCCCACCAAAAAAAACCCTCCAACCCTTACAATTATGCACTTTATCCACTTGTAAGCTATCTTCCATGCAAGATGCCCACTTCCTTCTATTCTCATTTGCATCTACTTAGAACTTATAAATATACGGACTGCAATCCATCAAAGTCAACAGTAACACCACCATGCTAATGAAGATAGGCTAGCTTTGGTATTTTTCTCAAGTTAGCCAATCAAGAATGCCAACGCTGGAATACTCATCAACGATATCAAGTTGACAATAGACACTATTAGAAGAGTCCATCTTTCCAATCATGATCGTTTGGCAATGGCATTTTCCCAGATTATAAACAACTATCCACGTGCAAGGGTCATGCCACATCGCTACTACCATAAATTTATCGACAATGGACTTTTTGTGACATAATAATATGGAAAAAAACGTCGCAGGTTGCAATCTACTAAAAGTTCAAATGAAGAGCAACATCACCTTTAAAGCCATAGATCAACGCTCCAGCAGTAAAAGCACCCACGGCACCATTAATGAAATCCCTCTTCATCCTCTGCTTTTGCACCAATTGCTCCACTCCTATATAGATACCTCCAACGGCAGCGAAAGTGAGTCCATAGTTGCCACACATCTTCAAGGTTCTAATTAGCCCCGGAAGAGCTACGTTTCTTTCCACACGAGGGACGTCATACCAACTCGCCACAATTGTGCCCCAAATAGCACCGGCAGCTAAACCTGTTGTTACTCCTTTAAACGTTTTCATCATTGGAGAGTCATCATCCTCCAGGTATCTAAGATCCGCCTCGTCCATGCTTTTTCTTTCTAGGAACTAAATACAGGTATAGTCAGCTGATATTTACATAAAATGACGAAGAAATAAAGAATGATGAGGGTTGATTGCACCCTCTAATAAAAATTAATCATTCAATTACCTCGCCCTCTAATAAAAATTTGATCTTTAATTCACAAATGCGCAACCTGCTACCAAAATCCCCCAAAACTACAATCAATAACAGAATCGCTAAAAATTTCCACAAATCTAATGCCTTGGCTCCTAGGATCATAGATCCAATGAAATATCAAGGGGATAATAAAAACCCTAGCAAGTGTATAGCTCAAGCGATAAATCCTAAATCAGTAAATAAAACAACAGGCTTACTCAAATTTAGGTCAATATCGCAAGAAATTAGAAGCAGGAGAATAGGAACGAACTTGCAAAATTTTCAAATGATTGGAATGATTTGTAAAAATAAGAGAAATTTGGGGGAAATTCGAGATACTTACCGAATGGGGGAAGATGTGCTTGAGTGCTCGATGAGAGAGAGAGAGACTCAGAGCACTAGACTCTAATGCCCGGCGTAAGAATTTAATAAATGGACCTTTATCCATTTCGACGTTGATCTCATGATGCAGAGGTAAAAGTGGAAATGGATTGGAGAATCTGGACCGTTGGATTATATCTGAAGATTATTTTCAGTGAAAATACGCGCTGTGAAGCAGGCCTGCAAATAATCCTGCAGATCAAGGGTGAGATAGGAGGCCAGATCCCACTAACATGGATGGGTCATACCAGTTCGGTCTTTGATTCGCAAGAAATTTCGCAGGACAGCTTCTCACGGACTTTTTACTCTTACTTTAAAATCCGTTAGATAAATGTGGGCATTCGCTTTTGGGGCATTTACCGAATGGTTTGACAATGTTGCGGTTTTTCCGCCATGAAGCATGAGCTATTAGTGGAAAACCATCTATCGTCTTGTATATTATCAAATGACGTTTCTGGGCCATGTCTTTAACTGTGAAAACACAAATATTCGCCAAAGAACACACTGGGGTTTGATAGCTTTGTGGAAAACCATCCTGTGGATTTGCTTGTCCATATTTTCTCAGTTTCTCACGTCTCTTGACTTGTTAAGCTAAATAAGGCGCCGCGTTAGCTATAATTACAAGAAACCATCATAAAACTTTCGAATGTAAGGCAGTTTCTTGTAGATTTGAGAAAATTCGATAGTTTCCGACGGCCGAGGCAAATAATCTAATAGTTTTTTCTACCCTTAGTGTCCCTGACCTAAGTATCATCCCAAGTTAAACTCTTATTTTTATGTTGGTTAGAAGTTTTCAGGATGTGATGATGCTCACAAGCGGTGTCTCCTCATGTTACGACACGTGGCAGATGACATGTCCCGGACTCTACGGGGGTGGAATAAATGAGCCGCATCGGGGACATTCCCCGGGGCCCCTTCTCGGTGGACGTACCCGACCTTTCGGGAGACCTCCCGAAGACATTCCAACTTCATCTAGAAAACTACCAACAGCTCGTTTCCAAGCTACCTCAGTCTTCTCGCTCACCTCCGAGCCATCTCTCGAGCTGAGCTTCCTCGGCCTCCCGCTCGTCTCCGAGCTCCAAGCATGCCGAGCTTCCTCAGCCTCCCGCTCTTCTCCGAGCCTCTGATGCGCCGAGCTTCCTTGGCCTCCCCCGATCAACCGAGATTGCAGAACTCTAGTGCTTCCGCAACGGCTCTGCGTATCTCGCTAAAGCGAGATAACCGCCGCCCCACGTCCCGCGTCCCACGCTGGCGCGTCCCCCAATTAATGAGTGTATCCCGTGATTAATGAAGGGATCTCGTCGTTCACGCACGCGTAATGTCAGGGACGTAACCGAAGGCGAAGATCTCGCGCCTGCTCGCTCCATGCGATCCCTATAAAACCCCTCTCTCAGACGACTCAGGTAAGGCAACTTGAACCCAATAAACCGCTACTCTGCTCAAATTCCTCGGCTAACTTGATCGTCGGAGGGTCCTGCGGTGGCCACCCATCCCGGGACTTCTTTGCAAGTAGCTCGGCTTCCACCTCAAACTCAACTCATTGAGATCCACACACTCAAGGAGACAACCTCCGAATCCAATCTCAACCGTCCAGCAACGCTCACGACAGATCGACGGAGGACAGCATCTGAAGGAGATCCAGACCTCCATCAGTTGGCGTCGTCTATGGGAACGAAAGACTTATTTTGTTCCACCAAAAAAGTTGATCTTCCGCCATCGATCCAATGGCAAGCGATGACCGCAACGATCCGAATACGAGCCGCCATAATGGAGGCGGGAGCGGCTCGCCTCCCCATCCTAATGCCATCCACGCCTTGTCCGCCCGGATAGACCGGCTTACGATGCTGGTAGATGCCCTCGTCCGCGTTCAACGGCGGGCCCTAACAACCAGAGTGCGGCTCTGCCTCCCCGGGATAATGACGTCCGCCGAAGGACGGACGGGCACACTCAAGCCCTCAATCTGACTCACGCTCATCCCAGCATCACAGGGCGCCAGCGTGCCAACTCCGGTCACCATCACCCGTATGCGGCGATTAATTCCATGATCCGCTGGGCACCGGACATCTCCACACCCCGTTCCAATGCCCACCGCGCGTTCTCGCCCCCTGAGGAGGTATCGGTTAACTCGCCTGCTTCCAGGAATGATCGGCATCTCCCCTCCAGCCGGGGTCGCACGAACGACGAACGCCAGGGCCACTCGAGAAGGATCTCGCTCGAGGATTTGCGAAATCTGATAGATCGGAATCGAAACCGCACAGTGGCACAGACCCGGAGCGGGGATAGTCACCACCCCGACTTTGCAGAATCCTCGGGTTACCACCACCGACTCGGGACCCTCGAAAAGAAGATCGAGAGCATACAGCGAGACAACCATCCGTCCGGCGAAGGGACTAAGTATTCCGCGGATTCTCTCACGAAGCCCTTCACCGAGGAATTGCTGGCCGAACGTGTCTCATCTAAGAATAAGCCACTCAAGGTGGAGCTCTTTGACGGGAAGTCCGACCCAAAAGATCACTTGGACACATTTACGGCGGGCATGAGCTTTCAAGATAACTCGGACGCAGCCCAATGCCACGCTTTTCCCACCACCCTAATCCGGGCAGGTCGGGATTGGCGCCCTGCTCCATCTCGACCTTTGATGAGCTGGACTTCCAATTCCTCGGTCACTTCGTCGGGAATTGACGGCGGAAGAGGACGGTCGACTATCTGTTCACCATCAAGAGCGGAGACAAAGAATCCTTATTCCCCGCCGAAAGACGTGCGGAAGACGCGGTAAACGTCTCGCCTGAATTTCGGGGCAGATACTAATTGGTGCTATCCGCCCAGCTCTCCGAAGAAGCCAAGTTGATTTATGACACCATGTATCGAAGGTTTAAACGGATGCGGCCGATATAGCAGACTTCGTCAGATTCCCCCTCATTTGAGGGGTTTTTGATTGTGGGGACGCTCTTCCCTGCAAGCGCAAGCCCCTGCAGTTAATTACGCTACCGTATCGCGGTAACCACATTCTCCTTCTCCAGATGGTCACTTCGTGTCGTGGGTGCTTGTTTTGTTTTTGGTTGCCAGTGGATTGTATACGAAGACTGATTTATGTCGTCGCCCGTAGGGCGTGGATTAGTCCAAATCCGTATCTTCTTAGATTTGGGTTTGGGGGATGGGTTTAAAGATACGTTAGTCTCATTTGAGACTAAGATCAACTTAAACGTTTGTTAAGGATACGTTAATCTAATTTTAGACTAAGATCAACTTAACGGGATCGTTTAGATCCAACAAAAGAGCATTTGGGCTCTGTTGTTTAGTTTAGGGACATTGTGGTCCAATGTTAGTTTAAGGACATTATAGTCCAGTGTTAGTTAAAGACATCACGGTCGAGGTTAAGGACATCACAGTCCGTGAGTTTAAAGACCTCACAGTCAAGGTTAAGGACATCATAATCCGTGAGTTTAAAGAGCTCACAGTCAAGGTTAAGGACATCATAGTCCGTGAAATGTGTGGTTGTCGGGACCCGTTACCTCTCTGAAGACGTTGAAAGATTATAACGATAAATATCAAAGGAGTGAAGAGATGTACCCTTAAACCAAAGTTGATTTGGGGATCTGTAGTCCAATTTGGAACTAAGATCGATTAATTAAATTGTTTCCCCAAATCAGAGCAAAGCTCTGTTCAAATTCCAAGGCTGGAAATGAAGCGACGCTTCTGCATCCCTCAATCAGAGCAAAGCTCTGTTTAGAAATTTAAGAGTCAAAAATTGAAGCAACGCTTCAAATCCTGCGCTCTGCGCTGCGCGCCACGTGCCTGACACAGGCGCGCTGGCGCAGTTGCGTTGCGCTCTGCGCTGCACGCCACGTGTCGAGCGCCAGTGCGCTAGCGCAAGGTGCGCTGCGCGCCACGTGTCAAAACACGAATGCGCCAGTGCTAGCGCAATTGCGCTGCGCACCCCAAATTAGAGCAAAACTCTGTTTCCAAGAGTGGAAAGCGAAGCCACGTGTCTGACACAGGTACGCTGGCGCAGTTGCGCTGCGCGCCACGTGTCGAGCGCCAGCGCAAGGTGCGTTGCGCGCCACGTGTCAAAACACGAATGCGCCAGCGCTAGCGCAATTGCGCTGCGCACCCCAAATTAGAGTAAGGCTCTGTTTCCAAGATTGGAAAGCGAAGCAACGCTTCATGATTATGCAGCGCATAAACATCTTACAAAGGAATAACAAAGAATTAAAAAACAAAAGAACACTTAACAGATAATAAAATACTAAATTAAAACATCTTATTATTATTATTATTATTGTTATTATATTTAAAAAAGATCACCAAATATGGGATCAGAAGGACAGGGGTTCACAAAGCTAAAGAGAAGATTATCCAGTTCCCTCTCCATCTTCTCCACCATGTCGAAACGACGATCCTCCCGAGGGGTAGCCATCCAACGGTTGATGCCGCACACCTCAGAGAAAGTGGTGATGACAACCCGACGAGCCCGTATCTGGCTCAGCAAGTGGATGGAGCAATCCCTCAGGGCTTGAGTGATTAAGTGCACCTCCAAGAAGCACTTGATCTTGTTTTCGACAGTATCCAGCATTGCCGAGGACATCTCTGCTGGAGGAGGGGGAAGATCGGAGAGCACAGACGCAAGGATCATCCGAAGCCAAATAGAGTGTGGGGGAAGAGGGGACCCCACACGAGTCAAAAGATCGTGCAGCGCAGCGTCGCACTGCTCATCCGTGAAAGAAGGATCCACCAAGCGCGCAGCAAAGCGAGGGACAAAGTCCTGAATAGGCACTTCCCACGGCTGTCTACGAGCATGAGGGCGGTTACAAGCCATAGTTGAGAAAGTTCTTTGGGGATGAGAAAAGGAAGAAGATTTGCTTCGATTTATAAAGACGAAGCACATAAAATTTTGTGCACAATGAAACTATTTTCAAAATTGGGAAATGAAAGATTCTTGGGAATATAAGTTTGACTTAAAAAGGAAGGTGAAAAGACACCTCTATTGAAGCAACGCTTCAGATCCAGTGCTCTGCTGAAGTAACGCTTCAGATCCAGCGCTCTGCGCACTGCGCGCCACGTGTCAAGCACGGGTGCGCTAGCGCAGTTGCGCTGCGCTCTGCGCTGCACGCCACGCGTCCAACGTAGGTGCGCCAGCGCTGGAATTAAAATTCCCACCGTTAGATCAAAAGATCTAATAATAATGATAAATCATTTATTAACCAGAATTAAATTCTGTTAAGGAAAGATTTCTCAAAATTTTCCAAATAATAAGATTGTGCTTTAAGCACCGCTGGATCAATGATCCAATGGTAAATAATGAATTACCAAAAACAGAACAAATTCGGCATGGAAAGATTTTTCGATCTTATTAAAACAAGAAGATTATCTTCTGTCAAACAGGAGCCTTAGGATCAAAGATCCAACGGTGGGAAATATTCCCCAATCAATCAAGAGAAAGATCTCTTGAACCGATTTAACAAATCGATTGGCCCTATATAAAGGTCCCAAGACTTCAAGTCTCATATAAAAGAAACTCTCTGCAAACTTTGAGAAAAACTCAAAGAAAAAAAAGGGTAAAGAATTGATTCTTGAAGAACAGAGATGAAAACATCTCGTGAAAAGAAGAAATGTCTTCTAAAAAGATCTTAGATCAATAAAATAGACCAAGGTCTTTGAATAAAAAGAAAAGATCAAGATCTAATTATAAAAAGAAGTATTTTTACTTCACAGATCTTCTGATCTATAAAGGCAGAGCCTTTTATAAGAATAAAAACTTAGTTCTTGAATCTTGAGGCAAAGCCCCCTTTAAGAAGAACGTAAACTTGTTCTTTAATCTTAAATTGATCAAAATGCGCTTTGCGCTATTGGACAGTGCCTTGCACTCATGAACTGCGCCCTTGCGCTCCTTGGACTGGCGCTCAGCGCCAAAACATGCCACGTGTTAATCATAGACACGATCTGCGCTTTGCGCTCCTGAAAACAGCGCATTGCACTTTTGGGTTGGCGCTCAGCGCCAAGCGCGCCACGTGTCACTCACTGGCGCACCCATAAACCGGCGAAGCGCGCTCATAAATTAAAAGCGCAGTGCGCTAACAAACTAGCGCTTAGCGCTAAGCGTAACACGTATCCTCCTCGTGTGAGCTAACCGACAGAAGCGCAATGCGCTCTTTGACTGGCACAAAGCGCCTAGTGCGCCACATGGCGCGCTGTCAGAACATACTTTATTCTGATAAATGCTATGCATTCAATATAAGACAAAAAAAATGTCTGAGCCCAATGCTTAGCATTATTAAAAGGGCAGAGCCCAAACAAAGGGCCCAACAGGCAGAACGAAAATAAAATGTTAAATATTTTTAACTGGACTTAGCCCAATTCTGGCCATAAGTCCTCAATTTAAATTGAACTGAGCTCATCTTCTCTTCCAATCAATTTACACCCGGTTCGAGGGTACATCTCTTTACTCCTCTGATATTTGTCGTTGTAATCCTTCAACGTCGTCAGAGAGGTGACGGGTCCCGACAACCACACATTACTACGGACTGTGGAGTCCTAAAATCCATGGACTATGATGTCCTTAACCTCGACCGTGATGTCTTAAAACTAATATCGGACTGTAGAGTCCTTAAATCCACGGACTATGATGTCCTTAACCTCGACCGTGATGTCTTAAAACTAATATCGAACTGTGGAGTCCTTAAATCCACGGACTATGATGTCCTTAACCTCGACCGTGATGTCTTAAAACTAATGTCGGACTGTGGAGTCCTTAAATCCACAGATTATGATGTCCTTAACCTCGACCGTGATGTCTTAAAACTAATATCGGACTGTGGAGTCCTTAAATCCACGGACTATGATGTCCTTAACCTTGACCGTGATGTCTTAAAACTAACATTGGACTGTGGAGTTCTTAAATCCACGGACTATGATATCCTTAACCTCGACCGTGATGTCTTAAAACTAACACCGGACTGTGAGGTCCTTAAACTCACGGACTATGATGTCCTTAACCTTGACCGCGGGGTCTTAAAACTAACAATGGACCGTAATGTCCTTAAATTAATTATCGACCGCAATGTCATCAAACTAAACAATAGAGCCCAATTGCTCTCTTGTCGGATCTAAATGATCCCGTTAAGTTGATCTTAGTCTAGAATTAGACTAACATGTCCTTAACAAACGTTTAAGTTGATCTTAGCCTCAAATAAGGCTAACGTATCCTTAAACACAACCCCCCTAAACCCAAATCTAAGAAAGACACGAATTTGGACTAGTCCACGCCCTACGGGTGACAACATAACTTAGTCTCCGTATACAATCCACGGGCAACCAAACACAAAACAAACACCCACGACACGAAGTGACCATATGGAGAAGGAGAAAGTTGTTACCGCGATGCTGTAGCGTAATTAACTGCAGGGGCTTACGCCTGCAGGGAAGAGCATCCCCACAATCAAAACCCCCTCAAACGAGGGGGAATCTGACGAAGTCTGCTACATCGGCCGCATCCGTTTAAACCTTCGATACATGGTGCCATAAATCAACTTGGCATCTTCGGAGAGGTGGACGGATAGCACCAATTAGCATCTGCCCCCAGATTCAGGCAAGACGTTCAGTCTTCCCGGCTTTCGGCGGTGAACAGATTCTGGCACGCCCGGTAGGACCTTTTCCTCTTTCCACTCCACACTTCATGTGTCGTGTTCGCGAACCAATCGCGGTTTGCCAATGGTTGCCCTTGGGTTTTGAGGTACTAAGATTTGGCGTTTTGCTTGGTGCAGAAAGTAAAGGATCAATGGCGTTCACTTGCTCAAAGTGTTCCACATGTAGCTGTAACCCACGTCCTGCCTCAACTGGGGGCATAACCTACGGGCCCCAAGCGACCTCCCTGTTCACGATGCCCATGGAACAGGTCACTCAAGGCACCACAGGGTTGTTTTTCGGGACCATGCTCCCGCCAACGAGCTTCACCGCTCCTGTGCTAACACTAAAAGCTCCCAAGAAGTCGGTCTTCGATCGGCTTACAGCTACTGTGGCCCCTCTCAACGGGTCGTCCAGCACCGGCGCCTCGGTCTTCTCCAGATTGGGCCAAAATTCCTTTGGGCCCACAATGAAGCCTGCAATCCCAGAGAAGGTTATTCCGGAAAGAGTAACCAACCCTGCTCCTGAAGTCGTTAAGACGGCTTCTCCTGCCAAGGGGTCGGTCTTTATAAGACTGGCTGTCCCAACTCCCACTCCCGCTCTTGCTACTCAAAGGACATCGGTTTTCAACAGGCTGACACCAGCAACAGCCCCTCACGTGAACAGGGGGCAAGACAAAGCCATCCCCGTCACCGAGCCAACTCCATCAGCTCGACACGCTCGACGTCGCCACTGGCGCCGAGTAAGGAAGGCCGAGGGCAACTCCCCCTCTGGACTAACTCCACCAGCCCCAACGGCGGAAATTAATGCTGCTGTTCCAACCGGGAACAGCTTCGAGCTACTGAATAAGGTGCGCAGGAATTCTCCTACCGCCATATTGAAAAGATCTCCTCCTCCGGTGGAGAATGTTACGAAGCAAAGCCAGAACAGTCCCCTCAGCGGCTGTCCTCCAAGATCTACAAAGTCTGGCGGCAGGTTCGGAACTCAGTAGTTGATCAAGATTACCCTCGCCGGCAGAAAAGGGCGAAGGTTCAACAAGAAGAAAGCCATCCTGCCAAGCCACGAAAAGCTATCTGGGTGCCCACTGCGACGGCCCCCTCGACTTTGACCGCTCATAAGAAGAGAAGACCAGAGAAGATCCTCATGCCTGCGACAAATGTCAAAGGCACCGAGCCCAAACGCCCTAAGTCTGGGGGCATGGTGGTGCATACCGTCTTCATGGCATCCGGGAAAGAGGATAGACGCGCTTCTACGGGCCATCGACCACTCACCCGATCCATCACGAGAGCTCAGGAACAGCAACAGTAGAAGCTCCAAGACATGCTGACTGCAATGGCCGCACTCACCGGGCCAAAAGAAAGCCCGGAGGCGTCATCGGAACAACGTCACGAACACGAGACTGATGCTGAATTCCTTCGGAGAATGCTCGAAAAGAAGGACAAGGAGACTGCGGAACAAGCGGCCAATATAAAGCAAATGGCTCTTCTGTTCCAAGACATGGTGGGTATAATGATCCAGCAGGACCCTCCAGCTGAAGATCCTCCGATTATCTTCGAAGACGACAGAGGAGAAACATTAAATCCACCTCCGGCTCTTTCAACAGCCAAAGAGGAAACTAACTCCAAGGCCGTCCTGGATGATTATATTGCTCAACAAATACGAGTTCACTAGGCAAATAAAGCGGCTAGCCAGGTCATGAAAACTGGGCGACCATATCCAGGCTGGTATGACCAGATAAAATACCCGCCGGGATATACCATCCCTAAGTTCCATGTGTACAAGGGGACGGGCAATCCGCACCAACATGTCACCCAGTTCAGGGCTCTATGTGGTAATACCGGGGGCGATGATAACCTTTTGCTCCGCCAATTCGTCGGCAGCTTATCGGAAACGGCGTTTGAGTGGTACTCTGAACTCCCAAATGACTCCGTCAAAACTTTCGCAGAAATGGAGTTATTGTTCACCCAGCGATTCGCGAGTGCTAGTGAACGCACCCTAATAACGGCATTGATCAATGCCAGGGTGAAACCGGGGGAAACTTGGGTTCAATACGCAATCCGATGGCGGAATCTGTGGTCGAAGTGCGAACAGCGCATCGAAGAAGCACCAGCAGTGGGCATGTTCGTGGGCACCCTAGACCCTCATGCAACTATTTCACAGTTCATGATGTTCTTCAAACCGACCACATTCCAGGCTTTAATCGACAAGCTAGCCCAGATGGATCAGATGGGTCACAGACCGTCTCCTCCGAAGCCGGAACCGCGGAATGAAAAAGGTAAAGGGAAGGCGACCTTCGTTGCGAACACTCAACAACATCCCAGTGCTCCAAGATTAGCGGATCAATTGGAGGAGAAACGACGCTATTTCAATGAGAAAATGAAGCGCCCTTACTCATTCCCGCAGGATAAAACGAAGAGGCTGTTCGAGCTGGCGGTGCGCAACAGGCTTATCAATTTGCCAAATCCAAGGCGACCACCGCAACCCAGCGAAGTGAATAATCCCAATTATTGCCCTTACCACCAAACGGTAAGCCATCCGATCGAAGATTGCTTCGTCTTTAAGGGATGGATCGAGGATCAGTACCTACAAGGCAAGTTTGCATTGTCTGAGAAGTGGAAAGTAAACCCACCACAACCGCACACTCCTAAGAAGACGGACACACCGGGAGCAACGTGCTCTTTTGTTGAAGAAGCTCCATGGGAGGTGGCTCTTTCAGCCAAAACCAAAAGAATGCTGAGTGATCTCCAGACATGCCCAGCGATCAGGTGGAAGAATCCGTTGGAACCCAAGATCATCGAAGGGATGCTGAAGCCGCGCCCAACTCCAAAGATTGGTGGTGATAGCCAAAGTGTTCACACCCAGCCGTCAAAATCTTCGAAAAAGAAGAAGAAATCCAAGAAGCCCGTGAAACCTGGCGACAAGCGCACGGACTTACAGAAGCAGATTGACGCGCTGGAAGAGTATAACCAGAAGGCGCGGACCCCAATCACGCTCCAAGAGTTCCTTAGCCACGTTCTTGAAGACGGAGATGATGGAGAAGAATCGTCGGATGGATCTGAGGATTACGTAGCAAGCTGCCATGTGATCTCTCATTCATCGCTAGACAATGAAGAAGCTCCCTACACAGAGAGACTGGGGGCAGGTCCCGAGCCGGAACTTCTATGGCCGTCAGACGAAATGATCGACGCCTCCTGAATGAGATTCATCTGAAAAGTAAAGCCAATCGGGAGCATGAGATAGCCATATTTGAAAGAGCCAAACGCCGGTGACTAGACGAAAGAGTCGAGACACTCCCGCCGAATCAAGGAACATCCATCGCGGATAAAACAAGTTCAAAATAAGGAAAAGGTTTGCTAAAACCATATCAATGGGAATGAAGCTACCACCTTCCGAAGGAAACACTCCCGGTGAAGCAAAAACACATCCTAGCTACTGCTTATATCATCGAAAGATTTCGCACCCCACCGAAGAGTGCAATGCTTTTAAAAGATGGTGGCAGGGATATGTTGCTCACCGGCGACATTTTAAGCGGATGAAACGCAAAACTCGTCGGGAGCAGAGAAGTACGACCGAGGAGCATAAAAGAAGTACCGGTAACAATCGCACGGTCAACGCCGGAGGATCGCAGGTTCTCACCTTTGGGAGCGACTCTGACGAGAAAATGGCTCTGGGCCCTCTCTTTAAAGAATCCACCTTGGGGAAAGAGGAAGAACCGAAGGCCTGTGAAAACATTCAGCTGCGCAATCGCACGCTTCCAGAAAAGAATCTCGGACCCACGAGTAGAAAAGATAAAGGAAAAGAAAAGGTCTCTGAAGATATCGCTCTGGATGACCAAGTCATGAAAGAGTTGACTGCCAAGGACCCGCCAAAGAAGAACAAGGTGAACTACAATGTTCTGGCACACCTGAGGATGTCACCTTCGCAGCTCAGCATTCTCGACGCCCTTTTACTATCCAAAGAAGCGAGAGATTCATTGATCAAGGCGCTATAAGAAGCAGAGCAATTCCAAGCTTTTCTCGCCGAAGAAAAGATGAAGGACGGGCTGGAGGAAGTACACACAGCCGATATCACCTTCGGCGACGAAGACCTCCTCCTTGGGACGTGCGAGCACAACCGTCACCTCTATGTCTCAGGATACTGCCACGATATAAAGATAGGCAAAATTCTGGTCGACAATGGGTCTTCCGTCAATCTCCTTAACGTGCGAGTGTTGAAGGAAATCTGCATGAGCGTCCATCATCTCGCTCGTGATAAAAATCACCATCTCTGGTTTTGACTCCCAGTCATCGCGGACTCTCGAGTCTGTAATATTGACATTGCGCTTCGGACTGCTTGTCACAGACATTAAATTTCATGTCATTGACGCCAAGACATGCTATAATGCTTTGCTCGGCCGGCCTTGGTTGCACGAGTACAACATCATCCCTTCTACACAACATCAGTGTATGAAGTATTTCAAGGATGGTCTCGAGTATACCGTGACAGGAGAGCTAAACCCATTCTCCGTGAACGAAGTCCGGAAATACGAGGATGCAAAGTACTTCTTACCAGACTTTGAGGACACAGAAAGATGTCGCAAACCGGAGAACAAAGCTATCACCACCATTCCTGTCTTCGGGAGTGATGCTAAGGAAGAGGAAGAGATAGTTTATTCAGGTCCACCCCAGTATAACAAGCCGGGACCGTCCGCTCCTATGTTGATCTTTGGCAGCGACTCGGAAGATGAGGTCCATGCTATATTCTCCGCTCGGCCTTCAATACAAACATTTGCTGATGAAGAGCAAAGTTTGCAAATTGCCATAGTTCTGCCCAAACATCATAAAGAACTAGACGCGCTTGATACCTACAGTGTGGAAGAGCTGCAGACGTTCTATGTCCCTCCCAGGCGAGAAGGCGATCCTATTCTACCGCTCCGGGGAAACCAAAGTGGAGAAAGAAATCTGGCATGGCGCGGATTCTACACTTGACAGGCTCCATCCCATCCGTCTGCCTAGATATTACATAGAAGGCTTGAAAAGGTTATTGAAGCGCCAAGAGATACCCTTCAAACAGATCGCTCGAAAAGCTAAGTTCTATGACAGGATCTGGAACGTTCCCGGAACTCAGCGCAAGTTGCCCAACGGGAGAATGGAAGCGATAGGGCTTGGATATGTTCGGTCCAAGAAATGGGAACTACTCCGCGACTGCTATGTCATACATGAAGAAGGAGATGCTCAATAGGAGAATGCTAATCCTGAACCAGAAAGAGCCCCCGACGTGAAAATGCCCAGTCGTCGTTCGAAGAACAAATGGACAAGCTTATCAAGGAAGCGGGTCAAAAGGTTCGAGATGACCACAATCGTGAAATGGCCATTTATGAGAAAACCAGGACGCAACGCCTTCTTCAACAGGCTACGAAAGATGAAAATGCCCCTCCCTGTCAACCTGTTGTATAAAAGGCCCGACGCAGAGGCAGAAACAAGTCAAAGAGCGGAAAAGGCGTTCGACATCGACAAAGCGGGACCAAGAAGTCACGCGATCAGGAATCGAGCGGTCCGAATTTGTCCCTTATGAAGAAGATGAGTCGAGCATACTCTTTTCCTCAAGACAAGACACGGAAGATACTTGATCTTGCCATAAGACATCAAATGCTTACACTTCCGGAGTCCAAGCACCCCGGGCAAGCCAACGAGGTCTCTCACCCAGACTATTGCTCCTATCATAGGACAATAGGACATCCTCTCGAAGATTGCTTCACCTTCAAGAATTGGGTCAAAGACCAATATCAGCTCGGCAAGTTCGCTCTACCCAGCAGTTGGAGGGTAACACCGCCGCAGAAACATAAACCCAAATCCGCGAGAGTAGAACCAGGTCAACATCGGTCGTGGAAGCGAGCTCGTACTTGTCATATGATAACACTATCAAAAGAAGAGCCTGAGAATATGGATGACTTCCCCTGGTGCTTCAAAAAAAATGATGACGAGGTGATCTCAGAGTATCCACCGGCGCCGAAAGAGCTGGAAGATGGAATACATCCTACTGCAGATAACCTCAAAAAGATTGATTTGGGGACGGCAAATGACCCACGACCGACATTCGTTAGTGAGCTGCTATCTGAAGAAAGTGTGGCTACGCTAAAGGACGTGCTCATGCAGTATAAAGATTGCTTCGCATGGAATTATTTCAAGATGCCGGGATTAGATCCAGAGATTGCTGTGCACAAACTGGCAATATCCCCGGGCGTCAAGCCGATCAAACAAGCGCCGAGAAGAATGCGGCTCGAGCTTGAGATGAGTATCAATGCCGAGGTCAAGAAGCTAATCGACTCCGGCTTCATCCAAGAAGTTCAGTATCCTGATTGGATCGCCAACATCATCCCAGTGATGAAGAAGAATGGGACAGTGCGCATATGTGTGGACTTTCGGGATCTCAATAAAGCCTGCCCGAAGGACGATTTCCCAGTACCAGTCACTGAGCTGATGATAGATAACACGTCCACTCACGAAGTTTTCTCCTTCATGGACGGCTCGTCAGGATATAATTAAATAAAGATGCATCCCGAGGACCAGAAGCACACCGCTTTCCGGACCCCTTTAGGTATATTTTGCTACAAGGTGATGCCTTTCGGTCTAAAGAACGCCGGTGCTACCTATCAGAGGGCCATGACGAAGATCTTTGATGACCTCATACATGAAATCATCGAATGTTATATCGACGACCTCATGGTTAAAAGCAAATCATACGAGGAACATCTCGAGCATCTGAAGATCGTATTTCAACGCCTTCGGCAATACAACTTGAAGATGAACCCTCTCAAATGCGCGTTCGGGGTGTCCTCAGGTAAATTCCTAGGATTCATCGTCCGACACCAAGGTATCGAGATAGATCCGTCAAAGATCAAGGCGATCATGGAAATGTCTTCGCCAAGGACTCTCAAACAATTGTGGTCTCTCCAAGGGAAGCTCGCGTATATCCGGCGATTTATAGCCAATCTCTCAAACAATTGTGCCGCCCTTATAGTCACCTGATGAAGAAGGGAATCCCGTTCGTCTGGGATCACAAATGCCAAGGCGCGCTGGACGAAATCAAGCAGTATCTGCAGAACCCGCCAGTGTTGGCCGCTCCGGTCAAGGGAAAGCCCCTTATTCTTTATACAACCGCCCTTGAAGGTTCCTTAGGCGCATTATGCGCACAAGAGAACGACCAAGGGAAGGAGAGAGTGCTCTACTATTTGAGTCGAGTTCTGCTCGGGGCAGAAAACAATTATTCTCCCATCGAAAAACACTGCCTGGCATTGATCTTCGCGATAACGAAGCTCAGGCACTATGCGTTGGCGCATGAAGTCCGTCTCATATCGATGATGGATCCTCTAAAATATTTGATGTCAAAAGCCATATTGACGGGACGGCTCGCTAAGTGGGCCCTGCTCTTGATGGAGTTCTCAATAACCTATCAGCCTCTTAAGGCAGTGAAAGGCCAGGCCATCGCCGACTTCCTCGCTGAGCATCCAATACCTGCCGATTCTCCTTTGAATTGCGAACTGCCAGACGAACATGCGTTTGACACGATCGACGGAAGTGGTACCCGATGGGAACTTTATTTTGATGGAGCGTCTTCCATGAAGAAACGCAAATAAAACACGCCCATAATCAAATCAGGGGTAGGCCTCATCTTCGTAACTCCACAAGGAAGGATAATGCGCTTTGCCTTCTCCTTAACAGAGCCGAGGACAAACAACGAAGCCGAATATGAAGCTTTGATAGCAGGTCTCGAGATCGCTATCGACATGGAGATTGAAAACCTCTTCATATACGGAGACTCCCAACTGGTTGTTAGTCAAGTAAACGGCGACTATCAAACATGCAAACCAGAATTGGTGAAGTACGGCGAGAGAGTACAGCAGCTGCTAACTCAAATTCCTTCCTACACCTTGGAAAGCATACCACGTGCGGAAAATAGCAAGGCGGATGCATTGGCCAAGCTCGCTAAAGAATTAGCCGACGAGAACCTCGATGACGTAAAAATCGTGATACAAAGCCGTCGGGTTCTTGCACCGGCAGAAATATCTCCGGAGTCGTTCGAGGAAAAGGGAGCGACCGAGCAAACGGCTCTACAAGTTAAAGACCAGGAAAAGGTTGAGAATTGGAGAGAAGTCTTCATAGACTACTTCAAATCCCTTCGAACACCTGAAGTGCGTCCTCAAGACATCAGCTTATGAAACGAGCTCTGTCTTTCGCTTTCGTCAATGATACTATGTACAAGAGGTCATTTGATTCTTTATGGCTGAGATGCCTAGGACCTGAAGAAGCAAGAAGAGTCGTCCAAGAAATTCATGATGGACTCTGCGGTTCTCACCAAGCCGGGCCGAAGATGAAGTTGAAGATCAAACGGATGGGTTATTATTGGCCCACGATGATCCAGGACTTCCTCGAGTATGCAAAGCAATGCCACTCATGCCAGATTCATGGGAACTTTATCCATCAGCATCCAAATCCACTACATCCAACGATGGCTAGCTGGCCGTTCAAAATGTGGGGAACTGACATAATCGGCCCCATCGAACCGGTATCGTCCAGAGGACATCGTTTCATTTTGGTGACAACTGATTACTTCTCCAAATAGGCAGAAGCAGTACCGCTGAGGGAAGTGAAGACAGAGAATATCCTCCATTTCTTCAAGATGCACGTTATTTATCGGTTTGGAACTCCGCGACGGATCATCTTCGATAACGGGCTAGCCTACAGAAGCCACAAGATCAGCCACTTCGCGCAACAACATAACATAGACTGGAGATACTCCTCAGTTTATAACCCCCGAGCTAACGGTCTAGCTGAGGCTTTCAACAAAACCTTAACAAAGATCGTGAAAAAGACGGTGTCTCAAAATAAGAAAGACTGGCACGAGAGACTGCATGAAGCTCTCTGGGCGTACCGGACTACGTTCAAGACGGCCACGAACACAACCCCGTACGCATTGGTATTCGGTACAGAAGCGGTACTCCCCCTCGAGATAGAGTTACCCTCTCTACGAGTGGCAGTCCATTACGAGCTGACGGACGAAGAGAACGCTCACCTTCAGCTTGAGGAGCTCGATGCCCTTGATGAAACCCGGCTCATAGCGCAACAAAATCTGGAGGCTTATAAAGCAAAGATGATGCGCTCCTACAAAAAATTGACTAGGCCGAGGACATTCCGCCAAGGCGAACTCGTGCTAGTGGTCAAAAAACCTATGATCCCCAATCGTGCTAAACGAGGGAAATTTGAGCCGAATTATGAAGACCCGTATATCATAGACAAGGTCTACCAAGGTGGGGCCTATCTACTCATGGACATGCATGGTGAAAGACCTTTCAGGCCAATAAACGGTCGCTTCCTGAAGAAGTACTACGCTTGACGAGTCACGGCCTAGGTCAATGATAGATGATGACGACTATGTCCGCTCACTATCTTCTTAAGCCCAAACTCTATAAGTAGCAGCCGGCTTTCTTTTCTCGGACCGAAACGTCCTTAAACTAACAGCGGACCGAAACGTCCTTAAACTAACAGCGGACCGAAACGTCCTTAAACTAACAGTGGACCACTATGTCCTAAAACTAGCTGTTGACCGAGATGTCGAGAAACTACGGTGGATTGCAGCATCCCAAAGCTGATAAAAAAAAGAAAAAAAGGGTATGTCCATGAGCAAAATAGGCACGGATGAAAACCCGAAAGGGCTCCGTGAGTAAAAACAGCAGGGCTACTGGCGAGTCTCGTGAAAAGCCGAAAGGGCGCAACCTCGTTAGAAAAAAAAGAGAATAAAAAGAATAGAAAAGAAAAGAAAAAAAAGAAAAAAAGAAAACGGTATGCCCATAAGCAAAATGGGCACGGATGAAAACCCGAAAGGGCTGCGTGAGTAAAAACAGCAGGGCTACCGGCGAGTGTTTGTGCAAAACCGAAAGTGCGCAACCTCGTTAAAAGACACTTGCAAGGTCCTCTCGACCTTGTGAGGAGAAATCACCCACGTGAGATACTTACGACTCACAAGCGAGCAACACACTTAGGGATCCCCACGATTCCTAAGGAGAAATTACACCTACGGGATCCTCTCGACCCGTAGGGAGAACCCTCTTATGGGACCCTCACGGCTCATAAGATTCAAAAGTCTTAAGTTACAAAGACCTGAACCTGTTCTTAAGCAGCCCCCACGATATCCACTACTTCCCTACAAGCGGCTCAACGCTGACCCTTGTATACAATCCACGGGCGCGAATAAACATTTCCCTAACAAAGTCCCATCCGTGACTAGGGATATGTCCACATGGTGAACAACCTTTGTAAGTCCCCTCGACTTTTAAGGAGAAAACCCTTTTATAAGATCTTTACGACTTATAGGAGAACATGCACTTAGGAATCCTCACGATTCCTAAGGGGAAAAAGCACCTACGAGATCCTCACGATTCGTAGGGAGAAACACCTTTATGAGACCCTTACGGCTCATGAAGTCAAAAGCCTTAGTCGATGGGATCCTAACCCTGTTTACTAAGCCACCTTTGTCTGATATCGACAGAGGAAAATGATGATTCGCTCCTGGCAATATTCCAGTTGTAGCGATACTGATGCCAAAATCAGTGTCTAATTTAAAGCTTGCAGCAAAAAGCCAGCAAGCAACACATGCATACGAAATAGCCGAAATGATGGGGCAACTTGCAAACAAAATCAGCAAGTAAAAATGTATGCAAGCGAAATAGCCGAAATGATTGGGCAACTCGCAATAAAAAGCAGCGAGTAAAAACAAAACAAATAGCCGAAATGATTGGGCACCACGAAAAATAGCCGAAATGATAGGGCAATCGCGACCTTCGCGATATAAAAGCTAAAATGATAGAGCATCGCGGAAGAAATAAAAAAAGAAATAAAAAAATGAATGAATGAAATTTATGCCCTACAGATGATATCACATCAATCCCTGTATACAATCCAGGGGCGCAAACGAAGAGGGAGTCACACTCCTCCTCCCCAGGTTTCATCAGAAGAAGAAGCCAAATCTCGACGGTTCACAGATAGCCTGGAGATCATCTCAACATTCGTCTCGTCACAACGGACACAATATCAAGCAAAGCGAAATAGTGGCAACTCCCAATCCCATGACTCGGCGGTGTACAAATGACCGAGAGTCAAATTCTGACTCCGTGAAATGTGGATAAAGTCAACTATTCCTGGCTACGTGGAACGCGGATTATGTCACTTCTGACCCCGTGGAAAACATCCAGAGCGGATCCTGGTCCTCACAGAGCACGGCAGTGAACCCGTGTGAAGCATCCAGAGCGGAGCCTAGTCCTCGCCGAACACGGCAGTGAACCCGTGGGAAGCATCTAGAGAAAAATTCCTGGCTACGTGGAACGCGGATTATGTCACTTCTGACCCCGTGGAAAACGTCCAGAGCGGATCCTAGTCCTCGCAGAGCACGGCAGTGAACCCGTGTGAAGCATTCAGAGCGGAGCCTAGTCCTCGCCAAACACGGCAGTGAACCGTGGGAAGCATCTAGAGCAAAATTCCTGGCTATGTGGAACGCGGATTATGTCACTTCTGACCCTGTGGAAAACGTCCAGAGCGGATCCTGGTCCTCACAGAGCACGGCAGTGAACCCGTGTGAAGCATCCAGAGTGGAGCCTGGTCCTCGCCGAGCATGGCAGTGAACCCGTGTGAAGCATTCAGAGCGGAGCCTAGTCCTCGCCGAACACGGCAGTGAACCCGTGGGAAGCATCTAGAGCAAAATTCCTGGCTACATGGAATGCGGATTATGTCACTTCTGACCCCGTGGAAAATGTCCAGAGCGGATCCTGGTCCTCGCAGAGCACGACAGTGAACCCGTATGAAGCATCCAGAGCGGAGCCTGGTCCTCGCCGAACACGGCAGTGAACCCGTGGAAAGCATCCAGAGAAAAATTCCTGGCTACGTGGAACGCGGATTATGTCACTTCTGACCCTGTGGAAAACGTTCAGAGCGGATCCTGGTCCTCGCAGAGCACGACAGTGAACCCGTGCGAAGCATCCAGAGCGGAGCCTGGTCCTCGCCGAACGCGGCAGTGAACCCGTGGGAAGCATCCAGAGCAAAATTTCTAGCTACGTGGAACGCGGATTATGTCACTTCTGACCCCGTGGAAAAGATCCAGAGCGGATTCTGGTCCTCGCAGAGCACGGCAGTGAATCCGTGTGAAGCATCCAGAGCGGAGCCTGGTCCTCGCCGAACACGGCAGTGAATCCGTGGGAAGCATCCAGAGCAAAATTCCTGGCTACGTGGAACACGGATTATGTCACTTCTGACCCCGTGGAAAACGACCAGAGCGGATCCTGGTCCTCGCAGAGCACGGCAGTGAACCCGTGTGAAGCATCCAGAGCGGAGCCTGGTCCTCACCGAGCACGGCAGTGAACCCGTGTGAAGCATCCAGAGCAAATATTGGACTGTGGAGTCCTTAAATCCACGGACTATGATGTCCTTAACCTCCACCGTGATGTCTTAAAACTAATATCGGACTGTAAGGTCCTTAAACTCATGGACTATGATGTCCTTAACCTCGACCGCGATATCTTAAAACTAACATCGGACTGTGAGGTCCTTAAACTTATGGACTATGATGTCCTTAACCTCGACCGTGATGTCTTAAAACTAACATTGGACTGTGAGGTCCTTAAACTCATAGACTATGATGTCCTTAACCTCGACCTTGATGTCTTAAAACTAACATCGGACTGTGAGGTCCTTAAACTCATGGACTATGATGTCCTTAACCTCGACCGCGATGTCTTTAAACTACGGTATCCTGAAAAACTTCCAGAGCGGAGCCTGGTTCTCGCCAAACACGGCAGTGAACCCGTGGGAAGCATCCAGAGCAACCCTTAACTCCGTGAAATGCGGATAAGGACAACTTTACCCATCACTTGCGGGTCCTCATGACTCATAAGGAAGAAAATTCTCTTGTGAGATCCTTACGACTCTCAAGAGAAAACGCCCTTGGGAATCCTCACGATTCTTAAGAAAAAATTACACCTACAGGATCCTCTCGACCCGTAGGGAGAAAATTCTTTATGGGACCCTCACGGCTCATAAAGTTGAAAAGTCTTAGGTAACAGATCCTAACCCTGTTTTCTAAGCCATCACCACTCTACAAAGAATCCAAGATTGACAGTTATATACTATCTAAAATCACATGGCAACAACACAGCAAAGAGGAGAAGGCAACAAGGAGAACATCTGAGCTGCATTTAATTAAGCGTTCGAGGCACACCCCATCCATGCATTTGCAAAAGATTCAGAATATGAAATAAAACACGCTAAAATGAGAAATTTGTCATTCATATTGCAAAAAGGTTCTTACAATTATGAAAGTAATAAACAAAGACATTATTAAAGTAATTACAATGGCAAAACCTCAAATCCAGGACATGGGTTGAGGAACTCAAAAGTGACCTTGTCCAGAATTTTCCAAGCCTGGCGAACCATCCTAGTGTGCTTTCTTTCGTGATCACAAGCGTCGGGATCCCCACGGATGTCCTCCACCCTCCGATAGGCAGCAAGTATGGCAGACTGTTGAAAAGCCTGGTGCAGGAGATCGACAAGATTGTCTCGCCGTCTCTTCGAGATTAGGTTCATCAGATACACCGAGTGCAACTTATCCTCAGCGGCATCCAATGCTCTAAGCGGCACACCGGTACAGAATAGAGGGAGCGCTTCCCAGATCGCTCCCATAATAAGCTTCAGAAGAGGGGAACGCCGAGGAAGCGGTTGACTATTGTATGCGTCAAAGCGACTCATAATTTCGGCACACTCTGCGTCTGTGAATTCTCGATTCTGAGAACGGCCGAGTCGGCGGATGTCTCCGTAAGAGATAATCTCTTCGAGATCATACATATGAGCGTCCATTACTCCTATAAAAGAAAATCAGCAAAGATCAGCAGACAGACTGAATAAGCAATTTCGTATTCAAAATAGACACATGGAGTTGAGCTCCTCGAGAGCAATGCTCTGCGAACAGGAGTGACACCTGTCAAAATCAGTTATGGAGGGAAGTTAAAGAAAGCCCCCGAGAACATTTAGAGCTTTGTTCTAAGAAGATGATATAATTCATCAAAAATAAAATTCCATCTTAAATCTTCAAGATCCATGAAAAACTCTCAAGAGTTCTTCTATATGATTTGAAAGGAGCAAAGCTCCATTAATGAATTAAGAAATCACAAGACAAATCCTTTTAGAGAGCAGAGCTCTATTAATGGAACCCTAATAGGGTTCTCTTTAGTTCTCTTTAAATCTCTTTAGTCCTATGGAGCAAAACTCTGCTAGTGAAACCCTAAATGGGTTTTCTTTAGATCAAAGATCTATTAAGAGCAAGGCTATGTTAATGGGTAAAAACGTTAATTTCTTAAAATTAATTTTACCTAAGTTTGGAAAGAGTTCTAACTCTTAAAATTTCTTGAACGGAAGAGTAAGGCTCTGAATAAAAATTCTTAGGAAGAAGATGATAACCATCTGAGGACCAAAGGTCCTATTTATAGGCATTAAGAGCCGTTTCAACTCCCCAAAAGTTGATCCAATGATTGAGATGCTACCACAGCCGCACTCACGTCTGGGGCCACGTAAGCGCAACGGTGGGGGGGGGCATTTGTTTCCCCCAATCAGAGCAAACCTTTGTTCAAATTTTAAGACTGGAAATGAAGCGACGCTTCTGCTTCTCTTAATCAGAGCAAAGCTCTGTTTAGAAATTTAAGAGTCAAAAAATGAAGCAACGCTTAAAATCCTGCGCTCTGCGCTGCACGCCACGTGTCTAACACAGGCGCACTGGTGCAGTTGCGCTGCTCGCCACGTGTCTGACACTGGCGCGCTGGCGCAGTTGCGCTGCGCGTCACGTGTCGAGCGCCAATGCGCTAGCGCAAGGCGCGCCGCGCGCCATATGTCAAAACACGAATGCGCCAGCGCTAGCGCAATTGCGCCGCGCACCCCAAATTAGAGCAAAGCTCTGTTTCCAAGATTGGAAAGCGAAGCAACGCTTCATGATTATGCAGCGCATAAACATCTTACAAAGGAATAACAAAGAATTAAAAAACAAAAGAACACTTAAATGATAATAAAATACTAAATTAAAACATCTTTTTATTATTATTATTGTTATTACATTTAAAAAAGATCACCAAAAATGGGATTAGAAGGACAGGGGTTCACAAAGCTAAAGAGAAGATTATCCGGTTCCTTCTCCGTCTTCTCCACCATGTCGAAAAGGCGATCCTCCCGAGGGGTAGCCATCCAACGGTTGACGCCGCACTCCTCAAAGAAAGTGGTGATGACAACCCGATGAGCCCGTATCTGGCTCAGTAAGTGGATGGAGCAATCCCTCAGGGCTTGAGTGATTAAGTGCGCCTCCAAGAAGCACTCGATCTTGTCTTCGGCAGTATCCAGCATTGCCGAGGACATCTCTGCTGGAGGAAGGGGAAGATCGGCGAGCACAGACGCAAAGATCATCCGAAACCAAATAGAATGTGGGGGAAGAGGGGACCCCACACGAGTCAAATGATCGTGCAGCGCAGCGTCGCACTGCTTATCCGTGAAAGAATGATCCACCAAGCGCGCAGCAAAGCGAAGGACAAGGTCCTGAATGGGCACTTCCCACGGCTGTCTACGAGCATGAGGGCGGTTACAAGCCATAGTTGAGAAAGTTCTTTGGGGACGAGAAAAGGAAGAAGCTTTGCTTCGAGTTATAAAGACGAAGCACATAAAATTTTGTGCACAATGGAACTATTTCCAAAATTGGGAAATGAAAGATTCTCGGGAATATAAGTTTGACTTAAAAAGGAACGTGAAAAAACACGTCTGTTTAAGCAACACTTCAGATCCAGCGCTCTGCGCGCCACGCGCCACGTGTCAAGCACGGGTGTGCTAGCGCAGTTACGCTGCGTTCTGCGCTGCATGCCACGTGTCCAACGTAGGTGCGCCAGCGCGGGAATTAAAATTCCCAAAGTTAGATCAAAGGATCTAATAATAATGATAAATCATTTATTAACCAGAATTAAATTCTGTTGAGAAAAGATTTCTCAAATTCTTTCCAAACAACAAGATTGTGCTTTAAGTACCGCTGGATCAATAATCCAATGGTAAATAATGAATTACCAAAAACAGAACAAATTCTGCATGGAAAGATTTTTCGATCTTATTAAAACAAGAAGATTATCTTCTATCAAACAGGAGCCTTAGGATCAAAGATCCAACGGTGGGAAATATTCCCCAATCAATCAAGAGAAATATCTCTTGAACCGATTTAACAAATCGATTGGCCCTATATAAAAGTCCCAAGACTTCAAGTCTCATATAGAAGAAACCCTCTACAAACTTTGAGAAAAACTCAAAGAAAAAGAAAGGTAAAGAATTGATTCTTGAAGAACAGAGATGAAAACATCTCGTAAAAAGAAGAAATGTCTTCTAAAAAGATCTTAGATCTATAAAAAAGACCAAGGTCTTTGAATAAAAAGAAAAGATCAAGATCTAATTATAAAAAGAAGTATTTTTACTTCACAGATCTTCTGATCTATAAAGGCAGAGACTTTTATAAGAATAAGAACTTAGTTCTTGAATCTTGAGGCAAAGCCTCCTTTAAGAAGCACGTAAACTTGTTCTTTAATCTTAAATTGATCAAAATGCGCTTTGCGCTATTGGACAGTGCCTTGCACTCATGAACTGCGCCCTTGCGCTCCTTGGACTGGCGCTCAGCGCCAAAACATGCCACGTGTCAACCATAGACACGATCTATGCTTTGCGCTCCTGAAAACAGCGCACTGCGCTCTTGGGTTGGCGCTCAGCGCCAAGCGCGCCACGTGTCACTCACTGGCGCACCCATAAACCGGCGAAGCGCGCTCATAAATTAAAAGCGCAGTGCGCTAACAAACTAGCGCTTAGCGCTAAGCGTAACACGTGTCCTCCTCGTGTGCGCTAACCGACAGAAGCGCAATGCGCTCTTTGACTGGCGCAAAGCACCTAGTGCGCCACGTGGCGCGCTGTCAGAACATACTTTATTCTGATAAATGCTATGCATTCAATATAAGACAAAAAAAATGTCAGAGCCCAATGCTTAGCATTATTAAAAGGGCAGAGCCCAAACAAAGAGCCCAACAGACAGAACGAAAATAAAATGTTAAACATTTTTAACTGGACTTAGCCCAATTCTGGCCATAAGTCCTCAATTTAAATTGAACTGAGCTCATCTTCTCTTCCAATCAATTTACACCCGGTTCGAGGGTACATCTCTTTACTCCTCTGATATCTGTCGTTGTAATCCTTCAACGTCGTCAGAGAGGTGACGGGTCCCGACAAGAAAGTTCTTTGGGGACGAGAAAAGGAAGAAGCTTTGCTTCGAGTTATAAAGACGAAGCACATAAAATTTTGTGCACAATGGAACTATTTCCAAAATTGGGAAATGAAAGATTCTCGGGAATTTAAGTTTGACTTAAAAAGGAACGTGAAAAAACACCTCTGTTGAAGCAACGCTTCAGATCCAGCGTGCCACGCGCCACGTGTCAAGCACGGGTGCGCTAGCGCAATTACGCTGCGTTCTGCGCTGCACGCCACGTGTCCAACGTAGGTGCGCCAGTGCTGGAATTAAAATTCCCAAAGTTAGATCAAAGGATCTAATAATAATGATAAATCATTTATTAACCAGAATTAAATTCTGTTAAGAAAAGATTTCTCAAAATCTTTCCAAACAACAAGATTATGCTTTAAGTACCGCTGGATCAATAATCCAATGGTAAATAATGAATTACCAAAAACAGAACAAATTCTGCATGGAAAGATTTTTCGATCTTATTAAAACAAGAAGATTATCTTCTATCAAACAGGTGCCTTAGGATCAAAGATCCAACGGTGGGAAATATTCCCCAATCAATCAAGAGAAATATCTCTTGAACCGATTTAACAAATCGATTGGCCCTATATAAAAGTCCCAAGACTTCAAGTCTCATATAGAAGAAACCCTCTACAAACTTTGAGAAAAACTCAAAGAAAAAGAAAGTTAAAGAATTGATTCTTGAAGAACAGAGATGAAAACATCTCGTAAAAAGAAGAAATGTCTTCTAAAAAGATCTTAGACCTATAAAAAAGACCAAGGTCTTTGAATAAAAAGAAAAGATCAAGATCTAATTATAAAAAGAAGTATTTTTACTTCACAGATCTTCTGATCTATAAAGGCAGAGACTTTTATAAGAATAAGAACTTAGTTCTTGAATCTTGAGGCAAAGCCTCCTTTAAGAAGAACGTAAACTTGTTCTTTAATCTTAAATTGATCAAAATACGCTTTGCGCTATTGGACAGTGTCTTGCACTCATGAACTGCGCCCTTGCGTTCCTTGGACTGGCGCTCAGCGCCAAAACATGCTACGTGTCAACCATAGACACGATCTGCGCTTTGCGCTCCTGAAAACAGCGCACTGCGCTCTTGGGTTGGCGCTTAGCGCCAAGCGCGCCATGTGTCACTCACTGGCGCACCCTTAAACTGGCGCAGCGCGCTCATAAATTAAAAGCGCAGTGCGCTAACAAACTAGCGCTTAGCACTAAGCGCGACACGTGTCCTCCTCGTGTGCGCTAACCGACAGAAGCGCAATGCGCTCTTTGACTGGCGCAAAGCGCCTAGTGCGCCACGTGGGGCATTGTCAGAACATACTTTATTCTGATAAATGCTATGCATTCAATATAAGACAAAAAAAATGTCAGAGCCCAATTCTTAGCATTATTAAAAGGGCAGAGCCCAAATAAAGGGCCCAACAGGCAGAACGAAAATAAAATGTTAAACATTTTTAACTGGACTTAGCCCAATTCTGGCCATAAGTCCTCAATTTAAATTGAACTGAGCTCATCTTCTCTTCCAATCAATTTACACCCGGTTCGAGGGTACATCTCTTTACTCTTCTGATATCTGTCGTTGTAATCCTTCAACGTCGTCAGAGAGGTGACGGGTCCCGACAACCACACATTATTACGGACTGTGGAGTCCTTAAATCCACGGACTATGATGTCCTTAATCTCGACCGTGATATCTTAAAACTAATATCGGACTGTGGAGTCCTTAAATCTAAGGATTATGATGTCCTTAACCTCGACCGTGATGTCTTGAAACTATTGTCGGACTGTGGAGTCCTTAAATCCACGGACTATGATGTCCTTAACCTCGACCGTGATGTCTTAAAACTAATATCGGACTGTGGAGTCCTTAAATCCATGGACTATGATGTCCTTAACCTTGACCGTGATGTCTTAAAACTAACATTGGACTGTGGAGTCCTTAAATCCACTAACTATGATGTCCTTAACCTCGACCGTGATGTCTTAAAACTAACACCGGACTGTGAGGTCCTTAAACTCATGGACTATGATGTCCTTAACCTTGACCGCGATGTCTTAAAACTAACAATGGACCGTATTGTCCTTAAACTAATTATCGACCGCAATGTCATCAAACTAAACAATAGTGCCCAATTGCTCTCTTGTCGGATCTAAACGATCCCGTTAAGTTGATCTTAGTCTAGAATTAGACTAACGTGTTCTTAACAAACGTTTAAGTTGATCTTAGCCTTAAATAAGGCTAACGTATCCTTAAACACAACCCCCCTAAACCTAAATCTAAGAAAGATACGGATTTGGACTAGTCCACGCCCTACGGGCGACAACATAACTTAGTCTCCGTATACAATCCACGAGCAACCAAACACAAAACAAACACCCACGACACGAAGTGACCATATGGAGAAGGAGAAAGTTGTTATCGCGATGCGGTAGCGTAATTAACTGCAGGGGCTTGCGCCTGCAGGGAAGAGCGTCCCCACAATCAAAAACCCCTCAAACGAGGGGGAATCTGACGAAGTCTGCTATATCGGCCGCATCCGTTTAAACCTTTGATACATGGTGCCATAAATCAACTTGGTATCTTCGGAAAGGTGGACGGATAGCACCAATTAGCATCTGCCCCCAGATTCAGGCAAGACGTTCAGTCTTCCCGGCTTCCGGCGGCGAACAGATTCTGGCACGCCCGGTGGGACCTTTTCTTCTTTCCACTCCACACTTCGTGTGTCATGTTCGCGAACCAATCGCGGTTTGCCAATGGTTGCCCTTGGGTTTTGAGTTACTATGATTTTGCGTTTTGCTTGGTGCAGAAAGCAAAGGATCAATGGCGTTCACCTGCTCAAAGTGTTCCACATGCAGCTGTAACCCACGTCCTGCCTCAATTGGGGGCATAACCTACGGGCCCCAAGCGACCTCCCTGTTCACGATGCCCGTGGAATAGGTCACTCAAGCCACCATAGGGTTGTTTTTCGGGACCATGCTCCCGCCAACGAGCTTCACCGCTCCTGTGCTAACACCAGAAGCTCCCAAGAAGTCGGTCTTCGATCGGCTTAGAGCTACTGTGGCCCCTCTCAATGGGTCGTCCAGCACCGGCGCCTCGGTCTTCTCCAGATTGGGTCAAAATTCCTATGGGCTCACAATGAAGCTTGCAATCCCAGAGAAGGTTATTCCGGAAAGAGTAACCAACCCTGCTCCTGAAGTCGTCAAGACGGCTTCTCCTGCCAAGGGGTCGGTCTTTACAAGACTGACTGTCCCAACTCCCGCTCCCGCTACTCAAAGGACATCAGTTTTCAACAGGCTGACACCAGCAACAGCCCCTCACCTGAACAGGGGGCAAGACAAAGCCATCCCCGTCACCGAGCCAACTCCATCAGCTCGACACGCTCGACGTCGCCACTGGCACCGAGTAAGGAAGGCCGGGGGCAACTCCCCCTCTGGACTAACTCCACCAGCCCCAACGGCGGAAATTAATGCTGCTGTTCCAACCGGGAACAGCTTCGAGCTGCTGAATAAGGTGCGCAGGAATTCTCCTACCGCCGTACTGAAAAGATCTCTTCCTCCGGTGGAGAATGTTGTGGAAGCAAAGCCAGAACAGTCCCCTCAGCGGCTGTCCTCCAAGATCTACAAAGTCTGGCGGCAGGTTCGGAACTCAGTAGTTGATCAAGATTACCCTCCCCGGCAGAAAAGGGCGAAGGTTCAACAAGAAGAAAGCCATCCTGCCAAGCCACAAAAAGCTATCTGGGTGCCCACTGCGACGGCCCCCTCGACTTTGACCTCTCATAAGAAGAGAAGACCAGAGAAGATCCCCATGCCTGCGACAAATGTCAAAGGCACTGAGCCCAAACGCCCTAAGTCTGGGGGCATGGTAGTGCATACCGTCTACATGGCATCCGGGAAAGAGGATAACCGTGCTTGTACGGGCCACCGACCACTCACCCAATCCATCACGAGAGCTCAGGAACAGCAACAGCAGAAGCTCCAGGAGATGCTGACTGCAATGGCCGCACTCACCGGGCCAAAAGAAAGCCCAAAGGCGTCATCGGAACAACGTCACGAACACGAGATTGATGCTGAATTCCTTCGGAGAATACTCGAAATGAGGGACAAGGAGGCTGCGGAACAAGCGGCCAATATAAAGCAAATGTCTCTTCTGTTCCAAGACATGGTGAGTATAATGATCCAGCAGGACCCTCCAGCTGAAGATCCTCCAATTATCCTCGAAGACGACAGAAGAGAAACATTAAATCTACCTCCGGCTCTTTCAACAGCCAAAGAGGAAACTAACTCCAAGGTCGCCCTGGATGATTATATTGCTCAACAAATACGAGTTCACCAGGCAAATGAAGCGACTGGCCAGGTCATGAAAACTTGGCGACCATATCCAGGCTGGTATGACCAGATAAATTACCCGCCGGGATATAACATCCCTAAGTTCCATGTGTACAAGGGGACGGGCAATCCGCACCAACATGTCGCCCAGTTCAGGGCTCTATGTGGTAATACCAGGGTGTAGGAAAGAATTTGAATTAGCAATCGCTGTACTCTCTTGCCGTATTTCACCAAGTCTGGTTTGCACGTTTGGTAGTCACCATTTACTTGACTAACGACCAGTTGGGAGTCTCCGTATATAAGAAGGTTTTCAATTCCCATGTCGATTGCGATCTCGAGACCTGCTATCAAAGCTTCATACTCGGCTTCATTGTCTGTCCTCGGCTCTGTTAAGGAGAAAGTAAAGCGCATTATCCCACCTTGTGGAGTTACGAAGATGAGGCCTACCCCTGATTTGATTATGGGCGTGCTTTGTTTGCGCTTCTTCATGAAAGATGCTCCATCGAAGTAAAGTTCCCATTGTGTATCATTCTCTCTTCTCTCCCTATCGATCGTGTCAACCGCATGTTCGTCTGGCAATTCGCAGTTCAAAGGAGAATCGGCGGGTATCGGATGCTCAGCGAGGAAGTCGGGGATGGCCTGGCCTTTCACTGCCTTAAGAGGCCGATAAGTTATCGAGAACTCCATTAAGAGTAGGGCCCATTTAGCAAGCCGCCCTGTTAGTATGGCCTTCGACATCAAATACTTGAGAGGATCCACTTTTGATATGAGATGGAGCTCATGTGCCAACGCATAATGTCTGAGCTTTGTTATCGCGAAAATCAATGCTAGGCAGTGTTTTTCAATGGGAGAGTAATTGCTTTCTGCCCCCAGGAGAACTCGACTCAGATAATAAAGGGCTCTCTCTTTCCTTTGGTCATTCTCTTGTGTCCATAATGCGCCTAGCGAACCTTCGAGGGCTGTTGTATACAGGACGAGAGGTTTTCCTTTAACGGGAGCGGCTGTTCCCTGATTTAAAATCAGGAAAAGCTTCAGAAGAGGCATCATGTGCTCACACGTGACCAGTGGTCACGTGTTGGCACGTGATGGTTAAGCAGCGGCAAAGAACAGAGCAAAAAAGAGGAGAAAGAGTTCAGGGGGTCACGCGCTCACACGTGACCGGGGGTCACGCGCTCACACGTGACTGGCTTTAAAAGCCCTGCTGTTCAACAGAATTAAATTCTGAATAAGATCATTTAAATATTTCCAAAATAGAGAAGAATTATGTAAAACCGTTGGATTGAGAATCCGAGGGTGATTAAATATCACCAATTTATGGAAAGATCTTGGACATGGAAAGATTTCTCCCAAATCTTACCGAAATAACAAAGAAATATCTTTGGATTTAAAATCCAACGGTGAATAAAATTCACCTAATAATCTAAAGGCCCAGATCAATGATGAAAATAAATCAAATCTCTCAATAAACAAATCAAATCTTTCAATGAGAGATTTACTAAACAGATTGATTCTTTTCCTTCTCCTATAAATAGGAGCCAAAGGGGAGAGTTTTAGATACAGAGAGATACAGAGATATATACAGAGAGAGAGAGAGATATAGAGTCTTGGAATCCTAAAAATTCAAAAGGAAGAATTTGATTCTCTGAAAAGAAAAACCCTAGGTAAGAAAAGAAAGGGGAATAAGGCTTCAAAAAGAGAATTTAATTCTCAAAAATAAAGAGTTTAACTCTTCTATAAAGAAAAGAACTTAGTTCTTTCTCTGGTGAAGATCTGCAAAGTGCACATCTCCCCATAAATTGAGAATTTAATTCTCATTGGGTCGAGATCCTGCCATACAGATCTAAAACATAGAGGAGGAATTGAGTTCTGAGAATTTAATTCTCACAAAGTTATAGGAATTTAATTCCTCCAAGATAAAATTAGAGTTTAACCCTATATGAGAATTCAATTCTCCAAAATTATAGGAATTTAATTCCTTTAAAATGGACAGAACTAGGGTTTAACCCGAATTGAGAACTTATTTCTCTCAAAACTTACAGGAATTTAATTCTCTATGCCAGAACTTAATTCTTCACATATATGGGAATTTAATTCCAACAGAATGTAAATTGGGGTTTAACCCTGTCCAAGAATATCATTCTTCAAAAAGAAAGTGGGAATTTAATTTCTCTAAAGTTATAGCAAGGGTTTAACCCTATGAAGAATTTAATTCTTAAAAGATGAACAGATCTCTAAACAAGTAAAGAACCAGGGTCACGTGCTACCACGTGACTCCTGTAAAGATCCACAGAAAAAGAACTTTGAGGCAACGCCTCACATGCCCCCACGTGACAAAGGAGAAAAAGCAAGCGCTGGGCGCCCTCACGTGATCTCTAATGAATATGCTAATAAATCAAGGCATGAGCACCCATCACGTGCCCGCACGTGGTGGCTGTGAGAATCAAAAGTGTTACACACTTATCTGCAGAACAAACTGAAGGGGATCTGGCCCTACCTTTTGATGCTATCACGTGCTCTCACGTGATCCCCCCTCTTTCTAGTGTTTAACACTAATCTGTTGCCAGTGTTTAATACTGTTATCTATTAGTGTTTAACACTAATTTGAGAATCACAACTTTTTTTAGTGTTTAAACACTAATTTGCTAATCTTATTCCCAGTGTTCAACACTGTTGGTCTTTAGTGTTTAACACTAGTTTTAGCCCAATTGGCTAAGTTTCTAGAGGCAAAGCCTCTCCTGCAATTGAATATGTCTAATAGACCAACAGAGGGCCAATATTTCAAACATGATTGGACTTAGCCCAAGAAGGCCATAAGTCCTCAATTTAAATTTAACTGAGCCAATGGGCTCATAATATAATTAATTGGTCTTGGTTCCAAATTGGGCTACAGATCATCTAATCTGCCTTGGTTCAATGGTACATCTCTTCACTCCTTTGATATTTGTCGTTGTAATTTCTCAACGTCTTCAAAGAGGTGACGGGTCCCGACAACCACACATTGATACGGACTGTGGGGTCCTTAAACTCATGGACTATGATGTCCTTAACCTTGACCGGGATGTCTTAAAACTAACAATGGACTGTGAGGTCCTTAAACTCATGGACTATGATGTCCTTAATCTTGACCGGGATGTCTTAAAACTAACAACGGACTATGACGTCCTTAACCTTGACCGTGATGTCTTAAAACTAACGATGGACTATGGAGTCCCTAAATCCACGGACTATGATGTCCTTAACCTTGACCGCAACGTCTTAAAACTAACATTGGACCGCAATGTCCTTAAACTACCTATCGACCGCAATGTCATTAAACTAAACAACAGGGCCCCCAATTGCTCTCTTGTTGGATCTAAACGATCCCGTTAAGTCGATCTTAGTCTAAAACTAGACTAACGTATCATTAACAAACGTTTGAGTTGATCTTAATCTCACATGAGGCTAACGTATCCTTAAACCCAAACCCCCAAACCCAAATCTAAGATAATACGGATTTGGACTAGTCCACGCCCTATGGGCAACAACATAACTTAGTCTCCGTATACAATCCACGGGCAACCAAACACAAAACAAACACACACGACACGAAATGACCATATGGAGAAGGAGAAAGTTGTTACCGCGATGCGGTAGCGTAATTGACTGCAGGGGCTTGCGCCTTCAGGGAAGAGCGTCCCCACAATCAAAAAACCCTCAAGCGAGGGGGAATCTGACGAAGTCTGCTATATCGGCCGCATCCGTTTAAACCTTCGATACATGGTGCCATAAATCAACTTGGCATCTTCGGAGAGGTGGACGGATAGCTCCAATTAGCATCTGCCCCGAATTTCAGGCAAGACGTCTCTGTCGCACCGTCATTCGGAGGGGAACAGATTCTGGCACGCCCGGTGGGACCTTTTCCTCTTTCCACTCCACACTTCGTGTGTCGTGATTCGCGAACCAATCGCGGTTTACTAATGGTTGCCCTTGAGTTTCGAAGTACTAAGATTTGGCATTTCGTTTGCTGCAGAAAGCAAAAGGATCAATGGCTGGCAACTGCTCCAACTGCAAATGTAACCGACGCTCCGCCTCACTTGGAGGTGTGGCCTATGGACCGCAGGCTGCTTCCCTATTCACTATGCCTGTGGAACAAGTGACTCAAGCTACCACCGGTCTGTTCTTTGGGACCATGCTCCCGCCGGTGAACGTTAACATCCCAGTGCCCGTACTGGAAGCTTCAAAGAAGTCGGTCTTTGATCGACTTACTACTCCCACGGCCCCTCTCAACGGGTCGTCCAACTCCTCGGTCGTCACCAGACTGAGCCTGAACTCCAAAGGACCCGCCAAGAAGCCCATGATACCTGAGGTGGCCATCCCAAAGAAGATAGCTGCTCCCGAAGTCGTTAAGGCGGCTTCTCCTCCCAGAGGGTAGGTCTTCGTGAGACTGACTACCCCCGTTCCCGCTCCCGCTCAGAAATCTATTTTTGACCGGATGGACGTAGCTTCTCAACGAACGTCAGTCTTCAAGAGGCTGACACCGGCAGCAGCCCCTCCCCAGAACAGGGGGCAAGGCGAAGCCGTCGCTGAATCAATCCCAACAACCTGTCATGCCCGACGTCACCACTGGCGCCGGATAAGGAAGACTGGGGGCAACTCCCCCTCCGGGCTAACTCCACCAGCTCCAACGGTGGAAATTGAGGCTGCTGTTCCAACCGGGAACAGCTTTGAGCCGCTAAACAGGGTACGCAGAAATTCGCCAACTGCGGTTCTCAAAAGATCCCCTCCACCTGCGGAGAATGTTACAGAAACAAAGCCAGAGCAGCCCCCTCAACGGCTGTCTTCCAAAATTTACAAGGTCTGGCGACGGGTTCAGGACTCAGTAATCATTCGAGACTGTGGGGGCCTTAAATCCATGGACTATGACGTCCTTAACCTTGACCGTGATGTCTTAAAACTAACATCGGACTGTGGGGTCCTTAAATCCACGGACTATGACGTCCTTAACCTTGACCGTGATGTCTTAAAACTAACATCGGACTGTGGGGTCCTTAAATCCACGGACTATGACGTCCTTAACCTTGACCGTGATGTCTTAAAACTAACATCGGACTGTGGAGTCCTTAAACCCACGGACTATGATGTCCTTAACTTTGACCGCGATATCTTTAAACTACGGTACCCTGGAAAACATTCCAAAGAAACCCCGGACCCCGTGAAATACGGACAAGGGCGACCGCACCCAGCACTTGCGGGTCCTCAAGACCTGCAGGAAAGAAAACTCTCTTGTGAGATCCTTACGACTCCCAAGGGAAAACCCGCTTAAGAATCCTCACGATTCTTAAGGAGAATTTACACCTACGGGATCCTCTCGACCTGTAGGGAGAAAAACTCTTTATGAGACCCTCACGGCTCATAAAGCTCAAAAGTCTTAGGAGGAAGATCTTAACCCTGAATCCTAAGCTATCGCTACCCTGCAAGGAGACCAAGATAAATTGTCCGCAGAACGTATTCAATAAAAAGAGACACACCATTGAGAAGAAAAATATGTCTTTATTCATAAACCAAAATGGATACAAAGTACAATTCATGAAAAAACAAAAAGAATATACTGTCATTCAGGAGTACATACAAAAAGAAAGGAAAAGATACAAGTCTTCAAGCCGGCGGGCGGTTTAGCAATTTTACTAGCTCATCCTTCTTCTGCTGAGTCACGGCTTCATGATTCAGGATTGCCAGAAGACGGGCCTCCGCCTGGGCTTGCTGGGCCTGCTACGAGGCAAGCCGGCCTTCGAGCTCTTTCTCGGTAGCCTTGTGAGCCTCAACCCTCTCGCGAGTGAACACGGTAGCTTTATCAAGGGCCACCACCTCTGTGATAGACTCTTGAAGTACCCGTCAGAGTTCATACGCTTTATTGGCTTTGGCTGTAAGGCTGGTCTGGAGCTCGCTCAGTGCCTTAGAAGCTTGCTCCCTCTCCGAGAATTTGCGGCCGACCCTCTTCTCGCACAACCCCATGTTCGCCGCACACCGCTCCATCAGCTTCCGCAAGTCCGCCTTTGCAGCTACGGCCTCTGAAGAAAGGTGGGAACACTCAAGTGCGTGCAAGCAAGCCTCCACCTGCCGACAGAACTCCACCCAGACTCACACCACCTCTTCGCTATGGTAGGTGGCAAGAAAAGGAAGAGAACCGTTAGTCTCGCCAGCAAATGCTTCAGCTGTGGTTGCGTTGCCAGCATGAAACTCCTCGATCAAAGACGACAGGGAGACAAGGCTTAACTGGGCCAGGCGCTCTAAGGCTCGCAAAGCGTAGGGGGCCGGGCGGCATGGCGATACGCGATTCCAGTGCTATGGGGGCTGGCAAGGCTGTTCAGATTTAAAAAATGTCAGTTAAACTCTTAAGCAAAGGAACAAGTGGGACCATATTGAAATGTCACTTACCTATGGTCATGCAAGTAGGAGCTGAAGGTTCCCCTGGCCCTTCGAGGACCTCAACCTCGTCACAGCTTCCAGAACTGTGAAGAACATCAATGTCATTACGCAAAATAACAACGATGCTATAAAAAATGGCGAACGACACTAACCTTGTCCAGACGAGAGGACGATGCGTTGAGGAGATATCGCTTGCGGAGCAGCCATCTCCAGTAGACGCTGGAAGGATTGCCGAGGAGACAGATCAGCAATAGAGGCCGCTAGTCCGCGCAATTCTAAAAAAACAAAAGAGTTCAGATAACAAAAAGATTGCTAATGTAAAATGTAAAGGGTTACCTTCGACACTCCTCCCATTCTGTGCTGGGGGGATAGCGGCTTCAACGGCCTCCGCCGTGACCTCGGGTTCCAACGAAGGGAGGATGGTCCCGACTACCTCCATCCCAGCCTTTGGGCCGCCTTCAGGAAGAGCCGGTGGGACGGCAACCACCAAAGGTGCCTCCTCCAAAGGAGCGAGTGCTCCAGGGTCAACAACCGTCACAGGAGGCTCTATTGTAAGAGGGGCAGCCTCGTCAACCCCCTCCACATCGAGCAAAGCTTCATTGGGGGCGTCAACAGGCTTTATCCCCAACAAGCCCGTAGGAACCTCCCCCATCGCCAAAGACTCTGCACAATTCACGCAAGAATAAAGATACATACATACAGGTGTAAACAAATCTGAAGTTCTACAAAGGAGTATAAAAACATACCAATGCGTAAGGAAGCCTTCAATATGGCTTCTTCAAGCCGATGCTCCTTTTCAAAGAGGCGTGCTCGTCGGGGTTCGAGGGTGGACTCGTGGCCGCCGATCCATAAGGAAAGCGCGTCCGCAGCATCTTCTGCAGCGGCCTGCTTCAGGGCCCTTTCTCCCTATTCCTCCATAGGGCCAATAAACCGCCGCCGGATCCATGAAGGGTCTTCATAGAAGATTACGACAGGATAGGGTTTCTTCGGAACCCTTACGTTCTGAGACGCATCTTTAGAACGTCGTATGGCCTCAGCCAATTGTGCGGCTTCCTCGGCAGCCGAACCTGGGAAAAGAAGACCAGCATCCGACTCTTGCAAGACCAACGGCTCATCTGGAAGTATGGGCTCAGACTACGCCAAAGAATCAAGCAAGTTGGTGGCCACTCTCCTCCTCCTCTTAGATCCAGAACCGGCCGCCGAAGATGACCGTTTCTTCCCCCGTGAAGCCTTAGTGCGGCGCCGGCCCACGTCACCTTCAACACCCTCGTCCCTATCACCCTCGCTTGGTGCCACAACCGAGGATGACACCGCCATTGTCGATGCCACGGGGGGCAGTGCTGCTGCGGGTGGTGGTGCTACTACCGGGGCCCGTTTACCCTGCGACCAGGTACCCAATGGCATACCAGCTGTTGGGGTAAGATCCACTCCCGACTCTTCCGGAATAAGCGCGATGCCGGTATCCCTCAAAGGAAAGCGGACCGGGGCGCGCGGTCGCAGCGTAGCTCCTGGGGCCGGAACCTGAGTAGGGACACCGTGGCCAAGAAGTACCCTTCTTTCCTCAATAATAATCGGGTTGACCCGATGGAGATACCAGCCCGTAAATGACCCCACGCATCGGGGCATGTAATCAGCATCGGGGATCATGAACTGGGAACCGGTGTTCAGCCTCACAAAATGATGGGCGGCATCTCGAACGGCTTCGGGCGAAGGAACCGACGCGACTATGAAAGCCTCAAAAGGGACGCCTTGATCGTAGCCAAGCTGCCGGGCAAAGCGATGCGGATTGTACCGCATGAAGAGGGCCGCGCTATCCTAACGAAATACCAAGTAGCCCGGTCTGATTGCGTATAAGTGCGCGGCCTCCCGGGGCCTCAAAGAGGGCACGTTATCTTTTGACCGGTCCCAAAGTGGCTGAGCTGAACCCAAGGGAGAAGATAAGACCCGATTAGTGAATACCAACCCGCTAGCAGTAGCATAAGGAGAAATCAGCGCCCGAATAGCCCTGAATTGAGTCGGGTCAGGAGCAGAAGCATCCACCAATAGCATAAGTCGCGGAAAGGTGTAAGCATCATAAAATGCGGGCCTCTGATGTATAGCAAAAGCCCCTAACACATGCATCTCGATCCAAGACGTGAAATAATGGAGAGAAAATTTTACTACATTCATGCCAGGAGTCGAGGTATTAACCGCAGCGCCTAACCCGTGATACAGATGCGCCAGCGCCGGGAGCCGATGGCCAACCGCGTCCCCTCAGCGATACAATGAGCCGGGTAGATAACCGAGGCTTTCATAAAGCGGCGATGCATGGGGATGACAAACCAACTGAGCCAGACACTGACAAACCCCACGAAAAACGTCTCCTCATCCATGCCGGGAGCTGCAATGGATTCAAAAGACATCGGTGACATAATGGGGATGTAGTACTGTGGTGGATCCGATTCAGTGGTCGGCAGCTTCTTCGGACCAAACCCAAAGGGGTCTTTGATGTTTGCGAACTTTGGAGCTGTCTTCGACAGGACGTCCTCGCGGAGGAAGCAGGCAATGAAGCTCTTAAAAGTAACGCCCTGCTTCTCAGATTCGGTGAACAATCGGTCAAAGATACCCAGCGCCTTGATCAAGCTGGGACGCTTGTGGCGGTCGGCGTTCTCAGCAGACAAGCCGTCAACCGATGCAGGCTCGGGCTCAAAGACGTACTCGTCAGGAGGCAGCAACTCCTCATACAGGGTACCCCTGATTGGCAATCCCGATCGAGACCTCGTGGTCTCCTAGAATAAAAGTGTTGGTGGGGAGATTCCATTGGTTCAAGAACGCCTTAACCCACCAGACATGCGGAGATTGTTAGTGAAAGAGCGACGCATATATCGCCTAGTAAAGCCCGACCTTCTGCAGCCGCGCACGATGAGCAGAAAGAATGTAGCAAGCCCAGAGAAGGTAGCCCGTGAGGTGTCGAGGGGTGAGCCCTATCTTATAGATTTGCCCCTATGGTTGGGCCTCACCCTGGCAAATACGTCAGCCCAGAATATCTATAGCTGGGATTGGATGGTTCGGGATACGGGTTGTCGAAGGCTCGAGTCGCCCCGTTGGAGTCCAATTTGGCATCTTCACAGCAAAAACCGTTCTCGGAGGATCCATCGGCAAGAACGGGAAGGTGGGCTCTGTCGGCACTTCGCAGAGGAAACTCCGGCGACCCCGGATGATATGGCTGTACCAAGTTCCCCATAGAAGTAAGCTAGTGCAGTTCGGGTCATGCGCCCTGATCATTGCCATCGCTTCCTCATCGGATGGTGACTGAGAAAAAGCGGCCTCCGAGCGAGTGAAAGGAAAGTACGGAACGGAAGCCATCGCACCTGAAATAGAATAAGGGGAAACTGTTAAAGCGAGGCCGACAATGCATATATATATATATATATGGTTATGAATGCATATATATATAAAAAAAAGACAGTGGAAGAAAGCGACAGAGGACTTGTTTGTTACAAAACATGTGGGTCCCACGAAATCAAGATGGCGGCTGGCTAATGATGAGGCACAGCAATTATAATGAGACAAAGGGAATATTCTCATAAATAGGCAGTGAGTTTCAAGTGACCCCACACATTCCCCTAAAAGACAGATCCCTCTTGGACTCCGTGATAAATCAAACAGAATCAAGGGAATTAAATTCCTAAAGACCAACAGTGCAAACTTCTTCTAGATTGTGAAGAAGATGACTCAGGGCAGGAAAATCCATGAAGTTCTCTAGGAAGAACTTAGTTCTTTGTAGGAATTAAATTCCTTTTTGAAAAAGGGAATTAAATTCCCAGAAAAGTTTTGTTCCAGAGCCGAAGCTCCTTGGGGATGGAATTAAATTCCATAAAAAGCAACCAATATCATCATCTCCCTAAAAGATCAGATGAACCCTAAAGAGACCTACCGTTGAAGATTAAATGGTTTTATATTTCTGTTGAAGAACTTAAAGAAAAAATGGGTTCTTGTTAAAAGGGAAAACCCTTGGTGCGGATTTAAAATCAAGTGAAGATTTCTGTGAGGATTCTTCGATCGTTCAAAAATCATTACCTGAAGAAAGGGTCTTTTGAACAGAGTTAAACTCTGAAAATTTTGGAACAGAGAACTAAGCTCTGAGAAGAAGAATTAAATTCTCAAAGGGAAAAGTTCGCAAGGAGGAAGATGAACAAAGTGGAGGCTCTTCTGAAAGGACATGGGCATTTATAGGATGGGATGGAAAACGTTTCATCTACCCTACTCCCAAGACAGATCCAACGGTCACAAAAGTGACAGCGTTGCACTCACGTGCAGACACGTGAGAGCAACGCTGTGGGGGCATTTGTTCCCTGATTTAAAATCAGGAAAAGCTTCAGAAGAGGCATCACGTGCTCACACGTGACCAGAGGTCACGTGTTGGCACGTGATGGTTAAGCAGCGGCAAAGAACAGAGCAAAAAAGAGGAGAAAGAGTTCAGGGGGTCACGTGCTCACACGTGACCGGAGGTCACGTGCTCACACGTGACCAGGGGTCACGGGCTCACACGTGACCAAAGGTCACGTGGCCGCACGTGACTGGCTTTAAAAGCCCTGCTGTTCAACAGAATTAAATTCTGAATAAGATCATTTAAATCTTTCTAAAATAGAGAAGAATTATGTAAAACCGTTGGATTGAGAATCCGAGGGTGATTAAATATCACCAATTTATGGAAAGATCTTGGACATAGAAAGATTTCTCCCAAATCTCACCGAAATAACAAAGAAATATCTTTGGATTTAAAATCCAACGGTGAATAAAATTCACCTAATAATCTAAAGGCCCAGATCAATGATGAAAATAAATCAAATCTCTCAATAAACAAATTAAATCTTTCAATGAGAGATTTACTAAACAGATTGATTCTTTTCCTTCTCCTATAAATAGGAGCCAAAGGGGAGAGTTTTAGATACAGAGAGATACAGAGATATATACAGAGAGAGAGATATAGAGCCTTGGAATCCTGAAAATTCAGAAGGAAGAATTTGATTCTCTAAAAAGAAAAACCCTAGGTAAGAAAAGAAAGGGGAAAAAAAGGCTTCAAAAAGAGAATTTAATTCTCAAAAATAAAGAGTTTAACTCTTCTATAAAGAAAAGAACTTAGTTCTTTCTCTGGTGAAGATCTGCAAAGTGCACATCTCCCCATAGATTGAGAATTTAATTCTCATTGGGTTGAGATCCTACCATGCAGATCTAAAATATAGAGGAGGAATTGAGTTCTGAGAATTTAATTCTCACAAAATTATAGGAATTTAATTCCTCCAAGATAAAATTAGGGTTTAACCCTATATGAGAATTCAATTCTCCAAAATTATAGGAATTTAATTCCTTCAAAATGGACAGAACTAGGGTTTAACCCTAATTGAGAACTTATTTCTCTCAAAACTTACAAGAATTTAATTCCCTATGCCAGAACTTAATTCTTCACATATATGGGAATTTAATTCCTACAGAATGTAAATTGGGGTTTAACCCTATCCAAGAATATCATTCTTCAAAACGAAAGTGGGAATTTAATTCCTCTAAAGTTATAGCAAGGGTTTAACCCTATGAAGAATTTAATTCTTAAAAGATGAACAGATCTCTAAACAAGCAAAGAACCAGGGTCACGTGCTACCACGTGACCCCTGTAAAGATCCATAGAAAAAGAACTTTGAGGCAACGCCTCACGTGCCCCCACGTGACAAAGGAGAAAAAGCAAGCGCTGGGCGCCCTCACGTGTCATCACGTGATCTCTAATGAATATGCTAATAAATCAAGGCATGAGCACCCATCACGTGCCCGCACGTGGTGGCTGTGAGAATCAAAAGTGTTACACACTTATCTGCAGAACAAACTGAAGGGGATCTGGCCCCACCTTTTGATGCTATCACGTGCTCCCACGTGATCCCCCCTTTTTCTAGTGTTTAACACTAATCTGTTGCCAGTGTTTAACACTGTTATCTGTTAGTGTTTAACACTAATTTGAGAATCACAACTTTTTTTAGTGTTTAAACACTAATTTGCTAATCTTATTCCCAGTGTTCAACACTGTTGGTTTTTAGTGTTTAACACTAGTTTTAGCCCAATTGGCTAAGTTTCTAGAGGCAAAGCCTCCCCTGCAATTGAATATGTCTAATGGACCAACAGAAGGCCAATATTTCAAACATGATTGGACTTATCCCAAGAAGGCCATAAGTCCTCAATTCAAATTTAACTGAGCCAATGGGCTCATAATATAACTAATTGGTCTTGGTTCCAAATTGGGCTACAGATCATCTAATCTGCCTTGGTTCAAGGGTACATCTCTTCACTCTTTTGATATTTGTCGTAATTTCTCAACGTCTTCAAAAAGGTGACGGGTCCTGACAACCACACATTGATACGGACTGTGGGGTCCTTAAACTCATGGACTATGGTGTCCTTAACCTTGACCGGGATGTCTTAAAACTAACAATGGATTGTAGGGTCCTTAAACTCGTGGACTATGATGTCCTTAACCTTGACCGGGATGTCTTAAAACTAACAACGGACTATGACGTCCTTAACCTTGACCGTGATGTCTTAAAACTAACGATGGACTGTAGAGTCCCTAAATCCACGGACTATGATGTCCTTAACCTTGACCGCAACGTCTTAAAACTAACATTGGACCGCAATGTCCTTAAACTACCTATCGACCGCAATGTCATTAAACTAAACAACAGGGCCCCCAATTGCTCTCTTGTTGGATCTAAAAGATCCCGTTAAGTCGATCTTAGTCTAAAACTATACTAACGTATCCTTAACAAACGTTTGAGTTGATCTTAGTCTCACATGAGGCTAACGTATCCTTAAATCCAAACCCCCAAACCCAAATCTAAGATAATACGGATTTGGACTAGTCCACGCCCTACGGGCGACAACATAACTTAGTCTCCGTATACAATCCACGGGCAACCAAATACAAAACAAACACACATGACACGAAGTGACCATATGGAGAAGGAGAAAGTTGTTACCGCGATGCGGTAGCGTAATTAACTGCAGGGGCTTGCGCCTGTAGGGAAGAGCGTCCCCACAATAAAAAAACCCCTCAAGCGAGGGGGAATCTGACGAAGTCTGCTACATCAGCCGCATCCGTTTAAACCTTCGATACATGGTGCCATAAATCAACTTGGCATCTTCGGGGAGGTGGACGGATAGCTCCAATTAGCATCTGCCCTGAATTTCAGGCAAGACGTCCCTGTCGCGCCGTCATTCGGAGGGGAACAGCGGCTAGCACTGGCGGATTCTGCAGGTATTGCTTGATTTCATCTAGTGCGCTTTGGCATTTGTGATCCCAGACGAACGGAGTTCCCTTCTTCATTAGGTGACTGTAAGGACGGCACTTGCCGGAGAGATTGGCTATAAATCGCCGGATATATGCGAGATTTCCTTGGAGAGACCGCAGCTGTTTGAGAGTTCTTGGCGGAGGCATTTCCATAATCGCCTTGATCTTCGACGGGTCTATCTCGATACCTCGGTGTCGGACGATGAATACTAGGAATTTGCCCGAGGAAACTCCGAACGCGCATTTGAGAGGGTTCATTTTCAAGTTGTATTGCCGGAGGCGTTGAAATACGATCTTCAGATGTTCTAGATATTCCTCGTATGATTTTCTTTTAACTACGAGGTCGTCGATATAGCATTCGACAATTTCATGTATGAGGTCGTCGAAAATCTTCGTCATGGCCCTCTGATAGGTGGCACCGGCGTTCTTTAGACCGAAAGGCATCACCTTATAGCAAAATATACCCAAAGGGGTCCGGAAAGCGGTGTGCTTCTGGTCCTCGGGATGCATCTTTATCTGATTATATCCTGATGATCCGTCCATGAAGGAGAAGATTTCGTGAGTGGATGTGTTATCTATCATTAGCTCAGTGACTGGTACTGGAAAGTCATCCTTCGGGCAGGCTTTATTGAGATCCTGAAAGTCCACACATATGCGCACCGTCCCATTTTTCTTCATCACCGGGACGATATTAGCGATCTAATCAGGATACTGAACCTCTTGGATGAAGCCAGAGTCGATTAGCTTCTTGACCTCGGCGTTGATGCTCAACTCAAGCTCGAGCCACATTCTCCTTGCGGCTTGTTTGATTAGCTTGACGTCCGGAGATATTGCCAATTTGTGGACAGCAATCTCTGGATCTAGTCCTGGCATCTCGAAATAGTTCCATGCGAAACAGTCTCTATGCTGCATAAGCACGTCCTTTAGTGTAGCCATCCTTTCTTCAGACAGCAGCTCACTAACGAATGTCGGTCGCGGGTCACTTGCCGTCCCCAAATCAATTTTCTTGAGGTTATCTACAGTAGTATATATTCCATCTTCCAGCTCTTTTGGCGCCGGTGGAAACTCTGAGATCACCTCGTCATCATTATTTTCTAAGCACCAGGGGAGGTCATCCATATTCTCGGGCTCTTCTTTTGACAATGTTATCGCGTGATAGGTACGAGATCGTTTCCAAGATTGATATTGATCTGGCTCTACTCTCATTATAATGTGGCTTTTGGTTCATGCTTCTGTGGCGGGCTTACCCTCCAACTGCTGGATAGCGCGAACCTGCCCTGTTGATATTGGTCTTCGACCCAGTTCTTGAAGGTGAAGCAGTCTTCGAGAGGATATCCTACTGCTCGATGATAGGAGCAATAGTCTGGGTGGGAGATCTCGTTCGCTTGCTCGGGGTACTTGGACTCCGGAAGTGTCATCATTTGATACTTTACGACGAGATTGTAAGACTACGGTAGCGCCCCGGCCGTCTTTCCGAGACCAAAATACGGAAACGAAAACTTTTTCAAACTAGAAACCGGCGCTATCGTATGCTTAAAACCCGGATCGAACTATTAACCTACAACTAGCTATCTAGAGAAGGGATAGAAAGGCTATACCGATTGATCCATGTCCTTCGGTCTTTGACCACCTTCCCAAGCTCCTCGCGGCATCTCCGGTCTCGATCTCCTCGTCAGAAAGGGTACCACATCTACGAGTCTTTTTACGGGCTCCCGCTTCATCCGAAGCAACTCGGGCACGAAGTGTGCTAGCCGACGTGTCCAAGGTGTTGTAGAGAATGTTTGTGATCACTTTGTCTCTTGCATCTATTGATTTGGATGGAGGTTAGAGGTGTTGCCATTGATGGAGATAATGAGCTAGAGGAAGAAGAAGAAGAAGGAGCTATCTTTCTTTTGTATTTTCATATGATCAAAATGAGAGCAAGAAGGAAATAATACAAGAGCTAACATATACATGGCTGCCCTTCCTCTCTCCTCTTATCATATCAACCTTAAATCAATCACATAATGTGACATTAGCACATAAAAAGAGACCATGAGTCACTAATGAAGTCCATATCACATTTAATGCATCTCATGATGAACTCTAGCTCACAATTTCCATTTACAAACATTAATCCAAATGTTTGCAACAATAAAAAGATACGGCAACATCCAAAGTAAACTCGTGACGGATCATAAGGATACCCCTCACCTGTATATACATACATGCATCCACATTCCGACTGAATGCGAATGCGATGAGACTAAAGTAATCCAACAAATCTAATACTAGGATCCGGCTTAAACCAAAGCTCACTAGTATGATCCGCCTGATCATGATCCGTGCACTACTGCACGTATATGATCGGACCCTGCCATATATCATACGGCCTCTACAACGTTTCGCCCGAAACTTGAGAAACTGTCTGTGGGGGACTCTAAAAACTCGTCAATACTTTGGCTGTGGATTTAACCACTAGCACGTCAGAGGTATTAGCCGTATGTAACGAGCTACCAGGTATGACCAAAAGGGAGGTCGATGAGCGAACTCATCCTAACACCCTACTGAGCCTATCAGTGACAATATCCGTACAGTCCGGTCCGTTCGTCTATGAGCATCGCATGGCGGGCATAGGGGGTTGGTAAAAGTCAGACCCCTAAAAGCGGTACAAGTCGTGTCGGAGTGTAGCCCAAAACACCCTGAGATACTACTGGAATACCTACCAGTAAATCTTCTGCCTCGGCCGAAGGCTTTGTGTAATGGCTCTCCTAGACACAGCGCGACCTTACCCCCAATACCGGGAGAGACGAATCCCCTGCCGATCCGCTCACTTGCCTCCATGTGGCTCGGGACTGTACCCAACTAAAACCTGTTTGCACGACTCCTTTGAGCCATGGTAGGGTAGTAATCAAAGAACAGTGGGAACTCACACGAGACAAATGACGACCTCAGGTCGATGAACTAATCTGTACACATGTCACCAGGGAACTGCTATCTGACGTCAGGTATAATACCAACTAGCATGTTCCCGGCGAGTCCTGTCCGGTGTACTCATAACCCAATGAGCACCTGTATACATCTTAGGTGAACCAACTTACACCAATGGCTTGTGAGACTGGCTACCGTCCATCGTTGGGGTCTCGACTGTATACACTAGTCTACTCCGGAGTGTCGATACCCTGTCTCGAAAACTCCCACGACTAGGGACCTTTTAAGGATGTGCTTATAGACCCCAGCTCCCACGTATATGATCGCCATCATACTGCTGGCCATCAAGCAAGAATCCTAAGGTCTCTATCAACGTGTAATAGTGACCTGTAAGGTCACCTAAAGCTATATACGATGATAAAGATAAACCAGATAGCATACTATCATCTCGAGTAAGACTGTCCTACCGGTATAGGTCCTCCCTCAATCATTGCAATCACGTGCCTGTGATCCAATAATTGACTCTAAGAGCACTATATCCAACAATCTCCCACTTGCACTCAAGGCTAATTATTGCAATGTCGCATACTCACAGTCCGTATGATTCCGAACACCCAACTCCTCAACTAATCAGTTTCACAAAGCCCGGTTGTGAAACTACTGCGTTCGAGGAATAGTCTCAGTGAGTGGATCCGCCCTGATGTTTCTTTCTATGTCTCTCTTTATCTCAAGTTCACGGAGAAAGCCATCTCCCGAAATGGGTAATACCTGTCTTAGAATATATTTGGATATCTGATAGGACCTAGTTCATAAATGAACTCCAAATCCAAATTTCTTAGACTGTATCGTCAACTGAACTTAATCAGTATCCTGCGCCATGCCTCCCTCAGTATCCGCTTGGACCTCCTGTCCAAACTACTGCCCCTTGTCAGAGGGAAAACTATAACTCTGACAGTCACTCTGTCATCCAGGTCACCTTGGAAGCCTGGAATGATAACGGTCTCCCGAAGGAGGCTACCGTTATCATTTCCCTAGAACATCCACTTATGTTCTAAAACTGCTTCCGAACGTTTCTCCAGGATAGGATTAATATCAACTTATTGCATCTAGTGCAAAAACAACGTCTGGTGTGGTACTTGACATCTCATGATCAACTCAATTGCCTAAGCAACTGATCTGCCAATCATGCGCATCCCTCTTCCCTTTAGTCTGTAAGACACCTTTAGAGAGGGTGACTCCATCACCTGCAGGTACACTACCGTGCCAGGAGTCGTCCATTCTAAAACACCTTAAGAATGAGGTCTAAGTACCCAGATTGGGAAACTACCCAAATCTAGATCTAAAACCATAGATCTAGTAACCAGAATATCTGATATAATATCCATGTCCTATGTGGAGAAACCACTGTGTGACAACCAAAGCATAACCGATCGTAGTATAGAAATTTCACTTCCTACTCTGTGTATGTCATCCAAATACTAAGACATCACACCCTACTACCTTCTTAACAGATCCATCCCCTATTCTGATGAAGTCAAACCTATGACTGTCACATCAGAAATAGATGATCTATCTCCGCTATATCTGCTTTAGTCCATAAGCTACTTGTCCACTATACTTCCGCTGCTCCCATTGACTACGACAACCCTCTGGCAGAATCATATACACGTGCACTTCTAAAGCCAGTTCAGAACGACGCTATACTCATCCTCCTGCCGGGTCTCACAGTCTGGAACAACAGCAATGGCATGTCTGGGTAAACAAGAACCTCCCCATCACCGTCTTTGAGCATACCGAAGTACCTCTCGAGTGCCTGAGGTTACCCACCATATCTGCGGAGTGGCCAATGGAATGTCAATCCAGATTGAATCTTTAGGTCCTATTAAATTTTCAGTAATCGTTTGCGGTTCTGGAATCATTTCCAGTTCTACCATACTCCCACTACTGTTTTCTGAAAAAATCCATTTTTATTAAAACTGTGGCGAGTCAAGAACAATATTACTATTGATCTCCCAGGTGGTAGAAAGTCAACCCTCGTCATAGCCCGGGCCAACCCACAAACAGCCATTACAGAAACGTGCCTTGGGTTATCCAGAGTCTGGTTTTAAGCATAAACCGGACAACTCCCCATACCTTAACATTGTTAAGATATGAACTATTCTATATCCAATATAGAAACAGAGGTACTGATTTAATTGGAACCAGATTCAAATCATGCAGCTGTCTCCAGTGCATGTCAACTAAATGGAGAGAGGCCGATCAGCATTACTCAACTTAGGAGTACATCCAGATATGAGCAACCTGAAAGAGAAGCAAGTTCTCATAATCATTACTATCAACTGAATACCATACACAAGTATCTGCGTCTTCGATCACCTTGAAGAATCCTGATACATGCAATACCTGGTTCTCTACTTTATTCATATACCTATAACTTCTCAAAACTCGGATCTTGTATTTCTACGAAACACATGTCTAAGAACTAGAGAAGTCACAAGTAAATAGAATATAGTACGTGTACCATCCCCTCTGTCCTAATGGACACTGGACAACATACAATACTATGTATAAGTCCCCTGAGTTTAATAACTCATTCCCTGTGTGTCGTAGGTTGAAAACTGTACTTATGGTTAAGAAGAATTACACCGCTGTTTAATGCTCCTTACCTAACCATCCACTGATATAGGTAAATGTCATAGATATAATTTCAAAAGGTTATATCTCACTTTATAAAAATAAATGTACAGATATATCAATTTGAAATTGGTGCATTATAACGAATATTCAAAACCAAATATTTGTCGTCCGGCAAAAAATCCAGGCGATTTCCTCAAATATCACCAATTACAACGAATCCCGATATAATGAGGATGATCATCCAATTCCCAATAACTTACTCCCACTCATCATCTGTAAAACCATACAGATGTGAGAATCAAACCTGGTAAATACATATCCTGGAGTAAGGACTAATTGGGAAATCGGTTTTCTTTTAACAATACACAGTGAAACTGAAACATGTAATTGTTTCGAAGGGGTATCCGGATATTCCTAGTAATGCCTCTTCCATTATCAGATTCACAACTGTAACCGTATATTTCTTTGCCATCTCTCCAAATCCCTTTATATGTCTTTAGTCATTACCTTCTGTACACCTTCGTTAGGCTAAATGGTTTTCTTCCTTCCCCACCGTTCGGCACCAGCTTATGGTTTGGAAGAAGACTATCCAATAAGCATAATGGGTGTACTATCCTAATCCTAGGAGCACTCGCAACCCGAGAGAAGGTAAAGATAAAAAACAACTGAATAAACCTTATTCCTATTTCTCCTGAACCAGAATCCATCCCCGAACTGGAACAAGTTCCTTCGAGTTCTTATATAACCATACGATGGAGTATCCAGATAACTGTGGATCTTCGTAGTGATACGGAGTGTTCTGGAGAAATACAAAGGTGAAGTAGGAGTGGCGATGAAATACTTAGTTTGGTCGTGAATAGCAATCGCAATTTACTTTGCCATCTTTCTAATCCCTTTACTTGTCTTTACTTATTACCTTCTGTACACCTTTTAGGCTAAATGGTTTTCTTCATTCCCTACCGTTCGGCACCTGCCTATGGTTTGGAAGAAGACTATCCAATAAGCGTAATAGGTGTACTGTCCTAATCCAAGGAGCACTCGCAACCTGAGAGAAGGTAAAAGGAAAAGACAACCGAATAGTCCTATTCATTTTCTCCAGAACCGGAAACCATCCTCGAATCTGGAATAAGTTCCTTCGAGTTCGTATATAACCATACGATGGTTTTATCCAATGGAAGTGGATGTTCGTAGTAATACGGGGTGTTCTGGAGAAAAGGGTAAAAGTAGGAGTGGTAATGAGGTATGCAACTCTGACAATCCAAAAACCAGTGTTATAAGAAGGTTCGGTCAACTTGGTCACTGAGTCATAGTCAAGGGTCGGGCCATGGTCGCTGCCAAAGAGAGAGAGAAAAGAAACACTCTGCGTGCACTCTAACCTAGATCAGAATGGTTATCAATTCATCTAATCAGGAAACCTCCCACTGTAACCTCAAATTCTCCTCCAAACCTGAAAGAAGAATTAGTCGGGATCACCCGAGGAGTAAACCAACTCATTAGTGGGAATCGGGATCCAATTATCATCGCATGATAACGTGACGGAATCCACTCACGTTATCACACTCCAAAAGGTATGCGCATATCTGGCAAGTTTCAGTTTCTTTAGAAACTCTCGATGTGATTTTTACCCCAAGCGGCTTAAGACCTTGACTAGGTCAACAAACCATAAACCGCTAGTCAAGTTCAACCCGTCATTATTCTGGACTGCATTAAACCTACCCATACGTGCCCTTGACTAGGTCAATAAGGCCGCACGACTGTCCTAACCAATCCCATTTATGCAACAAACAAGCACCACTTAGCTACCGAACACTACGTCTTGACTAAGTCAACAAACGCAGCACGAATACTAAATAATACCCGTAAGAAATGACGGAGGGCTACGGCTGGTTTTTGGCGAAAAACTTTTAACTTAATGAACTTGATATCGTTGAAAGAACTGCATAGCCTTTTATAAAAATATAGTGGTGAAAACCTTTGCTAAAGAGGTCACTCCCGGTGAAGGGATCTCGGCTCTTTCCCCGTAGAATGAGGTGCAGGATATTCCAACTGAATACCACGATACAAAGAAAAAAGTAATCGGCTATAGTGAAGTTATTACCCTGACGCAAACTTCTGTCCAAGGGGTCACTCCCGGTGAAGGGATCTCGGCCCTTGCCTCGTCGACTGATGTGCTGGATATTCATAACCGAATACCACTGTGCAAAACAAAAGAGAATGCCCTTACAATAACAGCTTTTTTTTGAAAAATGTTCTAACAACATCAGAATAGGTTTGTTCAGCTTGCATTGATCCGAATCAATGCAGTCCCATCAATTGATCACCCAATAAAAAACGAAAATACGATGTACGTATATGCCATCCGCATTCTCCACTGGGTCCCGTCATCACCCGTTAGGTTACTTAACTAACGATAGAGCGGGGACTGGACTAGCGCAGGTGTAAAACATATACAACATCTATTAGTATATATATATATATCAATATATAATAATCGCTCAAGGCGTGATAAAATGCAACATCACAGAAATGTAATAAGCATCACAGAACAATACAGATAATCTGAGATCCCCGGGTTTCATAGAGCCGCTACTGAAACCCGACGTTCCCCTGGTCGTATGGATAACCTGTCCAATGAAATCCTAGACCCCTACGGGCGCAGCAAGTTACCCGTCAAAACCTGAAGCGAGGCAGTCTCCTTCAACAACGTGAATAGACCACCCAGCACTTCACGGAATCCGGTAACTTGAGCACCCCTCCTTGGGTCAACCTGTACCCCCTACGAGTGCGGCGAATAGCCCGCCAATTCTAGAGTGAAGCCCTCTCCGTCTCAAAACCATAAGATGCGGGCCCGTTGCCCTCTAGAACCCGGCTACCCGTGCACCCCTCCATGTGGTAATCCTAGTATAGAAAGTAAAATATATACAACGGGTATATCGACCTCAGCCCGGTCGTGCCCCAAAAAGAATAATATACAAACAGGCAGTGACGGCAGTCCACATGTCGGACGCTCGCCCTGCAATATCAAATGTACATATACAACCAAACTGTACTACCATTGCATCCAGGCTATCCACCACGACAAATCCGCAATATCACAGCACAACACAGAACATCAACGTGAATGTCACATTCGCAAATCTGTCTAAAAGAACTATAGCAATTAGACAGGATTTACCGATCAAATGATATTCACGATCGCAGATATAATGTAAATACTGTGAACCAACATATTTAAATTTTCGATCGACAAAATTTCCCGAAGTGGGCCCCAAGCACAATACCCGGTACTCAAACAAATCTGGGCCCAAACTAAAAATACCAGAAACCACAATTCCAAGTCAGAGAGTACAGTAGAAAATTTGGCGCATTGATGACATGGAATGGCGGCGGAACAGCGGCCAAAGCATGGGTAAGGCCGCGGTTCCACAATGCAACAGTAATAATAGGCTACCAAATTTTCACAGTCATCTTAGAAAACCCTGCACGAATTTCTGCAATACACCAAATAATTTTTTGACAACAAAAAAAATTCGACAGAAAGTTCATGACTTGGAATCGCGGTTTCGGAATTTTCGTTCGATCGAAGTTCTAAACACGTTAGAGCAAGCTAGTAAAGGTTAATGGCGTGGCTCTGATACCATGTAAGACTACGGTAGTGCCCCGGCCGTCTTTCCGATGCCAAAATGCGGAAACGAAAACTTTTTCAAACTAGAAACCGACGCTAACGTATGCTTAAAACACGGATCGAACCGTTAACCTACAACTAGCTATCTAGAGAAGGGATATAAAGGCTATACCGATCGATCCGTGTCCTTCGGTCTTTGACCACCTTCCCAAGCTCCTCGCGGCATCTCCGATCTCGATCTTCTCGTCGGAAAGGGCACCACATCTACGAGTCTTTTTACGGGCTCCCGCTTCATCCGAAGCAACTCGGACACGAAGTGTGCTAGCCGACGTGTCCAAGGTGTTGTAGAGAATGTTTGTGATCACTTTGTCTCTTGCATCCATTGATTTGGATGGAGGTTAGAGGTGTTGCCATTGATGGAGATAATGAGCTAGAGGAAGAAGAAGAAGGAGCTATCTTTCTTTTGTGTTTTCATATGATCAAAATGATAGCAAGAAGGAAATAATACAAGAGCTGCCATGGACTTGGTCTCGTTTTCTGGATTGAACATATCCAAGACCGATCGTTTCCATTCTCCCGTTGGGCAACTTGCGCTGAGTTCCAGGGACATCCCAAATCCTATTGTAGAACCGAGCTTGTCGAGTGGTCTGTTTGAAGGGTACACCTTGGCGCCTCAGCAGCCTTTTCAAGCCTTGTGTGTATTATCTAGGCAGACTGATGGGCTGGAGCCTGTTAAGTGTAGAATCCACACCATGCCAAATTTCTTTTTCCACTTTGGTTTCCCCGGATCAGTAGAATAGGATCGCCTTTTCACCTTTTCGCCTGGGAAGGACGTAGAATGTCTGTAGTTCTTGCACACTATAAATTTCAAGTGCATCGAGCTCTTTGTAATGCTCTTGTGGAATCATGGCAACTTGCAAACTTTGATCTTTGCCGGCGGAGATTTGTATCGACGACCGAGCAGAGAATACAGCATTAACCTCATTTTCCGAGTCGCTGCCGAAGATCAACATAGGGATGGACGGTCCCGGCTTGTTGTATTGAGGCGGCCCTGAATAAACTATCTCTTCTTCCTCCTTGGTATCACTCCCGAAGACTGGAATAGTAGTGATGGCTTTGTTCTTCGGTCTGTGACATCTTTCTGTGTTCTCAAAGTCTGGTAAGAAGTATTTTGCATCTTCGTACTTTTGGACTTCATTCACGGAGAATGGGTTCAACTCTCCCGTTACGGTATACTCGAGACCGTCCTTGAAATACTTCATACACTGGTGATGTGTAGAATGGATAATGTTGTACTCATGTAACCAAGGCCTGCCGAGCAAAGCCTTGTAGCATGTCTTAGTGTCGATGACATGAAACTTAATGTCCGTGATAAGCAGCCCGAAGCGTAGTGTTAATATTACAGACCTAAGCGTTCGTGATGACTGAGAGTCAAACCTGAAGATGGTGATTTTATCACGAGCGAGGTGCTGAACGCTCATGCAAATTTCCTTCAATACTCTCACATTGAGGAGATTGACGGAGGACCCATTATCAACCAGGATTTTGCCTATCTTGATATCATGACAGTATCCGGAGACATAAAAGGAACGGTTGTGCTCGCACGTCCCGAGGAGGAGATCTTCATCGCCGAAGGTAATATCGGCCGTGTGTACTTCTTCCCGCTCGTCTTTCATCTTTTCTTCGGTGAGAAAAGCTTGGAATTGCTCGGGCTCCTGCAGTGCCTTGATCAAAGAATCTCTTGCTTCTTTTGATAGCAGAAGGGCGTCGAGAATGCTGAGCTGCGAGGGTATCTTTCTCAGGCGTGCCAGAATGTTGTAGTCCACCTTACTTTTCTTTGGCGGGTCCTTGGCGGTCAGCTCTTTGACGACTTGGTCATCTAGGGCGATATCTTCATGGACTTTTTCTTTACCCTTATCTTTTCTATTCGCGGGCCCGAGAATCTTTTTGGGCAGCGTACGATTGCGCAGCTGAATATTTTCACAGGTCTTCGGTTCTTCCTCTTTTTCCGAGGTGGATTCTTTAAAGAGAGGGCCAAGAGTCATTTCTTCATCAGAGTCGCTCCCGAAAGTAAAAACATGCGATCCCCCAGCGTCGACCATGTGACAGTTGCCGGTAGTTCTTTTACGCTCCTCGGTCGTACTTCTTTGCTCCCGACGAGTTTTGCGTTTCATCCGCTTGAAATTTTGCTGGTGAGCAATGTATCCCTGCCACCATCTTTTAAAAGCGTTGCACTCTTCGGTAGGGTGCATAATCTTTCAATGATATAAGCAGTAGCTAGGCTGCATTTCCGCTTCACCAAGAATGTTTTCTTCGGAGGGTGGCAGCTTCATTCCCATTGATATGGCTTTGGCGAACCTCTTCCTCGTTTTGAACCCGCTTTTATTTGCGGCGAATGTACTTTGATTTGGCGGGAGCGTTTCAACCATTTCGTCCAGTCGCCGGCGCTTGGCTTTTTCAAATATGGCCATCTCACGCTCTCGAGTAGCTTTGCTTTTAAGAAGAGCTTCATTCAGGAATGCATCAATCATTTCGTCTGATTGCCCTAGAAGTTCCGGCTCAGGATTTGCCCCTAGTTTCTCTGTGTAAGGAGCTTCTTCATCGTTTATCGACGAGTGAGAGATCACATGACAACTTGCTACGTAATCTTCAGATTCATCCGACGAGTCTTCTCCATCATCTCCGTCCTCAAGGACGTGACTGAGAAATTCTTGGAGTGTGATTGGAGTCCGCGCCTTCTGGTTATACTCTTCCAGCGTATCAATCTGTTTTTGCAGGTCCGTGCGCCTGTCATCAGGCTTCACGAGATTCTTGGATTTCTTCTTCTTCTTCAAAGATTTTGACGGCTGGGTGTGAGCACTTTGACTATCACCGCCAATTTTTGGAGTTGGGCGCGGTTTCAGCATTCCCTTGATAATCTCGGGTTCCAGCGGATTCTTCAACCTGATCGCCGGGCATGTTTGGAGATCGTTCAGCATTCTTTTAGTTTTGGCCGAAAGAGCGACTCCCATGGAGCTTCTTCTACGAAAGAGCATGATGCCCCCGGTGTGTCTGTCTTCTTGAGAGCGTGTGGCTGTGGTGGGTTCACCTTCCAATTCTCGGATAGCGCAAACTTGCCTTGTTGGTATTGGTCCTCGATCCATCCCTTAAAGACGAAGCAATCTTCAATTGGATGGCTTACCGTTTGATGGTAAGAGCAATAATTGGGACTATTAGCCTCGCCGGGTTGCAATGGTCGTTTCGGATTCGGCAGATTGATGAGCCTGTTGCGCACCGCTAGTTCGAGCAGTCTCTTCGTTTTGTCCCGAGGGAACGAATAAGGACGCTTCATTTTCTCATTATAGTATCGCTGTCTCTCTTCTAGTTGATCTGTTAGTTTTGGAGCACTGGGCTGCTGTTGAGTATTCGCAACGAATGTTGCCTTCCCTTTACCCTTTTCATTTCGCGGCTCCGGCTTTGGAGGAGACAGTCTATAACCCATCTGGTCCATTTAGGCCAGTTTTTCGATCAAGGTTTAGAACGTGGTTGGCTTGAAGAACATCATGAATTGGGAAATAGTTGCCTGAGGGTCCAGAGTGCCCACGAACATACCCACTGCCGGTGCTTCCTCGATGCGCTGCTCACATTTTGACCATAAATTTCGCCACCGTATTGCGTATTGTACCCAAGTTTCGCCTGCTTCACCCTGGCGTTAATTAACGCGGTAATCGGGGTACGCTCGCTAGCGCTCGCGAATCGCTAGGTGAATAATAGCTCCATCTCTGTAAAAGTCTTGACGGAGTCGTTTGGAAGTTCAGAATACCACTCGAATGCTGTCTCCGACAAACTGCCAACAAACTGGCGAAGCAATAGTTTGTCATCCCCTCCAGTATTGCCGCACAGAGCCCTAAATTGAGCAACATGCTGGTGTGGATTTCCCGTCCCTTTATATACATGAAATTTAGGGATTGTATATCCTGGCGGGTACTTTATTTGGTCATACCAGCCTGGATATGGTCGCCCAGTTTTAACAATTTGGCCGGCCGCTTCATTCGCTTAGTAAGCTCGTATTTGCTGAGCAATGTAGTCATCCAGAGCGGCCTTAGAGATGGTTTCCTCTTTGGCTGCTTAAAGAGCCGGAGGAGGGTTCGATGTCTCCCCTCTGTCGTTTTCAATGATAATCGGGGGGTCTTCAGCCGGAGGTTCCGGCTGTAACATCATCCCAGCCATATCTTGGAATAAGAGAGCCATTCGTTTTATAATGGCTGCCTGTTCCGCAACCTCTTTTTCTTTCCTCTCGAGCATTCTTCGGAGGAATTCGGTATCAGTTTCTTGTTCCTGACGCTGCTCCAGGGTTTCTGGATTTTCTCTTAGCCCAGTAAGTGCGGCCATTGCAGTCAGCATCTCCTGAAGTTTCTGCTGCTGTTGTTCCTGAGCCTTCGTTATCGATCGGGTAAGCGGTCGATGGCCCGTAGAAGCACGGCTTTCTTCTTTTCCGGAAACCATATAAACGGTATGCACCATCATGCCCCCAGAGTTGGGGCGTTTGGGCTCAGCGTCTTTGCGGTTTGCCGCAGTCACAGGGGCATTCTCTGGCCTCCTTCTCTTGTTAACGGTCGACGTTGAAGGGGCCGTTGCAGTGGGCACCCAAACAGCTGTTGCCTTTTGTGGCTTGGCGGGATGGTTCTCTTTTTGCTGAACTTTCACTTTCTTCTGTCGGCGAGAGTAATCTTGATCAATCACCAACTCCTGGACCTGTCGCCAGACTTTGTAAATTTTGGAGGACAGCCGCTGAGGGGGCTGCTCCGGCTTCTTCTCTGGAGCATTCTCCACGGGTGGAGGAGATCTCTTCAGCACTGCAGTAGGAGAGTTTCTGCGCACTTTGTTAAGCAGTTCAAAGCTGTTCCCGGTTGGAACAGGAGCATCGGTCTCCACCATTGGAGCTGGTGGAGTAAATCCAGACGGAGAGCTGCCCTCAGTCTTCCGTACTCGGCGCCAATGACGACGACGAGCATGTCGCGCAGATGGTGTTGGTTCAGCTACGGGGATGGCTTTGTCATGCCCCCTGTTCTGGTGAGGCGCTGCTGGTACCAGCCTCTTGAAGACCGACGTCCGTTGAGCAGCAGTATCCAATCTGCCAAAGAAAGACCTTTGGGTGGGAACGGGGGCCGGAACAGTCAGTCTTGTAAAGACCGACCCTTTGGCAGGAGAAGCCGCCTTGACGACTTCGGGAGCAGGGATGGCTATCCTCCTCGGAATAACCTTTTCTGGAATTGCAGTCTTCATCATGGGCCCACATGAACTTTGGCCTAGTCTGTCAAAGACTGAGGCGTTGGAGCTGGGCGACCCGTTGAGAGGGGCCGCAGAAGTTGTAAGTCGATCAAAGACCGACTTCTTCTGAGCTTCTTGTGTTGGTACAGGAGCGCTGAAGCTCATTGGCGGGAGCATGGTCCCGAAAAACAATCCAGTGGTGGCCTGAGTGACCCGTTCCACCGGCATAGCGAAGATAGAGGCCGTTTGGGGCCCATAAGTCACTCCTCCGGACGGTACGGGGCGAGAGTTGCGGTTGCAGTTCGTGCAGGTTGAAGCCATTGATCTTCTGTTTTCTGCACGAAGCAAGACACCAAATCTTAGTATCTCGAACCCAAGGGCAACCATATCAAACCGCGATTCGTTCGCGAACACGACACACGAAGTGTGAAGTGGAAAGAGGAAAAGGTCCCACCGGGTGTGCCAGAATCTGTTCCCCGCCGAAAGATGCGCGGAAGACGCGGTAAACGTCTCGCCTGAATTTCGGGGCAGATGCTAATTGGTGCTATCCGTCCACCTCTCCGAAGATGCCAAGTTGATTTATGACACCATGCATCGAAGGTTTAAACGAATGCGGCCGATGTAGCAGATTTCGTCAGATTCCCCCTCATTTGAGGGGTTTTTGATTGTGGGGACGCTCTTCCCTACAGGCGCAAGCCCCTGCAGTTAATTACGCTACCGCATCGCGGTAACCACTTTCTTCTTCTCCAGATGGTCACTTCGTGTCGTGGGTGCTTGTTTTGTTTTTGGTTGCCCGTGGATTGTATACGGAGACCAATTTATGTCGTCGCCCGTAGGGCGTGGATTAGTCCAAATCCGTATCTTCTTAGATTTGGGTTTGGGGGTTGGGTTTAAGGATATGTTAGTCTCATTTGAGACTAAGATCAACTTAAACGTTTGTTAAGGATACGTTAATCTAATTTTAGACTAAGATCAACTTAACGGGATCGTTTAGATCCAACAAAAGAGCATTTGGGCTCTATTGTTTAGTTTAAGGACATTGCGGTCCAATGTTAGTTTAAGGACATTACGGTCCAGTGTTAGTTTAAACACATCACGGTCGAGGTTAAGGACATCATAGTCCGTGAGTTTAAAGACCTCACAGTCAAGGTTAAGGACACCATAATCCGTGAGTTTAAAGACCTCACAGTCAAGGTTAAGGACATCATAGTCCGTGAAATGTGTGGTTGTCGGGACCCGTCACCTCTCTGAAGACGTTGAAGGATTACAACGACAAATATCAAAGGAGTGAAGAGATGTACCCTTGAACCAAAGTTGATTTGGGGATCTGTAGTCCAATTTGGAACTAAGATCAATTAATTAAATTATGAGCACATTGGCTCAGTTAAATTTGAATTGAGGACTTATGGCGAACTTAGGCTAAGTCCAATTAGATTAGAAATGTTGGCCCTTTATTGGACCATTAGATATTTGTCTGGGTTCAGCCCCTCATCACATAGCAATGCTAATCAAAAGTTTGAGGGCTCTGATAACATTTTTGTCTTTGTTCCCACCAAAAATTTCTGCGCAAAAGAGTCCAAGGTATCAAATGGCAGCGATACGCTTAAGAAAATGCGAACCAGTATCTTCCGGCCTGTATTTTGATAAACTACCCAATGAAGAACTGTTACATTATGATGTTATTGAAAGAATCTCGAAAAAACCTTCGATTTGATATATTATGGGCCTCATAATTCATCCGGGATTAAAAGTTATGAGCAAATGTCTATGCACATGTGATCTAAGAAAGAAGATGCGAACCAGTATTTTCCGAGCTGTATTTTGACAAACCCCGGAATGAGAAATAGCTAAATTCTGATGGTATTGAAAGAATCTTGAAAAGACCTTCGATTTGATATATTATGGGCCTCAGAATTCATCTGGGATCAAAAGTTATGAGCAAATGTCTATGCACATGTGATCTAAGGAAGAAGATGTGAACCAGTATTTTCCGAGCTGTATTTTGACAAACTCCGGAATGAGAAATGGCTAAATTCTGATGATATTGAAAGCATCTCGAAAAGACCTTCGATTTGATATATTATGGGCCTCATAATTCATCCGAGATCAAAAGTTATGAGCAAATGTGTTATGCACGTGTAATCTAAAGTAATGCTCTACTACATGGGGAATGCATTTTTTAGTCCCACATCGGGAAAAGGAGAGATGACTTCTCTACCACTCCCATATAAATAAGAAGGGATACCTCTTAGAAAGGGTAGAGTTAAATCCTCAAAGGATTCAATACTCAAAGGAGCTTAGTTCTCCAAGATAGGAGCATGCTCCTTCATAATGCGCATATGCACAAGCGCCATGTGCGCTACGTGCAATGCACGTGTGCCCGCCATGCGGCACTACGTGCAACGCATGTGCGCACCACATGAGAACATTTAATAATATTAAAAGGAGCATGTTCTCCGTATATAGAAGCCCTGCTTCTCCTCATAATGCGCATGTGCGCTACGTGCAACGCACGTGCGCTCGCCACGCGCGCACCACGTGCAACGCACGTGCGCACCACATGAGAACATTTAATAATATTAAAAGGAGCATGTTCTCCATATATAGAAGCCCTGCTTCTCCTCATAATGCGCATGTGCGCCACGTGCAACGCACGTGTGCCCGCCACGCGCGCACCACGTGCAACGCACGTGTGCATCACATGAGAATATTCAATTAAAAGGATACTCGTTCTCCATAGGAGCTTGCTCCCCCCTCATAATGCGCATATGCGCAAGATCCCTGTGCGCTACGTGCAAATATGAGCGCCCAACACGTGCGACGAATGTGTGCCCAAAACGTGCGACGCACGTGCGCCCAACACGTGCGACGCACGTGCGCCCAACACGTGCGACGCACGTGCGCGAAAGCAAAGAAGCCTTTTTCAGCAGCGAGAAGCTTAAGCTCCAGCCTGTTCTTCCCCCTAATGAGTGAGACATGGTTCAAAGGGTACATCCCTTCACACCTTCGATATATGGCATTGTAATCTCTCAGTGTTGTCGGAGAGGTGGTGGGTCCCAACGACCAAAGATCCTTCTTTCTAAAATAAAAAAATAAAAAAAGAAGAAGAGAGAACATTGACAGAGAAACAGAGAAAGAATTCAGAGAACTCCTAAAAAGAAAGTTTGAGAAGAAATCAGAAAGAAAAGAAGGTAAACCTTTGAAAAGAAGAATTTCTTCTGAACAGATCATTGATCTGAGAACAAGATCAAGGACCTCTAAGGAAAAGGAAAATAAACAAATAAAAAACAGTGCCTTGCACTTCTTTTTATGAACCATTGGTTCTGAATCTAAAAGATTCTCAAGATAACAGTGCCTCGCATATTTTATCTGAAATTGATCCAAAAGAATAAGAACAGTGCCCAGCACTTGCCAGAAATGCACTATTGCGCAAGCCGCGCCACGTGTCAGCAGTGCAACAGCGCAGCGCACTGACGCAGCGCACTGCGCTGTTGCGGTTGCGCTCACCAGAGCGTGACACGTGTCACCACCATATGAGTTTGCGCTCATTACTTGGCGCAAAGCGCCTGACAAGCCACGTGGGGCACTGTCAAAGTATTTAATGCTCTACATTATTAAAGAAAAGGGACAGAGCCCAGTTAAAAGGCCTAACAGGCCTAATAAAAAAGTGCTATGCAGGGCAGAGCCCAAACAAAATAGATGCTCTGCATCATTTATAAAAGGGCAGAGCCCAACCAAAACAAGAATAATGCAGTGCATTACTAAAAAGGGGCAAAGCCCTAGCACAGGCCAAAGACAAAACATGTTGAAACTGGACTTAGCCCAATCATGGCCGTAAGTCCTCAAACTAAATTGACTGAGCACAGCTGCTCTCCTAAATCAATTTACATCCGGTTCGAGGGTACATCTCTGAACTCCTCTGACACCCATCGTTGTAATCCTTCAACGACGTCAGAGAGGTGACGGGTCCCGACGACTAAACATTCAAACGGACTGCGGGGTCCTTAAACTCGTGGACCGAAACGTCCCTAAACTAATATCGGACCGAGACGTCCTTAAACTAATATCGGACCGAAACGTCCTTAAACTAATATCGGACCGAGACGTTCTTAAACTAATATCGGACCGAGACGTCCTTAAACTAATGATGGACCGAAACGTCCTTAAACTAATATCGGACCGAGACGTCCTTAAACTAATATTGGACCGAGACGTCCTGAAACTAACATGGACCACCACGTCCCTAAACTGGAACATGGACCGAAACGTTTTTAAACTAATAATGGACCACCACGTCCCTAAACTGGCGATGGACCACCACGTCCCTAAACTGGAACAATAGAGCCTCTAAATGCTCTTTTGCCGGATCTAAACGATCCCGTTTAAGTTGATCTTAGCCTCAAATATGGCTAACGTATCCTTAAACATTTAAACAGACTTTAGTCCCAAATTGGACTATAAGACCCCCAATCAACTTTGGTTCAAGGGTACATCTCCGAACTCCTCTGACACATGTCGTTGTAATCCTTCAACGTCGTCAGAGAGGTGACGGGTCCCGACGGCCATACATTAAATGGACCACCATGTCCCTAAACTGGAAATGGATCTAGACGATCCCGTTAAGTAGATCTTAGTCTGGAAATTAGACTAAAGTATCCTTAACAAACGTTTAAGTTGATCTTAGCCTCAAATATGGCTAACGTATCCTTAAACTAAAACCCAAAACCCAAATCTAAGAAAATACGGATTTGGACTAATCCACGTCCTACGGGCGACGAAATAAATAGTCTTCGTATACAATCCACGGGCAACAACAAACAAAACAAACACACACGACACGAAGTGAAATTCTGGAGAAGGAGAAAGTGGCTACCGTGATGCGGTAGCGTAATTAACTGCAGGGGCTTGCGCCTGCAGGGAAGAGCGTCCCCACAATCAAAAACCTCTCTAGCGAGGGGGAATCTGACGAAGTCTGCTACATCGGCCGCATCCGTATAAACCTCCGATACACGGTGCCATAAATCAACTTGGCATCTTCGGAGAGGTAGACGGATAAAACCATATAGCATTTGCCCCGAATCTCAGGCTAGACGTCCTCACGTCGCGGCCGCCGTTCGGAGGGGAACAGATTCTGGCACGCCCGGTGGGACCTTTTCCTCTTTCCACTCCACACTTCGTATGTCGTCTTCGCGAACCAATCGCGGTTTGTAAATGGTTGCCTTCGGATTTTCAGTTACTAAGATTTGGTCTCTTGCCTGGCGCAGAACTCAAGATTCAATGGCCTCTAATTGCACCAACTGCTCGAAATGCCGCTGCAACGAACGCTCCACCTCACCGGGAGGTGTAGCATATGGGCCCCAAGCGGCTTCCTTCCTCGCTCTACCGGTAGACCAGGTGACCCAAGCCACCACTGGCCTGTTCTTCGGGACCATGATCCCACCTACAAGCTTCTCTGCGCCAATACCTGCACCGGAAGTGAACAAAAAATCGGTCTTCGACCGGCTAACTGCTACGACGACCCCTGTCAACGGGTCGCCCACTACCAAACCGACAGCCTCTGTTTTCACCAGGCTAGATTAGAACTCTAAATTGGCTGTCCCAAGGAAAGAAATAACTGCTGCTCCAGAAGTCGTCAAGGCGGCTTCCCCTGTCAAAGAGTCAGTCTTTTCAAGACTGACGATTCCTGCTCCTGTACCTGCTCGAGGATCTGTCTTCGATAGGTTGGATATCACACCTCAGAAGACAACCTCAGTCTTTAAGAGGTTAACACCGGCGGCGCCTTGTTCAGACAGGGGGCAAAAAGAAGATATCTCAATCTCCGAGCCAGTCCCAACGGCTCGTCATGCTCGACGTCGCCATTGGCAACGAGTGAGGAAGGCAGGGGGCAACTCCCCCTCAGGGCTAACTCCACCGGCTCCAGTGGTGGAAGTCAACACTACTGTTCCAACTGGGAACAGCTTTGAACTGCTGAGGAGGGTACGGAAGAATTCTCCAACCGCTACACTGAAAAGATCTCCTCCGCCTGCGGAGAGAGTTCCGGAAACAAAACAAGAACAGCCCCCTCAACGGCTGTCTTCAAAAATTTATAAAGTTTGGCGGAGGGTTCAAGACTCCGTGATTGACCCAGGTCACTCTCGTCGCCAGAAAAAAGCGAAGGTGGAAAAAGACAAGGACCGTCCCATTAAACAGCAGGGGACAGCAGCTGCTAGGGTGCCCCCTTCAACGGTTCCTTCAACCTCAACGGCCCACAAAAGAAGGAGGCGAGAGAAAACTCCCGCTTCAGCGGCAAAAGTTAAAAATGGTGAACCTAAACGCCCCAAGTCAGGGGGCATAACAGTTCATACGGTTTACATGGCATCGGAAAAAGAAGACAGCCGTGCATCCACGGGTCATAGACCGCTTACACGGTCAGTAACCAAGGCTCAGGAGCAGCAACAGAAGCTCCAGTAGATGATGAACGCTATGGCCGCACTTACAGGGCCAAAGAGAACCCTGAAACGTCCTCAGATGAGCGCCAGGAGGAAGAAACCGACGCCGAATTCCTTCGTCGGATATTGGAGAAGAAGGACAAAGAGGCTGCTGAACAAGCAGCCAACATACAGCGTATGGGCCTCCTCTTCCAGGACATGATAGGGATGATGATACAATAAGATCCCCCGGCTGAAAAGCCCCCGATCGTCCTTGGAGACGATAGGGGAGAGACTTCGAATCCTCCACCAGCTCTGTCCACAGCTAAAGAGGATACAATCTCAAAAACTGATTTGGATGAATACATCGCCCAGCAAATACGGGTTCATCATGCGACCGAAGCGGCCGGTCAGGTCGTAAAAACGGGGCGGCCATATCCAAGTTGGTACGATCAAATCAAGTACCCACCCGGTTATACGATTCCCAAGTTCCATGTCTACAAGGGGACGGGCAATCCACACCAGCATGTTGCCCAGTTCAGGGCACTCTGCGGCAACACCGGTGGTGATGACAAGCTTTTACTTCGCCAGTTTGTTGGAAGTTTATCGGATACGGCGTTCGAGTGGTATTCTGAACTCCCGAACGACTCTATCAAAACCTTCGCGGAGATGGAACTACTGTTTACTCAGTGTTTTGCAAGCGCCAGTGAACGTACCCCGATGACAGCACTGATTAACGCTAGGGTAAAACCCGGCGAGACGTGGGTTCAGTACGCTATACGGTGGCGGAACTTATGGTCGAAGTGTGAGCAGCGCATTGAAGAAGCTCCCGCGGTGGGTATGTTTGTGGGAACCCTCGATCCACAAGCAACCATCTCGCAGTTTATGATGTTTTTCAAGCCGACTACCTTCCAGGCCTTGATTGACAAACTAGCGCAAATGGATCAGATGGGCCATAAACCCCCTCTTCCAAGGCCGGACTCCCGAAATGACAAAGGGAAGGGAAAAGCGATCGTCGTCGCTAATGCTCAACAACAACCGAGCGACCCGAAGCCGGTTGCTCGTCAAAATAATACGCGACCGTACGTGCCCCTTGAGGATAGGATGGGACATCCTTATTCCTTTCCCCGCGATAAAACGAGGAGGTTATTCGAGCTGGCGTTGCGCAACAGACTCATAAATTTGCCGGATCCAAAACGTCCGTTGCAACCAGGTGACATCAACGAGCCCAACTACTGTCCTTATCATCGAGTACTAGGCCATCCGATCGAAGATTGCTACGTTTTCAAAAATTGGCTTGAAAACCAGTACCGACAGGGCAAGTTCGCGTTATCTGACAAATGGAAGGTGAATCCCCCACAGCCCCACACTTCTAAAGGGACAAATACGCCGGGGGCAACATGCTCCGTCATTGAAGAAGCTCCTTGGGAGGTTGTATTATCAGCCAAAACAAAGAGGATGCTAAACGATCTTCAGGCATGTCCAGCGATCAAGTGGAAGAACCCGTTGGAACCGCAGGTCATTGAGGGGATGTTGAAGCTACGTCCAACTCCAAAGACCGATGGTGGTGGTTCAAGCACTTACAGCCAGCCGTCAAAATCTTCGAAAAAGAAGAAGAAGAAATCTAAGAAGCCCGTGAAGCCTGGCGACAAGCGCACGGACTTGCAAAAGCAAATTGACGCACTGGATGAATATAACCAAAAGGCACGGACTCCCATTACGCTTCAAGAGTTCCTCAATCACGTCTTTTAAGAAGAAGATGAGGGAGAAAGTTCATCGGATGAACCCGAGGAATATGTGGCGAGCTGTCATATGATCTCTCATTCGATCGCAAACGATGAGGAGACTCCTGGCACTAAAACGCTGGGGGCGGATACCGAATCAAAAATTCCGGAGCTATCAGTTGAAATGATTGACGCGTTCCTTAACGAAGCTCGATTGAAAGGTAAAGCTGATCGAGAACGTGAGACGGCTATATTTGAAAGGGCCAAGCGCCAGCGACTTGATGAAAGAGCTGAGATGATCCCGCTGGAGCCAAATGCCTCCACTACCGACAAAAGCCAATTCAAGATAAAGAAAAAGTTTGCTAAGGCCATATCAATGGGCATGAAGCTATCATCCTCTGAAGGAAAAATTACCGGTGAAATAGAAATGCACCCCTCCTATTGCTTATATCATCAGAAGGTCTCGCACCCCACTCAAGAGTGCAAAGCTTTCGATAAATGGTGGCAAGGATACGTCGCTCATCGACAACAGTTTAAGCGGGAAAAGCGCAAGACTCGCCGAGAGCAGAACGGAATGATCAAAGGCCTTAACAGAGCTACCGGTGATTGTCGCGTGGTTAACACCAGCGGGTCACAAGTGCCTACATTCGGGAGTGATTCTGATGAAGAGCCAGAACTTGCCCCTCTCTTTAAAGAGTCCACTTCGAGAAAAGAAGAAGAGCTGAAGGTCTGCGAAAATATCCGGCTGCGGAATCGGACGCTGCCTGAAAAGAACCTCGGACCCTTGAGCAGAAAAGATAAAGGGAAAGAAAAGGCCTCTGAAGATATCATCTTAGATGACCAAGTGGTGGAAGAGCTAAGCGCCAACAACCCGCCGAAGAAGAATAAAGTGGATTACAATGTCTTAGCACATCTGAGAAAGCTGCCCTCACAGCTCAGCATTCTTGACGCCCTTTTGCTATCAAAAGAGGCGAGAGATTCATTGATTAAGGCACTCCAAGACCCGGAACAATTCCAAGCATGCCTGGCCGAAGAAAAGATGAAGGATGAATTGGAGGAAGTGCACACTGCTGATGTTACTTTTGGCGATGAAGACCTTCTACTTGGGACGTGCGAACACAATCGCCCTCTCTATGTCTCGGGATACTGCCATGATATAAAGATAGGCAAAATCCTGATCGATAACGGGTCGTCTGTTAACCTACTCAACGTGCGGGTGTTGAAGGAAATCTGCATGAACATCCAACACCTTGCTCGGGACAAGATCACCATCTCCGGGTTCGACTCCCAATCGTCAAAGACTCTTGGATCTGTGATACTGACGCTACGCTTCGGGTTACTCGTCACGGACATTAAGTTCCACGTAATAGACGCCAAGACATGCTACAACGCTTTGCTCGGCCGACCATGGTTACACGAGTACAACGTCATCCCTTCTACACAACATCAGTGTATGAAGTATTTTAAGGATGGTTTCGAGTATACCGTGACGGGAGAACTGAACCCGTTCTCTGTGAACGAGGTCCGCAAATACGAAGACGCCAAATACTTCTTACCGGATTTCGAAGACACGGAGAAGTGTCATAAGCCGGAGAACAAAACTAACGCAACCATCCCTGTCTTCGGCAGCGATACCGAGGAGGAGGAGGATATAGTTTATTCGGGTCCGCCCTAATACACTGAGCCGGGACCATCCGCCCCTTCACTGATCTTTGGTAGTGATTCAGAGGACGAAGTCCATGCTGTATTCCCTGCTCGGCTTTCAATACGAGCTTCTGCTGATGAAGAGCGAAGTCTGCAGATAGCCATGGTGCCGCTTGAACATTATAAAGAACTGGATGCACTCGACACCGACAGCGTGGAAGAATTGCAGACATTTTATATCCCTCCCGGACGAAAAGGCGAGAGGGCAATCCTATTCTATCGTTCCGAAGAAACCAAGGTAGAAAAAGAAATCTGGCATGGCGCGGATTCTACGCTCGACAGGCTTTAGCCTATCCGTCTCCCCAGATATTATACGGAAGGTTTGAAAAAGCTGCTGAAACGCCAGGGGATATCCTTCAAGCAGACCGTTCGAAAAGCCAAATTCTATGACAGGGTCTGGAATGTTCCCGGGACTCAACGCAAGCTGCCTAACGGGAGAATGGAAACAAAAGGGCTTGGATACATCCGATCAAAGAAGCGAGAGTTACTACCGGGCTGTTACGTCGTGTATGACCTTGACGAAGAAGCGGATGCTCAATGGGAGGACGTTAATCCTAAGACAGTGAAAGTTCCAGATGCAAAGGAGCCCAGTCCGTCGTTCGAGGAACAAATGGGCAGACTCATAAGGGAAGTGGGTCAAAAAGTCCGAGATGATCACAATCGTGAAATGGAAATTTACGAGAAAGCCAAGACGCAACGCCTTCTCCAACAGGCCGTAAAGGATGAAAATGCCGCTCCTTGTCAACCTGTTATAAAGAAGGCTCAGCTCAAAAGCAGAAATAAGTCGAAAGGCCAAAAAGGCACTCAACAACAACAAAGCAGGGCTAAGAAGCCACGCAAACGGGAGTCGAGCGTTATTGATCTATCCCTCATGAAGAAAATGAGTCGAGCATACTCTTTTCCTCGGGATAAGACAAGGAGGATATTTGAGCTTGCTCTAAAACATCAGATGCTCGCGCTGCCGGAGTCTAAACACCCTGAACAAGCAGGCGAAGCCTCACACCCGGACTATTGCTCTTACCATCGAGTAGTAGGTCATCCTCTTGAAGATTGCTTCACCTTCAAGAATTGGGTCGAAGATCAATATCAGCTTGATAAATTCGCTCTGCCCAACAACTGGAGGGTAGCACCACCACAAAAGCATGAGCCTAAGGCCACGAAAGAAAAACCAGTTCCACATTGGGATTGGAAGCGAATTCGTACCTGTCACATGATAACAATACTACAAGAAGAATCCGAGAACATGGACAGCCTTCCCTGGTGCCTCGAAAACAGCAATGATGAGGTGATCTCAGAATTTCCCCCAGCTCTGAAAGAACTGGAGGACGGAATACATACCACTGCAGATAACCTCAAGAAAATTGAGTTGGGGACGATAAACGATCCGCGACCGACATTCGTCAGCGAGCTGCTGTCTGAAGAAAAGGTGGCTGCGTTAAAGGACGTCCTTGTACAGCATAAAGATTGCTTCGCATGGAACTATTCCGAGATGCCGGGACTTGATCCAGAAGTTGCTGTACATAGACTGGCAATATCCCCGAGTGTCAAGCCAGTCAAACAAGCGCCGAGAAGAATGCGTCTTGAGCTCGAGATGAGCATCAACGCTGAAGTCAAAAAGCTGATAGACTCCGGCTTTATCCAGGAGGTTCAATACCCTGAATGGATTGCTAATATCGTCCTAGTGATGAAGAAAAATGGGACGGTGCGAATATGCGTGGACTTTCGGGATCTCAACAAAGCCTGCCCGAAGGATGATTTCCCAGTACCAGTCACCGAACTGATGATAGACAATACGTCCACGCATGAGATTTTCTCATTCATGGACGGCTCATCGGGATATAATCAGATAAAAATGCATCCTGAAGACCAGAAACATACGGCTTTTCGGACTCCTTTGGGAATATTCTGTTACAAGGTGATGCCCTTCGGTTTAAAGAACGCCGGTGCAACCTACCAGAGGGCCATGACGAAGATTTTCGATGACCTTATACACGAAATCGTTGAATGCTATATCGACGACCTCGTTGTTAAAAGCAAATCATATGAGGAACATCTCGAGCATCTGAAGACCGTATTTCAACGTCTTCGACAATACAACTTGAAGATGAACCCTCTGAAGTGTGCATTCGGGGTTTCCTCGGGCAAATTCCTGGGATTCATTGTTCGACACCGAGGTATCGAGATAGATCCGTCCAAGATCAAGGCAATCATGGGAATGCCTCCGCCGAGGACTCTCAAACAGTTGCGGTCTCTCCAAGGGAAACTCGCATACATACGGCGATTTATAGCCAATCTTTCAGGAAAGTGCCGTCCTTACAGTCACCTGATGAAGAAGGGAACCCCATTCGTTTGGGATCACAAATGCCAAGGCGCACTGGATGAGATCAAGCAGTATTTGCAAAACCCTCCAGTGTTGGCTGCTCCAGTGAAGGGAAAGCCTCTCATTCTTTACACGGCCGCCCTTGAAGGTTCTTTGGGCGCATTATGGGCACAAGAGAATGACCAGGGGAAAGAAAGAGCACTTTACTATTTAAGTCGAGTGCTGCTGGGGGCAGAAAGCAATTACTCCCCCATTGAAAAACACTGCATGGCGTTGATCTTCGCAATAACAAAGCTTAGACATTACGCATTAGCGCATGAAGTCCATCTCATTTCAAAGGTGGACCCTCTCAAATATCTAATGTCAAAGGCCATATTGACGGGACGACTCGCTAAATGGGCCCTGCTCTTAATGGAGTTCTCGATAGCATATCGATCACTCAAAGCAGTAAAAGGCTAGGCCATCGCCGACTTCCTTGCTGAGCACCCCGTTACCGGCCGACTCTCCTTTAAACTGCGATCTTCCAGACGAACATGCGTTTGATGCGATCGATGGTGATAATACCCGATGGGAGCTTTATTTTGACGGAGCATCTTCCGTGAAGAAGCGCAAACAAAGTACCCCTATAATCAAATCGGGGGTAGGACTCATCTTTATAACTCCACAAGGAGGGATAATGCGCTACGCGTTCTCCCTGACGGAACCGAGGACAAACAACGAAGCCGAATACGAAGCTCTGGTAGCAGGCCTCGAGATCGCCATTCACATGGGAATTGAAAACCTCCTCATATACGGAGATTCGCAACTGGTCGTTAGTCAAGTAAACGGCGATTACCAAACATGCAAACCGGAATTGGTAAAATACGGTGAAAAGGTGCAACAACTGCTAACCCAAATTCCCTCCTATACTTTGGAGAGCATACCACGCGCGGATAACAGCAAAGCGGACGCGTTGGCCAAACTTGCTAAAGAAATGGCTGACGAGAACCTCGATGACGTTAGAATCATGGTACAAAGTCGTCGGGTGCTCGCCCCCGCAGAAATACCTTCGGAATCACCCGAAGAGAAGGGAGTGACTGAACAAGCGACCTTGCAAATAAAAGATCATGAGAAGGTTGAGGATTGGAGGGAAGTCTTTATAGACTACTTCAAGTCCCACCAAATGCCCGAAGATGCGTCCGCAAGACATCAACTCATAAAACGAGCTCTGTCTTTCGCCTTCGTCAATGATACTCTATACAAGAGGTCATTCGATTCTCTGTGGCTGAGATGCTTAGGACCGGACGAATCGGAAAGAGTCGTTCAGGAGGTTTATGACGGAATCTGCGGTTCTCACCAAGCAGGTCCAAAGATGAAGTTGAAGATCAAACGGATGGGCTATTACTGGCCCACGATGATTCAAGACTGCATCGAATATGCGAAGCAATGTCACTCATGCCAGATTCATGGGGACTTCATCCACCAGCACCCAAATCCGTTGCATCCAACGGTAGCTAGCTGGCCATTCGAAATGTGGGGGACTGATATAGTCGGCCCCATCGAACCAGCATCGTCTAAAGGACATCGTTTCATCCTAGCGACGACTGACTACTTCTCTAAGTGGGCAGAAGCAGTACCATTGAGAGAAGTGAAGACGGAGAATATCCTCCATTTCTTCAAAACGCACGTCATATATCGGTTTGGAACTCCGAGGCGGATCATCTCCGATAACGGGCCAGCCTACCGAAGTCATAAAATCAGCCGCTACGCACAGCAGCATAACATAGACTGGAGATATTCCTCAGTCTATAATCCACGAGCTAACGGTCTCGCCGAGGCCTTCAACAAGACCTTGACGAAAATTATAAAGAAAACAGTGTCCCGAAATAAGAAAGACTGGCATGAGAGACTGCAAGAAGCTCTTTGGGCGTATCGAACCACGTTCAAGACAGCCACAAACACAACGCCATACGCGTTGGTGTTCGGTACGGAAGCAGTACTCGCTCTCGAGATAGAGTTACCCTCTCTACGAGTGGCAGTTCACCACGAGCTAACGGACGAAGAAAATGCTCACCTTCAGCTTGAGGAGCTTGACGCCCTTGATGAAACTAGGCTCGTAGCGCAACAAAATCTGGAAGCTTATAAAGCAAAGATGATGCGCTCATACGAAAGATTGACCCGACCGAGGACATTCCACCAAGGCGAACTCGTGCTAGTGGTCAAAAGGCCTATGATCCCCAATCGCGCCAAGCGGGGAAAATTCGAGCCGAACTATGAAGGCCCGTACATCATAGATAAAGTTTATCAGGGTGGGGCCTATCTACTCATGGACATGTACGGTGAAAGGCCTTTCAGACCAATAAACGGTCGCTTTCTAAAGAAATACTATGCTTGATGAGCCACAGCCTAGGTCAACGATAGATGACGACGACTATGTCCGCTCGCTATCTTCCTAAGCTCAAACTTTATAAGCAGTAGCCAGCTTCTCAACAGCGGACCGAAATGTCCTTAAACTAACAGCGGACCGAAATGTCCTTAAACTAACAGCGGACCGAAATGTCCTTAAAATAATAGCAGACCGAAACGTCTTTAAACTACTACCGCAGCATCTTTAGGCTGACGAGATATAAAAAAAAAACATATAAAAATAAAATAAAATAAAAACGGTATGTCCATAAGCAAAAAAGGGCACGGATGAAAACCCGAAAGGGCTCCGTGAGTAAAAACAGTAGGGCTACCGGCGAGTGTTCGTGAAAACCCGAGAGAGCGCGACCTCGTAAAAAAAAAAGAGGGAAAAAGAAAATAAAAAAAAATAAAATAAAAGCGGTACGTCCATAAGCAAAATGGGCACGGATGAAAACCCGAAAGGGCTCCGTGAGTAAAAACAGCAGGACTACCAGCGAGTGTTTGTGAAAACCCGAAAGGGCGCAACCTCGTTAAGAAACACTTGTAGGGTCCTCTCGACCCTATAAGGAGAAACCACCCGCGTGAGATCCTTACGATTCACAAGGGAACAACACACTTAGGAATCCCCACGATTCCTAAGGAGAAAATACACTTGCGAGATCCTCACGACTCGTAAGGAGAACGCTCTTATGGGACCCTCACGGCTCGTAAGATTTGAAAGTCTTAAGTTACAGAGATCTAAACCTGTGCTTAAGCAACCCCCACAACTTTCGATATTGCCCTACAAGTGGCTTAATACTGACCCTTGTATACAATCCACGGGCGCGAATAAACATTTCCCTAACCAAGGTCCATCCGTGACTGGGGATATGTTCGCATAACCCTTGTAAATCCTCTCGATTTACAAAAAGAAAACTCTCCTGTAGGATCCTTACGACTTACAGAGGAACAAAACACTTAGGAACCCTCACGATTCCTAAGGAGAAAATACACCTATAAGATCCTCACGACTTGTAGGGAGAAATAGCTTTGTGAGACCCTTACGGCTCATAAAGTCAAAAGCCTTAGTCGACAGGACCCTAACCCTGGTCGCTAAGCCTCCTTTGTTCGACAATGACAGAGGCAAATGATGATTCGCTCCTGGCAACATCCCAGTTGTAGCGGTACTGATGCCAAAATCAGTGTCCAAGTTCAGGTTTACGGCGAAAAGCCAGTAAGCCGCACATGCATACGAAATAGCCGAAATGATAGGGCAACTTGCAATAAAAAGCAGCAAGTAAAATGTATGCATGCGAAATAGCCGAAATGATAGGGCAACTTGCAATAAAAAGCAGCAAGTAAAATGTATGCATGCGAAATAGCCGAAATGATTGGGCAACTCGCAATAAAAAGCAGCGAGTAAAAATAAAATAAACAGCCGAAATGATTGGGCACCGCGAAAAATAGCCGAAATGATTGGGTAATCGCGACCTTCGCGATATAAAAGCTGAAATGATAGAGCATCGCGGAAAGAATAAAAAAAATGAAAGAATGAAACTTTTTGCTCTACAGTTAAGATCACATCGATCCCTGTATACAATCCAAGGGCATAAACAAAGAGGGAACCATACCCTCCCAGCAAATTCCTCGACTCACGGATACAAACACTCCTTGACGAGAGCCTCCTGATCCGCGTCGATCCGCAGAGCCACCAGAGCCCCCGTGGGAACCCTCGACTCGTTTCAAACCCCAAGGAAACAAATAATCCCTAGCAAACTCCTCAACTCACGGATACAAACACTCCTTGACGAGAGCCTCCTGATCCGCGTCGACTCGCAGAGCCACCAGAGCCTCCGTGGGAAATTCTCGACTCGTTTCAAACCCCAAGGAAACAAATAATCCTTGGCACTTAGGAAACAAATAATCCCTAGCAAATTCCTCGACTCACGGATACAAACACTCCTTGACGAGAGCCTCCTGATCCGCGTTGACTCGCAGAGCCACCAGTGCCTCCGTGGGAAATCCTCGACTCGTTTCAAACCCCAAGGAAACAAATAATCCTTGGCGCTTGGGAAACAAATAATCCTCAGCAAATTCCTCGACTCACGGATACAAACACTCCTTGACGAGAGCCCCATGATCCGCGTCGACTCGCAGAGCCACCAGTGCCTCCGTGGGAAATTCTCGACTCGTTTCAAACCCCAAGGAAACAAATAATCCTTGGCGCTAGGAAAACAAATAATCCTTAGCAAATTCCTCGACTCACGGATACAAACACTCCTTGACGAGAGCCTCCTGATCCGCGTCGACTTGCAGAGCCACCAGTGCCTCCGTGGGAAATTCTCGACTCGTTTCAAACCCCAAGGAAACAAATCATCCTTGGCGCTAGGGAAACAAATAATCCTTAGCAAATTCCTCGACTCACGGATACAAACACTCCTTGATGAGAGCCTCCTGATCCGCGTCGACTCGCAGAGCCACCAGTGCCTCCGTGGGAAATTCTCGACTCGTTTCAAACCCCAAGGAAACAAATAATCCTTGGCGCTAGGGAAACAAATAATCCTTAGCAAATTCCTCGACTCACGGATACAAACACTCCTTGACGAGAGCCTCCTGATCCGCGTCGACTCGCAGAGCCACCAGTGCCTCTGTGGGAAATTCTCGACTCGTGACAACACCAAGGAAACAAATAATTCTTGGCGCTAGGGAAACAAATAATCCTTAGCAAATAATTCGACTCAGGGAAACAAACAATCCTTGACGAGAGCCTCCTGATTCGCGTCGGCTCGCAGAGAAACTAGTGTCTCTGCGGGAAAATTCCCGATTCGTCTCAACTTGCAAGATGAAGCCTCAGGCAGCAAGGATTAAAAAACTTTCTTCCTGAACAATGGGACCCTGCAAGTCGATCTAAAACGGTCTCTTGCATACTATTCACGGGTCTCACTCTCCAAAATCGAGTTTCGACAAGGAGGGAAACAACCGCTTACGGATCCTCTCGACTCGTAAGAGGGAAAAATTCTCTTATAGGATCCTTACGACTTATAAGAGAAAATCACACTTAGGAATCCTCACGATTCCTAAGGAGAAAAACCCACCTACGAGATCCTCTCAATCCGTAGGGAGAAAAGTCTCTATGAGACCCTCACGGCTCATAGAAATGAAAAGTCTTAGGTGGCAGATCCTACCCCTGTCTTCTAAGCCATTACTGCCCTACTCATGAGCATATAAACTATTTCACACCAGAGTAAAACATAAAGAAATAGAAGGGTGCGGCTCATGAAATTGAGAGTTTGGAACTATATCTTTTAAGAGCCGAGATTTGAGTCAATGATAAATGACGACGCTTGTGTCCGCTCGTTATCTTCTCAGATCAAGATTCTGAAAGTTATATATCAACCCGAAACTGGTCATACGCTATGCATTACTCTGCACTACTTCACCCACATATATACTTACGTGGGCAAAGTAGTGGGGGGCATTTGTTCCCACCAAAAATTTCTGCGCAAAAGAGTCCAAGGTATCAAATGGCAGCGATACGCTTAAGAAAATGCGAACCAGTATCTTCCGGCCTGTATTTTGATAAACTCCCCAATGAAGAACTGTTAAATTATGATGTTATTGAAAGAATCTCGAAAAAACCTTCGATTTGATATATTATGGGCCTCATAATTCATCCGGGATTAAAAGTTATGAGCAAATGTCTATGCACATGTGATCTAAGAAAGAAGATGCGAACCAGTATTTTCCGAGCTGTATTTTGACAAACCCCGGAATGAGAAATAGCTAAATTCTGATGGTATTGAAAGAATCTTGAAAAGACCTTCGATTTGATATATTATGTGCCTCAGAATTCATCCGGGATCAAAAGTTATGAGCAAATGTCTATGCACATGTGATCTAAGGAAGAAGATGCGAACCAGTATTTTCCGAGCTGTATTTTGACAAACTCCGGAATGAGAAATGGATAAATTCTGATGATATTGAAAGCATCTCGAAAAGTTCTTCGATTTGATATATTATGGGCCTCATAATTCATCCGAGATCAAAAGTTATGAGCAAATGTGTTATGCACGTGTAATCTAAAATAATGCTCTACTACATGGGGAATGCATTTTTTAGTCCCACATCGGGAAAAGGAGAGATGGCTTCTCTACCACTCCCATATAAATAAGAGGGGATACCTCTTAGAAAGGGTAGAGTTAAATCCTCAAAGGATTCAATACTCAAAGAAGCTTAGTTCTCCAAGATAGGAGCATGCTCCTCCATAATGCGCATATGCGCAAGCGCCATGTGCGCTACGTGCAACGCACGTGTGCCCGCCATGCGGCACACGTGCAACGCACGTGCGCACCACATGAGAATATTTAATAATATTAAAAGGAGCCTGTTCTCCGTATATAAAAGCCCTGCTTCTCCTCATAATGCGCATGTGCGCTACGTGCAACGCACGTGCGCTCGCCACGCGCGCACCACGTGCAACGCACGTGCGCTCGCCACGCGCGCACCACATGCAACGCACGTGCGCACCACATGAGAACATTTAATAATATTAAAAGGAGCCTGTTCTCCATATATAGAAGCCCTGCTTCTCCTCATAATGCGCATGTGCGCCACGTGCAACGCACGTGTGCCCGCCACGCGCGCACCACGTGCAACGCACGTGTGCATCACATGAGAATATTCAATTAAAAGGATACTCGTTCTCCATAGGAGCTTGCTCCCCCCTCATAATGCGCATATGCGCAAGATCCCTGTGCGCTACGTGCAAATATGAGCGCCCAACACGTGCGACGCATGTGCGCCCAAAACGTGCGACGCACGTGCGCCCAACACGTGCGACGCACGTGCGCGAACGCAAAGAAGCCTTTTTCAGCAGCGAGAAGCTTAAGCTCCAGCCTGTTCTTCCCCCTAATGAGTGAGACATGGTTCAAAGGGTACATCCCTTCACACCTTCGATATATGGCATTGTAATCTCTCAGTGTCGTCAGAGAGGTGGTGGGTCCCAACGACCAATGATCCTTCTTTCTAAAATAAAAAAAAGAGAAGAAGAGAGAACATTGACAGAGAAACAGAGAAAGAATTCAGAGAACTCCTAAAAAGAAAGTTTGAGAAGAAATCAGAAAGAAAAGAATGTAAACCTTTGAAAAGAAGAATTTCTTCTGAACAGATCATTGATCTGAGAACAAGATCAAGGACCTCTAAGGAAAAGGAAAATAAACAAATAAAAAACAGTGCCTTGCACTTCTTTTTATGAACCATTGGTTCTGAATCTAAAAGATTCTCAAGATAACAGTGCCTCGCACATTTTATCTGAAATTGATCCAAAAGAATAAGAACAGTGCCCAGCACTTGCCAGAAATGCACTATTGCGCAAGCCGCGCCACGTGTCAGCAGTGCAACAGCGCAGCGCACTGACGCAGCGCACTGCGCTGTTGCGGTTGCGCTCACCAGAGCGTGACACGTGTCACCACCATATGAGTTTGCGCTCATTACTTGGCGCAAAGCGCCTGACAAGCCACGTGGGGCACTGTCAAAGTATTTAATGCTCTACATTATTAAAGAAAAGGGACAGAGCCTAGTTAAAAGGCCTAACAGGCCTAATAAAAAAGTGCTATGCAGGACAGAGCCCAAACAAAATAGATGCTCTGCATCATTTATAAAAGGGCAGAGCCCAACCAAAACAAGAATAATGCAGTGCATTACTAAAAAGGGGCAAAGCCCTAGCACAGGCCAAAGACAAAAGATGTTGAAACTGGACTTAGCCCAATCATGGCCGTAAGTCCTCAAACTAAATTGACTGAGCACAGCTGCTCTCCTAAATCAATTTATATCCGGTTCGAGGGTACATCTCTGAACTCCTCTGACACCCATCGTTGTAATCCTTCAACGACGTCAGAGAGGTGACGGGTCCCGACGACTAAACATTCAAACGGACTGCGGGGTCCTTAAACTCGTGGACCGAAACGTCCCTAAACTAATATCGGACCGAGACGTCCTTAAACTAATATCGGACCGAGACGTCCTTAAACTAATGATGGACCGAAACGTCCTTAAACTAATATCGGACCGAGACGTCCTTACACTAATATTGGACCGAGACGTCCTGAAACTAACATGGACCACCACGTCCCTAAACTGGAACATGGACCGAAATGTTTTTAAACTAATAATGGACCACCACGTCCCTAAACTGGCGATGGACCACCACGTCCCTAAACTGGAACAATAGAGCCTCCAAATGCTCTTTTGCCGGATCTAAACGATCCCGTTTAAGTTGATCTTAGCCTCAAATATGGCTAACGTATCCTTAAACATTCAAACAGACTTTAGTCCCAAATTGGACTATAAGACCCCCTATCAACTTTGGTTCAAGGGTACATCTCCGAACTCCTCTGACACATGTCGTTGTAATCCTTCAACGTCGTCAGAGAGGTGATGGGTCCCGACGGCCATACATTAAATGGACCACCATGTCCCTAAACTGAAAATGGATCTAGACGATCCCGTTAAGTAGATCTTAGTCTGGAAATTAGACTAAAGTATCCTTAACAAACGTTTAAGTTGATCTTAGCCTCAAATATGGCTAACGTATCCTTAAACCAAAACCCAAAACCCAAATCTAAGAAAATACGGATTTGGACTAATCCACGTCCTACGGGCGACGAAATAAATAGTCTCCGTATACAATTCACGGGCAACCACAAACAAAACAAACACACACGACACGAAGTGAAATTCTGGAGAAGGAGAAAGTAGCTACCGTGATGCGGTAGCGTAATTAACTGCAGGGGCTTGCGCCTGCAGGGAAGAGCGTCCCCACAATCAAAAACCTCTCTAGCGAGGGGGAATCTGACGAAGTCTGCTACATCGGCCGCATCCGTCTAAACCTCCGATACACGGTGCCATAAATCAACTTGGCATCTTCGGAGAGGTAGACGGATAAAACCATATAGCATTTGCCCCGAATCTCAGGCTAGACGTCCTCACGTCGCGGCCGCCGTTCGGAGGGGAACAGTCTTTGACTGATCATTAAACATTATAGCTCTGAGTTTTACTTTGTATGTCATAATTTTGAGATTCAGTTGAAGGGGAGGCTTGTCTCTGGACAACTTAGCCAATTTGGCTAAGATTGGCTTTAAAATGGTGTTAAACACTTGGAAATGAAATGTTCAAAATAGTGTTAAACACTAGAAAGGAAGGGGTCACGTGGGGGCACGTGAGGGCACCCAGAGGTGGGGCCAGACCTCTTTCATTTTGTTCTCAGAACTGCCAATAAATGTTAAACACTTTTAGTTTTCATAGACACCACGTGTGGGCACGTGATGGGTACTCATGCATTGATTTATTAGAATGTTTATTAGGGCTCACGTGAAGACACGTGAGAGCGCCCAAAGCCAGCATTGCCTTTACTTTTGTTTTCTTTATTTTGGAAGTCACGTGGGAGCACCTGAGGCATTGCCTCCAAGCTTTTTCCTTCTCATTTTATGGGATTTGTTCAGGGGGCACGTGGGGGCACGTGGCCTAGTTTTATTCTTTCTTTTCTGATCACTGCGGATTGGGGTCACGTGACCAAGTTCTTTTACGTGCATGGAAATCTTTCAAGTCTTTTTATTTTTAGAATTAAATTCTCTGTAGGGTTAAACCCTAATGATGTTTTAGAGGAATTAAATTCCTATGAATGTGGAAGAATTAAATTCTCATATAGGGTTAAACCCTAGTTCTGTCTTGGAGAAATTAAATTCGTATGAGTTTGGGAGAATTGAATTCTCATGCAGGGTTGAACCCTAATTTTATTTGGAGGAATTAAATTCCTATGAATTTGGGAGAATTAAATTCTCATATAGGGTTAAACCCTAGTTTTATTTTTGGGAGAATTAAATTCTCCAAACTCAATTCTCCCTCTAAGTTTTGGATCTGCATGGCAGAATCTCCCCGATGAGAATTAAATTCTCAACTTGTGGGGAGATTTGCTTCTACAGATCTTCAACCAGAGGAAGAACTAAGTTCTTGTGCAGAAGAGTTAAACTCTTAGATTGAGAATTAAATTCTCTTTTTTATTTTATGAAGCTTTTATCCCTTTCCCCTTTCTCACCTAGGGTTTCTTTTCTTGAGAATTGAATTCTCCTTTCTTTTCTCTCTGCTATTTTCTTTTAGAAAATTCCAAGATCCTAAAATTCTATCTTTCTTCTCCTCTTCTTGGCTTCTATTTATAGGAGAAGGAAAAGAATCAATTTGTTTAGTGAATCTTTCATTGAAACATTTTGTTTGTTTTTTGTAACTTATATGATTTTTTAGATCACTCAGTGAATTTTATTCACCATTGGATTTTTAATCCAGAAGATATTCTGTTTGTTATTTTTGGTGAAATTTAGGGAGATCTTTCCTTGTATAAAATCTTTCCATAAATTGGTGATTTTTAATCACCCTTGGATTTTTAATCCAACGGTGCTCCACTTTACAGAGCATAATCCTTTTTGTTTGGAAAGATTTAAAGAAATACTTTTCCAGTTAGGATTTTTGATTTCCCTAAATTAGAATTTAATTCTATTAACTCATTAGGTTTTTAAAACCCATCACGTGTTGGCACGTGATCTCAACGTTTGACCATTGAAATAGAATTTAATTCTATCAATTAAAGAGCCGAGAGACCTGTCACGTGTTTGTACGTGACCCTCTTTCATTCAGAATTTAACTCTGCCTTTTAACAGAGCTGAAGGACCATCACGTGTCAGCACGTGACCCTTGGTCACGTGTGAGCATGTGATGCCCCATTGGGACCTTTCCTTAGCTGTTTTTGTTTACACTTTTGTTTGATTAGAATTTAATTCTACAAAGTAGATATCACAGGAAACAATCATGTGTCAACACGTGACCCTTGGTCACGTGTGAGCACGTGATACCTCATTGAGATATTTCCTGATTTTTATCAGGGAACAATCCTTCAAAGAATATGTCACCCGCTTCTACAACGTGCTTCTCGAGGTCCCCGAGAACCGTGATGAAACGGTCATCACCGTGCCGAGGTCGGGTCTTAGGCACAAAGAGTAGCTCCGCTCTTTTGCATTAGCGCAACCTAAGGCCATGGCCGAGGTAAAAGCCTGGACCGAACGGGAGATCCAACTCGAGTCTGAGGTGAACTCGAATCTGCCCAGAGGCGACCAAACCGACCAAAAGAAGCGGGGCAGAGAAGAGAAAAAGAGAGTCGACCGACCGAAACCTTACTCCCCGAAGTTCCAAGAGTACACTCCTCTTAATATCTCCCAGAATGAGCTGCTAGAGGAGGCAAAGGGCGAGAGGTTCTTCAGGCTCCCGCTACCCGAAGCACGGGCAAGCGGCTCCGAGGCCCCGCTCTGGCCGAAACCGTACGGTTTTGTCCTTTGGAGCGAACCGGACCCGACCAGGGGCCACTTCCCAGGAGGTCACCCATCCCAGGACTTCCCTGGCTCGAGCACACTTAACTACGGAGTTCTCAAACTCCTGTAGTGCCAGTTCACTTAAAAGACGCCTCTGTATTGAAGAGTGGTATCATTCCATTTATAGTACAGATCTGCCCCCTTTCGGAATGTATTCCGAAGAGTCCCCATTGTTCTACAGTGGGTCCCACGGACTTAAGAGGTGGCCCCCACGGATTCAAGACGTGGCCCCCGCCCACTTAACATGACACTTGGCGTGGCACTTTGTTCCGTGTGGCACTTTGCTCCGAGCAAGAACCGGGTCCCGACATTCTCCCCACCTTTGAACAATGGTTCGTCCTCGAACCATAGACCTACTATTGAGAGACCAGCTCTGATACCATTCTGTTATGCCCCACCCCCAATACAGTTCTGGCCGAAACCGTACGGTTTTGTCCTTTGGAGCGAACCGGACCCAACCAGGGGCCACTTCCCAGGAGGTCACCCATCCTAGGACTTCCCTAGCTCGAGCACGCTTAACTACGGAGTTCTCAAACTCCTGTAGTGCCAGTTCACTTAAAAGGCGCCTCTGTATTGAAGAGTGGTATCATTCCATTTATAGTACAGATCTGCCCCCTTTCGAAATGTATTCCGAAGAGTCCCCATTGTTCTACAGTGGGTCCTACGGACTCAAGAGGTGGCCCCCACGGATTCAAGAGGTGGCCCCCGCCCACTTAACATGACACTTGGCGTGGCACTTTGTTCCGTGTGGTACTTTGCTCCGTGAGCAAGAACCGGGTCCCGACATTCCTACTCGGTCATCCCTAGCGGGTAGCTTCCTACCCAACAACGCTAAGGATCAAAAACCCTCCTCTCGAGACCACCGAGCAACTTCCCTGCCCGGTCCATCCGCAGTGGGTAGCTTTCTGCCCAACTACGCTGTGGATCAAAGCCCTCCTCGCGAGGCGACCGAGTAGCTTCCTGCTCGGTCATCCCTAGCGGGTAGCTTCCTACCCAACAACGCTAAGGATCAAAAGCCCTCCCCTCGAGGCCACCGAGCAGCTTCCCTGCCAGGTCCATCCGCAGTGGGTAGCTTCCTGCCCAACTACGCTGTGGATCGAAGCCTTCCTAGCAAGGCGGCCGAGCAGCTTTCCTGTCTGGTCCATCCCTAGCGGGTAGATTCCTACCCATCTACGATATGGATATAAAGCCCTCCTCACGAGGCCAACGAACGGCTTCCCTGCCCGGTCCATCCCTAGCGGGTAGATTCCTATCCATCTACGCTAAGGATCAAATCCCTCCTCACGAGGCCACCGAGCAGCTTTCCTGTCTGGTCCATCCCTAGCGGGTAGCTTCCTACCCATCAACGCTCAGAAGCTAAAGCCCTCCTAACGAGGCCACCGTGCAGATTCCTGCTCAGCTAGTCTCCGAGGGATAGGTTCCTACCCTACGAAGGTACGAGTCTAGGAACCACATCAAGGAGGAATCAGTCAATGACGACTTATTCTACGATTTTCAACTCATGCTAAGAGACGTGGTTGTCAACCCGACCTGAGGAATGGACTGATATTGACTTTCCTACACTTAGATATCTTTCGGTTCATCCTAAATGGACGATCGCCACCTCGACTTCGAGGATCGGGAGGGCACCGACCTTCCTTCACTTGGCAATTAATCGACTTACACTCGACGCGCGATCGTCATCTAAAAAGCCGAGTATCGACCTACGGCCTACCACTCGAGTCGAGAAAAAGACCGACGAACTGAAGTACTCACGCAGAAAGCACACAGTCATGCAGAGGAAAATAAGATCAGCTTTATTTATATTCTAGAAATTCTTATAAGGTATTCTGGGCTCCTCAGCCTTACAAAACGCCCGGAGACTTACAAAACTAAAAAAAGGGAAAAAAGGAAAAGGCAGGAAAGCTCAGGCCGCAGGCCCGGGGAGGATCTCGCCCTGCTCGATGCCAGCGTCGGGAACCAAAACGACGACCTCTGGGTTAGCGCTTCAACCGGCAGCCTTACCCCCGGCGCTTCCACCGACAGCCTCAACCCCGGCGGCATCCCCGGCAGCTTCCACCTGTCACGCCCCGCTTCCCAAAATACAGAATACAAGAGTGACAAAGCCAGCTATGCTCCTACGATCAAGGAAAAATTCCGCCGTAGTCACATTTCGGCTTCTAGCATTATATGGTAATCAGTAAAATACAACACGGATAAAGAGAATGCAGTTACTAAAACTATTGGATATAAAGAAAACTGAGCTCAATGGAAGTAAATAAGAGGGCAACTAATCAGGGATATCAAGGAGGAAATATAACTGGTTCACTGGTCTGGATCTTCGCGGTCTTCTCGAGATCAGACGGATCCACCTCTACCACTGAGCATGCATACTCAGGCCGTCAGGACGACATAATAGCAATATTATAATAATAACAAAGAGGTAAGGAAATAAAGTAATAACGGTGGAGACAATAAATGCAGGTAATCAGTATGCCATTAAACAATGCAATGTATGATCTGTGTCCCTATCGGTCTCTAAGTCATTTTTGAAATCGAGTTGTGAAAAGAAATGATCATGTTTAACGAGGGTCTCGTGCGTACCCGAGACTACGGCCCACTGTTGCCCGGGACATAACCCTGTACCGCTAGGTCCAAACCTAATATATAAGAGTCGCTGTTCGAATGATCATCCTCTAAATCACTGACCTCGCTAAATATAATTTCCTTTCCACTTCGATTTTCCCCTTTTCCTTAGGTTTCACTATTTATGAGTATGGGCTAGTTGTGTCCAGGTACACATCAATAACACTGTATTGTTCACTATCACGAATCATTCACTTTTACACATCTAAACCGATACCATTCTTGCTCGAAAATGCATTATACGCTGAAAATTAATAAGAGCGCTCATTATCGCTAGAGGTATCGCGGTTGGGTAAAATATGTGCATTTATGCCGCTAAACAAATCATGTGCAATGCAAGTTGTTATGCGTTTTATGAACTTAGAAAAATCGCATTAAATCGTACGTTCAGAATTTAGTAAAATGATACAAAAGGGGTAAGAAGTAAACTTAATCAAAAAATCAACGAAATTGGTTTTAAGTCAATCGGGTTTCGGATTTGCAAATTACGGTCATTTCTTTTTAAGCGTTCTCTGCTGGAAATTCAGTTCCTGAACTGAAAATCCATTTCGTAACACAGTTTTCATCCTATTGGGATCATAATTAGGAGACGCTACAGTTGGATAATATTTAAGTTTATCAGTTAGATTTCCAATGTACCATATGGATCGATAATATCCGCCGTATGCTGGGAGTTATGCATTATTTAACGTTTCTTTAAGTATGATGAAATTGTAGTGGTTATATGCATGATGATTAGGATGCTTGCTGTTAAGCAGCATGTGAATGTTATTATTTTTCTTGCACTAAATAACATTTTAATGGTAGAATTTCTTAGCCCATCCGGATGTGGCCTTGTGCTAACATACTTATCTAGTGCTTTTAAGTTTGTATAAAGAATATGATAACCACCATCTTTACAAGATAAAGGTGCTAGAATCATCTAGATAAAGTAATGGCCAAGTGTGAAAAGGGGTAGCCGTCATTTTCAATATTTTAATAGCTAAGGTTTGACTAAGAATTCAATGGGTATGGTTTGACTGAGAAATACTTGAATCCTCTAGGATATATGTTCTGTCCCTGTTTGGGACTGCAATATGTACCGATGGATTAAAATGTGATTAAAATAGCAAACGATAGTAAAAACGAATGAAATCATTTTCAATGATTAGCTAACAGATTTATCTTCGCTATGGTATCGGATTCCGCACCACACAGAGATGTAAAAGTATTTCATTCCAGGTGTCTACGTGCAGTGCTGCTCTGGACTGCAGTCCAGAGCCGCACTCCATAACAGTTTTCGTCATCTTTTTAAAATAGAAACAAGATATAAATTATATGGGGTTCTAGCTGGTCGAGTCAGCTACGATATGAGCCCTCGAACACAACATTCCAGTGTGTAACCAATTTACTATGATTTTCACAAATTTCAGGTACGGAAGGTTTTAGATTCGACGGATCTAAAAGAGGTTGGCATTCTATGGTGTTTAAGTCCGTATTTTCGAATCAATCTTTTTACACGTTATCCTTGTCTCTGAATTAATCTAGTAACAATAATTTCCGCCACACTAGATAGGATCTTCATACGAAAATATGTATCGAACACCTAAACTAATCAGTTGTGTATTGTCGGAAATACCATTTTGTTCGTTCAATTCGTAAGAGAAATAACTTACGAACTCCAATATGACGTTGACATGAGGTGTTTTACTCGATTAATACCCAGATACAAATTAATTTAAATGAATACGGTCTAATACTAATCACGAGATATTATTGAATCATATATCGAAATATAAACATTTTAGCATGTAAGCAAGTCTTAGAACTTGCCTGACGACGTATCGATGACGATACGGCAGCGGCGCCGCATTAGCGGTGATATACGACAACGGCAACAGCACGATCACGACGCAAGCGCGGCTAGACTCGACCTCGGCTCGAGCTTGGGTTTGACGGCTCGGCAGCGGCTAGGGTCGAGCGATGCAACGGTGGCGGCGACGATGAGGGGTGGAGCTCCGGCGATGAGGACTGCAGGCGGGGGTCGCAGCTCGGGAATGATGGTGAGGCGAGCTCTGGCGACGAGAAGCTCGTCAGAGATGGCAACGGCAAAGGGGTCGAGTGATGTAGGAGGGTGCTGTCGAAGATGAAGCTCGGTGATGGAGTGCTGCAGTGAAGTGGGTTGCGGTGGCTAGAGGTGGCCCGTGGGTGGTAGGGGATGAGGGCAGTGGAGGTGGGTCACGGTGGCTCAAGAAGGAGTTGCGGGGAATCTCGGTGGCTTCGTCGGCGTCGAGAGAAGGTCACAGCCGGCGGCAAGAGGGTGCGGCAATGGCAAGCTCGGTGGGTTGATGATTAAAGAGGCGAAGCTTGGTGTGGTCGTAAGGAGGGGTGATGGGTCGATGCATGGGGAGAAGGTTTCCGGCGTGATGGGATCGGCCGGAGGCTGGAGCTGGCGGTCGTGGCCGCGGCGACGAGATCGTGCAGGCGACAATTCACGACGAGGCGTCGAGGCAGGAACGCGAGGGAGATAGAGGAGACGTGGGATCCAAAGGAGAGAGAGAGAGAGCGTGAGGAGAGAGAGAGAGAACGAACGTGGGTGGGTGGGGGGTTTAAAAAAATAATTAATTGAAAAATTATGAAGAAGAGAAGGAGAGTAAAGGAATTTAATATATATAATTATTAGATTTTAATTTGGGGTTTAATGAAATGGATTGGGGTGGATTTGGATTTAAACGAGTCGAATTTTGAATTTGAAAAAAAAGAAAGTAATCTGTTGGTTAAAAGTAAGGTTTTGGGTTGTTGGGCTTGGGCTCAAGAAAATTTAGAAGGAAAGAGTGGGACTAAATATGTACTTAGGCTTAAGGTTAAGTCCATAGGAAACAAAATAATTAGAATATAATACAAAATTTAAAATGGGTAAAACATTTTATTTGAATACATGTATTGGCGTAGATAAAGACCAGGTATTACACCACCTGCGGCGCATTCACGGAGAGAGGGTACTGGACCCGGAGCTCGCTGTCGGCGAACCCCGGCATCAACGCCTTGACGGCGTCGAGAGCCTGGTGCCAAACAATGGCCGAGGCTTCGGCGAGGTCGGCGTAGAACTGGTCCGACACCCTGTACCTCTCTATGGACTTTGAAGCTCGAAGATCAGCAAGCTTCACCACATCGAGCGCCGCCTGGGTGTCCCTCCTGTCGGCATCCCTCGATTTCTTCATCACGGCGTAGAGCTTGCTGACCTCCTACAATTTATCCTGGATGGCCTTGTTGGATTCACTCAGCAGTTGGTGAGACTCCTTACACTTGGAGTTCGTCAACTTCTCAGCGGCTACCCGGGTTTCGAGGACGGTTATCCTCTCCTTCGTCTGCTGCAGCTCCAGGCGCAGATTCTCCTCCCGCGAGGACGATTCGTCCGCCTTCTTCATGGTCGGGGCAATCTTCTCGGATTCCATATTAACGATGAGGGCGCAGTGTTGGAGGACCTGAGGAAAGCAGCAAAAGGAATTAGAAATGTTCAAACTGAGAAAAAATACTTAACAAAATTCTTAAAGGAAAACGGATACCGACCTGAACTGCCTCCCGAGCGATGGCGGCCACTTGGGCCTTTAGGGTCCCTCGAGGAATTTTGCTACTAGCAGATTGCTCCATGTCGAAGAGCAGGCTGTCGGCGACGGAAAGTCCCGAGGGCACCTCAAAACAGATGTCCCCCTCCTGCACGGGGATCCCGGAGGGTGGCGAGCGAGAGATCGTCCTCTTGTACCTCTTGAGGAGGACCTCGGTGAGGTCGGCTTCATCCTCCACCACCCTCGCCCGGGGATCCGGTCCCCATGCATGCTTCTGGCTCTCCCCACGGCGGACTTCCGGGGCTCGGGGCACAGCGGAAGACTTCACCGGTGCAGTTGATTTCGGGGCTGAGCTCAGACCGGGACGGGACAAGCTAGCGCCCCCGGTCTTCTTTCCTGCCTTCGCGGCAATGGCAGCTAAGAATTTGGATCGGTCCATTTGCTTTGCAGAAAGGAGGAAACACGAAAGAGAGTTAGCGACGCTGGAAAGGGCAAGCAAAATCTATTAATGTCTAAATAGATTGTCCAAATACCTAACTTACCCAGGAAGCGCACGGGGCTGAGCCCGGCCCAGCTAAGAGCATGCTTGGAAAGTAGAACGTCGACTCATTGGATCGGCTCCCACATGGATACCGCCCTCGCCTCAGGTGAGGACGACTGCCTCGCTCTCGGGCAGTCGGCCATGTGCCACTGTGTAGGCACATGCCAATCCTCACCCTCGGGTGGCCCGACGAATATGAACTTCTCCTTCAATTCGTGAATGGAAGAAGGGACGACTACTAGACCCGACCCGGCCACCCCACCCTTGCATTTTTTGAAAGAAAAATACAACCACCTCGGCTCATCCTTGCTGGTGCCGGGATGATTGTTATAACAAAGAAAGGAGACTAGGAGGGTTAAACTAAAGGGGATATTTTCAAGTTTCAACCGGACCAGAGACCCGAGGAGGATTCTCCACGAGTTCGGTGCTGGCTGATCCGGGGCAAGATGGAAACAACGAAGCACCCCACATACCTCGGTTGGGAAGGGCAGACGCATTCCCGCCCGGAATGCTTCTAAATACAAAGCAATCTTCTTACCCTGCACCTGATCCGCCCGCTCACCCTCTCTGGCTAAACGGAGAGATTAGTTAGAGGGGATATGAAATCGAGCTCGGATATCGGCAAGCTCGTCCACATTCCTCAAGACGGAGGGCGCATCGCGGACGTTCCTGATGCGCACCTTGGGAGCCCTTGTTGCTGCCCGACGGCGGGTGACAGGGGCGGCCCTGACTCTCGGATGCGATCCCGACACAGAGGACGAAGAAGAAGAAGACGAACCCTCTTGGCTATCTGAAGCCGAAGAGGAGGAAGACCCTCTAGACTCAGCTCCAACAACTGGAGCCTCATCGTCCGACCCTATCTTAACTATCTCTACAGACTCCTCATATGAAGACATTTAACCTGACTCAAAGGAATGGGCTGGCCGAGGAAAAAGCACGGGTGATCCGATCTAAAAGGAAGGAACGCCGAGCAATCTCTGATAATGAGGGAGAATTATGGTGGAAGTGTTGGTCCTAGGGGGGTCCCCTCCTATTTATGCACTCCACAGAAAGCATCCAACGGCCCGGATCAATTCCCGCCAAAAAGAAGCGTCGTGCCTGCCAGCCGTCAAGGCTCCACATGGCGATCAGCCATTGGGGACACCCCTTCGTTTGCAGGTGACAGCGACAGCCTGTCGCGTCCGCCAACTCGCGTCGGACACGTGGCCTGCAGCCCAACAGACGAACGAGCGAAACGGCGCACCCTTTTTAAAGCGCGATCATTTCATTGATCCGCTGACGCCGTCATGGATACACGCGAAGATTCGGACGAACGACGAGGCAACACGTGGGCCTAAGGACCGAAACGACATAACCATTAAACGCCATGCCGTTCCCGGGCAATCCGCATTACGATTCCTTGGCGCCAAATTGAGCAGAAGAAAGACCGAGTAGACCACTCTCGACCCGACCTTTAGATAGGCCGGAGAGAGGGTGGGGGGCTAATGATGATGCTCACAAGTGGTGTCTTCTCAGGTTACGACATGTGGCAGATGACATGTCCCGGACTCTACGGGGGTAGAATAAATGGGCCGCATCGGGGACATTTCCTGGGGCCCCTTCTCGGTGGACATGCTCGACCTTTCGGGAGACCCCCATGAAGACATTCCACCTTTATCGAGGAGACTACCCATAACTCGTCTCCAAGATTCCTCAGTCTCCTCGCTCGCTTCCGAGCCATCTCTCGTGCTGAGCTTTTTCGGCATCCCGCTCATCTCCGAGCTCCAAGCATGCCGGGCTTCCTCGGCCTCCCGCTCGTTTCCGAGCCCCTGATGTGTCGAGCTTCCTCGGCCTCTCCCGATCAACCGAGATTGTAGAGTCCTAGCGCCTCCGCAACGGCTCCGCGTATCTCGTCAAAGCGTAATAACCGCTGCCTCACGTCCCGCGTCCCACGCTGGCGCGTCCCTCATTAATAAGCGTATCCCGTCATTAATGAAGGGATCCCATCGTTCACGCACGCGTAACGTCAGGGGCGTAACCGAAGGCGAAGATCTCACGCCTGCTCGCTCCATGTGACCACTATAAAATCCTTCTCTCAGACGACTCAGATAAGGCAACTTGAACCTAATAAGCCGCTACTCTACTCAAATTTCTCGGCTAACTTGATCGTCGGAGTGTCCTACGGTGGTCACCCATCTCGGGACTTCTTTGCAGGCAGCTCGGCTTCCACCTCAAATTCAACCCATTGAGATCCACACACTTAAGAAGGCAACCTCCGAATCCAAACTCCAAATTCAACCCATTGAGATCCACACACTTAAGAAGGCAACCTCCGAATCCAAACTCAATCGTCCAGCAACGTTCGCGACATATCAATGGAGGACAGCATCTGAAGGAGAACCAGGCCTCCATCACAGGGGAATCCAATTTAGAAATAGTTATTCCTTATATCGACGGTATAGAAGAAATAGAAACGCAAGTCTTAAGTTCTGTTGGAGTCTATCCGAAATTCTCCCGGTCAGAAAGTATTACACGAATAAGTAATGATTTCTCAAAGTTTCAGGGGTTGAATAGAGCAAAACACCAAAACCCTGCGCTAACGTCCGCCGTTTCCGATCAAAGCTATAGCTCTCGTTTTCGAGTTTCCTCATCGAGAGAGCGAGAGACAAAAGGAAGATGATGCATGATCGATCGGATATTCGAAATCTCCCCATCGACATCGCCTACGCTCGCCTCGGCGGTGATTTTTCTTATATATATATTGATTTTTTTCATATATTGATTTTTTCTCCCGATTTTATTCAAAAATTTATCATTGTGCTTAATTAATTTGATTCTCGATGAAGAATGGCTTGTGGATCGAAAGAAGATCCCTCACGATTGGAGGAAGCGATTAAACGCCGTGCGATCGAAGATATCTTCCGCCTTCTCTTCGCTGCCGAAAGATCTCGATCCCTCTTTCCAAACCCTAGATCCCGAAGGTATTGAGATTTCTCTTCAATTTGATTGAATTTCGTCAAAACCCTAACAGTATTCACTATTTCGACGAAATCATTCATCTGCAAACTTCGTGGGATTGGAATTGAATAAGCTATTAATTGGACCCAAAAAGTTGTTTTTTGGGGATCATTTTTGCCAAATGAATGCTATGACTCACCACATCTGTATTTTTCTCAGCGATTGGATACATAGAGGCTAAGAAAATATACAGCATTCTGCTGAATTCAACCACAGAGAGTCGTAACATTTTTGGGCGCTTATCGGGTTCTTCTGTAAGAAATCTGAACCTCTTTGTGACCCTTTTTAAGCGGTCATGACTCATTTTGTAAAATTATATGCGCAAGGTGTCTGTTTTCAGGGTGAATGGGAGTCCATTGTGCGATCTTATGAGAAAGACCATATTTTTCTTGGAGAGGCTGCTCAGATAATGGTCCAAAATGTGAACTATGAAATGTAGGGGACTTGCTTAAAGATTTCCTCACAAAGTTAAATTTCTTAAAGAATAAGTGCGCTGTCTCTAATTTTACTTGTCGTCAATCTGGGTGAAGTCCTTATCAGAAAAAGCAGGTGCAGAAGGTCCAACAACAATTGGCAGAATTAGAACGCAAGGAGGCGGATATTAAGAGGAACGCTTCTTTATCTGCAGCTAGATATTCTGAAGCTTGCCAGGAGCTTGGATTGCAGGTTTGGCATTTTTTGACTTGGAAAATATATTGTGTGTTTTATGTTTGGGTAACCCTGTGCTAACTGTCTTATTGCCAAATTTGCACAAATCTGGCTCAGTTTAGGCTGGCTCAATTGTTAATGAAGCCCGCACGTCTCTTTTGTAGGGTAAAGATGTGCGCTCGGAACTTTTGGAGACGACAAAGTCCCTCCCTTGCACATTCTCCAGAATCTTGCAAGTCCTGAATAGTGATTCTGTGTTAAAAGCCATGGAATATTATACAAGTTTTGTCAGAGACGCCCATACAGAGAAAGAGGTAAATCCAGTTTTCAAAAACAAGCGAACTGTTGTTTCGATCACTCAGTCAACATACATTTGTCGTTGAAGCTGCTATTTTATGCATAATATATGTTTCTTGCAGAAGGATCCACGCGCTGTGCTACAAAATTTGAGGCATCTTCACGAAAACCCACCTTCTCTTAATGTCTTGATTTCCACAGAGGTCCCACACACTCTTACAGACCTGTCCAATGTGGAACAATCTTATCCTGTAACAGGAGGGCAGATACCTGATACTGATGTTTCCGTTGATGCTATTGACTGGAATATTTCTGTAGATGATACTCAAATTGATTGGGATATTGGTGATGTGGAACAACCTGAAGAATCAGGAGAGGGCTTTGGTTCTTATGAGATGATTGATTCAAAAATAGACTTGCAAGATTCAGATAATGGCCATGGTGTACTATCTGATCACTCATCGCTGAATAGAGTTGAGGAAGGACTAGTCCCTGGAACTTCAGACTTAGAGATATGCTGGGATATTGGTATTGAAAATCCTCAAGTAGGTGCAATTGAAGTAGCTGTTCTATCCGATTCTTTACCAAGATCTACTGAATCAGCACATCCCCTAAGCGCAGATCAAGAAAAAAGCCAATTATTGGAGACAGAATATAGGAATAAGATTCTTGACGATTTACTTGAGGTATTTTTTTAAATAAATTTGCCAACTCTTTCTATATACTATCAATCTTTCAGACATCATTGTTTATGGAATTCACCCCCCTCCCCAGATTTTCTAGGATATTTATTAATTCATTCTATGTTTTTTTTCCAGATAAAATCATTTTTAAATCAGCGCTTGGTGGAGATGAGTAGTGAAGAGACATCCTCGTTGCAGCATCAAGTTCAGGCAGTAGCACCTTTTGTCTTGCAACAATATGCATCTGATGCTGTCCAAGAGATGTTGTTGGAAGTCTCGTTAGCAATTTCCTTGCTTACAAATCGGAAGACACGCGACTTGATAATGATTATCAATTCCAAAAGGTTATGTCCCCATCCACACCCCTGACTTACATGCATATGCGCCGTACAGACACTGATCGGGCATAAAATCTTGATGAATACAATTACCACTGTTACATTTTCCATGCTTGTGATATTATAAAATATTGGGTAGTTATTATTTGTGGGTAGTTATTTTAGGACAAGAATCTGGGATAGTTTTTATCAGTGTGTATTTTAATTGGCTAAAATTGGTTTAATTTTGTGATGAGTACTTTTTCCCTTCTCCATTCTTATATTAGGGTTCGTAAATGTAGTTTGTTAGTGTTACAGAAATTCTGGAATGGAAATTTGGCTCAATTTTAGATTTGAATTTGAAATTTAAAGTTAGCGAGAATGGAGAGAAGCTGCCTATTTTTTTTGTCTTATTACGGTGACATGGCATTCCCTAATTCATTATAAATGGCAAATTGACAATCTTTTTCTCTCTCTTTTGATTTGTTTTTCTATAAAAGATAAACATATGAGCGAGCTACAAAATCAATTTGGCATCACTTGAGAGAGTTGCCATTACTATGAGGCATTAAAGTCTCTGTCATTGCACAAGTTTGAAATTGTGGTGACTGGTGAGGAGCACAAGATATAGTTATATATATTTGATCACATCTGTAGGTTAGGTGCCCTTTTCTGTGGGCCAATACCCAAATCTTTGTGCAATATTTTTTTTTTTTGATTCACTTTTTTATATATTAATAAATGCATATTCGATGGAAAGCCTGGAATTCTTTTATATGATCGTAAAGTCCCACCAAAACTCTGAAGTTGTTGATTGGGGGAATATAATTTTCATATTCTAACAATATGAAACAGATGACGGTGCTATTTGTAGGAGTAATTCCTTTTATTAAGACCTAGCCCTTTTGAAAGGAAAGACCATTTTAAAGTTTAAAATCTGATAATACAATCATTGGAATTTCAGATTTCTTGATAGATTGGCGTCAACATTGGAAGAGAAGAAGCATCATGAAGTGAAATTATGGGAGAGTCTGAATGATTTGTCTGTTAGACGAATGGAGCTGCAAAATGCTCTGTCGACTTCTTGGCCCAAGCAAGTGAGTGAATATATTCCTGTTTAACCTTTAGGGACATAATTGAGTAGATTATTTTCACTGCAAGCCAAATGTTTAAATATAGGTGTATATCTGAGAATGTCTTGTATTATTCTTGATTAAAAAATAGAATCAAAATTGTTAGCTGCTCACAAGGTTATTTTTGTTGGAAAAGTCATTGTAATTGTCTGCAATTCACCTCTTACTCCACAAAATTATCAATCCATAATGAAGTAGGGACTACCTTATTTGGTGCCAAACTATGGCATATTAGTGTGTATAACGTTCTTTGGTGCTAACTATGGCAGATCAGTGGGTATACCTTTATTTGGTTTCTGATCTTATGGCTCATCTCTCAGGCAAACTTACCGTGCGGTTTTCTTTTTCCATGTTTATACTAGAAACCATGTATTCAATCATTTTACATGTCTGATGCAATGCCTGTCTAGAGGCAAATAGTCTGTTGCGAAACATCTCTTTGGAAATCTGCATCCAAGAGCTGCAGTGAACTTATCATATTTGTTGAAAATTTACCCAGCTTTTTGTTCAAAAAATTCTTTGTTGAAATTTTCCTTACCTATTTATTGCATATCCTCCAAAACCCGGCCTCAGTTACATCTACATGAGTCTTTTGCAATTTGCAAACAGAGTTTGAAATCTGGAACTGTAAATTTTACATTTCTATTCTACATTTACATTCTTAATACAAGCTATATATTATACCCTCTTGCTAATGGTCTATTACTACAGAAAATCAGGTCACTAAAAGCAGCCTGTACAATGAATAGAAATGTCCTTTCTTCTTCTTCTTTTGGAATGAATTGTTGATGTCCATATTTTCTTGTAAACAATAGGAAACAGCTATTGTGAAAACAAGAGAGCTGAAGAAGCTCTGTGAGGAGACATTATCATCTATGTTCGATGGAAGACCTGTCAATATAATTGGAGAAATTAATACATTGTTAAGCACCGGCCTCAGTGCATGAGGCATCGATATTCAATCGGAAACTCAGCAATGCAGCCTATTTGGTAAGCACTGATTGATGATACAGTTCCCTCGCAGTTTGCAGTGTCTAGCTTTTTCCACTCCTCCATATTCATAGGATGTCTAGTGTTTAAGCTGTGGAAACAATAGCCATCCTGTGAAGGAATTGTCTCATTTTTAATGCAACAAAATACAGCTGTGATGTATTCTGACAATGAGAAATATTTTTAAAAAGTGTTGATGAATTGAATTATAACATGATCGACAATACTTGAATTTACAACAAGATGTCTCCTTTGACATGCTAATGGTAGTTGTTCAATTTTTCTCATACTTGATTTCATCCAATCTACCAAAATTGTTTTATAGGTTGCCAACTTGCTATTAAAATGCAACAGAGAACACCATTTGGATATTTGGTTTTTTTTGGGTTATTGGGTTTGGACTTAAAACCTATTATCTATTTTGTATTGGGCATTTTTATTAGTGGGTCGGGTATAAATTTCAAGACATATATGTTGCTAATCGAGCCGAACTTGAGCTGATAACGAATGTGCTGGATTAAGCTTGTGTTCGGTCCGTTAACTAACGAGCTGGATTTTTAGTTCAAGTTCGGTTCATTAGTAAACGAACTGAACTGTAACGAGCCATTACTGAGCCGGACCTGAGCCGAACACGAGCCAGCTCGATTTGTTTATCTGCTCTACCCGCATCCATAGAAGTCGAAGGTAATTTTTACTGTGGGCAAATCAGTTGAGTACTGACATGTAGTTTTGCTTATTTGTAGTTCAATGTTACCTGTCGCTCACATATGGTGTTACATTTATCGAATAAGCCTCATCAATATGAAAAGTTTGCCACATATAGACACTGTCCTTTGATTCATGGGCATGATCTATTATTTTTGCAGCATCTCATTGGGGGGGGGGGGGGGGCATGACATATGTTTAGTTACTGCTACATTTCATTTACTTTCATTTACATAGATTTCAGAAATCTTGTGGGAATCAGGAGCTTAATCCTTTTATTATTCTTGGCATCTTAAACCACCATTTATGATTTGAGATACCTATGGAACCAAAGAGCCAAATTCTTGGGACATCTCTGGAGATTTTTGTAATCCTCGGCATAAGTCGAACCGAACCGCGTAGCCTGTTGTCCACTCAAAGTTATCTAACAGTGCCCATGCGAAGAATCCTTCGATATTTCCTCATCCCCTACAAATTAATGAAGCAACTTAATTTTATTTCACTTCATAATAATACGCTTCTCATTATGCTATTTTTTTTGCAATGTACCTGTCTACCTGATGCCTGATGGCCATTTATAAGTACCGCAGATGCTGTTTATAGAACTTTATGATCATGTCATCCTTCAAGGCATTCTTTAAAGTTGCTGTCAAACTGTGCACCTCATCAATTCTTATCAATCCATGAGAATATCATGTCATACCCTACTTTGAAATGTGCGAGCACGTTGTTTGTCACCCTTAGCGCACTTACGGCTCTATACCCCACAACCCAGCTTGCTCTGGCCTCGGGCATCCTCGGTAAATGGAATGTGGAAGCTGGAGTGTCCGCTTAGGACTGATAGAAAGCAACAACTAACTGACCGAACCCACTGGGAGTTGAACTTGGTACCATGCGATAGTCGCGGTAGTAAGATAAGCTAAGATAAGAAAACTAGATCCTTTTCCTCTCGACTTCAACTATTTTGTCAGAAATCTCTTCGTCAAGTGTTTAACATTGTACATTCATTTCTTCACGTTTCTAAATTATTTATCGAGATAAGAAATCTCCTAGTTTTGAAAGCTTCATCATTTTCTTTATCAAATCAAATCATTTCATTCCCGAGGAACTGGATGAGAAAAAACTTTGATGTCTCATGTCTGGTTTTGCAGTAGAGATGGAATTAAGCAAAAGCCATCAACTATAACCCAAATCAGATTCCACTTCGCTTGATCGATTCATTTGAGTCAGAGAAAGATCGACTTTGAACAAGGAGTTGCTCTTGATTACGAGATCTTTCGGAAAATTGTCGTTTTCTGTCTCAAATCATTAGCGCCCGGATAAGATAAGCAATGTTAAAAAAGAAAGGTGTAAACGGCTGTTTAAACGTAAACGGTGACAAAACGAACAGTAAAGTCATTAAACGGTCAATTATGCGCTCAAAATGTTTATATACGGTTTAAACAGCGATTAAACGATGTTTATCCAATTTTAAACAGTGATTATACAGTTTGATATTTTGTTGATTTTAAAGTTATTTGTAGCCCGTAGGCCTTTTGTATTTGTTTTTGTTTATGTGACAGTGAGTAGTGACATAAAACATTTATATGTTATTTTGGTGTTATGCTTTTAGGTTTTAGCATGTATGATCTAGTGTTTGCTCATGTTTACGGGGTTTCATGTTGCATTGCGGTGCAATTTGTCTTTTGGTATAAGCTATTTTCTGTTGCATAGAGACCGTTAAATATTGCATTTCAAAAAATTCCATTGACAAGAATGCATATCCGGTGGGATTCGAATCCACAATCTTCTGATTTTGTTTAGACGTCTTGCCATTTAGGCCACGGGTATGTTTCAAATTTTCAATATCTATCATCCTATGTATTTGTCATAATTTTATATATAATAATTATTCTAAAATAATATAAAATATATGTGGCCGTATAATCTGCATAAAACTTTTAATCACCGAATAATCCGATTAAACGCTAAACACCTCCCGATCCTGAACGAATAGTGAACGAATACGTGTTTTACAACAATGAGGATAAGCATAAATACAACAAAAGAAAAAGGTGATCCGTTTTTCCTTGCCCTGAGAATGCGCTTCTAGCATGAGGAACCACACTATATACCAGAAAAAACTTTCTAGACCATCAGAATTATTCGGAAAGAAAGAATAACTCCTTCAGGGTTATTACCGCCTTTCAATCCTAACAATCCAAGCTTGATTGCCACCTTTCAATGCTAACAATCCAATCTTGATTTGTATAACTTAATGCAGCCACTACACCATCAACTGATAAAACTAGATTGATCTGGCGACACTAGCATCTATCAGACAGGAGATAGTCGGAAACATTATCTTCCTTTATTTTAGGAAAGTGAAGAAATGCAGATAAGACGGTAGGAGCCGACTTGTGAGTTCCTTACCGATCAACAAAGAGAACATAATTCACTGTATTGACATACTAATTGAGATGGATTATCTAGCGAGTGCTTTAACAAGGTAGATTGTACAGGTACGATAAATTAGCAAATGAGCCTTGGTTACTTCTCGCTTCTAGAAGGCATATTTTTCCCCAAAGCATTTCAAATTTGTAAGTATAAGCTTCTTAGTTATGCCTTTTACTTCCTCAAAATTCTCAACTTTTCCTTGTATATTTTTTAGGCTTAATTCCAAAAAACTATTAAATAATGGAAACTACAAAAAACTATCATAATTATAAAAAACTACTATACTATGAAAGTTTTGTGGTAGTTTCTTGTAAATATTGTTGATGTGACTTAGTTATGGTAATTTTTCATAGGTTTTGAAAGTACCGTGGTAGTTTATTGTAGTTTTTGAAAGTTTTAAGGTAATTTCTTATAGTTTTGAGAGTGTTTGGTAGTTTTGAGAGTGTTTGGTAGTTTCTCGTAATTGAGCCAAAGAATTTGGTAGTTTTTGGAATAAAAGCCTATTTTTTATTCCGCATTCATCTCCTTGTATTCTATAATTTTTTATTATCATTTTGGGAAAAGTGGCCCAAACACCCTATGACCATAACCTAATAGAACTAGATCCCTTGACCAAAAAATGTAGCTAAAACCTCCTTAATACCCAAAGTTCATGTATACAACTCCTTATAGTACCTTTTTAAATGTATTTGCTATAAGAATGTTTTCCTAATTCCCATAATACCCTCTTTCTTTCTTTCTTTCTTCCTCTTTTCCTCCTCATTCCATCTCCATCTCCAATTCTATTTCCATTTTCTTTATTTTTATTTCAATTTCCATCTTAATCTCCATCTCCTTCTTTCATCGCCACCATCGTCATCCCTACCGTTTATAAGATTCTCAAATTTTACACGTTTTCCATTGACCTCTCCAAAACATCATGGGTTACGATTTTCGCCCCAACTCTGATAAGCCTTCAACTTCATTTCTTATCGAATTTTCATCAAAAGATCATACAAACTCTATTCTTAATATGTTAGCCTATACCGGATCTTCAAGAAGATCCAAGATTTGAAAAGGAGACCATCAAACCCTTCATCGATGGGTTGTATCGTAAAGCTGAAAAACATACAATACATTTAAGTTTTTTGTGGGAATCATATTTTGAAACATGAAACATAAAGTGTTCGATGCAATACCTAATATAAAAGTGAGATTGAGAGAGCATGATCTTCTTGGAGTTGGTTGTTTTAATGTATGAGGATCAAATTTTAGTATTTTAATTTTTTTGGTTGAAGTTTAGTAGTTTTATATATAAATTGGTCAAATATTAGTAAGAAACGGTTATATGTAGCATTTCAGAAATATTTTTAACGCTTAGCACTTAACAGCTATATGCAGCACTTAACTGCTAAATGTAGCACTTAACAAATATTTGTAGCACTTAATAGCTATATGCAAGGTTGTAAAAAGCACTAAGGGAGCCGAGCGGTTTGGGCACCGCATGGCGGTTTTTTAATTTATATATATATATATATATATATATATATATATATATAGAAAACATAAAAAAGAATTCTTAAATTTTTTTTAATACGAGAGAAATGTCTTTACATAATAATGTCTTTACAGAGTTTGATTCTATATATTCATGACACTTTTTTTTTATGGATAGACATTAAGAAGAAGAAATGGACTATGACATTATGCTACCTAGGATATTTTTGTTTATAAAACTTCATTTTGCATGGGATTGTTTATAAAATGTGGAGGGTCGGGTATGGATTTAAAATAGATAAAACCGACCCATTATGCTTCTTTTGATAGAAAATATTTCATTTTAAAGTCATGAAGTGGGATGGGGCTCATTTAGGTGTCCGCCTAGACGGGTCTGGACGCCATGGCGCTTGCTAAGCGCTTAAATCCACTTAACTAAACCGACTAAGTCTGAATCCGAATGGTATACCACTGCTTCCGTCTAGACGGCCGTCTACACCGCTTTTTAGAACACCGGCCTTATGTAGCACTCATAAAATGTTTATATCACTTAACAAACATGTAATAATTTACAAATATGCCAGCACTTTACAAATGTTTGTACAACTTAATAGCTATATGAAGCATTTAACAAATATTTATAACCTTAAACATCTATATTTATCACTTAACAAGTATTTATAGCAATTAACAACTATATATAGGTCGTGGAGATAAATGAATAGCCGTAATACAATGACATCACATATATAAAGGATAGAATTTGAAGGAAAATATCAAGAATTAGATGTTATTTGGATGAAAGAAAAATTAAGGGAGTAAAATAACTAGAGATTTTATGCGCGTCCTCCGAAATTATATATATCAAGCATATTCTGTCAAATATAGTAAGCATGGGATTAGATGTAGCACTTAACATGTATATATAGCAACTTCAAAATGCTACATATAGCTATTTAAGGATATATGTTGTTTTTATAAAACTATAAAATATTATAGCTATATAATGTTCATGTCAGAGAATTAAATGCGAGAGCTAAAATAAACCATGAAACAATTTAACTTATACTAAACTGTACAGATGAAACACGTAACCGCCAAATGTAGCACTTTATTAGCCTGCTTTACATAGATATAACACTTAACAACCAAATGTAGCTCTTTAAATAAAACTACTTTTTTCATATGGATTCCAAGATATCTTTTATGGCAGATATGTAAAGTAGAAGGGTAGTGTTGGAACCTTTAAAAATACAAATGAGATGGTGTATATAAAGGAGTCATACACATGATTTCTTTAAAGCAGGGAGCTTTTAGCAACTTTTTGAAGCCAAGGGACCTAGTCCTATTCAAATTTTATCATAGGGAGCTTGACTCATTTTCCCAATCATTTTTCTCTTATTGCAGGCTGTTAGGGCGTGGTTGTAGTTTAAACAATATATTAATCTACTTTGACAGTTTAAAGTTTAAACCATATATTAATCTACATTTGCATGTAGATAAATCTATTATAGTCCTTTTAATTTAGGGCTATTAATCTCATTCCTAATTAAGTATCTTCGTTCCCCATTTTTGAATTCCTCCCTTTATCTTCTTAATTTTGATAGCATGTTAAAAATCAATCCATTTATTTTTGTATGAAATCGGGGGCAGCAAATTCTAATTTTTACATTACATCGCCCTCGATTTCTCCTTAAAATTTCAAAAGCTTTGATAAGTATTTTAGTTTACAATTAAATTCACGCTATCTTTAATGTTTGAAAGATTGAGGGTAACAATTTTCATTCAAAATTAAATACACACATTTTATTCCCAAAACTTACAAACTATTTCTTGATAAGCAAGTTGTTTCATCTTAAGAAAGTTCATTTTTCCTATTTGGGAAAGTTATTTGTTGTCTTTAATGGAATTTAAAGTTTTGTTTTAAAATTTCTTATTTATTTTCTTATTAAGAAGTGATCATATTGAAAAATCTTTAGTAATTAAAAATTTTAAATTATTTTTTTAATGATTTGAAATCTATACCGTATTAAATGCAACCAGCGAAATTTTAATTGAAATAATAGAAAATTATAATTCAATTATTAATAATGAGACTTCCATACTCAGTGATATGATATTCCGAATATAGATCATCTTACAACCCTATGAATCGCACGGGGTTGCCTCTACTTGCTAGTTGTTGGTATGGTATCATTTGCGAGTCCTACATATTCTGACGACCTAGAAACATCATGATTGTCATTGTCGATCCCAAACGAAGCCATCTCCTAGCATAGAATAATGTATAGTAGTTAAGTCCGAGGAAGTCGAAGGATCTTTTAACCATTTCTGACTGCTTTGGTGTGAACCTCGGCCATTGGTCTTTGAACAAGTGCATTCATGTCGGTAACCTCCTTGAGTCAAGGGGTCCGTGAACCTATTTAGTACATGAAAATTGAAGTACAATGCATGAACTAATTAGAATAGAACTTGTGAATTTTATATATTGAATATAAGAATTCTGATGATGGTGCAGGACAGAGGTTAGAATATGAAAGGGCTCCAACCAAACATGAAATCGGGTGTTCGGGTGGCTGCATCACTATCTGATGGAGGTCCTTTTTAGGTCTCCGTCAGATGTTGTCTTCCGTTGATCTCCCGGTGGATTTTGATGGTGATCTTCTGTTGGGTGTGGGTCTCAATGGGTTTTGATGAAAGAGGTGGTATGACTTCTTTAGCACTGAGTACCTGCAAAGAAGTCCCGGGGTGGTTTGGTACCACCAAGGACCCTCCGACGATCAAGTTAGTGGTGAGATCCGAGCAGAGTAACGGCTTAGTTGAGTAAAGAATGGCTTACTTGAACCCTCTGTGATGGGGTTTTTTATATCGGTGGCGGCACGCAGCAGCAGGCGCGAGAATCTCGCCGACAGTTACGCTCCCGACGTCACGCCCGTGCAGAGAGCGGATCGTCCATTAATGGGGATCGTGATGGCGTGGAACGTGGGATGTTGCTGGCGGAGAATCCGCGCATGGCGAGATTTGCGGAGCGACAGTTACGCTTGTGGACGGTGGAGTTGGTCGGAGGACCGAGGAAGACGGCCTCGGCTGGGGGCTCGGGGACGAGCGTGAAGGCTGAGGGGCCTTGGTCTTATGGCAGCTCGGGGCGAGCCTAGGGGCCAAGGAGGCCGGTTTGCAGGGGCCCCGAGAAGGGCCAGCTTTTGCTTGCAGGTCGGGTAAAGGGTGGCCTGGTCGGCCCCTGTGGGCCCTTTCTTCTGAGTCTTGGGACACGTCATCTGCCACGTGTCCTGATCTTGGAGATCGTCAATATTGAACATCATCATTAGCCCCCCACTCTTGTCCTGACCGGCTAGCGGGTCGGGTCAGGGGTGGACCGCCGGGCCTCCCGAGGTGAGCTCCTTTCCAGGGCTTTGTCGGGATGAGTTCTCAGGCTGTCAGTTGTCGTTTCCGCTAGCGAATCAGGGCGAGATCTCTGCATTTAAGGAAGGTGCGCCGGTTCGTGTACTCTGCAACTAAAGCAACGGTCCATGCGTCTAGCGTCGGTTGCCTGACGCGACGTATGCAGGCCTGCGGCGTCTGATAGGACACGGTCCAGCACAGGATCGACACGTGGAGCGACCGGTGCCGCTGGACGCGAGGAGTCGTTTCGGTGGGAGATGACGTGCGCCGTTGGATGAGGCAGTTTGCGGCAATAAGTAGGGGCGAGGCCCGCTCCAGGGCCCTACTCTTTCATATTCCCTCTTTCCTGAGTCGCGGCTGCTCGGCGTTCTCCTTCTTTTTGAATACACGGATCGCTCCCATCCTTTGGGAAGCTCGCGTCAGAGGGAGGCTAGTGGCGCGGCCGAGCCCCTGGCTGGCTCATGCCCCTGCGCCGGATGCCCTGCCGGCGATAGGACCGTTTGCTCCGTTGACGGCTCCTAGCGGCTGCTCCGGCGGCGGCCAGAGACGTCCACGGTCATTTGAGCTCCAGACGGGGGACAGAGAGGAGGGCGAGGACGGCCTCCCTTTTAAGAGAAAGAGGACAATTCTCGCGCGTCGTCGTCAAGGGTCCCTGAGAGGATTTCCGTGCAGGAGGGGGCGCCATCTTCACGGTTCCGTCTGGGCTTTTCGTTGCCGCTGGCCTACTCGCCAGGATGGAGGAGTCGGTTGGGGGAAAGCTTCCGCATGGCTCCCTGAGGGTCTAATTGGAGGCCATGTCCCAGGGGGCGGTCCAGGTACGAACTTCTCTACGTGTAGTTTTTCTGGTATTCCTTTCTTTGGCTCGAGGGACTTCTGGTTTCTCATCCGCTTTCCGTCATGTCCTTCAACACTGCGCCTTTGCCGCTCGTATGGAGGCCGAGGGGGCATTCCACGCACCGAGGCCAGTAGAAGCGTTCCCCTTGGAGGTCGAGGTTTTGCAGTGTGACTTGTGCCTGGAGAAGGCAAGGGCCAACGTCCTGGCAGCCAGGGCGGAGGCTGCGGAACTTGCCATTTTAGCGAATCGGGGTGCTCATCGCCGTCTGAGTGCGTCCCTCCGCGTCGCTGATAGGAAGCTGGCAGATCTGGCCGAATGCCTCGCGGCCATGGAGGAGGAGAGGGACGCCAGCAGAAGGGACGCTGAGGCGGCGCTTCTGGAGGCCCAGGTTGCCGAGGCTCGTGCTAAGAAAGCTGTGGCCGATTACAAGACGTCAGAGCGGTTTTACGTCGAGCTCGGGGAGTATTCTGCCGTCGCGTGGAACAAGGCCCTGGACGCCGTGAAGGAACAGCTTCCTGAGTTCGATGATGGTGAGCTCCGCGCTCGGGCTCCGCTTCTGGGGGTGAGGCCTCCGGGGGAAGATGGCGAGGGGAGCAGGGAGCGCCCTTGGTGGCGAAATCTCCGGTGGTAGAGCCCCCGGCAGGCCGTGATGCCAGCAATAAAGGGACCGAAGTAAGCCTCCGGGCAGTTTGTAGGGCTGGGGAGCCCCAGAATTCCCTTTGTAAAAACTTTGCTTTTGGTAATAAAAGAGAATCCTTGTTTCATCGGTTTGCATTTCATTTTCTGTGTGTGAAGAATGCTTGTAAGATATCTTTGCTTGTACCGTCGTGTTTTTCATGTCAGGTTGGCCATCTGTCTGGCGATCGTCCGTCGAGTTGACTTCAATCATTTGCCGACGATCTTGCCAAGCGCTTCCGAGGAGGTATCGCCATAGGCCCCGAAGTCGAGGGGAGATCGTTTTAGGAGTGGATAGACCTGACGCCCCTCACTGGGGTCTCGGATCCTCCGCGGGCCACGGGGCTTCTTTCGACTTCGAGCATCGGCCACCAGCCGGGAATGACTGAGTGGGGTAGTTGCTTGGTTGCCTCTCGCGAGGGCTTTCTGATCCCTGGCGTTGCGGTAGGGAAGCTACCCGCCAGGGACGGCCGAGTAGAGTTGCTGCCCGGTTGCCCCTTGGGAGGGCTTTGATCCTTAGCGTTGGAGGGGCTGTAAGAAGCACACTAAGGGTGACCGGGCAGTGAAGCTGCGCGGTTGCCTCTTGGCGAGGGCTTTGACCTCTGGCGTCGCGGGTAGGCAACTACCATCCTGGGATGACCGAGCGGGGCAGCCGCTCGGATGCCTCTTGCGAGGGCTTCGATCCCTGGCGTCATGGATAGGGAGCTACCAGCCGGAGATGACCGAGCAGGGCCGCTGCTCAGTTGCCTCTTGCGAGGGCTTTGACCCTTCCGGACGGGGACCGAGCAGGGTTACTGCCCAGTGCCTCTTGGCGAGGACTTTGATCCCTGTCGGTTGTGGTAGGAAGCTACCAGCCGGGGATAGCCGAGCAAGGGCTCGACTGCCTCTGGGAGGACTTTGGTTCTTAGCGCGGGAAGGGCTGTTGAAGCCTACCAAGACCCTTGGCCGGACAGGGTTACCGCCCGATGCCTCTTGGCGAGGGCTTTTGTCCTGAAGGATAGCCGAGCGAGGGATCCTCGGGCTCGACTGCCTCTGTAAGGGTTTTTTGATCCCCGGCGTTGCGGCAGGGAAGCTGTCCGCGGGGGATAGCCGAGCGAGGGATCCTCGAGCTCGACTGCCTCTGTGAGGGCTTTTTGATCCCCGGCGTTGCGGCAGGGAAGCTGCCCGCTGGGGACAGCCGAGCGAGGGATCCTCGGGCTCGACTGCCTCTGGGAGGGCTTTTTTTTTTGGTCCTGGCAGTGGGTTGCACGGCCACCTGTTGGCGAGGGCTTTGAGTTGTAAAGGTGGAACTCTACTCGGGATGATTCGACGTTTCTTTATTCGTATGGACAGGAATTTTAGAGAACGCTTTACACCCTCTTTGTGAAAGGGAAATCCCGAGGGGGGGCATACACTCACCAGCTTTGACCTCACTGGTATAGCTTGAGCTTCTCGGCGTTGTAAGGCCGCGGAAGCTTTCGTCCGTCCGTGTCTTGTAAGCGGTAGGCTCCTCCGGGGAGCGCCTCAGAGACGAGGAAGGGACCCTCCTACTTTGGAGAGAACTTGTGAAGTCTGCCTTGGTCGATGAACTCGTTCCGCCGTAGGACTAGATCCCCGGTCTTGAAGGAGCGGTGTTTGACCCGGGCGTTGTAGTACGGGGCCGTTTGTTGTTGATAGGCGGCAGCTTTGATCTGAGCCCGATCCTTCTTTTCCAACAAGATGTCGAGGTTGGTCCGTAGCGCCGTGATGTTTGCGTCATCGTTGAAGTGCTCGACTCGGTGACTGGGTAGCCCGATCTCCGCTGGGACCATCGCCTCGGTCCCGTAGCAGAGGCTGAAGGGGGTCTCCCCGGTGGGAGTCTTTCTTGACGTGTGCAGGGCCTATAAGACCCGGGGCAGCTCTTCGACCCAACTGCCCTTCTAGGTTGGTCCGGAGACCTCGTCCTGCCCGTTACATTGGGGATGCGCGACCGCGGAGAACTTCATGAGGATACGGTACTCCCTGCAGAAGTCCTTCACTTTCTCGTTCTCGAAGTTCGTCCCGTGGTCAGTGATGATGCACCTCGGGATGCCAAACCGGAGTATCAGGTTATTTTGCAGGAACTTGATGGTTGTGGCGGCATCCGGTTTCCTGATGGGGACGGCCTCGATCCACTTGGTGAAGTAGTCCACCGCGACAAGGACGCATTTGTGCCCGCCTGTTCCGGTAGGGAACTGGCCGATCATATCCAACCCCCACTGGGCGAACGGCCATGGGGATGTCAGGGCGGTTAGCTCGGTAGCCGGGAGGTGGGGAATGCTGCCGTGGAGCTGGCAGCTCTTGCACCTCCTGACCAGCTTCAGGGCGTCCTTGTGCATGGTTGGCCAGTAGTACCCTTGGAGTAACGCCTTTTGGATCAAGGTTCGAGCCCCCTGGTGTGCACCGCTCACCCCTTCATGGATTTCCCGAAGGACGTAATCAGCTTCGTGGGGGTCGACGCACCGGAGCAGGGGATGAGTGAAGGCCTTCTTGTAGAGGTTCCCGTTGCTCCAGACGAAGTGGCGGGCTTTGGCCCGGAGGCGGCGGGCGGCCGCCCGGTCCTCCGGGAGCGCGCCGTCCTTCAGGAACTCCACAAGGGGCTTCCTCCAATCCTGGTCGCTCTCCTGCGCCACGTACACGTGGAGTGTCGTCGCTTCGTCTCCCACGCTGGGTCGAGGCAAGGTTTCGAAGAGGATTGACCGCTTATTGTTGGCCGAGTACGACGAAGCTAGCTTGCTCAGGGCGTCTGCTTGGGCATTCAGCTGCCTGGGTATTTGTTCTACCTGGACTTCGTCGAAGTTTCCTCACTTCATCTAGGTACTTCATCATTAGAGGCTCTTGAGCTTCGAAGCGGCCGGTCACTTGACCGACGACAAGGGCCGAGTCGCTGCGAATTCGAATTATCTTCAGCCCCAGCCCGACGGCCATGCGCAGTCCGGCTAGGAGGGCCTCGTATTCTGCTGCGTTGTTCGATGCCTTGAAACCGAGCCTCAAAGAATACTCCATCTCAGCTTCGTTTGGGCCCCGGATGATGAGGACGGCACCGCAACCTTCCTCGGTAGAAGACCCATCGACGTAGATGACCCACTCCGGAACCGAGCCAGGGCCTCCTGGGACGGGGCACTGGGGTGCGAGGGGTGGCACGGACTCCGGCTTCCTGCTAGGGATGGTGCATTCAACGATGAAATCGGCCAGGGCCTGCACCTTGATCGCTTGCCTCGGGTGATACCTTATGTCGAATTGAGATAGCTCCCACCTCCATTTTTCTAGGCGGCCTGAGGATTCCGGTGATGCTAGGATAGCTTCCAACGGGGGCTCGGTGAGGACGATGATGGTGTGCGCTTGGAAGTAGTGCCACAGCTTCTGCGAGGTTACCATGAGGGCTAAGACAATCTTCTCTATGGCGGGGTACCTCATCTCCACGTCCTTGAACACGTGGCTCACATAGTACACCGGCTTCTGTGCCCCCTCAGCCTCCCGGATGAGCACTGAGCCTGCTGCTTGGTCGGATACTGCCAGATACAGCGACAGCTCATCCCTTTCCACTGGCCGAGTGAGTAGCGGTGGTGTTGCGAGGTGCCTCTTCAGTTGGTCGAAAGCGGCTTGGCATTCCTCCGACCACTCGAACCTCGGAATTTTCCTCAGCGCCTTAAAGAACGGAAGGCACTTCTCCCCTGACTTGGACATGAAACGGCTCAGAGCGGCGACCCGCCCCGTGAGCCGCATGATCTCGACGCCGGTCTTGGGTGCGACCATGCTCAGGATAGCGTCGATCTTCTTTGGGTTATCTTCGATTCCGCGGTGAGTGACTATGAACCCGAGGAACTTTCTTCCGGTGACTCCGAATGCGCACTTGGCGGGGTTTAGCTTCATGTTGAATTTGCGGAGCACTTCGAATGCCTCGCCCAGGTCCTTGGCATGGTCGGCCGACGAGACGGACTTGACGAGCATGTCGTCAACATAGACTTCCATATTCCTGCCGATCTGTGGCTTGAACATGCGATTGACAAGCCTTTGGTACGTGGCCCCGGCGTTCTTGAGGTCGAAGGGCATCACCTTATAGCAGTACACTCCTCGGTCCGTTGTGAATGCGGTCAGATCTTCGTCTTCAGGATTCATACGGATTTGGTTGTAGCCGGAGAAGGCGTCCATGAAGCTCAGCAGCTCGTGACCGGCTGAGCTGTCGACGAGCTGGTCTATGCGAAGGAGCGGAAAGTTGTCCTTGGGGCAGGCCTTATTGAGGTCGGTGAAGTCGACGCACATACGCCACTTCCCGCTTGACTTCTTGACCAGAACCACGTTTGCCAGCCACTCCGAGTAGGGAACATTCCTGATGAAGTTGGCGGCGAGGAGCCGATCAACCTCCTCTTCGATAGCCTTCTGTTTGACCGGGGCGAAGCTTCTTTTCTTCTGTCTGACGGGTCGGGCCGCTGGATCAACTCCGAGCTTGTGAGAGGGGTCGATCCCAGGCATGTCAGCAGGTGCCCAGGCGAAGACGTCGGAGTTGCTTATGAGGAAACTGATCGGGTCATCCCGCTGAGTCCCCGTCAGGAGCGACCCGACCTGGACGGTCTTTCCTTGGTCTCCTTCTGTTAGGGGCACCTCGGTTAGAGGCTCGACCGGCGCTCCACGAACCTCCTTCCGCTCGTCTCGGGTGTCCAGGGATCCTTTGATGTCGTCGCACGCCTCGGCGCCGTCAGCATGCTGCTCGGGCGAAGACGCCTCGGTAAGGCCTATCTTCGCGACCCGCTGGCTCCCGTATGCCCAACCGATCCCACCCCGACCAAGAGGGAATTTCATCGCCAGATGGTATGTCGAGATCTGGGCCTGGAGGGAGTTCAGCGTCGGGCGGCCAAGGAGGACGTTGTAGGCCGACGGAACCTTCGCTACGATGAAGTCCACAGGCAGTGTGCGCGTGTGGCCGGGCTCCCCGATCATGAACTGCAGGGTGACCACCCCTTATGCCAGAATGGAATGGTTAGTGAACCCCGAGAGGACGTGAGAGGTCGGTCTCAGGTTCGCTGGGGCGAGCCCCATACGTAGGAAGCAGTCGTAGAAGAGGATGTTCGACGAACTGTCCGAATCGATGAGTATCCGGTGGACCTCGTACTGGTGAATCTGGGCTATGATCACCAGCAGGTCGCTATGGGGTACAGATAAGCCTTGGAGATCCTCGTCGCTAAAGGTGATGGGCTCTCGGCCTCTAGCCCTTTTGCTCGGGCGGTCACCGGAACCTGTAAAACGGCAGCTAGCGGGGAGGCCGACGACATTTGGTGAGGGTTCGTCAGCGCTTCCGTTGTGAGGGAGGCGACAGCGAGTGTTTGGATCTTCAGTGGGATCGGTTGCCATGTGGGCGGAGATCGGAAGGCCAACTTTGTGTTTTGTGGAGTTAGTTTCCCACAGACGGCGCCAACTGATGGAATTCCTTTTCAGGTCTCCATCAGATGTTGTCTTCCGTTGATCTCCCGGTGGATTTTGATGGTGATCTTCTATTGGGTGTGGGTCTCAATGGGTTTTGATGAAAGAGGTGGTATGAGGAGTTTAGCGCCGAGTACCTGCAAAGAAGTCCCGGGGTGGTTTGGTACCACCAAGGACCCTCCGACGATCAAGTTAGTGGTGAGATCCGAGCAGAGTAACGGCTTAGTTGAGTAAAGAATGGCTTATTTGACCCCTCTGTGATGGTTTTTTTATAGCGGTGGTGGCACGCAGTAGCAGGCGCGAGAATCTCGCCGGCAGTTACGCTCCCGCCGTCACGCCCGTGCAGATAGCGGATCGCCCATTAATGGGGATCGTGATGGCGTGGAACGTGGGATGTTGCTGGCGGAGAATCCGCGCATGGCAAAATTTGCGGAGCAGCGGTTATGCCTGTGGGCGGTGGAGTTGGTCGGAGGACCGAGGAAGACGGCCTCGGCTGGGGGGCTCGGGGACGAGCGTGAAGGCTGAGGGGCCTTGGTCTTGTGGCAGCTCGGGGCGAGCCGAGCGGCCGAGGAGGCCGGTTTGTAGGGGCCCCGAGGAGGGCCATCTTGTGCTTGCAGGTCGGGTAAAGGGTGGCCTGGTCGGTCCCTGTGGGCCCTTTCTTCTGAGTCTTGGGACACGTCATCTGCCACGTGTCCTGATCTTGGAGATCATCAATATTGAGCATCATCACTATCCGACTTGGTGTTAGAGTAGGGCAACATCCAGTGACCCTTTAGGATGATGCCTATCTTTCCCTTTTGTGATGCCTGCATGATTAAATCATACTCTTCATGCAATATGTGCCTGGTTAAGCTTACCTGCAACTTCCCATATTTTATTTGAAGATAAAACAATGTGTCAAGATTGATCACAAAGGGCATATAGATATTGACATGGATTCTTACATACTTGAGAAGAACATGATGTGTACTAGTTTAGGAGTGATGATACTCATAAGTGGGAATTCCCAGATCATGACAAGTGGTAGATGACGAGTCCCGGGGCTTTCGGGAAAGGAGCAAGCATGATACATTGAAGGCATTCCCCGGGCCTTCGCCCCGGGGATTGACCCGACCTTCGATGGCCTCTCAGAACACTCCTGTACTCGCCCTGCAAGTAACTATCGACTCGCCTCCAAGCCATCCTATACGCTAAGCTTCCTCAGCTCTCCCAGCTCTCTTCCGAGCTATCACAGAACCGAGCTTCCTCGGCCTTCCGCTCGTCTCCGAGCCTCTCGCCGAGCTAAGCCTCCCCGGTTCTACCGAGCAACCAAGAACGCAGAGCCCAAACGCCTTCGCCACGGCTCCACGTATCTCTCCAGAAGCAAGATATCCGCCCCCCAACATCCCGTATTCCACGCCGTCGTATCCCCTCATTAACAAGCGTATCTCGTCATTAATGGGGGGATCCCGTCATTCACGCAGGCGTAACGTCGGGGGCGTAACCGACGGCGAAGATCTCGCGCCATCTCGCTCCAAGCGACCACTATAAAAACCCCTCTCTCAGAAGACTCAGGTAAGGAAATTTCAATCCAACAAGCCGCCACTCTGCCCAAATTCCTTGGCTAACTTGATCGTCGGAGGGTCCACGGTGGTCCAACCACCCCGGGACTTTTTTGCAAGTAGCTCGGCTTCACCTCGAAATCAACCCATTGAGATCCACACGCTCAAGAAGACAACCATCAACACCAATCTCAATCCTTCATCAACGCTCGTGACAGATCGATGGAGGAAACATCTGAAGGAGATCAAGGCCTCCATCAATTGGCGCCGTATGTGGGAAATACCAATTTTCTCCACCTATCAAAAGTTGATCTTCCGCTCTCGATTTCATGGCGAGCGAAGACCGTGACAATCCCAGCACAAGCCATCGCCCTCCCCATAATGGAGGCGCAGACAGATCTACTCCCCCTCCGAATGCCATCTATGCCCTCTCGGCAAAGATCGATAGGCTCGCGTCATAGTCGACGCTCTTGTCCATGTCCAAACGGCGGGCCCAGCCCCCAGGTCGCCGTTCCCCCTCTTAGGGATCACGACCTCCGCAGGGGGGCGGATGACACCGCCAATGCTGGCACCACCGAACAATGCCGTGCTCATTCCGGCGATCGCGGACCCCCCGCGGCGACCGATTCTATGGCCCGCTGGGCGCCACACGGCCCCACGCCGCGGTCTAGCAAAAGAGCCCATCGCCCTGAGGCCCGTCGCGTTCCCGTCCCTTCTGAGGAGGTATCGGTCAGCTCGCCTGCTCTCAGGCATAACCGACACCCTCTCCCTCGATGGGATCGCACGAACGACACTTGCTGCAAAGACTCAAGAAGGACCTCGCCAGGGGACCTAAGGAATTTGATAGAACGGAATCAGAGTCGCAGCCTGGCACAGACCACAACCGGGAAGGGCCACCACTCTGACTGCGCCGAATCCTCGAGGTATCACGACCGCCCCGATTCCTTCGAAAAGAGAATCAAGGGTATACATCAGGAGGGGCATCCGTCCGGTGAAGTGGCCAGGTACGCTGCCGACTCACTTACGAAGCCTTTCACCCAGGAGTTGCTCGCTGTACACGTCTCATCCAGGAACAAGCCGTCCAAGGTGGCCCTCTTCGACGGGAAGTTTGACCTGAAGGACCACCTGGACGCGTTCATGGCGAGCATGAGCTTCTAGGATAACTCAGACTCAGCCCAATGCCGAGCTTTCTCGACCACCCTCATTCGTGCAGGCCGGGACTGGTTCCCGGGATTGGCGCCACGCTCTATCTCGACTTTTGACGAGTTGGCCACCAAATTCCTCGGACACTTCGTCGGCAACAGACGACAGAAGAGAACAGTCGACCACCTGTTCACCATAAAGAGGGGGAACAAAGAATCCTTTAAGGGATATGTTACTCGCTTCTACAACGCTCTTCTTGAAGTCCCCGATCACCAAGATGAAACTGTCATCACCGCTCTAAGGTCGGGTCTTAGGCATAAAGAGTGGTTCCACTCTTTTGCATTAGCGCAACCTAAGACCATCGTCGAGGTAAAATCTTGGACCGAGTGAGAGATTCAACTCGAGTCTGAGGTGAACGCCAACCTGCCCCGGGGCGACCAAGCTGACCAAAAGAAGAGGGGCGGAGAAGAGAAGAAAAAGATCGACCGGCCAAAACCATACTCCCCAAAGTTCCAGGAGTATACTCCTCTCAACATCTCCCAGACCGAGCTGTTAGAGGAGGCGAAGGGCGAGCGATTCTTCAAGCTCCTGCTGGTCACCCATAGAGCGGCTAAATGAACCCGGGGCCCGTACTGCGCCATCCATAGGTCGCAGGGCCACCCGACCGAGAACTGTAAACAACTCCGCGACTACATCGAGGAGTTGATCCGCTCTGGCCACCTGACGAAGTACCTGCGGGACAAGCGATAGGCAGATAGGGAGCGTGAGAACCAACCCCCTCCCGGCGAATTAACGATCAGCCAAATCATGATCGTTTCCTCGGGGTCTGCCTGTGGAGCCGGCGAGACTCACCGCCTCCTACCCATCGAGGGAACAAGAGACCCGCCCTAGAAGAAATGCAGGACCGCCGAGCCCATCATCTTCACTGATGAAGATCTCTACGGTATATCCTTGCCTCATAACGACCCTCTCGTGATTACGGCACGGGTCCACCGTTACGAGGTTCAGAGGATATTGGTCGATGCTGGAAGCTCGGCAAATATCCTCTTCTATAACTGCTTCCAGCGTATGTGGTTAGGGCCGTCCGATCTACGGCCAACCTCCCATGTCCTATCAGGATTTACCAACCACTCCATCCCGACCGAGGGAGTGGTCACCCACATCCTCAACATTAAGAAAGCTGGCCATATGAGGACCGGACCTGTTCATCGTCGCTAGGATCCCCGCATCTTACAACATCCTCCTGGGACGCCAGACATTAAACGCCATCCGGGCTCAAATCTCGACCTACCACCTTGCTATCAAATTTCCAATAGATCAAGGGGAAATAGGCCGGGCATACGGGAACTAGCGAATCGCCAAGATTTGCTTCACCACAACATCTACCACCGGAGAGCAGGGTGATGACCTTAAAGACGCAAATGATTTCCAGGGGTCCTTGGACACTCGCGACGAACAGAAAGAAATCCGAGGAGCCCCGGTGGAGGCGCTAACAGAAGTCCCCCTCGTCGAGGGGAATGGGGGATGAACCATCCAGATCGGATCTCTTTTAACAGGAGCCCGGCGTGAAGACTTGATCCGCTTTCTTCGAGGGAGCTCGGACATGTTCGCCTAGGCGCCTGCTGACATGCTCGGGATCGACCCCAAAGTAATCTCGCATAAGCTCGGGGTCGATCCAAAGGCCTGACCCGTCAGAAAATAGAAGCGGAGTTTCACACCGATAAAGCAAAAGGCGCTTGAGGACAAGGTCGATAGATTGCTCGCAGCAAACTTCATTCGAAATGTTGATTACTTGGACGGGCCGGCGAATGTAGTCATGGTTAAAAAGTGAACGGGAAGTGGCACATGTGCGTCGTCTTCACAGACCTGAACAAGGCCTGCCCGAAAGACAACTATTCTCTCCTTCGGATAGACCAGCTAGTTGATCAGTCGAAAATATTGTATTTTTAACACATCAATTTCCCTACTCTTTGCAATCATATAAAAGTATTTGGTATAAATATAGCACATATTAGCAATTTATCTGTCAAAATACCAAATAACATGTGTTATACATTATAACCGGCATTTTGAGAGAAATTGAGTGTTTATTATTGCACGCATGATCTTTGTATATCGCAACACTTGTCTCGATATTATGTGCAGGAAATTCCAGGTAAAAGAGCCGGAATGCTAAAAATGCTGATAAAAATACACCAAGTCCAAGACTTGTGATCTGGCAGTGAACAAGAAAGATTTATAAGATTCCAGAGATCAGAAAAGTACCATTGGGCCAATACAATGCAGCACAGAAAATTCCATCCACCAAATCCACCAAACAACCGTGGATCCACGGCCGAATGGGCCGATCCGCCACGGATCCGCAGCTAGTTAGACACGTCAGCATTTAAAATTCCTCCACGTGGCTTTCTATAATGGCCTCAGCTTCCAGAAGACACCCAAAGACCACGTGGTTTTATCCAGAAGGCTCGGCCTAACAACCTTACCCTAGAATATTCCTTATTCTAGAATATTCCCTCCAACAAACTTCTTCTAGAAGCCTCTCTCTAATAACCTAGCTTTGGAGGGAAGATTCAAATGAGGTGGCTATAAAATGAGATCTAGATCTAGGGTTTTGAGGTTGTTGAATTTGGAGGGAAATCAAAATTGTAGATCCAAATCATTTCAAAATCAAATTGAGTGACACAATTTGATCCAAGTCAAGATCCACCGAGTACCGAGCCAAAGCAAGCCTTCAACGAGCCTTTTTGAAGCAACGCCGATTTTCATCCGAGCAAGTGATCCGCGACGATCCTCGACTCAAGAAGACGATGCGAAGCTAGTTTTGATGATTGAGTTTTCTCCTTAATTCTTGTAGTCTTTGAGTGAATTGTAACGAAACGTTGAATAATAAAAGGTGAAAATTCTTGATCTTACTTTTCTTTACATTTGAGCATTATGAAGAGTTATCAATTCTTGATTATTTTCTTTTTCATGATGTTTGAGTGAAAACTCCGCTTGTGGAGGAATCAAGAAAATAGGTAGATGATGATGATTAAATTCTTGAACGATTCTTAAGTCTTATGAGTTTTGTAAACTTTAAGAAATTGAATTATCGACAACCTAATTTGAGCGAGATACTTTCTTGAATGTTTTCGCTCCAAATTAGAGATCAACGATCGATGATTGAATTTCTTAGAGGCTAGAATTTGAATGCTAATCAACGAAAGGACAAGGGATAGAAGGAGAAACCCTAGTTTCTTCAATAGATCCCTAATCCTCGTTGATTATCATCGATCTAGCAACAAATCATCGATAGATAAGAATTTGTAATCATAAGTATTCATCATCACTATCAATTGGATCGATTCCTACAAGCCTTGTAACGACCCCAATATTATTATACCATCGAGTTTTCTTTTTTTTAGTAAAATATTGTATTTATTTATTCGTAGTATTTTTCCGTATATTTTGTTTTCTATTATATATATATTATTTTATTATTTCATCTATTTTTTCCCAAACCCATTTCTTTAAAACTAAATTTTAACCTTTTTTCAAATTAAACATAAGACCTAACCCAGCCCATAACTCAAATCCAATTTCATTTTCTTCAATAAAACTATGAGCCCAAAAGCCCACTTTCTTTTTAAGCAACATCATATATTTAATTCTTATTAAATATGTGTATGAATAATGTTGTAGCTCATTGGTTAAGTCTTTGCATTGTTATTCCATAGATCACATGTTCAAATCCCCATTCTTGCAATTATTTTTTTTTCAATTTTTTATTCTTCTCATAACTTACAAATGAGACCTTTCATTTCCAAAATGAATGGTGACCTTTTATTTCTCTTTTAATTCCCATGTGGAATGCATATATTATTATACATAATTCACCATTACACAATCGTTATTTGTCCTCCTCGATTTTTTCCTTTCTCATATTTTTCTATCTCTCACTTCTCCCTCTTCACCTAGAGTCCAAGAAGAAGAACATGAAGAAGTCTTCAAGAAGGTCTCGCTAGTAACGCGAGACTATCGGCGGATAGACAAGCCCGGTGACAATACCGGCTTGTGTATGTAAGTCCCTTTCCATCTCTCTTTTTCATTCTCAAAATACGAAATTACAAAACCCGACGGAATCGGAACAAATCCGATTTCCGATTCGGTTTTCTATAAAATTCCACTTCTCACTAATATAATCATACCTAAACTTGCTCATGTTGACTATTAAACACTAATCAAACAATTTGATTAAGTTTCGTCACATGAAATGATAGCTTTTCCAATTTATCGTACTTTTCACTTAAATACCACATTGTTTCAATTCTTCATTTAACCTCATCAAACTTGCTATACATTTAAAGTAGATCGCGAGGTAACGACCTACCTCCTCACACACTCATATGCAACATCCCCGAGAACCTAGAATACGAGAAAATAAACATTTTCATTTAAATACCATATATTTAATAAAACCATTCTAAAAGATTTAGTTTTGATACACTTTTTAAAGAAGTACTACTTATTATGAAAATATGATAAGTTGTGGATATCGGTCGTTTATCTAAACCTGACTTTGTGGTGTCTAGGCTAGGCAAGTGAGAAAGGTAACTTTAAAAGGCCCGACTCACGGTGATTCGTGAGCGGATCTCTTCTTTCCTCACTTGTACTTACCTGGCCACAATTGGCGGTGAAGAGACGATTTGAGGCATCTCACAACTTGTCGTCTGGACCAGTTAGGGATATACTAGTTGACTTAGGAGAATCTAGAGTATACAATATGGAAAATATACATCTTTACAAATAAATACCATTTACTTCATAAAACCGTTTTCTAAAGGATTTAGTATTTACAATCTTTGCAAAGCGCCGCTACAACCCACTTTGGGGAACCCGTTCGGGATGGTGCGGATTATCGCACATCCTCGGGCTTAGTAGTGCGAGATTCAGACCTCCATAAGGAGCATTCGGTCTCGAAAGATTTAAAATACGACATCTTAAGAAAATGAGATTTTTAGAATATAAAATATATATATTAAAATTATTTTATTTATAAATATATGTATATTTATCATTAAAATACCTATTTTGTTATGATATAAATATTCCACCTTTTCTAAAAATCCCAAGAATAAATTTACACTAAAATACCATGAATTTCAAATAAATCAATATTACAGATAAATACCTTTATTTATAAAACTAGGATATTTTCACTAGAAATATCACAATATAAAATCCACACTCATTACAACTCTAAAGACGAATAATAAATGCTTGGGGAGTATTTTGAAAAGTATATAAAAGTATATTTTACATAAAACCCCCTCAAGTTTATAAATTACCCTAAGGACCCTACCAATTATAGGTTTAAGAAATAATCAAGATTTCGACTTACATTTCTAATTGGCTGACTCCGGTTTGAGTCTGATTAGTCTGACTTGAATATGATTCAGGTCAATCTACAATCTACAATATTCAAATTCAATAGAAACATATGAATCCATGAATCCAATTATCAATCTATATGACTTGACTGAACCGAACCATGGATATATTCCACTTACATGGTTCTCCAGTTATTCCATTTACATGATTCTACGGTTACATCCGTTTACTGATATCATGGTTTCGATCAGTCTTTCAATTATACACTCAATTCAATTTACAGTACAAAACAATACAAATAAAACACTATGGGGTTTAAGGGGTAGATTGGTACGGAAGGTGTTAAAGGTGGCACGAGACGGTAAGATTAAGACACTTAACATGAATCCAATTGCCGTTGTTCCGGGTTGTATAACGGAGCCTTGTGCTTCCATTTGCCCTGGTCTCTAGCATACTGAGACCCCTCTCGTATACACTGGCATTCTTCTGTACCAAGCTACAAACAACAGCGTTAATACAACATTACAACAATATAAGACAACATTAAAAGCTACTCTCTCTCTCTCTCTTTCTTCTTTTCTACTTCTCCCTTATTTTTGGGACTTACCGAGCGATCTGTTCGCTGACGACATTCTATTTCTTTCTTTTTTGAATGTCGTCTGGTGGTTTGGACCCGACAGAGATCGAGCCATCTGCAGAAGACTTGAATCAGCTTGCTGAAGAACCAGAGCTCTAGTTTCATTGTACATTTTCCATTCAGTACTTTTCATTTCCTGTCATGCCATTGTTTAGGTATCATTTTTATTTCAGTTGTATTTCCTTTTCATACATTGTACAAAAGAATATTAATAAATAAAAGTTGCTGTTTTTATTATACCTTGCCTCTTGTGTATTTTCTTTTATATTGCTTAGTTATGCTTAGCGTATTTGCTTCTGAGTAAATACGTAGCAGGCCAGTCGCGTCCCCTTCGCCGTAGAATGGGAAGCGGGGCGTGACAAGCCTCTTTACAAATCTTGATAATTCTTCGATTTGGATATTTTCTTGAACTTTATTGATTCTTGATTTTAGATCTAGTTCTTTACGATTCTTGAAACTAAATTTCAAAATTCTTGAATCAATTTTCTTGCAATTTTTCTTTTATCTTTTAATTTTCGACTCAACTAAAACAATAGCGAGCAAACCATACTTTCTCAGTGGACGATCCATTCTCATTGACGAAACTACAATAGACACCGTCAATTGATTGCGGTATAAATTTCTTTGGTTGTGAAACATTCTAAACACGACACGGAAAAGATCAATCAAATGGCGCCGTTGCCGGGGATCGTGTGCTAATTTGTTCTTTTTTGAAATTTGAGTTGAAAAAATTTATTATTCCATCAGTTTTTTTAGATCAAAATTTATAACAAGCGCTTAACGATTTGTTGTGATTTGTTGCGAGAAAACCTGGAATCTGTGGAGCAAGAGAAAAAATTTTCAGGACATTTCAGAGAGTTCAGTAAGTGAACAGAAGCATCTGCACAAAATTTTGTGCAGGGGTCTCATCATACCACCGCGTTTCCGCAGCCGTAGAGCGCTTCTCGCGGCGGATCCGCGGCAAGGAAGTTGCTTCACTGTTCCAAAATTTTTAGGTATATCTCTGACTTTCTTATCTCCTTCCTGCTCTGCTCCATTAACCAATTTCTGCAGGATTCTTTGCAAAAATTCACAGCGCCGCAAAAAGAATTTTTTTTGCATGTTTGATCTTGGTTGTTTGCATTTTTAATACGAAAATTAAGGGGCAAAGACCAAATTCAGATTAGGTGGGGAGTTCATTACCCTTCCTAAGTCCCTAAAGTCACAAACTTGCATCCGCATCATCTTCATTAACTAAAAAATATCTAGACAAGACTCTAAGGACCGTCGCGCTCAATTAGGACAGAAAGATGTCGTGGGTAATCTATTGCTTATCCGCGTTTCTTTTGTGGTGTCTAAGACAAGTGGTTATTTAATTAGGCCCACTACTTACGTAGTGGAGAACCTCCCACTTACCTGGCACTTACCTGGCCACAGGAGGGACAAAAAGGCAGTAGAGAATTTATCTTGCGACTTGTCTTCTGGAAGTCTAGGAGCAGTCTAAAGACTTGACCTAGGTGACCACTGGATTTAGGGTTGCTTGTGCATTGTTTGTGATTTGATTTTTCAAAAATCCGTATTTTCTTTTTCAAAACAAACACCAACCAACTTTTCCCCTAATTATCACAACGCTGCCACTTGTGCTAAACCCTTTAGTGCAAGCTCGGCTGGACACGGGATTCTAGTACCCGTCTTGTCTGCGTTTCCACCATCGACCCCAAAGTCGGTATTTCTACATTTTCTTTTTCCCACCACCACCGCGATGGACAGATATCCATCACACATTAATACCACTCTGTCACCGCCCGCAAGTGCGCAGAATCCTCCACGCATTTCTCTCCAAGAGTGATGCTATCCTACATGTGTTCCCCTTCCTACCTGTCTTTCTATACTACCTGCCAACGGGGAAAATTTTGAAATCAACCCCCAATTTATCAAACTGTTACCCAAATTTCAAGGGCTCGAGTCTGAAGACGCATACGTTTTTATCTCCAAATTTGAAAACGTATGCGCAATGATTGGAACGTCACAACTGTCTTTGGATGCTCTGCGTTTACGTCTTTTCCCATTCACTTTGTGCGATTTAGCCGAGAAGTGGCTTTATAATACAATTGCACATTCTATTTCAAAATGGGATGAATTTGTTGCAGCATTCCTTAAGAAATTTTATCCCAATCACAAGACCAGTCGTGTTCGGAGCGAAATCTTCAAATTTACCCAACTTCCCAATTAACCATTCTGAAAATGCTTTAAACGGTTCAAGGATCTTCTTTTACAATGTCCTCATCACGGAATCCCCAGATGGGATTTGTGTCGAGTTATCTATGAGGGTATTGATCTCACGACTAAATAGATGTTTGAAACCATGTGTCATTGCCAATTCCTATTTAAAGATGATGGTGAAGCTTGGAAATATCTAGAAGATTTAGATCAAAACACTTTACAATGGGAAAGTGTTAGACCACCATCACCTAGGGAAGATATCAATAAGCTCGATGTTTCCGTCACAATGAGAGCCGAAATGGCCTCAATACAAAGGAAGCTCGACGCTATAGAAAACAAAATCTCTTCAGCCTCCCTAAACCAATACACACTTCCCAAAACCGTGTGTGGTTGCTGTTCAAATCTATCACATTTAACGGAAGAGTGTCCTTTGAATGTACCGTTTCAAGGTCACACTAATGCTGCATTTCAGCAAAGACCTGGAAACGATCCTTCTTCTTCCTCATATAATCAAGATTGGAGAAATCATCCTGATCTTTCTTGGATCCAACAACAAACTCAATACACGGATCTAAACCAGAATAACTTTCAATGGTTCCCTCCACCACAACAGCAACCACCACAACTGAGTCAGCACCCCTTTCAATCGCAACCTTTTCAAAACCCGGCCAACAATTTTGATCCTTTTTCTGCCGGAACCAATAACACCTCTGCACTTGAACAAACCATGAATTTGTTTCTGACAAATTTCATGCAATTTACGGCAAATTTTCAGTCTTCCGTCGATAAAATCCAGAAAAACTCTGACTCCCAAAGTGAGAGTATTAAATTGATGGAAGCACAAATTGTCCGTATAAATTCCGAATTGAGTGCTAGAGAGAAAGGGAATCTTCCATCTTAACCCTTACCTCATCCTGGACCTTCACATTACACTAATGTGAATGCACTTACCATATTGAGATCTGGAAGAGTGCTAGACAATCATGTGGGTGAACAGATTGATATTGAGGAATCAATTGAACCCCAGGCTTCCACTTCCACTTCCACTCCCACTTCTACTTCTTACCCTATTTCGTCTAATTTACCTTCTTCTTCCGAGCCTATTCTCTGTCTTCTCAAAGGCTCGAACCCTCCACCCACTTCATCCTTTCCACCCCCACAACTTTCTCCACAAATGTAGGACCCAACACTTATTGATAAAGCTCCATTTCCAGAAAGGTTGAGGCCCAGCAAACCGAATGCACAAATGGAGAAGCTTGTGGAAATGTTTAAGGAAGTTAACATCAATATCGCTCTCTTAGATGCTATCCAACAAGTTCTGTCCTATGCGAAAATTCTTAAGAACTTGTGCACTAGGAAGAGGAAGACTCAAGTCCCGAAAAAAGTGTTCATGTCGAGTACTGTAGACACTGCTTTTCCCCAACAATTACCAAGGTAACGTAAGGACCCTGGATGTCCTACTATTTCTATTTCTATTAGGGATAAACACATTAACCGTGCTTTACTTGACCTTGGCGCTAGTGTTAACTTGCTTCCATATTCAGTCTATGAGCAACTAGGTATCGGAGTGTTAAAACCCTCGAACATAACTCAACAGATGGCCGACCGATCAATCACCAAACCTAGGGGTGAACTGGAGGATGTGCTGATAAAAATCAGGGAATTTGTATTCCCTGTGGACTTTATTGTACTTGATACACAGCCAGTAGTGAACCCACGGAACCAAATTCTAGTGATTCTAGGTCGTCCCTTTTTGGCTACTTCCAACGCTGTAATCAACTGTAGAAATGGCTCTATGAACTTATCTTTCGGGAATAGGTCAATTGAGCTCAACATTTACAAGTTGGGAAGTCAACCCTCCGATCCTCATGCTCGAGTATGTTCTGTCGAATTAATGGATGTCGACAGCAGCGAATTTGATCAGCTTCACGATACAGATCCAGACTTCCTTTATACGTTGTTTTTTGACCCAGATATGTATCATATACATACGGACCCTTCTTTCGAGTTGTCCGGGTCAACATCTAACGTCGATTATGAACCTTTTCCGGAGTCTGAGTATCATCCCATTCTTTCAAATGACATTATTCTTCGGGATATCGATGAAAACTTCGCTGATAGGCTTGCATTCTTAGCAAACACGGGTGTTGAGATGAATTATCTCCACAACGAAGAAATTAAACCTCCACCCCTTCTTCTTGACAGTTACAAGAATGCAAGTAATCCATTATCACAATCACTGTGTCGTCTCTCCAAAATGAGACGCAAACCCTCTCCTTCACACCACTTACCTTTTCCCCACTTCTTCTTGGCTCTTTTCAACTTGTTCTTTTACCAACCGGTGCACTACATTGATAAAATTTTTGAATGGTTGGTGTTGACTTTCGTTCTTTGCAAAGCTTGGCATTGACCAGTAATTTTGACCCCCTCTTGTGATTTTCAAAAGATAAACATTGTTTAATTCAAGTTTGGGGGGGTGTATTTTTGGCTCTTGAAAATAAATGTTGTCCTCAAAATTGTGAGCCAAAAATAAGTTTGGGGGAGGATTTTCACTTTAATATATTTTGCCCCCGTTAATAAATGTCCTCCCAAGCTTGCAGGTTTTTTGAGGTTTAGCAGAAGACAGCAGTGAGGACACTGTTGAAAACAAGTTTGGGGGAGGTTTGTGCTTATTTACGCCTCACTTTGCATAAGCACAAAACACATAATAAAAAAAATTATTATAAAAAATAAAAAAAAAATTGTGTACATAAATAAGATAATAAAAGATTAGATAGTGAAAAATTACATCTAAAAGATCGGAAAAATTTAAGAAAACCAAGAAAATTAGAAGTTTTCTTAAACGAAACTAGTAATAAGTAGTTATGAGCCGTTGTCCCAAGGGTTAGTAAGATGAAGGAAGTCACTAATCTGAGGATAAAAATAAGTCTGAAAAATAGTTTCTATTCTGGAAGCCAAACATTTGAACGTTGATATCCTACTATTCGCACTTACACACGTCTTGAAACTCGGGATAGTAGAGGATACCTCGAAATGCTCTTGTCTAAAAGCCAAAGTATGAAGGAAATAAAAAATGAATAAAATATAAAATGGTGTAGAAAAATGAACACTGGTTTTGTTATCACCAAGGCAGTAATAAAAAAATATAGCGAGGGTGCTTTATCACCTAGTGCTTTAGACCAACTGGTCTGGAAGTCACTGCTAAGCCTTAGGTCGTGCAAGACGATAAAAATGCTAATACATCTAATAAGCAAGCACATGAGTAATCGGTCGGTTAGTACCTCAAGAAGTATTAATGGTCGCATGAAAAATGTGTGAGCAAATCCATCTAAATATTTGTTGATTAAAAAGTACCGAGGTGATGGACAAGAGTATGATAGCTTAAATTGAATTCTCCGAGTGTATGGATGTTCTTTACACACACGTATGGGTATATGATCGATATTTGGAAGAAAGGTAGGAATGAAGAATAAAGACGATATTTTATTGAGGGATGATGTGATTTCTAACATCTTTTCATGACAATTAAGATAGGGTTCATGACAACCGAAAAGCTAGTATAGTTGGAAACTCTAATTTTCAAAGTTTTTCTTTTATAATTCTTATCTTTATATGTAACTTTCACGGTCTTCCTTTTATTATTGGATTTTGTGGGTGCAATCCGCTGAAAACCCTCAGGAGACAACACTCCTCCTACTAGGGACACCTAGAGGTTTAAAGGCTTGTTGCACGTGCTCGGTGCAATCGTGTTGCCTACGAAAGTGTGCTAGTTAGTTTTTTTTTCTTTTTCTTATATTTTCTCCTTCTCTTTTTAATAAAACAAGTTTGCTTGAGACGACCAAAAATAAGTTTGGGGGAATTTGATCAGTCGAAAATATTGCATTTTTAACACATCAATTTCCCTACTCTTTGCAATCATCTAAAGGTGTTTGGTATAAATATAGCACAAATTAGCAATTTATCTGTCAAAATACCAAATAACATGTGTTATACATTATAACCGGCATTTTGAGGGAAATTGAGTGTTTATTATTGCACGCATGATCTTTGTATATCGCAACACTTATCTCGAGATTGTGTGCAGGAAATTCCAGGTAAAGAGCCGGAATGCTAAAAGTGCTGATAAAAATACACCAAGTCCAAGACTTGTGATCTGGCAGTGAACAAGAAAGATTTATAAGATTCCAGAGATCAGAAAAGTACCATTGGGCCAATATAATGCAGCACAGAAAATTCCATGCACCAAATCCACCAAACAACCGCGGATCCGCGGCCGAATGGGCCGATCCACCGTGGATCCGCGGCTAGTTGGACACTTCAGCATTTCAAATTCCTCCACGTGGCTTTCCATAACGGCCTCAGAATCCAGAAAACTCCCAAAGACCACGTGGCTTTATCCAGAAGGTTCGGCCTAACAATCTTACCCTAGAATATTCCTTATTCTAGAATATTCCCTCCAACAAACTTCTTCTAGAAGCCTCTCTCTAACAACCTAGCTTCGGAGGGAAGATTCAAATGAGGTGGCTATAAAATGAGATCTAGATCTAGGGTTTTGAGGTTGTTGAATTTGGAAGGAAATCAAAATTGTAGATCCAAATCATTTCAAAATCAAATTGAGTGACACAATTTGATCCAAATCAAGATTCACCGAGTACCGAGCCAAAGCAAGCCTTTAACGAGCCTTTTTGAAGCAACGCCGATTTTCATCCGAGCAAGTGATCCACGACGATCCGCGACTCAAGAAGATGATGCGAAGGTAGTTTCGACGATTGAGTTCTCTCCTCAATTATTGTAGTCTTTGAGTGAATTGTAACGAAACGTTGAATAATAAAAGGTGAAAAATTCTTGATCTTACTTTTCTTTACATTTGAGCATTATGAAGAGTTATCAATTCTTGATTGTTTTCTTTTACATGATGTTTGAGTGAAAACTCCGCTTGTGGAGGAATCGAGAAAATAGGTAGATGATGATGATTAAATTCTTAAACGATTCTTAAGTCTTATGAGTTTTGTAAACTTTAGGAAATCGAATCATCGACAACTTAATTTGAGCGAGATGCTTTCTTGAATGTTTTCGCTCCAAATTAGAGATTAACGATCGATGATTGAATTTCTTAGAGGTTAGAATTTGAATGCTAATCAACGAAAGGACAAGCGATAGAAGGAGAAACCCTAGTTTCTTCAATAGATCCCTAATCCTCGTTGATCGTCATTGATCTAGCAACAAATCATTGATAGATAAGAATTTGTAATTGTTTCTTGATTTAAAATCAGGAAAGCTTACGGAGGAGGCATCACGTACTAGCACGTGACCAGCAGTCACGTGTTCGCACGTGACATTTAAAAGCAGCGGTAAAGGCACATCAGTTCCCTGATCAAGTCAAGGAAAAGGCTTCAGAAAAGGTCACGTGCTCACACGTGACCAAGGGTCACGTGTTGGCACGTGACGGTTGAACAGCTGCCAGAAAATAGAGCGCAGAAAGGAGAAGAAAGCTCGTTCCAGGGGGTCACGTGCCTACATGTGACCAGGTGTCACGTGCCTACACGTGACCGGCTTTCAAAGCCTCTCTATTTAACAGAATTAAATTCTGAAAGGCATTCAAATCTTTCCAAAGGAAAATGATTATTTGGAACCGATTGGATTAAAAATCTAAAGGTGATTAAATATCACTTATTTATGGAAAAATCTTGAACTTGGAAAGATTTCTCCTTAAAATCTAACCGAAATAACAAAGGAATATCTTTGGATTTGAAATCCAATGGTGAATAAAATTCACCTAATAATGCAAAGGTCCAGATGAATGATGAATGCAAATCAAATCTCTCAATGAAAGATTCACTAAAACTAATTGATTCTGCTCCTTCTCCTATAAATAGGAGCCAAGAGATATACAGAGACACAGAGACGGAGATAGAGAGACATATAGAGAAAAAAATAGAGCCTTGAGACTTTAGAGGAATTTGATCTTCTGCAAAAGAAAACCTTAGGTAAGAAAGATAGGTTTTTAAAAAGAGAATTTAATTCTCAAAAGAGTTTAACTCTTATATTAAAAAGAATAACGTAGTTCTCTCTTTAGTAGAGGATCTGCAGAGTGCACATCTCCCCATGAATTGAGAAATTAATTCTCATTGGGTTGAGATCCTGCAATGCAGATCCAAAGCATAGAGAGGGAATGGAAGTTTGAGAATTTAATTCTCACAGAATTATAGGAATTTAATTCCTTTGAAATAAAATTAGGGTTTAACCCTATGTTATAGGAATTTAATTCCTTCAAAATGAACAGAACCAGGGTTTAACTCTAGTTAAGAACTTAATTCTGTCAAAATAACAGGAATTTAATTCCCTCAAGAAAGAAGAAATTAGGGTTTAACCCTAAGATAGAATTCAGTTCTTCACATACATCAGGAATTTAATTCCTACGGAAGAAAAGCCGGGGTTTAACTCCATCGAAGAATATAATTCTTCAAAAAGAAAGTGGGAATTTAATTCCCCTAAAGTTATAGCTAGGGTTTAACCCTATGAAGGATTTAATTCCTAAAAGATAAACAAACATGCAAAGAAGTAGGGTCACGTGCTACCACGTGACCCCTGAAAAGTTCCACGGAGAAGGGCTTTGAGGCAATGCCTCACGTGCCCCACGTGACCCCTTGACAGAAGCTCTAACCGACAAACATTTAAATGCCCATCACGTGACAGCACGTGATGCTCCAAAGTATTCAATACTTTTGGCAGAATAAAATGAATTGAGGGCGCTCTCACGTGCTACCACGTGACCCCTCTTGCCTTAGTGTTTAACACTAAAGTTGAAACCTCTATATCCAGTGTTCAACACCGATTTTCTTAGTGTTTAAACACTAATTTGGAAAACTCTATTTACAGTGTTTAACACTGACTTTCTTAGTGTTGAACACTAACTTAGAAAACCCTGTTTCCAGTGTTTAACACTGATCTGCCTTAGTGTTAAACACTAATTTGAAATCTCCACTGCCAGTGTTTAACACTGATTTGCGTTAGTGCATAAACACTAATTTGAAAGCCCTGTTGCTGGTGTTTAACACTAACTATCTTTTAGTGTTAAACATTAACTTGTCAATCTCATTCTCAGTGTTCAACACTGATTGGTCTTTAGTGTTTAACACTAACTTTAGCCCCATTGGCTAAGTGTCTTGAGGCAAAGCCTCTCCTCTAATGGACCAACAGAAAGTCAATATGCTAAACATGATTGGACTCAGCCCAAAATGGCCATAAGTCCTCAATTCAAATTCAACTGGGCTAATGGGCTCATAACATAATTAATTGGTCTTGGTCCTAAACTGGGTCAAAGACTGTTTAATCTACCTTGGTTCCAGGGTACATCTCTTCACTCCTTTGATACTTGGCGTTGTAATTCTTCAACGTCTTCAAAGAGGTGACGGGTCCCTATGACCATACATTGATACAGACTGTGGGGTCCTTAAACTCATGGACTATGACGTCCTTAACCTTGACCGGAATGTCTTAAAACTAACAACGGACTATGACGTCCTTAACCTTTACCGGGATGTCTTAAAACTAACATCGGACTGTGGAGTCCTTAAATCCACGGACTATGATGTCCTTAACCTTGACCGCAACGTCTTAAAACTAACATTGAACCGCAATGTCCTTAAACTACCTATTGACCGCAATGTCACTAAACTAAACAACAGGGCTCCCTTAATTGCCCTATTGTTGGATCTAAACGATCCCGTTAAGTCGATCTTAGTCTAAAAACTAGGCTAACGTATCCTTAGCAAACGTTTAAGTTGATCTTAGTCCTCAATGAGGCTAACGTATCCTTAAACCCAAATCCCCAAACCCAAATCTAAGATAATACGGATTTGGACTAGTCCACGCCCTACGGGCGACGACATAACTCAGTCTCCGTATACAATCCACGGGCAACTAAACACAAAAGAAACATACACGACACGAAGTGACCATCTGGAGAAGGAGAAAGTGGTTACCGCGATGCGGTAGCGTAATTAACTGCAGGGGCTTGCGCCTGCCGGGAAGAGCGTCCCCACAATCAAAAACCCCTCAAGCGAGGGGGAATCTGACAACGTCTGCTACATCGGACGCATCCGTTTAAACCTTCGATACACGGTGCCATAAATCGACTTGGCATCTTCGGAGAGGTGGACGGATAGCACCAATTAGCATCTTCCCCGAATCTCAGGCAAGACGTCCCTGTCGCGCCGTCATTCGGAGGGGAACAGATTCTGGCACGTCCGGTGGGACCTTTTCCTCTTTCCACTCCACACTTCGTGTGTCGTGTTCGCGAACCAAACATGGATCGCTAATGGTTGCCCTTGGGTTTCAAGGTACTAAGATTTGGCGTTTTGCTTATTGCAGAAAGCAAAGAGTCAATGGCTTCCACTTGTGCGAAATGCTCCAACTGCAACTGCAACCGGCGCTCCGCCTCGCTAGGAGGTATAGCCTACGGGCCCCAAGCTGCTTCGCTGTTCACAATGCCTGTGGAACAGGTCACTCAAGCCACCACAGGATTGTTTTTCGAGACCATGCTCCCGCCAATGAGCTTCACCGCTCCTGTGCCAACACCGGAAGCTCCTAAGAAGTCGGTCTTCGATCGGCTTATAGCTAATGCGGCCCCTCTCAACGGGTCGTCCAACTCCAGCTCCTTGGTCTTCGCCAGACTGGGCCAAAATTCCTGTGGGCCCACAATGAAGCTTGCAATCCCTGAGAAGGTTATTCCGAAGAAGATAACCATCCCTGCTCCTGAAGTCGTCAAGGCGGCTTCTCCTACCAAAGGGTCAGTCTTTACGAGATTAACGGTTCTGGCTCCCGCTACGGTTCCTGCCCCTGCTCAGAAGACTGTTTTCAACCGATTGGATACTGCTTCTTAAAGGACATCAGTATTCAACAGGCTGACACCAGCAGTGATCCCCCACCTACACAGGGGGCAAGACGAGGCTATCGCCCTCACCGAACCGATTCCATCAGCACGACACGCTCGACGTCGCTACTGGCGCCGAGTGAGGAAGGCCAGAGGCAACTCCCCTTCTGGGCTAACTCCTCCAGCCCCGACGACAGAAGTTAATGCTCCTGTTCCAACTAAGAACAGCTTTGAGATGCTGAATAAGGTGCGTAGGAATTCTCCTATCGTGGCGCTAAAGAGGTCTTCCCCTCCGCTAAAAAAGGCCGCGGAAATAAAGCCAGAATAGCCCCAATCTCCTCAACGGATGTCTTCCAAAATCTATAAAGTCTGGCGGCAGACCCAAGACTCGGTGATCGATCCAAATTTCTCCCGCCAGCACAAGAAGCTGAAAATTCAACAGGAAGTCAGTCATCACGTTAAGCCACGAAAAGTTGTCTGGGTGCCCACCTCAACGGTCCCCTCAACTTCCACTGCTCATAAAAAGAGGAGGCCGGAGAAGATCCCCGGGCCGGCGACGAGAGCTAAAGGCGCTGAGCCCAGACACCCTAAGTCTGGGGGCATGATGGTCCATACTGTATACATGGCATCGGGGAAGGAAGATAGCCGTGCGTCTACAGGGCATAGACCGCTCACACGGTCGGTGACCAAAGCTCAGGAGCAACAGCAGAAGCTCCAAGAAATGATGACCGCGATGGCCGCACTTACTGGGCCGAAAGAAAGCCCCGAAGCGCCATCCGATCAACGCCAGGAGGAAGAAACTGACGCTGAGTTCCTTCGTAGGATACTGGAGAAGAAGGATAAAGAGGCTGCTGAATAAGCAGCCAATATACAACGAATGGCCTTTCTGTTTCAGGACATGGTAGGTATGATGATCCAACAAGAACCCTCTATTGAAGATCCTCCAATCATTCTTGAAGACGACAGGGGAGAAACGTCAAATCCCCCACCCGCTCTGTCAACGGCTAAGGAGGAGACAATCTCTAAGGCTGACCTAGACGAATACATAGCCCAACAGATACGCGTTCACCAGGCGGCTGAGGCAGCTGGTCAAGTTGTCAGGACAGGAAGACCATATCCGAGCTGGTATGACCAGATCAAATACCCACCGGGCTACACAATACCAAAATTCCATGTCTATAAGGGGACAGGCAATCCCCATCAGCATGTGGCCTAGTTCAGGGCGCTTTGTGGCAACACTAGTGGCGACGATAAACTGTTGCTTCTCCAGTTTGTGAGCAGCTTATCAGAAACGGCGTTCGAATGGTATTCAGAACTCCCGAACGATTCCATCAAGACGTTCGCTGAAATGGAATTGCTATTCACTCAGCGATTCGCAAGCGCCAGCGAACGCACTCCGATAACAGCATTAATTAATGCCAGGGTGAAACCAGGCGAAACGTGGGTTCAGTACGCTATACGCTGGCGAAATTTGTGGTCGAAATGCGAACAACGCATTGAGGAAGCGCCCGCGGTGGGCATGTTCGTGGGTACACTAGATCCTCATGCAACCATCTCACAGTTTATGATGTTCTTTAAACAAACCACGTTCCAGGCTCTGATCGACAAGTTGGCCCAGATGGACCAGATGGGTCACAGACCGCCTCCCCTGAAGCCAGAACCTCGGAATGACAAGGGTAAAGGGATGGCAACCTTCGTTGCGAACGCACAGCAGCAACCCAGTGCCCCAAAGTTGGCGGATCAGCTGGAAGAAAGACGACGGTATTACAACGAGAAAATGAAGCGCCCCTACTCATTCCCGCGGGATAAGACAAAGAGGCTATTTGAGCTGGCAATACGCAACAAGCTTATCAACTTGCCAAACCTGAGGCGGCCTCCGCAACCCACTGACGTGAATAACCCCAATTATTTCCCGTACCAACAAACGGTAAGCCATCCGATTGAGGATTGCTTCGTCTTCAAAGGATGGATTGAGGATCAATACCTCCAGGGAAAGTTTGCTATGTCCGAAAAGTGGAAGGTGAACCCGCCACAGCCGCATACTCCCAAGAAAGCAGATACACTGGGGGCAACTTGTTTCTTTATTGAGGAAGCTCCATGGGAAATCGTGCTTTCAGCAAAAACCAAAAGAATGCTGAATGAGCTCCAGACATGCCCGGCGATCAGGTGGAAGAACCCGCTGGAACCCCAGATCATTGAAGGGATGCCGAAGCCGTTCCCAACTCCAAAGATCGGTGGTGATGGCCCAAGTACTCACGCCCAACCGTCAAAATCTTCGAAGAAAAAGAAGAAGAAATCCAAAAAGCCCGTGAAGCCTGGAGACAAGCGCACGGATTTGCAGAAACAGATTGACGCGCTGGAGGAGTACAATCAAAAGGCGCGGACTCCCATCACACTGCAAGAGTTCCTCGACCACGTCTTTCAAGAGGAAGATGATGGAGAAAGCTCGTCGGATGAGTCCGAGGGATATGTAGCGAGTTGTCATGTGATTTCCCACTCGCCTACGGACGATGAGAAAATTCCTAGCACTGAGAAACTGGGGGCACAGCCTGAGCCAGGACTTGTATGGCCAACAGATGAAATGATCGACGCCTTTCTAGACGAGATTCGTTTGAAAAGTAAAGCCGATCAGGAGCGTAAGATGGCTGCATCGGGAGGAGCCAAACGCAAGCGACTAAACGAAAGAGTCGAAGCTCTCCCGCCAGATCAAAAGACATTTGATGCAGATAAAAACATATTCAAGACAAGGAAAAGGTTTGCTAAAGCCATGTCAATGGGAATGAAGCTACCACCCTCGGAAGAAAACATGCTCAATGGGGCGGAGAGGCGCCCTAATTATTGCTCATATCATCGGAAGATTTCACACCCTACGGAAGAGTGCGACGCTTTTAAGATATGGTGGCAAGAATATGTTGCTCACCGGCAATATTTTAAGCGCACGAAACGCAGAACTCGTCGGGAGTAGGAAAGAACTACCGGCGGGCACAAAAGAACTACCGGCAACTGTCGCACGGTTAACGCCGGAGGATCACAGGTTCTCACCTTTGGGAGCGACTCTGATGAGGAAATGGTTCTGGACCCTCTCTTTAAAGAGTCCGTCTTAGGGAGAGAGGAAGAACCAGAGGCCTGCGAAAACATTCAGCTGCGCAATCGCACGCTCCCGGAAAAGAATCTCGGACCCGCGAATAGAAAAGATAAGGGAAAGGAGAAGGTCACTGAGGATATCACCTTAAATGACCAAGTCATGAAAGAGTTGACTGCCAAAGATCCTCCCAGGAAGGGTAAGGTGGACTATAACATCCTATCACACCTAAGGAAACTACCCTCTCAGCTTAGCATTCTCGATGCCCTCCTATTATCAAAAAAAGCGCGAGATTCATTAATCAAGGCGTTACAAGAACCCGAGCAGTTCCAAGCTTTCCTGGCTGAAGAAAAGATGAAGGATGAATTGGAGGAAGTGCACACGGCCGATGTCACTTTCGGTGACGAAGACCTTCTCATCGGGACGTGCGACCACAACCGTCCCCTATACGTCTCCGGATATTGCCACGATATCAAGATAGGCAAGATCCTCGTGGATAATGGATCCTCCGTCAATCTCCTTAATGTTCGGGTGTTGAAGGAAATCTGTATGAGCGTGCAGCACCTCGCTCGTGACAAAATTACCATCTCCGGTTTCGACTCCCAGTCATCACGGACTCTCGGATCTGTGATATTAACACTACGTTTCGGGCTGCTTATCACGGACATCAAGTTTCATGTCATTGACGCCAAGACCTGCTACAACGCCTTGCTCGGTCGCCCTTGGTTACACGAGTACAACATCATCCCTTCTACACAGCATCAGTGTATGAAGTACTTTAAGGATGGTTTCGAGTATACCGTAACAGGTGAGCTGAATCCATTTTCCGTGAACGAAGTCCGCAAGTACGAAGATGCAAAGTACTTTTTGCCAGATTTCGAGGATACAGAAAGGTGTCACAAGCCGGAGGACAAAGCAGCCTCCACCATCCCTGTTTTCGGGAGCGATACCGAAGAAGAAGAAGAGATAGTTTACGCTGGTCCGTCCCGACACAACAACCCGGGACTGTCCGCCCCTATGTTGATCTTCGGAAGTGACTCGGAAGATGAGGTTAATGCCGCGTTCTCCAGTCGGCCGTTAATACAATCATCCCCTGGCGATGATCAGAGTTTGCAAATCACCATGGTGCCGCGGGAACACTACAAGGATCTCGACACACTTCAAGCTTACAATGTGCAGGACCTGCAGACGTTTTACGTCCCTCCTAGGCGAAAGGGTGAGAAGGTGATCCTATTCTATCGATCCTCGGAAACGAGAGTAGAGAAAGAGATTTGGCATGGCGCGGATTCTACACTCGACAGGCTCCAACCCATCCGTTTGCCCAGATATTACACAAACGGACTAAAGAGGCTATTGAAGCGCCAAGGGGTACCCTTAAAACAGACTGTTCGACAAGCTCGATTCTACAACAGGATTTGGGATGTCCCTGGAACTCAGCGCAAATTGCCCAACGGGAGAATGGAAACGCTCGGGCTTGGATATGCGAGATCCGGGGAACGGGGACGAGTCCACGGTAGCTACGTCATATATAACTTCGATGAGGAAGAGGACGCCCTGTCGAGAGATGCTAACCCCTCGTCAAAACTGGATCCCGCGAGCGAAGTGCCGAGTCCGTCGTTTGAAGAACGAATGGACAAGCTTATCAGGAAAGCGGGTCAGAAAGCTCGGGAAGACCATAATCGCGAGATGGCCATCTACGAGAGGGCCAGGATGCAACGTCTGTTTCAACGGACTGCAAAAGACGAAGATGCTCCTCCCTGTTAACCCGTTGTGCAAAAGGCCCGACGCAGAGGCAGAAGTAAGTTAAGAAGTGGAAAAAGGAGTCGGCAACAACGATGCAGGATTAGAGAGTCATGTGATCGGGCATTGCGCGGTCCGGATTTGTCCCTCATGAAGAAGATGAGTCGAGCGTATTCCTTCCCTCGAGACAAGACGAAGAAGTTACTCGAGCTCGCTATAAAACATCAAATGATCGCACTTCCGTAGTCTAAGCACCCTGAGCAAGCTAACAAAGTTTTTCATCCGGGCTATTGCTCTTATCACCGAGCCATAGGACACCCCCTCGAAGACTGTTTTACCTTCAAGAACTGGGTCGAAGACCAGTACCAGCGGGGCGGATTTGCTTTATCCAGCAGCTGGAAGGTAACGCCGCCACAAAAGCACGAACCCAAAGCCACAAGAGCAGAACCAAATCCACATCGGTCTTGGAAGCGGATTCACACTTGTCACATGATAACAATATTAAAAGAAGAGCCCAGAGCATGGATGACCTTCCCTGGTGCTTTGAGAATAGCAATGACGAGGCGATCTCAGAATTTCCACCAGCTCCGAAAGAACTAGAAGATGGCATACATACTACTGCAGATAACTTCAAGAAGATTGAGTTGGGGTAGGCAGATGATCCGCGACCGACATTCGTCAGCGAGCTGCTGTCTGAAGAAAGGGTGGCTACGTTAAAGGACGTGCTTCTACAGTACAGAGACTGCTTCGCATGGAACTACTCCGAAATGCCGGGATTAGATCCAGAGATTGCTGTGCATAAATTAGCAATATCCCCGGATATCAAGCCAGTCAAACAGGTGCCAAGAAGGATGCGGCTCGAGCTTGAGATGAGCATTAACGCCGAAGTCAAGAAGCTGATCGATTCTGGGTTTATCCAGGAAGTATAGTATCCTGACTGGGTCGCCAACATCGTCCCGGTGATGAAGAAAAATGGGACAGTACGCATATGTGTGGACTTCCGAGATCTCAATAAAGCCTGCTCGAAAGACGATTTCCCAGTGCCGGTCACCGAACTGATGATAGACAATACGTCCACTCATGAGGTTTTCTCCTTTATGGACGGTTCATCAGGGTACAATCAGATAAAGATGCATCCCGAAGATCAGAAGCACACCGCTTTCCGGACTCCTTTGGGTATATTCTGCTACAAAGTTATGCCCTTCGGTTTAAAGAACGCCGGTGCTACCTATCAAAGGGCCATGACAAAAATCTTCGATGATCTCATACATGAAATCGTCGAGTGCTATATCGACGACCTCGTAGTAAAGAACATGTCATATGAAGAGCATTTAGAGCATCTGAGGACCGTATTTCAACGCATTCGGAAATATAATTTGAAGATGAATCCCCTCAAATGCGCGTTCGGAGTCTCCTCGGGTAAATTCCTGGTATTCATCATCCGACACCGAGGTATCGAAATAGATCCATCTAAGATCAAGGCGATCATGGAAATGCCACCGCCGAGAACTCTCAAACAATTGCGGTCTCTCCAAGGGAAGCTCGTGTACGTCCGGCGGTTTATCGCCAACCTGTCAGGCAAGTGCCGTCCTTACAGCCACCTGATGAAGAAGGGAACCCCGTTCGTCTGGGACCAAAAATGCCAGAGCGAGCTAGATGAGATCAAGCAGTACCTGTAGAACCCGCCGGTATTAGCTGCTCCAGTCAAGGGAAAGCCCCTTATTCTTTATACAACAGCCCTTGAGAATTCCTTAGGCGCATTATGGGCACAAGAAAACGACCAAGGGAAGGAGAGAGCGCTCTACTATTTAAGCCGAGTTCTTCTGGGGGCAGAAAGCAATTACTCCCCTATCGAAAAACATTGCCTGGCGTTAATCTTTGCGATAACAAAACTCCAGCACTATGCATTGGAAGTCCGTCTTATATCAAAGGTGGACCCCCTAAAATATCTAATGTCAAAGGCTATATTGACAGGGAGACTCGCTAAATGGGCCCTGCTCTTGATGGAATTTTCAATAACCTATCAGCCGCTTAAGGCTGTGAAAGGCCAAGCCATCGCCGACTTCCTTGCTGAGCATCCAGTACCTGCCGGTTCTCCTCTAAATTGCGACTTGCCGGACGAATATGCGTTTGACGCGATCGACGGTGGTGATACCCGATGGGAACTTTATTTCGATGGAGCGTCCTCCGTAAAGAAGCGCAAACAAAGTACCCCAATGATCAAATCGGGGGTAGGCCTCATCTTCGTAACTCCACAAGGAGGGATATTGCGCTTCGCTTTCTCCTTAACAGAACCGAGGAAGAACAATGAAGCCGAATACGAAGCTTTGATAGCAGGCCTCGAGATCGCCATCGACATGGGAATTGAAAACCTCCTCATATACGGGGATTCTCAACTGGTCGTTAGTCAAGTAAACGGCGACTACCAAACGTGCAAACCGGAGTTGGTGAAGTACGGTGAAAAGGTGCAACAACTGTTGACCCAAATTCCCTCCTATACTTTGGAAAGCATACCACGCGCGGAAAATAGCAAAGCGGATGCGTTAGCTAAGCTCGCTAAAGAACTAGCTGACGAGAACCTCGATGACGTCAGAATCGTGGTACAAAGCCGTCGAGTGCTCGCCCCAACAGAATTATCTCCGAAATCATCCGAAGAAAAGGGGGTGACTGAGCAGACGACCCTACAAATAAAAGACCGTGAGCAGGCCGAGGACTGGAGGGAAGTTTTCATAGACTACTTTAAGTCCCACCGAATGCCCGAAGAAGCGTCCTCAAGACATCAGCTCATGAAACGAGCTTTATCTTTCGCTTTCGTCAACGACACTCTATACAAGAGATCGTTTGATTCTCTATGGCAGAGATGCTTAGGACCTGACGAAGCAGAAAGAGTCGTTCAGGAAGTTCATGACGGAATCTGTGGTTCTCATCAACCAGGCCCGAAGATGAAGTTAAAAATTAAACGGATGGGTTACTACTGGCCCACGATGATCCAGGACTGCCTCGAATATGCGAAGCAATGCCACTCATGCCAAATCCATGGGGATTTCATCCATCAGCATCCGAATCCACTACATCCAACGGTGGCTAGCTGGCCATTCGAAATGTGGGGAACTGACATAGTCGGCCCCATCGAACCGGCATCGTCCAGGGGACATCGTTTCATCTTGGCGACGACTGATTACTTCTCCAAATGGGCAGAAGCAGTACCACTGAGGGAAGTGAAGACGGAGAATATCCTCCACTTTTTCAAGACGCACATCATTTATCGGTTTGGAACTCCGCGACGGATCATTTCCGATAACGGGCCGGCTTACAGAAGCCACAAGATCAGCCGCTTCGCGCAACAACACAATATAGACTGGAGATATTCCTCGGTTTATAATCCGCGAGCTAATGGTCTAGCCGAGGCCTTCAACAAGACCTTGACGAAGATCATGAAAAAGACGGTGTCCCGAAATAAGAAAGACTGGCATGAGAGACTGCAAGAAGCTCTTTGGGCATATCGAACTACGTTCAAGACGGCCACAAACACGACGCCATACGCATTGGTATTCGGTACGGAAGCAGTACTCCCCCTCGAGATAGAGCTACCTTCTCTACGAGTGGCAGTCCACTGCGAGTTGACGAGCGAAGAAAATGCTCACCTTCGGCCAGAAGAGCTTGATGCCCTTGATGAAACACGGCTCGTAGCACAACAAAACTTAGAGGCTTACAAAGCAAAAATGACACGCTCATATGAAAGATTGACCAGGCCGAGGACATTCCGCCAAGGCGAACTCGTGCTAGTGATCAAAAGGCCTATGATCCCCAATCGCGCCAAGCGGAGAAAATTCGAGCCGAACTTTGAAGGCCCATACATCAAAGACAAGGTCTACCAGGGTGGAACCTATCTACTCATGGATATGCACGGTGAAAGGCCTTTTAGGCCAATAAACGGCCGCTTCCTCAAGAAATACTACGCTTAATGGGCCACAACCTAGGTCAATGGTAGACGACGACGACTATGTCCGCTCGCTATCTTTCTAGGCTAAAGCTCTATAAGTAGTAGCCGACCCTCTCTCAGTGACGGACCGAAACGTCCTTAAACTAACGACGGACCGAAACGTCCTTAAACTAACGACGGACCGAAACGTGCTTAAACTAACGACGGACCGAAACGTCCTTAAAACTACTACCGCAGCATCCTTAGGCTCATAAGATGAATAAAAAAAATAAAATAAATAAATAAAAAACAAAAAAAACGGTATGTCCATAAGAAAAAAGGGCATGGATGAAAATCCGAAAGGGCTCCGTGAGTAAAAACAGCAGGGCTACCAGCGAGTGTTCGTGAAAACCCGAAAGGGCGCGACCTCGTAAAAAAAATAAAAAAAATAAAAAATAATAAAAGTATGTCCATAAGCAAAATGGGCACGGATGAAAACCCGAAAGGGCTCCGTGAGTAAAAACAGCAGGACTACCGGCGAGTGTTTGTGAAAACCCGAAAGGGCGCAACGTCGTTAAAGGACACTTGCTGGGTCCTCACGACCTTGTAAGGAGAAACCACCCGCGTGAGATCCTTACGACTCACAAGGGAGCAATACACTTAGGGATCCTCACGACTCCTAAGAAGAAAATACACTCGCGAGATCCCCACGACTCGCAAGGAGAACTCTCTTATGGGACCCTCACGGCTCATAAGACTTGAAAGTCTTAAGTTATAGAGACCTAAACCTGCGCTTAAGCAAAATCCCCTATAAACTTCGACAATGACCTACAAGCAGCTCATACTGACCCTTGTATACAATCCACGGGCGCGAATAAACATTTCCCCAGCAAAGTCCCACCCGTGACTAGGGGTATGTCCCTATGGTGAACAACCCTTATAAGTCCTCTCGACTTATAAGGAGGAAGCCCTCTTATAAGATCCTTACGAATTACAGAGGAACATACACTTAGGATTCCTCACGATTCCTAGAGAGAAAATACACCTACGAGATCCTCACGACTTGTAGGGAGAAATACCTTCGTGAGACCCTTACGGCTCATGAAGTCAAAAGCCTTAGTCGACAGGACCCTAACCCTGTTGCTAAGCCACCTTTGTTCAACATCGACAGAGGCAGATGATGATTCGCTCCTGGCCATATCCCAGTTGTAGCGGTGCTGATGCCGAAATCGGTGTCTAATTTCAGGTTTATGGCGAAAAGCCAGTAGGCCGCACGTGCATACGAGATAGCCGAAATGATGGGGCAACTTGCAATAAAAAGCAGCAAGTAAAAATGTATGCACGCAAAATAGCTGAAATGATGGGGCAACTCGCAATAAAAAGCAGCGAGTAAAAATGAAATAAATAGCCGAAATGATTGGGCACCGCGAAAAATAGCCGAAATGATTGGGCAATCGCGACCTCCGCGATATAAAAGCTGAAATGATAGAGCATCGCGGAAAAAGAAATAAAATAAAAAAAACGTTTTAATTTATGCCCTACAGGTGATGTTACATCACACCCTGTATACAATCCAAGGGTGTAAACAAAGAAGTGATCATACTTCCCCCCAGGTTTCATCAAAGAAAGAAGCTAAGTCTTGACGGGCTGCAAGTGACCTAGAGATCATCCTAACACTCGTCTCGTAACAACGGACACAACTTCAGACAAAGCGGAGCAGCGGCAACCCCTAGCTCCATGGCTCGGCAATATACATATCACCAACAGCCAAATCTCCATTCCGTGAAATGCGGATACAATCAGCAAAATTCCTGGTTACGTGGAACGCGGATAACGTCACTCTTTGACCCCGTGGAAAACGTCCAGAGCGGATCCTGGTCCTCGCAGAGCTCGGCAGTGAACCCGTGTGAAGCATCCAGAGCGGAGCCTAGTCCTCGCCGAACACGGCAGTGAACCCGTGTGGAGCATCTAGTGCAAAATTCCTGGTTACGTGGAACGTGGATAACGTCACTCTTTGACCCCGTAGAAAACGTCCAGAGCGGATCCTGGTCCTCGTAGAGCACGGCAGTGAACCCGTGTGAAGCATCCAGAGTGGAGCCTAGTCCTCGCCGAACACGGCAGTGAACCCGTGTGAAGCATCTAGTGCAAAATTCCTGGTTACGTGGAACGTGGATAATGTCACTCTTTGACCCCGTGGAAAACGTCCAGAGCGGATCCTGGTCCTCGCAGAGCACGGCAGTGAACCCGTGTGAAGCATCCAGAGCGGAGCCTAGTCCTCGCCGAACACGGCAGTGAACCCGTGTGAAGCATCTAGTGCAAAATTCCTGGTTACGTGGAACACGGATAACATCACTCTTTGACCCCGTGGAAAACGTCCAGAGCGGATCCTGGTCCTCGCAGAGCACGGCAGTGAACCCGTGTGAAGCATCCAGAGCGGAGCCTAGTCCTCGCCGAACACGGCAGTGAACCCGTGTGAAGCATCTAATGCAAAATTCATGGTCACGTGGAACGCGGATAATGTCACTCTTTGACCCCGCGGAAAACGCCCAGAGCGGAGCCTGGTCCTCGCCAAGCATGGCAGTGAACCCGTGTGAAGCATCCAGAGCAAACACCAGACTGTAGAGTCCTTAAAATCCATGGACTATGACGTCCTTAACCTTGACCGTGATGTCTTAAAACTAATATCGGACTGTGGAGCCCTTAAATCCACGGACTATGACGTCCTTAACCTTGACCGTGATGTCTTAAAACTAACATCAGACTGTGGGGTCCTTAAATCCACGGACTATGACGTCCTTAACCTTGACCGTGATGTCTTAAAACTAACATCGGACTGTGGAGTCCTTAAATCCACGGACTATGGCGTCCTTAACCTTGACCGTGATGTCTTAAAACTAACATTAGACAGTGGAGTCCTTAAATCCACGGACTATGACGTCCTTAACCTTGACCGCGACGTCTTTAAACTACGATACTTTGAGCAACCTCTGACCCCGTGAAACACGGATAAGGGCGACCACATCCGGCACTTGCAGGTCCTCACAACCTGTAAGGAAGAAAACTCTCTTGTGAGATCCTTACGACTCTCAAGGGAAAACCCGCTTAAGAATCCTCACGATTCTTAAGAAGAACTTACACCTATGGGATCCTCTCGACCTGTAGAGAGAAAAACTCTTTATGAGACCCTCGTGGCTCATAAAGCGCAAAAGTCTTAGGAAGCAGACCTTAACCCTGAATCCTAAGCCATCGCTGCCCTGCAAGGAGATCAAGATAAATTGTCCGCAAAACACATTCAATGAAAAGAGACACACCATTGAGAAGAAAAATGTATCTTTTATTCATAAACCAAAATGGATACAAAGTACAATTCATGAAAGAACAAAAAGAAGATACTCTCATTCATGAGTATGTACAAAAATAGAAAAGAAAGGAAAAGATACAATTCTTCAAGCCGGCGGGCGATGTAGCAATTTTACCAGCTCATCTTTCTGTTGCTGAGTCACGGCTTCATGATTCAAGATCTCCAAAAGACGAGCCTCCGCCTGAGCCTGCTGGGCCTGATACAAAGCAAGCCGACCTTCAAGCTCTTTCTCGGTGGCCTTATGGGCTTCGACCCTTTCGCGAGTGAACGTGGCAACTTTATCGAGAGCCACCACCTCTTTGATGGACTCCTGAAGCACCCGCCAGAGTTCATATGCTTTGTTGGCCTTGGCAGTAAGATTAGCTTGAAGCTCGCTCAGCGCCTTGGAAGCTAGCTCCCTCTCCAAGAATTTACGGCCGAGCCTCTTCTCGCACGACGTCATATTTTCCGCGCACCGTGCTATCAGACCCCGCAACTCCGCTTTTGTATCCACGGCTTCCGAGGAAAGGCAAGAACATTCAAGGGCGTGCAAGCGAGCCTCCACCTGCCGACAGAACTCTACCCAGACTCGCACCACCTCTTCGCTATGGTAGGTGGCAAGAAAAGGAAGAGAACCGTTAACTTCGGCGGCAAACGCTTCAGCTGTGGTCGCGCTGCCAGCACGGAGCTCCTCAATCAAAGATGATAAGGAGACAAGGCTTAATTGGGCCAAGCGTTCTGAAGCCCGCAAAGCATAAGGGCCGGGCGGCATCACGATGCGCAATTCCAACGCCGTGGAGACTGGCAGGGCTGTTCAAATTTGAAAGATGCCAATAAAATTCTTAAGCAAAGAACGAATGGGATTATAATAAAATGTCGCTTACCGACAGTCATGCAAGTAGGAGCTGAAGGTTCCCCTGGCCCTTCAACGACCTCGACCTCGTCGTCAGCTTCCAAAACTATAAGAGGCATCAACGTCATTTCACAAAAATGGCAACAATGCTATGGTAAAAAAATGGCGAATGACGCTAACCTTGCCTAGAGGAAAGGACAATGCGCTGAGGGGAGATCGCCTGCGGAGCTGCCATCTCCAATAAACGCTGAAACGATTGCCGAGGCGACAAATCAGCGATAGAGGCCGCCAGGCCGCCCAATTATGAGGAAAACAAAAGAGTTCAGATCACGGAAAGATTGCTAATTTAAAATGCAGAAGGTTACCTTCAACACTCCTCCCGTTCTGAGTCGAGCGGATAGCAGCTTCGACGGCCTCTGCCATGATCTCGGGCTCCAACAAAAGAAGGGTAGTCTCGACTACCTCCATCTCAGCCTCTGGGCCGTCTTCAGGAAGAGTCAGTGGGGCGGTGACCACCAAAGAAGCCTCCCCCAAAGGAGCGGGAGCTCCGTGATCAAGAACTACCACTGGAAGCTCTATTGTAAGAGGAGCAGCCTCATCAGCCCCCTCCACATCGAGCAACGCTTCATCGGGAATTTCGACAGGCTTTAGCTTCAACGAGCCCGTAGGGAGCTCCCCCAGCGTCGAAGATTCTGCACAATTCACACAAGAATAAGGATACATATATACAGGCGTAAATAATCTGAAAAGCTACAAAGAAGAACAAAAATGTACCGACGCGTAGGGAGGCCTTTAATATGGCTTCTTCAAGCCGATACTCCTTCTCAAGAAGGCGTGCCCGCCGGGGTTCGAGGGTAGACTCGTGGCCGCCGGTCCATAAAGAAAGCGCGTCTGCTGCGTCCTCTGAAGCAGCCTGCTTCAGGGCCCTTTCCCCCCATTCCTCCAAAGGGCCAATAAACCGCCGCCGAATCCACGAAGGGTCTTTATAAAAGATTACAGCAGGATAAGGCTTCTTCGGAACTCTGGCATTCTGAGACGCATCCTTGGAACGTCTTATAGCCTCAGCCAACTGCGCGGCTTCCTCGGCGGCCGAACTTGGGAAAAGTAGTCCAGCATCTGATCCCGGCAAGGCCAACAGCTCATCTTCAAGAATGGGCTCGCACTCCGTTAAAGAGTCGAGCAAGTTGGTAGCCACTTTCCTTCGGCGCTTGGACCCAGATCCAGTCGCCGAGGATGACCTTTTCCTTCCCAGCGAAGCCTTAGGGCGACGTCGGCCCACGTCACCCTCAACACCCTCATCCCTGTTACCCTCACCCAATGCCACAACCGGGGATGACACCGCTATTGTCGATGCCCCGGAGGGCGATGCCACCTCGGGTGATGGTGCTGTTACCGGAGCCCGTCTACCCCGCGACCGAGTACCCAGGGGCATACCAGCGGTTGGAGTAAGATCTACCCCCGACTCCTCCGGGATAAGCGCGGTGCCGATATCCCTCAAGGGAAAGCGGACCGGGGCGCGCGGTCGCAGCGTAGCTCCCATGGCCGGAACCTGAGTGGGAGCACCATGGCCCAGGAGTACCCTTCTTTCCTCAAGAATAATCGGGTTGACCCGATGGAGATACCATCCAGTAAACGCCCCCACGCATCGGGGCATGTAATCACCATCAGGGATCATAAACTGAGAACCGGTATTCAGCCTCATAAAGTGATGGACGGCATCTCGAACGGCCCCGAGCGAAGGAACCGGCGCGACTATGAAAGCCTCAAACGGGACACCCTGAACATAGCCGAACTGCCGGGCAAAGCGGTGCGGATTGTACCGCATGAAAAGGGCCGCGCTATCCTGACGGAATACCAGGTAACCCGGTCTAATTGCGTATAAGAGCGCAGCCTCCCGGGGCTTCAAAGAGGGCGCGTTATCTTTTGACCGGTCCCAAAGCGGTTGGGTCGAACCCGCGGAAGAAGATAAAACCCGGTCATTAAATACTAACCCGCCAACAGTAGCGTAAGGGGAAATCAGCGCCTGAATAGCCCCGAATTGAGTCGGGTCAGCAGCAGAAGCATCCACCAATCGCATAAGCCGAGGGAAAGTATAGGCGTCGTAAAATGCGGGCCGTTGATGCATAGCGAAAGCACCTGAGACGTGCATTTCGATCCAAGACGTAAAGTAGTGAAGCGAAAAATTTACCACATCCACGCCAGGGGTAGAGGTATTAGCTGCAGTGCCCAACCCGTGATAAAGATGCGCCAACGCCGAGATGCCGATGGCCAACCGCGTCCCCTCAGCGATACAATGAGCCGGGTAGATAACCGAAGCTCTCATGAAGCGGCGATGCATGGGAATAACAAACCAACTGAGCCAGACACTAACAAACCCCATGAAGAACGTTTCCTCATCCATGCCGGCAGCTGCAATGGATTCAAAAGACATCGGCGACATAATGGGGATGTAATACTGTGGAAGATCCGATTCAGTGGTCGGCAGCTTCTTCGGACCAAACCCAAAGGGGTCCTTGATGTTGGCGAACTTCGGAGCTGTCTTCGACAAGACGTCCTCGCGAAGGAAACAAGCAATAAAGCTCTTGAAAGTAACACCCTGCTCTTCGGATTCGATGAACAAACGATCAAAGATACCCAGCACCTTGATTAAGCTGGGACGCTTGTGGCGGACGACGTTCTCAGCAGACAAGCCGTCAACCGGAGCAGGCTCGGGTTCAAAGACGTATTCATCAGAGGGCAGCAACTCCTCATAAAGCGTCTCTCGGATTGGCAGTCCCAAGATCTCATAGAACTCTCCCAAAGAGATCGAGACTTCTCTGTCCCCTAGAAGAAAAGTGTTGGTGGGGAGATTCCATTGATTCAAGAATGCCTTAACCCACCAGACATGCGGGGATTGATAATGGAAGAGTGACGCATATATCGCTTGGTAAAGCCCGACCTTCTGCAGCCGCGCACGATGGGTAGCAAGGATATAGCGAGCCCAGAGGAGGTAGCCCGTAGGGTGTCGAGGAGTGGGCCCTATCTTATAAATTTGTCCCCATGGGTGGGCCTCATCCTGGCAAATGCGTCGTCCCAGGATATCTATAGCGGGTATTGGATGGTTCGGGATACCGGTCGTCGAAGGCTCAAGCCGTCCCGTCGGAGTCCAATTTGGCATCTCCACAGCGAAAACCGTCCTCGGAGGATCCATCGGCGAAAATGGGAAAGTGGGCTCTGTCGGCACTTCACAGAGAAAACTCCGGCGACCCCGGATAATATGGCTGTACCAAGTTCCCCATAGAAGCAAGTTGGTGCAGTTCGGGTCATGAGCCCGGATCATCGCCATCGCTTCCTCGTCAGATGGTCATTGAGGAAAAGCGGCCTCCGAGCGAGTGAAAGGGAAGCACGGAACAGAAGCCATTGCACCTGAGATCGAATAAAAGAAAACTGTCAAAAGCAAAGCAGCAATATATATACATGCATGAGCATGAAGACAGTTGAAGAAAGCGATAGCAGACTTTTTTTTATGGGACCATTGGTTACAAAACACATGGGCCCCACAGAATCAGGATGACGGCTCATTAATAATGAGACTATGCAGTTTTAATAAGACAAAGGGGATATCCTCATTAAATAGGAAGTGGGTTTCAAGTGGCCCTGCACATCCCCTAGAAGACAAATCTACCTTGGACTCTACAACCAATCAAACGAGATCAAGGGAATTAAATTCCCACAGAAGACATCATTGCAAACTTCTGCTTCATTAATTACAGAAGGACAACCTAGGGCAAAGAGACCCTAAGAAGCCTCCATGTGAAGAAACCGAGTTCTTCATAGGGATTAAATTCCTTATTAAGAAAAGGGGAATTAAATTCCCAGAAACTTTTTTTGGGATGGAATTAAATTCCATAAATTTTAACCGCCACCATTATCTCCCTAAAGAACATATGGACCCTAAAAAGATCTACTGTTGAAGGATAAATGGTTTCATACTTTGGTTGAAAAACTTGAAGAAAAAATGGGTTCATATTCAAAAAGGGTAAAAACCCTTGTTTTGGATTTAAAATCCAGAGGAATGTGAGAGTTCATCGTTCATTCAAGAGCATTACCTGAAGAAAAGAGTCTTTTTGAACAGAGTTAAACTCTGAAAATGTTTCAAGGCAGAGAACTAAGCTCTGGAAGAAGAGAATTAAATTCTCAGAAAAAGTTTGCAAGGAGGAAGATAAGCAAAAGTGGAGGCGCTTCTGAAATGACCCCTATATTTATAAGATATGATGGTGACGCTTCACCTCCCCAAATCCCTAGAGGAATCCAACGGTCACAAAAAGTGACAGCGTTGCACTCACGTGCAGACACCTGAGAACAACGCTGTGGGGGCATTTGTTTTCTAATTTAAAATCAGGAAAGTTTACGGAGGAGGCATCACGTGCTAGCACGTGACCAGCAGTCACGTGTTGGCATGTGACATTTAAAAGCAGCGGCAAAGGCACATCAGTTCCCTGATCAAGTCAAGGAAAAGGCTTCAGAAAAGGTCACGTTCTCACACGTGACCAGGGGTCACGTGTTGGCACGTGACGGTTGAACAGCTGCCAGAAAACAGAGCGCAGAAAGGAGAAGAAAGCTCGTTCCAGGGTGTCACGTGCCTACACGTGACCAAGGGTCACGCGGTCACACGTGACCGGCTTTCAAAGCCTCTCTATTTAACAGAATTAAATTCTGAAAGGCATTCAAATCTTTCCAAAGGAAAATGATTATTTGGAACCGATTAGATTAAAAATCTAAAGGTGATTAAATATCACCTATTTATGGAAAAATCTTGAACTTGGAAAGATTTCCCCTTAAAATCTAACCGAAATAACAAAGGAATATCTTTGGATTTGAAATCCAATGGTGAATAAAATTCACCTAATAATCCAAAGGTCCAGATGAATGATGAATGCAAATCAAATCTCTTAATGAAAGATTCACTAAAACTAATTGATTCCGCTCCTTCTCCTATAAATAGGAGCCAAGAGATATACAGAGACACAGAGACGGAGATAGAGAGACATAGAGAGAGAAAAATAGAGCCTTGAGACTTTAGAGGAATTTGATCTTCTGCAAAAGAAAACCTTAGGTAAGAAAGGAGAGGCTTTTAAAAAGAGAATTTAATTCTCAAAAGAGTTTAACTCTTATATTAAAAAGAAGAACTTAGTTCTCTCTTTAGTAGAGGATCTGCAGAGTGCACATCTCCCCATGAATTGAGAATTTAATTCTCATTGGGTTGAGATCCTGCCATGCAGATCCAAAGCATAAAGAGAGAATGGAAGTTTGAGAATTTAATTCTCACAGAATTATAGGAATTTAATTCCTTTGAAATAAAATTAGGGTTTAACCCTATGTTATAGGAATTTAATTCCTTCAAAATGAACAGAACCAGGGTTTAACCCTAGTTAAGAACTTAATTCTGTCAAAATAACAGGAATTTAATTCCCTCAAGAAAGAAAAAATTAGGGTTTAACCCTAGGATAGAATTCAGTTCTTCACATACATCAGGAATTTAATTCCTACAGAAGAAAAGTCGGGGTTTAACTCCATCTAAGAATATAATTCTTCAAAAAGAAAGTGGGAATTTAATTCCTCTAAAGTTATAGCTAGGGTTTAACCCTATGAAGGATTTAATTCCTAAAAGATAAACAAACATGCAAAGAAGTAGGGTCACGTGCTACCACGTGACCCCTGAAAAGTTCCACGGAGAAGGGCTTTGAGGCAATGCCTCACGTGCCCCACGTGACCCCTTGGCAGAAGCTCTAACCGACAAACATTTAAATGCCCATCACGTGACAGCACGTGATGCTCCAAAGTATTCAATACTTTTGGGAGAATAAAATGAATTGAGGGCGCTCTCACGTGCTACCACGTGACCCCTCTTGCCTTAGTGTTTAACACTAAAGTTGAAACCTCTATATCCAGTGTTCAACACCGATTTTCTTAGTGTTTAAACACTAATTTGGAAAACTCTATTTACAGTGTTTAACACTGACTTTCTTAGTGTTGAACACCAACTTGGAAAACCCTGTTTCCAGTGTTTAACACTGATCTGCCTTAGTGTTAAACACTAATTTGAAATCTCCACTGCCAGTGTTTAACACTGATTTGCGTTAGTGCATAAACACTAATTTGAAAGCCCTGTTGCTGGTGTTTAACACTAACCATCTTTTAGTGTTAAACATTAACTTGTCAATCTCATTCTCAGTGTTCAACACTGATTGGTCTTTAGTGTTTAACACTAACTTTAGCCCCATTGGCTAAGTATCTAGAGGCAAAGCCTCTCCTCTAATGGACCAACAGAAAGTCAATATGCTAAACATGATTGGACTCAGCCCAAAATGGCCATAAGTCCTCAATTCAAATTCAACTGGACTAATGGGCTTATAACATAATTAATTGGTCTTGGTCCTAAACTGGGTCAAAGACTGTTTAATCTACCTTGGTTTCAGGGTACATCTCTTCACTCCTTTGATACTTGGCGTTGTAATTCTTCAACGTCTTCAAAGAGGTGACGGGTCCCTATGACCACACATTGATACGGACTGTGGGGTCCTTAAACTCATGGACTATGATGTCCTTAACCTTGACCGGAATGTCTTAAAACTAACAACGGACTATGACGTCCTTAACCTTGACCGGGATGTCTTAAAACTAACATCGGACTGTGGAGTCCTTAAATCCACGGACTATGATGTCCTTAACCTTTACCGCAACGTCTTAAAACTAACATTGGACCGCAATGTCCTTAAACTACCTATTGACCGCAATGTCACTAAACTAAACAACAGGGCTCCCTTAATTGCCCTATTGTTGGATCTAAACGATCCCGTTAAGTCGATCTTAGTCTAAAAACTAGGCTAACGTATCCTTAACAAACGTTTAAGTTGATCTTAGTCCTCAATGAGGCTAACGTATCCTTAAACCCAAACCCCCAAACCCAAATCTAAGATAATACGGATTTGGACTAGTCCACGCCCTACGGGCGACAACATAACCCAGTCTCCGTATACAATCCACGGGCAACTAAACACAAAATAAACACACGCGACACGAAGTGACCATCTGGAGAAGGAGAAAGTGGTTACCGCGATGCGGTAGCGTAATTAACTGCAGGGGCTTGCGCCTGCCGGGAAGAGCGTCCCCACAATCAAAAACCCCTCAAGCGAGGGGGAATCTGACGAAATCTGCTACATCAGACGCATCCGTTTAAAGCTTCGATACACGGTGCCATAAATCAACTTGGCATCTTCGGAGAGGTGGACGGATAGCACCAATTAGCAACTACCCCGAATCTTAGGCAAGACGTCCCTGTCGCGCCGTCATTCGGAGGGGAACAGTAATCATAAGTATTCATCATCACTATCAATTGGATCGATTTCTACAAGCCTCTTTACAAATCTTGATAATTCATTCGATTTGGACATCTTCTTGAACTTTATTGATTCTTGATTTTAGATCTAGTTCTTTACGATTCTTGAAACTAAATTTCAAAATTCTTGAATCAATTTTCTTGTAATTTTTCTTTTACCTTTTAATTTTCGACTCAACTAAAACAACAGCGAGCAAATCACACTTTCTCAGTGGACGATCCGTTCTCATTGACGAAACTACAATAGACACCGTCAATTGATTGCGGTATAAATTTCTTTGGTTATGAAACATTCTAAACACGACACGGAGAAGATCAATCACTAGTACACAGCTCGACAGGCCACGAATTGCTCAGCTTCATGGACGCTTTCTTCGGCTATAACCAGATCCGTATGAACCTGGAAGATAAAGAACTTACCGCGTTCGCCACAGACCGGGGGGTATACTGCTACAGAGTGATGCCCTTCAGCCTAAAAAATGCTGGGGCTACATATCAGCGCCTGGTTAACAAAATGTTCAAACCGCAGATCGAGAGGAACATGGAGGTTTACGTCGACGACATGCTCGTGAAATCAACCTCATCGGACGAGCACACCAAAGATCTTGGGGAGACATTCGACATCCTCCGCAAGTGCAATATGAAGCTAAATCCGGCCAAGTGCTCGTTCGGAGTCACTAGCGGGAAATTCCTCAGGTTCATGGTTACCCACCGAGGAATAGAATATAACCCGGAAAAGATCAGCGCCATTATCAACATGGCCACACCAAAGAGCAACGTTGAGATCATGCGACTCATGGTAAGAGTGGCCGCTCTGAGTCGGTTCATGTCGAGATCCGGAGAAAAGTGCCTCCCATTCTTCAAAGCCCTGAGAAAGATCCCAGTTCGAATGGTCGGAAGAATGTCAGAACGCTTTCGAGCAGCTCAAAGCGCACCTGTCAACTCCCCCACTACTCACTCGACCAATCGAAGGATACGAGCTATTATTGTACCTGGCGGTCTTTGACTAAGCTGCAGTCGCGGTGCTCGTCAGGAAAGCCGAAGGTGTGCAAAAGCCGGTCTACTATGTGAGCCATGTCTTCAAAGACATAGAAACAAGGTACCCGACTATAGAAAAGATAGTCTTGGCACTTATCGTCGCCTCAAGAAAGCTACGGAACTACTTTCAGGCACACACCATCCTCGTCCTCATCGAGCGGCCTATAGGGACTATTCTCGTCTCTCCCGAGTATTCCGGTCGTCTGGAGAAATGGAGGTGGGAGTTATCCCAATTCGACATCAAATACCGCCCCAGACAAGCCATCAAAGCACAAGTCCTGGCAGACTTCATGGTCGAGTGCACTATTCCTACCAAGGAAGCAGCATCGACATATGTCCCCGGGTCCCGACCCTCGGTCCAGGGAATACCCGATTCCGTCCCCGATTGGGTCCTCTGCGTGGATGGATCCTCTACCGAGGAAGGGAGCGGTGCCGGCCTTATCATTCGAGGCCCGAATGAGGCAGAGATGGAGTACTCTTTGAAGCTCGGGTTCTGAGCGTCAAACAACGCCGCGGAATACGAGGCCTTGCTGGCCGGGTTACGAATCGCTTCCGGGGTGGGGCTGAAGACGATCCGGATTTGCAGCAACTCCGCCCTAGTCGTCGGCCAAGTGACCGGGCATTTCGAAGCTCGAGAGCCGCTCATGGTGAAGTACCTGGCCGAGGTGAAAAGACTACGAAAAAGTTTTGACGAAGTCCAAGTGGAACAGATTCCCCGGCACCTGAATGCCCAAGCCGACGCTCTGAGCAAGCTTGCCTCTTCCTGTACGGCCAACAATAAGAGGAATATCCTCTTCGAAGTCTTGCCAATGCCCAGCGTGGAAGACAGAGAGGTAACGCTTCAAGTATACACTGCTCAGGAGGAAGGCCAGGATTGGAGGAAGCCTCTCATGGAGTTCCTGAAGGATGGCATACTTCCGGAAGACCGAGGGGAAGCGCGCCGCCTTCGAGCCAAAGACCGCAATTTCATCTAGAGCAATGGAAACCTTTACAAGAAGTCATACACACAGCCACTGCTTTGGTGCGTCGGCCCTCATGAAGCCGACTACGTCCTGCGTGAGATACACGAAGGGGTCGGTGGAGGGCATCAAGGGGCCTGTACCTTGGTCCAGAAGACGCTGCTCCAAGGATATTATTGCCCGACGATACACCTAGACGCTTAGAAGCTCGTCAGAAGATGCAAAAGTTGCCAACTCCATGGCAGCATACCCCTTCTTCCGGCTATCGAGCTAACAGCCCTCACCTTCCCTTGGTTGTTTTCCCAGTGGGAGATGGACATGGTGGGCCAACTCCCCACTGGTATGGGCCGGCACAAGTACATCTTCGTCGCGGTAGACTATTTCACGAAGTGGATTGAGGCCGTCCCCATCAGAAGACCGGACGCCGCCACTACCATAAAGTTCCTGCAGAACAATGTAATCTCTCGATTCGGGATCCTAATGTGCATCATTACCGACCACGGGACGAATTTCGAAAACAAAAAAATCAAAGAGTTCTGCAACGAATACCTCGTACTAATGAAGTTTGCCATGGTCGCGCATCCTTAATGCAACGGACAGACCAAGGTTGCTAACCGAGACGTCATCCGAGGTCTTCGAACTCGTTTGAAAGGAAGGCAGGGCAGCTGGGTCGAGAAACTACTACGGGTACTGTGGGCCTTACGCACATCGAAGAAAATGCCCATGGGAGATACCCCCATTAGCTTCTGCTATGGTACCGAGGCAATGGTCCCAGCGGAGATCGGACTGCCCAGTTACATAGTCGAACACTTCGATGACGAAGCCAACACCTCGGCGCTCCGGACCAATTTGGACATCTTGCTAGAGAAGCGGGACCGAGCACAGATTAAAGCGGCCGCTTACCAACAACAAACTGCTCGCTACTACAACGCGTGAGTTAAGTATCGCGCCTTCAAGACGGGAGATTTGGTCTTAAGGCAGAACGAATTTGTAGATCAGGGCAAACTGCACGAGTTCTCCCCGAAGTGGGACGGCCCTTTCCTCGTCTCTGAAGTATTGCCCGGTGGAGCCTATCGTTTACAAGACGCCGAGGGTCGCAAGTTTCTTTGACCCTACAACGCTGAAAAACTCAAACTATACAAATGAATGTATTTTCTCCTTTTCAAAGCTATGTAATTTTTCTTAAGTCTCCTGAAATAGAAGAGACTTCTTCGATATATTTTCTTCTTCTTCGGGTTCCAGATCCCTAGATTCTTTTTAAGAAAATATGTAAAAAGTACTAAGAGATAAAAGAAAACAAAACACATTGGAAAAAAAGAATTTTATTCATTAAGAGATATTATAGGCTCCTCAGCCTTACAAAAAAAAGATTATTACAGCAAAGGGGGCCGGGGATTGATGAAGTATTGTTGATGATATTCCGACGAAATCTCCGCCAGCCGAACCCTAGCTTCCTCTGCTGTCTCGGAAGCGCCACCCGCCGGACAAAAATCAACGATCAGCCTCTGCTGGAAACACTCCACAAAAAGGCCCGCTGATCGGTCCCGCCTGCTATTCGAGATCAGGCCGAGATGGTAAAGTGAGTGCAACTTCTCAATCGCCTCATCCCTCAACTGCGGAGACAAGGTATTGTGCAGACCCGGGAACCTCCTCCAGATCGCATAAATAAGAACTTGGAGGAGTGTAGATCACCGGGGAAGGAGGTGTCCAAAGTGGGCCTCCACGCAGTCTATTACACTCTCGTACGTCTGTTCGGATCGGTCGAGATTGTAGAGGTACACATCGTCCCGGGAAATCATCTCGCTGATGAGCACGTACGGATGCCCAGCCATCTTCAGAAACGCAAGGCTAAAACGAAACCAACATGCCTTCGCTGTTTATAGCCCTAACAGAATCCCTAAAGGCCAAAATTTAGACGCGCAGCAACGCGAATCGAAGGATATTTTCAAATTTCCCAATACAGAGCTGCCACGTGGTGACCATTCCAATCCTCACGAGCCCCTAAGCGATCAATGGAAGTTGGAACGACGCGAACCACGGAGTGTCGCACCTTGCCTGTGCGTTTCTGCCACGTGTTGTCTGCGACGGTCACTCTTCCAGATTTTATGGATCAAGGGAGATTGAACGACGCCCCATGAAGGCGAAGAGAAGTCTAAAAGGCCCTCACCTAGAGGCCACCTGGCAGCTTCCCTGCTCGGTCAATCCTTAGTGGGTAACTTCCTACCCACCTACGCTAAGGATCGAAGCCCTCACCAAGAGGCCACCGAGCAGCTTCCCTGCTCGGTCAATCCCTGGTGGGTAGTCCCCTACTTAACGACACCAAGGATCTAAAGCCCTTACCTAGAGGCCACCGAGCAGTTTCCCCGCTCAGTCAATCCCTAGCGGGTAGTTCCCTACCCAACGACGCCAAGGATCTAAAGCCTTCATCAAGAGGCCACCGAGCGGCTTCCCTACTCGGTCAATCCTTAGCGGGTAACTTCCTTACCCACCGACGTTCCCTGGCGGGTAGTCCCCTACCCAACGACGCCAAAGATCTAAAGCCCTCACCTAGAAGCCACCGAGCAGCTTCCCTGCTCGGTAAATCCCTGGTGGGTAGTTCCCTACCCAACGACACCAAGGATCTAAAGCCCTCATAAAGAGGCCACCGATCAGCTTCCCTGCTCGGTCAATCCTTAGCCGGTAACTTCCCTATCCATCGACACCAAGGATCTAAAGCCCTCATAAAGAGGCCACCGAGCAGCTTTCATGTTCGGTCAATCCTTAGCGGGTAACTTCCTACCCACCTACACTAAGGATCGAAGCCCTCACCAAGAGGCCACCGAGCAGCTTCCCTGCTCGGTCAATCCTTAGTGGGTAACTTCCTACCCATCTACGCTAAGGATCGAAGCCCTCATCTGGAGGCCACCGAGCAACTTCCCTGCTCGGTCAGTCCCTGGCTGGTAGTTCCCTACCCACCAACGCCAAGGATCCAAGGCCTTTATCAAGAGGCCACCGAGCAGCTTCCCTGCTCGGTCATTCCTAAGAGGGTAACCCCCTACCCACCTATGCCAAGGATCGAAGCCCCACTAAGAGGCAACCACGCAGATCCATGCTTGGCTAACCTTCGAGTGATAAATTCCTACCATACCAAGACAAGGGTCTAGGAACTACGTCAAGGGGGAATCAGTCAACGACGACCAATTCTAATTTGGCTATTGTTCAACTCACACTAAGAGACGTGGTCGTCGGTCCGGCTTGTAGGGTGTTTTTCGTCACCCCATTGAGATGGGAATACACCCGCGCTTGTCAGGCGCATTACAGATTCCCCCTGCGTAGAGTAGACAGGGGTTTATTGATTGTGGGGATCCGAATCTTCAGCAGCCACGGACTAAGCTGCCGTTAATTACCCCTCGACTTTGGAGCGAGAGAACCTCCGATTGACGGGACATGCGAACTCAATGCGATGCGTTGGTGTTTTTTTTGTTTTGTTCCATTTATAAAAAAAAGATATATATATTTTTCTATATATAAAAAAACAAAAATAAATAAGTAGATAAATATTTAGAGAAACGTTTTTTTATTTATAATTTTAAAATATTATTTTTATTTATTTAATATTTATTTATTTATTTTTTAAAAAAGATTAAAATAAAGGAAAGAAGGAAGAAAGAAGAAAAGAAAAGAAAAATTAAAATAAAATAAAAAAATAAGGGGGGAACCTAGGCTCCCATTAAATGGGAGTCTCCCCCCACATGCTAGCATGTTTGGGTCACATGCTAGCATGTGACCCCTCACATGCATGTGACCCCTCACATGCTAGCATGTGAGGGGGCAAAAAGTGCTCCTATTAAATGGGAGCTCTCCCCCTCACGTGCTAGCATGTGATGGGGGCAAAAAGGGCTCCCATTTAATGGGAGCCCTCTCCCTCACGTGCTGGCACATGAGGGGGCCAAAGGGCTCCAAAAAATTATTATTATTATTTTTTACATGGAGTTCAACTCCAAAAGAAATTTTTTTGTGGAGTTAAACTCCAAAAGACTTTTAAATATGGAGTTCAACTCCAAAAAGATTTTAAATGGAGTTTAACTCCAAAAAGATTTTTATTGTGGAGTTGAACTCCGAAAGAATTTTAAATGTGGAGTTAAATACCAAATTTTTTTTTAAATGGAGTTCAACTCCAAAAAGATTTGTATTGTGGAGTTAAACTCCTAAAAAGATTTAATGTGGTGAGGAGTTAAACTCCACTAAATGGGGAGCCTTCCTCTCACGTGAGAAGGAGGGAAAACTCCCACTTAGTGGGAGCTCCCCCTCCCTCACGTGAGAGGAAGAAGGTGCTCCAAGAAGATTTTTTTTTCTGTGGTGGAGTTAAACTCCAAAAAATTTTATTTGGAGTTAAATTCCCAAAACAATTTTATTCGGAGTTAAACTCAAAAAAAAAAGGGTTTTATTATAGAGTCAAACTCCAAAATAATTTTATTTGTGGAGTTAAATTCCAAAAGATTTTCTCCTTTCTCTTTTGAGAAGAAATCCAAAATGGGTTCTCTTGAAATTCCAAGATCTAGATCCCGGATGATAAAAAAAAAGACCCTTTTTCTTCTCTTGATGGAGTCTTAGGAGGTGGGTTTATGGTAAAACATTATTTAGTTTTAAAAAAAGGAGAGCTAAGCTCTTGATTTATTTGGAAAATGAAAAGGAAGAGGAAGAACTTGAAAAAGAGAGAGTGGAGGCACAAACCCTAGTTTTTGGGGAGAATGAAAATTGTATGCTTTATTCATCATCATGTTGCCTTATATAGACTTACACATTTACATATAATCCCTTAGGCTTTACAAAATGGCATTTTGCCCATTCCATGCCTTATGTGCTCTTTTGTTTTGCACATAAGCCATGGGCTTTTACAAAAATTTGGCTTTATACCTATTTTGCTTACATTCATGAACAAAAAATTACATCAAAATTATTTATTACATGATTTTTATTTTGGCATGGAGGAGGGCCGGCCGTTTTATGTTCGGACTCGACCTGGGCATGGGCTCACTTGACCTGGGCTTGGGCCCACTTAGCTTGGGGTTGACCTTGACTTTGACTTGGTCAACCGGGGTGCAATTTTTGACCTCAACAAAATGCCCCCCATCAATGAATGCATACCACATATGTGGGTCGTGTGCATGAAATTGATGGATCTTCTTTCACGTAGAGGCGACTTAGTTTGGTTCCCACTTTTTGGGATGTGCTGCCCTTTTACGACATGTACGGTCGACGCTTAACGCGTCTCCGAGACGGAGTGTCCGTAGTAGACGTTTCCCCGGCACGAAGCGATTTGGTTCCCGATTTGTGGGAAGCCTACACTGCCCTTTTTACGACATGGACGGTCGGCTCTGCCCTTTTTGCGACTTGGACGGTCGGCGCTTGACGCGTCTCCGAGACGGAGTGTCCGTAGTAGACGTTTCCCCGGCACGGAGCGATTTTGTTCCTGATTTGTGGGAAGCCTGCACTGCCATTTCTACGACATGGACGGTCGGCTCTGCCCTTTTTGCTACTTGGACGGTCGGCTCTGCCCTTTTTGCGACATGGATGGTCGGCGGCACCGAGTGTCGTTGTTCGACTTGTCCCCGGCACGGAGTGTCGCTGTTCGACTTGTCCCCGGCACGGAGTGTCGCTGGCTGTTCGACTTATCCCCGGCACGGAGCGTCGCTGATCGACTTGTCCCCGGCACGGAGTGTCGCTGTTTGTTCGAATTGATCCCCGGCACGGAGTGTCGCTGTTTGTTCGACTTGATCCCCGGCTCGGAGTGTCGCTGGTCAACTTATCCCCGACACGAAGTGTCGCTGATGTTCGACTTGATCCCCGGCACGGAGTGTCGCTGTTTGTTCGACTTGATCCCCGGCACGGAGTGTCGCTGATCGACTTGTCCCCGGCACAGAGTGTCGCTGATGTTCGACTTGTCCCCAGCACAGAGTGTCGCTGTTTGTTTGACTTGATCCCCGGCACGGAGTGTCACTGGTTGTTCGACTTGATCCCCGGCATGGAGTGTCGCTGATCGACTTGTCCCCGGCACGGAGTGTCGCTGATCGACTTATCCCTGGCACGGAGAGTCGCTGATCGACTTGTCCCCAGCACGGAGTGTCGCTGTTTGTTCGACTTGATCCTCGGCGCGGAGTGTCGCTGTTTGTTCGACTTGATCCCCGGCGCGGAGTGTCGCCGATCGAATTGATCCCCGGCATGGAGTGTCGCTGATTGACTTATCCACGGTATGGAGTGTCGCTGATGTTCGACTTGATCTCCGGTACGGAGTGTCGCTGGTCGACTTGTCCCCGGCACGGAGTGTCGCTGTTTGTTCGACTTGATCCCCGGCATGGACTGTCGCCGGTCGACTTATTCCCGGCATGGAGTATCGCTGTTTGTTCGACTTGATCCCCGGCACGGAGTGTCGCTGTTTGTTTGACTTGATCCCCGGCGCGGAGTGTCGCTGATCGACTTGATCCCCGGCACGGAGTGTCGCTGATCGACTTGTCCCCGGCACGGAGTGTCGCTGATGTTCGACTTAATCCCCAGCACGGAGTGTCGCTGTTTGTTCGACTTGATCCCCGGCACAGAGTGTCGCTGTTCGTTCGAATTGATTCCCGGCGCGGAGTGTCGCTGATCGACTTGATCCCCGGCATGGAGTGTCGCTGATCGAATTGTCCCCGGCACGGAGTGTCGCTGATGTTTGACTTGATCCCCGGCACGGAGTGTCGCTGATCGACTTGTCCCCGGCACGGAGTGTCGCTGATGTTCGACTTGATCCCCGGCACGGAGCGTCGCTGGTCGACTTATCCCCTGCACGGAGTGTTACTGTTTGTTCGACTTGATCTCCGGCACGGAGTGTCGCTGGTTGACTTGTCCCCGGCACGGAGTGTCGCTGTTTGTTCGACTTGATCCCCGGCATGGAGTGTCGCTTTTTGTTCGTCTTGATCCCCGGCACGGAGTGTCACTGATCGACTTGATCCCCGGCGCGGAGTGTCGCTGGTTTACTTGATCCCAAGGCGGAGCATGATTCCGACAGGGAGGTAGATATCCCGAGGCGAAGCATGATTTCGACACGGGGTAAATTCCGGGACGAAGCATGATTCCGCCGCAGAGGTTGTCAGTTTGATTTGGGTTGACATCAGTATCGCTACACTAGAATATGGTACCAGGAGCGAATCATCATTTGCCTTTGAGAGGATCTGGAGATTTTTGTTTTGGTTTGGCATTAGCATCGCTACATTGGAATATGGTACCAGGAGCGAATCATCATTTGCATTTGCTTATTAGGAAGCTATGGCTTATGAGACAGGTTTTAGGTCCCTATCACCTAAGACTTTTCAATTTTATGAGCCGTAAGGGTCCCATAAAAGCATTTTCTTCTTACGAGTCGTAAGGATCTCGTAGGTGTATTTTCTCCTTAGGAGTCGTGGGGACTCCTAAGTGTGTTGCTTCTTTGTGAGTCGTAAGAATCTCACGCGGGAATTTTCTCCTCACAAAGTCGAGAGGACTTTGCGAGTGCATTTCTTCTCTTTTTTCACGAGTTTGCGCCCTTTCGGGTTTTCACAAACTCGCCGACAGTCCTGCTGTTTTTACTCACGGAGCCCTTCCGGGTTTTCATCCGTGCCCATTTTGCTTGTGGACATACCCCTGTTTTTTTAGAATCTTCATCGCTGCTGGTAGGACTTGGGAGAGATTGGGATCATTTTACGCCTGTGGATTGTATACGGTTTTTCGGGATGTATGATTCAGATCGTAGGGTCGAAAGAATTTCGGGACTTTGTTGGCGTCTGCATCGCTGCACTGGAATATGATATCAGGAGCGACTCATCATTCGCCGTTTGAGAATTTGGATTTTGGTTAGCGTCTGCATCGCTGCACTGGAATATGGTACCGGGAGCGACTCATCATTCGCCGTTGGGACATTTAGAGTTTGGTTTGCGTCTGCATTGCTGCACTGGAATATGGTATCAGGAGCGGCTCATCGTTCGCCGTGAGGGGATCTCCCTCATTTTCAGTTTAACGACTTAGGGGTCATCTGTTCCCAGTTTAACGACTCAGAGGTCATCTGTTCCCAGTTTAAAGACTTAGGAGTCTATGGATCGGAAGCTTGGAATTTTGGGGTAGGGGTTGGCATCAGCGTTGCTAATACTGAAACACAGGTGCCAGGAGCAATTCATTATTTACCTTTTCCCGTTGGTGAGCGATGGCTTAGGAGACAGGTTTAGGTCCCTATCACCTAAGGCTTTTCAATTTATGAGCCGTAAGGATCCCATAAAAGCATTTTCTCCCTATGAGTCGAATGGATCCTGCAGGTGTATTTTCTCCTTAGGAGTCGTGAGGACCCCCAAGTGTGTTTTTACTTTGTGAGTCGTAAAGATCCCACGAAGGTTTTTTCTCCTCATGTATTGTGAGGAAACATGAGTGGGTCTTCCCTAATGGAGCATGGTTCCAAGGGCGGAGACCGGCCGCGTGACTGGTGATTGCTGTGGGGCATGGGTATGATAAGAATTATTTGAGCCCGTGGATTGTATACGGCAGTCAACTTGGGGACCAACCGTAGGGCTGGAAGAATTTTAGGAAATTGTCGGCGTCTGCATCACTGCACTGGAATATGGTACCACGAATGACTCATCATTCGCCATTGGGGATTTGAGTTTTGGATAGCGTCTGCATCGCTGCACTGGAATATGGTATCAGGAGCGACTCATCATTTGCCGTTGGGGATTTGAATTTTGGATGGCGTCTGCATCGCTGCAATGGAATATGGTACCAGGAGCGACTTATCATTCGCTGTTTTCTTAACCGCGATTGCTCTATCATTTCAGATTTTCTTATCGCGATCATTTCAGCTTTATTATTCGCGGCTGCCCCATCATTTCAGCTTTATTTTCTTATTTATTTTACTCGCTGATTTTTATTGCGAGTTGCCCCGTCATTTCGGCTTTATTTTCATCTTTATTTTTACTCGCTAATTTTTATTGCGAGTTGCCCCATCATTTCGGCTTTTCTTTTGTTTTTATTTACATACTTTTTTTATTTACATTCCCAGTTTAACGACTTAGAGATCGATTATCCCCAGTTTAATGACATGGTGGTCAGCGGTTCCCAGATTAAAGACTTAGAGGTCTATCGTTCCCAGTTTAACGACGTGGTGGTCAGCTTGCTTATCCCAGCTCCTCGAACTTTGATCATGGCGAAGTTGTGTTGATGACCGTAGCTCTGTGGCTTGTCGGTACATCTAACGATTGTGGGGCTTTCCCAAGTTTGTATTGGTTCTCCACCCAATCTTTGAAAATATAGCAGTCTTCAATGGTATGACTAACCATTCTATGATATGGGCAGTATATGGGATTGCCGGTCATGTTCATTTCATGTGGCCTCTTTGGAACAGGCAGTTGCAGACCGCTGTTCAAGGCGTCCGTGAATATTTTGCGGACTTCATCCCTCCTGAAGGAGTATACCTTCTTCTTTCTCTCCGTTGGAGTAGGTGCCTTTACTGACGCTGGTCCTTGAGGCCGATCACTCTTTGGTTCGCCCTTTTCAGATAATGGCACATGTCTGAGAGAATCAGGTTCCCGAAGGCTCCGGGCTCCATTTGTATGAAATCGGTGGTCGTAGCTTGACTATTTGCTAACACGCCTTTAGACAGTTCTATTTCTCCCGTCTTGTATTGCTTTTCGACCCAATCTTTAAAGACGAAGCAGTCCTCAATGGCATGACTTATCACTCTGTGATAGGGGCAATATTTTAGATCGTCGATCATACTCGCTTCTTGCGGTCTCTTTGACTCTGGCAGGTTTAGACTGTTTCTTAGGGCGTCCTTAAATATCTTGTGGGCTTTGTCCCTTTTGAAAGAATAAACCTTATCCAGTTTCTCTTTCAGAGTCGATTCCCCTTCGGTGTATGTATCGGAGGGACTGGAGGCTGACCGCAGTCGTTTTTCGTGAAGGCGCTCCGCTCTTAGGTTGAAGGGGGTATCAGTTGGCTGCCTCCGGGTATCAATCCCTGGCTCATGAACCAAAATTTGATTCTGCTGTAATTGCAATTGGGCGACTTAGGTCGCGAGATCTGTCGCGACGTTTGCCAATTCGTCGACCTTAGACTGTGTCTTGGCTAACTTCTCATCCTTGTTCTGAAGCTGCATCTGAAGCCATCGGAATAATGCTTGTTCTGTAGTTCCGGTTATGATAACCGGGCCATCCTTATTCCCTGAGCTCAATTCCGCAGGAACCCCGAGCCCTTTTGGCTTATCGGCCTGAGCGAGCTCTTCATCATTTAGACCGAGTCGACGTTGGGTAGTGTTCAGTCGAAAAACTGCACTTGGGATATAACATTTTCCTTACTTTTCTTAAATGTTTAAAGGTGTTTATTATAAATATAGAACATATTTGGATTTATCTGCAATATACTATTTACCATATGTTTATATATTATAATTAACATTATGAAGGAAAATATATGCATTTTATATTTATATAATATTTTGGTAATTGAAAATATGCATATCATATCAAATATTCTAATCAAGATTCTTAAAAGAAATAATATCATACAAATGGTTAGAATAATATTTTAAAATATATGCATAATATTTTAGTAATTAAAAGATGCATAGCATATTAAATATTCTTAATCAAGTTTTTTAAAGATTTATTACCATATATAGTGATTAAGATACTCTCTCTAATTTAATAAATAATACTAATATTGTTCATGGAGATATTGTGCAAAATTTAGCTCAGGTCAAGAGATCAAGATGTTCAAGATGTCAGGATCAAAAATCTGCCAAAATCATAAAATCAATACTGATAAAGACTCAGAATTCAGGCATGGAAATCACCATATTAGGTAACTTGGTTTTCTGATTTGAGAGCTATATAAAGGACCGAGGGCTAAAGTTAGAGGGCATCACCTTTACCACAAAGCAAATCACCGTCAAAGAATAAATGATCCACGACAGGTCCACGATTCGACGTGATAGGGCGACGTGAAAATCGATGGAGCACCTACTTCCTACGGGGCAGAGATCGAGAGCAACTTCTTCCTCTAGTAATCTAAATTCGTAGGATTTGCACTTGTGAAGTTGATTAATAAAGGTAGATCATTTTGTTTAATTATTTATTTTCTGTATTATTTCTGCATTATGATTTCTTTAACTATCCTTTCTTCTTCTATTCCCAACATGCGCGAGTAATTCTCCGCTTGTTAGGGTTCATAGGATTAAGGTAGATCAATGGATGATTAAAATCTTTTAACTCTTTTTACGTCCTATATAGTTTATAAACTTTATCAAAAGAATTGTTAACATCCTAATCGGGCGCGCTATCAATTCATTGGTAGTCATGGCCGCGATTTGAGATTAGATTAACAATTGTTTTGGTAAAGGCTAGACATGAACGGAGATCCATATAAAGATAGGGATTAAGAGTGGGAACCCTATTCCCTCCGAAAACGCTAAATCTACATGCATCACCGTCGATCTAGTTTTAAATGTATTGAAGGATAAAATGAGTAATCTTTAATTAATCATCTATGACTACTAAATCTTAACGAACCCTACAAGCCTTTTTCTTATATAATTTACATCCGTAATTAATTTAGATCTTAAATAAACTATCATCTTTTCTTCGTTTATTTTATTCAACACGTCTAAAGTAAGATAAAAAGATTCCACGTTTCCCTGCGGACGACGCGTACTCATCTCGGCTAGCTACAAGCGACACCGTTATTGATTGCGGTTGTTCTACAAACATTTTTTCATATCAATCAAATAGCGCCGTTGCCGGGGATACGTGCGTAATTTTTTATTCTTACTATTTGTGTTGAATTTTTATTCGATCATTATCATAAACAAAACAAAACAGCAAATTGTATATTTAATGATTATTGTGTGAATTTTGCGAGGGGATCTGAAGTCGCAGACTTGAGGAAATAGAGAGCCAGAGACATTCATCAAGATCCAGAGGAGCACAGGAGGCCATAGAGCAAAAATCATCAAAAGATTCCCTCAAATCACGGCGGAAGCGCGGCAGAAAGGCTATTTTAGCGGCGGATCCACGGCTTAAGTGAGGAATTAGGGTTCTAAACATCTCTGGTGAAATTCTCAACTCATTATCTCTCCTCTGAAATCCAATAAAATATCTTTTTTGCAGGATTCTTTGCAAAATATCGCCACTCAAAAATCTTTTTGTAAAGTTTTGTTATTGGTTTGTTATTTCATATTTTAATATAGATTTTAAGGGGTAAGACCAAAATTCAGATTAGGTGGGGATCTCATCACCCTTCTTAAGCCCCACAAATCACAAAACGAGCATCCACATCAACCCTACATTAATTTAAAAAATATCTAGACAAGATTCTAAGGACTGTCGCGCTCAATAAGGACAGAGAAAGGTCGTGGGTAATCTATCACTTATCCGCATTACTTTTGTGGTGTCTAGGTAAGTGTGTCGAAGGCAAGTGGTTACTTAATTAGGCCCGCTATTTTCGGTGATTCGTATAGCGGATACCTCTCACTTACCTGGCACTTACCTGGCCACAAGAGTAGTAAAGAGGTGGTACATGATTGATCATGCGGCTTGTCCTTTGGAAGTATAGGAGCAGTCTAGAGACTTGACCTAGGTAACCTCAGTTCTAGGGATGTTTGTGCATTTTTGTGTAATTTGTTTTAAAGTCCCACTTTTTTTTTCAAAAAAAAAAACAAACCAATTTTAAATCACACACACGCTGCCACTTGTGCTAAACCCGCTTAGTGCATGCTCGGCTGGACACGGGATTCTAGTGCCCGTCATGTCCGCGTTCCTGCTATCGACTCCGAAATCGGTGCTTCTTCATCTTCTTTTTTCTCACCACCTACCATATCGACCGAGATGGACGGTACTCCATCAAATTATAATACCACCCAGCCACCGCCCGTAGGTGAGCAGAATACACCGCGCATCTCTCTCCAAGAAAGATACTATCCTATACGTGGTCCACTTCCTACTTGTCTATCTATTCTACCAGCCAACGGGGATAATTTTGAAATTAAACCCCACTTCATCAATGTTTTACCAAAATATCACGGTCTCGAGTCTGAAGACGCATATGTCTTTATTACCAAATTTGAAAATATATGCGCTATGATGGGTACTTCACAGCTTTCTGTGGATGCTATGCGTCTATGTCTTCACCTATTCACTTTGTGCGATATAGCCGAGAAGTGGCTTTATAACACAGCCGCACATTCTGTTTCAAACTGGGGAGAATTCGTAACAGCTTTCCTAAAGAAATTCTACCCTAATCATAAGACAGCTCGAGTCCGTAGCGAAATAAATCAATTTACCCAACTTCCTAATGAACCATTCTCGAAGTGTTTTGAACGCTTCAAGGATCTGTTAGTTCAATGTCCTCATCACGGAATTCCTAAATGGGATCTGTGCAGAATCATATATGAGAGCATTAATCTTACAACAAAACAGACCCTTGAATCCATGTGTCAAGGCACCTTCATGAATAAAGATGATGGTGAAGCCTGGAGATTTTTAGAAGATTTCGCTGAAAAATCTTTACAGTGGGAGAGTATTAGTCAATCATCGTCTAGGGGTGGTAACCACCAATCTGATATTTCCATAGGAGTTAGAGCTAAAATGGCAGCAATGCAAAAGAAACTCAAATCTATGGAACATAAATTTTTAGCAGCCTCCCTAAATCAGATGTCACTCTCCAAAACTGTCTGTGGATGCTGTTCTGATCCACCTCATCTTACGGAAGAATGTCCTTTAAATTATCCGTTTCAAGGTCAAAATCATACCAATGTTGCTTTCCAACAAAGATTTAGAAATGATCCTTATTCTTCCACTTATAATCAGGGTTGGAGGAATCACCCTAATTTTGCTTGGAACCAATCACAAACTCAAAACACGGTTCCAAATCAAAACAATTTCCAAAGGGGTCCTACACCACAACAGCAACCACTTCAAATAAGTCAGCACTCCTACCAATCACAAAATTTTTAAAATCCGGTCAACACTTCTTCACCGCACAACAATTCTTTGCAATTGACCGGTATTGATAACTCCTCTTCACTCGAACAAACCATGAATTTGCTTCTGACAAATTTCATGCAAGTTTCGGCTGAGATGAATTCTTCCATAGATAAAATCCAGAAAAACTCTGACTCCCAAAGTGAGAGTATTAAATCGATGGAAGCAAAAATTGCCCGAATAAATGCCGAATTGAGTGCTAGAGAGAAATGGATGTAAGTCCACGTTGCCTACCCCGATGCTTGCGGGGAGGCGGAAAACGGAATAAAAATCAAATTTTTATCACTTTAGGCAACATGGACTAGACAAAGAAGGATCTTTGCTAAACAAAAACAAGCTAAAGCTAACTAGAAACTAGCTAAGGGTAGAATGGTTATACCTAGGGCTTTATGTCCTTCTCTCCTTGCTCCTTGGAGTAGCAGAAAGAGGTCACCTTTGTCGTCTTCTCACGTCGAAGAAAGATCCACCCGAAAGCCTCAACCTTTGGCTTCAACTCCAAGCTAGAAGTAACTAGGGTGCAAGAAGTGCTAATTCTAGAACCCTAGATGAGAGTAGAGATTATCAAGAAGAGGTTTTTCTCAAGCTCAAGTGTTTCTCAACACATGAGAGGGGAGAGCTTGAGGGAGAGGAAGAACAAGAGAGGGGAAGCAAATGATAGAATGAGAGAAAAATAAACCATTCTCACATATATGTGTGAATTATTATAAATTGATAATTAGCTAGATAATTGTCATGGTTAATCAAGACATGACCATTATCATTTCATTTTTAATGCAAATTGCAAGGATCAAAGAGCATCTTCCAAATGAAATGATGATGGTCAAAGTGTCAACCTAGGTCAACAAGTCAAGAAGGTCAAATGGTCAACAACCATAACCATGCACAATTATATTAAACTAATATCAATTAACCATAATACACACATAGGCATTAGGGTTAATAAAATGACAATGGTCATTAACCCTAATCAAAGTCCTCTCCCTCTGTCTCAAGCAACTGTGCATACGCACCCGTATTCATGATCCGAGGAACACGAATACAATGAGATAAAACCGATCCCAAATCATATACTAGGATCCGGCTTAAACCAAAGCCTGCTAGTATAAGCTGTCCGGACAGCAAACGTGCACGAGTGCGCGGATGTGAACGAACCCTGTCGCAAAACCATGCGACCTCTACTCATTTTGCCTAAAGGCGAATAGCTGTCTGTGTGGGACTCTAAAGACTCGACACTACGCTGGCAGTGGGTTTAACCACAGACCGCAAGCGGCACTAGCTGTACGTAACGGTCCCCAGGTAGATGTCGATAAGAAGACTGACGAGGTGAACCCCATCTGAACTCCTACTGAGCCTGTATGTGACAGTCTCCGTACAGTCCGGTCTGTTCGTCTAATACATCGCATGGCGGGCCTAGGGGGGCGGTGAACGTCAGTCCCCTAATAGCGGTACAAGTCATGTCGGAGTGTAGCCCAGAACACCCTGAGATAACATTGGAAACCTACCAGTATATCTCGCTTGCCCTGGCCGGGGACTACTCGTGTAATGGCTTTCCTGGACACAGCGCGATGTCAACCCCCAATACCGGGAGAGACAAATCCTGTCTAACCGTCACTGCCTCCAAGTGCTTCGGGACTGCACACAAAAACTACCTGTTTGCACGACTCCTTTGAGCCGTGGTAGGGTAGTAATCAAAGTGCAGTGGGAACACACTCGAGGCGAAATGACAGTGTCAAGTCAACGGACTAAGCTGTACTCATGTCACCTGGGAACTGATAACTGACGATAGGTATAATACCAACCAACAGTTCCCGACGAGTCCTGTCCAGTGTACTCGTAACCTAACGAGCACCCGCATACTATCTCAAGTACGACGTACTGACGGCTGTGGGACAGACCGTCTCCCACGCTGGGATGAGAAGCGCATACGCTAGTCTACTCCGGAGTATCGATGCCCTGTCTCGATAGTCCAACGACTAGGGACCTGTATAAGGATGTGCTTATGGATTACCCAGCCCCCACGAGTGTGAGCGCCATCACAACGCTGGTAATCAAGCAAAGATCCTAAGGGCTCTACTAATATGTATATCAGCGATATGCTAAAAGAAACACAAGCACATATTAAAGCAGAGACAAACCAAGTAGCATACTACCATTTTGAGCAAGACTGTCTATACAACTGTGAATATCCCAAGCTTCCATTAAGTAATATACAAGCTAGTATGATACAGTAATGGCCTCTAGGGCATATACACTAACAATCTCCCACTTGCACTAAGGCCATGTACTGGCGTATCGAAGACCTATCATCTCGATCAGCCGCTCGAACTGAGTCTGGGGTAGGGCCTTCGTAAGTGGATCTGCAGTGTTGTTCTCCGTATTTACTCTCTTCACCTCGATCTCCGGCGATCTATGATCTCCCTGATCAGGTGGTACCGCCTCAAAATATGCCTGGACTTCTGATGGGACCTGGGTTCTTTCGCTAAAGCTATAGCTCCGTTGTTGTCGCAATACAGCGGTATTGGATTAACAATGGTAGGAACCACCTGAAGCTCCGTGAGGAACTTCTTCATCCAGACAGCTTCCTTTGCGGCATCGCAAGCAGCTATGTACTCCGCTTCCATAGTTGAGTCAGCAACGGTCTCCTGCTTGGAACTCTTCCAGCAAACCGCCCCTCCATTGAGGGTAAAAACATAACCCGACATGGACTTGGAGTCATCCTTGTCACTCTGCAAGCTGGAGTCAGCAAAGGCCTTGAGCTGGAGGTCTTTTCCGCCATACACCAAGAACATCTCCTTAGTCCTTCTCAGGTACTTGAGAATGTTCTTTACCGCTATCCAGTGTTTCTCCCCTGGGTTCGACTGATACCGGCTTACAACGCTCAATGCGTATGCTACATCTGGTCTGGTACACAACATCGTATACATTATAGAGCCTACCGCAGAAGCGTAGGGTATAATAGACATGCGATCCCTCTCCAAATCAGTCTTGGAAGACATATCTTTGGAGAGGGTGATCCCGTGACAAGCCGGTAGATTACCGCGCTTGGAATCTTCCATACTGAACCTTTTCAGTATGGTGTCGATGTACCTTGACTGTGAAAGTCCCAACATTCTCTTAGATCTATCACGATAGATCTGGATCCCCAGAATGTAGTTGGCATCGCCCAGGTCCTTCATGGAGAACCTCTGCGACAAGAATCCTTTGACTGACTGTAGCATAGGAATATCATTTCCTATTAGGAGAATGTCATCCACGTACAAGACGAGGAATACCACAGTTCTCCCTACAATCTTACTGTAAATGCATGGTTCATCTGGGTTTTTGATAAAGTCGAATTCTTTGACAGTATTATCAAAGCAGATGTTCCAACTCCGCGATGCCTGCTTAAGTCCATAAATGGACTTGAGCAACTTGCACACTTTACCGCTGCTCCCACTCTGAATGAATCCCTCCGGCTGATCCATATAGACGCACTCTTCCAAATTTCCATTTAGAAAAGCCGTCTTTACGTCCATCTGCCAGATTTCATAATCGTGGAAAGCAGCAATGGCAAGGAGGATCCGAATGGATTTCAGCATAGCCACTGGAGAAAAGGTCTCATCATAGTCCAAACCAGGTCTTTGACGAAAACCCTTTGCTACAAGTCTAGCTTTATAGGTCTCAACCTGCCCATCTACACCAATCTTCTTTCTGAAGATCCATTTGCAGCCTATGGGTTTTACCCCTTCTGGAGCAAAGTCCAAAGTCCAAACTTTGTTGGTGTACATAGACTCCATCTCGGCCCGCATTGCATCCAGCCATTTTACCGAGTCACCGCTCTGAATGGCTTGCTGGAAGCTAGTAGGCTCACCATAATCCATAGTGCAATCCTCTCTATCCCCGTCAATGAGAAAATCGTAGTATCTCTCGGGCGGATGAGACTGCCTACTACTCCTGCGGAGTGGCGTGGGAATGTCCAGATCTTTCGAACCCTCTGGTTCTACTAAGCTTTCAGTAATAGTTCGTGGTTCTAGAATTTCTTCCAGTTCTATTGCGCTCCCACTTATCTGATTTTCTAAAAACTCAGTTTCCAAGAAGCGCGCATGGCGAGAAACAAAAACCTTTTGTTCCTCTGCGTAATAGAAAAGATACCCCTTGGAGTTCTTTGGGTATCCCACATACTTACACTGTACCGAACGTGCCTCGAGCTTGTCCCCATGCTGCTTTTTTTACAAAAGCTGGACACCCCCATGTCTTAAAGTGTTTAAGACTGGGTTTCTTCCCACTCCACATCTGATATGGTGTGGTAGGCACTGACTTAGTAGGAACTTGGTTTAAAAGATATGCAGCTGTTTCTAGTGCATAACTCCAGAAGGATCGCGGCAACTCAGCTTTACTCATCATGGAACGAACCATATCCAATAGGGTTCGATTCCGCCTTTCCGATACACCGTTGTGTTGTGGTGTGTATGGAGGAGTAAGCTGAGAGAGAATTCCATTCTCTTTTAAGAAGCCCAAAAACTCGGCACTCAAGTATTCACCACCTCGATCAGATCTCAGTGTCTTGATACTTTTGCCTGTTTGTTTTTCAACTTCATTCTTGTATTCTCGAAATTTCTCAAAGGCTTCGGATTTGTGCTTCATCAAGAAGACATGCCCAAGCCTAGAGAAATCATCAGTGAAAGTAATGAAGTATGAATAACCACTTCGCGCATGTGTAGACATTGGACCACACACGTCACTGTGTATGAGTCCCAAGAGCTCGCTCGCACTTTCTCCGTGTCCAGTGAACGGAGTCTTTGTCATCTTTCCCATGAGACAAGATTCACAACTGGCATAAGACTGGTACTCGAACGGATCCAAGTATCCTTCTTTATGTAACTTTGTCAACCGTGTCTCATTAATGTGACCCAGTCTACAATGCCATAAGAAAGCCTGATTTAATTCCGGAGACTTTCTTTTAAGTGTGTTCTGGACACTGAAGACCTGAGCTTGATTCAAAACGTATATACCGTATTTTAATGTACCTGACCCAATCAGTACTTGATTTAGGTGGATGTTTACAACATCGCTTACAAATGTAAAATCATATCCTTCCTTAGAAAGTAAGGATACAGATATGATGTTACAAGTCGCACCTGGTACATAAAAACAGTCACGCAGAATCAATATCTGCCCAGTTGTCAGTCCTAGATGATATTCCCCTACGGATTCAGCATACATGCTCATTCCGTTAGCAACCATGAGAGTCATATCACCTTTCCTGATAACCCTACGGTTTCTCAGAGCCTGTAACGAATTACAGATATGAGATCCTGATCCGGTATCCAATACCCAGGAAGTAGGATTAACTGACATACAGTTCTCTCTTACAAACACACCCGAAGCCGAAGCCACAACATGCTTCGAATTCTGGCTACTGGCTTTGCAAGCCCTGCAATCCTTCTGCCCATGTTCATTCCCGTTACAATAGGAACATCCCTCTTTTACTACATCCAGTCCCGAAACTTCTGCCCTTCCCTTTCTTTCTACTTCCCTGGTTTCCTTCAGGGTAGTAGGTAGGGACTGTTGAACTAAGTCAGTATCTGACCCGTTCTTCAACGTGGTCTTCAGGTCCGAGAGCTCAAAAGAGCTGGTCTCTGTAAGGACGTTGTCCCCTACAGATGACCCGATAGCCAACCTCGCTGGAAGCAATTCGTTCGAGGTCTCATATCTTGCGATACGAGATTGCTCTCCATATAAAACTTTGTTATGGAGGAAGATAGAACCTGAGTCCATCTTCTCGTGCTGCCTCTGGTATATACCATCAACCGAGGCTAACACGAGGCACTTGGCTTTCGCACGGTCTTCTTCCGATGTCCTACGGATATCAATATCCGTGACAGGGGAAACTGGACCTGAGACGGCAGGGGTTGGATCAGTCAAGAGGTGTCCCAGCTTGTCATGGGCAATGGACATCTGGACAGACCTTTGCCAGTCATAACAGTCAGATTCAGTCATTTTATTATCTAGATGTAACCTAGGTGCGGTCATTGGGTCGCTGCAATTAAGAGAGAGAGAAGAAAACACTTAGCATGATGCTCTTGCAAGTTTAGATTGGTTTTTAATTTATCTAAACAGGATGGCTCCCACTGTCTCTCGAATCCCTCCTCAAACCATAAAGGAAGAATTAGTCAGGATCAGTCTCACCGTACAATACTTGCTTAACCGTTCAGCCAGGCCAGTGTCGGTACTTCGAGGGAGGTTTTCCAACGCTTTCGCGAAGTTCCTTAATTAAGTAACCTCTTTTCCCTGTGGGCGTAGCCCCGCTAACACCTTTCTAGACACCTACTAGGTTTATAGCATTGATCGTTAAGTGAGAGTTTTCCCGAGGAGTAGCATATACTCACAGTAGGATCGGGATCCAAATATCATCGCGTGATAAAACCGAAGGAATCCTACCAGAATCATCACACTCCAAATGGTATGCAGCGCTAGCAAGTTTCAGTACTTATGAAACTCCCGATGTGGATTTTTGCCCCATGCTCTTATGACCTTGACTAAGGCCAACAAATCATAAGTCACATGTCAAGTTCTACCCTTCGTTGTCCAGGTTGATTTGAACCCACCCGTATATACCCTTGACTATGGCCAACAAAGCAATACGACTGTCCCAAACCAACGCATTTTATCTATGCAACATATGAATACCCACCAGCTACCAAACACTATGCCTTGACTAAGGCCAACAAACACAGCTTGAATACTGTTGAATATTCATATGAAACGACGGAGGGCTACGGATGGTTTTGGCGAAACCGTGAACGTAGTGAACTTGATATAATCGATGGAACGAGATAGCTTTTAAAAGGAGTGGTTCAAGCTCCACGTTTAAAAGTTTAGTTTTGAAAAGAACCGAGTGGTTTTCAAAGTGTTCCAATCGACTTTTACTTGGTTTATTTTCTTGCATTAGTTCTTTTAATGCGTCCCATCATTTAATCCTATCATTGCAGAAAACAACCAAATTATGACGTACGCTTATGCCATTCGCATTCGCCACGGGGCCCCGTCATCACCCGTTAGGTTACTTAACTAACGACAGAGCGGGGGCTGAGCTAGCGCGGCTGTAAAACATAAGCAACGCCTAAATAGTTATAGTATATAAATATATAGCAATGATAGACATTACAGATCACAGATGAATACATTGGATATACTAGGAATCCGCAATCCGTTCGAGCCTGCAACGAAAAGCGGATTACACGGTCTCGGTGAATAGCCAAGACCCCATCCAAGACCCCTACGGGTGCGGCAAACTACCCGCCAAGTAGCCGACGCGAAGCAACCTCCCTCACCACCGTGAGTAGGCCACTCGGCACTTCGAGATACCCGGTAGTTTGTGCACCCCCTCCATGGGTCTATCCTAGGAGCAAAAACAGTAAAAAGAATTATACAATGACGGCTACAACCCCGACCCGGTTGCGCGGCCATACAAATAATATTACATCAATTTACATGTTACAATGAATGAAAGAAAAAGAAACACTCATCTCACATCCACCCCGGCTATTCACCCGCGACAATCCAACGCATTCATATACACATACCATCATCAAACACAGATCACAGATATGTATAACCCCCACTAATCGACATATAGCGATTAGCCGACGTTCAATACATATAAACATCACAGACATAACCCTTTAGTCAAAGTGTATTGAAGTTCGATAAAAAATACGGATTTATAGGCCCCCAAAAACAAATTTCTATTATGGAAAATCTGGGCACATATAAACCATCTTAAAAATCCCAAAACCAAGCCAGAAGAACACTGCACCAAACTCGACCCAGAACCGAGTCAACTCGGCCGCGGTTGCGCGGCAATAGCTTGCTATTGCCGTGGAACCGCGGCGCTTTGGTCGATTAACTGGACCGGGTTTGGTGGCTTTCTTCACAAAACCCTGAGACGATTTTTGGAGTATGATAAATTTTATTTTGAGCAGGAAAAAATTTAACAGAAAGTTAGGGTTTTGATATTTTGGTTTTTCGATTTTTCCGATCAAACTTCCATACACTTTCACTACCTAGCTAGTTTATGTTTAGTTAGGCTCTGATACCACTGTAAGTCCACATTGCCTACCCCGGTGCTTGCGGGAAGGCGGAAAACGGAATAAAAATCAAATTTTTATCACTTTAGGCAACATGGACTAGACAAAGAAGGATCTTTGCTAAACAAAAACAAGCTAAAGCTAACTAGAAACTAGCTAAGGGTAGAATGGTTATACCTAGGGCTTTATGTCCTTCTCTCCTTGCTCCTTGGAGTAGCAGAAAGAGGTCACCTTTGTCGTCTTCTCACGTCGAAGAAAGATCCACCTGAAAGCCTCAACCTTTGGCTTCAACTCCAAGCTAGAAGTAACTAGGGTGCAAGAAGTGCTAATTCTAGAACCCTAGATGAGAGTAGAGATTATCAAGAAGAGGTTTTTCTCAAGCTCAAGTGTTTCTCAACACATGAGAGGGGAGAGCTTGAGGGAAAGGAAGAACAAGAGAGAGAAAGCAAATGATAGAATGAGAGAAAAATAAACCACTCTCACATATATGTGTGAATTATTATAAATTGATAATTAGCTAGATAATTGTCATGGTTAATCAAGACATGACCATTATCATTTCATTTTTAATGCAAATTGCAAGGATCAAAGAGCATCTTCCAAATGAAATGATGATGGTCAAAGTGTCAACCTAGGTCAACAAGTCAAGAAGGTCAAATGGTCAACAACCATAACCATGCACAATTATATTAAACTAATATCAATTAACCATAATACACACATAAGCATTAGGGTTAATAAAATGACAATGGTCATTAACCCTAATCAAAGTCCTCTCCCTCTGTCTCAAGCAACTGTGCATACGCACTCGTATTCGTGATCCGAGGAACACGAATACAATGAGATAAAACCAATCCCAAATCATATACTAGGATCCGGCTTAAACCAAAGCCCGGTAGTATAAGCTGTCCGGACAGCAAACGTGCACGAGTGCGCGGATGTGAACGAACCCTGTCGCAAAACCATGCGACCTCTACTCATTTTGCCTAAAGGCGAATAGCTCTCTGTGTGGGACTCTAAAGACTCGACACTACGCTGGTAGTGGGTTTAACCACAGACCGCAAGCGGCACTAGCTGTACGTAACGGTCCCCAGGTAGATGTCGATAAGAAGACTGACGAGGTGAACCCCATCTGAACTCCTACTGAGCCTGTATGTGACAGTCTCCGTACAGTCCGGTCTGTTCGTCTGATACATCGCATGGCGGGCCTAGGGGGGCGGTGAACGTCAGTCCCCTAATAGCGGTACAAGTCGTGTCGGAGTGTAGCCCAGAACACCCTGAGATAACACTGGAAACCTACCAGTATATCTCGCTTGCCCTGGCTTGGGACTACTCGTGTAATGGCTCTCCTGGACACAGCGCGATGTCAACCCCCAATACCGGGAGAGACGAATCCTGTCTAACCGTCACTGCCTCCAAGTGCTTCGGGACTGCACCCAAAAACTACCTATTTGCACGACTCCTTTGAGCCGTGGTAGGGTAGTAGTGCAGTGGGAACACACTTGAGGCGAAGTGACAGTATCAAGTCAACGGACTAAGCTGTACTCATGTCACCTGGGAACTGATAACTGACGATAGGTATAATACCAACCAACAGTTCCCGACGAGTCCTGTCCAGTGTACTCGTAACCTAACGAGCACCCGCATACTATCTCAAGTACGACGTACTGACGGCTGTAGGACAGACCGTCTCCCATGCTGGGATGAGAAGCGCATACGCTAGTCTACTCCGGAGTATCGATGCCCTGTCTCGATAGTCCAACGACTAGGGACCTGTATAAGGATGTGCTTATGGATTATCCAGCCCCCACGAGTGTGAGCGCCATCACAACGCTGGTAATCAAGCAAAGATCCTAAGGGCTCTACTAATATGTATATCAGCGATATGCTAAAAGAAACACATGCACATATTAAAGCAGAGACAAACCAAGTAGCATACTACCATTTTGAGCAAGACTGTCTATACAACTGTGAATATCCCAAGCTTCCATTAAGTAATATACAAGCTAGTATGATACAGTAATGGTCTCTAGGGCATATACACTAACAAGGGAAACTTCCAGCTCAACCTTTACCCAATCCTGGCTATGAACATCATGTGAATGCTATTACCACGTTGAGATCTGGAAGAGTGCTGGACAATCATGTCGGTGAAGAGATTGATAAAAATGAAGAATCAATCGATGATACCCCGGCTGAGACTTTTCCTTCCACTTCTACTTCTACTTCTACTTCTGACCCCAGTTCGTCTACCCCACCACTTTCTTCCGAGCCTATTCTCCATTTTCCCCACGGCTCGAACCCTCAGTACACTTCTTCTAGTCCACCAAAGACGATCCCCACTCCTATTCTTGGATCTTTCCTACCCACACGATCTTCTCCAATGTTGGACCCCGCTATTATTGCTAAAGCTCCTTATCCGAATCTGTTAAGGGGAAACAGACCAAGTCCGCAAATGGAGAAGATCACTGAAATCTTTAAGCAAGTTAACATCAATATCCCTCTCCTGGATGCTATACAACAAGTCCCGGCTTATGCGAAAATTCTCAAGGACTTGTGCACTAGAAAGAGGAAGACTCAAGTGCCAAAAAAGATGTTCATGTCAAAGACTGTAGACACAACTTTTCCCCAACAATTACCTAGGAAACGTAAGGATCCTGGCTATCCTACTATTTCTATTTCTATTGGGGATAAACACATTAACTGTGCTTTACTTGACCTTGGCGCAAGTGTTAACCTGCTTTTTTACTCGGTTTATGAGCAGTTAGAGATTGGAGAGTTGAAACCAGCTCACTGCACTCTCCAGATGGCCGACCGATCAATCACCAAACCTAGGGGTGAACTAGAGGATATGTTGATAAAAATCGGGGAATTTGTATTCCCTGTGGACTTTATTGTACTCGATACACAGCCTGTAGCGAACCCACGGAATCAAAATCCGGTGATCCTTGGTCGACCCTTTTTGGCCACTTCCAATGCTATAATCAACTGTCGTAATGGCTTTATGACCCTATCCTTCGGGAAGATGTCAATAGAGCTTAACATATACAAGTTGGGAAGTGTACCCTCCGAACCTACTGCTCATGCATGTTCTGTCGAATTAATGGATGTCGAAAGCAGCGCATTTGATCTGCCTCATGATAATGATCTAGACTCTTTTCATATATTGTTGTTTGACCCCACTATGTATCATACACATACGAACTCTTCCACCGAGTTGTCCGGGTCAACATCTAACACTGATTATGAACCGTTTTTGGAGTCTGAAGATCACCCCGCGCTTTTTGATGAAATTATTCTTTGGGGTATCGATGAGAGCTTTGAGGAAATTTTCGCTGATGAACTCGTATTTTTAAAAGATACAGGTGTTGAGATGAATCAACTCCAAGACGAAGAAATTGAACCTCCACCCCTTCTTCTGGACTATAAAGAGAATGCGAGTAATCCATCACAATCACTGTATCGTCTCTCCAAAACGAGACGCAAACACATTCTATCCCACCACTTATCTTTTCCCCACTTCTTCCTGGCTCTCTACAACATGTTCCTCCACCAACCGATGCACTACACCGATAAAATCTTCGAATGGTTGGTGTTGACTTTCGGTCTTTGCAAAACTTGGCATTGACTAATAACTTTGACCCCCTCGTGTGATTTTAAAAGATTAACATTGTTTAACTCAAGTTTGGGGGGGGATATTTTGGCTCTTGAAAGAAAATGATTTTTACAAAATTGTGAGCCAAAAATAAGTTTGGGGGAGAATTTTACTTTCACTATTTCATGTCCCCGTTACTAACTTTTCCTTCCAAGTTTACAGTTTTTTGAGATTTAAAAAGATGACAACAGTAAGGACACTGCTGTAAACAGGTTTGGGGGAGGTTTGTGCTTATTTACGCGTTACTTTGCATTATACTATATATAAGCACAAAAAAAAATTTGATAATGAAAGTTAGAAAGTGAAAATTTACATATGAAAAATAGAAATAGTTTGAGAAAAGCAAGAAAGTTAAATGTTTTCTTAAACAAAACTAGTAATAAGTAGTTATGAGCTGTTGTCCCAAGGGTTAGTAAAATGAAAGAAATTGCTAATCCGAGGATAAAAATAAGTCTGAAAAATAGTCTCTATTCTTAAGGCCAAACATTTGAACGTTGATACCCTACTATACGTACTTAAACACATCTTGAAACTTGGGATAGTAGAGGATACCTTGAAATGCTCTTGTCTAAAAGCCTTTGTATGAAGAATATATATATATATAATATATGTAGAAAAAAATGAACACTAGTTTTGTAATTACCAAGGCAGCATAAAAAAAATATAGCGAGGGTGCTTCATCACCTAGTGCCTTAGACCAACTGGTTTGGGAGTCACTGCTAAGCCTTAGGTGTTGCAAGACGAGGAAACTATTAAATACACTTAATATAGCAAGCACATGAGTAATCGGTTGGTTAGTACCTCAAGAAATATTAACGGTCACATGAAAAATGTGTGAGCATATTCCATCTAAATATTCACTGACTAAAAAGTACTAAGGTAGATGGACAAGAGTATGATTGCTTGAATTGAATTCTCCGAGTGTAGGGATGTCCAGTTCACACACGTAGGGGTATATGATCAATGTTTGGAAGAAAGATAGGGAGGAAAACTAAAGGTGATTTTTTTTTGTGGGATGATATGATTTCTAACATTTTTTCACAACCATTAAGATAGGGCTCATAGCAACTGAAAAACTGGTGTAGTTGAAAACTTTTATTTTCAAGTTCTTTCTTTTATAGTTCTTATCTTTGTATGTAACTTTCACTATCTTTCTTTTATTATAGGATTTTGTGGGTGTAATCCGCTGAAAACCCTCAGGAGACAACACTCCTCCTACTAGGGACAATTAGGGGTTTAACGGCTTGTTGCACGTGTTCAGTGCAATCGTGTTGCCTACGAAAGTGTGATACTTAGGATTTTTCTTTTTTATTCTTTCTCCTTCTCTTGAATAACTAGTTTGCTCGGGACGATCAAAGATAAGTTTGGGGGTATTTGTTCAATCGAAAAAACTGCACTTGGGATATAACATTTTCCTTACTTTTCTTAAATGTTTAAAGGTGTTTATTATAAATATAGAACATATTTGGATTTATCTGCAATATACTATTTACCATATGTTTATATATTATAATTAACATTATAAAGGAAAATATATGCATTTTATATTTATATAATATTTTGGTAATTGAAAATATGCATATCATATCAAATATTCTAATCAAGATTCTTAAAAGAAATAATATCATACAAATGGTTAGAATAATGTTTTAAAATATATGCATAATATTTTAGTAATTAAAAGATGCATAGTATATTAAATATTCTTAATCAAGTTTCTTAAAGATTTATCACCATATATAGTGATTAAGATACTCTCTCTAATTTAATAAATAGTACTAACATTGTTCATGGAGATATTGTGCAAAATTTAGCTCAGCTCAAGAGATCAAGATGTTCAAGATGTCAGGATCAAAAATCTGCCAAAATCATAAAATCAATACTGACAGAGACTCAGAATCCAGGCATGGAAATCACCATATTAGGCAATCACCATATTAGGTAACTTGGTTTTCTAATTTGAGAGCTATATAAAGAACCGAGGGCTAAAGTTAGAGGGCATAACCTTTACCACAAAGCAAATCACCGTCAAAAAATAAGTGATCCACGACAGGTCAACGATTCGACGTGATAGGGCGACATGAAAATCGACGGAGTATCTACTTCCTATGGGGCAGAGATCGAGAGCAATTTCTTCCTCTTGTAATCTAAATTCGTAGGATTTGTACTTGTGAAGTTGATTAATAAAGGTAGATCATTTTGTTTAATTATTTATTTTCTGTATTATTTCTGCATTATGATTTCTTTAACTATCCTTTCTTCTTCTATTCCCAACATGTGCGAGTAATTCTCCGCTTGTTAGGGTTCGTAGGATTAGGGTAGATCAATGGATGATTAAAATCTTTTAACTCTTTTTACGTCCTATAAAGTTTATAAACTTTATCAAAAGAATTGTTAACATTCTAATCGGGCGCGCTATCAATTCATTGGTAGTCACGACCGCTATTTGAGATTAGATTAACAATTGTTTTGGTAAAGGCTGGACATGAACGGAGATCCATGTAAAGATAGGGATTAAGAGTGGGAACCCTATTCCCTCCGAAAATCCTAAATCTACATGCATCACTGTCGATCTAGTTTTAAATGTATTAAAAGATTAAATGAGTAATCTTTAATTAATCATCCATGACTACTAAATCTTAACGAACCTTACAAGCCTTTTTCTTATATAATTTACATCCGTAATTAATTTAGATCTTAAATAAACTATCCTCTTCTCTTCGTTTATTTTATTCAACACGTCTAAAATAAGATAAAAAGATTCCACGTTTCCCTACGGACTACCCGTACTCATCTCGGCTAGCTACAAGCGACACCGTTATTGATTGCGGTTATTCTACAAACATTTTTTCATATCAATCAGGTAGCGTCCACCATATCATCATCATGGCTGTGAAGCATAGGAAGGTTCGTTTCTTCATGTCCGACTATGTAGATAGTGTGGACCACATATCCAATCGTCTTTTTATTTTTGGCGGGGCAACCCTGTTCCTCGAACCTCATGAAGTTCAGCCTAGCAGGAGCCCTAGCTCTTTTGTTGGCTCTGTACCTGAGCCTTTTCTGTCTTAGCTTCTCAATTTTGAGGGCTTGGCGCCCATCTGTCATCCAGGAAGCCATCGTGAGCCGATTAACGGGGAGCTCAGAGAAGATACCCAATTGAGCAGTTGTCAGGGGCGCCGCTGGAGCTTGCCCGAGATGCCTTGTTGCTTTGTTGGTATTGATGGCCTTGCCCCCAGCTGGGGCCAGGGAAAGTCGTTCAAACACTGACTTGCAGTGGTGCCCTCGAGATCACCACATTTGGCCTCTTGCCTTTCGAGGCCGGTTTGTCTATTACTGGAGCTTGAGGAGCTGGAATGGCGTTAGCTGGCACGAACAGAATAGAGCCGAACTGTAGCAGCGGCTCCTTCCACTGTCGCCCAAGACTGGCCGGGAGGACCGTCCTGGAGTCCATCTTCATCGTGTAGGAGATGGGAGCTGAGTTCATCTTTGGAGACATTGTTGAAAATTGATTGCTTGGAAAACTGCATGAAAGAACATTATTTTAGTATAAATATAGATATGTATATTGATTGAGTTCGCATGAATGTTTAACCCGAAATATGGGAGGAGAGATTGGTCCCACCGGGCGTGCCAGAATCTGTAGGGTGTTTTTCGTCACCCCATTGAGATGGGAATACGCGCGCGCTTGTCAGGCGAATTACAGATTCCCCCTACCTAGGGCAGGCGGGGGTTTATTGATTGTGGGGATCCGAATCTCCGGCAGCCGTGAACTAAGCTGTCGTTAATTACCCCTCGGCTTTGGAGCGAGAGAATCTCCGATTGACGGGTCAAACTGGACATGTGAACTCAATGCAATGCGTTGGTGTTTTTTTTGTTTTGTTCCATTTGTAAAAAAAAGGATATATATATTTTTCTTTATATAAAAAAACAAAAATAAACAAGTAGATAAATATTTAGAGAAACGTTTTTTATTTATAATTTTAAAATATTATTTAATATTTATTTAATATTTATTTTTATTTTTTTAAAAGATTAAAATAAAGAAAAGAAGGAAGAAAGAAGAAAAGAAAAGAAAAATAAAAATAAAATAAAAAAATAAGGGGGAACCTGGGCTCCCATTAAATGGGAGCCTCCCCTCATATGAGGGTCACATGGTAGCATGTCATATGCTAGCATGTGAGGGGGTCAAAAGGGCTCCCATTAAATGGGAGCTTTCCCCCTCACGTGCTAGCTTGTGATGGAGGCAAAAAGGGCTCCCACTTAATTGGATCCCTCCCCCTCACGTGCTAGCACGTGAGCACGTGAGGGGGCCAAAGGGCTCAAAAAAAATTATTATTATTATTATTATTATTATTATTATTATTATTATTTTACATGGAGTTCAACTCCAAAAGAAATTTTTTTGTGGAGTTAAACTCCAAAAGAGTTTTAAATATGGAGTTCAACTCCAAAAAGATTTTAAATGGAGTTTAACTCCAAAAAGATTTTTATTGTGGAGTTGAACTCCGAAAGAATTTTAAATGTGTAGTTAAACTCCAAAAGAATTTTAAATGGAGTTCAACTCCAAAAAGATTTGTATTGTGGGGTTAAACTCCTAAAAAGATTTAATGTGGTGAGGAGTTAAGCTCCACTAAATTGGGAGCCTTCCTCTCACGTGAGAAGGAGGGAAAGCTCCTACTTAGTGGGAGCTCCCTTCTCCCTCACGTGAGAAGAAGCAGGAGCTCCAAGAAGAATTTTTTTTTCTGTGATGGAGTTAAACTCCAAAAAAATTTATTCGGAGTTAAACTCCCAAAACAATTTTATTCGGAGTTAAACTCCAAAAAAAAGGGTTTTTATTATAGAGTCAAACTCCAAAATAATTTTATTTGTGAAGTTAAACTCCAAAAGATTTTCTCCTTTCTCTTTTGAGGAAAAACCCAAAATGGGTTCTCTTGAAACTCCAAAATCTAGATCTCGGATGATAAAAAAATAGACCCTTTTTTTCTCTTGATGGAGTCTTGGGAGGTGGGTTTATGATAAAACTTTATTTAGTTTTAAAAAAAGGAGAGCTAAGCTCTTGATTTATTTGGAAAATGAAAAGGAAGAGGAAGAACTTGAAAAAGAGAGAGTGGGGGCACAAACCCTAGTTTTTGGAGAGAATGAAAATTGTATGCTTTATTTATCATCATATTGACTTATATAGGCTTACACATTTACATATAGCCCCTTGGGTTTTACAAAATGGTATTTTGCCCATCCCATACCTCATGTGCTCTTTTCTTTTGCACATAAGCCATGTGCTTTTACAAAAATTTGGCTTTATGCCCATTTTGCTTACATTCATGCACAAAAAATTACATCAAAATTATTTATTACATGATTTTTATTTTGGCATGGAGGAGGGTCGGCCGCTTCATGTTCGGACTCGACCTGGGCATGTGCCCACTTGACCTGGATTTGGGCCCACTTGGCTTGGGGTTGACCTTGACTTTGATTTGGTCAACCGGGATGCAATTTTTGACCCCAACACGGCTCTAAGGAATGGGCAAATACTGACCTTCCTACACCGAGGGACCTCCCGACGTATTCTAAGTGAATGATCGCCACTTCGACTCCGGGAGAGGGAGGGCACCAACCTTCCTGCACTTGGCGATTAATTGATTTACACTCGATGCACGATCGTCATCTAAAAGGCCGGTCATCGACCTACGGCCTAACACTTGCATCGAAGAAAAGACCGACAAGCTCAAGTACTCATGTAAGAAACACATTGTCATGCAGAGAAAAAACACAGTTTTATTCATGTTCTGAAAGTCTTTACAAGGTATTTTGGTCTCCTCAGCCTTACAAAAAATGCCTGTAGGCTTAAAAAATTTGAGAAAAAATAAAGGAGAAAAACAGAAAGCTCGGGCTGCAGACTCTGCCCGGATCTCGCCTTGCTCGGCACCGCCCTGAGGGGCCGGAGCTTCTACTTCCGTAACCTCCCCTCCCCCGGCGCCAGCACCCTACGGCGTGTCCACCGAAAGCGGGACCCGAGCGTGGAGCTCACCGTCGGCAAACTCCGGCATTAACGCCTTAACAACATCAAGAGCTTCGTGCCAAATGATGGCAGAGGCTTCATCAATATCGGCATAGAACTGGTCTGACGTCTTGTACATATCCACCGATTTGCGAGCTCGGAGCTCAGCGATCTTCGCCGCCTCAAGCGCAGCCTCGGTCTCCCTCTTGCTAGCGTCCCTCGCCTTCTTCATTATAGCGTAGCGCTTGCCCAACTCCTCCAACTTGGCCTCGACGGCTCGGTGGGAATCACTCAGAAGTCGGTGGGACTCCTGGCTCTTGGAGATAATGAGCTCCCCGGCGGCCAACCGGGTTTCGAGGGCGGTTATCTTCTCCTTGTCCTGCTGCAGCCGAAGGCGCAGATCCTCCGCCTTCGAAGTCGATTCCCCAGCCTTCCTCATGGTCGGGGCAATCAACCCGGATTCCATGTTGATGATAAGGGCGCAATGTTGGAGGACCTAAGGAAAACAGCAGATGGATTTAGAGGTGTTCAGACCAAGAAAGGGCACTTAAGATAATACTTAAACGGATACCAACCTGAACGACCTCCTGAGCAATGGCGGTTACTTGGGCCTACAGGGTCCCTCGGGGAATCTTGCCCCCGGCCAACAGCTCCATGTCCGTGAGCAAGCTATCGGTGACGGAAAGCCTCGAGGGGACCACGAAGTAGACATCCCCCTCCTGCACGTGAATCCCCTTGGGGATATCAGTCGATAGCGCGCGGGAGACCGTCCTTTTCCTCTTGAGGGGAACATCGGTTCCCCCTTCCTCCTCCATCGCCCGAGGTTCCGAGCCTCGCGCGTGCTTCTGGCTATCCCGCGGCGGTCATCAGGGGCTCGGGGCGATGCGAAAGGCCTCGCCGATGGTGACAGTCTCAGGACCGAGCTCGGGCCGGCTCGAAACATAGTTATGCCCCCGGCCTTCTTCTAGGACGTAGCAGCTATGGCAGCTAGGATCCTGGATCGGTCTATTTGTCCTGCAAAAAGAGAATACGCAGAAAAGTTAGTAATGCAAGAAGGGCAAAAGGAAATTATTTAAGTCTAAACAAATCGTCCAAGCTCCTAACTTACTCACGAAGTGCGCGGGGCTGAGCCCAACCCAGCTAAGAACCTGCTCGGAAAGCAAGACGTCAGCCCGCTGGATCGGCTCCCACACCGCCCTCGCTTAGGAGATCTTCGCCGGCCGTTTGGAGCGAGCTAGCGCGAGATCTTCGCCGGCCATTACGCCCCTGGCGTTTTGCCTGCGTGAATGACGGGATCCCTCCATTAATGACGAGATACGCTCGTTAATGGGGGATACGGCGGTGTGGAACATGGGATGTTGGATGACGGATATCTCGCTTCTGGAGAGATATGCAGAACCGGGGCGGCTTAGCTCGGTGAGAGGCTCGGAGACGAGCGGAAGGCCAAGGAAGCTTAGTTCTGTGATAGCTCGAAAGCGAGATGGGAGGGTTGAGGAAACTCAGCGCGTAGGAGGGCTCGGAGACGAGCCCTCTGTTGGGATTACTCAGCACCTTGACTAGGGTTTGCTAGCAATACACATGCTACAATAAAAATTTTAGGGTGCTAAGTAATCTTAACCTAGGATCAAACTAGATGTTTAGGGTAACAAGATAGTATCGCATACTATAACAAATGTCTAATACTAAGTGAGAGAAAATACAACATTTGTAGACCTCCTTGCTAGACTCCTTGGATCAACTTGAATTTGCACCGGCTTGCTTGAGATCTTCCAAGTTCACGATGATCCACCCGGGGTCTCTTTTCACAAGCTCCAACCTTTTCTTTATCTAGGATGAAGATGAAGCCAACACTCTAATCTAGTGGGCTAAACTAAAGTAGAATGGTGATGTGGGTTGTATGCTCACTTAAAAACCTTTTCTTTTTGAGTTCCTCACTCACTATGAAACTCAAGAGAGAAAGAGAGAGAGGAAGAAGAAGATGGCAATGGTTAGAGCTCAAGATAATATCTTTCTCTCTTCTAAAATTATATTAAGAGAAAAGAATAATGAGGATAAATATGAGAGTCACACTCTCAAGTAACCATGATAATTTAATATCTAGATATTTTTCTTTGAGTTAAAACCCAAATGGAAAACTAACTCATGGTTAATAGTTAGGTGAGGTCAAAGTCAATGAAGAAGGGTGTAGAAACTCTTAACCATGAATTAATCCCATTTCTTTTTCTCAAAAACAAATAAATCTATATATTAACTTCCATGTGAGTCTTGCATTGCCACTATCCTTGTATCATCAACCATGTTACATGTGTAAGCATATATGTGTGCATACACATCACTATGTGTACATACACCAAATCATGCATACACTAAATAGAAAAGGGTTCAAGTGAAATCCAATGGTCACAATATCAAATCAACAATTGATTTAATAAACCGGTCATATCATATATGACCCGACCAACAGAAAACGCCATATTATAATGCGGTATCATATACACGCATTTAATCAAGCGTCCGGGCATATCCCCATATGCACCCCACATCATTTCGCCTGAGCTAGGTAACCCCATTACGGGACTCTAAGACTCGTCAATACGTTAGCAATAGGCAGTGATCATATCACATACCCATAAACCGTCAGCGGCACCAGCAGTGCGTAACGGCTCCTAGGTATTGATCGATCAGAAGAAAAACAAGCGAACCTAAAAAAACTCCTGTCGAGCCAACCGGTAACACTTACCGTACAGTCCGATCTCTTCATCAGATATGCTGCATATCGAGTCTAGGGATGGCATCGTCGACCCCAATAACTCAATAAGTCATGCCGATGTGTGGTCTATAACAGATCGAGAAACTACTGATAACTCTTATCAGTAAATCTCAACAGCCCTGACCAGGGACTTACTGATATAGCCAATCGAGTATAGCGCAACATCAACCCCCAATACGGGGAGAGACGAAACCCCTCCTATCGCTCATTGCCTCCACATATCTCGGGACTGTACCTAAAAGCCACCTGTTTGCATGACTCAGTAGAGCCATGGTAGGGTGGAAATCAAAGCACAGTGGGAGAACACATGAGACTCTATGACAATCTCGGGTCTACAGACTATCATGTACCAGTGTCACCTGAGAACTGCTATCCGACGATAGATATAATACCATATAGGAGTTCTCGGTGAGTCCATCCAGTGTACCCAGTCTTCACTGAGTACCCGTATACCATCTCTGATGTCAAACACTAATGGATATGGGATTATCCATCGCCCATCTCATGGGTCGAGAAGCGTATATGCTAGTCTACTCTGGTATATCGATGCCCCGTCTCGATACACCCACGACTAGGAACATTAAAGGATGAACTTATAGACTACCATGGCCCCACTAGTATGATCTGCATCACAATCCTGGTAGTCAAGTACACATCCTATGGGCTTTACCAATATGTAACCATAAGACAGTATCAAGAGACAAGTATACATGTTAAGATAAAGAGCAACCAGATAGTATACTATCATGTCGAGCAAGAAAGTCCTCTCTATATATGTCCAAGCATCCACTATAATATACATCATATGTACAATAATGGCCTCTAGGGCATACATACAACTAACAATCTCCTACTTGTACTAGGGCCAGCTGCTGTAGTATCGCAAACCCAACATCCTGAAGAGTCTCTCGAATTGTATCTGGGGAATGGCCTTCGTGAGTGGATCCGCTGTGTTGTTCTTTGTGTCAACTCTCCTGACCTCGATCTCCCGGTGATCAACTATCTTCCGGATCAGGTGATACCGCCTCAGAATATACCTGAATCGCTGATGGGATCTGGGTTCCTTAGCCAAAGCCACCGCTCTATTGTTATCACAATACAAAGGTATTGGATACTCAATGGATGGAACCACTCCAAGTTCAGTTATGAACTTCTTCATCTAGACAGCCTCTTTGGCAGCATCGTTGGCAGCGATGTATTCAGCCTCCATCGTCGAGTCTGCCACGGTTTCCTGCTTGGAACTCTTCCAGCATACCGCCCCTCCATTGAGGGTAAAGACAAATCCCGAGTGCGACTTAGAGTCGTCCTTATCACTCTGGAAGCTCGAATCGGTAAAGGACTCCACTTGGAGTTCTCCGTTACCATACACCAAGAGCATCTCTTTAGTTTTTCTCAAGTACTTGAGAATGCTCTTCACAGCTGTCCAGTGACTCTCTCCTGGATCTTCTTGATACCTGCTCACTACACTTAGTGAGTATGCTACATCGGGTCTGGTATATAGCATCGCATACATGATAGAGCCTACTGCCGAAGCATAGGGTATCCCTTGCATGCGAGCTCTCTCCAAATCAGTCTTGGGAGATATCTCTTTGGAGAGAGTGAGTCCTGAGATCGTAGGTAAAAACCCACGCTTGGATTATTCCAAACTAAACCTCTTTAGTATGGTGTCAATGTACCTGGATTGGGACAATCCCAGTATCCATTTAGATCTATCTCTATAGATCTTAATCCCCAAAATGTAGGAGGCATCTCCTAGATCTTTCATTGAGAATCTTTGTGATAAGAAAAGCTTGACCGATTGCAGCATAGAAATGTCATTTCCTATCAAGAGTATGTCATCCACGTACAATACAAGGAAGACAACCTTACTTTCTGCCACCTTCTTGTATATACAAGGTTCATCTACGTTTTTGACGAAATCAAACTCTTTGATAACGACATCAAAACAGATGTTCCAGCTCCGCGATGCCTGCTTTAACCCGTAGATGGATTTAAGCAGCTTGCACACCTTTCCATTGCTCCCACTGTCTACGAAGCCCTCTGGCTGAGTCATGTACACGCACTCTTCCAAATCACCATTTAAAAAGGCGGTCTTAACATCCATTTGCCAGATTTCGTAGTCATGGTATGCAGCGATGGAAAGCATGATCCGGATGGATTTAAGCATAGCCACTGGAGAAAAGGTTTCGTCATAATCCATACCTGGTCATTGACAAAAACCTTTTGTAACAAGTCTAGGTTTGAAAGTCTCCACTTTCCCATCTACACCAAGTTTCTTCTTAAAGATCCATTTGCTCCCAATGGGTTTTACCCCTTCAGGAGCAACTTCCAAAGTCCATACTTTGTTGGTGTACATGGATTCCATCTCAGATCGCATTGCATCCAGCCACCTCATCGAGTCCCCACTCGTGATGGCCTGCTCGAAGCTAGTTGGGTCATCATCCTCCATGATGCAATCCTTACTTCCACCATCAATGAGAAAACCGTAGTATCTCTCAGGTGGATGAGGAACCCTACTAGATCGGCGGAGAGGCTGGAGTTCGTTGGGCACTATCGAATCCTCTGGTTCCACTAAATTTTATGTTACAGCTCTTGCAGCTGGAACCTCTTCCAGTTCTACCTCATGGCCACTAATCTCTTTTGCAAGAAATTCCTTTTCTAAAAAGGTGGCATGCCGAGAAACAAACACCTTTTGTTTCTCGGTGTGGTAGAATATATACCCTTGTGAATTTTTTGGGATATCCTACAAATTTGCACAGAACAGACCGTGCCTCGAGTTTGTCCGAATTTTGCCATTTGACATAGGCTGGACAACCCCATATCTTAACATAATTAAGACGTGGTCTCTTCCCCTTCCATATCTCATATGGAGTGGTAGGCACTGATTTGGTGGGGACCATATTCAATAGATGCATGGCTGTCTCCAGCGCATACCCCCAGAAGAAAATAGGTAACTCAGCTGTGCTCATCATAGAGCGCACCATATCTAATAGGGTGCGGTTCCTCCGTTCCGATACACCGTTGTGCTGTGGTGTATATGGAGGAGTTAGCTGAGAGGGAATCCCATTCTCTTTTAGGAAGTCCAGGAATTCATTGCTCAAGTATTCGCCTCCTCGATCAGATCGAAGGACTTTAATACTTTTTCCCATTTGGTTCTCGGCTTCTTGTTTATATTCTCTAAATTTCTCAAAACCTTCATACTTGTGTTTCATCAGGAACACGTGTCCGTATCTTGAGAGATCATCAGTGAATGTAATGAAGTACGAGGAACCATCCCTGGCATGTGTAGACATGGGACCGCATACATCACTATGTATTAGTCCCAAGAGTTCACTAACTCTTTCTCCGCGTCCTGTAAACGGAGTTTTGGTCATCTTGCCTTTGAGACATGACTGGCAAGTGTCATAAGATGAAAATTTGAACGGATTCAAATATCCATCCTTATGCAACTTAGCTAGTCGTGTCGCATTGATATGACCTAGTCTACAATGCCACAAGAAAGGTTCGTTCATTTCTGAACTCTTCCTCTTGTGTGTGTTTGCTATGCTCAGAACTGTTGATTGATTTAGAACATAGATACTATTGCACAACGTGCCTGATCCAACCAACTTTTGGTTCAGAAAAATGTTCATAACATTATCCTGTAATACAAAATTATATCCCTCTTTACTTAATAAAGAAACTGATATAATGTTGCATATCAGGTTCGGCATGTAATAGCATTCTTTCAGAATCAACGTATTACCACTTGGTAATACAAGGTGATATTCCCCGACGGATTTAGCTGCAACAATTGCACCATTTCCAACCCTTATGTCTTTATCACATTCTCCCAGTTCTCTACCTTTTCTTAGCCCATGTAACAGATTACATATATGGGATCCTGACCCGGTATCCAATACCCAGGACGTAGGGCAAAGGGAGAAACAGTTCTCTGTAACGAACGCACCTGAAGAAAATGCATCAACATGTACTTTCTTCAATCGGGTGACATGGGAATCCTGGCATTCCCCTATATCACGTTCAGTCTTATAACTCTTATAAGAAAAAACGGAACCAACGTTCCCCTGCACAGTATAACATGCGGGTTCGGTCAATACATCCATATTATTATCTTGATTAAGACGTGACATGGTCGCTACCTGGAGAGAAAGAGAAGAAAACACTTTAGCGTATACTCTTGTAAAATCAGATTGGTTATTATTTTATCTAATCAGGATGGCTCCCACTGTTTTTATCAAATCTTCCTTCAAAGCCTAAAAGGAAAGACTAGCTGGGATTAATTACACCCTACAATTTCGCCAATCTTTTAGCCAGGCCAGTGCCGGTACTTTGAGGGAGGTTCCCCGTGCTTTCGCACGGACCTAATTAAAATAAACCTCATTTTCCTAGGGGAGTAACCCCATTGACACCTTTCTAGATACCTACTTGATCGGCTAATTGTCTTGTGTAAAACTCTCCCAGGAGCAACTCTTGCTCGCAGCGGGCTCGGGATCCAACTATCTCATAGAAGGTATGCAATCTCATTGCAAGTTTCAACATTTGAAACTCCCGATATATTTTGCCCCAGCGTGCTATGACCTTGACGAAATCTAACAAACCATTGTGCGCTAGTCAAGTTCAACCCGTACATTTCATGATTGAATTAAACCCACCCGCATGACCCTTGATGAAAGCCAACAAAGCCGTATGACTACCATAATCCAATCGCATCATATGCAGCAAATAAGCAGTAAGTAGCTACCGCACACTACACCTTGACGAAAGCCAACAAATGTAGCACGAATACTAGATACTGCTTATCTGAAATGACGGAGGGCTACGACAGGTTTTTCTGAAAACCTTTTGCGTAATGAACTTGATATCGTTGCGGAATCGAGTGATTTTGAAAAGGAGTGTTTTTTAGGCTTTTCCTAGTTTCGCTAAAGAGGTCACTCCCGGTGAAGGGATCTTGGCTCTTTCCTTATCGAATAAGGTGCAGGATATATCACATATATCACTATGCAAAGCAAATATTCCAAAAGCAATCAAAAGACAAACCGTGTGTTGTAGCATCTGCCAGTTATTTCTAAAGAGGTCACTCCCGGTGAAGAGATCTCGGCTCTTTCCTTATCGAATAAGGTGCAAGATATATCACATATATCACTATGCAAAGCAAACACTGTAGCTACCCTTTTTGAAAATTTGATTTCATAACATCTTTTAGGTTTCTTTTCTTTCATTAATCATATTAATGAAGTCCCATCATTTAAGCTTCCTAAGCATCACAGAAGAAACGAAAATACAACGTACGCTTATGCCATCCGCATTCGCCACAGTGTCTCGTTATGCACCGTTAGGTTACCTAACTAACGGCATACCGGGACGGGACTAGCGCGGGTGCAAAACATAAGCAACGTCTACTATATATCTCATATATAATGTATATCCATTCGTCTCAGAATCCACAGTTATCACATCACAAAACATAAACAGCAGAAGCACATATATGAACATATAGGATATATTAGGATTTCCGTATTTTGTATTTAGCCAATGATAGAAAATACGGATTCCACGGTCGTGATGAATAGCCAATCCCACACCCTAGACCCCTACGAGAGCGGCAAGCGACCCTACCAATTCTAGAGCTAGGAGACCCGGTCCCGACTCCTCGAGATAGTCTCCCACTGGATTCTAGAACCCGGTCACTTGTGCTCCCCACCTTGGATCTATCCTAATACGGAAAAGTAAATAATATACATCAATAGTGATATCACCCTCAACCCGGATGTGCCCTAAATAAAAGAATATTACATACAAATGAATTTTACATGAATGAAAAGAAAAACTCTCATCTCACATAAAAACCCCGGCCATTCAATCACGACGATCATATACATCATATCACAGCAACACATAGTATCACATGTCATCAACGTAAGCAAGTATGCGTATCCCAATTGCCGTTGACATATAGCAACGAAACCAGCGATACACATACTACACTTACGGTCGCAGAATAAGTATCATAATATACCAGACTATATTAAACATTTTGACCGAATCAACCAACACCCATATCACTCGATGATCTCAACACTTGAGCGAAGTTAAAGTACCCAAAACGTGCCACAGTACCTATGATTCAGCCATAGAAGGGTCAAACCAATGCCTCAGCTATGACACCGCGGAACTACGGCAAACCCTAGGGTTCAAGTCGCGGTTCCGAAGGTATAGAATCGAGTTAAGGTTTTTGTTCTTCTAGAGGGTCCATAGAGTAACTTGCACGACTATTGAATATAATTAACTTAAGAAAATTCCAACTCTTGAAAATTTCAGTGGGGTTCTTGACGAGGTGTTTGAAGTTCGATCGAACTGTAAAACATTGTCTAGGTTACCAATACAATACTAAAACTACGACTACGAATAGCTCTGAATTAGTCCCACTGCAAATTAACATCTCATGAAATTTATGGACCAAACAAACAACAATACCTGAAACCCCAAAATATACAGAGTAGAGCACAGTGTGAAAACGAGGTAGGGGGGCTACTTGGCCGAGGTCGCCGGCCACAATGAGCATGTGCTCGGGTCAGATCCAAGCAGAGTGCCCCGTGTTCACAATGTGTTCTAGTTGCATCAAATGCAAGCTTCTGCAGCTGTTAAAATAATTTTAAAACGACTTTTTAAAAAATTTACAGAGAGCAAATTAGGGTTTCAGGAATCCGTATTTTTCGGAGTTGATTTCGTTTTCGTAACTGTTTTAACATCGTGTCTAAAATTCTAGCTTGGCTCTGATACCATGTTGGGATTACTCAGCACCTTGACTAGGGTTTGCTAGCAACACACATGCTACAATAAAACTTTTAGGGTGCTAAGTAATCTTAACTTAGGATCAACTAGATGTTTAGGGTAACAAGATAGTATCACATACTATAACAAGTGTCTAATACTAAGTGAGAGAAAATACAACCTTTGTAGACCTCCTTGCTAGACTCCTTGGATTAACTTGAATTTGCACCGGCTTGCTTGAGATCTTCCAAGTCCACGATGATCCACCCGGGGTACCTTTTCACAAGCTCCAAGCTTTTCTTTATCTAGGATAAAGATGAAGCCAACACTCTAATCTAGTGGGCTAAACTAAAGTAGAATGGTGATGTGGGTTGTATGCTCACTTAAAAACCTTTTCTTTTTGAGTTCCTCACTCATTATGAAACTCAAGAGAGCAAGAGAGAGAGGAAGAAGAAGATGGCAATGGCTAGAGTTCAAGATAATATCTTTCTCTCTTCTAAAAATTATATTAAGAGAAAAGAATAATGAGGATAAATATGAGAGTCACACTCTCAAGTAACCATGGTAATTTAATATCTAAATATTTTTCTTTGAGTTAAAACCCAAATGGAAAACTAACTCATGATTAATAGTTAGGTGAGGTCAAAGTCAATGAAGAAGGGTGTAGAAACTCTTTACCATGAATTAATCCTATTTCTTTTTCTCAAAAACAAATAAATCTATATATTAACTTCCATCTGAGTCTTGCATTGCCACCATCCTTGTATCATCAACCATGATACATGTGTAAGCATATATGTGTGCATACACATCACTATGTGTACATACACCAAATCATGCATACACCAAATAGAAAAGGGTTCAAGTGAAATCCAATGGTCACAATATCAAATCAACAATTGATTTAATAAACCGGTCATATCATATACGACCCGACCAACAGAAACGCCAGATTACAATGCGGTATCATATACATGCATTTAATCAAGCAACCGCGCATATCCCCATATGCACCCCACATCGTTTAACCTGAGCTAGGTAACCCCATTGTGGGACTCTAAGACTCGTCAATACGCTAGCAGTAGGCAGTGATCATATTACATACCCACAAACCGTCAGCGGCACCAGCAGTGCATAACGGCTCCTAGGTATTAAGCGATCAGAAGAAAAACAAGCGAACCTGTAAAACCTCCTGTCAAGCCAACCGGTAACACTTACCGTACAGTCTTGTCTCTTCGTTAGATATGCTGCATATCGAGTCTAGAGATGGTATCGTCGACCCCAATAACTCAATAAGTCATACCGATGTGTAGTCTATAACAGATCGAGAAACTACTGATAACTCTTATCAGTAAATCTCAACAGCCCTGGCCAGAGACTTACTGATATAGCCAATCGAGTATAGCGCAACATCAACCCCCAATACCGGGAGAGACGAAACCCCTCCTATCGCTCATTGCCTCCACATCTCGGGACTGTACCCAAAAGCCACCTGTTTGTACGACTCAGTAGAGCCGTGGTAGGGTGGAAATCAAAACACAGTGGGAGAACATGAGACTCTATGACGATCTCGGGTCTACAGACTATCCTGTACCGGTGTCACCTGAGAACTGCTATCCGACGATAGATATAATATCATATAGGAGTTCTCGGTGAGTCCGTCCAATGTACTCAGTCTCCACTGAGCACCCGTATACTATCTCTGATGTCAAACACCAATGGATATGGGATCATCCATCGCCCATCTCATGGGTCGAGAAGCGTATACGCTAGTCTACTCTGGTATATCGATGCCCCGTCTCGATACACCCACGACTAGGAACATTAAAGGATGAACTTATAAACTACCATGGCCCCACTAGTATGATCTGCATCACAATCCTGCTAGTCAAGTACACATCCTATGGGCTTTACCAACATGTAACCATAAGACAGTATCAAGAGACAAGTATACATGTTAAGATAAAGAGCAACCAGATTGCATACTATCATGCCGAGCAAGAAAGTCCTCTCTATATATGTCCAAGTATCTACTATAATATACATACAATAATGGCCTCTAGGGCATACATACAACTAACACCCTCGATCATTTGTAAGGTGTGCATGAGAGCGTCAGGGGGCCCATAGAAGGTCGGGATACATCCCGGGACGATAACCCGGGTAGGGTATCAAACGCATAGTGTTTGCCTTATTTGCGTGAGCCCCGGGACACGTTATCTGCCACGTGTCATAATCTGTGGAGTTCCCACTTGTGAGCATCATCAGTAACAATTTATTACCTTTCAAAAGTAATAAAGATAAACATTAAATGATTAATTCTTTATCTTGTTCCTTGTATTCCATAGTTAGTTCCCATCCAAAATGAGGGGAATTTTTTTTGGAAGTTATCATGCCGCATAAGATCCATATCATCATCTTAAAATAACTTCCAAATTTTACTTCCGTTTAAACAAACAATTAAAATACTTGAAATATGTTTAATTTCGATATTTTCATATTACTTCCCGTGTAAACAAACATGCTCCTAGCAATAAACATTGCATCATATATTAAAAATATACTGCTCGATTTTTTAACACTAACAACTTTAAAGTACTTTGATCACAAAGGAAAATAAAGAATCTAGCCGTCTGACTTTTTTATTTTAATTGGGGAAAGGCGTGGGTACTGATTATTAATTTATTACTAGTATTGAGGCTTTTATTATTATTTTTTATTAAGTGTCACATAGGCAGGGTGGCAATCGGGCCGGGTCGGCTCGGCCCGGCCCCGTTGGGTTAAGGAAGGACATGATCCGGATAATCTCGACCTTTGCCTCGAAGCTATCCTCAGCTTGAATGCGGGCGAGATAGTAGTCATCATAAGATGGGGAAGCTTTGTTTGCCAAAAGTTGTGATTGAATGGAGAGAACGCCGTCTCCTCCAATCACTTCATCGGGCTGATAAGGATAGGGGAGTTTCGGCATTGGTTGCTAATCCCACTTTTGATAGGAAAGAATCTCACGTCGACCGACACCCATATTCTCCCTTTGACCGAGCTTACCGTTCCCCAATCTGTCTAAACCAATCATTTTTGGAACACCAAGTCAATCTCGATGTTTGAATCGAAACCATAAAACTCAAGTGATCCTACGTTGGCCTGCAAATGAGCCTGCAAGCTAACTCCTTTCCCCAACCGACCAGCTCAATTGCATTCGGTTGGTAGGATTGAATAGCCTATGTCACACCATCACAGCAAGGACGAGACATTTCCCAGCTCTCGAGGCAAGGTAGGAATGTTGGGTGAAAGTAGACTAGTCTTTTTATATCATGCCGAAATCAAATTGATGGAGCTCCTTTTCGGGCCTCCGTCAGATGTTGTCTTCTGTTGATCTCGAGGTGAACTGGGTTGATTGCCCTTCGTTGCGTGTGGGTCTCAATGGGTTTTGAGAGGACAAAGTGGGATGAGGAGGCTGCCGCCGAGTACCTGCAAAGAAGTCCCGAGGTGGTTTGGTACCACCGAGGACCCTCCGACGCTCAAGTCAGTGATGAGATCCGAGCAGAGTAACGGCGTAAAGTGTAAAGAATAGCTTACTTGACCCCTCTGTGATGGGGGTTTATATAGCGATGGTGGCATGTAGCAGCAGGCGCGAGAATCTCGCCGGCAGTTACGCTCCCGACGTCACGCCTGCGTAAAGAGCAGATCGCCCATTAATGGGGATCGTGATGGCGTGGAACGTAGGATGCTGCTGGCGGAGAATCCGCGCATGGCGAGATTTGCGGAACGGCGGTTACGCCTGTGAGCTGTGGAGTTGGTCGGAGGACCGAGGAAGACGGCCTCGGCAGGGGGCTCGAGGAAGCCGAGGAGTCTTGGTCTTGTGGCAGCTCGGGACGAGCTGAGTGGTCGAGGAGGCATATTCGCAGGGGGCCCCGAGGTGGGCCAGTTTGCGCTTGCGGGTCGGGCACCGGGTGGCCTGGTCGGCCCCTGTGGGCCCTTTCTTCTGTGCCTTAGGACATGTCATCTGCCACGTGTCCTGATCTTGGAGGTCGCCAATATCGAGCATTATCATTAGCCCCCCACTCTTGTCCCGACCAGCTAGTGGTCGGGTCAGGAGTGGACTGCCAGGCCTCCTGAGGCGAGATCCCCTCTATAGTTTCGTCGGGGCGAGCCCTCGGTCCATTGGTCATCTTTTCTGCTAGCGAACCAAGGCGAGGTCTCTGCACCTTAAAGAGGGTGTGCTAGTTTGAGCACTATGTAACTGAAGCAATGGTCCACGTGTCAAGGGGCGGCTGGCCGGTGCGACGTACGCGGGCCTACAGCGCCTGATTGGGTGCAATCCAGTACAGGACCGACACGTGGAGCGATCGGAACCGCTGGTCGTGAGGAGTCGTTTCGGCGGGAGTTGACGGGCGCCGTTGGATGCGGTGATAAAACGATGGCGGGGCCCGCCCTAGGGCCCCAACCTTTCATCTCCCTTCTTCCTCGAGTCGCTATCGCTCGGCGTTCTTCCTCCTTCGTGAGACATGGTTCGCTCCCATTTTTCGGGCGGCTCGCGCCGGGGGGAAGCTAGTGGCGTAGCCGAGCCCCCGGCTAACTTGCGCCCTCCTCCTGATTCTCCGCCGACGGCAGGGCCGTCCATCTCGTCGGTGCCATCTAGGAGCTTCTCTGGCGGCGGCCGGAGTCGTCAGCCGTTACCCGAGTCCCAGACTGGTGACGGGAGGAAGGGCGAGGGCCGGCCCCTTCCTAAGAGGAAAAGGACGGTTTCTCGTGTGCCGCCGTCGAAGGCCCCTGAAGGGATTCCTGTGCGGGAAGGGGGCTTCGTATTCACCGTTCCGTCTGGGCTTTCCGTTGCCACTGGTGTGCTCGCCGGGATGGAGGAATCGGCTGGGGGAAAGCTCCCGTGTGACTCCTTGAGGGACCAATTGGAGGCCATTGCCCAAGGGACGGTCCAGGTACGAATCCTTCTACGCGCATTTGCCTTGGTATGCCTTTCCTTGGTTCGGATGCTTCCTGGTTTCTCATCGGCTTTCTGTCAGGTTCTTCAGCACTGCGCCCTCGCCGTTCGCATGGAGGCCGAGGGGGCGTTCCACACCCCGAGGCCAGTGGAGGCGTTTCCTTCGGAGGTCGAGATCTTGCAACGCGACCTACGCCGGGAGAGGACAAGGCCGACATTGTGGCTGGCCGGGCGGAAGCTGCGGAGCTCGCAACTCGGTGACTTGGGGTGCCCTTCGCCGTCTGAACGCGTCTCTGCGGGTCGCCGATAGGAAGCTGGCGGACCTGGCCGGACGCTTTGCGGCACTGGAGAAGGAGAGAGACGCGAGCAGGGGGGATGCTGAGGCGGCGCTGCTGAAGGCCCAGGTTGCCGAGGCTCGGGCTAAGAAAGCTGTGGCCAAGTACAAGGCATCGGAGCAGTTTTACGCCGAGCTCAAGGAGTATTCTGCCGTTGCGTGGAATAAGGCTTTGGACACCGTGAAGGAACAGCTTCCCGAGTTCAACGATGGTGAACTCCGCGCTCGGGTTCCGCTTCCGGCGACGAGGTCTCCGGCGAGGGATGACGAGGGAAACCGGGCGCGCCCTTGGTGGCAAAGTCTTCGGTGGTAGGGCCTTGGGCCGTGACTCCCACGATGAAGAGGCCGAAGTAAGCCTTCGGGCAGTTTGTAGGGCTGGGGGGCCCCAGAGTACCCTTTGTAAAGATCTTGATTTTGGCAATAAAAGAAAAGAAAGAACCCTTGATTCGTCAGTTTGTGTTTTTCCCTTCTCTTTTTTGTGTGAAGGACGTTCATAGTACGTCCTTGTTTGTATTGTTGTGCTTCCGTATAAGATCGGCCATATGTCCGGCGATCTCCTGTTGAGTTTGCCAGCCGGCGAGGGTGCCAAGCGCTGCCGTGGAGGTATCCTCGTGCAGATTCGGATGGGGAGATCATTCAGATTCGGATGAACCAACCGTCCTTCCGGGTGTCTCAGATCCTTAAGCGCGGCCACAGGGCAGCCGCCGGGCCGTCGTTTGGTTGCCGCTTGGTGAAGGATCTGATCTCTGGCGTCGTGGGTAGGCAACTACCAGCCGGAGTTTTTGACGAGCAGGGTAGCTGCTCGGTTGCCTCTCGCGAGGGCCTTTGATCCTTCAGGACGGTGGTAGGAAGATACCAGCCATCGATGGTTAGGCAAGGACTCGACCGCTTCGGGGAGGAATTCTGATCCTTAGCGTGTGGCAGGGAAGCTGCCCGCTGTGGATAGTCGAGCGAGGGAACCTCGGGCTCGGCTGTTTCTGGGAAGGCTTTCAGATCCTTCAGGACGGGGACCGAGCAGGGTTACTGCCCAGTGCCTCTTGGCGAGGACTTTGATCCATGTCGGTTGTGGTAGGAAGCTACCAGCCGGGGATAGCCGGACAAGGACTCGACTGCCTCTAGGAGGACTTTGGCCCTTGGCGCAAGGAAAGCTATAAGGCTGTAGGAAGCCACCAAGGACCCTTGGCCGGGCAGGGTTACTGCCCGGTGCCTCTTGGCGAGGGATTTTGTCCTGAAAGATAGCCGAGCGAGGGAACCTCTGGCCTCGACTGCCTCTGGGAGGGATTTTTGATCCCCGGCGTTGTGGCAGGGGAGCTGCCCGCGGGAAATAGCCGAGCGAGGGGACCTCTGGCCTCGACTGCCTCTGGGAGGACTTTTCGATCCCCGGCATTGTGGCAGGGAAGCTGCCCACGGGGGATAGCTGAGTGAGGGAACCTCGGGCCTCGACTGCCTCTGGGAGGGCTTTTCGATCCCCGGCGTTGTGGTAAGGAAGCTGCCCGTGGAGGATAGCCGAGCGAGGGAACCTTGGGCTCGGCTGCCTCTGAGAGGGCTTTTGATTCCTGGCGCCGTGGCAGGGGAGCTGCCCGCTGGAGATAGCCAAGCGAGGGAACCTCGGGCCCGACCATCTCTAGGAGACCCTTCTCGTTGTACAGGGGGAACCCTACCGGGAAAGAAGGTTCGAAAGTTTCTTTATTCGTATGGATAGGAATTATAGACAACGCTATACATCATCATTTCAAAGGGAGATTTTGAGCGGTAGCCGGGGAACGGCGCTTTGCTAGTTTTGACTTCATAGGTATAGCTTGAGCTTCTCCGCGTTGTAAGGCCGAGGTAGCTTCCGTCTGTCCACATCTTGCAGGCGGTAGGCTCCGCCGGGGAGCACTTCGTAGACGAGGAAGGGACCCTCCCACTTTGGGGAGAACTTGTGAAGCCTGCCTTGGTCGATGAACTCGTTCCGCTGCAGGACTAAGTCCCCGGCCTTGAAGGATCGGTGCTTTACCCGAGCGTTATAGTACCGGGCCGTTTGCTGTTGGTAGGCGGCGGCTCTGATCTGGGCCCGATCCCTTTTCTCTAACAATACGTCGAGGTTGGTTCGTAGTGCCATGGTGTTTGCTTCATTATTAAAGTGCTCGACTCGGTGGCTGGGTAGCCCGATCTCTGCTGGGACCATTGCTTCGGTCCCGTAGCAGAGGCTGAAAGGGGTCTCCTCGGTAGGAGTCTTTTTTAACGTGCGCAGGGCCCATAAGACCCATGGTAGTTCCTCGACCAACTGCCTTGCCTCCCTTCCAAGCGGGTTCGGAGGCCCCTGAGGACGTCCCAGTTACATTGGGATTGCGCGACCGCGGCAAACTTCATGAGGATATGGTATTCTTTGCAGAAGTCCCTTACTTTCTCGTTCTCGAAGTTCGTCCCGTGGTCGGTGATGATGCACCTTGGGATCCCGAACCGGTGAATCAGGTTGTTTTGGAGGAACTTGATGGTTGTGGCGGCGTCCGGTTTCCTGAACGGCCTCGATCCATTTAGTGAAATAGTCCACCGCGACGAGGACGTACTTATGTCCGCCAGTCCCTGTGGGAAACTGCACGATCATATCCAATCCCCATTGGACGAATGGCCACGGGGACGCCAGGGCCGTTAGCTCGGTAGCCGGGAGGCGGGGGATACTGCCGTGGAGTTGGCAGCTCTTACACCTCCTGACCAGCTTCAGGGTGTCTTCGTGCATGGTGGGCCAATAGTACCCCTGAAGTAGTGCCTTTTGGGTCAAGGTTCGAGTTCCCTGGTGTGCGCCGCCCACCCCTTCAAGGATTCCCCGCAGGACGTAGTCGGCCTCGTGGGGGTCAACGCACCGGAGCAGGGGCTGAGTGAAGGCCTTCTTGTAGAGGTTCCCGTTGCTCCAGACGAAGTGGGTGGCTCTGGCCCGGAGGCGGCGGGCAGCTGCTCTGTCTTCCGGGAACGTGCCGTCTTTCAGGAATTCCACGAGGGGCTTCCTCCAATCTGGGTCATTCTCCTGTGTTGCGTACACTTGGAGCGTCGCCGCTTCATCTTTAACGCTTGGTCGGGCCAAGGTTTCGAAGAGTAGCAAGCGCCTGTTGCTGGCCGAGTATGATGAAGCCAACTTGCTCAGGGCGTCTGCTTGAGCATTCATTTGTCTGGGTATTTGTTCCACCTGGACTTCGTCGAAGTTTTTTCGGAGCTTTCTCACCTCGTCTAGGTATTTCATCATTAGGGGTTCCCGAGCCTCGAAGCGGCCGGTTACTTGGCCGACGACCAGGGCCGAGTCACTGCGGACCCGGACAACCTTCAGCCCCAGCCGGCGGCCATGCGCATTCCGGCTATGAGGGCTTCGTACTCTGCCGCGTTGTTTGATGCTTTGAAACCGAGCCTCAAAGAATACTCCATCTCGGCTTCGTTCGGGCCCCGGATAATGAGGCCGGCACCGCAACCTTCCTCGGTGGAAGACCCGTCGACGTAGATGACCCACTCTGGGGCTGAGCTACGGCCTTCCTGGTTGGGATGCCGGGCTGCGAGGGGTGGCGCGGGATCCAGCTTCCTGCTGGGGATGGTGCATTCGACGACGAAATCGGCCAGGGCCTGCGCCTTGATGGCTTGCCTCGGGCGATACCTTATGTCGAATTGAGACAGCTCCCATCTCCTTTTCTCTAGGCGGCCAGAGGATTCTGGCGATGCCAGGATAGCCCCCAAGGGGCGCTCAGTGAGGATGATGATGGTGTGTGCTTGGAAGTAGTGCCGCAGCTTCCGCGAGGTTACTACGAGGGCCAGGACGATCTTCTCTATGGCGGGGTATCTCGTCTCCGCGTCTTTGAATACATGGCTCACATAATACACTGGCCTCTGCACCCCCTCGGCCTCTCGAACGAGCACCGACCCTGCTGCTTGGTCGGATACCACCAGGTACAGCGACAGCTTGTCCCCTTCCACGAGCCAGGTGAGTAGGGGTGGCGTTGCGAGGTGCCTCTTCAGTTGGTCGAAGGCGGCTTGGCAATCTTTCGACCACTCGAACCTTGGGATTTTCCTCAGCGCCTTGAAGAACGGGAGGCACTTCTCCCCCGACCTGGACATGAAGCGGCTCAGAGCGGCGATCCGCCCTGTGAGCCGCATGATTTCGACGTTGGTCCGGGGTGCGGTCATGTTCAGGATGGCATCGATCTTCTCTGGGTTAGCTTCAATCCCGCGGTGAGTGACCATGAACCCGAGGAATTTCCCTCCGGTAACTCCGAACGCGCACTTGGCGGGGTTCAGCTTCATGTTGAACTTGCGGAGCACCTTGAACGTCTCACCCAGGTCCTTGACATGGTCGGCCGACGAGACGGACTTGACGAGCATGTCGTCGACGTAGACCTCCATGTTTCTACCGATCTGCGGCTTGAACATGCGGTTGACCAGCCTCTGGTATGTGGCCCCGGCATTCTTGAGGCCGAATGGCATCACCCTGTAACAGTACACCCCCTGGTCCGTCGTGAATGCGGTCATGTCTTCGTCGTCAGGGTTCATGCGGATTTGGTTGTAGCCGGAGAAAGCATCCATGAAGCTCAGGAGCTCATGCCCGGCCGAGCTGTCGACGAGCTGGTCTATGCGGGGGAGCGGGAAGTTGTCCTTGGGGCAGGCCTTATTGAGGTCGGTGAAGTCGACGCACATACGCTACTTCCCACTCGATTTCTTGACCAGGACCACGTTGGCAAGCCATTCCGAGTAGGGCACGTTCTTGATGAAGTTGGCCGCGAGGAGTCGGTCAACTTCTTCCTCGATGGCATTTTGTTTGACCGGGGCGAAGCTCCTCTTCTTCTGCCTGACTGGTCGGGCCGTAGGATCAACCCCGAGCTTGTGGGAGATGATTTTGGGGTCGATCCCAAGCATGTCGGCTGGGGCCCAGGCGAAGACGTCGGAATTGCTCCGGAGGAACTTGGTCAGGTCATCCCGCTGGGTTCCCGTCAGGAGTGACCCGACCTGGACGGTCTTCCCTGGGTCTCCTTCCGCTAAGGGCACCTCGGTCAGTGGCTCGACCGGTGCCCCACGGACCTCCTTCCGCTCGTCCCGGGTGTCTAGGGACCCCTCCATGTCGTCGCATGCATCGGCGCTATCAACGTGCTGCTCGGGGGAAGATGCCTCTGCCAGACCCACCTCCGCGACCCGTTGGCTCCCGTAGGCCCGGCCCACCCCACCTTGGTCGAGGGGGAATTTTATCGCTAGGTGGTACGTCGAGATCTGGGCCTGGAGGGAGTTCAGAGTCGGCCGGCCGAGGAGGACGTTGTAGGCCGAGGGGACCCTAGCCACAATGAAGTCTACCGGCAGCGTGCGCGTGTGGCCGGGCTCCCCGATCGTGAACTGCAGGGTGACCACCCCTTGCGCCGGGACGGAGTGGTTGGTGAATCCCGAGAGGACGTGGGAGGTCGGCCTCAAGTCCGCTGGGGCCAGCCCCATCCGCAGAAAGAAGTCGTGGAAGAGGATGTCCGCCGAGCTGCCTGAATCGATGAGTATTCGGTGGACCTCGTATTGGTGAATCCGCGCTACGATCACCAGTGGGTCGCTATGGGGCACAGATATGCCGTGGAGATCCTCGTCGCCAAAGGTGATGGGCTCCCGGCCCCTAGCTCTTTTGGTCGGGCGGCCGCCGGAGCGTGTGGGGTGGCAGCCTGCGGGGAGGCCGACGACCTCGGGCGAGGGTCCGCCCGCGCCCCCGTTGTGAGGGAGGCGGTAGCGGGCGTTTGGATCCTTATGGGAGTCGGCAGCCATGCGGGCGGAGATCGGAAGGCCAACTTTGTATTTTGTGGAGTTATTGTTCCCACAGACGGCGCCAACTGATGGAGCTCCTTTTCGGGCCTCTGTCAGATGTTGTCTTCCGTTGATCTCGAGGTGAACTGTGTTAATTGCCCTTCGTTGCGTGTGGGTCTCAATGGGTTTTGAGATGACAAAGTGGGATGAGGAGGCTGCCGCCGAGTACCTGCAAAGAAGTCCCGAGGTGGTTTGGTACCACCGAGGACCCTCCGACGCTCAAGTCAGTGATGAGATCCGAGCAGAGTAACGGCGTAAAGTGTAAAGAATGATTTACTTGACCTCTTTGTGATGGGGGTTTATATAGCGATGGTGGTATGCAGCAGCAGACGCGAGAATCTCGCCGGCAGTTACGCTCCCGACGTCACGCCCGCGTAAAGAGCGGATCGCCCATTAATGGGGATCGTGATGGCGTGTAACGTGGGATGCTGCTGGCGGAGAATCCGCGCATGGCGAGATTTGCAGAACGGCGGTTACGCCTGTGTGCGGTGGAGTTGGTCGAAGGACCGAGGAAGACGGCCTCGGCAGGAGGCTCGAGGAGGCCGAGGTGTCTTGGTCTTGTGGCAGCTCAGGACGAGCTGAGTGGCCGAGAAGGCATATTCGCAGGGGGCCCCGAGGTGGGCCAGTTTGCGCTTGCGAGTCGGGCACCGGGTGGTCTGGTCGGCCCCTGTGGACCCTTTCTTCTGTGCTTTGGGACATGTCATCTGCCACGTGTCCTGATCTTGGAGGTCGCCAATATCGAGCATTATCACAAATCAAATAAGAATTATATGTTTATATCAAAAGATTCTATTTACTTTACTTTTTTTATTTATTTAAAATTAACCACAATTCCTACCTACCCACTCAGTTTAAATATTATTATGAGTTTCCTTGGTACATGCGGTGTTATGAGTAAATATAGTAAGGCCTCGTGCAGGGTCACGTGTCACTTAAAATATAGCTTAAAATCCACATGGATATTAATTAAAATGGAATCTAATTTTATTTTCAGTAAATTTGTTTAGGGATCCAATTATAAGAAATCAATTTAATTTCTAAACCACAAAGTTTTAAAATTGCTAAAAAGCATGCCAATTAGGAAATTAATTACAATATGTCAAAATATTAGTTAACAAAAATCCCAACCACAAAACCATACACATTTTTCAATTATAACAACTGCTCAACAAAGAGCAATTTTTTTAAAGGCATGATAACCTTTATTCTAATCCGTATATGAAATATAGATAGATCCGGCACACAAAGTGAACAGAAAAACCAGTGAGCGTGGCGAACGGCGTATGTGTTAAGCAAATCGATGTTGTGAGACGGCGGCAAAAGCCTTAACTCTTGAGGAAGTTTTGGAACCAAAGGGAAGATTTCTTGGGGTGTCTCTTCAAGCCATCATCAAATGCAACATAATTCATGCCAAATCGAACAGTGTATCCATCCATCCATTCAAAGTTGTCCATAAGTGACCATGCAAAATATCCTCTCACATCCACTCCTTTCCTGCCACAATATTAATCATGAAAAATACGGAGTAATTAGTTCGGAGTAATAAGGTTGGACCCATGCTAGACCCATGCGTCTTCTAAATGAACAAGACTGAGATCGTATATCTGCCTTGAACTAGAGACCTGATCACAATTTCATAGGGCATGTGCGATACGATTAACTCAGTGTTTGAAAAGCGAAAGGCAAGGCGATGATGGACGTTTATCGCCTGAGACGAGAGGCGCTAAGAAGATGACCAACTGAGTGAAGTGAGGCGACAAACAGTTAAACCGCTAATAGGATATTGTTAGGTCGGTTTGAGGATTAATGAAGGAATATGAGTGAAAGGAATAAAAGACTCTTTCTATTTGGAATTAGAAACCTAATTTTTTCATCATTTTTGCTTCAATTCTGTTTTTATAAAAGACTTGAGAAAGCAAATATACATGAACAAAAAGAAGAGTGAAATAACATGAAATTTAATTTATTTTCTAAATAAAAATCGCTCGGACGCCTTGGACGCCTCAAAGCCTCTCCTTGGACGCCCGCCTCAAAGCCTCTCCTTGGACGCCTGAGACGAACGTCTAGACATTTGAGGCGATAGCAGTTCAGATCGCCTCGCTCAGGGGACGCCTGAGGCTCCAAGATGTTTCACCTTTCAGACGGTGGATTAAATCATGATTAATTTTCGATGCTTGCTAAATAACTACCATAAGCTTTTAAAGTTTTTCAAGCTTAATATCATATGATTCTTTCGGCAAGAAAGTTCAAACATTAGACGTCTTTATTATTTCAAGGAAAATGGCGCATGATATTAAATTGGGAAATTGTAAAGTTTGTGAACTTTTTCTAACAAAATTTTTTAACGAAAACTTTCTCTAATAAAATGCTAAATTCATGACAGGCCTTTGATTTCATAGTATACGGTATTTATATGAAAATTGTTGACTTGTCATGGCATTTTGGTGAAATCTAGCCTTACCGTTTGAATTATAAGTTTGGATCTATACATTGATCTCATTTTTCTTCTGTTTCTGGTGCGTGATGATATCTTCACACAGCGACCACAGGATTGAAATAATTTACGGAACGATAATTGTGACAAGATCATAAGTTCAAGGCAGAACCACACAAAGTGTAGGTGAAACTAATCCTATTTGTTTCAGAACTTGTATAACTCAAAAATAAATAATATAAATACATAAATAACATGTTGAATTATATGAAAAGAGTATGATTTACTCACTTGATCGCACTTTTAACATAATATAGATGTTGGCGATGGAAGTCCACTCTCATGTCATCCTTTAGAGCTTCCTCCAGTGATAATGTTCCATTGCTCACTTCATCAACTCCTATTAATCGAAATAAACTTAGTTAACGTAAAAATAGTACATACGATTCAACTCAAATAAAACATAAAAATGATCGAGTCTTTCGAATTACCGTTCTCGGTTATATAAATGACTGGGCTGTTATACTTTCGCTTTGTGTAGAGCAGTAGATCTCTTATCCCCTTTGGATAGATGTAGAGCCAACTCGAACCAGCCTACGATGCAAATTCAACAATGCTCGATGGTCGATTAAATTTGTTGACAATATTATTCTTCAATTGATAACATTAAAACATAATTTTCCTTGCAATTAAAATTGTCAAAAGACAAGTAAAAAGAGAAATTCTTACCCTTGGGCCGATTGGTACGCCCTTGCGCACCTCTGTCAATCAGAAAATACGTGATTTATTAATCGACAATCGAAGATAAATGCACGAATTATTTACACTAATTCAAATTAAAATTGATACCAGCAACAAAAGTTTGATGAAATTTACCTGTCTGATTAATGCAGCTATCAGTCTTGTAGCTTCTATTCACCCTATTAAGCATCGGAAGACTTTGAATATAGTTTGCGGTATAATAATTAAGCCCGATGAAATCAAACGATCCTTTAAGCAATTTGGATTGTTCTTCTGTAAATTTTGGCAGCCGAGAACCAACAAGAGACCTCATGTTAAATGGATAATCCCCTTGAGTTAGCGGGTCCATGAACCTGTCAAAACCGATAAACACGCAATTTTGGGTTCGACGGTATAATCGATTCTTCGAAATATATTTTATAATTAGTTAAATATTACTTACCATCCATACATAAAATCTAGAGCTCTATCGACTGCGTCACTATCGGATTTGGAGTTGGAATAAGGAACCATCCAATTCGAGACTACTGCGATGCCTATGGTTCCTTTCTGTCTTGCCTGCATATGATAAAAGCAATTATGAATAAAACTTGGATTCTCTGTATTATAACTGAATTAGAATTTTGATGCTCTTGTTTAAGTCATTAAACAAAGATTTATACCTATGAATTTGGGGTATTTCTCTCATAATCATGCACCGATGAATAAACCAACACAGCAGGGTAAGACTGAAGATTCGTAATCAAGATTTTGTACAGCAGATTAAGACTGAAGATTAGGGATGTAAACGGACAAGGATAATCCGTGCCGACTCCATATCCGTATCCGATTTTTATCAACTACGGATAGCTATTTTCATCCTATGACTATCCGGATCCTTATCCACGACCATTGATAGCCACCAGACATGAATATGGTAACACATGATATCTGTTCAATGTCGGTATGTGGTAACGAAAATAGTAATTTTTTCTTATTCCATTGAGTATATATTTCTCCAATGTTAATTTCATATTCGCATCCATATCCGACTTTGACCAAATACGGATAGTAGTCTTCATTTGTGATAACTATCTCCATCCATATTGGAATCTGTCTAAGATAGTCATTATGGATATGGTAATGCCTATATCCAATTTATATCCCATCCGTTTACATCTCTACCAAATATTCATAGTTAGTCAGGATTCAATATAACAGGTTAAACAATGTCATCAAACGCCATTGGAACCTCACCTTATACTTGTCTCGGTATAAATTGAAAGTGGAAGCATGAGCTAGCAGCTGGTGGTGGCCGACAATGTACGGTTCTCGGCTTGAATCCCCGGCGCTGCACTTGATAGACTTCCAAGGGGAGCACCGCATTGGCGCCAAAAAGCCAGAAGCATATCCCCCAACACTAAAACTCCAGGGCTCATTGATCGTGATCCAATGCTTCACTCTATCACCAAACTCTCTAAAACATATTTCGGCATAGTCTTCAAAATCTTTCCTGTGAAGTTCGAAATTTTCGTCAGAAAGTAGTTCACGAACAAATCATGCAATTAGATGTAATGTTGCAAGGATGAGATTATATATTTGTTTTATTCACAACTTGCCATATTAAGATAGATATATTATATATACGAATCAATTAAGTCATGAAGATAACTTTTCAGATGATAAGTTCAATTATGCGCTACTCACACTATATTGGGAGATAAAAAGCCGCCATATTTGTCTTCCAACGCTTGGGGAGAATCAAAATGGAACAGGGTCGCAAAGGGCTGCAATCCTGCATGTTGCGGATATACGACATTCGATATATGTGAAATCAGAAATATAGGATGAATCCACATCCTTATTAATTGGCTGAATTTTTTTCTAAAATCTATACTATAATTCTTATTAACAGTATAAAAAAAACTTGATTTGATTTCGATGGATAGCGAAATATACACGATGAAGATGGCATAATACCATTGGAGATGAGCTCAGTAATAAGCTTGTTATAATGATCGATGCCTTCTCTGTTGATTCCTCCACTGAGGCTTCCGTCTGCATTCGGATTACAACACACTGAAGTTATTGAGCTCATATGGATTGGTCATAGATGGTGATCCTGAGGTAAGCGCGATTCATAAACTTATCTAAACTTAACTCTAATATCGTAATTTTAGAGTTTAGAAAACTCCGGCTGTCTAAATTGCACGATCGAGTTTACCGGAGTTTAGAAAACTCAAAAAGTTTGACGAAAACATCCATTTTGGAGTTTAAACAGCTTTACAACCAAAAAAAACCAATTAAAGATTTTAAGTGGAGGTTGGGCATTGCATGCTAGAGCTTGCATAGTCTCTACACTCCACATAAAAATAAACTCCAGGTTTGTTAACTCCGTACATAAACATTTGCAACCGCACCAAAACTCCAAAGTCGTGGGTGAGATCGAGAGATAAATTTTATATTCTAACACATCAATGCATGTTGAATGCTCTTCTGTGGGTACAAACTAGAAAATTTAAGCTGTGGTATTTTTAATATAAAAATCCATTTTCTCAACCAGTAACTTTATATTCCAATGTTGTAAACATATGAAAGCCAAGGTTCTGTTTTGGAGTTAGGATAACCCAAGTATATTTTTACGTGGAGGTAAAAGTTGGAATGGATTTTTAAAATAACCGCACATATCTCAACTTTGGGCTTAGATAACTGCAGTTATCCAAACTTTGGAGTTGAAATAATTGCAGTTATCTCAACTCCAAAATGAATGCAAGATAAGGTAATAACTTTATGAAACTCAAGTATATAAAATTTCACCCCATCCCCAAACTCCAAAACGACAGCAAACAATCCTCTCTAAAATTAAGTTTAAGGCCCTGTTTGGGGATGGGGTGAAATTTTATATACTTGAGTTTCATAAAGTTATTACCTTATCTTGCATTCATTTTGGAGTTGAGATAACTGCAATTATTTCAACTCCAAAGTTTGGATAACTGCAGTTATCTAAGCTCTAATCCGAATTAAGTTTTCTAAACTTCATTTTCCCAAATGACCCAAACACATTCTTATATCATAACCCGAAGTTTATTTTGAAGTGAAGTCCGGGCCTAGCAAACCAGAGTTACATCACCTCTACCTCCACTCGAAAATAAACTCCGGTTATGCTAACTCCGTACCCAAACAGGGCCTAGATAACTTTACGAAACTCCAGTTATCTAAACTTGACTCCAAAGCAAAACAGGAGACAAGTAAACATCATTACTTGGAAGGATCCTGGACCAAGAGATGGAGAACCTGAAAGCATCCAGCCCCATATCCTTCATTATCTTTACATCTTCCTGAATTAAATTTATCCCATAATTAGCTATTTAGCTTGCTTCATTAAGGAAAATATAAATTACAAATGTTCATAATTTCAACAAGATTGCATAAAAAATGATAAATAAAAAGAATATAGTACCTTGTAATGGTGGTAAGAGTCAATAGCTATGTCTCCATTGCTTCCATCAGCTATCCTCTCTATTTTTACACATAAATGAGGAATCCTTTTTTTAATGAATAGAAAATGTTTAAGACATGATATTCAACAAATTGAAGCCAAAATTGAGAAGAAATTTGTGCCCAAATTTCCCAAATTGAGTGAAATCACATGCTGGGGCTTTGTCATTGGATAATTAGCCCTAGAATATCAGTTGCTTGCCCAAATTTGAGCCCAAAAAAGTTCCCAACATGAGAGAGACCTTTTGGTGCCGCGGACCAGGAGGACAGGTATTTGGGCCACGGCCCACATGTAGAGCCTAGTGAGTTTCTTAGAGTAGCCCCATTATTGCGCATGCCATACACGTGTGTGTTTTTTGTGGTGGGGATTATTGCATGTGGGATACCTGTGTGTCGCATGTAGGCCTGTCAATGGGTCCGGACCCGACCAAGACCCGCTGATAAAATCCGGGTCTAGTATAAGTTCGTCTAGACCCAGATCTGAACAGACCCATATCCATTTAACTACTTAATAAATTGGTAGGGTATGGATGCGTTTGGTTTGTACCCGTTTAAACCCGACCCATATATCTTATATTAATAATTAATTTTAAGCCTAATTTATCTATATAAAATCTAGAGTAATTTTTACTAAACCCCATCTATCTTCAGGTTTTTGAGAAAACCTCATTGAACTTTAAAAATACTATAAAACCCCATTGAAAGATATTTTCGTAAGAAAATTTAAAGGTTTTATTATAAAAAAATATATCATATTCCGTTCCTTTTAATCTATTCAATCTATCCATAAAACATTTTAAGGTTATTCAGTCCAATTATGGTTTGCACAAATTAATCAAACTAACCATTTCATACATTATTGTTAGTGTAGTAGGTTTTATAACATTTTAAAAGATTTACGGGGTTATCTCAAACATCCCAAAAGATGGATGAGGTTTAATAAAATTTACCCTGAAATTAGTAGCAGTTGTTAACTACTAATTTTCACTCTATCTCTTTTATCTGCATCTCTCTTAAAGTTAGTTTTATATTATGTGGATTATAGTTATTAAGTTATATTAGCTGCTAATTTAAAAAGCAGGATTATTAATCATTAGAGTTGATTTTTTTTATTATATTAACATTTAAAAGTTATTCCTAAACTTTTTAGTGATTGTAATGAACATTAAAGTTGATAAATGTGTCCGGATAAACGGGTCTCACCCAATTAATAATGGGTCTAGATAATCCATTTTGTACAAACCGGTAAATAGATGGGTATGGGTCCATAAAAATTAAACGGATTTGAGTATGGGGCATGCGAGATCCAGTCCGACCCGACCCATTTACAGGCCCAGTCGTGTGTTTTGGTTTGTCTTGTTTTTTTTCCTGGTTGGGTGGGGTTGGGGGGGGGACAGGGGGAGGATTGTTAAGCAATAATTGCTAGGTACAAATTTAACCGAGATGAAATGTGAGCACTAATTTCTAATAACAACCTCAATAGCCCCCGCGCTATGCAGAAGTATGAAATAAAGAAAAATGATATTAATTCAAAAGTTTGTTGCTACATGATTTGTAAGTAGTAATATCAGTAAGTAGCAATATCACATATTTTTGAACTTCATATCTAAAATATATTATGAAGGATTAACTTGCAAATATTTTGGCATTTTTCTTCAGCTTTACAATATTTTCTTAGCTATATAGTTTACGAAAATTGTGTAAGTTTTAAAAATCTCAAAACTTTATATTTTCTTCGGTTTATCAAAATTTTGTTTATTTTAGCGTTCGAGAATCATTAAATGTAAAAAATCCCAATTTTTTTTGTTTCCTTCAGATTTTCAACATTTTGCGTACTATAACACATAAATATAGAAAAAAAAGTTAAAAACTCAAAATCTCTATTTTTGTTGGTTCTACAATATTTTGTTTATTATAACACACGAAAATCTTGAAATTTCAAAAATATCAACATTTTCTGTTTTATTCTATTTTTTAGTAATATGTATGCTATATAACAAAACAAAAAAATTCATCAGTTTTTTAATTTTTTGCATTTTATAGGAAATGACAATCGCGAAATTTAAGAAAATCCCAAAACTGTTTTATTCAAACTTATAATATTTTGCACACTACCATACGAAAATCACGTAATTTTCAAAAAATCTCAAACTTTTTTGTTTTCTTTAAATTCTTCGATGTTTTTTTATTGTTATGGCATATGAAAATGCGAAATTTCAAAAATCTTTTAAAAAAAAATCAGTTTTCTTTGATTTTTCAATATTTTGCATGTTGGCTTACAAAAATAGTGAAATTTTTAAAAATCTTAAAATTTTCTTTTCTCATCGGTTTTTCAATATTTTGCTATAACACACGAAAATCATGATATTCTAAAAAAAATTAAATTTTATGATTTCAAATTTTCAAAATTCTGCATACTACACATGAAACCCGCAAAATTTAAAAAAAAAAAAATTGTTTTTATTTTTTCAAATTTTGAATATTTTTCTGCAATAATACACAAGAAAATTATGAAATTTTCAAAAATCTCATGTCGTATTATACGTTTTTTTCAATATTTTGTATGATATAACACATAAAGATTGCGAGCTTTTTAAAATTATCAAAATTTCATTGTTTTATCAAAATTTTGCTTCTTATACCATAAGAAAATCACTAAATTCGAAAATATTAATTATTTTGTTTTCTTCGGTTTTACAGTTTTTTATACGCCATATAGCATACGAAATCTATAAATTTTTTGAAAAGATTCAAAATTTTCTGTCTACTTCAGTTATTATTTCGCATGCAATATAAAGCATAAAATCACAATATTTTTTTACCAAAATCTTCTGTTTACTTCAGTGATTCAACATTTTGTAACTAAAAAAAATTGAAAAAATTTCAGAAATCTTAATTTTTTCGGTTTTCTTTATTTTTCAATATCTTGCTTAATATAGCATATGAAAATCATAGAATTTTCAATAGCACGAAAAAAGAAATATGTTTTCTTTCTTTTTTAAAGATTATTTTGCACATGAAAATCATGAAATTTCATCTCTCTCAGAGTATTTTATTTTCTTCGTTTTGCTAATATTTTATTTGCTCATACTTTTAAAGAACATTCTGGTATGAAGGAGGCTAAAAGCTATATGAAGCAAAAGAAAAAAGTCACCGATTGCTGCTAAAAACCAAATAAAACAAAGAAATTTAGTCTGAGTGACTGAGATTTTAGCTGACCGAAAACATTTGGTAACACGCAAATCCTTGATTTTTTTTGTTTTCTTGAAGTATCAAAATATTTTGCACGTTGCAGTACACGAAAATTGCAAAATCTTCAAAAATCTCAAAATTGTATGTTTTCTTGGCCCTTTCAATATTTTGCTTGGTATAACATATGAAAATAGTAAATTCTTCAAAAATCTCAAGAATTTTCTGTTTTCTTCGATCTGTCAATATTATTTTACTATAGCAGACGAAAATCATAAATTTTTCAAAAATCTTGATATTACCCGTTTTCTTATCTTTTTCTATATTTTACATGTTATATTTTGCTTGGTATAGCATATGAAAATCGTTAATTTTTTGAAACTCAAGAATTTTCTGATTTATTCGGGTTTCAATATTTTTTAGCTACAGCACAACAAAAATCAAGAATTTTTAAAAACTCTCAAAACTTTCTATTTTCTTCCATTTGTCTATATTTTACGTGCTATAATACAAAAAGATTGCAAATTTTCTGTTTTTCCCGTTTATTCAATATTATGCATGTATACCAAATAAAAATCGTGAAATTTTAAATAATCTCAAATCTTTAGATTCCTTCAGAATTTTAATATCTTATATGCTACAAAGAGTAATATTTTTCCTACCCGTGCGGTGAAATCCATGTAAACTACATGGATTTCCATTAAAAATAAGATAGGTCATAAAATACAAGTACCTAGGCAGCTCGTGGATAACATGGTCCATCTTATATCAAATGAGAATTTATATGGCCTACATGGATTCCACCGTACCAGCAGGAAAAGTAATGCTCTGCTACTAATGAAAAAAACGATTTTTTTAAAAATACCAAAATATTCTATTTTCTTTGGTTTTTCAATATATTTGTAGCAACATCAAACGAAAACCGTGGAAATTTAAGCTATAATTTTTCCTTTTGTTTTTTCGATTTTTTAATATTTTGTCTTCTATAGCAGAAAAATAAAATCATGAAATTATTTTAATATTTTGCCGGTAAAAACTAAGTAGTGGGAGAAAGAAATAGAAAGAGTTTTTAAAGAAGAGGCTGATTAGATTTTTTACACCATATAAACCTAGCTGAATGGAATAAAAGAGTGATAAATATTGTGTAGCGAGTCAATAAGAATGTTTATATGACTCAAATATAGTAAGAAAATTAAATTGGAGCTAGATAATAATATTTCTTCTAAATTCCAAGCTAGATAAGTAAATATTCTAAGAAATATTCTTTCATATGGGGTTATATATATCATATAAATGTTGTTGCTTTAGATTGGAGAGTTTTTTCTTCTCTTTTTAAAGTCTTTTTACAAGTAAAGCCGAAGAGCAGGAGACGTGGCCCCCCTTTGGACATGGTTTATATGAGTAGTGAAATTTAATTTTAGACTTTAAAAACTCAGCATACTCGCAAAATTGTGAAGAAAGCTCACCCCCGGTCCGCAGCCACCCTCATTTCGGATCACATGTTGGAGAACTTAATCCTTTAACGACAAATTAGATTAACTTTGGTTAGATACTTGCCAGTGACATGGCCGATGTATGGAGAATCCGAGTATAGAGCTTACGAATTCGTGGCATTAAGATGACAAGTTTAAAACATGCCTAAAACCATTAAAAAAAAACAAACAAACATACATTCAATTCCTAACTAATGTTAAATCCAACTACAGTAGAAGTGAGAAAAGGGTATACACATGCAAGGATGAACTGATTTTTAATCAAAGCAAGAATCATGATCATCTTGAGACATGAAGGGGTTGAAAATGTGTATTGCATGTGGGTGTATATGTTATTATAGACAAACATTTGAGATGATATTTAAAGAATTTCAATGATGATGATGATGATGATGATGATCTCTTAAAAGACTTTTGGTATGGTTTTAAGATGTGAGAAGACATGGAAACACTCTAAGAAAAACACACTGAATTCATCGAGGTTATTCCGTCGGCAATTAACCCACGGAATAAACCCCCAATAAAACAGATAGGCCCCGGAAATGCTTTAATAGTTATGTTGGGTTATTCCATCGGCTATTACCCGACGGAAAAACCCAATTAAATAAAAAGGCCCGAGTTCTGATCAGTTCCCCCAATTTCCAAACAAAAAAACCTAACTCCCAAATCCCCCTCCCTCCTCCTTCGACCTCCTCCTCCCCCTCCTACAAAGACTGATGATGATCGTCCTCCTCCGACCTCCTCCTCTCAAAATCCCCCCTTCTCCTCTCTTCCAAGCCATCGACCTGTCCCGTCCCCTCTCGAAGCCACCGATCCCTTCCTCCTCCTCCTCCTCCTCCTCCTCCTTCAAGTCGCCGCCGCCATCTCAACCTCCTCTTCCTACTAGCGTAGGCCTCCCCGTCCTCCCTCCAAGCGTAAGCCCTCTCCCTCTCTCTATATGTATCTCTCACTGTCTTTCTTTCTCTCACTCACACACTATCTCTCTCTCGTAGCCGCAGCCGCAGACGCCATCGCCTCCTCCCCCCGACGACCTTCTCCACCGCGACGACCCCATCACCGCCTCCTCCTTGACAACCCCGCCACCGTCTCTTCTGAAACTCAAGTAATCCATGTCGTCTAAGTTTTGATTTTTTTTAAAATGGAAAATTACAATATCTTTAATTAAAATTTTCTTTAATTAAATTATTTGGGTGATGATGAATTAGTTATTTGTTTGCTTATGTGGTGAGGATGAGTATGGTTATTTATTTGGTTGACAATGAATTGGTTGATTGTGGTTAAGATGTCAATGGTTGATGCGGTTATTTGTTGGTTAATGTTGTGGTGAGAATTGTTGATGAGAGGGTGCATTGTGGTGAAAATTGTTGACATTGTTATATTGTTATTGATTTATAAAGAGAGAATTGTTGGTTGGTTTTAGTTTTTAAAAGAGAAAAAGGGTCGGGGAAGGAGGAGGAAGGGGAGGCAAAAGGAGGTGAAGAAGTTGGGATGGAAAGAGAAAAGAAGGGAAGGTATTAGAACCTTTCTTCTTTCTTGTAAGTTATGATGGGAATATGAATAGATTTAACTATTTCTTTAGGTTATTTGTATGATTTTTGCTTTAGACGGTGACAATGTTGGAATCGAATAATTTGAAAGGTTTGTAATAAAAGGGTGAATTTGAATCCCAAACTTGATATGAAACCAAAACAATAATTTAAAACCAAAACCCTAATTTGCAATGAAAAACTTTAAAAAACATATGAATTGAATCTTGAACTTAAAAAAAATACAAAAATGTTATACTAAGTGTACGAAATTTGATGTTAACATGAAATTTACATGTTATCTTCGAGAATCTTACATTCAAAAAACGAAACGTGTCTTAGACCCCATGTATTAATTATATACGCAATGATTTCCATCGTGACATAAAACTACGTGACGGTTGTCAAAACTAAGCGTTTAATTGTTTGTTTCTAGCAATCGTCGTATAGTTTATATGACGAAAAAACTGGTCGTACCATAACCGATAGATTTGTCCAGTGCGGACAAGTCAAGAATTTTTAACGCAAACACACCCTGTATTTGTACTTTCATTCGTTACGAGATTAGTTTCGTCGGCATCTTTTCGCTGGCTCTTCGTGTACAAAAATAAAAGGGACGATCATTTCATTGTTGATATTTAGCATTGAAATGATTATTATCCCTTCTATTGCAGTGTACTCGAAGAATAGCGAGGAGGTGTTACCGAAATTTTCTCGAAACGAATGAAAGCACAAATGCAGGGGTGTATGTGTTATAAATTTTTAATGTGATAGAAACCTTGCCCCCGACAGCCAATGTGATGCATTGATGGATCAAACTGAAACATTAAACCTTAACTACAAATCATAAAATAAATGTCTAAATGATATGCTAATTAAGTAATACATGATATCAAAAATCGGAGAGTAATGGATAGGAGTTGGATGAAAGTGTCCAAATTTAATGATGAATAAAAGGCTGGCGTCGAAGAGTTTATGTAATTTGCATTGAGGGGCCGATCTTCTGAAGAATTGATTTTTGTGTCCGTGTAAAAAGTGCCATAACGACTACGACTTCTGTCGAGATATAGCAAACGACCATTTACTGAAGAACAAGATTTCGTATAGGTATACAAAATGGATGTACCATGGAGAAGCGGCACCGATAGTCGATATGTTTACTAGTCGTTAGATTAGAAAAAATTATCCTCCTCGTACGCGTTTTAGAGACACTGATTTGAATAGTATGTTGGACGAGCTCCGAAATGGTATGCATCCTGATCCTGATACTATTTCCTAACCTAATTTCGGAGATAAAGATATCTATAGTCTTTCTGATGCAGAATCGACGAAATATATGAAGTATATGGATGATTCGAATGTACCTCTTTTCGAAGATGCAAACATATCTAAGTTGGGTTGGATTGTCAAAATATTTTATCACAAATACCAGAATAATTGGACTAACAGGTTTTTTGATCAGTTTCTTGAGGTGCAAAGGAAGACTTACCCTAAAATGATATTGTCGGAAAATTTCACAGAGAAGAAAAAGATCTTGAAGGATATAAGTTTTGGTTATGAAAAATTGACTCGTGTCCGAACGATTGCATGTTATACTGGACAGAAAATGATAAAAAGTTAGAGAAACGTAAAATGTGCAACTTATTTAGATGGATCGTCCCTCGAAGTGATAACGGTGAAGATGACTCTACACTCGATACTCCTAAATGGATTCTGGTAAAGGTTTTGCGATATTTCTCAATCAGGAAAAGACTTCGGCTATTATTTTTGTCATCTAAAACTACTGAAAGCATGTCATGGCATGAAAATGGTCATACTAAGGACAGAGTTTTGCGGCATCCAGCCAATGGTGAAGAGAGAAAATGTTTTGATGTCCTGTATGAAGATTTGCTGCGGATGCCCCATAATATGAGGCTTGGTTTATTTGCAGATGGCATATAACCATTCAGCCACGGTGCAAATCACAGTATATGACCAGTTGCTCTTATTGTTTATAATCTATCTTCATGGATGAGTATGAAGTATTCTTACACACATATGCCTTTGGTGATCCCTGGAATTAGCTTCTTCAAATAATATCGATGTATACTTAAGATCGTTGATTGAGAAACTGAAAGAGTTGTGGGAGACAGGTATACAGGTATACGATGCCCATAAGAATGAGACATTTTCATTTCGTGCGGCACTCTTGTGGACAACCAATGATTTTCTAGCATACACTATATTGTCTGGATGGAGCACTAAATGTTACAAAACTTTTCCGGTATGTCTAGAGGAAACCGTATGTGATTTTAAAGTAGGCGGGCGGAAGATCAAGTGTTACATAGGTTACCGTCAATGGTTAGATATAAACCATCCATATCGTCGCAAGTTCAATGGTAAATAAGAGTATAGACGTGCCCCACCTGAGTTGACAGGTATGAAGTTGTGGGAGGCGACACAACGTTTCAGTAATGTTGTTTTCGGGAGGACGACAGAGAATACAATTCCATGGGTTACTGCTAGTCACTGGAGGAAGAATCTCATTTTCAACGAGCTAGTATATTGGCGTGATCTCACTCTGCATCATAATTTAGACCTCATGCACATCTAAAAGAATGAATGCGAGTTACTTCTTAACACTTTATTGAATGTGAAATCCAAATCTAAAGATACACTTGCAGTTCGACAATAGTTCTTGCAAGAGATGTTGTGTCCTGAATTGCATCTACGAGAAGCGGGGATCGGTAGATGGTTAATTCCTGCAGCAAAGTACACGATGTCTACTAGTGAGAAGGGTGCTTTTCTCAGAGTTTTTGAGTAAGTAAGGGTTCCTGACTGTTACTTATCAAATCTCTCTAAGTGTGGACATGAAACATAAAAAACTTTCCCACCTTAATAGTCGCGACTGCCACGTGATCATGCAACAGTTACTGCCCGTTGCAATTAGTACGTTAAAGGATAAGGATATTGTCTCGATTGTGACGGATTTTTGTCATTACTTCCGAGATTTAAACTCTAAGAAATATAGGGCAGAAGATTTTAAAATCTGTAGAACAAATTTCCTATCATTTTCTATAGATTGGAGATGTTATTTCCGCCTAGGTTTTTCACAATCATATTGCATCTCACATTTCATCTTGTAAGAGAGGCGCGTTTAGGTGGGCCTCTAAATTATCGGTGGATGTATCCATTCGATAGATAAGCAATGGTTACGTATTTAATAGTTGACTTTAACTTTCGAATAATATTTATTATTTTATCAATTAAACTTACCAAAATAAAATCCACATGTTTATGTTTAAGATAAAACAATATATCTGTAATAAAGATAGACCCGAGGGGTCGATTGTCGAAGGGTTTCTCGCCGAGAAATGTATGACATTTTGTTTTATGTGCCTTAAGGGGACCGAGACTGCATTCAACAGGCCGCGCCGTAATGATGACGTCATGGGTAACGAGAGACAATGATTAATATCTGTCTTCTGTGGAGGCGGGAACATAATAGGTGCCGTGAAACATGTCGCACTTCGTAATGAGGAGCTTGACACAATACATAAATATGTATTATTTAATTCTGACGAGATCGACGTATTTCAAGAATATGTATATAGCCTGATATGGTTCATAGTTTATAATATGATTTCAAGTTATTACTTTTCTCAGCACATAAATATGAAATTAATTAACTGTATTGTTTCATTTTTAAATTATGGAGAGTTTAGTACAGACCACCGAGGGGTCAATCGCTACCGAGACATATCGATAATGCTCAAAATCTAAAATTTGCGATATGGTTTAGACATTTTGTAAGTTTAACACTAAAATATATTCAACTATATGATTCATGTCTCATCTCTTAAACTAAATGCGATTTTGAAATCTTATCGTGCCTTATTAGGTTCATACAGCCGTATATGCCAACATAACAGAAGATATAAAAATACTTGCTTCTGAATCAGATCCAATAGTTGAGCGTCTTACTGATTATGTCGTTAATAGATATAGATTTTATACACAAGATAGAGATGCACGTAGAAAGTTTTAAAACTACGGTGTTTTTTTGACATCAACCGTAAGAGATTACACATCGTCTAGGGATCTCAATCCAACGACGAGACAGTTTGACTACTACGGCGTGTTGCAAGATATAATACATATACATTATCGTGCACATAGAGTTGCCCTATTCAAGTGCTTGTGGTATGATCTCAAGACAGACTGACGAGTATACAAAGTAGAAAACATGCTACTCCTACTAAATTCATCAAAACTCGCGTTCACGAATGAGCCTTATATATCAGCGAGTCAAGCACGTCAGTGTTTTTATATTGAGGACCCTATGGATGCTGTTTGGCATGTCACTATCAACACAAATTCTCGAGACTATTCTAACATGGGAAATCCTGATGAAAATCTAAAAATTAGTTTCCCAAGCATGCTAGTCACACCGTTACAAGACCTGACTATGGATATCGACGACGTTAGCCTTTCCAAGGCTGATATCGATTCATAGATTATTGTAGAAGACGGATAATCAAGATCAGCTGCCCGTAGATGAAAACGAACAACGCGTGAACCTGACCAATTCATCGATGACTCCGAGCAAAATGCAGCTAGTGAGAGTAGTGCTACAGATAATGATGATTACTAAATTTTATCTGTATGTACTATTCATAATCTTGTAGACAATTAAACACTTTAGTTTATCGCATTCTTCTTCTTCTTTATATACATGCGGATTTTAGATATGCAGAATTTAAATTATGTATTAAATATCTTAACCGTGATAGATTTAATTTCATTTACAGCTATGTAATTTTGCCTAACTGTTTTTTGAAATTGTTATTGTATATGTATGTTACATTAGTTATGTTTCAGGATATGTGTTCGCGATGTGATCGTGGACGTTGGCGGACTGAGGAGGATGTGACATCTAGTTCCTCCAGTCAGGGTCCTAAGAAAAGGAGCCTCACATAGGCAAATGATATATGGGCTCACGATCGAGACGACCTGAAGATCGAGGTGCATATGTTGGCAACTAGGAATTTCGTTGATCCCGGAGCAAAACAGCTTTATAAATTCTGTGTCTCGATATGCAATAATGAAAAACGCATGTGGCATTGTGTGAAAAACGATTCCAGTTATCTTTCGGTGGACTGGACGTCGAAAGCTCTGAAGGCCACGAAGCAAACGGTCTTGGATGAGATTTTGGTAAGCTTATTTAATTAAGCATTCGTTTATTTCTTTCGCATATATATATATATGTTTGACGCTAATACCTTTTCGGTGTTTCTCTATAGGTGTGATGTTCCGTAGTCTGATGGATTGATAGCTCTCTCGTACCTCTATATGTCGTCCAAGGCCGACCGTTTATATACATGTCAGGAAATTGGCGTGATCATAAACACATGGTTCACAAGAAATGGAGGGAGCTACCACCGATGAGGCGAAATGGGCAGCGAAGCCCGTGAATTGGACGGATGAGTATTGGGCCGCCATGATTCATTATTTCAGTTCGGATGAATTTAGGGTATGTATATCGTCGAGAACTGTAAAAGTATTAGACATTAATCCTTTATTAGTATGAGAAGTTATATTATATCTAAATGGCCGACGAGGAGCTAGCGGGAATCAGTGGCACAGAGTCGTAACATCGATCGTTGGTTGGGCGGAAAGATAAACTCCTCCCAATGTTGAGTTGCTCATGTAAGAACAAATCAAATATTCTGAATTTGTTGACTTCCTAAATTTGATCTAAATCAAAATTTTGTTTAAACGGCAGGCGAGACAGACGGGAGAAATGCCCAGTCGCGTGAACATTTATCATATGGGGTTTGCGCGTGACTCTAGATGCCCCAGCTCACAGGAGCCGACTGAACATTATATAAGTATGCACTTATACTGGTTTCTTGTGGTTATTTAAATTACTTATTTTTTTTCAATAATTGACTTAATTTGGTTCATATAGTAATTTCGTGCAGCAAGAGATGAGCTGAAAGATTGAGATGCAAGTGGCGACGTTTGTCGAGGAGCACGGCCGAGATCCTACTCCTGTGGAGCTTCATGGGTCCAATAAGGATGTCATTCAGTGACACAACCCGGACCGGTACGGGAGAGTTCATCTGAGAGGCTAAGACATTTCACCTATGGTATATCATGTCCATCACGGTCCGGAATTGCATCTTCCTCGGATACGCGCATGGATATTCGTTTAGGAGCCCGCGCCCCTTACGGTCCCCCACGCCCCCTACGGCCCCATCTGCATCTCCGTCCATTCCGGTATACTATCCAGAAGGCTCGTTTTCTTATACTCCCGCGGGTTCTCGAGCACGAGTTTTCTCGCCTCCTTCTGCATCTGAACCCGCATCGGCTTCGGGTTCATAAAGGAGTTTGTCTGCAGTAGAAGTCCACGCCGATATTGAAGCGATGGGAGTAATGATTCGGAGCTTAATCTCTCAAGGAAGGAAAGTACCGGATGTAATTTTGATAATCTTTTGTTTCAGTACAATTTTCATATAGTTATCAAGAATATTGTGTATTAATACTTGTCTATTGATAACACTATAGCACTTGTTCGATTTCCTTGACTATCCGGCCAAAAACGACGGTGCCAAGTGAGCACGAGATGAAGTGAGCTTGAGAAAGTATAAGTCTTGCCGAGAGAGAGAAAGCGGTAAATTGAATTGAATTTGTAATTGAATGAATTGTAATTGAATTGAATTCAATTCAATTGTGGTTGTTTGTATATCGGTATTGAATTAAATTGAATTGTGTTGTGGTTGTTCGTATATCATTAATTGAATTGAATTTGTATTGAATGATCAAAAATGATACCGAATATGCTCTATTTTTTTCTCAGTCTGTAGCTTATTTCGTCAGGTGATATCCGACGAAATATCTTATTCCGTCGGCTATTACATCTTATTTCGTCGGCTAGCTTAAAACAGAAAAATATGCCCCAGGATTTTCGATCTTATTCCGTCGGTCTATATCCGACGTAATAAAGTGCCCGACGAAATAAATCACGTACCCGACGAAAAAACATTTTTTTCTTCGTATTTTATTCCTTCGGATATCAGCCGACGGAATAAGTTTATTTCGTCGGGCATCCATTTGTTCCGTCGGGTGACGCCCCACGAAATAAATTGGTTTTTCTTGTAGTGAAAGTTAGTTATAGTTGTATTTTAATTATGTTTCTCAAACTTATAATGAGCAATCTTTTTGGCTCGTTTGTTTCCTGAGAATCAAAACTGGAATTCAATTCGAAGACCCTCTTTTTCCTCTTGCATAAAGAGATGAGAGAGAGAGAGAGAGAGAGAGAGAGAGAGACCTGGGTGTTTGTGGGTAAAAGTGTCCCAAATGCTTGACCCTCTTCCCCCTTCTGCAGCAGCCCCTTCGTACTGTAATTTTAGTTGCATATATAATTATCAGAAACACATGCATCAAACAAAATATATATATATATATATATATATATATATAGAGAGAGAGAGAGAGAGAGAGAGAGAAAACGGATCCTATGCGAACCCGCCAAATAGGATCCGTTATATATATATATATATATATATATATATATATATATATATATATATTTTGCAGACACTTCTAGTAGCTTCTGGAACCTCTACCTGGTAAGCCGAGGACGCTGTTCCGAAGGTGAACCCCGCCGGAAAACTACTCCGGTTGAGCTCCGCGCCGAGATCACGTGCCGATGCATGTGGCACTACTGTTATGATGAACATGAGAAGAGAAGTGAGGTTGAGAGAAGAAGCTCTACGTGACTCCATCTTGGTGATCTTTTCACTCCCTCCACCTCTCCTTCCAATTCCTATCTAGTGAATCATATATATATATAATGACAAAAGTTTATACCGTATTCTTCAGGAAAATACTCGACTTAAAAGACAGGGCTTCTATTGGAGACCAGATAAAACGGCATACTCTTATTGTACATGGCCTCTAATATATATATACCAAAAGTATTACTCTAATCGTTAAGAAACAGATCAGCTAATGCCATTTCTTATTATTTCATTTAGAGAGAATAAGAGTATTTAGTTTAATATGGCATGAAATTTAAAATGATAGCCATGAAAAGCAATTTTTATAAATCATAACAAAATGTTCTTTATGTAATACCTTCAAAATTCGGTCCATGATTCATATTTTTAATGAAATAGTTCGGTAGATGATAAACGATCAATCACTTATTGAGTAACTTCTTCTATCCTGATTGGGACTAGATTAATGGTCAATATGATTGATATACATGTAGAACTGAATAATTTTTTAATTACATATATTAACTCCTAGATTTGAACTCAACTATTCTTAAGTCCAATATATAATATGTCCATTGCACCAATCTCTTACCTTCCAACAACTCACAATGGGATATAACTGTTTGCAAGTCATCCCTTAATTTATGCCATGTTGGATGCAATATTTGCATGGGTCCTCATGATCATATATATGACCAATTGATAAATGGCTGAGCTTTATAGTCACATACTTGAGAGAATGAGATTCTACCTTTTCTATACCTTTGAAATTGGAGTCAATGGTAGGTGTGGGACCAGGGAAGAAACAAATGGAAGTGGGGGTGGGTCCATCAGATAAGTTGGGTATTTTCAGAGTGAATTTGTTGCTGTTTTAAAGCACTCAGGTTTTTGATGGTTGCCAGAGATGAGATGGACGGTTGAAGAGGAAGTGGTCAATTCATCCTTAAGTGGAAATTATTTGGGTCGCCTGGGTTTCAAGTGGGAATTTTCTTTTCTCTCATCTTTTCCCCCTTTTCCCTCGTTTATTTTAATTTTTCGGAATGATAAAAGTTTTCAAGCAGATCAACGTTCCGCCTGTAATCATGTAAAAGTTAAAAGAAATATTTTAATGCAAAAATAAAATATTCTTGTTTAATATAAGAAAATCAAGGGGAAATTGTCAAAAAGCTTGTAATTCTCAAAATAAATGAAAAACCCGTAATACAAAAGCTCTTCGATAAAAACTATTCAGTTCGTCTTCTTCTTCATCTCTCTCTCTCTCCATCGATCCAAAACCTCTACTCTTCCCTCTTTCGTCGCTCCTCCCTCCTCTCCCACCTCCACCGCTGTTCTGCCGCTTCTTCTCCCTCCGTTCCTCTTCTTCTCTCCCTCCGCCGTTCCTCCACAGCTCCTCTCCTCACTCGCGCACTTCGAGGGAGCTCCTCCTCCCTTCTCTTCCTCCCCCGTCATTCCTCCTCCGTACTCTCCTCTCTCCCGCTGCTTCGAGATGATTTCGGCGGAGAAGAAGTCGACGATGCTTAGATATTACATGCAACTGCATATATATTACAAGCTAGTGCTTAAATATTACATACAAGCGCTTACTGTCAAGAAGTTGGTGGGATCATTAAATTCTTAGACTTTCAAGGATGGATTGAAAACATGTTAAATATTGCAGGCAAGTTTTACTTTCAAGTTTTCAGGTCTTACATGCAAGTGTTTAGTACCGTGACAGTTGTACAAGCTAACAACGTATATGGACAAGGACAATTTTGGAATATACGAAATTACAAAAAAATACAATAATATTTTTTTTTACCACGCCAAGGGGTTTTTCACTAGGGAAAAAGGCCCATGGTTTTTTGACAAGCTTGGAGTGGGCTGGTTTTTTCTTGACAATCTATATCTATAATCTATAGTACTCTGCTACGTGAAAATGATGGTCAAAATTTTGGCAGTCATGGTAATGCCTTTTTCTAAATTTCTTATTTTTACGTGTAGACTTTAATTATTAATTATTTTTATAACATATGTATTAGTTAGAGTGTAATTAATAAAAGAAATAGTGGAAATAAGAAATGCATTATATAATTTATTGTCCATTCCCTCCCTTCCAAAAGATATGGGCATTCAATATTGAAAGGTATAGTTATTTGGATGTCATTTCAACAAAACCCTAATTTATTTTTTATAAAAATAAGACAATAATTAGAAAATAGTTTTAGATGTTTTATTTGAATGAGTTACTTTACTTCATGATTATAATAAGCAATTTCATGGAAAACAATCTATGCATAAATGTTTTGAGATTTCTTTTTTAATCCTATATTGGATTCATATTCAATAGTTTCTTTTAACATACCATCCTTTCTTTTCTACAATCTACTATTCTTATCCATGTAGCAAATAAAATTATGATATTATATTTTTTCTAAGAAATCCATTGTTGAAATCTACATCTATAGCATTCTACCAATCTATACTACTCTACCAAGTGAAAAAGAGATGAAAATTTTGTAGTCCCGATTTTTTATAGTTCCTAATATATATACACACCCAATTTTTTATTGGTTCTAAAACATTGACCGTTTCAAAGAACTCTCTAAATGAAAACTCCTCATGCCCAGAAATTTTTTAAATATCCCATCAACTTCAAGCACGCAATTTTAAGTTGCCTTGCATTCGATTGAAGGAGAGGCTTTTGTTGAAGGTAGAAAAAATATATACTTCCCCAAAAGTAAAAATAAAAAAGAAAGGAAGGAGAAAGAGTATGGAAGAGGGAGGTTCGGTTGCCCCGTATTCGGCTGCCCCTCTATCGGGTGGCACTGACTCGACCACTTCTATGAAGTGGATTTGGATGCCATATTTAGAGCATCCAAATCAGTAAATAGGGAGTTATTTCTCCTCCCACTTACCCTAAATTATAGGAAATGGTTAACTACAAACCACTCCCATAGCAAAGAAGGATATATATACCCTTCCCAAGAAAAAAAAGGGGACAACACAAAGAGAGAAGAGATTTTAAGAAAGAAATTGCCGCAGATTTCTAGAGACTTTGAAGAAGAAGAAAGAAAAGAAGAAGGTAAGAACAGACGAATGATTTCCTACTTATTTAAAACGCTCTTCTTATTCTTTCTTTCTTATATATCTTCTCTTCTATAAATTAGAATTGTCTCATTTCTATTTAACACATTGACTTGGAACAAGAATATCAAGAATGTGGTTAATCTCATACTTCTTGAATTATGGGAATGTGGTGTTTAACCTCTTTAGAATCTCTAACGAATGAACGTTTAAAATAGATAGAGTTTAAACAAAACAATTTTGAATTTTAAAAGTTGACCAGAAGGTCTTAGGTTCGAGATTTCGCACAGCCGCAAGCATCTATAGTTAATTACACCGTAGTGTCTAAAGAATTATCTAGACAAGATTGTTTACCGCCAAAAACTTGACTGAGACGTTGAGATGTCTAGCCCGAATTTGGGAGCAGATACTGTTTTGGACATATCCATCCACCTCTCCAAAGATACCAAATTGATTTATGACACCATGTATCGGAGGTTTGGACAGATGCGACTGTTGTAGCAGACTTTATCAGATTCCCTCTCATTTGTGAGGGGTTTTTGATCGTGGGGACGCTCTTCCTTACAAGCGCAAGTCCCTGCAGTTAATTACGTTATCGCGTTGCGATAACCATTTTCTCCTTCTCCAGTAGTTCACTTCGTGTCGTGTGTTGTTTTATTTATTTTGGTTGCCCGTGGATTGCATACGGAGACTAATTTATGTTGTCGCCCGTAGGGCGCGAATTAGTCCAAATCCGTATATTTTAGATTTGGGTTTGAACTTAAGTTATATGTTCTTTTAGTTCAAAAAATATTTTTGTTTTATTTAAGAACCGTTAATCTAGTTTGAGATTAAGATCAACTTAAATATATGAACATTTGGGCTCAATTTATTTTTACTAAGAATATGTTAGTCTTATTTGAGACTAAGAACAACTTAGTAACATTTTAAGGATCATTTTTTTTATTTGAGATCCGACAACATAGCGTTTGGTCTCAGTTGCAAGAAATTTCAAAAACTTAGCCAATTTGGGCTTGGTCTACTCGGTCTTGGGCTTTCCTCCTTATTCAAAAGTGATAAGCACTTATTTTCTGTTTTGGCGCTCACGTGAGGCGCTCAGACATGGGTGCTGCCCAATCAGTACTAAACATTTAGTCATTTTGACTAAATTTTTAGTGCTCAGCACTTTTATACGGCGCTCACGTGTGTTTCGCGTAAGGTGCTGAGCGTTCTGTTTTGTTGGGCGTTCACGTGGGAAACACGTGAGGTGCCGAGTTTATATTTTTGGGCGCTTCACATGTGTTTCACATGAGGCACCGCGTTTATATTTTGGGTGCTTCACGTGTGTTTCACGTGAGGCGCTGGGTTTATATTTTGGGCGTTTCACGTGTATTTCACATGAGGCGTCAGATCCTTTTCTTTTTAGAAATTTAATCTCTGTTAATGTTTACTGAAGAATTCTTAACTTATGCTAATGGCATTTTGACCATTAATGATCACCAAGATCTCTGTTTTGAGAATCTGGAATCGGTTTTATTGGAGAACTAAGTTCTTCTGTTCTTTTTGTAAGAACTAAGTTCTTTTATGTAGGGTTAAAACCTGTTTTTAGAGGAATTAAATTCCTAGACAATGTGTCTTTTTCTTCTCTCTTTTTTTTATCTAGTTCTTTTCCCTATATTTTGAATCTGAGAAACAGAACCTCCTCGATGAGAATTAAATTCTCAACTTGTGGGGGATTTTTCTTTTCAGATCTCAGATCATAAAAAGAACCAGGTTCTTTTTATGAAGGGTTGAACCCTTATTTTCTTTTATGCTAGGCAGAGAAGATACGTTTTATCTTTGCTTTTTTTTTTTTATCTAGGGTTTGAAAGAGTAAGGATCATCTTCTTTGAGAAGAGAATTAAAATCTCAGTTTTGTGGAAAAAAACTTATGAGGCTCTTTCCTCCTCCGAGACTTGAAGTCTCGGATCCTTTATATATGGGAGTCAAAATTGTTAGTTAGTTTGAGAAAATCTCTTATTTGAGCCAATTGATTTAATTGGCCTAAAAAATTATTTGGGAGATTTTATCCACCGTTGAATTTTTGATCCAGTGATTTTGTTTTACAGAATATATATATTCTTGTTTTTAACAAGATTAGCAAAATATTTTCCTATAAATAGAATTTAATTCTATCAAACGGTGATTTTTAATCACCATTGGATTTTTTTTAATCCAAGGGTTCAGAATTTATCTTTCTCGTTCAGAAAGATTAGGGAAATATTTTCCCATATTAGAATAGATTCTAATATTGGATTTTTGATCTAACCGAAAATATTTTTCTCATTTAGAAAGATTAGGGAGATATTTTCCCGTAATAGAATTTAATTCTATCTTTTGATGATTTTTTGTACTCACCATTGGATTTTTTATCTAATGGCTCTGTTTAACAGAGAATGTCCCCAGATTTTAGAGAAATAATTTCCATGTAGAATTTAATTCTACCTGCTCTTAATTTGGATGCTGGCGCTCACGTTCTATGCACGTGGGTGCTGTCTAAGAATTTAATTCTTATATAATAGGCACTGCGTGCTTTGCATGTCGGTGCTCACATGAGTTTCACGTGAGGCGCCAGCATAGGATTTTTTAATCCTAATAAATGCTGGCGCTGGTGCTCACGTGTTAAACACGTGAGGGCCGCATGATAGATTTTTAAAATGTAATAATTTTTTAATAATAATTTTTTTTATGAGGGAACAATGATACCTTATTAGGTTGCTCAAATTATATCATAGATATCACATTAAAGAGTGTCACGCCCAGCTTCACAAAAGACGGGAGCAGGCACGTGAAGTGTCCCGCGACATATTTATTTCAAGAAGGTCTTTTTTCAAAACAAATACGTTAAGAGTAAAGTAAGTAGTATATAAAGACAAGAAATGACATTATAATGAAAATACAACTTTATATATTTACATTCCAAACTTTGCAGAGTTAAACTGATACATGATGTCTGAAACAAGAAACATAAAATGAAGATGCCTAAACAGGTAGTATACAGAAAAGAAAAGCTGAAGTAAGGAACTAGTAATTGGTCTGCTCCTTAAGATGAGGGTAATCATCCTGACTCGGCTCGATCTCTTCAGTCTCTAGATTACCTGACGAACATTCTAAGGAAAGAAAGAAACAGTGTGGAATGCCCGTCAGTGAACTTGCACTCGGTAAGTCCCCAAACATGATAGGAATATGAATGCGGTAAAGGACGGCATTTAAGGAGAATATGAATTCTAATGTGGTTATGTAAGAGTGTCAATTAAACCTAGCAATTATATGCACATGGCAAGCTATCATGAGTATGGAAATATGTATATAAGTATGGTAATGTAACACAAGCATAGAAATGTAACATGAGCATGGAAAACAAGTATAGCATGGTCGTGTGGTGTAGATATAGTGAGTATGTAACAAGTAAAAGTCATGAACATGTAATAAATACCAATGTGTTTTAAAGAGGTCACTAAAAGGGTAAGCTAACTAACGTGAGTTCAAGTGTGAATGTCAACCAATCTCAAGAGTATTTTCAAACTCAAGGGTAGGGCATCAGAAGCAAGGAAAAACGGGCCCAAGAGTAACGGGACTTCAATTGTCATTGAAGTATTCCAAACCTAAGAGTAGGGCCCCAGAGGCTTGGAAACACAGGCCCAAATTCATGAATTCATGAATACGTGATTTGTAGTTATGGGACTCATGAGATTCCGTTGAATTCATACTCAAACTACCCCAACCCCTATGTATATTAATCTATGATTAAATTTACCAGTCTTGATCGAATCAATGAATACAAAAGATTATGTATACTATCAAGTTTTCAAAATTGAGTTCATGTCAAGAATCATGTAGTCATGTTAAGTGCAAATCATGTCAATTGTTATAACAACCCTGATTGTTGGAGATTCTGCGTGTTCAAGTTTAGTTAATTACCGCAATCAAGACGGTTTCGCTTGTAGCTAGCCGGTTGAGTACGGGTCGTCCGCAGGGAGATAGGAATCTTTTTCTATGTGCTTTAACGAGTTAAGGCCAAATGTCCAGATTTGTTTGTGATTAACTATGTGCTAAAATGATATGTAAAGAGAGCTTGTTAGGGTTAGGATTAGGTTAGTTTGAGTTAGGAGTCGCTCACTTCTTTCGTTGCCACTCTTAATATCGGTGTTACGGTAATCGGCAACAACGGGGATTAGCACGACTAGGAAGGAACTTGCGAGTATAAGCTAGGCTTTCCAACGCATAAGTTCTTCCTTTTGGTGCTTGTCCGTCCATTCTTGGCTCTTATCCTTAACCTCCGGTTAATTTAACCACAACCGGTCTCACTACGGAATCACCGCTATCATGTAGGATAGGGTGCCGTAGGGAGCGGATTGTGGTTCAATTAACGGGAGTCCGATTTAAGATGTTGGGCAAGGAAAGAGTGAGAGAGATTTCCTTCTCTCAAACTTTCCTTATCCTACCCTAACAAGTATGAAAACTACTCATCCATTATAAGGAAAAGAAAATAAAACAAAGGAGGAAGATAGAAAGAAAGAGATTAGAAGATTACAACTAGCTAATTGCGACCTCACCTTGGCAAGGATCAAGCGTAAGCATCATGGTTGTGTAAGGATAAAGAAAAAGAGAACAAGAAAGAAACAAATAGCAAATAACAACAACTAGATTAGCAAAGGAAAATTACAAGCAATTTATAATTAATAACATAACAAGAACAAGACAAGCATGATAATAAAAGAACTCCTTTATTCATTCTTCACTCACAAAAGCTCACTACAAGTTTTTAATGGAGAAGAGATGAGAGGAGGAAGAAGAACAACACATGTATTCTAAAATCTAAATACAAGAATAAGCACCCTTGGTTTTGACAAGTTCTGAACTATTTATAGGCAGGGAACTGGAAATCTAGGGCAAAATTCTGCCTCTACATGAAAAGTCAAAACTACCCCTGAAATTTCATCAGCTGAGGAGGCCGTACGGCCGCGGTTCCGCGGCCTAGACCCCCTATTGGCCACGGAACCGCAGCCCTATAGTGGATTTGTCTTGTCGTATTTTGTGTGCTGCCCTGGTCTGCTGTTCCCTTTAGTCTGGTACATGTTTTTTCTGATAATCTTTCCACATTTCTTCCAGAATCAAAGGTGATTGGATGTGGATCTCTTTATCATGATTTTCTTGAGCTCCGCGTAGATTTCTTGGACTTGGTGTTGCCATTGTGTTTTGTGCATGAAGATGACAATCGATTTGCCATTTTGTCTCTCAAACTGGTGTGTGGCAACATACGGATAGAGAGCGGAGACCCGTGTTTTATCTGTGGTTGGCAGGAATCCGGATTTTGTCGTGCTTTTCTATGAATTTTATCGTTTAGAGCCGAGAACCTGTATCCTGCAATTGACTAGCAAACACGGCTCAAGAGTACCTACCGATAAGCAATATGATAAAAATTGGGCGGTATAAAAATGCAAAAATCTGATATGAACAAATACCCCCAAACTTATCATTTGCTCGTCCCGAGCAAAGCCAATTTATTCACAAAAATTTCTAACCTCGCTTTCGCAGGGAATGCGATTGCACTGAGCATATGCAACAAGCCGTTAAACCTCTAGGTGTCCCTAGTAGGAGGAGTGTTGTCTCCTGAGGGTTTTCAGCGGATACTACCCATAAAATCCGGTCAAGCTAGTTTTGCAAAATAACTATGATTCAAACCCTAAAGTTTTGTTTCAGAAAATAACAATTCTATTATCCCAAGTCTAGACTATCGAACCTTTATTTTTCACATTTCGCTTCTTATTTAACTTAAGATTTTATATGTCTTTACGTGTAGTGCAAATAGTGTCGTTAAGTTCCAGAAGGGTCGAATAAAGTCATCATGTCACACAATAAAGCCCAGATAAGAACTTTGAAAGGATCACATAAGTTTTATAAAGAGTTAAGCATTTTTCAAGTTTCGTTTTCCAGTAAAGTTTCAACTTCAGAATTTCTATCTTCCTTAACAGGAAATTAGGTCTTATTTTTCACTCCACCTTTTTCTTGTTTTTATTTCATACACACCTCTGTGAACGTGCAATAGTCTTTATCATAGAATAAAACCTTCATATCTCCGCTAGAAATATTTTTTTATAAAAACCCGTCTTTTGTCAAGATTATTCTCACACAAAGAACCGTTAGGAATTTTAACTCGGAGAGAACACTTGCTTGACTTTGTTTTAATCTGGACTTTCTAGGCTTCTTAACGAGCTTTGGGCCAATGCTCCCAAACCAGTTGGCTTTAGGGCATTAGGTGTAGAAACACCCCAGCGGACTTAATTACTCAAGTTACCTAGGTCCAAAAACAAAAGACAATTTGGCGTGAAAATCATGATGATTCAATACGAACGGAGATATAACCGGCAGTTCAATTTATTTTTTGGATAAAAGACGTGTTTAGTGGGTTCGGTGTGTAATCATTCCAATCAAGTTTCAGCTGGGTTATTTTTCAGACTTAGTTCCAATTAAGGCATCAATAACATTTCTTCATATTCACTTCACTTCATAAACTGTTCTTGATATTACTTATTTCAGAACAAACCTATTTGATCCTCAGAAAATCATTTATCCATTTAAAAGTTTTTAGACATAAAAAACTTGTCATCTAATTTCCAAAACTCACGACACGTGTAGTATGATGTAAAGACGTATATCAGCTATAGTTAACTTCAAAGGAGAGTTTATCTTTCAGGTTTTCAAAATCTAAACATAAGATTTAGTTATTCTTATTTTATCAAACAAAACCGTCGAAATGTTGAATCAAAGTTCTCCCACTAGCTAACTTGACAGAAAAGTTTTTATGTTTTCAGAAAATTTTCTGTTTTTTATGGGTTTTATGGATTTTAATATGCAGATGCAAAATATACATATGAATGCGAAGGTTAGAAATGCGTACCGAGCGTACCCCCAAACTTAAACTGGACAGTGTCCTCACTGTCGTTGCATGAAGAGATCATTGAAGGGTTAAAATTGTCGGTTAGATATACATAATTTTTTTTTGTTTTTGTTTTTAAAGAAAAGAAAAATAGCAAAAAAAAAAGAAAAAGAATATCCACAAATATATACATACCCCCAAACTTATTTGGAACAGTGTCCACTGTTCTTGGCTGGATAACCGATGTTTGGTGGTAGGCAGAGGAAGATTATGCAGGGTAAACCGGCTCCTGTAAGACCAGGAGCTCCTGTGTTGGTTCGGCGCTAAGGTACGGCTTAAGTCGGTGTCCGTTTACTTTGAAAAATGAACCGTCGTTTGGATTCTCCAAATCCACAGCGCCATGCGGATACACATTCCGCACAAAATACGGCCCTTTCCAGCGAGATCTGAGCTTTTCTGGATGGAAGTGTAGTCGGGTGTCGTAAAGCAGTACCTGTTGAGCAGGTACGAATGTCTTGCGCAAAAGGTGTTTATCGTGAAACACCTTCGTTCGATTCTTAACGACAACCGCGTTATCGTAAGCCTCATCCCTAAGCTCGCTCAATTCGTTCAACTGCAGCTTCCGATGGCTTCCCGCATTTTCGAGAGACAGATTCAGTTCCTTTATCGCCCAAAATACGCGATGCTCTATTTCGACAGGGAGGTGGCAAGCCTTTCCGTACACAAGCCGATAGGGAGACATGCCAAGATCGGTCTTATAAGCGGTTCGAAATGCCCAAAGGGCATCAGTGAGTTTCAGCGACCAATCCTTACGGTTCTTGGAAACCTTCTTCTCCAGTATCTGCTTGATTTGCCGATTCGAAACTTCGGCCTGCCCACAGGTTTGGGGATGCTAGGGCGTAGATAGCTTATGATTAATGGAATACTTCCGCATCAAGGCCTCGAAAGTCTTATTGCAGAAATGAGTTCCATTGTCGCTAATGATCGCTCGGGGGTGCCCAAACCGGGAGAAAATGTTTTCTTTAAGAAACCTAATGACAACTTTGTTGTCGTTAGTCCGGCTGGACACAGCCTCGACCCACTTAGAGACGTAATCAACAGCGAGAAGGATGTACAAGTTCCCGAAAGAGCTGGGAAACGGCCCCATGAAATCTATCCCCCAAACGTCAAAAATCTCCACAACCAAGATTGGTTGGAGCGGCATCTCGTTCCTCCGGGATATCCGGCCCAAGTGTTGGCACCGGGAGCAAGTCTTGCAATAGTCATGAGCGTCTTTGAAGAGTTGTGGCCAGTAGAAACCACATTGCAAGATCTTCTCAGCTGTCTTTCTGGGGCCAAAATGCCCGCCACATGCTTGATCGTGGCAAAATGACATCACACTCTTGAATTCCTCGTCAGGGACACACCGACGAATAATCTGGTCGGGACAGTACTTGAACAGATAGGGTTCGTCCCGGTAAAAGTGTTTTACTTGGGATAAGAATTGAAGTCTGTCCTGACGTGACCATTCAGTCGGTAGTAATCCTGTGGCCAAATAGTTCACAATATCTGCGAACCAGGGTTCACAAGATACTGTCAAGAGCTGTTCATCCGGGAAAACGTCGTTGATTGGAATGTGAAGCGACGACGAAGAAGGAAGTCGTGAGAGATGGTCGGAGACTACGTTTTCACATCCTCTTTTGTCCTTAATGACAAGGTCAAACTCTTGAAGCAAGAGGATCCAACGTATCAGCCGAGATTTTGCATCTTTCTTCGCAAAAAGATGGCGCAGAGCAGAATGGTCTGTGTAGACAATGACTGGAGAGCCGATGAGGTAGGGCCTGAACTTTTCTAAAGCAAACACAACAGCTAAGAATTCCTTCTCAGTTGTTGTATAATTAAGTTGGGCGTCGTTCAGGGTTCGGCTAGCATAATAGATTACGTGCAGCATCTTGTTGATGTGTTGTCCAAGGATAGCACCAATGGTAAAGTCGGATGCATCGCACATAATCTCAAATGGGTGCATCCAGTCAGGTGAAGAAAGAACGGGAGCAGAAGTGAGTGAGCTTTTTAATGACTCGAACGCAGTCACACAGCTCGAGTTGAAGTCGAATGGCGTGTCCTTGGCCAACAAAAGAGTCAAGGGCCTAGCAATCTTGCTAAAGTCCTTGATGAACCGTCTATAGAAACCGGCATGGCCAAGGAAGGCTCGGATGTCTCGGACGCATTTGGGAGGAGGGAGATTGGAAATGACCTCAATTTTCGCTTTATCAACCTCTATGCCATTTTGCGAGATGATATGTCCTAAGACAATACCTTCGCGCACCATGAAGTGGCACTTCTCCCAATTCAAAGTGAGGTTCTTGTCCTTACATCGGGTAAGGACAGCGTCGAGATGCAGCAAACACTCGTTAAAGGAATCGCCGAAGATGGAGAAATCGTCCATGAAGATCTCCAGAAATTTTTCTACCATGTCTGAGAAGATTCCCATCATACACCGCTGGAAGGTAGCGGGTGCATTGCATAACCCAAAGGGCATGCGACGATATGCAAACATGCCGAAAGGACAAGTGAATGTGGTCTTGTCCTGGTCTTTTTCGGCGATGGGAATATGATTATAGCCGGAGCAGCCATCAAGAAAGCAGTAGTACTCGTGTCCGGCCAATCGTTCAAGCATTTGGTCAATGAAAGGTAGCGGAAAGTGGTCCTTCCTCGTTGCGGTGTTGAGTTTTCTGTAATCGATGCATACTCGCCACCCAGTCTGGGTGCGAGTAGGGATTAACTCGTTCGCCTCGTTGGTTATGACCGTTATGCCTGACTTCTTGGGGACAACGTGAATGGGGCTAACCCACTGGCTATCAGAGATAGGGTAAATGATACCACTATCCAGACATTTTACGATCTCCTTCTTCACAGCCTCCTTCATGACTGGGTTGAGTCGCCTTTGTGGATCTCTGACTGGTTTGGCATCATCCATCAGATGAATGTGATGTTCAACGATCAGGGGACTAATCCTTTTGATGTCCGCCATGGACCAGCCAAAAGCTTGCCTATTGCTGTGCAAGACCGCAAGAAGGGCTCTCTCTTGCTCGGGAGCTAGAGAAGCCGAGATGACGACAGGGAGGGTCTTGTTCTCACCTAAGTAAGCGTACTTAAGGTGAGACGGCAAAGGCTTGAGTTCGAGCATTGGAGGTGAAACGATTGAAGGCAGGATTGGTGAAAAGGTCTCGAACTCAAAAGATTCCAGCAAAGGTTCAAAACGAGTGTAAGCGACCGAGTTGGATGGTTCAGGTAACTCATCCGGAAATTCGAAGGATTCAAACTCGGGTGGTGAGTGGCTAAGATCGTTCGAGAAAGTGAAACACTCGTAGTCATTGTCGGGCGCAGAGACAGCAGCAGGTTCGAAGAGGAACGCACTAATGGCCTCAAGGTTATCGTGATCGAACAAAAACTCCTCGAATTCACATTCTTCTGGGGTGATCTCCTGGATCGAGCAAACGTCTAGTATATGAGCATTAGGTTCGGTAGGTTGATTCCCCAACCTAAAAATGTTGAGTTCAATTGTCATATTTCCAAAAGATAGGTTCATCGAACCATTGCGACAATTGATCACAGCATTTGAGGTTGCAAGGAATAGGCGACCGGGTATCACCGGAATTTGATTCCGGGGGTTAGCTACAGGCTGTGTGTCTAAAACAATGAAGTCAACAGGGAATATGAAGTCCCCAACCTTGATTAACACATCCTCTAGCTCACCCCTAGGATGGGTGATCGATCGGTCGGCCATTTGGAGAGTGCAGTGTGTGGGTTTCAGCTCTCCTACACCTAGTTGCTCATATACTGAGTACGGAAGCAGGTTAACACTGGCACCAAGATCTAATAGTGCGCGGTTGATGTTCTTATCCCCAATGGTAATAGAAATCGTAGGACAGCCAGGGTCCTTTCGTTTTTGTGGTAAAGATTGGGTAAGAGCATCACTCACAGCACTAGCCAAGAAAACTTTCTTGGGTACCTGAGACTTCCTCTTTTTCGTGCATAAGTCCTTTAAGATTTTCGCGTAGGACGGGACTTATTGGACAGCATCTAAAAGGGGAATGTTGATGTTAACCTGCTTAAACAACTCTAGAATCTTCTCCATTTGTGGATTTTGTTTGGTGGACTTCAACCGGTTTGGAAATGGAACGTTTTTAAAATTGGTTGAGTCCAATGCTGGAGGAGGAGATTGTGGAGTTGGAACGGATCCCAGAACTGGTGTTTTCGTGGAGTGAGAATTGGGTCCGTTTAGAGTAGAAGAAGAGGAAGGAGAGCCTTTTGAAGAATGAAGAATAGGCTCAGAAGACGAAGAAGCAGGAGAAGAAGAAGAAGAAGAAGAAGAAGCGGCCGGGGTGTCATCGTTGATCTGTGTGCCAATGTTGTTTTGTAGCATCCTTCCCGATCTCAATGTGGTCACGACACTCACATTATGGTTCTGTTGTTCAAGAGCAACATGCACATTATGTGGGTGACCGGGATTTGGGAGTGGTTGAGATGGAATCTTCCCCTTTTCTCGCTCGCTTAACGCCGCATTCAGCTGTGCAATCTGGGCTTCGATGGTCTTGATGCTTTGCCCGTGTGCAGCAGTGTGTTGCACCAAAGACTGAATAGACGACTGGATGTTGGCGGTGGATTGTGTCGATTGTTTAACGAACGCCTCCAGACTTCGTTCTAGCGAGGAAACCTTATCGTTGTTTGACGGAACAAAGTTGTTTTGAGGAAAAGAATTGTTGGGTGCAAAGTTGTTCGTCTGATTTTGAAAAGGTTGGGGTTGGAAGGGCTGCTGAAATTGATATTGAGTTTGTTGTTGCGCTTGTTGTTGCGGAGGAGGGGGCCTCTGGAAATTGTTGCCTTGGAATTGATGCTGATTCTGATTTCAGGCGAAATTAGGGTGGTTCCTCCAACCGGGATTGTAGGTGGAAGAGTATGGATCATTTCTTGGTCTTTGCTGAAATGCAGCATTAACCTGATCCTGTCCTTGAGATGGTGGATTGTAAGGACACTCTTCGGTCAAGTGAGAAGGATCGGAACAACAAGCACAAATGGTTCGAAGGGGAAGAACAGGGGCAGGAGCAGGAGATGAAAATTTGCTCTCTATCGCTTCAAGTTTTCTCGTTATTGCAGCCATTTCAGCTTTCATCGCAATAGAGACATCAAGTTGGTGAATTCCTACCCTAGACTGACCGGTAGAAGTGGAGGTAGAAGAAGAAGAAGTCAGTCTGGTGCTCTCCTATTGAAGCGTTTGTTCCGCAAGGTCGTCGAAGAATTGCCACGCTTCCTCGTCAGATTTCGATAGGAAGTGGCCCTGACAAATGGTTTCCAACAACTGCTTGGTTCTGGGTTCAGGCCCTCGTATAAGGTTTGGCAAAGTTGCCATTTCTCGATACCATGGTGAGGGCACTGAACAAGAAGGTCTTTATACCGGTCAAAGCACTTCCAGAAGGGTTCAGTAGGAAGCTGGGAGAATTGGTTGATTTCGTTACGGATCCTCGAGGTTTTATGATTCGGATAGAATTTCTTGAGAAACGCTTTCACAAACTCGTCCCAACTGGTTATGGAGTGGAAAGCGGTGCTATACAGCCATTTTTCAGCAAGATCGCACAAAGTGAACGGAATGACCCGTGGCTGTATAGCATCATCCGACAGCTGGGTGGTTTTCATCATGGTACAAACATTTTGAAATTTGTTGATGAAGATATAGGCATCTTCAGATTCAAGCCCATGAAATTTCGGAAGCATGTTAATGAAGTGTGGCTTAATTTCAAAATTATCCCCATTGGCCGGTGGAAGGGAAAGACAGGTGGGAAGTGCAGAACGGGTGGGATAGAAACGATCCTGGAGCGCGATTCGCTGCGGCGCTACAACAGGCGGTGGTGGTGGGTTATTTGCCTCCATAGGAGGTGGAGTCAATCCCGGGGGAGTCAAAAAGATGTTTAGATTAAATCCTGACATCGCGGAAGAAGAGGTTGGTGATGGTGAAGGTGAGGATGTATGAACAGAATTCCGGTCAACGTCAGAGTTGGCCGGCAACGGTAATGGTGAAAGAGGCGTGGAAGGAGTTTCAACGTCTGAGTCGATCACGTAGTCGGTAGCGACTAACGTAACACGGACTAGGCGGGCGCTAGTGTCCCGAGTTCAAGCGGACATACACTAAACGAGTTTAGTATAGTCAAGCGGAGAAGGTGAGGGTAAGAAAACGTCAATGGAGAAATATGATGGGTGGTGGGTGAAAAAATGAGATTTTGGCGACAAAGGGCAAGTTTATAAAAGTTTTTGATTTTTTTCCTTTTTTTTAGGAAGAGCTTTACAGAAATATGTACGGACTTACGGCTTTAAGCAATCACAAACAAGATATGCACAATCACACCTAGATCTAGGGTCACCTAGGTCAGCTAGACAGCTCCTAACTGTTCCAAAGGGCTAGAAATAGGACCTCAAACCGCCTCTTCTCCGCCAATTGCGGCCAGGTAAGTGCCAGGTAAGTGGGAGGCTCCCCACTACGTAAGTAGTGGTCCTAATTAAGTAACCACTTGCCTTGGACACACTTGCCTAGACACCGCAAAGTCAGGATAGGATAAACGGCCGATGCCTGTAACTAGTCCTCTGTCCTAATGAGCGCGAAGTCCTTAGGGCTGAGTCTAGTATTTTTTAATTAACAATGGTCAATGCATATGCTTTTTGTGATTTTTGGGGTCCTGAGAAGGGTGATGAAATCCCCACCCAATCTGAATAGGTTTCAAGCCCCTTAAAGTCTGTATTAATAAATGCAAAGCAGTAACAAATCAACTGCAATCAATTTTTATTTTTTAAGCGCGGCGCAAAGAATCCTGCACAAAAACAATTTATTGGAAGGGGGAAGAGAATTTGCGCAAAGAATGCTGCAGAAAACACAATTCAGTGGAGTCCAGAGGAGTAGGGGAGAGGAGAGAGAGACTCACAGAAAGATTGGCACACTGAAGGAACCAAACGGCCGCGGTTCCGCGGCCTAAGCTTGCTTATGCCGCGGTTCCGTGGCAATATGGTGGAGTTGGGGCTCTGGAATTCTGGTGTGTGCTTCCTTAGCTGTCCTCTTCTTTTCTGGGGCTCCTGAATCTTAATTTGCTCACTGTATGTGCTCCAGATTTTTACAGTAGACCGTTGGCTCCGTCTTGATCCGTCGCGGTGTAGCCGCGAGATATGGGTCTAACTTCCCACGTCTTTGGCACTGAACTCGACCGTCTTTTTATCCTGCGCACTTGCACAAAAAACTAATCAAAAATAACAAGATGGTTTTTTACAATGTATATTTTTTGTTTTGTTTTTCGGTTAGATTTATATTCACAAATTAACCCGAAATTACACAAAGAAATAAACTACCATCTCCCCGGCAACGGCGCTATTTGATTGTTGGAGATTCTGCGTGTTCAAGTTTAGTTAATTACCGCAATCAAGACGGTTTCGCTTGTAGCTAGCCGGTTGAGTACGGGTCGTCCGCAGGGAGATGGGAATCTTTTTCTATGTACTTTAACGAGTTAAGGCCAAATATCCAGATTTGTTTGTGATTAACTATGTGCTAAAATGATATGTAAAGATAGCTTGTTAGGGTTAGGATTAGGTTAGTTTGAGTTAGGAGTCGCTCACTTCTTTCGTTGCCACTCTTAATATCGGTGTTACGGTAATCGGTAACAACGGGGATTAGCACGACTAGGAAGGAACTTGCGAGTATAAGCTAGGCTTTCCAACGCATAAGTTCTTCCTTTTGGTGCTTGTCCGTCCGTTCTTGGCTCTTATCCTTAACCTCCGGTTAATTTAACCACAACCGGTCTCACTACGGAATCACCGCTATCATGTAGGATAGGGTGCCGTAGGGAGCGGATTGTGGTTCAATTAACGGGAGTCCGATTTAAGATGTTAGGCAAGGAAAGAGTGAGAGAGATTTTCTTCTCTCAAACTTTCCTTATCCTACCCTAACAAGTATGAAAACTACTCATCCATTATAAGGAAAAGAAAATAAAACAAAGGAGGAAGATAGAAAGAAAGAGGTTAGAAGATTACAACTAGCTATTTGCGACCTCACCTTGGCAAGGATCAAGCGTAAGCATCATGGTTGTGTAAGGATAAAGAAAAAAAGAACAAGAAAGAAACAAATAGCAAATACCAACAACTAGATTAGCAAAGGAAAATTACAAGCAATTTATAATTAATAACATAACAAGAACAAGACAAGCATGATAATAAAAGAACTCCTTTATTCATTCTTCACTCACAAAATCTCACTACAAGTTTGTAATGGAGAAGAGATGAGAGGAGGAAGAAGAACAACACATGTATTCTAAAATCTAAATACAAGAATAAGCACCCTTGGCTTTGACAAGTTCTGGACTATTTATAGGCAGGGAACTGGAAATCTAGGGCAAAATTCTGCCTCTACATGAAAATTCAAAACTACCCCTGAAATTTCATCAGCCGAGGAGGCCGTACGGCCGTGGTTCCGCGGCCTAGACCCCCTATTGGCCGCGGAACCGCGGCCCTATAGTGGAGTTGTCTTGTCGTATTTTGTGTGCTGCCCTGGTCTGCTGTTCCCTTTAGTCTGGTACATGTTTTTTCTGATAATCTTTCCACATTTCTTCCAGAATCAAAGGTGATTGGATGTGGATCTTTTTGTCATGATTTTCTTGAGCTCCGCGTAGATTTCTTGGACTTGGTGTTGCCATTGTGCTTTGTGCATGAAGATGACAATCGATTTGCCATTTTGTCTCTCAAACTGGTGTGTGGCAACATACGGATAGAGAGCGGAGACCCGTGTTTTATCTGTGGTTGGCAGGAATCCGGATTTTGTCGTGCTTTTCCATGAATTTTATCGTTTAGAGCCGAGAACCTGTATCCTGCAATTGACTAGCAAACACGGCTCAAGAGTACCTACCGATAAGCAATATGATAAAAATTGGGCGGTATAAAAATGCAAAAATCTGATATGAACAAACCCCAAACTTTTTGTACAATTTTTTCAAAAAATACAGAAAAGGGTACTTGAGCCTGAGCACAAGTTATAAGTTTGATTGGCTTTTTAACAGCAAGAAGGTGCTTGTAGCTCATTGGTAAGACCTTGCACTGCTGAACCATAGCACCAGAGTTCAAATCCCATCAGCCACATATTATTTTTATTTAAATTTTTTTTAATCTTTTAGAAGCCCAAGAGTCTACACGTGCACTACACGTAATAGGGTAAGTTACAGAATAAACAAACGGGTCCACGAGTCAAGATGAAGCGACGGGGACACGTGGCAAGGAGGCGAGCCCCGACTCGGGCCGGCGAGGAGGTGAATCGGTCTGGCGCCGCCGGTTCCAGTGAGCCAAAACCCTAATTTCTTTAAACCTCTGCGACTCCTGAACTCCCCCCATAACCCCTGTATTATTTAATTTCCCTGCACATTTACAGAGCAATTTAAATCACACATTTAATCCATTTTAATACAATTTTTATCACACCCTTTCACTACCATAAACCCTAGATTTTTCCTATAAATACCACACCTCAAATCACCCCCCTCACTCTCAAATCTCTGCCCAAACTTTCAAGAAAATTCTTAGAACTTTTTGTGTGCAAGTGGAGTTAGCAAAGGGCGAAGCTCTGACGAACTTCCGACGACGATCCGAGGAGTTTCCGGCGATGAAACGACGCACCGGTGCTTCCCCAATCTTCATCTTCTTCTTCTCTTGACCCTAATCCAGTAAGTCCCCCTTCTCTCTCTCTTTTGCTATTCTCAAATTCTTAATCCTTAAAACGTGTCGGAAGCGGAGTTATCCGGCTTCCGATTCTCTTTTCTTTCAAAAAATACAATATTTTCTTAATAACAAACCTACAACTTTTGATATATATTGTTTGATACTCATTAACTAAGACAATAGAATAAGTTTGACATTAAAATGATAATCGTAGCAAGTTTTATTCCACTTTTACAGTAAAATACCTTTATGTTTCATATCGACATGTTTATACCTTTTAACCATGCTAGCTTTAGAAAACTCATGTGGTAATGACCTACCTCCTCACAACACTCATATGTAACATAGCACGATGATATTTGGGAACATAGATTTGGGAAAAATGCGATTTTACATAAAACTACATCCAACTTATAAAAACTTTTTTCTACAAGATGTGTATTTTAACAAATCTTTGCAATTGCGCCTCTACAACCCATTTCGGGGAACCCGTTCGGTATGGTGCGGATTATCGCACATTCTCGGACCTAGTAGAGTGAGATGTAGACCTCCGCAAGAAGCATACGATCTCGAAAGATTTAAAATACAATTATCTTTAGAAAATATGATTTCTATTATAAATATAACTTATATTTTTAATAAATAAATATATATGTAATTAATATCAAAATACCTATTTTTAATATTTATAATATTCCACATTTCCAAAATTCAAGAAAAATATCTCATTTACAAGAAAATACCATACAATTCCAATATTACAAATAAATACCATATATTATGAAATTAGGTTTTATTCACTAGAAATGTCACATTGATAAAATATAAATCATTGAAAACTCTAAAGACGATAATAAAATACTTGAGGTGTATTTTGAAAATTATACAAGATTACTTTTTACATAAAACCCTCTCAAGTTATACTAAATTACAATAAGGACCTTAGTAAACATAAGTTTAAGCGGGACCAGTCTCTTGAGCCTCAGGGAGCCAGAGATATGGGTGCTTGCCTATTTAAGGTAGACAACTTAACAAACGGTGTTATCAACACGATAATCGTTTTTGAAAAAGACACAAATCCTGCCGTCCATGTGCAGCGGTTACCGATAGCACCAAAACATAATTCAGGATTCAATTTCTTTTCAAATTGTCTGACTCAGACTGAGTCTCAATATAATTAATCTAACTTGAATATGATTCAAGTATCAAACTTCAATACAATATGGACCTATGAATCCGTCTATTCAATCTAATCAATCTATATTGACCGAACCGAACCATGGATATATTCCATCTACATGTTCATCCATTATATCTGTTCCATTAATGATATCATGATTTCGGCAAGTCACCCATCTATACAATTTACAATACAAGATAATACAACACAATACATTCCGTACAATCAATACTATCAATACTATAAACACTACGGGGTTATAAAGGGGTAGACTGGTACGGAATATGCTAAACGTGGCACGAGGTGGTCACTTAAGACGTAATTAAATCCATACCGTTGTTCCGTGGTATTATCGACAGAGCCTTGTACTCCATATATCGTAGTCTCTGGTCTAGTGAGACTTCTCTCGTATACACTGACATCTTTTGTACCAAACTACAAACAACTACGTTAACATAACAAACAACATTATAATAGTTATATTCTCTCTCTGTCTATTCTACTTCTCCCTCCTCTTTGGGACTTAACGAGCGATTTGTTCGCCGACGACATTCTCTTTCTTCTTCTTTGGAATGTCGTCAGGTGATTCGGACTCACTGGAGATCGAGCCCACCAGCGAGGATTTGGACCAGCTAGCTTTCGACCCGGAGCTCTAGTTACTTGTACATTTGATTTCAGTACTTTCCATTTCTGTTATGCCACTGTTTAGGTATTGCTTTTCATCCCATGTATTTACTTTTCAGATGTATTGTAAAAAGAATGTTAATAAATAAAGTTATTGCTTATTTTACATCCTGTCTCTTGTGCATTTTACTTATATTGCTTCGATACGCTTAGCGTGTTTACTTCAGAGTAAATACGTAGCGGTCTCGTCGCGTCCCCTTCGCCGTACACCGGGAAGCGGGACGTGACAATTGTATTCATGGTTCGAGTCAAATTGAACCAAGCTTGAAGGTTTAGTACAAGTCATGTTAAGTGTTCATGTCAAGTTTAAGTATTCGTGTCAAGTCATTACGTATTCATGGTTCGGGTCAAATTAAGTTCAAGTTCATGTTCAAGTCTAGTTCAGGTTCAAATCAAGTTCATGGTTTTTATGCGATTTGGTTTCCGTTAATTTACAAATTATATTTAGGTAGTAGGCAAGTGATAATGCTAATTGTCTCCGGCTCTCCGAAACTCAAGAGAGAACAGGTCGCTTAAATCCAACCGTTACCTAAATACTTTAAAGAATAGTTGTTTTTATAGATATATGTATTTTGTGAAAATATATCATTTTGCATTTTAAATTAGTTATGTAAAATAGTCCTTTAAAAGCTCGATGGAGTTTTATGTAAGATACCTTATTTTAAAATCTCGAGGGTGTTCTTTGAAATATGTTAATTAGAATATCGAGGGTTTAGTAAAAATATATTTTAGATTTTTTGGTATTTTAGTGACAAACCCCAGCATTTAAGAGTTTATGGTATTTTAATGAAAATCAATCTTTTGGAAAAACTTAAGGTATTTTAATTGAAATTAAATCTTTTCATTTTAAGGTATTCTATTTAAAATCTAATTTGCAAATTTTGTTTTCTTGAAGTTACAAGTATTAAATATTGAAGTTATTTTTAAATTGTTTAACTTTGTTTTAAAAACCCGTATTTTCTTTTTCTTTGAGAACGTGCTCCGTGAAGAGCTTCGATCTCATCTACTAGACCTAAGATGTGCAATAATCTGCACCATCTTTTAACAGGACTCCCCTAAAGAGGGTTGTGAGAGGCAGAATTTCCCCTAAAGAGAGTTGTTCGGTATGCCCAAAGAGTTTCGTGCTGCCTTTTGTTGGCTATAGTGCCCACAAGTCAATTATTGGATCGCAGGCACATGATTGCAATGATTGAGGGAGGACCTATACCGGTAGAACAGTCTTACTCGAGATGATAGTATGCTATCTAGTTTGTCTTTATCATTGTGTACATGCTTCATGTGACATTACATATCACTATTACATGTTGTTAGAGCCCATAGGATTCTTACTTGACTACCAGCAGTATGATGGCGATCATATACGTGAGAGTTGGGTGGTCTATAAGCACATTCTTAAAGTGTCCCTAGTCGTGGGAGTTTCGAGACTGGGTATCGATACTCCAAGAGTAGACTAGCGTATACGGATCGAGACCCCGACGAGGGGCGGTGGCCGGTCTCACAAGCCATTGGTGTTAGTTGGTTCACCTAAGATGAATACAGGCGCTCATTGGGTTATGAGTACACCGGACGGACTCGCCAGGAACATGCTAGTTGGTATTATACCTATTGTCAGATAGCAGTTCCCAGGTGACATGTGTACAGGTTAGTCTATCGACCTGAGATCATCATTTGTCTCGTGTGAGTTCCCACTGTGCTTTGATTACTACACTACCATGGCTCAAAGGAGTCGTGAAAACAGATTTTAGTTGGGTACAGTTCCGAGCACATGGAGGCAGTGAGCGGATTGTCAGGGGATTCGTCTCTCCTGGTATTGGGGTTGATATCGCGGTGTGCACGGGTGGCCATCACCAGAAATCCTCGGCCGGGGTAAACGAGAATTACCGATCTAGGATCGGTAGTTTCTCAGTTGGTGATAGGTTTCATGCCGACACTAAATGTCGTGTTATTAAGGGTCTGACTTTATCCACCCCCTAGACTCGATATGCGATACTCATAGACGAACGGACCGGACTGTACGGATATTGTCACTGTCAGGCTCAGTAGGGGTTCCTGGATGAGTTTGCTCGTCGGCCTCCCTTTAGCTCAATACCTGGGTAGCCGTTATGTACAGCTAGTGCCACTGACGTGCTTATGGTTAAACCCACTGCCAGTGTATTGATGAGTCTATAGAGTCCCACACAGAGGGTTTCCCTGATTCGGGCGAAACGTTGTAGAGGCAGTATGGTTTTATGGCAGGGTTCGATTATATTCATGCACTTGTGCACGGATCATGATCGGACGAATATTGCTAGTGGGCTTTGGTTTAAGCCGGATCCTAGAATTATATTGTTGGATTATTTTCGTCTCGTTGTATTCGTATTCAGTCGGAATACGGATGCAGGTATGTATATACGGATGAGGGGTATTCTTGTAATCCATTACAAGTTTATTTTAGAGTTTCCATTTTCTTTTCTTCCAATTTAAACATTTAGTTTAATGTTTTAATGTGAGGTGTGAAATGTGAGATATTTTGTTTGCATTAATTCATGGAAATTTTGGCTTAATTTTGTGGCTGGGCAAATTCGTGACTCATGTCATGAGATGAGTCATTTGTGCATTGATGGTTTTTGTTTTTGGTTTGGATATTTTGTATGAGATATTTATGTGGGTTAGTGGCTGATATTTTTGAGCAAGGGAAAATTCATGGTTGATTTTTTGGCGTGCTGTGATTTTCTTGTGTTGCAAAAATTTATATACTCACAACAACAACAAAGAAAACTACAGAGCCCAATTTTTTCTTTCAAAGCCACAACAATTCTTCACAAGCCAATTTTTCTTGATCTCATATTTCTCATACTTGGCAACTTCTTTAACCTCCACCCATACCATCTCATGAGTTGAGAATCTATGGGTGTTTTGGACAAAACAATCACACACTATCTCTACTTCACCTTCGGTATCTAGGCCAGCAAACTGGATGCCCGAGTTGCTTCAGTTTTGAAGCGGAAGCCCATATTACTAATCCTCGATGTAGATCGTCTTCGACGAGGGAGACCGGAGAACAAACTTGATCGAGAAAACTGCGAGGAGCTTGGGACTGAGGTTGAATACCGAAGGATACGGATCGATCGGTACAATCTCTCTAAACTCCTTTTACAGTTAACTAGTATAGGGTTAATGGTTCAATCCGGGAATCGGGTTCCGTTAGCGCCGGGTTTTAAAAGTTTTTGTTCCGCATTTGGCCACGGATTGATGGCTGGGGCGCTGGCGTTGCCTTACATGGTATCAGAGCCAACCCATTAACCACATACTAGTTGTTTAGACAATGTTAAAATATCGAAACCGAAACAACCCCGAAACAATACCAATGATATTTTTGGTGATGAGGGAATTTAGTGGCTGTTGATTTTTGGTGAGGGAATTTTAGTGGCTGCTGATTTTTGGTGAGGTAATTTTTCTTGTGTTGCTTTAAAACACTAAAATCTCATAACTCCACTCAAAAAGAAAAAACACTAGCCACTTCATCACTTCATTCAACAGCCACTTCATATTTTTTCTTTTTCTAGACTTGGCCAAAAACCAATTGCTTCACATTTTCTTCACCCCAATAGCATCTAGTCTCTGGAATATTAGTTCAGTTGTATTGCTAGTTTAGCCCAGTTTTGATATGGGTTTATCTAGTTGTTTGGGGCTATTCGAGGTTATTTCGAAGTCGATATTTCTAACATCGTTTACAGTTTTCAGTACATTTCTATCTGCGACCGTGAATGTCATTAGAGCGGTACAACTTGTCTAATTGCTATAGTTCTTTTAGACGGGTTTCCGAACGAGATATTCACGTTGATGTTCTGTGTTATGCTGTGTTGTTGCGGATTCGTCGTGGTGGATAGCTTGGGTGCAATATTAGTACAGTTTAGTTTTATTTGTACATTTGATATCGCAGGGCGAGCGTCCGACATGTGGACTGCCGTCACTGCCTGTTTGTATATTATTTATTTGGGGCACGACCGGGTTGAGGTCGATATCACCGTTGTACATATTTTCTTTTCTGTACTAGGATTACCCCGCGATGGAGTGCACGGATAGTCGGGTTCTGAAGGGAAACGGGTCCGCATCTCATGGCGTTGAGAAGGAGGGGGCCTCACTCTAGAATTGACAGGCTATTCGCCGCACTCGTAGCGGGTACAGGTTGACCCAAGGAGGGGTGCTCAAGTTACCGGATTCCGTGAAGTGCTGGGTGGCTCATTCACTTTGATGAAGGGGGCTGCCTCGCTTCTGGTTTTGGCGGGTAACTTACCGCGCTCGTAGGGGTCTAGGTTTTCATTGCACAGGTTATCCACATGACCAGGGGAACGTCGGGTTTCACTTGCGGCTCAAAAGAAACCCGGGGCTCCCAGATTATCTGTATTGTTCTGTGATGCTTATTGCTTATCTGTGATGTTGCATTTATCATGCCTTGAGCGATTATTATATATTGTTATATATATACTAGTAAATGTTGTATATGTTTTACACCCGTGCTAGTCCAGTCCCCGCTCTGTCGTTAGTTAAGTAACCTAACGAGTGATGACGGGACCCAGTGGCGAATGCGGATGGCATATACGTACATCATATTTTCGTTCTTTTGTGGTGTGATTAATTGATGGGACTGCGTTGATTCAGATCAATGCAAGGAAAACAGACCTATTCGATATTGTTGGAACAATTTTTAAAAGCTGTTATTACAAGGACGTTTTCTTTTGTTTTGAATAGTGGTATTCGGTTATGAATATCCAGCACCTCATTCGACGAGGCAAGAGCCGAGATCCCCTCACCGGGAGTGATCTCTTGTGCAGATGTTTGCGTCAGGGTAATAACTTCACTATAGTCGATTACTTTTGCTTTGCATCGAGGTATTCAGTTGGAATATCCTGCACCTCATTCCAAGAGGAAAGAGCCGAGATCCGTTCACCGGGAGTGACCTCTTTAGAAAAGGTTTTCGCCACTATATATTTGTAAAAAGCTATCCGGTTCCTTCAACGATATCAAGTTCATTGCGTTAAAGGTTTTTCGCCAAAAAGCATTCGTAGCCCTCCGTCATTTCAGATGGGTAGCACTTAGTATTTATGCTATGTTTGTTAGCCTTCGTCATGGCATAGTGTATGGTAGCTATTTGTTACTTTTCTGTTGCATAGGTAGATGCGTTGGTTTGGGACAGTCGTACTACTATTTTGGCTTTCGTCAAGGGTATGTACGGGTGGGTTAAAATCAACTTGGACAATGACGGGTAGAACTTGACATTTGACTTATGATATGTTGGCCTTCGTCAAGGTCATAAGAGCATGGGGTAGAAATCACATCGGGAGTTTCAAACATACATGAAACTTGCCAGGCATGCGCATACCTTCTGGAGTGTGATAACTTGAGTGGATTCCATCAGGTTATCATGCGATGATAGTTGGATCCGGATACCCACTGATGAGTTGGTTTACTCCTCGGATGATTTTAGATGATCCTAACTAATTCTTCTTTCAGGTTTGGAGGAGAATTTGAGGATACAGTGGGAGACATCCTGATTAGATAAATGATTGACCATTCTGATCTAAGTTAGAGTGCACGCTGAGTGTTTCTTTTCTCTCTCTCTTTGGCAGCGACCATAGCCCGACCCTAGACTATAACTCAGTAACCAAGATAACCGGACCTTCTTAAAACATATTGACTTTTGGATTGTCTAAGTTGCATACCTCATTGCCACTCCTACTTTTACCCTTTGCTTTTCTCCGGAACATTCCGTATCACTATGAAGATCCACATTTATTGGATATGACCATCGTATAGTTACATACGAACTCGAAGAAACTTGTTTCAGATTTGAGAATGGTTTCCGGTTCTGGAGAAATTGAATAGGACTATTCAGTTGTCTTTTCCTTTTACCTTCTTTCAGGTTGTGAGGGTTCCTAGGATTAGGAAAGGGTACACCTATTGTGCTTATTAGATAGTCTTCTTCTAAACCATAGGCAGGTGCCGAAAAGTGGGGAAGGAAGAAAACCAATTAGCCTAAGTGTGGTGTACAGAAGGTAATAAGTAAAGACAAATAAAGGGATCAAAAAGAGGGCAAAATAAATTGCGACTGCTATCATTCACGACCAAACCACATATATCATCGCCACTCCTACTTTACATTTGTATTTTTCCAGAACACCCTGTATCACTATGAAGATCCACAGTTATTGGATAATCCATCGTATAGTTACATACGAACTCGAAGGAACTTGTTCCAGTTCGAGGATGGATTCTGGTTCAGGAGAAATAGAATAGGGTTTATTCAGTTGTCTTTTATTTTTACCTTCTCTCAGGCGGCGAGTGCTCCTAGGATTAGGAGAGTCACCTATTACGCTTATTGGACAGTCTTCTTCCAAACCATAGGTTGGTGCCAAACGGTAGGGAAGGAAGAAAACCATTTAGCCTAAGTATGGTGTACAGAAGGTAATGAGTAAAGACAAATAAAGGGATTTGGAGTGATGGCAAGGAAATATACGGTTACAGTCATGAATCTGGATAGTGGAAGAGGCATTACTAGGAATACCCGGATACCCTTTCGAAACATTTTCATGTTTCAGTTTCACTATGCGTTGTTAATTGAAAACTGATTTCCCAATTAGACCCTTACTCCAGGGTATGTATTTACCAGGTTTGATTCTCACATCTGTATGGTTTTACAGATGATGAGTGGGAGTAAGTTATTGGAAATTAGGTGATTACATCCTCCTTATATCGGAATTCATTGTAATTGGTGATATTTGAGGAAATCACCTGGGGTTTTGCCTGACGACAAATATTTGGTTTTGAATATCCGTTGTTATGCACCAATTTCAAACTGATATATCTGTACGTTTATTTTATAAAGTGAGATATAACCTTTTGAAATTATGTCCATGACATTTACCTATATCAGTTGATAGTTAGGTAAGGAGCATTAAACAGCGGTGTAATTCTTCTTAACTATAGTACAGTTTTCAACTTACGACGCACAGGGTTTGAGCTATTCAACTCAAGAGACTTATACAAAGTATTGTATGTCATCCAGTGTTCATTAGGATAAAGGGGTTGGTCCTCGTACTATATTCTGTTTACTTGTAACTTCTCCAGTTTTAGACAAGTATTTCGTAGAAATACAAGGTCCAAGTTTAGAGAAGTTATAGGTACAAGAATAAAGTAGAGAACCATGTGTTGCAAGTATCAGGATTTTTCAAGGTAATCGAAGATATAGATACTTGTGTATGGTATTCAGTTGATAGTAATAGTTTTGAGAACTTTCTTTTCTTTCAGGTTACTCATATCTGGATGCACTCCTAAGTTGAGTAATGCTGATCGGCGTCTCTCCATTTAATTTACATGCACTGGAGACAGCTGCATGATTTGAATCTGGTTCCAATTAAATCAGTGCCTCTGTTTCTATATTGTGTATAGAATGGTTCATATCTTAACGATGTTAAGGTATATGGAGTTGTCCGGCTTATGCTTAAAACCAGACTCTGGATAACTCAAGGCACGTTTCTGTAATGGCAGTTTGTGGGTTATCCCGGGCTATGACGAGGGTTAACTTTCTACCATCTGGGAGATCAATAGTGATATTGTTCTTGACTCGCCACAGTTTTAGCAAAATGGACTTTTTCAGAAAACAGAAGTGGGAGTATGGTAGAACTGGAAGTGATTCTAGAACCACAGACGATTACTGAAAATTTAAATAGAACCTAAAGATTCAATCGGGGTTTGACATTCCATTAGCCACTCTGCATATATGGTGGGTAACCTCATGCGCCCGAGAGGTACTTCGGTATCCTCAAAGATGATGACAGGGAGGTTCTTGTTTATCCAGAGTTGCCATTACTGCTGTTCTAGACCATGAGACCCGGCATGAGGATGAGTATAGCGTCGTTCTAAACTAGCTTTGGAAGTGCACGTGTATATGACTCTGCCAGAGGGTTGTTGTAGTCAGTGGGAGCAGCGGAAGCATAGTGGACAAGGAGCTTGTGTCTATTTATAGACTAAAGCGGATATAGCGGAGATAGATCATCTATTTTTGATATGACAGTCATAGGCTTTGACTTCATCAGAATAGAAGATGGATCTGTTAAGTAGGTAGTAGGGTGTGATGTCCTGGTATTTGGAGGACATACACTTGTAGGAAGTGAAATTCCTACACTACGATCGGTTATACTGTGGTTGTCACACAGTGGTTTCTCCACATAGGATATAGACATTATATCAGGCATTCTGGTTACTAGATTTATGGTTTTAGATCTAGATTTGGGTAGTTTCCCAAACTGGGTACTTAGACAGTATTCTAAAGGTGTTTTAGAATAAGACGACTCCTGGTATGGTGGTGTACCTGCAGGTGATGGAGTCACCCTTTCTCAAGGTGTCTTACAGACTAAAGTGGAGAGGGATGTGCATGATTGGCATATCACTTGCTTATGTAATTGAGTCAATCATGAGATGTCAAGTACCACACTAGATGTTGTTTTTGCACTAGTTGCAATAAGTTGATATATTAATCCAATCCTGGAGAAACGTTCGGAAGCAGTTTATGAACATAAGTGGATGTTCTAGGGATTTGATAACAACAGAATCCTTCTGGAGACGGTTATCATTCCAGGCTTCCAAGGTGACCTGGATGACAGAGTGACTGTCAGAGTTATAGTTTTCCCTCTTTCGAGGGGCAGTGGTTTGGACAGCTGGTCTAAGTGGATTCTGAGGGAGGCATGGCTCAGGATACTGATTAAATTCAGTTGACGATACAGTCTAAGAAGTTTACTGGATTTGGAGTTCATTTGTGAACTGGATCCCATCAGATATCCAGGCATATTCTAAGACAGGTATTGCTCATTTCGGGAGATGGCTTTCTCCGCGAACTTGAGATAAAGAGAGACATAAAGAGAAACATTGGAGCGGATCCACTCACTGAGGCTATTTCTCGAACGCAATAGTTTTACAAACGAGTTTTGTGAAACTGATTAGTAGAGAAGTTGGGTGTTTGGTATCACACGGGCTGTGAGTATGCGACACCGCAATAATTGGCCTTAAGTGCAAGTGGGAGATTGTTGGCTATAGTGCCCTCAAGTCAATTATTGGATCGCAGGCACGTGATTGCAATGATTGAGGGAGAACCTATACCGGTAGAAAAGTCTTACTCGAGATGATAGTATGCTATCTGGTTTGTCTTTATCATCGTGTACATGCTTCAGGTGACATTACAGATCACTATTATATGTTGATAGAGCCCATAGGATTCTTGCTTGACTACCAGCAATATGATGGCGATCATATACGTGAGAGTTGGGTGGTCTATAAGCACATCCTTAAAGTGTCGCTAGTCGTGGGAGTTTCGAGACTGGCATCGATACTCCAAGAGTAGACTAGTGTATACGGATCGAGACCCCGACGAGGGGCGGTGGCCGGTCTCACAAGCCATTGGTGTTAGTTGGTTCACCTAAGATGTATACAGGTGCTCATTGGGTTATGAGTACACCGGACGGACTCGCCGGGAACATGCTAGTTGGTATTATACCTATTTTCAGATAGCAGTTCCCAGGTGACATGTGTACAGGTTAGTCTATCGACCTGAGATCATCATTTGTCTCGTGTGAGTTCCAACTATGATTTGATTACTACCCTACCACGGCTTAAAGGAGTCGTGCAAACAGGTTTTAGTTGGGTACAGTCCCGAGCCACATGGAGGCAGTGAGCGGATCGTCAGGGGATACGTTTCTCCCGGTATTGGGGGTTGATATCGCGGTGTGCACGGGTGGCCATCACCAGAAATCCTCGGCCGGGGTAGACAAGAATTACCGATCTAGGATCGGTAGTTTCTCAGTTGGTGATAGGTTTCATGCCGACATTAAATGTTGTGTTATTAGGGGTTTGACTTTATCCACCCCCTAGACTCGATATGCGATACTCATAGACGAACGGACCGGACTGTACGGATATTGTCACTGTCAGGCTCAGTAGGGGTTCCTGGATGAGTTTGCTCGTCGGCCTCCCTTTCGCTCAATACCTGGGTAGCCGTTACGTACAGCTAGTGCCACTGACGTGCTTGTGGTTAAACCCACTGCCAGCGTATTGACGAGTCTATAGAGTCCCACACAGAGGGTTTTCCTAATTCGGGCGAAACGTTGTAGAGGCAGTATGGTTTTATGGCAGGGTTCGATCATATTCGTGCACTTGTGCACGGATCATGTTCGGACGGATAATGCTAGTGGGCTTTGGTTTAAGCCGGATCCTAGTATTATATTGTTGGATTATTTTCGTCTCGTTGTATTCGTATTCAGTCGGAATACGGATGCAGGTATATATATACGGATGAAGGGTATTCTTGTAATCCGTTACAAGTTTATTTTAGAGTTGCCATTTTCTTTTCTTCCAATTTAAACATTTAGTTTAATGTTTAAATGTGAGGTATGAAATATGAGATATTTTTTTTGCATTAATTCATGGAAATTTTGGCTTAATTTTGTGGCTGGACAAATTCATGACTCATGTCATGAGATGAGTCATTTGTGCATTGATGGTTTTTGTTTTTGGTTTGGATATTTTGTATGAGATATTTGAGTGGGTTGGTGGCTGATATTTTTGAGCAAGGGAAAATTCGTGGCTGATTTTTTGGCGTGCTGTGATTTTCTTGTGTTGCAAAAATTTAAATACTCACAACAACAACAAAGAAAACTACAGAGCCCAATTTTTTCTTTCAAAGCCACAACAATTCTTCACAATCCAATTTTTCTTGAGCTCACATTTCTCATACTTGGCAACTTCTTTAACCTCCACCCATACCATCTCATGAGTTGAGAATCTATGGGTGTTTTGAGACAAAATAGTCACACACTATCTCTACTACACCTTGGGTATCTAGGCTAGTAAACTGGATGCCCGAGTTGCTTCGGTTTTAAAGCAGGAGCCCGTATTACTAATCCTTGACGTGGAACGTCTTCGACGAGGGAGACCGGAGAACAAACTTGATCAAGGAAACCGCGAGGATCTTGGGACATAGGTTGAAAACCGAAGGACATGGATCGATCGGTATAACCGCTCTAAACTCCTTTTACAGTTAACTAGTATAGGGTTAATGGTTCGATCCGGGAATTGGGTTCTGTTAGCACTGGGTTTTAAAAGTTTTTGTTCCGCATTTGGCCACCGATTGATGGCCGGGGCGCTGGCGTAGCCTTACACCTTTCGTGCCAGTCTTTTTTGTTTCCGGACACCGTTTTCTTTATAATCTTGGTCAGTGTGTTGTTGAAGGCTACAACTAAACTGTTGGTCCAAGAATTATAGACTGAAGAATATATCTAATCTATTTTATGCTGTTGTACGAAGCGACTGATTTTATGGCTTCTGTAAGCTGGTCCATTATCCGAGATAATGCGTCGCGGAGTGCCGAACCGATAGATGACATGGGTTTTGAAGAAGTGGAGAACATTCTCCATCTTTGCCTCCTTTAGTGGTACTGCTTATTCCCACTTAGAGAAGTAATCGGTCGTTGCCAATATAAACCGATGTCCTTTAGACGATACCGGTTCGATGGGGCCACTTATATCGGTTCCCCATATTTCGAATGGCCAGCTGGCCACTGCCGAGCACAGCGGATTTAGGTGCTGGTGTATGAAGTCCCCGTGAATTTGGCACGAGTGACACTGCTTCGCATATTCGAACCAGTCCTGAATCATCATGGGCCAATAGTAACCCATTCTTTTTATCTTCATCTTCATCTTCGGACCCGCTTGATGGGAGCAGCAAAGTCCATCGTGTATTTCTTGGACGACTTTCTTTACTTCCTCCGGCCCCAGGCACCTCAGCCATAGGAGGTCAAATGATCTCTTATAAAGGGTATCATTGATGAAGGCGAAAGACAAAGCTCGTTTTATGAGCTGATATCTAGACGACGCATTTTCGGGCGTTCGTTGGGACTTGAAGTAGTATATGAAGACTTCCCTCCAGTCCTTGACCTTTTCTTCGTCTTCTATTTGAAGGGCTACTTGTTCGGGCATTTTTTTTCTTCTTTCGGATGGCTCTATCAGGTCTTCCAAAGCTATATTTGTTGGTGCGAGGACCCTGCGTCTTTGCACAATGACCCTTATATCATCGATGTCTTCATCGGCTAATTCTTTAATCAATTTGGCCAACGCATCCGCTTTGTTATTTTCCGCTCGTCGTATGCTTTCCAGGGTGTAGGAAGAGATTTTTGTCAACAATTACTGCTCCTTTTTTCCATACCTTATCAGCTCTGACTTGCACGTTTGATAATCACCATTTACTTGACTGAAGATCAGTTGGGAGTCTCCATATATAAGGAGGTCTTTGATTCCCATATCGATAGCGATCTCAAGACCGGCTATTAAAGCTTCGTATTCAATTTTGTTGTTAGTTCCTGGCTCTGTTAAAGAGAGTGCGTAATGCAATATCCCTCCTTGCGGAAAGCGCTCACAAAGCGAAACTCTTTCAAACCTTCACGAAGATAAGGCCTACTCCAGCCTTGATTATGGGGGTGTTTTGCTTTTGCCGCTTTATGGAGGATACTCCATCGAAGTAAAGCTCCCACTGAGACTTATCTTCTTCTTTTTCTTCTTTGATTGCGTCGATGTGTGCTCATTCGGAAACTCGCAATTTAAGGAGGAGTCGGCTGGTATCGGATACTCCGCTAGAAAGTCGGCTATGGCCTATCCTTTCACTGCTTTGAGAGATCGATACGTTATTGAGAACTCCATCAGGAGGAGGGCCCATTTGGCAAGTTTTCCTGTCAGTATGGCTTTCGACATCAGATATTTGAGAGGATCCACTTTTGATATGAGGTAGACCTCATGTACCAAGGCATAATGTCTGAGCTTCGTAATGAAGATCAGCGCCAAGCAGTACTTTTTGATGGAGGAATAGTTGTTTTCTGCCTCCAGGAGAACTCGACTTAAATAGTATAGAGCTCTCTCATTTCCTTGATCGTTCTCTTGTGCCTACAATGCGTCTAGAGAATTCTCAAGGGCTGTTGTATATAGGATAAAGGGTTTTCCTTTAACTGGAGCGGCCAATACCGGCAGATTTTTCAGGTATTGCTTGATTTCATCTAGTGCGCTTTGGCACCTCTGATCCCATACGAACGGGGTCCCTTTCTTCATCAGATGGCTGTAGGGACGGCATTTTCCGGAGAGGTTGGTTATGAACCGCCGGATATACACGGGCTTTCCTTGGAGAGATCACAGTTGTTTGAGGGTTCTTGGCGAGGGCATTTCCATAGTCGCCCTGATTTTTTAGGGATCAATTTCGACGCCTCAGTGATGTATGATGAATCCCAGGAATTTGCCTGAGGAGACTCCAAACGTGCATTTTAGAGGGTTCATTTTCAGATTATACTTCTGAAGATGTTGGAACACTATTTTTAGATGTTCCCAACGTTCCTCATGAGATTTGCTCTTCACCACAAGATTATCGATATAGCATTCGACGATCTCGTGTATGTGGTCATCGATGATCTTTGTCATGGCTCTCTGATAGGTAGCGCCAGCGTTCTTCAAACCGAAGGGCATCACCTTATAGCTTCAACGGGGTCCGGAAGGCGGTATGCTTCTGGTCTTCAGGATGCATTTTTATTTGATTGTATCTTGAAGATCCATCCATGAAGGAGAAAACTTTATGGGTGGCGGTGTTATCAATCATCAGCTTGGTGACAGGCACTGGGAAGTCATCTTTCAGGAAAGTTTTGTTGAGGTCTCGGAAGTCCACACAGATGCAAACCGTCATATTTTTCTTCATCACTGGAACGATATTAGCAATCCAGTCAGGATATTGAACCTCTTGGATGAAGCCGGAGTCGATTAGTTTCTTAACTCAAGCATTGATACTCATCTCAAGTTCGAGCCGCATCCTTCTTGGTGCCTGTTTGATTAGATTTATGTCTGGTGATATGGCCAGTTTATGTACCGCTACTTTTGGATCTAGACCCGACATCTCAGAGTAGTTCCAGGAGAAGCAATCTTTGTATTGCATAAGCACATTTTTCAGTGTGGCTACATGTTTTTCAGATAGCAGCTCACTGACGAACGTCGACCTCGGGCCATTTTCTGTTTCTAAGTCAATTTTTCTTAGCTTGTCCGCCGTGGTTTGTATCCCATCTTCCAGCTCCTTTGGTACTGGTGGAAACTCTGAGATTATTTTACCATCGTCTTCATTTACGAAGCACCTAAAGAGATCGCTCCTACTCTCATGCCCTCCATTTTTCAAGAGTGTTATCATATGGCAGGTACGAGTTCATTTCTATTCTCGCGGTCGAGCTGGTCTTATCCTGACGGTATAGGTCCTCTTTGACTCATGCTTTTGCGGTGGGCTTATCTTCTAGTTGACGGATAACATAAATCTGCCTTGTCGGTACTGGTCTTCCACCCAGTCCTTGAAGGTGAAGAAGTCTTCAAGGGGGTGACCTATTACTCGGTGATAGGAGCAATAATCCAGATAATAGACCTCGTTTATTTGTTCGGGGTGCTGAGACCCCAGAAGCATCATCATTTGGTGCTTCATGACAAGGTTGAATATTTTCACTGTCTTGTCTTGCGGGAAAGAGTATTCCCGACCCATCTTCTTTATAAAGGACGGACTCCAACCGAGTTTTTCTCGATTGAGTGGAATCTTGAATCTGTTTTGTTGTCTTTGAACATTGTTTGCGTTCTTTATCCAGTTTTTACCTCTATTTCGGGGTTTTCCCCTTTCGCGAGAACATATAGCGGGCTGGGGATGAAGAGCATTACGGTTTATTTTCTCCGCAGATTGCTGACTTGAGACAATGAGTCCTAGCCTTTTCATAAATGGCCATTTTGCGGCTATGGTTTTCCCGGCTTGCTTGACAAGCTTCTTTTATTAGCTTGTCGATTTGTTCTTCGGGTGTCAGATTTAACGTTTTCAAATCAAGATCTTGCTTCGATTCGACGTCATGGCTGCTTGGAAGAACGTTTTCCTCTTCACTCGAGCTGTTTAAAACATGGCAAATGTAGATTTGTTCCCGTTTCCTGGACCGAACGTATCCTAGCCCAGTTGTCTCCATCTTCCCGTTGGGCTTTTTTCGCTGAGTCCTGGGAGTATCCCAAATCTTTTTGTAGAATTGGGCTTGTCGAACAGTTTGTTCGAGAGGTACGCCTTAGCGTCTTAACAGCTCTTTCAATCTCTTTTCGTAATATCTTGGCAGACGAATGGGTTGAAGCCTGTCGAGCGCACAATCGGCACCGTGCCAAATTTCTTTCTCTACTTTGGTCTCCGTAGATTTGTAGAAGAGGATCACCTTTTCACCTCTTCGCCCAGGAGGTACGTAGAAAGTTTGTAGTTCTTGATATGTATTAAGCGCATCAAGTTTCTTGTAGTGTCGAGGCGGAGCCATTGTAACTTGTAGACTTTGATCCGTTCCAGCGAGAGCCTGTATTGACAGGCGAAGGGAGAACACTGTATTTTTCTCGTCCTCGGAGTCACTGCCAAAAACCGGGATCGGGGTAGATGGTCGGGGCTTATTGTTTTCCTTTTGGGGTTGCCCCGAGTAGACCATTTCTTCGTCTTTCTCGGTATCTCTCCCAAAGATCTGGATAGTGGCGATGGATTTTTGTTTACTCTCCGGCTTGTGGCACCTTTCAGTATCCTTGAAGTTCGGCAGAAAGTATGCATCTTCATACTTCTGCACTTCATTCACCGAGAACAAATTTAGCTCTCCCATGATGGTGTAATTCGAGCCATCTTTGAAATACATCATACACTGATATTGTGTAGAAGGGACAATATTGTACCCGTGCAACCAAGGTCTGCCGAGCAAAGCGTTATAGCAACTCTTGGAGTCAATAACATGAAATTTGATGTCAGTGACGAGCAGCCCGAAGCGTAGTATCAGTATTATGGAGCCAAGCGTCCGTGATGATTATGAGTCGAACCCGGAAATGAAAATTTTATCTTGGGCAAGGTGCTGAATGTTCATGAAAATTTCCTTCAGCACTCTTACATTGAGAAGGTTAACAGAGGATCCGTTGTCGATAAGGATTTTCTCTATTTTGATGTCGTGGCAGTATCCGGTGACATATAGCGGTCGATTATGTTCGCACGTATCGAGGAGTAGATCTTCATTGCTGAATGTAATATTAGCCGTGTGGACCTCTGCCAGTTCATCTTTCATCTTCTCTTCTGCGAGAAAAGTTTGGAACTGATCGGGCTCTTGTAACGCCTTGATCAGGGAATCCCGTGCCTCCTTGGACAGGAGGAGGGTATCCAATATGCTTAGTTGCGAGAGTATTTTTCTCAAATGTGTTAGGACGTTGTAATCCACCTTGTTTTTTTTAGGCGGGTCTTTTGCGGTGAGCTCTTTGACTGCTTCTTCATCAAGGGCGATTTATCACACTTCAACATAACATTTAGGGTTTCACATTCTAGAGCCTATAAAAGGACTGAGAGCATTTATCATCCAGGATTATCATCTAACGAACTATCCATCAAAGTATCGATTAAGATCTAGCGAGCAAACCAGGGTTTTGTAAATTATTTTTTCAGCGAGCAACTTTTGTAATGCACTAGTAAATCAATAAAGGTACTTCTTTCCTTTATTTTGTTGTATTTACTTTCCGCATTTACTTTCTGTATTTACTTTCTGCATTTTTAATTTTAATTATGGGTTCCATATTCTTCCACCTTTTTTCTTTTACGTTGATCTGCATGAGCGCGCAAATTCTTGCTTGCTAGGGTTTGTAGGATAGGGTAGAATAATGGATGAAAAATATCACTTAAATTCTTTTTAAAGTTTTAATTTTTATAAATTTTAGCAAAATGAATATTAACCCTCTTATCGGGCGCGCTATCAAGTTACGATAGTCACGACCACGATTCGAGATTCGTTAATAATCGTTTTGTTAAGGGCTCGAGATAAATATAGATCAATGGAAGGACAAGGGTTAGTAGAGGGAAACCCTAATTCCCTCCAAGAACACTAATCAATATTTATCGCTATTTCTCTAGTATTAAATAATTGAAAAATAAAAATAATTATTTTTAAAAACTCCATCCTTTAACTGCTAAATCCAATAAACCCTACAAACCCTTTTATTATAAACTTTTCAAACCTTCTTAATAATAAACGACAACAATCCCACCTTTGTTCTATCAACTCGTCTAAAACAAGAAAAGCAGTTCACTATTTCCCTATGGACGACCCGTACCCACTAGCTGCTAGCTACTGCGACACCGTTATTGATTGCAGTTATTTACAACATATATAGACACACTTTTTCACGATCAATCAAAAAGGCTGTCCCGAACTTCTCAGGTTAGGAGGGAGTCGATCTGTACGGTCTAGCTAGTGTCCCCTTCCTCGAGGGGGACTTTGGATAGGTCCTCCACTGGGAAACCTCGGATCTCCTTCAAGTCATCCCATGTATTCAGCGGTTCTCGAGGGTCACACGATCCCTCGGATAGGTCTACTTCTTCGTCCTCGGGCACCATTGTGGCGAGGCACACCCGAGCGATCTGCTAATCTTCGTAAACCCGGCTTATCCCCCATCGCCCAGAGGGAATTTGAGCGCGAGGTGGTAGGTCGAGATCTGAGCCTGGAAGGTGTTTAATGTGGGGCGACCGAGAAGGATGTTATAAGACGAAGGAACCCGGGCGACGAGGAAACTCACCGACAGGGTTTGGGTTCTTTCGGCTTCCCCGATGTTGAAAGGGGGAGTGATCATTCCCTTGGCTTGGACGGAGTGATTAGTAAACCCGGTGAGGACGTGCGAAGTTGGTTAGAGATCAGACGGGTTTAACCCCATACGCTCGAAACATTCGTAAAATAGGATATCCGCCGAGCTCTCTGAGTCGATTAGGATTCTCCGGACTTCATGCCGATTTACCCGGGGCACGATCATCAGGGGGTCATTGTGCGGGACGAATATTCCGTGAAGGTCTTCGTCGGTGAAGGTGATGGGAGCGGCCTCCTTGCACTTTTTGAGGGGGAGCACCTAAGATCATGATCGGATGGATATGGCGGGAGTCCTTGTTGCTCAGAGTCGAGTCAACAGAGATGACCATGATCTGTCCGACCGTCAATTCTCTGGTCGGGGGTTGGTCTGCTTGCTCATGATCTGCTTGACGTTTGTCTCATAGGTACTTTGCTAGGTGACTGAAGCGGATTAGCTCCTCAATATAATCACGGAACTGTTTGCAGTTTTCGGTTAGGTGCCCTTGCGACCGATGAAAGGCACATTATGGGTCGCAGAGTCGCTTACTCGGCTTTTGTATCATCGGCGAGAGTTTGAAGAATCTCTCATTTTTGCCTCCTCTAGCAGCTCGGCTAGATAGATATTTAGAGGAGTGTACTCGTGAAACCTCGGAGAATAGGGTTTCGGACGGTCGGTCTTTTTCTTCTCCTCTCGGTCCCGCTTCTTTCGGTCCGCCCGGTCCCCTCGGGGAAGGTTGGCGTTTACCTCCAACTCGAGTTGGATTTCCTGCTTGGTCCAGACTTTCACCTCGGCCATGGTTTTAGGTTGCGCTAATGCAAAAGAGCGGAGCCACTCTTTGTGCCTAAGACCATATCGCAAGGCGATGATGACCGTCTCGTCCCGGTGTTCTGGTACCTTTAGGAGGGCATTGTCGAACCGGATGACGTAGCCTTTGAAAGATTCCCTGTCCTCGCTCTTGATGGTGAATAGGTAGTCGACCGTCCACTTCTGTCTCCGGTTGCCGACGAAATGACCGAGGAATTGAGTAGCCAACTCGTCGAAGGTGGAGATTGAACACGGAGTAAGACCGCAGAACCAATCTCGCCCGGTCCGTATGAGGGTTGTGGGGAAGGCTCGGCACAGGGTGGTGAGGAAGGCTCGGCACTGAGCCACGTCTGAGTTATCTTGGAAGCTCATTCCCGCTGTAAACGCGTACAAGTGGTCCTTTGGGTCGAACTTCCCGTCGAAGAGGGCCACCTTGGGCGGCTTGTTCCGAGACAAGACTCACTCATTTAGCAACTGCTCTGTAAAGGGCCTCGTGAGAGAATCCAGTGAGTATTTTTCTGATCCTCCGGGTGGACGGGTATTGAGCCACATGTCCACAATCTTCTTCTCGAGGTCCTCGAATCGTTGTTAGTATCCTGAGGGTTCTCCATAGTCGGAGCGCCCGTTATCTTGGCTTCGGGCTTGTGCGATGGAGCGGCTCCGGCTTCGCTCTATCACGTTTCTCAGATCTCCAGGGTGAACCCTCTATGGTTCTCCTCGACATGAGCCGTATGCGCGTCCTCGGTGAGTGTGTTGACATCGATCTTCTCTGAAATCATACAATCTGACCGATGTCTCTTCAGGAGGAGAGGGAGCGCAGTGAGCGTTGAAGCGATAATCTGGTCGCTCCCGAGACCTCGGTGTCGAACTGTCTTGTGCCCAACAAGTCATGGAATCATTCCTCATATGGGGGTCGGGACTGCTAGAATCAACACGCCGGTGTTCCGTGACATCAAGATTGGCACCAGCGAGGCCGAGGACCGGATTGCGCCCCTCTGCCGTCCTGTGCATAGCGTCGTTCCAGGGAGTGGGGGCAGTGGCATAGTGGGCATGTCCGGCTGTTTAGACATGAGTGATCGGGTCCACCATCTCCGTGAGTCTGTCAATCTATGTGGATAAGGCCTCGACGATGTTGGGAGACGGAGTAGAACTGCCCCTGCCCCCGTTGCGGAGGACGGGGTGGATTGTATTGCGATCTTCGTTGTGATGATCACTGCCATCGAATCGAAGGCGGAAGATCAACTTTTTTTGGGGTGGAAAAGTCATTCGTTCCTACATACGGCGCCAACTGATGGAGGTCGAAATCTCCTTTATATGTTGTCTTCCGTCGATCTTGCTGCCAGCGAGGTTGAACAGCTGAGATTTGATGTGAGGGTTGAGCGTGTGGATCTCAGTGGGTTGTTAGTTATTGTGGACGTCGAGCTACCTATAAGGTAAGTCCCAAAATGGGAAACCACCGTGGGACCCTCCGACGATCAAGTAAGAACTGAGGAATAATTAGAGCAGAGTAGAGGCATGTTGGAATAATTTCGAGATACCTGAGTCATCTGGAAGAGGGGTTTATATACCGGTCGCATGGAGCGAGCCGATGCGAGATTTTCGCCGTTACGCCCCTGCACTACGTTCGCGTTGATGGCGGGATATGCCCATTAATTGCGAGGTACGCTCATTAATGGAAAGATACGCTAGCGGAGGATGCGGGACGTGGAGCAACAGAGATCTCGTCGTGGCGAGATACACGGAGCCGTTACGGGCCGTTCGGGCTCCATGCTCCCGGCCAAACAGGGATGCCGAAGGATCTTAAACATAAGATAGCTCTGAGACGAGCAAATGAGCTGAGGATTCTCAGCTATAGGTATCTCGGATACGAGCTACTAGCTGGCGGTCAGCCGAAGGGGGAAGGTGCTCCGGGTAGGTTACCTGAAAGGTTGGGCGCAACCTCAGGGCGAGGCGCCGAGAAATGTCCCCCATGTACCGTATTTATTCCAGCTCTGCAGCCTCTAAGAATCTAGCGGACTTACGTGGACGAAATGTCATCCGCTACGTGTCGTGATCCGAGAAATTCCCACTTACGAGCATCATCAGGAAGTGAATGTGATGTCTACACAAGAACAAGGGGAATAAAATCTTTGTCTATCGGCGAGCGAGAACATAAAGGCGGATGCTTAGTTCCTAAATTCAGGCGCATCTTTTCATTGCATTTCGGGCCGCCACCACTTCAGCGAGTATGTTCAAGGCGATTTTGGACATGTGACGGTGGAAAATGGTCATCCGTGCAAGATCATTAGCAAAGGGAAAATTATCTTGCAACCATCAGGAGAAGGTCAATTAAAGAAGAAGAACGCGAGACATATTCCAGATTTGAAGAAATGTCCTATTTCCATAAGTCAGCTTGACAACGAAGGATATATTATGATGTTTGGAAATTCTCAATAGAATATTTCCAAAGGGTCGTTGGTGGTCGTAAGGGGTAAGTTGAGCAGCTTGTTGTACTCATTCAGTGGGAGCAGCGGAGGTTCAGTTGCGTTGGCGGCATGTTTAGAGATAAATTCAGAGATTTCGTTGTGGCATAGAAGATTGGGGCATCTAAGTGAGAATAATATGAAAATTATTCAGGGTAGAGGGCTTCTTTCAAGGGTGAAGAAGGTGGAGTTGGGGTTTTGCGAGAGTTGTGTTTGCGGGAAGCAAATCATGCTCAGTTTTCAAATTGGAGGTGTAGTAAAGAAAACCAAGAAGCTGGAGATGGACCATACGGACGTATGGGGTTCGACTTCGGTGGAGTCTGTTCACCGCCGAAAAAAGCGACCGGGACGTTAGGACATCTGGCCTGAATTTTGGGGGCAGATGCTATTTGTATTTATCCGTCCTCCTCTCCGAAAATGCCAAGTTGATTTATGGCACCGTATATCGGAGGTTTGGACGGATGCGGCCATTGTGGCAGACTTCGTCAGATCCCCCCTCATTTGCGAGAGGTTTTTGATTGTGGGGACGCTCTTCCCTGTAGGTGCAAGTCCCTATAGTTAATTACGTTACCGCATCGCAATAACCACTTTCTCCAGCTCTAGAAGTTCACTTCGTGTCGTGTGTGTTTGTTTTATTTTTGATTGCCCGTGGATTATATACGGAGACTAATTTATGTTGTCGCCCGTAGGGCGTGGATTAGTCCAAATCCATATATCTTAGATTTAGGATTTTTTTATTTAAGAATCGTTGATCTATTTTGAGATTAAGATCGACTTAAATGTATGTGAGCATTTGGGGCTCAATTTGTTTTTGTTAAGCATACATTAGTCCAATTTGAGACTGAGATCTACTTAACAAGGTTTTAGGATCATTTTTGTTTTAGATCCAACATGAGAGCATTTGGGCTCTGTTGTTTTAGTTTAAGGACGTTTCGGTCCATTATCGCCATTTTGGAGGCGAAGTTCTAGTTTGAGGATGTCTCGGTCTGTTGATCACCATTTTGGAGGTAAGATTTTAGTTTAAGGACGTCTCGGTCCGTTGATCACCATTTTGGAGGTGAGAGTTTAGTTTAAGAACGTCTCGGTCCGTTGATCGCCATTTTGCAGGCGAACTTTTAGTTTGAGAACATCTCGGTCTGTTGATCACCATTTTGGAGGTGAGATTTTAGCTTAAGGACGTTTCGGTCCGTTGTTAGTTTAAGGACGTTTTGGTCAATTGTCCATCTTGCGTGCACGTATGTTTGTTTCATGACGGGATGAGCAACGATGATATGGGATACATCCAGTTTGGGATGTGTTTTGATTTGGGATGTGCACGTCAGTTTGGGAAGTGCGCCAAAAAGAAGTTGGTTGTCAGGACCCGCCATCTCTCTGAAGACGTTGAGAAATTACAACGACATGTATCAGAGGTGTAGAGAGATGTACCCTTGAACCAATTCCCGTATTTGAGGGAAAAAGGGATTAATGGTAAACCCAAGAATCATTAGTCGTGTTTTGAGACTAAGATTTCCTCAGGGTAATATGGGACGAATATCGTTTTGGGATATCATCAGTTGGGAGATCGATAGTCGCATTTGGGACTAAGATCAGTTTGGAAGGTAGTGAGTACATGGGCTCGGTTGATCTAAATTAGGGAGTTTCCACTCTCAAGGGACCTAACCAACTTGGGCTTGGACCACTCAGTTTTCTTTTTATTTGAAAAAAGAGTGCTAAGCACTTGTTTGGGTTATGTCCCCTTTTTTTTTGCAAAAAGTGCTGAGCACTTATGTGAGTTCTGACGCTCACATATAATCATGTGGGCTTTTAGTCATGGGGATTGCCCAATAAGTGTTAAACACTTTACTCCTTTTGTCTTTATATGGAGTGCTAAGTACTCTTTATGGCGTCCACGTGCGAAGCACGTGTGGAGCTAGACTCTAGGCGCTGCCTAGTGGGTGCCAAGAACTTTTTATTCTGCGTCGCCCACGTGAGGTGCTGGGCGCCGCTTACCGAGTGCTAAACACTCCTTTCTGTAGCGCCCACGTGAGGAACACGTGAGGCGCCGGGCACTGAGCGCCGTTCAATGAGTGCTTTTTATTCTGTGGCACCCACGTGAGGAGCACGTGAGGCGGGGCGCTGGGTCTTTTCCTTATATGCTTTGTTTTTAGGAGTTCGATTTCCTAATTCTTTTCTGAATCTTTGATTCTCAAGAACAAGTTCTTCCCGATGAGAATTAAATTCTCAACCTGTAGGAGACTTGTCATGTGGATCTCAGATCCAGAGAAAGAACTAAGTTCTTTTAAAAGGGTTAAACCCTTCTATAGGTAAATGAGATGCTTTGATATCTTTTCTTTTTATTTACCTAGGGTTTTTTTTGAGAAGGGAGTGTTGGATATGTATGACCTAGAAGCCATTATTGTATATGTATACATATGGATGCTTGGACATATATATGTACAGGACAGTCTTGCTCGATAAGATAGTATGCTATTTGGTTTGACTTTATTTTAATATGTGTATGTTTTACTTGCTATTACATATCTTTTATACATGTTGATAAAGCCCGTAGGATCATTGCTAGACTACCTGCGTTGTGATGGTGATCATACTTGTGGGAGCTGGGTAGTCGATACGCACATCCTTAAATGGTTCCTAGTCGTGGGAGTATCGAGACTGGGCATCGATATACCGGAGTAGACTAGTGTATACATTTCTAGACCCCGACGATGGGTGATGGTATGGTCCCGCAACCATTGGTTTTTCGCACCTAAGATCGTATACAGGTGCTCACTGGGGGTGAGTACACCGGACGAACTCGCCGAGAACTTCCAGATGGTACTATACCTATCGTCAGGTGGAAGTTTGTTCATACCAGAATATTGCATTTTATACCGCCCATTCTTACGCTCGGTTGTTTATAGGTAGGTGCTTTTAATCCGTGTTTGTTACATATTTACAGAATACAGGTTTCCAGTACAAATATTGCAAATCAAGACAAAATCTCCACAGTTACGCCAAATACAGAACATCTGTTGACAGCAGATAAAAGCCGGGTTCCGGTCATCCATATCCGTCCAGTGCCGAGTACCAGTTCCTGAGACAAGACATATGACAGTGGTCATTCGTGTCTGGGACAAGCACAGAGCACGAGGGGGGCTGCACAAGAATCAATGGGTGCGCGGAGCTCGAGGGAGAAAAGGTCAAATGTATTATTTTTGTTGCCACTTTAGACCGTTGCAAATCTGAAGCAACTGTGGAACCAAATTGCAGATTGGTACATGTAGAACAACACAGGACAAGAAACCAGGGAAGCACCCAAAAGACGACGACCTAACTCACCTAGATGGCCGCGGATCCGCGGCCAATAGGGGGTATTGGCCGCGGATCCGCGGCCAAGTGGGCCCCTCTCCCTGTCGTTTTTTTTGGGCAGTTTAGTAATTTTATATTGGTGCAGATTCTTGCCCTAGGGTTTCTGTAAACTGCCTATAAATACCCCAGATATGAGCCAAGCCAAAGGGGTGATTCTTTGTTCTTCTTTTTGTTAGGATTTAGTCTTTTTCTTCTTCTTCTTCATTCTTTTTCCATGAAAATTGTAGTGAGAGCTTTTTGAGTGGGAGATCAATGAAGATGAGGGCTTTTTGTATCATTCTCTTTTGTTTCTTCTTCCCCTTGAGATTCTTGCTTTCTCTTGATCATTCAACCTCTTCATTGAGCTTGAATGGTTAAGGGTTAGTTATTGATCTCAAGGGTCGTATTTTCTTATGGAATTAGCGCTTCATTTCACATGCGTTCTCTACCCTTCCCTTGATCTTGAAACCTCTTGATTGAGCTTGCAAGTTTAAGGGTTGGCTATTGATCACATGCTTGTCTTGAGTTCTAGTTTCTTGTTCTTTTTATCGCTTTTTATTACTTGCTTATTATTATCTTGCTTTGCTTTCTTGCAATTTATATTCATGCACTTAATTACTTGTAATCTTTTCTTTTCTCTTTTCTTTTCTTTGTTCTTTTCTTTTGCTCTTTTTGGTTCTTTTTGTGAATGTTGTATTTATTGTTGTTGTTAAGAATCCATATGATATTGTAAGTTAACATTTCTTTGCTCATTTCCTTTTCCCGTTATTTTCCATTGAACTCCGCCCAAACCATACGCAAGCGCTCCGTTAGGCACCCTACCCTAACAAGGTAACGGTGATTCCTAACCGCGACCGGTTGCGTTCGGTTTAGCCGGAGGCGAAAGCAAGAGACAAGAACGGAAGGACAAGGGTAAATAAGCCGGATTCCACGAATACCGTGCTTAAATCCCCTAATCCACGTTGTTGCCGATTGCTCTAGCTTCAATTGGTCAAGACTCGGCTCAAAGGTTTTGAGTACGGATTTCTTTAGCTTATAATCTCGTATCTTTTTCTTAACAACTTTATACTTGCAAATAATACACATAGGATAGATCGAACAAACATATACTCATTCTTTATTGACTCGTCTAAGACAAGAAAGGAAATACAACCATCTCCCTGTGGATCGACCCGTGCTCAACCGGCTAGCTGCATAGCGACACCGTCCTGATCGCGGTTATACTTTAGAACTTTGAACATCCGACACGCCAAAAGCGTGCGATCAAATGGCGCCGTTGCCGGGGAGACGGTTGCGTATTTTCTTTCTTGTTATTCGGGTTAATATTCTTTTTGTATATATTTATAATAATAAAAAAAAAATATCTTTTTGTTTTTTTTTTTGATCATTTTTGTGGGCAAGTGTGCAGATTTTTACGTATTTGCAAACTGCGATTGTGGGGAGCAAAGTGTGCGTTCAAAGCTAAGGTGATTGCAAAGTACAGTGCCAAAGATCCGGGTAGTTTGACCCGCGCAAGCGAACTTTTCAAGCTTACCGGATTTGATTCAACGGGGGTTTCCTAACCCAAAACTTAACGGTACGTACTTTACTAACACCTTCTTCTCAAATCCGACGCATCCAATATACTATTCTTTGCAGGATTCTTTGCAAGTTCGCTAGCAAACGCTAAAAATTGACTAACCCGTATTTGTTGCAGTGCCGTGCTTAAACTAAAAAACGATTGTTTGATTCTTTATAGAATTTTTATTGAATTGCGCATTGCATACATTAATACGGACTTAAGGGCAAGCGAACCCCACAATATACGGTAAATGATTTCATCACCTTTTCCGTGGCCCACAAATCACGAACTTGAGCATAACGTTTACCCGCACAAATTCTAAAAGAAATTAGACTTTAAGCCTTAAGGACTTCGCGCTCACTAGGAGAAGTTAACTGTGTTTAGAATCTCGCTTAACGGTATATTGTTTACGGGGTGTCTAGGAAAGTGTTAACGGCGCAACCGCCAAAAGAGAAAGGGTTATTTAATTAAGGAACTTCGCGAAAGTATTGGAAAACCTCCCCTTATCTCTGCACTTACCTGGCCTCGTGATCAGTGTATCTTAAGCCCGTTTCTCGACACAGTTTTACTTCGACAATCAAGTTCTGGAGCAGGTCTAGTTGACCTAGGTGAACCCTAGAACGATTAGGTGTGTGGTATTTTTATGTCATGATTGTTTTTGTCCATATTCTTTTTGTGTGTATATTTCATTCTTTTGTTAATATCTAAAAAAAAAAAAAATCACATTCTTTTTCCCCTCCTCTTCTCTACCTTTCTTTCTCCCTCTTCATATCATGGGTACCCCACCTCGAAAAACTCTTGCCGAACTTTGGTACCCCCAGCCAGACATTACTTCTTACGGTTCTTGCTTTGGCCGAACTTCGAACAATCCATCCATGCCAAAAATTTCATTGAGAGATTGGATAGACGCGTCTAGGACAAACAATTTGACTCCGCAATCAACTTCGTATCAACCATTTCAAACATTCACCCCTTCTTACGTTGATAACCCTTCTTCGAGTCATGTTGCAACTCCAAGACCTATGTCTATTGCAGAACGTATTGAACAATCCCATAGCCGATCTTTCACTCCTTTCACCACTTCAAATTCTTGGGATCAGCAATTCCATTCACCTTCCTGTCCAGATGTTGATCCTGCTCCTGTCCAGTCATTCAACTCCTACCAATCCTACCCTACTTTTGCACCTTCCCTAGACATTGCATCAGAACAACCATTTGGGAGTTTTCAGTATCCAAACAACTTTGAATCTTTTACTGAAACCCCTTCACAACCAATGTCTAGTCTAGAACAGTCGTTGGAAGACTTTAGGGTAGCGTCAAGCCAACAGATGATGGATTTGAATGCGTCCATGGCCGCCCTCATGCAACCTAGTGACCCGGTAGCTAGTTTTCAACTGGCTCCAACTTTTTCAATGTATGATAAGGCGGCAGGACAGGCTGTGAATTTGAGTGGAGAGAGTGAGATGTACCCCCTTCCAAATCAAACCTACCCGTCCCAAATTGAATCCCACAACTCCTGTTTTGAAAGTCTATCGAGTATCCCACATGATTTATCAATTGAAGATAGAATGATGAATGAGTTGTGCGACTTCGTAGTGTTTGATTTGCCCAATTGTGAAGGGTCCCTTCCAAGTGAAACCATACCTAATCCTTTTTACCTCTACACCTATATCTTAGAACCAGAATCGATTAATATCCATGCTTTTGATGAGGTGTCAGAGAATTTTGATTTTCACTTGATTGAGGATATTGACGCTGGGGATATTTTGGATGATGAACCCGTAGATTTGGCTGAGTTTGTCTCTTCAAATCATCATCCCGAGTCATTAAATGTTTTTCCCGAACCCCATATGCGTCTGGACTTTGAAGAGAAGAGCATGGATGTGCTAAATTTTGAGGAGAATATTGAGGATAGTTTTGAAGATGAACCAGTTTTGCTTGATGAGTCAGATTTTCCAATTCATCCTGTTCCTTCCACTGACTGTGTACACCCTCCTGAACCTTTAACCGATACCCTTCGTCAACCACTTCCCTCCATCCTTTCCATCGTTCCGACCTTGCAAGAACCCGTCTCACTTTCATTTACTGTGTCTGGTTTACCAAGTTCGGCGTACCCATGGTTTCTCACGAATCTTGAGGGATTTGACCCCATTTCTCGACGGGTAAATATATTAGCACAATCGCTTTTTACACATCGCTCATCACAAATTGTGCTAATCTATTTACTCCATTTGCACCCTCAAGTTCGTATTCCACTTCTTTTTCCCTTCCGCCATTCTTCTTCCTCTCATATACCAAGACCGTATCCCGCTTCTCTTCGCATACGGTCTCGCGTATTCTCCATCTCTTTTCTCTACGCCTTCTTTCACCAACCAGCACATTATAGAGATAAAATCTTTGAATGGTTGGTACTAACTTTTGGCCTGTGTAAGGCCTTGTATAGCTTGATACTGTTCTCTTTCCCCCCCTAATCCTGAATTTCAACGCTTAACAGTGGAAACACTGTTTTACTTAAGTTTGGGGGGGACACCTTTTTTGTATATATTTTTGGTTTTCCTTTTTGTATATAATTTGTTTTTAGGGGGAGCGCCGACAATTTTGACCCTCTTGGTATAGCCTGACAGTGAGGGCACTGTCAAGTTTAAGTTTGGGGGTGTGCTCGGTAAGCTTTCTTCCTTCGCATTTATTTGTATATTTTGCATTTGCATACCTTATTAAAAACCCACAAAAATCAAAAATTTTCCAAAATATAAAAACTTTGTCGTCAAGTTAGCTAATAGGGTAACTTAGATCTTTATTCCGAAAGTTTAGTTGATATGATAGAAATAACTAAATTCTAGGCTTAGCGATTGAAAACCCTAAAAATAACCCTCATTTTGTCTAACTTTGGTAAGTATACGTCCTTACAGTTTTTTTGAGAAATAGGTAATCTTGAGTTCAGTTCTTGAGTTAAGTCAAGATGAAGGGAAAGTATTGAAGCTTTACTGGAGGATAAGTCTGAAAAATAGTTTCTTTTCTTGAGTTTAAATTTAGAAAGTATATACCCTACAAACTGCACTTACACGCACCTTGAAACTTGGGATAGTAGAGGATACCTTGAAATACTCTTGCCTGAAAGCCTAGTATGAAAGAAAAAACGGTATTTAAAGTTAAACACCAAAAGAGCATGTTGAAAAATATATCCGGTCTTGAAAAAGAAAAAGAAAAAAGAAAAAGAAAAAAATAGAATAAATTCAAGACCTGGAAACTGCTATTTACGCTTTAAAGTTCACACATTCAGTAATCGGTCGTTAGTGCCTCAAGAAGCATTAATAGTCACATGAAAGGTGTGTGAGCAAATCCGTCCATCTTTAATGAAAAGAAGTAGTATTAGGTATTAGGGCAAGGGTATTATAGCTTGAATTGAATTCTTGAGTGTAGGGGTGCAAATATACACACACGTAGAGGTATACAATCGATGTTTGAATAAAAGATAGAAATAAAGAATAAGACTTGTGTTTTCTGTAAAGTTGATAAAAATCCCTGATTTGAGGCTGCACTTTAGAAGGAAAACTCAGGAGAACCAACATCTTTCTAAACTTTTTTGGAACGTATATGAACCAAGGTTAAATAGATAGGAGGTGTGAAAAATACGGGTTAGATATTTCTAACTTAGGATGATAGAATTTCTAACGTAAATACTAAACTGTAGGAGTAGAATCGATGTTAACTTATGACACTAGCTTGACGGGATTTTGTGGGTAGTATCCGCTGAAAACCCTCAGGAGACAACACTCCTCCTACTAGGGACACCTAGAGGTTTAACGGCTTGTTGCACGTGCTCAGTGCAATCGCGTTCCCTGCGAAAGTGCGGTTATCATTATATTTTTGTGAATAATTGGTTTTGCTCGGGACGAGCAAAGGTTAAGTTTGGGGGTATTTGTTCATACCAGAATATTGCATTTTATACCGCCCATTCTTACGCTCGGTTGTTTATAGGTAGGTGCTTTTAATCCGTGTTTGTTACATATTTACAGAATACAGGTTTCCAGTACAAATATTGCAAATCAAGACAAAATCTCCACAGTTACGCCAAATACAGAACATCTGTTGACAGCAGATAAAAGCCGGGTTCCGGTCATCCATATCCGTCCAGTGCCGAGTACCAGTTCCTAAGACAAGACATATGACAGTGGTCATTCGTGTCTGGGACAAGCACAGAGCACGAGGGGGGCTGCACAAGAATCAATGGGTGCGCGGAGCTCGAGGGAGAAAAGGTCAAATGTATTATTTTTGTTGCCACTTTAGACCGTTGCAAATCTGAAGCAACTGTGGAACCAAATTGCAGATTAGTACATGTAGAACAACACAGGACAAGAAACCAGGGAATCACCCAAAAGACGACGACCTAACTCACCTAGATGGCCGCGGATCCGCGGCCAATAGGGGGTATTGGCCGCGGATCCGCGGCCAAGTGGGCCCCTCTCCCTGTTTTTTTTTTGGGCAGTTTAGTAATTTTATATTGGTGCAGATTCTTGCCCTAGGGTTTCTGTAAACTGCCTATAAATACCCCAGATATGAGCCAAGCCAAAGGGGTGATTCTTTGTTCTTCTTTTTGTTTGGATTTAGTCTTTTTCTTCTTCTTCTTCATTCTTTTTCCATGAAAATTGTAGTGAGAGCTTTTTGAGTGGGAGATCAATGAAGATGAGGGCTTTTTGTATCATTCTCTTTTGTTTCTTCTTCCCCTTGAGATTCTTGCTTTCTCTTGATCATTCAACCTCTTCATTGAGCTTGAATGGTTAAGGGTTAGTTATTGATCTCAAGGGTCGTATTTTCTTATGGAATTAGCGCTTCATTTCACATGCGTTCTCTACCCTTCCCTTGATCTTGCAACCTCTTGATTGAGCTTGCAAGTTTAAGGGTTGGCTATTGATCACATGCTTGTCTTGAGTTCTAGTTTCTTGTTCTTTTTATCGCTTTTTATTACTTGCTTATTATTATCTTGCTTTGCTTTCTTGCAATTTATATTCATGCACTTAATTACTTGTAATCTTTTCTTTTCTCTTTTCTTTTCTTTGTTCTTTTCTTTTGCTCTTTTTGGTTCTTTTTGTGAATGTTGTATTTATTGTTGTTGTTAAGAATCCATATGATATTGTAAGTTAACATTTCTTTGCTCATTTCCTTTTCCCGTTATTTTCCATTGAACTCCGCCCAAACCATACGCAAGCGCTCCGTTAGGCACCCTACCCTAACAAGGTAACGGTGATTCCTAACCGCGACCGGTTGCGTTCGGTTTAGCCGGAGGCGAAAGCAAGAGACAAGAACGGACGGACAAGGGTAAATAAGCCGGATTCCACGAATACCGCGCTTAAATCCCCTAATCCACGTTGTTGCCGATTGCTCTAGCTTCAATTGGTCAAGACTCGGCTCAAAGGTTTTGAGTACGGATTTCTTTAGCTTACATTATCGTATCTTTTCTTAACAACTTTATACTTGCAAATAATACACATAGGTTAGATTGAACAAACTCATACGGATTCTTTATTGACTCGTCTAAAACAAGAAAGGACATACAACCATCTCCCTGTGGATCGACTCGTGCTCAACCGGCTAGCTGCATAGCGACACCGTCTTGATTGCGGTTAACTTTAATTCTTCCAATCAAAGTTCTCAGGTAACATGAGTACAGGTTATTCTTTAGACCTGAGATCGGCATTTTTCTTATTTGAGTTCCCACTGTGCTTTGATCACTACCCTACCACGGCTCTACTGAGTCAAGCAAACAGGTTTTGGTTGGGTACAGTCCCGAGCCACATGGAGGCAGTGAGCGATTGTCAAGGATTCATCTCTCCCGGTATTGGGAGTCGATATCGCACTATGTTCGATTGGTCAGGACCATAAGACCTTGGCCAAAGCAGTTGGGATTTGCTGATAAGTTGATCAGTAGTTTCCCGGATTGGTCCTGAGCATCATCAGCACGACTTATCGGGTTATTAGGGTCTGACGTTTACCACTCCTAGACCCGGTATGCGATACTCTCAGACGAAGAGACCGGACTGTACGGAGATTGTCACAGATAGGCTCAGTAGGGATCCAGATGAGTTTTCTCATCGGCCTTCCTTTTCGACAGGTACCCGGGTAGCCGTTACGTACAGCTAATGTCGCTGACGTGCTTGTGGTTATGGATTTATCCAGTAACTCACTGCCGACGTACTGTCGAGTCTTTAGAGTCCCACACAGAGGGTTTTCCTGATTCAGGCGAAATGATGTAGTAGCCGTATTGGATACGTGCAGGGTCTCGATCGATTGATGTACTTTGTACTCAGACTTTCGATCGGACAGTAGGTAATACTAGCCGGCTCGGGTTTGAGCCAGATTATTAAATCAGGTATTGATTTAATAGTTTACATATATGTATTTCGATATGTATATTCTAGTATTACGTTCTTTGTGTTATTCTATCTCTTTAGGCATTCGTGTTTTTATCCGAATGCAGGTATATATATACAGCAGACTGTAATCTGTATTTTATTACAGATTACCTTCTAGAAGGTGACCACCTCATTATGCTTTTTCCATTTATTTAATAAATGGAAATGAGGTGGAAATTAAGGAGAGGGAGGCATGGTAAGTGGCATGGCTTCAATAGTTCACAAATGAATTATTTATTCATTTGTGGTTACTATTGAAGCATGGCTACACTTGTTTATTGAAAGAAATTCATACACAAAACCTTTGTGTTGATTTTCTCTCACGTGCATACTTCATAATTTCTTGAGCTCCCATTTTTCTTCATCTCCTCCCTCTCTTGAGCTTCCTCCACCTTCATCATCTTCCTCTTCACTACCATTCTCATGAGTTGAGAAACAAGTGAAGAGGCAAGAAAGAGATAGCAAACACTTAGATCTTCACACTACATCCTAGATTACTTGGTTTAGCAACCCAAGTTCTCTAGTTGCTCCACTTGACATATTGTGAGGAGCTAGAGCCATGGATCATATCCCTCGGGTGGATCATCTACGAAAAAGGAGGACTGGAGAGCAAGATCGATCGCGGAGAACCAAATGAGCCAACAAAGAAGATCAAGCATGTTCAAGGTGGCCACTTGGAGCTCAAGATGAAGAAAGAAGACCGAAGGACTTGGTTCGTTTGGTGAGATTTCTTCATCATAGTAGAAAGCTCTCTTTATTTAGCTAGTTAGGTTTATGGTAAGATCCGGGTTAAAAGTTATTCTAGTGCCATGTTCTAATCGTTAGAAAAATTTTTGTTCCACTTTTGGTTACGGTAGTTGGCCGGGTGTCACGCCCCGCTTCCCAGTGTACGGGCAGATGACGCGACTGGCCGCTGCGTATTTACTCTGAAGCAAATACTCTATGCGTATATAAGAAATATAAATATAATGCACAAGAGACAAAAGATATAATTGAACAACAACTTTATTTATTCACATTCTTTTTACAATACATGGAAAAGTAAATAATGGGATAAAGCGATGCCTAAATAGTGGCATAACAGAAATGAAAAGTACTGAAATGAAATGTGTACAATGAATCTAAAGCTCTGGGTCGTAATCTAGTTGGTCCCATTCTTTGGTGGTGGGCTCGATCTCCAGTGAATCCGGATCACCTGACAACATTCCAAAGAAGAAAGAAAAGGAATGTCGTCAGCGAACAATCGCTCGGTAAGTCCAAAAGATGAGGTAGAAATAGAATAGACAGAGAGAGTGTAACTTTTAAAGTTGTATTATATTGTTAACGCCGTTGTTTGTAGCTTGGTACAGAAGAATGCCAGTGTATACGAGAGGAGTCTCAGTAGACCAGAGACTAAGGTGAATGGAATGTACAACGAACCGTTTATGCCACGGTACAACAGCAATGGAATACAGATTAGGTGTCTTAAATCCTGCAGTCTCGTGCCACTTTTAACACCTTCCGTACCAATCTACCCCTTAAACCCCACGATGTCTTGGTTGTATTGTTTGTGTTGTATTGTAAATTGTATTGTCTTGTATTATGGATTGTACAGATGGATGACTTTTCGAAACCATGATATCAGTAAATGGATATAACTGGAGAATTATGTAAATGGAAGTATATCCATGGTTCGGTTCAGTCAATACAGATTGAATAGATTGAACAGATTGATTATATGGATTAATGGATTCATATTGAATTGTAGTTTGTAATTGAATCATATTCAAGTCATATTATTATAATGAGACTCAGTCTGAGTCAGAACAATTAGAAAAGAAATTGAAGTCCTGAATTAGGTTTTAGTGTTATCAGTAACCGCTGCACATGTGCGGCAGGATTTGTGTCTTTTTCAAAGACGATTACCGTGTTGATAACACCGTTTGTTAAGTTGTCTACCTTAAATAGGCAAGCACCCACTTCTCCGGCTCCCTGAGGCTCAAGAGATTAGTCCCGCTTAAACCTATATTTACTAGGGTCCTTATTGTAATTTATAGAACTTGAGGGGGTTTTATGTAAAAATAATCTGTATAATTTTCAAAATACACCTCAAGTATTTAATTATTATCTTTAGAGTTTTCATAGATGTATATTTTATATATGTGACATTTCTAGTGAATAAAACCTAATTTCATAATATACGGTATTTAATTGTAAAGTATTGAACTTGTATGGAATTGCATGGTATTTTCATATAAAGTGATTCTTTTGATTTAGAAAAGTTGGAATATTTATATTATATCAAAAATAGATATTTTGATGATACATATATATATATATATTTATGTAAAATAATTTTAATTTATTATTTTTCTAGAAATCTCATTTTCTTAAGATATTTGTATTTTTAAATCTTTCGAGACCCAATGCTCCTTGCGGAGGTCTGCATCTCGCACTACTAATCCCGAGGATGTGTGATAATCCGCACCATCCCGAACGGGTTCCCCAAATGGGTTGTAGCGGCGCTTTGCAAAGATTTGTTTAAAATACGTAATCTTGTAGAAAAAGGTTTTAATAGTAAAAGGTATTTAAGTGTAAATTCGTATTCCCGTATTCTATATTCCCAAAAGACATTGTGCTATGTTGCATATGAGTGTTGTGAGGAGGTAGGTCATTACCTCGTGATCTATTTATAGGTATATCAGAGAATTATGATGTTTAATCTCAAAACTAAACTATATGGTATTTTTCTGAAAAAATTCGATAAAAATTGCAATATGAATTTTTTTGCTATGAAACTTGTTCAAAATATTTTTTTAATGATTAATAGTCATGATGTACAAGATTGGTATTGTTGTATTTAAGAAAATTGGAACTTTTTAAAGAAAACCAAATCGGAAGTCGGATTAACTCCGCTTCCGTCGTGTTTTAGAAATACGAGTTTTTAGAATAGCAAAGTGAAGAGGGGGGAAGGAATTAATGGATTGTATATTAAAGAAGAGGAAGATGGAGTGGTAGGAGGTGCATGTGCGTCATTTCGTCGCCGGGAGCTCTTAGGGTCGTCGTCGGAAGTTCGCCGGAGCTTCGCCCTTCGCTAACTCCTCTTGTACACAAAAGTTCTAGGAATTTTTCTTGAGAGTTTGGACATAGTTTGTGAGTGGGGTGTGTGTGTGTGTGTGAAATGGAGTGGTATTTATAGGAAAAGATTAGGGTTAGGGTTTAATAAAAAAAATTGCATTTAAATTACATTAAAATGGAGATTAAAGGGATTTTATGGTCTCTGGAATAATGCAGGGTTTTTAAAGTGTATAGGGGTTATAAGAAGATCAAGAGGCACAACTTTCAAGAAGACCCAACTCCGATCCGAGGTGAGTCGGCTGGCGGCGGCGGCCGATTCGGCCGGTCCGCCGGCCGAGTCAGACCGAGTCGGGCCGGGTTTTGCTGCCATGTGTCCTTCGTCTGTTGGTATACCCCTGGGCCAGTTTGTTTTATATGTGACTTTTGATTTTTACGAGTTATGCATGTGTAGGCTCTTGGGCTTCTAAAAATTTAAAAGAAAACTAATTAAAAATAATATGACTAATGGGATTTGAACTCTGGTGCTCTGGTTCAGCAGTGCAAGGTCTTACCAATGAGCTACAAGCTCCTTCTTGGTATTAAAGAGCAAAACAAATACTTATAGTACTCACAGGAAATGTAAATACCCCAAGTATACATTAACTTTAAATCAAATTTATGTACACAAGAATTGGAATTGTTACAGTCTACCCTCCTTACAAAAATTTCGTCCTCGAAATTTATAATTTATTTTAAACACTAATTTAAAAATAAGTGGGGATATCTTGCACGCATCTTATCTTCCCTTTCCCATGTCGATTCTCCTGGAGTGTCTTTTCTCCATATCACTCGAACCAAGTTGACTTCCTTGTTCTGAAGTGACTTCACTTTCCTGTCCAGGATCTCCATAGGTTGTTGCTCACAAGATAAGTCGGGATGTACAGTGAGCTCGGAATGATCGAGAATATGGATAGGGTCACTCACATACCTTCTGAGTTGGGATATGTGGAACACATTATACACTCCTTCCAATGAAAGTGGAAGTGCTAAACGGTATGCCACTTCACCGACTTGTTCGAGTATGTCGAACGGTCCAATGTATCTTGGACTTAGCTTACCCCGTCTTCTAAATCGGATCACTTCATGGTTCGGAGATATCTTTAAGAATACGTGATCTCTCGGTTGGAACTCCAAGTGACGTCGCTTTGCATCATCCCAGTGCTTCTGTCGATCTTGGGCTATGCGCATTCTTTCCCTGATAGTACGAACCACATCAACAGTTGCTACTATCATCTCAGGTCCAAGAAGTTCCCTATCTCCGATGTCGTCCTAACTTAATGGAGATCGACACTTTTTTCCATAAAGCGCTGCAAAAGGTGTCATTCCTATGCTTGCTTGGTAGCTGTTGTTGTACGAAAAAACCACAAGATGTAGTTGATCTTCCCACAATCCTCCGAAGTCTAACATATATGCGCTGAGCATATCCTCCAAGATATGAATAGTTCGCTCAGACTGACCATCCATTTGTGTGTGATAAGCTGTGCTGAAGTTCAGACTTGTTTTCAAGCTTGCTTGCAGACTCTGCCAAAATTGCGATCGGAACCTGGTGTCACGATCGGAGACAATGCAGACCGGTACTCCATAAAGTCTCACAATTTCCTGTATGAGTTCATGGGTATCAGAGATAGTACATATTTGAAGAGTTTAAATCTTGTATAGATTCTTACCTACATGTACTTCTTTGCTAATGTCTCAGTTGATTGGCCAACTCGAAATGGGATGAAGTGAGCCGACTTCGTGAGTCGATCCACAATGACCCATACAGCATCGTTACCCTTTGTGCTGCGAGGGAGAGCAGTCACAAAATCCATCGTGATGTGTTTCCACTTCCATTCTGGGATAGGTAACGGTTGAAGTAATCCAGCTATCCTGTGATGTTCAGCCTTTACTTGCTAACGCACCAAGCATTTAGCGACGCTTCTGGCTACTTCATGCTTCATTCCATGCCACCAGTAATTTTGACGTAGATCTTTGTACATCTTTGTACCTCCAGGGTGTACTGAGTAGGGAGAGCTGTGAGCTTATTTCATTAACTCTTTCCGAACAGAACCTTTTGGTACACATAATCTGCTGCCGTATCTCAAAGATCCGTCTTCATGGATGATGAAGTCTGTTCTGAGTCCATTCTTTACTTATTCTCTGATCTTTTGCAACTTAGTATCACTTGCTTGAGCTTCTTTGATCTGGTTGACAATGGCAGATTGAACTTGTAAATTCATCAAACTTGAAGCGTTACCTGGCATGGCCACTTCAATCTCCATCTGATGCAAGTCTTGTTGCAGTTTCCACTGAGCGGTGAGATTCATCGATAATGGTTGGCGACTAAGGGCATCAGGTATTACATTTACCTTCCCTGGGTGATATTGCAGGTTGATGTCAAAGTCCGCCATGAGTTCTAACCATCGTCTCTGCCGCATATTAAGCTCCTTCTGGGTAAACACATATTTCAGGCTCTTGTGATCTGTGTATATGTTCACTCGTTCACCAAGAAGATAATGACGCCAAATTTTAAGAGAAAAGATAATGGTTGCCAATTCCAAATCATGCGTCGGATAATTGCGCTCATGAATCTTCAGCTGTATTGAAGCATAAGCCACAACCTTACCGTGCTGATGTAGAACACATCCTAATCCCTTACCGGATGCATCACAATGCACTTCGAAACCTCCAGATTGATCCAGTATAACAAGTATAGGCACTGATGTCAACCTTGACTTAAGTTCTACGAAAGCTTGTTCGCATGCTTCTGACCACACAAATTCTTTATCTTTACGTGTGAGCTTGGTCAGGGGTGCTGCTATTTTATAAAAGCCTTCAATGAACCTTCTGTAATATCCAACTAAACCCAAGAAACTTCGAATGTCCTTCACAGACTTTGGTGTCAGCCATTCGCTTACTGCTGAAACTTTCGTTGGATCCACAGAGATTCCTTCCCCCGATACGATATGTCCAAGAAAGCCAACTTGATCTAGCCAAAACTTACACTTGCTGTATTTGGCATAGAGCTGATGTTGTCGTAGATTTTCCAGGACAATTCGTAGGTGCTCGGCATGTTCTTTCCGACTCTTTGAATACACCAGGATGTCATCGATGAAGATGACAACAAATCTGTCTAAGTACTCTCGGAAAACTTGATTCATTAGGTTCATGAATATTGCTGGTGCGTTGGTCACTCCAAATGGCATCACAAGAAATTCGTAATGTTCATAACGAGTTCTGAAATCCATTTTATGAATATCAGCTTCCTTGACCTTCACTTGATGATAACCTGAACGAAGATCTAATTTGGAGAAAACACAAGATCCGCTTAGCTGATCGAATAAATCGTCGATGCACGGTAGCGGATACTTGTTCTTTATCGTTACTTCGTTCAAGGCTCTATAATCAATGCACATTCTGTATGAACCTTCCTTCTTCTTCACAAGTAATACTGGTGATCCCCAACTTGAAGTGCTGGGACGAATCCATCCTTTTGCCAATAATTCGTCCAACTGAGTTCGGACTTCCTTCAAACCTTCCGGAATTAATCGATAAGGTGCTTTGATCACTGGTTGTGCTCTTAGTACTAAATCAATGCTGAATTCAAGAGCTCGATCGGGAGGCAAACCTGATATATCGTCAGGAAACATATCGTCGAACTCTCGAACCACTTCTGGCTCTGATCCTTCCTCTGCTTGAATTGCTGCAATCACTGCCTTCTTTGGTTTCGCCTTGTAAGTACATGGCTCCAGGGTACGGTCTCCACTTTTGAAATAGAAGACCGGATGGTCTGGAATCTCGAATACTACCCTCCTTTGACGACAGTCGATGGTAGCATAGAAGGTTTCGAGCCAATCCATACCTAGAACCACATCGAAGTTCGATATGTCCAGCACCTTGAAGTCAGCATAGAATTCTCTGTTGCAGACGACTACTGGACACAAGCTGTATCCCATTGTTGCCTTTAGAACGCCATTTCCTGAACTGACATTCCAGCTGGATACAAGCAGTGTGACTGGAATCGCATGAGTTCGGACGAACCATTGCGACATAAAGCAGTGTGATGCTCCAGTATCGAAGAGTGCTAGTGCAGGAAATGAAGCTACTAAGATTGTACCTAAGGTATGTGGGATAGGTTTTAGGTATAGGAAATTATGTGGATAGGTATTAAGACTGAAAGAAAAGATTGAGAAGAAAGGGTTACCAGTGATAACTTGGCCAGTGGCCTCAGCTTCTTCCACGGTCATCGTGAAAGCCTGTCACCGTGGTACATTCCTCCTGGCCGGAGGAGCATTCCTCGGAACGTTCCGTTGAGCTTGATGGAACTGATGAAAAGGAGGTGCAGTGGTGGTATTTTAGGTGGTGGAGCAGGTAGAGCGAGTCTTGGAGCAGGTGCCTAAATGGCTGGTCTCTGCTGATAAGTGATTGCTGGCCTGGGTGCAGCAATTGAGTGTGTCTTTAGGGACAAGACCCAATATCATGAGTAGCTGAGCCGCAGACTAAGCAAAGACGGTTGGCTCGCCGGCAGTCTTTCATCATATGTCCAGCTCTCTTGCAGTTGGTACAAAAAGCTAGGCTGGGCCTGTTGGTCGGCACTCCCGGTCTCCTTAGCACAAAAGGTGGCCTTGATGAGGCTCGTCCTGCCATCTGGTTAGCAGGGCGCTTCATTCCGGCAGACTGAGGTCTGCCCCTCTTCTTTACCACTGCCTCATAACGGCGGGTAGCTTTCAGAGCCGATTCATGAGTCGGAAAATCTCCTGCGGCTAATGCAGCCTGGATCTCCGAGTCCAAACCTTGTTGAAATTGACAGGCTCTGATCTCATCCGTCGGTATCAGGTGTGCCGCAAATCTGTTAAAGTATTTTGTTAGCTATGTAGTATGTGATTTATTGAAAAATCGAATTATTGAGACATATCTTACAGACTGAGCATGGTGAACTCAACGCCATATTCATCTACTGATTTGGTCCACATTGAACCTTATTGCAGATGGATGAACTGCTGTTCCATGTCAAACCTGGCAGTCTCAGGGAAGTATTTTGCGCCGAACATGTCGCGGAAAGTCTTCCATTTGATAGGTTGATCAAGACGGCTTTCTTCCGCCTTCCACCAGACCCGTGCATTGTCCATGAGCTGTAGTTTCGCAACACGGACCCAAGCTATCTCTGGCACTTGTGCCGCTGCCAGATCATATTCAATGCTCTGAGCCCATTCCTCAGCTTCTAGTATGCTCTCTTTTCCTGCAAACTGTTTGTGGTGCAAAGCCCTGAATTGCGTCACCCCAGGTGCTTCTGCCTCGGGATGGTTCATTAAAAGAGCAGTCTGCTGCTGTTGTCCTTCTAGGAGGCTGCGGATCACCTCAAGCAGAACCGCCTGCTCGTTGATCGAAGCAGGGACAGCTGGTGTGAGTGGTAGTGGTGGAGGTGTGTTGTTGACATTGGTGCTGGTGTTGTTTGGGGAATCCATAACCTTGAATGAAAATTTTTGGGTTAGGACAGATTCAAAGTATATGAAATGATAAGATTCAAGGAGTATGAATTGTAAAGAATGTTTTCAGTTGCTGGTTCTTGTGTTATATTGTTTAGGTTGTTCACGCAGAACATAACTGCATGGTAGTGTTCCATACAGCTCTGACCTGCATGGGCCACCAACAAAAGCTGTCACGGCCCGCTTCCCAGTGTACGGGCAGAGGACGTGACTGGCCGCTACGTATTTACTCTGAAGCAAATACGCTAAGCGTATCTAAGAAATATATATATAATGCACAAGAGACAAAAGATATAATTGAATATCAACTTTATTTATTCACATTCTTTTTACAATACATGGAAAAGTAAATACATGGGATAAAGCGATGCCTAAACAGTGGCATAACAGAAATGCTGAAATGAAATGTGTACAATGAATCTAAAGCTTTGGTTCGTAATCTAGCTGGTCCAAGTCTTCGGTGGTGGGCTCGATCTCCAGTGAATCCGGATCACCTGACAACATTCCAAAGAAGAAAGAGAATGAATGTCGTCAGCGAACAATTGCTCGGTAAGTCCCAAAGATGAGGGAGAAATAGAATAGACAGAGAGAGTGTAACTTTTAAAGTTGTATTATATTGTTAACGCTGTTGTTTGTATCTTGGTACAGAAGGATGCCAGTGTATACGAGAGGAGTCTCAGTAGACCAGAGACTAAGGTGAACGGAATGTATAAGGAAACGTTTATGCCACGGTACAACAGCAATGGAATACAGGTTAGGTGTCTTAAATCTTGCAGTCTCGTGCCACTTTTAACACCTTCCGTACCAATCTACCCTTTAAACCCCGCGATGTCTTGGTTGTATTGTTTATGTTGTATTGTAAATTGTATTGTCTTGTATTATGGATTGTACAGATGGATGACTTGCCGAAACCATGATATCAGTAAATCAATGTAACTGGAGAATAATGTAAATGGAAGTATATCCATGATTCGGTTCAGTCAATACAGATTGAATAGATTGAACAGATTGATTATATGCATTCATGGATTCATATTGAATTGTAGTTTGTACTTGAATCATATTCAAGTCATATTATTATAATGAGACTCAGTCTGAGTCAGAACAATTAGAAAAGAAATTGAAGTCCTGAATTAGGTTTTAGTGTTATCGGTAACCGCTGCACATGGGCGGCAGGATTTGTGTCTTTTTCAAAGACGATAACCGTGTTGATAACACCGTTTATTAAGTTGTCTATCTTAAATAGGCAAGCACCCACTTCTCCGGCTCCCTGAGGCTCAAGAGATTGGTCCCGCTTAAACCTATGTTTACTAGGGTCCTTATTGTAATTTATAGAACTTGAGGGGGTTTTATATAAAAATAATCTGTATAATTTTCAAAATACACCTCAGGTATTTAATTATCGTCTTTAGAGTTTTCATAGATGTATATTTTATATATGTGACATTTCTAGTGAATAAAACCTAATTTCATAATATATGGTATTTAATTGTAAAGTATTGAACTTGTATGGAATTGTATGGTATTTTCATGTAATGTAATTCTTTTGATTTAGAAAAGTTGGAATATTTATATTATATCAAAAAATAGATATTTTGATGATACATATATATATATATATATATTTATATAAAATAATTTTAATTTATTATTTTTCTAGAAATCTCATTTTCTTAAGATATTTGTATTTTTAAATCTTTCGAGACCGAATGCTCCTTGCGGAGGTCTGCATCTCGCACTACTAAGCCCGAGGATGTGCGATAATCCGCACCATCCCGAACGGGTTCCCCCAATGGGTTGTAGCGGCGCTTTGCAAAGATTTGTTTAAAATACGTAATCTTGTAGAAAAATGTTTTAATAGTAAAAGGTATTTAAGTGTAAATTTGTATTCACGTATTCTATATTCCCAAAAGATATCGTGCTATGTTGCATATGAGTATTGTGAGGAGGCAGGTCATTACCTCGTGATCTATTTACAGGTATATCAGAGAATTATGATGTTTAATGTCAAAACTAAACTACATGGTATTTTTCTGGAAAAGTGCAATAAAAATTATAATATGAATTCTTTTGTTATGAAACTTGTTCAACATATTTTGTTAATGATTAATAGTCATGATGTGCAAGATTGGTATTGTTGTATTTAATAAAATTGAAACTTTTTAAAGAAAACCGAATCAGTAGTCGGATTAACTCCGCTTCCGTCGGGTTTCAGAAATACAAGATTTTAGAATAGCAAAGTGAAGAGGGGGGAGGGACTTACTGGATCGTAGATTAAAGAAGAGGAAGAGGGAGTGCTAGGAGGTGCCGGTGCGTCGTTTCGTTGCCAGGAGCTCCTAGGGTCGTCGTCGGAAGTTCGCCGGAGTTTCGCCCTTCGCTAACTCCTCTTGTACACAAAAGTTCTAGGGATTTTTCCTGAGAGTTTGGACAGAGTTTGTGAGTGAGGGGTGTGTGGAATGGAGTGATATTTAAAGGAAAAGATTAGGGTTAGGGTTTAATATAAAATTTTGCATTTAAATTGCATTAAAATGGAGATTAAAGGGATTTTATGGTCTCTGGAATAATGCAGAGTTTTTAAAGTATACAAGGGTTATAATAAGATCAAGATGCACAACTTTCAAGAAGACCCAACTCCGATCCGAGGTGAGTCAGCCGGCGGCTGCGGCCGATTCGTTCGGTCCGTCGGCAGAGTCAGACCGAGTCGGGCCGGGTTTTGCTGCCATGTGTCCCTCGTCTGTTGGTATACCCCCTGGGCCAGTTTGTTTTATATGTGACTTTTGGTTTTTATGAGTTATGCATGTGTAGGCTCTTGGGCTTCTAAAAATTTAAAAGAAAACTAATTAAAAATAATGTGGCTAATGGGATTTGAACTCTGGTGCTCTGGTTCAGCAGTGCAAGGTCTTACTAATAAGCTATAAGCTCCTTCTTGCTATTAAAAAGCAAAACAAATACTTATAGTACTCACAGAAAATATAAATACTCCAAGTATACATTAACTTTAAATCAAATTTATGTACACAAGAATTGGAGTTGTTACACCGGGGCACTAGCGTAACCTTTCAGGGAGATCTTCTAATTTCTTCCTTACTGAAGCTTTCTGCTTTGTTTTTCGAAGCTTATGGGAGGGGGGTTCTCCTCTTTAGACTTAAAGTCTTGGGTCCTTTATATAGTAGAGACGAGTTTGTTGGTTAGCTCCGAAGAAATCTCTTATTAAGAGATCCCAAATGATTTAGGGATTTTACCCACCATTGGATCTTTGATCAAAGAACTTCTGTTTTACAGAAAATATTTTCTTATTTTTCACAAGATTAGGGAAATTTTATCCATACAGAATTAATTCTGTAGATTGGTGATTCTTTAATCACCATTGGATTTTTAATCCAACAGTACTCTGTTTTACAGAGGCCAATCTTTCTTGTTTAGAAAGATTTGAGGAATATTTTCTCTAAACAGAATTTAATTCTGCATCCTGATGATTTATCGTCTCCGTTGGATCTTTGATCCAACAACACTGTCACGCCCCGCTTCCCCAAAGAGTGGTAACGGCACATGACAAGCCCACGACGTATTTATTTCGAGAAGGTCGTTTCTCAAAATAAATACGCTAAGTGTAAAGTAAGCAGTATAATAATGACAAGAATAGACAGGTGAAAAATAAAATCCAACCACTTTATAAAATTGCATTCCCAACTCTACAAGGTTTAAACTGATACAAGATATCTGAAATAAGAACATAAACATAAAAGCCTAAACATATGGCTTACTGAAATGAAAAGAAACTAGAGATCGGCCTGTGCTGTGAACTGGTTGTACTCCTGTTCCACCTCATTAGCCTCTAGACCACCTGGCGAACATTGCAAAAAAAGAAAAGTAAGGAAGGTAGGATGTAACGACCGTAAAATTCCTATACCTTTGTATTGTCTTTCTTTAATAAAATATTGTAATTTATCAATCCATTTATTTTTCCTATTATTTTCCTTGAGCCTAAAAGCCCTTTTCTATTATTTAATCACTTAGCTATTCATTCCCCTATTTATATTTTCCATCGGTTACCAAATAAACAATCTTTGTAAACCCATTTTGTTTTATTGAATACCCAAATCAATTAACCCATATTCCCTTCTCTATTTTATTTTAAAGCATAAACCCATTAACCAAATTTTATTCATATAACCCAAACCCAAATCCAAACTCAACCCAAAGCCCAGCCCATAATCTTCCATCTATTTTCCTAATCCTTTTTTTCCCTTCTTCCTTCTTCTCTTTATTTCTCCCTTACTGTTCGTCTCCTTCTCATCCACACCCGCCGTCTCCTCCCCTCCCCTCTCATAACCGACGACCCCTCTTCTCCTCACTCTCTTCACCTCCTAATAACCAATCCCCACTCTTCCTCTCTCTTCTTAACTTCTTCTTCACCTGTATAGCCCCATACAACATTTTTCTCCCTCCTCTCATTCTCTTCTCCTCCTACATCCCCCACCATCTGCCTCCTCCTTGGCCGGCCACCCTCCACTGGACAGAGCACCCTTGCCGCTGGCCCCGCTTGAAACCGACCCAAGCTCACCTTGCTGCATGTTTCATCTCCCTCGAGCAAGCCGCCAAATGTTCGGTTATATGCCTCAATGAAAACTTCCGTCGTTTTCTTATGATCCAATCGCACGTAAGTCTCTTTTCCCCTCCATCTATCCCTCATTTCTTTGCTTTAAATCTTTTTGATGAACCTTCTATGGTTTGATGTTAACTTGTTCTGTGCCATACCTATTTTGGTTGTCCACTTCAATCAATCTCTAATCGCATCATCGCCTCCAGCATCATGGACATATTAGCAACAATTACATTAATAATGAGTTCAGAATTCATAAAGATGTCCTTGTTTTGGAGGTGATATTTGAAAATAACTAAGTTTTAAGGGTGATGGTTTTGTTTCTGTTGCTGTCAAGTGCCATGAGTGAGGAAGAGTTGTATTTTCTTCAGTTGCTACAGTTTGAAGCTTTTAAAGAATAAAATTTTATGTTAAAGAAATGTTTTCATCATTGAAAGCACAGACAACATCCCTGCTTAGCTTATATGTTAGATTAGGCTTTTAAATTTATCATTCTTACTTACATTTACTTATTTTTATTACACACATACACTGCTTCTTTAAATGTAAGTCCCTTCTTTCCTCCGTCTCTCCCTTCTTGCCTCTGTTATGACTTCACCAAACCGATGTCCCCTCTCGTCCTCTATTGTTCCCCATCGATCGTCACCGTCAAAATTTAATTTTAATTTAGGAAACTTCTTCAAGCTTGATGAATACATCATATCAATCTATTAAATTAATCTTTTAATTGTCCGACCTTAAATTCTCATGATACTCGTGCTTCGATATTTTAAAATCGCAAGTCTTGATTTTAATCTCCATCTATATCATATCCTTGCAACTTGTGTTGCTTCTGTTTTTTACGGCATGTGAGTGCTTACAAAGTTGTTTGATTGTTTACTTGTGTGAGTGATGGGAGTATAACGATTTATAGAATCAAACGCATTGGCCTCTAATGTGAACTATGTCAACTTGAGATATATCGGTAGTAACTAAACCAACTGTTGGGAGCATATACGGCTATGTGACCAAATCAAGAAAGTTTACGTGGCCACTGTTCCTAATACAAAAGCCTCCCAATTGTCAGAGACATTGCTTACTCTTTACATTTTAGTAGGTAGGAACCCTCGTTGTACTAGTGATATGGTATCAGGAGTTTAGAACTACTAGGAACTTGACAAAGATTTGAAGTTTGTTATAAGAAGGAAACTGCACTCTAATGCTCCAACCTTGAAAACATAAAATTTGTTCATATCCTCTTTAGAGTTAAGTCCTATTACAATTTACAATCTGTTATTCATAATTTGATAATTACAATAATACCTAATTGTAATTTTAAAAGGTGACATCCTTACTTTTGACTTTGTTGAATTCGACGACTTTTGCACTAAAATACCCCCGAATTGTTTAAAATGGAATTTAACCTTTAACCGTTTTCCTTTGCAAATTTCGCCTCTGCAGCCCTCATTAGGGGAACCCGTTGTGATGGTGCGGATTATCGCATATCTTGGGTCTAGTAGATTAAGACGCAGAGCTCTTCACGGAGCGCGGTCTTGAAAGGAAAGGAAAATCAAACCTTAAACCAATTTTTAGAATATTAAAATAAAAGGAAAAGATAATAATTTAAATTAATTGGGATAATAACCATTATTTATCATTTCTATTAGTTTAAAAGAAAACAAAATGTTAAATTAGTGTTTTCAATAAAATACCTTAATTCTAGAAATATTAGTTTTTACTAAAATACCCAGAGTTACCTATAGAATATTTTATCAAAACACCCTAGACTTTTAATTAATATTTTTTTATCAAAACAACCTAGAGATATTAAAACATAGTATTTTATATAAATACCATGATTTTTCTAAATGACCTATTTACATATATATATCCTAAACATGATATCCTACATGACTTAACATGAATTCTCAAACACTTGACATGTTTACATGCCCATTTAATATGACTTGTACTAAACTAACATGCTTGATGTCATGCCCCACTTCCCAGTGTACGATAAGGAGTCGCGACGGGTCACGCGACGTATTTACTCAGAAGTAAACACGTTAAGCGTATCTATTCAATATAAAGTAAAGTACACAAGACATGGATGTAAATGAACAACGACTTTATTTATTAAATATTCTTTTACAGGTGCAACTGAAATGTAAATACATGAATAGAAAGCGATGCCTAAACAATGTCATAACTGAAATGAAAATGTACAAGTGCCTACAGCTCCGGTCAAAGGTCAACTGCTCCAAATTTTCAGTGCTGGGCTCGATCTCCAATGAGTCCGAAACACCTGACAACATTCCAAAGAAAAAAGAAAGGAATGTCGTCAGCGAACAATCCCTCGGTAAGTCCCAAAGGTGAGTAGAGATAGAATAGATAGAAAAAGAATATAACTTATAATGTTTGATTATAGTGTTAACGCAGTTGTTTGTAGCTTGGTACAGAAAATGCCAGTGTATACGAGAGGAGTCCCACTATTCCGGAGACTAAGGTATACGGAGCACAAGGAACCGTTCAGCCACGGTACAACGGCAATGGATATTCAAATTAGGTGTATTATGGTTACAGTCTCGTGCCACTTCTAACACCTTCCGTACCAATCTATCCCTTTATAAACCCCGCGATGTCTTTTGCATTGATTGTATTGTTTGTTATATAGATGGATGACTTGCCGAAACCATGATATCAGTAAATGGAATGGATATAAATGGAGAGTCATGTAGATGGAGTGTATCCATGGTTTGGTTCAGTCAATATAGATTGAATAGACGGATTCATAGATTCATATTGAATTGTAGTTTCATACTTGAATCATATTCAAGTCAGATTGATTAGATTGAGACTCAGTCTGAGTCAGACACTTTGAATAGAACTTGAAATCCTGAGTTAGTTTTGATGTTATCGGTAACTGCTGCACATGGACAGTAGGATTTGTGTCTTTTTTCAAGACAATTACCGTGTTGATAACACCGTTTGTTAGATTTTCTACTTTAAATAGGCAAGCACCCATATTCTCCGGCTCCCTGAGGCTCAAGAGAACTGGTCCCGCTTAAACCTATCTTTACTAGGGTCCTTATTGTAATTTAGTATAACTTGAGGGATTTTTATGTAAAATAGTTTGATATAATTTTCAAAATACACCTCAAGAATTTAATTATCGTCTTTAGGGTTTTCGTAGATGTATATTATAAAAGTGCAATTTCTAGTGAGTAGAACCTAGTTTTCCATAGTATATGGTATTTTATTGAAATATCGGTATTGTTTTGTATTTGGATGGTATTTTCATGCAATGGTGATTCCTTTGATTTTGAAAACTTGGAATATTTATATAATATAATTAAAATAGATATTTTGATAATAGTTATATATTTAATAAAAATAAATTTTATTTATTCTTGTAGAAATCTCATTTTCTAAAGAAAAATGCATTAAAAATTCTATCGAGATCGAATGCTCCTTTCAGAGATCTGCATCTCGCTCTACTAGGCCCGAGGACATGAGATAACCCGCACCATCCCGATCGGGGTTCCCCAAAATGGGTTGTAGAGGCGTAATTGCAAGGAATTGATTAATACACTTTTTAAGGAAATGGTTTTGCAAGTTTGATGGTATTTATTTGTATTGTCGTATTATCCCATAACTAATGTCCCAAACTTTCATCGTACTATATTAAAGATGTGTGTTGTAATGAGGTAGGTCATTACCTCGTGAATTATCTAAAGATAATACAAGTTTTATGTGAATTATAGTGAAATGTAAAATATATGGTATTTTACCGTAAAAATACAATGAAAATTGCATAAAAGATTCTTTTGAGATGAAACTTATTTTAAAGTGTTTGTAATATTTTTTAAACATTATATGAGAGTATGGTATTGATTGTTTAAGAAAAATAACCTTTTTAAAGAAAAACCGAATCGGAAGTCGGATTAACTCCGTTTCCGTCGGGTTTTAGAAATGAAAGTTTTTAAGATAGTAGAAGAGAGGGGGAGAAGGGACTTGCTGGATATTGAACAAGAGAAGGGAGAGGGGAAGGCTAGGGAAGTGTCGGGGCGTCGTTTCGTCGCCGGAATCTCTTTGGAACGTCGCTGGAATTTCACCCCTTGCTAACTCCACTTGCACACTAAAAGGACTTGAGAATTTTTGAGAGTTTTGGCAGGGAATTTCTGAGTGAGGATGTGTGAAATGGAGTGTGGTATTTATGAGAAAAATTAGGGTTTAGAGGGTTAAAGAATGCATTGAAATTTGCATTAAAAATGGGATTAAAGGGCATTTTATTGCTATCTGGATGAATGCAGAGTAAACAAACAACATGGGGGTAGTGGGGTAGGCCAAGGGGTGCTCGGGCAAAAATATCAGAGCATTACCTACGGGGGGAACCGGCGGTACCGGGTTTTTTGTTGATTTCGCTGGTCGAACTCCGGTGGAATGGGGTTGGATTTGTGCCATGTGTCCATGTCGCCTCATATACCCTTGTGCACATGTTTGATTAATCTGTAACATATCATATTACGTGTAGTGCACGTGCAAATCCTTAGGCTTCTAAAAGATTAAAAGAAAATTTAAATAAAAATATAATGTGGCTGGGGGGATTCGATCACAAGGGCTATGTCACTGCAAGGCAAGACTTTACCAATGTGCTACAAGTACTTTCTTACTGTTCAAAAGTAAAACAAATACTTACAGTGTACACAGTATTGCAAATACCCCAATTGTACATTAACTTTTAAACAATTTTCTGTATATTGAAATTGAAGTTGTTACACTTGAACTAACTTGACTCGATCCATAAATACAATTGACATGACTTCTTCTTGACATGACCACATGATTCTTGGTATGAACTCAATCTTGAAAACTTGATATTATACACCACCTTTTGTATTTATGGATTCGAGCAAGACTTGTAACTGTAATTATAATTTTAGAAGCGCGGGGTATTGGGATAGTTTGAGTATCAATCCAACGAAATCTCATGAGTCTCATTACTACAAATCATGTTACTGTGGTACCGGGCTGAAACGGTACAAATCATGTTGCTGTAATACCGGGCTGAAACGGTACAAATCATGAATTCACTAATAAGGGCCCGTGTTTCCAAACCCATGGACGATAGCCTGTTGGTTTTGGAATAATTCAATAATAATTGAAGTCCGGATTACTTTTGGGCCCATGATTCCTTGCCCCTGGACAATAGACTTGGGTTCGAGAATACTCTTGAAATTGGTTGACATTCACATTTAAACTTACGTTAGTTAGATTACCTTGTAGAGACCTATTAAGACACATACCTCATGTTCACTCACACACACTTTTTACATGTTATGTTATATATGCCATATTCTATTTCATTCTGTACTTGTTATGCATCATATATCTTTCTCATCCTTTCTGGGGACTTACCGAGCGCTAGTTCGCTGACGGACATTCCATCCACTTTTCTTTTCTTTTTTCTTTTAATTTTTATAGAAATTCTTTATTTTGTTTTTTAAAAAAACGTATTTTCATTTCAAGACCGAATTCTTCATGAAGAGCTCTGCGTCTTACTCTACTAGACCCAAGATGTGCGATAATCCGCACCATCATAACGGGTTCCCCTAACGAAGGTTGCAGAAGCGAAATTTGCAAAGGAAAACGGTTAAAGGTTAAATTCTATTTTAAAGAATTCGAGGGTATTTTAGTGCAAAAGTCGTCGAATTCAACAAAGTCAAAAGTAAGGATGTCACCTTTTAAAATTACAATTAGGTATTATTTTAATTATCAAATTATGAATAGCAGATTGTAAATTGTAATAGGACTTGACTCTAAAGAGGATATGAAAAAATTTTATGTTTTCAAGGTTGGAGCATTAGAGTGCAATTTCCTTCTTATAACAAACTCTAAATCTTTGTCAAGTTCCTAGTAGTTCTAAACTCCTGATACTATATCACTAGTACAAAGAGGGTTCCTACCTACTAAAATGTAAAGAGTAAGCAATGCCTCTGACAGTTGGGAGGCTTTTGTATTAGGAACAGTGGCCACATAAACTTTCTTGATTTGGTCACATAGCCGTATATGCTCCCAACAGTTGGTTCATTACTTCCGATATATCTCAAGTTGACATAGTTCACATTAGAGGCCAATGCACTTGATTCTATAAATCGTTATACTCCCATTACTCACACAAGTAAACAATCAAACAACTTTGTAAGCACTCATATACCGTCAAAAACAGAAGCAGCACAAGTAGCAAGGATATGATATAGATGGAGATTAAAATCAAGACTTGCTATTTTAAAATATCGAAACACGAGTATCATGTGAATTTAAGGTCGGACTATTAAAAGATTAATTTAATAGATTGATATGATGTATTCATCAACATCCAGCTTGAAGAAGTTTCTTAAATTAAAATTAAATTTTGACGGTGACGATCGATGGGCAACAATAGAGGACGAGAGGGGACATCGGTTTGGTGAAGTCATAACTGAGGCAAGAAGGGAGAGACGGAGGAAAGAAGGGACTTACATTTAAAGAAGTAGTGTGTGTGTGTGAGAGAGATAAAAATAAGTAAATGTAAGTAAGAATGTTAAATTTAAAAGTCTAATCTAACATATAAGCTAAGCAGGGATGTTGTCTGTGATTTCAATGATGAAAACATTTCTTTAACATAAAATTTTATTCTTTAAAAGCTTCAAACTGTTGCAACTGAAGAAAATACAACTCTTCCTCACTCATGGCACTTGATAGCAACAGAAACAAAACCATCACCCTTAAAACTTAGTTATTTCCAAATATCACTGTTTCCTGATTTAAAATCAGGAAAGGTTATGGAAAAAGCTTCAGAAGAGGGTCACGTGCTTACACGTGGCCAGCAGTCACGTGTTGGCACGTGACACCCAAAAGTACCGGCAAAGCAAGTGCAGCTTCCTGACTACATCAAAGAAAGAGGGCTTAAGAAAGGGTCACGTGCTCCCACGTGACCAGGGTCACGTGACATTTAAAAGCAGCAGCAAAGACCCAACGCTTCCTGATCAAATCAAGGAAAAAGCTTCAGAAGAGGTCACGTGCTCCCACGTGACCAAGGTCACGTGTTGGCACGTGACGATCAAAACATCAGAATTGTTCTCCAATTAAATCAAGAAAAAGAGTTCAGACAAGGGTCACGTGCTTGCACGTGACCAGGGGTCACGTGATGGCACGTGACGGTTAAGCAACAACCAGAAGACAGCACAAAAAGAAAGAAGAAGGCTCATTCCAAAGGGGGTCACGTGACCACACGTGACCATGGGTCACGTGGTCACACGTGACCGGCTTTCAAAGCCCATTTTGTCAACAGAATTAAATTCTGAAAGAGATTCAAATCTTTCCAAAGGAAAGCGACTATCTGGAACCAATCGAATTAAAGATTCAGAGGTGAGGAAATATCATCTATCTATGGGAAAATCTCGGGTTTGGAAAGATTTCCCCTTTAAATCTAACCGAAACAACAAAGGAGAATCCGGGGACTTGAAATCCAAGGGTGAATAAAATTCACCTAATAATCCAAAGGTCTAAAACGAATGATGGATGCAAATCAAATCTCTTAATGAAGATTCGTCAAAAAACTAATTGACTCGGCTGCTTCTCCTATAAATAGGAGCCAAGAGACACAAGGAGAGATAGACGCAGAGGGAAGAAAGGGAGAGAGAGCCTTGATACTTCGAGGAACTTGGATCTTCTGCAAAAGAAAACCCTAGGTAAGAAAGGGAAGGCTCCTTGAAGGAAAAGAGAATTTAATTCTCAACAGAGTTTAACTCTGATATATAAAACAGAAGAACATATTTCTTCTCTCTTTGATAGAGGATCTGTAAAGTGCACATCTCCCCTTGAGGTTGAGAATTTAATTCTCAATGGGTCGAGATCCTGTCATGCAGATCCAAAACATAGAGAGGGAATGGAAGCACGAGAATTTAATTCTCACAGAACTATAGGAATTTAATTCCTTTGAAATAAAACCAGGGCTTGACCCTGTGTTATGGGAATTTAATTCCTTCAGAACAAAAAGAAACAGGGTTTAACCCTAATTAAGAACCCAGTTCTGTTGAAACAGCGGGGATTTAATTCCCTTGATCATAATTTAACAAGAGAGTGGGAATTTAATTCCTTAAAAGCTTTTATTAGGGTTTAACCCTATTTGGTTCTTCACATGAATGAGGAATTTAATTCCTGCAGAAAATTCAGAGTCCAAATCTATTCAGAATATAAACCTTTAAGAGAAAGTAGGAATTTAATTCCTCAGAAATTACTGTCAGGGTTTAACCCTACGAGGAATTTAATTCCTGGGAAAGATTAACAGATCCTCTAAACAATATACATAGAGGCAGGGTCACGTGTCACCACGTGACCCCCCCAGGAGATCCACAGAAAACCCCTTTGAGGCAGCACCCCACGTGACCCACGTGACCCTTGACAGAAGCTTTAATACACAGGCATTTGAATGCCCATCACGTGATGGCACGTGATGCTCTGAAAGACGCGATAATCTCAGCAGAATAAATGAAGGGAGGGCGCTCTCACGTGCTGCCACGTGACCCCTCTTGCCTTAGTGTTTAACACTAAATTGAAACTCTCAAACCCAGTGTTAAAACACTGTTGGGCCTTAGTGTTCAACACTAATCAAAAAACTTTATTTGCAGTGTTCAACACTGATTACCTTAGTATTTAACACTGATCTGAGATCTCCATTGCCAGTGTTCAACACTGATCTGTTTTAGTGTTTATGATAATTTGAAAGCCTTGTTGCTGGTGTTTAACACCGATTATCTTTTAGTGTTAAACACTAACTTGTCAACCTCATTCCCAGTGTTCAACACTGATTGTTCTGTAGTGTTTAACACTAGGCTTTGGCCCAATTGGCTAAATGGATGGAGGCAAAGCCTCTCCTGATTGGACTTAGCCCAAGATAGCCATAAGCCCTCAATTTGTGATTAACTGGGCCAATGGGCTCATAACATAATTAATCGGTCTTGATCCCAAATTGGGTCAAAGACTATTTAAGCCATTCCGGTTCTAGGGTACATCTCTTCACTCCTTTGATACTTGGCATTGTAATCCCTCAATGTCTTCAAAGAGGTGACGGGTCCCGACGACCACACATTGATATGGACCGTGGGGTCCTTAAACCCGTGTTTAATGCAAAATTCCTGGTTACGTGGAACGCGGATAATGTCACTCTTTGACCCCGTGGAAAACATCTAGAGCGGAGCCTGGTCCTCGCAGAGCACGGCAATGAACCCGTGTGAAGCATCCAGAGCACATACCGGACTGTGGGGTCCTTAAACCCATGGACTACGACGTCCTTAACCTTGACCGAGATGTCTTAAAACTAACAATGGACTGTGGGGTCCTTAAACCCATGGACTACGACGTCCTTAACCTTGACCGAGATGTCTTAAAACTAACAATGGACCGCAACGTCCTTAAACTACCCATGGACCGCAACGTCCTTAAACTACCCATGGACCGCAACGTCCTTAAACTACCCATGGACCGCAATGTCCTTAAACTAGAACAATAGAGCCCCGCATGCTCTTTTGTCGGATCTAAACGGTCCCGTTTAAGTTGATCTTAGCCTCAAAGATGGCTAACGTATCCTTAAACCTTCAAACAGATTGGACTATGAATCCCCCCAATTAACTCTGGCTCGAGGGTACATCCCTCAACTCCTCTGACATCCGTCGTTGTAATCCTTCAACGTCGTCAGAGAGGTGATGGGTCCCGACGGCCATACATACGATGGACCACTATGTCCCTAAACTGGAACAATAGAGCCCAAACGCTCCTGTGACGGATCTAAACGATCCCGTTAAGTTGATCTTAGTCTCAAACTGGACTAACGTATCCTTAACAAACGTTTGAGTTGATCTTAGCCTCAAGTATGGCTGACGTATCCTCGAACCAAACCCCCAAACCCAAATCTAAGATAATACGGATTTGGACTAGTCCACGCCCTACGGGCGACGACATAACTCAGTCTCCGTCAACAATCCACGGGCAACAAAATACAACACAAACACCCACGACACGAAGTGTCCATCTGGAGAAGGAGAAAGTTGCTACCGCAACGCGGTAGCGTAATTAACTGCAGGGGCTTGCGCCTGCAGGGAAGAGCGTCCCCACAATCAAAAACCCCTCAAACGAGGGGGAATCTGACGAAGTCTGCTATATCGGACGCATCCGTCTAAACCTTCGATACATGGTGCCATAAATCAACTTGGCATCTTCGGAGAGGTGGACGGATAGCACCAATTAGCATCTGCCCCGAATCTCAGGCAAGGCATTCCATGTCTCGGCCGCCATTCGGAGGGGAACAGATTCTGGCACGCCCGGTGGGACCTTTTCCTCTTTCCACTCCACACCTCGTGTGTCGTGACTCGCGAACCAATCGCAGTTCGCTAATGGTTGCCCTTGGGTTTCAAGATACTAAGAATTGGCGTCTCGCTTATTGCAGAAAGCAACGGATCGATGTCTTCTACTTCCGTGAAATTCTCCAACTGCTCAGACTGCAATTGCAACCAACGCTCTGCCTCACCAAGAGGTATAGCCTACGGACCCCAAGCTGCTTCGCTATTCACAATGCCCGTGGAACAGGTCACTCGCGCCACCACAGGATTGTTCTTTGGGACCATGCTCCCGCCGACAAACTTCACCGCTCCAGTGCTGACAACGGAAGCTCTCAAGAAGTCGGTCTTTGATCGTCTTACCCCTGTCGCGGCTCCTCTCAACGAGTCGCCAACGTCAACGCCTCGGTCTTCTCTAGATTGGGCCAGAAATCCTGCGAACTCATCATGGGGCCTACAATCTCAGCGAAGGCTGCTTCTAAGAAGGTGGCCGCTCCTGCCCCTGAAGTCGTCAAGGCAGCTTCTCCGGCCAAAAGGTCGGTCTTTACAAGATTGACGGCTTCAGCTCCCACTCCTGCTGCCCAAAGGACATCGGTCTTCGACAGGCTAATACCAACAGCGACCCCCCACCCAGACAGGGGGCAAGACGAAGCCATTCTTACCGCTGACCCTACGCCGTCCGCTCGACACGCTCGACGTCGCCATTGGCGCCGAGTAAGGAAGGCTGGGGGCAACTCCCCCTCCGGGTTAACTCCATCGGCCCCGGTGGCAGAAGTTAATGCTGCTGTTCCAACTGGGAACAGCTTCGAAATGCTAAATAAGGTGCGAAGGAATTCTGCTACTGCAGTGCTGAAGAGGTCTCCTCCCCCATTAAAAAAGGTTGTGGAAATAAAACCCGAACAGCCCCGATCTCCTCAACGGCTGTCTTCCAAAATCTATAAAGTTTGGTGGCAGGCCCGAGACTCGATCATCGATCCAAACTTCTCCCGCCAGTACAAGAAGCTGAAAATCCAACCGGAAGCTGGTCACCAGGCTAAACCCCAAAAGGCTGTTGATCAACTGGCTCATAAAAGGAGGAGGCCGGAGAAGACCCCCCAGCATGCAACGACGGCTAAAAGCACTGAGCCCAGACGCCCTAAGTCTGGGGGCATGGTGGTGCACACTGTTTACATGGCCTCTGGAAAAGAGGAAAGCCGCACTTCTACGGGCCACCGACCGCTAACCCGATCCGTGACAAAAGCCCAGGAGCAGCAACAAAAGCTTCAGGAAATGATGAATGCTATGGCCGCACTTACCGGGCTAAAAGAAAACCCAGAAACGTCCTCAGACGCGCGCCAGGAGGAAGAAACCGACACTGAATTCCTTCGCCGGATACTGGAGAAAAAGGACAAAGAGGCTGCTGAACAGGCGGCCAACATACAATGTATGGGCCTTCTCTTCCAAGATATGATAGGAATGATGATCCAGCAGGACTTACCCGCCGAGGATCCCCCAATCGTTCTTGAAGACGACCGAGGAGAAACGTCAAATCCACCACCAGCCCTCTCAACGGCCAAGGAGGAGGCAATCTCTAAGGCTGACTTGGTTGACTACATAGCCCAGCAAATCCGGGTTCATCACGCGACTGAGGCAGCTGGTCAAGTCGTGAAAACGGTACGGCCATATCCGAGCTGGTACGACCAAATCAAATACCCGCCAGGCTATACGATACCAAAATTCCACGTGTACAAGGGGACCGGCAACCCCCATCAACATGTCGCCCAGTTCCGGGCCCTCTGCGGTAACACCGGCGGTGATGATAAACTGTTGCTCCGCCAGTTCGTGGGCAGCCTATCGGAAACTGCGTTCGAATGGTATTCAGATCTCCCGAACGATTCTATCAAAACGTTCGCTGAAATGGAGCTGTTGTTCACTCAGCGATTCGCAAGTGCCAGCGAACGCACTCCAATAACTGCACTAATTAACGCCAGGGTAAAACCAGGCGAAACCTGGGTCCAGTATGCTATACGCTGGCGGAATTTGTGGTCGAGATGCGAGCAACGCATTGAGGAAGCACCTGCGGTGGGCATGTTCGTAGGAACTCTAGACCCTCACGCAACTATCTCCCAGTTTATGATGTTCTTTAAGCCAACCACATTCCAGGCTTTAATCGACAAGTTGGCTCAGATGGACCAGATGGGTCATAGACCACCTCCCCCGAAGTTGGAACCTCGAAATGACAAGGGTAAAGGAAGGGCAACCTTTTTTGCGAATGCCCAACAGCAACCTAACGCCCCGAAACCGGCAGATCAACTCGAGGAAAGGCGTCGGTATTATAATGAGAAGATGAAGCGTCCCTACTCGTTCCCACGAGACAAGACGAAACGGTTATTCGAGCTGACAATACGCAACAGACTTATAAGCCTACCAAATCCAAGGCGACCGCCGCAACCCACCGAGGCGAATAACCCTAACTATTGCCCTTACCATCAAACGGTAGGCCATCCGATTGAAGATTGCTTCGTCTTCAAAGGATGGATTGAAGACCAGTACCTCCAGGGGAAGTTTGTACTGTCCGAAAAGTGGAAGGTGAACCCACCACAACCGCATACTCCTAAGAAAGCAGATACGCCGGGGGCAACCTGCTCCTTTATTGAAGAAGCTCCATGGGAGGTCGTGTTATCAACTAAAACCAAAAGAATGCTGAGAGACCTTCATGCGTGCCCTGCGATCGAATGGAAGGACCCTCTTGAACCTCAAATTATCGAAGGGATGCTTAGACGCCGCCCAACTACAAAGACTTGCGATAAGAGCCCAAATACTCACGCCCAATCGTCAAAATCTTCGAAGAAAAAGAAGAAGAAATCCAAGAAGCCCGTGAAGCTTGGAAACGAGCACACGAACTTGCAGAAGCAAATCGACGCGCTGGAAGAATACAATCAAAAGGCGCGAACTCCTGTCACACTGCAAGAGTTCCTCAACCACATCTTTCAAAAGGAAGATGATGGAGAGAGTTCGTCAGATGAATCCGAAGGATATGTGGCGAGTTGTAACGTAATCTCCCACTCGTTTACCGATGATGGGAAAACTCCTGGCACTAAGAAGCTGGAGGCAGAGCCTGTACCAGAGCGTGCATGGCCAACAGACGAAATGATCGACGCGTTTCTAGACGAGATTCGTCTAAAATGTAAAGCGGACCAGGAGCGTGAGATGGCCACATCGGAAGGAGCCAAATGCGGGCAACTGAACGAAAGAGTTGAACTACCGGAGCGAAAGGCATCCAAAGTAGACAAGAAGATATTCAAGACGAGAAAAAGGTTTGCCAAAGCCATGTCACTGGGGATGAAGCTACCGCCCTCGGAAGGAAACACACACGATGGGGTGGAGAGGCACCCTGATTATTGCGCATATCACCGGAAAATATCATACCCCACAGAGGAGTGCGACGCCTTTAAGATATGGTGGCAAGGATATGTCGCTCGTCGGCAACATGTTAAGCGCATGAAACGCAAGAGCCGTCGGGAGCGAAGAAGTACTATCGATGGGCACGACAGAACTACTGGCAACTGTTACATGGTAAACGCCAGGGGGTCACAAGTTCTCATCTTTGGGAGCGACTCTGATGAAGAAATCGCTCTGGGCCCTCTCTTCAAAGAATCCGTTTTAGGGAAAGAGGAGAAATCGGAGATCTGTGAGAACATTCAGCTGCGCAATCGCACACTCCCAGAAAAGAATCTCGGGCCCGTAAGTAAAAAGGATAAGGGAAAGGAAAAGGTCACTGAAGATATCACTTTAGATGACCAAGCCATGAGAGAGTTGGCTGCCAAAGACCCTCCTAGGAAGGGTAAGGTGGACTATAACATCCTCGCGCACCTAAGGAAGCTACCTTCTCAGCTTAGCATTCTCAATGCCCTCCTATTATCAAAGGAAGCGCGAGACTCACTAATTAAGGCGTTACAAGAACCTGAGCAATTCCAAGCCTTCCTCGCCACTGAAAAGATGAAGGATGAACTGGAGGAAGTGCATACGGCCGACGTCACTTTCGGTGATGAAGACCTCCTTCTCGGGACGTGCGACCACAACCGTCCCCTATATGTCTCCGGATACTGCCATGATATCAAGATAGGAAAGATTCTGGTGGATAATGGATCCTCCGTCAATCTCCTTAATGTTCGGGTGTTGAAGGAAATCTGCATGAGTGTGCAACACCTCGCTCGTGACAAAATTACTATCTCCGGTTTCGATTCACAATCGTCACGGACTCTCGGATCTGTGATACTAACATTACGCTTTGGACTTCTCGTCACAGACATCAAATTCCATGTCATCGACGCCAAGACCTGCTACAACGCCTTGCTCGGTCGTCCTTGGTTACACGAATACAACATCATCCCTTCTACACAACATCAGTGTATGAAGTACTTTAAGGATGGTTTCGAGTATACCGTAACAGGTGAGTTAAACCCATTTTCCGTGAACGAAGTCCGCAAATACGAAGATGCGAAGTACTTTTTGCCAGATTTCGAGGATACAGAAAGATGTCGCAATCCGGAGAACAAAACCGCCGCCACCATCCCTGTTTTCGGGAGCGATACCGAAGAAGAGGAAGAGATAGTTTATGCAGGGCCATCTCAACGCAACAACCTGGAGACGCCCGCCCCCATGTTGGTCTTCGGAAGTGATTCAGAAGATGAAGTTAATGCCGTGTTCTCCAATCGGCTGTCAATACAAACACTCCCTGGCGATGACCATAGTTTGCAAATCACCATGGTACCGCAAGAACATTACAAGGATCTCGACACGCTGCAGGCTAATAATGTGCAGGACCTGCAAACATCTTACGTCCCTCCCAGGCAAAGGGGTGAGAAGGTAATCCTATTCTACCGATCCTCAGAGTCGAAAGCAGAGAAAGAGATCTGGCATGGCGCGGATACTACACTCGACAGGCTCCAACCCATCCGTTTGCCCAGATACTACACAAATGGATTAAAGAGGCTATTGAAGCGCCAAGGAATACCCTTAGAACAGACTGTTCGACAAGCTCGGTTCTACAACAGGATTTGGGATGTCCCTGGGACTCAACGCAAATTGCCCAACGGGAAAGTGGAAACACTTGGGCTTGGATACGTGAGAGCCGGAAAACGGGAACGGGCCCACAGTAGCTACGCTATATATACCTTTGATGAAGAGGAGGACGCCCTGTCAGGAAATGCCAACCCCTCATCAAAACTAGATCCCGCGATTGAAGTGCCGAGTCCGTCGTTTGAAGAACGAATAGACAAGCTTATCAGGAAAGTGGGTCAAAAAGCTCGGGAAGACCACAACCGCGAGATGGCCATCTACGAGAAGGCCAGGACGCAACGTCTGTTTCAACAGGCTGCAAAAGACAAAGATGCTCATCCTTGTCAACCCGTTGTACGAAAGGCCCGACGCAGAGGCAGAAACAAATCAAGAAGCGGAAAGAGGAGCCGACAACAACGACGCAGGATTAGAGAGTTACGTGATCGGGTATTGCGCGGCTCGGATTTGTCCCTCATGAAGAAGATGAGTCGAGCGTACTCCTTCCCCCGAGACAAGACGGAGAGGTTACTCAAGCTCGCTATAAAACATCAACTGATCGCGCTTCCAGAGTCTAGACACCCTGAGCAAGCTAACAAGGCTTCTCATCTGAGCTATTGCTCTTATCACCGAGCCACAGGACATCCTACCGAAGACTGCTTCACCTTCAAAAACTGGGTCGAGGACCAGTACCAACAGGGCAGATTCGCTTTATCCGACGGCTGGAGGGTAACGCCGCCACAAAAGCATGAACCCAAAGCCGCAAAAGCAGAACCAGATCCACCTCAGCCCTGGAAGAGGATTCGCACCTGTTACACGGTTACGATATTAAAAGAAGAGCCCGAGAACATGGATGACCTTCCCTGGTGCTTTGAGAACAGCGATGATGAGGTGATCTCAGAATTTCCGCCAGCTCCGAAAGAACTGGAAGACGGCATACATACTACTGCAGATAACCTCAAGAAGATTGAGTTGGGATCGGCAGATGACCCGCGACCGACATTTGTCAGCGAGCTGCTATTTGAAGAAAGGGTGGCTGCATTAAAGAACGTGCTTCTACGGCATAAAGACTGCTTCGCGTGGAACTATTCCGAAATGCCAGGATTGGATCCGGAGATTGCTGTGCATAAATTAGCGATATCCCCAGATATCAAGCCAGTCAAGCAGGCGCCAAGAAGGATGCGACTCGAGCTTGAAATAAGTATCAACGCCGAATTCAAGAAGCTGATCGATTCTGGATTTATCCAAGAAGTCCAGTATCCCGACTGGATCGCCAATATCGTCCCGGTAATGAAGAAAAATGGGACGGTACGCGTATGCGTGGACTTCAGGGATCTCAATAAAGCCTGTCCAAAGGACGATTTCCCAGTACCAGTAACCGAGCTAATGATAGATAACACGTCCACTCACGAGGTTTTCTCCTTTATGGACGGTTCATCAGGGTACAATCAGATAAAGATGCATCCCGAAGACCAGAAGCACACCGCTTTCCGGACCCCTTTGGGTATATTCTGCTACAGGGTTATGCCCTTCGGTCTAAAGAACGCCGGCGCTACCTATCAAAGGGCCATGACAAAGATCTTCGACGACCTCATTCATGACATCGTCGAGTGCTATATCGATGACCTTGTAGTAAAGAGCATGTCATATGAAGAGCATTTAAAGCATCTGGAGACTGTATTTCAACGCCTTCGGCAATATAATTTGAAGATGAATCCCCTCAAATGCGCGTTTGGAGTCTCCTCGGGTAAATTCCTGGGATTCATCATCCGACACCGAGGTATCGAAATAGATCCATCTAAGATCAAGGCGATCATGGAAATGCCTCCGCCAAGAACCCTCAAACAGTTGCGGTCTCTCCAAGGGAAGCTCGCATACATCCGGCGGTTTATCGCCAATCTTTCAGGCAAATGCCGTCCTTACAGCCACCTGATGAAGAAGGGAACTCCATTCGTTTGGGATCACAAATGCCAAGGTGCACTAGACGAGATCAAGCAGTACCTACAGAACCCTCCGGTGTTGGCTGCGCCGGTCAAGGAAAAACCCCTCATTCTTTATACAACCGCCCTCGAAGGTTCCTTAGGCGCATTGTGGGCACAAGAGAACGATCAAGGAAAAGAGAGAGCACTCTACTACTTAAGTCGAGTTCTGCTGGGGGCAGAAAACAACTACTCTCCCATTGAAAAACAATGCTTGGCGTTAATCTTCGCGATAACAAAACTCAGGCACTATGCGTTGGCACACGAAGTCCGTCTCATCTCGAAGGTGGACCCTCTTAAATATCTGATGTCAAAGGCTATATTGACGGGACGACTCGCTAAATGGACCCTGCTACTGATGGAGTTCTCGATAACATATCGACCTCTCAAGGCAGTGAAAGGCCAGGCCATTGCTGACTTCCTCGCTGAGCATCCGATACCTGCCGGCTCACCTCTGAACCGCGATTTGCCGGATGAACATGCATTCGATGCGATCGGCGGCGGTGATACCCGATGGGAACTCTATTTTAACGGGGCATCTTCCATGAAGAAGCGCAAACAATGTACCCCCATAATCAAATCGGGAGTAGGCCTCATCTTCGTAACCCCACAAGGAGGGATAATGCGCTTTGCTTTCTCCTTAACGGAATCAAGAACGAACAATGAAGCCGAATACGAAGCTCTGATAGCGGGCCTCGAGATCGCCGTTGACATGGGAATTGAAGACCTCTCTATATACGGGGACTCTCAACTGGTCGTTAGTCAAGTAAACGGCGACTACCAAACGTGCAAACCGGAGTTGGTGAGGTACGGCGAAAAGGTGCAACAATTGTTGACCCAAATTCCCTCTTATTCTTTGGAGAACATACCGCGCGCAGAAAACAGCAAAGCAGACGCGCTGGCCAAACTTGCTAAAGAACTAGCTGATGAGAACCTCGATGACGTCAAAATCATGGTGCAAAGCCGTCGAGTGCTCGCCCCGGCAGAAATATCTCCGGAATAATGCGAAGAAAAGGTAGCGACTGAGCAGACAATCCTATGAATAAAAGACCATAAGAAGGCTGAGGACTGGAGGGAAGTCTTCATAGACTACTTTAAGTCCCACCGAATGCCCGAAGGAGCGTCCTCAAGACATCGGCTCATGAAACGAGCTCTATCTTTCGCTTTCGTCAATGATACTCTGTATAAGAGGTCGTTTGATTCTCTGTGGCTGAGATGCTTAGGACCTGACGAAGCAGAAAGAGTCGTTCAGGACGTTCACGACGGACTCTGCGGTTCTCACCAAGCGGGCCCAAAGATGAAGTTGAAGATCAAACGGATGGGCTACTATTGGCCCACAATGATCCAGGACTGCCTCGAATATGCGAAGCAATGCCATTCATGCCAAATTCATGGGGATTTCATCCACCAACATCCGAATCCACTACACCCAACGGTGGCTAGCTGGCCATTCGAAATGTGGGGGACTAACATAGTCGGCCCCATCGAGCCAGCATCGTCCCGGGGACATCGTTTCATCCTGGCGACAACTGACTACTTCTCCAAATGGGCAGAGGCAGTACCGCTGAGGGAAGTGAAGACGGAGAATATCCTCCACTTCTTCAAGACGCATGTCATCTATCGGTTTGGGACCCCACGGCGGATTATCTCCGATAACGGGCCAGCCTACAGAAGCCATAAGATTAGCCGCTTCGCGCAGCAGCACAATATAGACTGGGGATATTCTTCAGTTTACAATCCGCGAGCTAACGGTCTGGCCGAAGCCTTCAATAAGACCTTGACAAAGATCATAAAGAAGACGGTGTCCCGAAATAAGAAGGACTGGCATGAGAGACCGCAAGAGGCTCTTTGGGCATATCGAACTACGTGCAAGACGGCCACGAACACGACGCCATACGCACTGGTATTCGGTACGGAAGCGGTACTCCCCCTCGAGATAGAGCTGCCTTCTCTACGAGTGGTAGTCCACCACGGATTGACAAACGAAGAAAATGCTCACCTTCGGCTTGAGGAGCTTGATGCCCTCGATGAAACCCGGCTCATAGCGCAACAAAATCTGGAGGCCTATAAAGCAAAGATGAAGCGCTCGTATGAAAGATTGACCAGGCCGAGAACATTCCGCCAAGGCGAACTCGTGCTAGTGGTCAAAAGACCGATGATCCCCAATCGCGCCAAGCGAGGAAAATTCGAGCCAAACTATGAAGGCCCGTACATCATAGATAAGGTCTACCAGGGTGGGGCCTATCTACTCATGGACATGCATGGTGAAAGGCCTTTCAGGCCAATAAACGGCCGCTTCCTAAAGAAATACTACGCTTAATAAGCCATATCCTGGGTCAATGATAGATGACGACGACTATGTCCGCTCACTATCTTCCTAGGCTCAAACTTTACAAGCAGCAGCCGGCCTTCCCCATAGCGACGGACCGAAACGTCCTTAAACTAACGACGGACCGAAACGTCCTTAAACTAACGATGGACCGAAACGTCCTTAAAATAACGACGGACCGAAACGTCCTTAAAACTATCAACGGACCGAAACGTCCTTAAACTAACGACAGACCGAAACGTCCCTAAAACTACTACTGCAGCATCTTTAGGCTGACGAGGTAAAAAGAAGAGAAAGAAAAAAAAATAAAAAATATATATATATGAAAAAGAATATAAAAAAAAAGAGACGGTATGTCCATAAGCAAAATGGGCACGGATGAAAACCCGAAAGGGCTCCGTGAGTAAAAACAGCAGGGCTACCGGCAAGCGTTCGTGAAAACCTGAAAGGGCGCGACCTTGTAAAAAAAAAACAAAAAAAAAACAAAAAAAAAAACAAAAAAAAACGGTATGTCCGTAAGCAAAATGGGCACGGATGAAAACCCGAAAGGGCTCCGTGAGTAAAAACAGCAGGACTACCGGCGAGTGTTTGTGAAAACCCGAAAGGGCGCAACCTCGTTAAAAGACACTTGTAGGGTCCTCTCGACCTTGTAAGGAGAAACCACCTGCGTGAGATCCTTACGACTCACAAAGGAGCAACACACTTAGGGATCCTCACGATTCCTAAGGAGAAAATACACTTACGAGATCCTCACGACTCGTAAGGAGAATTCTCTTATGGGACCCTCACGGCTCATGAGATTTGAAAGTCTTAAGTTACAGAAACCTAAACCTGTTCTTAAGCAAATCCTCCACAACCTTCGATATTGCCCTACAAGAGGCTCAATACTGACCCTTGTATACAATCCACGGGCGCGAAAAAACATTTCCCCAGCAAAGTCACACCCGTGACTAGGGACATGTCCATATGATGAGCAACCCTTGTAGGTCCTCTCGACCCATAAGGAGAAAACCCTCTTGTAAGGATCCTTACGACTTACAGAGGAACATACACTTAGGAATCCTCACGATCCCTAAGGAGAAGATACACCTGCAAGATCCTCACGACTTGTAAGGAGAAATACTTTTGTGAGACCCTTACGGCTCACGAAGTCAAAAGCCTTGGTCGACAGGACCCTTAACCCTGTTTACTAAGCCACCTTTGTTCAATATCGACAGAAGCAAATGATGATTCGCTCCTGGCAAAATCCCAGTTGCAGCGGTGCTGATGCCGAAATCGGTGTCCAAAATCCAAGCTTGCGGCAAAAAAGCTAGCAAGCCACACATGCCTACAAAATAGCCGAAATGATGGGGCAACTTGCAATAAAAAGCAGCAAGTAAAAATGTATGCATAAAAAATAGCCGAAATGATGGGGCAACTCGCAATAAAAAGCAGCGAGTAAAAAGAAAAATAGCCGAAATGATTGGGGCACCGCGAAAAATAGCCGAAATGATTGGGCAATCGCGATTTTCGCGATATAAAAAGCTGAAATGATAGAGCATCGCGGGAAAAGAAATAAAATAAAAAATAAAATATATGCCCTACAGGTGATGCTACATCAATCCCTGTATACAATCCAGGGGCGCAAACAAAGAAGGAGTCGCACTCTTCCTCCCCAGGTTTCATTAGAAGAAGAAGCCGAATCTCGACGGGCCACAAGCGACCTAGAGATCAGCCCAACATTCGTCTCGTAACAACGGACACAACTTCAAGCTAAGCGGAACAACGGCAACTCTCAGTTCCATGGCTCGGTGGTATACATATCGCCAATAGTCAAACCTCCATCCCGTGAAATGCAGATATATTAAGCAAAATTCCTGGTCCTCGCAGAGCACGGCAGTGAACCCGTGTGAAGCATCCAGAGCGGAGCCTAGTCCTCGCCGAGCACGGCAGTGAACCCATGTGAAGCATCTAGTGCAAAATTCCTGGTCACGTGGAACGCGGATAATGTCACTCTTTGACCCCGTGGAAAACGTCCAGAGCGGAGCCTAGTCCTCGCCTAACGCGGCAGTGAACCCGTGTGAAGCATCTAGTGCAAAATTCCTGGTCACGTAGAACGCGGATAACGTCACTCTTTGACCTCGTGGAAAACGTCCAGAGCGGATCCTGGTCCTCGCAGAGCACGACAGTGAACCCGTGTGAAGCATCCAGAGCGGAGCCTAGTCCTCGCCTAACGCGGCAGTGAACCCGTGTGAAGCATCTAGTGCAAAATTCCTGGTCACGTGGAACGCGGATAATGTCACTCTTTGACCCCGTGGAAAACGTCCAGAGCGGATCCTGGTCCTCGCAGAGCACGGCAGTGAACCCGTGTGAAGCATCCAGAGCGGAGCCTGGTCCTCGCCAAGCACGGCAGTGAACCCGTGTGAAGCATCCAGAGCAAATACCGGACTGTGGAGTCCTTAAAATCCACGGACTATGACGTCCTAAACCTCGACCGTGATGTCTTAAAACTAATGATCAACCACCCCGATTCCCTACGGATTCTGCCTTGGTTTAAGGGTACATCTCTTCACTCCTTTGATGCCCGGCGTTGTAATTCCTCAACGTCTTCAAAGAGGTGACAGGTCCCTGCAACCAAACACCGGACTGTGGAGTCCCTAAACCCATGGACTATGAGGTCCTTAACCTTAACCGTGATGTCTTAAAACTAACAGCGGACTATGGAGTCCTTAAATCCATGGACTATGAGGTCCTTAACCTTGACCGTGACGTCTTTAAACTACGATACCTTGATAGACCCCTGACTCCGTGAAACACGGATAAGGATGATCACATCCGGCACTTGCAGGCCCTCACGACCTGTAAGGAAGAAAAACTCTCTTGTGAGATCCTTACGACTCTCAAGGGAAAACCCGCTTAAGGATCCTCACGATTCTTAAGAAGAACTTACACCTATGAGATCCTCTCGACCTGTAGGGAGAAAAACTCTTTATGAAACCCTCGTGGCTCATAAAATGCAAAAGTCTTGGGAAGCAGATCTTAACCCTGAGTCCTGAGCCATTGCTGTCCTGCAAGGAGATCAAGATAGAATATTCGCAGAATACATTCAATGAAAAGGAAACACATCATTGAGAAGAAAAATGTATCTTTTATTCATAAACCAAAATGGGTACGAAGTACAATTCATGAAAGAAACAAAAAGAAAATACTCTCATCCATGAGTATGTACAAAAAGGAAGAAAAAGATACAAATGTTTCAGGCCGGCGGGCGATTCAGCAACTTGGTCAGCTCATCCTGCTTTTGTTGGACCACGGCTTCATGACGCAAGATCTCCAAAAGACGAGCCTCCGCTTGAGCTTGCTGAGCCTGATACGAAGCGAGCCGGGCTTCAAGCTCTTTCTCAGTGGCCTTATGAGCCTCGACCCTCTCACGAGTGAACGTGGCAGCTTTATCGAGAGCCACAACCTTATGGTCGCTACGTATCGCTCTATCAGGCCACGTAAGCTCGCTGTCGTGACCACAGCCTTGGAAACAAGACATTGACAAGACCATATAAATGGGCTTCCAGTCGACGGGAATAATCGATCTAAAACGCGCTCACACCGCCTGATGTGAAAGGCAACAAGAAAGGTTTCCGACATATTTCAAGTATGCGTTCGCAATCATATGAGTATTCAAAAAGGGAATAATAATAATAATAGCATTTGCAATCGCATGAACGTTCATAATACCCAAAAAGGTCTGATGCACAGGAAAGTGATGGTAGCATTTGCAATTAAAGAAAGTTCTCATGAGAAGAATACAAAGTTTATTTATGCAAGCGGAAACATACATACTAGCACCAAGCCTACATGGAATCTCGGCATAAAGCATAAAAAAAAAGGGAGGGACTAATTTAAAAATGCTCTACGCTAACGGAAAAGGTCACCAAACATGGGATCAACGGCACAAGGGTTAATGAAACAGTGGACAAAATTCTCCATCTCTCTCTCTACTTTCTCCAGCACGTCAAAGCAACGGTTCTCACGAGGAGTCGCTCCCCATCGATTGGCACCGTGTTCGTCCGCGAAAGCAGACATAATAGCTCGCCGGGCCTTGATCTGGCTCAGCAGATAAATTGAGCAATCCTTCAAAGCCTGAGTAATCAGGCACGCTTCATGAAAACCCTCGAGCTTTTCTTCTGCCGCGTCGAGCATCGCCAGGGTCATCTCCGCCGGGTGAGGAGGGATGTCGGCAAGCACGGCCATGAGAATCATCCGGAGCCAGAGAGAACCCATTGGGAGAGGGGACCCCCTACGGATCGAGAGTTCATGCATGGCTGAGTCGCATTCGTTGTCGGTAAGGAGGAGATCTACCAGCCGAGCAGCGAAGCGGGGGACCATTTCCTCAATAGGAACCTCCCATGGCTGTCGACGAGCATGAGGGCGATTGCAGGCCATGGCGCTCGTTTATTTCTCAAGGCAAGTTACTCCAAGAAAAAAAATATAATAATATAAATCTCTTTGTGAGAGGAAAAGGGAAGCTATAGCCTCATAGATAAGGAAATGCATTAAGTGCTGTGTGCGGAAAATCTTGCATGGTGAAGCTATTTCCAAGGCCCAAAAAAGGAAAGGCATCGAAAATCAAGGAGATGGAACTATTTCCAAGGCCCTTTTTTCTGCGTCTAATATTGTGCACTGAAAATAGGGCATGAGAAGATTTTGTGAACAGCCACATCAAGTGACCCCACGTGCAGACTACGTGAGGCCTAAACCTGATGTACACTAAAAAAAATGGAGTAGCACCCTGCATATTGAAAGCACCAACAACAACAGTAGCAAAATGATAAAATCCCAGAGAAAAGACATGCAAACATAGAAAGACATAATAACAATTGTCACTCATACTTCAAGAGGTTCATACAAAATACAGAGGACACATTTACAACGGTAGAACTTCAGATGCGGGGCATGGGTTAAGAAACTCAAAATTAACTTTATTCAAGATCTTCCAAGCATTTCGAACCTCCCGTGTATGCTTCCTCTCACGATCACAAGCATCGGGGTCCCCGCGGATGTCCTCTACCCTCCGGTAGGCGGCAAGTATGGCTGACTGCTGGAACATCTGATGCAGGAGATCAATGAGATTATCCCGCCTTCTCTTTGAGATCAAGTGCATCAGATACACCGAGTGTACTTTATCCTCGGCGGCGTCCAATGCCCCAAGCGGCACACCAGCACAGAATAAAGGGAGAGCCTCCCTGATCGCCAGCACGATCAGCCTCAGAAGAGAAGAGCGACGGGGGAGTAGCCGATGATTGTACTCGTCAAAGCGGCTCATGATCTCGGCACATTGAGCATCGGTGAACTCCTGGTTCTGACTGCGGCCCAGTGCACGAATATTTCCATAGGAGATGATCTCGTCAAGACCATACAGATGGGCATCCATGATACCTGAAATAAAGGTCATGAGACATCATTACAAAACCACCATTTCATTAGTTGCAGAAGAACAGCCTCGGGCCAAGAGACCCCAGGAAGCCTCCGCATGAAGAAATCAAGTCCTTCATTGGAATTAAAATTCCTTATTAAGAGAAGGGAATTAAATTCCCAGAAACATTTTTGATGGAATTAAATTCCATGGAGTTGAAACGCCATCATCATCTCCCCAAAGATCATCTAAACCCTAAAAGATCTACAGTTTGAAGGTTAAGCGGTTCTTATGGGAAAACATGAAGAAAAAAGGGTAAAAACCCTTGTTTTGGATTTAAAATCCAGAGGAATGAGAAGGTCCATCGTTTGTCCAAGAACATTACCTGAAGAAAAAAAATCTTTTCGAACAGAGTTAAACTCTGAAAATTGTTTCAAGGCAGAGAACTAAGCTCTGGAAGAAGAGAATTAAATTCTCAGAAAAAGTTCTCAAAAGAAGAAGATGAGCAAAGTGAAGGCTCCTATGAAGAGACAGAGGTATTTATAGAAGGAAATGGAAACGCTTCATCTTCTCAGATCCCTAAAGGAATCCAACGGTCGCAGGAGGTGACAGCGTTGCACTCACGTGCTGACACGTGAGAACAACGCTGTGGGGGCATTTGTTTCCTGATTTAAAATCAGGAAAGCTTATGGAAAAAGCTTCAGAAGAGGGTCACGTGCTTACACGTGACCAGCAGTCACGTGTTGGCACGTGACACCCAAAAGTACCGGCAAAGCAAGTGCAGCTTCCTGACTACATCAAAGAAAGAGGGCTTAAGAAAGGGTCACGTGCTCCCACGTGACCAGGGTCACGTGTCGGCACGTGACATTTAAAAGCAGCAGCAAAGACCCAACGCTTCCTGATCAAATCAAGGAAAAAGCTTCAGAAGAGGTCAGGTGCTCCCACGTGACCAGGGTCACGTGTTGGCACGTGACGATCAAAACATCAGAATTGTTCTCCAATTAAATCAAGAAAAAGAGTTCAGACAAGGGTCACGTGCTCGCACGTGACCAGGGGTCACGTGATGGCACGTGACGGTTAAGCAACAACCAGAAGACAACACAAAAAGAAAGAAGAAGGCTCATTCCAAAGGGGGTCACGTGCCCACACGTGACCATGGGTCACGTGGTCACACGTGACCTGCTTTCAAAGCCCATTTTGTCAACAGAATTAAATTCTGAAAGAGATTCAAATCTTTCCAAAGGAAAGCAACTATCTGGAACCAATCGAATTAAAGATTCAGAGGTGAGGAAATATCATCTATCTATGGGAAAATCTCGGGTTTGGAAAGATTTCCCCTTTAAATCTAACCGAAACAACAAAGGAGAATCCGGGGACTTGAAATCCAAGGGTGAATAAAATTCACCTCATAATCCAAAGGTCTAAAACGAATGATGGATGCAAATCAAATCTCTCAATGAAGATTCGTCAAAAAACTAATTGACTCGGCTGCTTCTCCTATAAATAGGAGCCAAGAGACACAAGGAGAGATAGACGCAGAGGGAAGAAAGGGAGAGAGAGCCTTGATACATCGAGGAACTTGGATCTTCTGCAAAAGAAAACCCTAGGTAAGAAAGGGAAGGCTCCTTGAAGGAAAAGAGAATTTAATTCTCAACAGAGTTTAACTCTGATATATAAAACAGAAGAACATATTTCTTCTCTCTTTGATAGAGGATCTGCAAAGTGCACATCTCCCCTTGAGGTTGAGAATTTAATTCTCAATGGGTCGAGATCCTGCCATGCAGATCCAAAACATAGAGAGGGAATGGAAGCACGAGAATTTAATTCTCACAGAACTATAGTAATTTAATTCCTTTGAAATAAAACCAGGGCTTGACCCTGTGTTATGGGAATTTAATTCCTTCAGAACAAAAAGAAACAGGGTTTAACCCTAATTAAGAACCCAGTTCTGTTGAAACAGCGGGGATTTAATTCCCTTGATCATAATTTAACAAGAGAGTGGGAATTTAATTCCTTAAAAGCTTTTATTAGGGTTTAACCCTATTTGGTTCTTCACATGAATGAGGAATTTAATTCCTGCAGAAAATTCAGAGTCCAACTCTATTCAGAATATAAACCTTTAAGAGAAAGTAGGAATTTAATTCCTCTGAAATTACTGTCAGGGTTTAACCCTACGAGAAATTTAATTCCTGGAAAAGATTAACAGATCCTCTAAACAATATACATAGAGGCAGGGTCACGTGTCACCACGTGACCCCCCCAGGAGATCCACAGAAAACCCCTTTGAGGCAGCACCCTACGTGACCCACGTGACCCTTGACAGAAGCTTTAATACACAGGCATTTGAATGCCCATCACGTGATGGCACGTGATGCTCTGAAAGACGCGATAATCTCAGCAGAATAAATGAAGGGAGGGCGCTCTCACGTGCTGCCACGTGACCCCTCTTGCCTTAGTGTTTAACACTAAATTGAAACTCTCGAACCCAGTGTTAAAACACTGTTGGGCCTTAGTGTTCAACACTAATTAAAAAACTTTATTTGCAGTGTTCAACACTGATTACCTTAGTATTTAACACTGATCTGAGATCTACATTGCCAGTGTTCAACACTGATCTGTTTTAGTGTTTATGATAATTTGAAAGCCTTGTTGCTGGTGTTTAACACCGATTATCTTTTAGTGTTAAACACTAACTTGTCAACCTCATTCCCAGTGTTCAACACTGATTGTTCTGTAGTGTTTAACACTAGGCTTTGGCCCAATTGGCTAAATGGATGGAGGCAAAGCCTCTCCTGATTGGACTTAGCCCAAGATGGCCATAAGTCCTCAATTTGTGATTAACTGGGCCAATGGGCTCATAACATAATTAATCGGTCTTGATCCCAAATTGGGTCAAAGACTATTTAAGCCATTCCGGTTCTAGGGTACATCTCTTCACTCCTTTGATACTTGGCATTGTAATCCCTCAATGTCTTCAAAGAGGTGACGGGTCCCGACGACCACACATTGATATGGACCGTGGGGTCCTTAAACCCGTGTTTAATGCAAAATTCCTGGTTACGTGGAACGCGGATAATGTCACTCTTTGACCCCGTGGAAAACATCCAGAGCGGAGCCTGGTCCTCGCAGAGCACGGCAATGAACCCGTGTGAAGCATCCAGAGCACATACCGGACTGTGGGGTCCTTAAACCCATGGACTACGACGTCCTTAACCTTGACCGAGATGTCTTAAAACTAACAATGGACTGTGGGGTCCTTAAACCCATGGACTACGACGTCCTTAACCTTGACCGAGATGTCTTAAAACTAACAATGGACCGCAACGTCCTTAAACTACCCATGGACCGCAACGTCCTTAAACTACCCATGGACCGCAACGTCCTTAAACTACCCATGGACCGCAATGTCCTTAAACTAGAACAATAGAGCCCCGCATGCTCTTTTGTCGGATCTAAACGGTCCCGTTTAAGTTGATCTTAGCCTCAAAGATGGCTAACGTATCCTTAAACCTTCAAACAGATTGGACTATGAATCCCCCCAATTAACTCTGGCTCGAGGGTACATCCCTCAACTCCTCTGACATCCGTCGTTGTAATCCTTCAACGTCGTCAGAGAGGTGATGGGTCCCGACGGCCATACATACGATGGACCACTATGTCCCTAAACTGGAACAATAGAGCCCAAACGCTCCTGTGACGGATCTAAACGATCCCGTTAAGTTGATCTTAGTCTCAAACTGGACTAACGTATCCTTAACAAAAGTTTGAGTTGATCTTAGCCTCAAGTATGGCTGACGTATCCTCGAACCAAACTCCCAAACCCAAATCTAAGATAATACGGATTTGGACTAGTCCACGCCCTACGGGCGACGACATAACTCAGTCTCCGTAAACAATCCACGGGCAACAAAATACAACACAAACACCCACGACACGAAGTGACCATCTGGAGAAGGAGAAAGTTGCTACCGCAACGCGATAGCGTAATTAACTGCAGGGGCTTGCGCCTGCAGGGAAGAGCGTCCCCACAATCAAAAACCCCTCAAACGAGGGGGAATCTGACAAAGTCTGCTACATCGGACGCATCCGTCTAAACCTTCGATACATGGTGCCATAAATCAACTTGGCATCTTCGGAGAGGTGGACGGATAGCACCAATTAGCATCTGCCCCGAATCTCAGGCAAGGCATTCCATGTCTCGGCCGCCATTCGGAGGGGAACAATCACCTCCAAAACAAGGACATCTTTATGAAGTCTGAACTCATTATTAATGTAATTGTTGCTAATATGTCCATGATGCTGGAGGCGATGATGCGATTAGAGATTGATTGAAGTGGACAACCAAAATAGGTATGGCACAGATCACATCAAACCACAGAAGGTTCATCAATAAGATTTAAAGCAAAGAAATGAGGGATAGACGGAGGGGAAAAGAGACTTACGTGCGATTGGATCATAAGAAAACGACGGAAGTTTTCATTGAGGCGTATAACCGAACATTTGGCGGCTTGCTCGAGGGAGATGAAACAGGCATCAAGGTGAGCTTGGGTCGGTTTCAAGCAGGGCTAGCAGCAAGGGTGCTCTGTCCAGTGGAGGGTGGCCGGCCAAGGAGGAGGAAGATGGCGGGGGATGTAGGAGGAAAAGAGAATGAGAGGAGGGAGAAAAATGTTGTATGGTGCTATACAAGTGAAGAAGAAGTTAAGAGGAGAGCGGAAGAGTAGGGATTGGTTATGGGGAGGTGAAGAAAGTGAGGAGAATAGGTGTTGTCGGTTATGAGAGGGGAGGCGAGGAGATGGCGGGTGTGGATGAGAACGATATGAACTGTAAGGGAGAAATAAAGAGAAGAAGGAAGAAGAGAAAAAAATGATTCGCAAAATAGATGGAAGATTATGGGCTGGGCATTGGGTTGAGTTCGGATTTGGGTTTGGGTTATATGAATAAAATTTGGTTAATGGGTTTATGGTTTAAAATAAAATGGAGAAGGGAATACAGGTTAATTGATTTGGGTATTCAATAAAACAAAATGGGTTTCCAAAGAATGTTTATTTGGTAATCGATGGAAAATACAAATAGGGGAATGAATAGCTAAGTGATTAAATAATAGAAAAGGGCTTTTAGGCTCAAGGAAAATAATAGGAAAAATAGATGGATGGATAATGTCACGCCCCGCTTCCCAGTGTACGGTCAGAGGACGCGAAGAGGCCGCTACGTATTTGCTCTGAAGTAAACACGCTAAGCGTATCTAAGCAATATAAGTAAAATGCATAAGAGACAATGAAAAATAGATAGAACAACAACTTTATTTATTAACATTCTTTTTACAATACATCTGAAAAGGTAAATATATGGAATGAAAGCAATGCCTAAACAGTGGCATAACAGAAATGTAAAGGAAATATACAAGTGAAACTAAAGCTCTGGATATTCAGCAAACTGGTCCAAGTCCTCGCTGCTGGGCTCGATCTCCAGTGAGTCCGAATCACCTGACGACATTCCAAAGAAAAAGAAAGAGAACGTCGTTAGCAAACAAATCACTCGGTAAGTCCCGTAAATAGTCAAGAATGGAATAGACAGAATAGAGAGTATATTGTTATAATGATGTATTTAGTGTTAACTCTGTTGTTTGTAATTTGGTACAGAAGAAGGCCAGTGTATATGAGAGAAGTCCCACTATTCCGGAGACTAAGGTATACGGAGCACAAGGAACCATTCAGCCACGGTACAATGGCAATGGATATTCAGGTTAGGTGTGTTATGGTTACAGTCTCGTGCTACTTCTAACACCTTCTGTACCAATCTACCCCTTATAAACCCCGCGATGTCTTGATTATATTGAGTGTATTGTGTTGTATTGTAAATTGTATAGATGGATAACTTGCCGAAACCATGATATCAGTAATGGAACGGATATAATGGAAGAACATGTAAATGGAATATATCCATGGTTCGGTTCAGTCAATACAGATTGATATAGATTGAATATATGGATTCATGGATTCATATTGAATATATACTTGAATCATATTCAAGTCGGTTTTATTAGGTTGAGACTCAGTCTGAGTCAGACACTTTTAAAAGAACTTGAAATCCTTATTGTTTTGGAGTTATCGGTAACTGCTGCACATGGACGGCAGGATTTGTGTCTTTTTTCAAGACAATTACCGTGTTGATAACACCGTTTGTTAAGTTGTATACCTTAAATAGGCAAGCACCCATATCTCCGGCTCCCTAAGGCTCAAGAGACTGGTCCCGCTTAAACCTATGTTTACTAGAGTCCTTATTGTAATTTAGTATAACTTGAGGGGGTTTTATATAAAAATAGTTTTGGTATAATTTCAAAATACACCTCAAGTATTTAATTATCGTTTTTAGGGTTTTCATTGATGTATCTTTTATAAATGTGATATTTCTAGTGAATAAAACCTAATTTCATAATATATGGTATTTATTTGTAATATGAATATTGTTTTGAATTATCATGGTAGTTTCATGTAATATTTGAATTCTTTTCTTGAGTTTTGGAAACATGAAATAATATATATATTTAAAATAAGTATTTTGGTAATAATTATATATACATATTTAATGTAAATAATTTTATTTATTTTCTTGTAAAAATCTTATTTTCTAAAGAAAAATGTATAAAAATCCATCGAGATCGAATGCTCCTTGCGGAGGTCTGCATCTCGCTCTACTAAATCCGAGGATGTGTGATAATCCGCACCATCCCAAACAGGGTCCCCAAAATGGGTTGTAGAGGCTCAATTGTATGGAAAGTTAAATACACTTTTTAAAGTAAACGGTTTTATAAGTTAAAGGGATTTATTTGTAAAGTCGTATTTCCCGTATTCTATTGTCCCAAGATTCATCGTGCTATGATAGATATGTGTGTTGTGAGAAGGTAGGTCATTACCTCGTGAGTTTTCTAAAGATAATACGGTTAAAAGGTATAAACATGTCGATATGAAATATAAAGGTATTTTAATGTAAAATTGAAATACAACTTGCTATGGTTATCATTTTATTGTCAACCTTGTTCTAATGTCTTAGTTAATAATTACTAAACAATATATCAAAAGTTGTAGATTTATTATTAAGAAAAAGTTGTATTTTTAAAAGAAAAGAGAATCGGAATTCGAATAACTCCACTTCTGACACGTTTTAAGAATGAAGAGTTTGGGAATAGAAAAAGAGAGAGAGAAGAGAGACTTACTGGCTTTGATGAGAGGGGAGAGGTGGGAGGAGGTCTAGAATTTGTCGGTGCTACGTTTCGTTGCCGGAAACTCCTTGTATCGTCGCCGGAACTTCGTCGGAGCTTCGCCCTTTGTTAACTCCATTTGCACACTATGGGAACTTGGAAATTTCTTGAGAGTTTTGGCAGGGAATTGTGAGTGAGGAGGTGTGAAATGAGGGTGGTATTTATAGGGAAAATTATGGTTTAGGGTGTTTAAAGAATGCATTGAAATATGCATTAAAATTGGGATTAATTAGGAATTTTATTGCTCTCTGGAAATAATTAGAGTAAACAAGTAATGTGGGGTTAGTGGGGTAGCTGAAGAGGTGCAGAGGGTGAAGTTTAGAAGCATTTAGGACGGGGGAGACCGACGTCGCCGGCCCCATCGCAAGTGTCGCCGGCCCAATGCTGACGGTTTGGGTTGGTGTTGGGATATTGGGTTGGGGTCGTTTGGTATTCTACAGTGCACGTGTTTGATTATCTTGTGTCTCTTCAGTTTACGTGTAGTGCACGTGTAGTCTTTTGGGCTTCTAAAAAGATTAAAAGAATACAAAATAAAAATAATGTGGCTGATGGGATTTGAATTTTGGTGCTATGTCTTAACAGTGCAATGCCTTTACTAGTGAGCTACAAGCTCTTGCTTGCTGTTCAAAATTGAATTGAATACTTATAGTACTCACAGGAATTGTAAATACCCCAAGTGTACATTAACTTTAAATGAAATTTATGTACACTGAAATTGGAGTTGTTACACATAAATTACAATATTTTATTAAAGAAAGACAATACAAGGTATATGAATTTTACGGTCGTTACAGGCTCTGTTTAACAGAGAGTAGAATTTAATTCTACTGGGCGCCGGCGCTCACGTGTTGTGTACGTGGGCGCTGCTTAAGATTTTTGTGTGCTTTGCACACGGGCGCTGCTCATATAAGAGTTTCTAACTCTGGCGCTGGCGCCCTCGTGGAAGGCACGTGAGGCGCTGCCTCTTGAGTTTTGAAAAGAGCTTTGCTCTTTTATTGCGGGAAACAGAGTCTTATACAGGAAATCGGTACTTCGTGACGTTCATCGACGATGAAAGCCGGAAAGCTTGGGTGTATAAGATGAAGAAGAAGTCCGATATGTTTGGTATCTTCAAACACTGGATTGTTCAGGTAGAGAACCAAACGGGAGCTACGGTAAAATCTCTTAAGTCCGATAATGGAGAGGAATATTGCACTGTCACAACCCGAAAGAGCACGTGACTGGCCCTTGAACCATATGAAGTCTATAGGACTCCATCTGATCCAAGTAAGCCAAAAGCCCAGAAATCTAAAACCATTTTAAGGATAAATAAACAACAAGCAATATACTATGCAACGCCGAATGGCGAGGATCAAAATTCAAAGAAACCCAGATAAGCATGAAAACTGTAACACTACTAAGCGCGACTCTAAGGTCGAAATAATACATCACTAGTGTCTGAGTCTGAAACAAAATACAAGTTTTGGTTGATGGAATTTCTAGATACAATGAATAATACATGTACAATGGCGGTTCTGATACAGAGAACCCACCTACCAAGCAAATCACCCGCAAAGGAAAGCAGTATGCCAGAAATGCCGCTATGGAACCTGTACGGAAAACCTGCAAGAACAGTGGCACAACGGGGGTGAGTTGCCAACTCGTGAATAGAAAATATCTACAAGCAGAAATCGAAAGCAAGACATAATCCTAGGTCAATACGATCAGTATATAATATAACCCTCAAATGAATAAGTCTGAAGCATAGTAAAGTAGCAATGTAACATCTAAACATAAGTGTAGTGCCAAGAACTCGCGCCAGTGCCTCACGTAATAACATATCATAAACATGATGTATGTATGCGGTAAAATGAAAACAAAAGATATCATGAATGAAATCATCAGGAAATCAATGTCGAGCATCGACGCAAACTATATATCTCAAGATCAAGTGAATCCCATCTATCGTGTACCCGATATGTATGCAACATCCATGAAGGTACTCTATCAGGTACTACTAATACATGATGCAATGCATATAAAATAAATGTGGGGTAGGGGAGATATAATATACCATCGACCATAAAGGCTCCTCTCATATCGAGCACATAGCCTCCTTTCATATATCGGGCATCCGTCAGTCCGGGTCAGCCCTCTCTCAATATATCGGGCATCCGTCAGTCTGGGTCAGCCTTCTCTCAATATATCGGGCATCCGTCAGTCCGGGTCAGCCCTATCTCAATATATCGGGCATCCGTCAGTCCGGGTTAGCGCTCTCTCAATATATCGTGCATCCGTCAGTCCGGGTCAGCCCTCTCTCAATATATCGGGCATCCGTCAGTCCGGGTCAGCCCTCTCTCAATATATCGGGCATCCGTCAGTCCGGGTCAGCCATCTCTCAATATATCGGGCATCCGTCAGTCCGGGTCAGCCCTCTCTCAATATATCGGGCATCCGTCAGTCCGGGTCAGCCCTCTCTCAATATATCGGAGTGCATATATAAGTTTGCATAGATCATCATGATGATATATTAAGTAGGTGTATATATATATCGACGTCCCATACCACTAATATATATATACTATGGGTATACATATATATTTCAGCGTCCCATACCACTGATATATATACGCAGGAGTAAGACAATCCAGAATCATCATATGCAACCATATCACAGTGCGAAATCCATGAATTATAATACATACAACATGAAACACTAATATGAGCATGGAACTTTGTAAAGGCATATGCACAAAGGAATATGAATCAATAACATATAAGCATGCAATGCAATGCGAGCCGTAGAGTGAATAGTAAATGAATAGTAATGCAGCTTGCCATTTGAAATAAGTATGACTCGGGTCTAGTCTAATATCTACTATGCAAACTACAGATCTAAGTATCAGGTCAACCGGGAGGGGTATGGAATCCACCTAAATCTGAGTCGGTATATATATATATAGTCGGTGATCCCGCCTCAATAGTATTGCGTACGATACAGTATATCATATGGCATCCTCAAGTCATGAGTGCGGATCTATCATTAATATAAAGCTCGTACAGTAAATCGTCGTACGGCATCCCAATAGCTGGGTACGGGTAAATATCACATTCCTCTCATCAAATATCAGGTATCATTATCATCATATCACATAATCTGGGGTACTGATCTAAGTCTAGTACAACTGATACCATCTATATACTGCGTGTGCAAGCACACGTCCAAAGGCCCGCTAAAGATCATATGTCGTATCCCAAATACGACTCATATCAAATCACCGATCTCGCGGCACAATGTCCAAAATCATCTACTCATCTCCAATGTCATCCAATACCACCATCACACCGTGTAAGTATAAAGAATATGCAAGGTGTGCGTGTGGGTGTAAATCTATTCTAAGGTTCGCGACTATGAACTACACTAGTTTACTTCTAACCCTAAACTATCCATAATATACCTAACACAATATCCATGACACACTATAACTATCATACAATATAGTATATCAACTATGGACTGCGGGGTGCTATACGCCAACACCCGACTTCCCCCTGTAGATATAATCTACTCACCTCGCGTCTTCATTTTCGACGTCACCACGCGTTTGCTTGTCGTCCCAAAGGCTGCATGGGGTACATACACATTAACATATCGCAAATGCGTATCAAAACCAATTCCGAACTAAAACGGCATATGAATCTCAAAACGATACGCTAAGATCTATAGGTTAGAACCTATGGACAACGCCTTCCAAACCCATCAACAACCCTCGATATCGTCGTATAAACGCCAAATAGTCGAGGTAAAACACAATACACAAATTTAGAATTAAAAATACGGAATACGGAAACATGAATCCAAAACAGCAATTAAGGAAATAGGCTCCAGATTTCATCCTAGATCAAATTAGACAAATCTATACATGCCAGGGGCCTAAACTACAGATGTAGGAGCAGCAGAACCAAAACGACCCAATTTTGTGCAGGTTTGGCCGCAATTTGCGGCCAGAGGGAATTAATTGGCGGCCGGGTCATGGAGTTAGGGGCTAGGGTCTTGTTGGTAGCTTCCTGGGTGCCTGCACATCCCACTGTCCATTCAATTTTATTTTAGTATGTCTCGGGTGATAGCAGATCTCAAATAACCTTCACAGATTCCACAAACTTTCCGATATCGGTTTCTAAATCCGTATTTCGGGTTTCAAATCACAGGTTGGGGTCTCAATTCATGCTCTAGGGTGTTTATCTAACTTCTATTGAGCTCAATTGCTCACCACAACTCATAATTCCCCCAAACCATAACTAGGTTTTCCTCAAGTCCACAAAAACACACAATATCGATATGAAACTAAACATGGGGCATAAGTAATACTAAAACTAAGTTAAGGGTTCAGTAAATACCTCATTTGGCAACTCAAGAATTTTCTTGAGTTGCCCCTAGTGGCCAAAATCTTTGCTTTCTTGGTCCTATGTGTAGATCTCGAGCTTGTGCATATTTTTAATGAAATGAATATGGGGTTTTGGTGATGTTTTTGAGATGTTTTGAGGAGGTGAAGTGGGGAGGGAGGTGAGGAGCAACAGCAGCAGCAGGGAGTTGAGGGAGAGGGAGAGAAAATAAGTGTTGGGATCAAAGGAAATGGCTAGGTCCTTGGTCAAAGAAGCCCATACCTCTCTCTCTCTCTCTCTCACCATACCTCATATAATATTCCCCTTTTTCTTTTCTTTTCTTTTCTTTTTCTTTTCTCTAAATTCCTTCTCACTCAAATAGTAAACCCAAATGAGAAACCATGGTAGAAAATGCACAAGTGTAGGAAAATAAATGATATGTGCATGTTTTGCACAAATTGCTAAAAACCCGATTAGCGATTATTAATCGCGATTAGCACTAATTTAGCATATAACTAATCAATTAAACTTAGAAATGGCATAATTCTCTAATTTACCCTATTTTAGAATTTTCCATAATTTTCCAAAATTTTTCCCATTTATTTGTATTTAATTATACCGAATTATTAAAATATTCAATAAAATAATATTAAATTATAAATTTCCCAAAAATAATATTTTTATTATTTCGAAATGTTACATGCACACATGAGTTCGAGGCATTTTTCTCGTACAAGGGTATTTGTTGGTTGAAGACGGTATCAGGGATGCCACAGCAGGATGGTATCGCTGAAAAAATGAACAGAATGATTCTAGAGTGAGTGCGGAGCATGACCTTAGATGCGGATGTGCCAAAGTTCCTATAGGCATCAGATGTCGATGCTGCTGTGTATCTGATCAATAGAAACCTGGTAAGTGCCCTCGATGGAGTTATTCCGGAAAAAATTGGTCAGGTAAACCGGTTAATTATACGCACTTAAAAATTTTTGGTTACATTGCGTATTTTTTGATTGATAATACAGAAAGGAGTAAGCTTGACTCAAAGTCTAAGAAGTGTGCTTTCATCTGCTATGGTGGAGACGAGTTCGGATACCGGCTATGGGATTATGCAAGCAATATAGGATTATGCAAGCAAGAAGGTAATATGAAACCAGAACATCATCTTTGATGAGCAACACTTATACAAAGAAGAGAAGCAAGCCAAAGAAGATGCAGTATCAGAGTTTGTCGAGTTAGACATAACTCAAGAGAGTATTCAGGCACATACAGGTAGAGATCAGAACGTGAAGGAAGCTACAGTGCAGGATCAGGTTCAAGAATAGAATAGTGACCATGTTCAGAGACCAGATGTACCAGTTTTGAGAAGATCTATGCTGGATAGGAGGCTACTTGAAATACTTGTTACCCACTATGTTTTTACAAAAAAATGGGAAAGCCCTAATCTTTTGAAGAAGCAACAAGCGACAGTGTTAGAAAGCAGTAGGAGTAAGCTATGAACGAGGAGATGGATTCTTTGAAGAAGACTGTACGTGGGATCTAGTAAAACTACCCAAGGGTCGAAAGGCGTTGCTAAATAGATGGGTGTACAGGATTAAAGATGAGGCTGATGGCATGAAGCGGTACAAGGTTTGTTTGGTAGTCAACGGATACGCACAAAAGCAATGCATTGACTATCAAGAATTATTTTCCCCGGTTGTAAAGATGACATCTATTCAGGCGATTCTTAGTATCGTGTCAGTGAAGGACTTACACTTAGAGCAGCTGGATGTCAAGACCGTGTTCCTTCATGGAGACTTGAAAGAGATCTATAAGATGCAGCCACCGAGATACGAGGTGAAGGGGAAAGAAACTATGGTGTGTAAAATGCGGAAGAGCTTGTATGGTCTCAAGCAAGCTCCAAGGTAGCGGTATCTCAAATTCGATCAGTTCATATTAGAGACGGGATTTTTGAGATGCGAATCCGATCACCGTGTCTACATTCAGATTTTTAAGGATGGCGACTACATTATTGTATCACTGTACGTGGATGATATGCTAGTAGCGGGTCTGAATTTCGAGAAGATTCAAAATCTGAAGAAGACGATGGCTGAAAAATTGTCCATGAAGGATTTGGGAGCGGCAAAGCAAATCTTGGGCATGAATATTGCAAGAGATAGGAAGCAGCAGAAGCTGTGGTTATCGAAAAGGGGATACATCGAGAAGATTTTGAAGCGGTTCAATATGGACAAGTCAAAACCGGTGAGTACGCTATTAGCGAAGTATTTCAAACTCGGCAAGGAGTGAGATCTGATATTGCACATGCAGTGAGAGTTGTTAGCAGGAACATGCAGAACTCGGGTAATGAGCATTGGAATGCGGTGAAGTGGATGTTGAGGTATCTAAGGGGTACGTTAAGTCACTGTTTATGCTTCGGGGGTGACTCTCTAAAGGTGCAAGGTTATGTTGATGCGGACTACTCGAGTGATCGAGATAGCGGGAAGAGCACAATGGGGTACATATTTACGGTTGGGGGAATAGCGGTGAGTTGGGTCTCTCAATTGCAAGAGATGGTGGCATTATCGACTACAGAAGCTGAATGCGTGGCGATCATGGAATCCAGTAAGGAGATGATATGGTTGCAAGAGCTACTTGAAGAATTGGGAAAGAAGCGAGGCTTTAATACCTTGTGGAGCGATAGCCAAAGTGCAATACCTTTGGCGAAGAATGCGGCTTATAACTCGAGGACGAAGCACATCAAGGTGTGGTATCATTTTATTCGCATTGCGGTGGAAGAATATGAGTTGACATTGCAAAAGATCGTGGGAGAAAAGAATCAAGCGGATATGTTCACCAAATTCGTAGAAAGAGACAAGATAGAGCTCCGTTGCGAGTTAGTGAACCTCTCCAAGAAAATCTGATGAGCAGAGAGTAGAGCAGAGTCGTGTAATGTCCACTAGCGTTGAGAATCAAGGCTGAAGGATCTCCAAGTAGGAGATTATTAGAAATTGTGGAGTTTCTTTTAGGTCAGAAGTTTGTTTGGGACAACAGCAGACGTCTAGACGTGCACATGAGAAGCATGTCAGAACAACAAAGCAATGACAGACGTCTGAAAGCCAGCATGACAGACGTCTGTAGAAGACAAACCAAAGACCTGAGACTGAAGGCCAAACGTCTGACTAAGTGTGGTTCAGACGTCTGGTGAAGAGATGAATCCCAATCCGAGACTCAAGACCAGACGTCTGGGGTCATGCCAGATGTCTGCTCAAGGAAACTAAAGAGATACAGATTGGAGACAGACGTCTGCCCTTGTGTGGGTCAGACATCTGCCGATGACAAATCTGCAGCGAATCTAATTTGGTAAAATTAGATTTATCTCTTGTTTAAGGTAGGTTTAGGGCTTTCCTATATAAGAGGACCTCTCATACATATATTATTGAGGCTTCCTAAATTAATATAGAGAGAGATCATTGTATTGAAAAGGTGACAGTGTCACGCCCAGCTTCCCAAGATACGCAAACACGGCACGTGACAGAGCCAAGCATGCTACCTGTGGCTAGGAATCATCCCTCCACAGTCACATTTCGGCTGTCTATCGGATATCAAGAACAACAAAATAAAATCTACCTAACACATGTCCATCTTCCACAGTGAATAAAATCAAGAAATTCATAAAGCGGAAACGAATCAAGATCCAATAAATAATAGTGTCTGAATCACGTCCCAACATGGACTCACATCAAAAGAAATGAAACTGATAAAATAAATAAACTAAGAGTCTCTAAACTAAATCGCTAACTCCTCATTGCTCGGCTTGATTGCTGAAACACTCCTGATTTACCTGCGATAAAGGTAGAGGAGCTGGGCCATGCAAAACCCAGACGTCACTGCGTCATAATATCAAAATAATAGTAATAACCAGGATATGATGATATAATTAAACATGAATATAAATACTAAACACAGTTATAAATAGTGAGCTATATGTATGTGATGTGTATCCTATGTAGGGTTCTTAGGGACATCCACAAGGTTTCACAAGGCATCAAACATGCTATATTAAAAATTTAGTGTGCCAAACAACCCTAACCAAGGATCTAACTAGAGTTTTAGGAGGTAAACTAGAAAGTAAATATCTTTACATCTAAGTGATAACGGAATACAACCTTTGTAGACCGGTCCTTCACTTCAATAGCTCCTTGTAGTGGTCCATTCGCTGCGATCGTGGAACTCCCGGACTCTTGCATGGCTTCTCAAGGTGAAAGGAGCGAACTTGCTTGAAGTCTTCGAGGCCGAAAATGATCTACGTTGAGGAGACACTAACTCAAGCTACTTGTAACAACCTAGTTCATTTATACCAATTCCAGTTCCTGTATTTACTTATCCATAGTAATTTCTTGATTTAGCGTGTTTGGGTGCGAATGGTATTTTACATTCGACCCGACCCGCTTGCTTGAACCTGTTTGATTCTTATTTATAGATTACCTTGACTTGTTGCATGGACATGTGCATCTCATGTTTAGTGCATACTGGTATTTTATCTAGTATCGCATCTTTTATCATATAACATTTTATGTCACGTAAAATAATTTAAAAATACATAACATGGCCTGCATGATACCCCTAACCCTGTGGTAGCGTCCTTGCATCGTGTTCTCGTCCCGTTCAGTGAAACGGACGTGTTTGGATGGCTACGCGCACGTACGTGCGTCCGTTCTTGGGGTATACCTTTTCATTACATAATCTTTCATTTTAAATTTTGGAACTTGCTAATAATTTTCGTATTTCAAATCCAAAATTTTGGACCCGACCCGGGTGCTTTTCTGAATTATTTTACATCCCGCTAAAATTCAATTGTTTGAATTTTTAAAAATTTAATTTCTAAATATTTTTCAGTTCAGCATATTTTCCCTAAACGATTTCTAAATCTTTTAAAATTTATTCTGTTAACAAAGCACTTTCTTTCTCCCTCTTTATTTTCCACGAACCAATCAAAACTCCCCTTTTTATTTCACCGGGCCCCACAATCCTCTCTTTCCTTTCTCTTTCTCCTTCTCTCTCTCTCTCTCTTTTTCTCTCACCCCCGCTAACAGACAATTCCATCTCTCCTCTTCTTTCTCTCTATCTCTCTCATCTCGCGTCTCTCTCTCTCCTCTCGCGGTGGACGAGGATCCCATCACCGCCTCCCTTCTTAATCTTACCTCCCTTCTATCTTCTTCTTCTTCTGTTTTTTAAAAACCTGCAAACCTCGCCATGAGAACCCCAACTCTTCACCGCTTTCCTCAAACCCTAACTCCATCATCTCCTCAACCCCAATCGAGCCTCGTCATCTCCTTTCCTCCTCCTCTCCATCTTCTTCTTCTCTTTCTTCTTCCCGAGCCTCTCTCCCCTGCACACACCCACAGAACACCCAAGAACCCAACGTCACCGGTCGTCGCCGACGACCCCAGCCTCGTACCCACCATCATCACCATCTCGTTTTCTTCCTCTCCTCTACATCAGCACCTCAACAAGACCCTGCACGTACCCTGCAATAAAACCCCAGAAACCAAACCCTAGTGCAACCCTAACCCATCACCCTGCACACCTCGTCGCCGGCAATCCCTCAACCTCACCGTCACCACCCATTCACCTCTTCTCTTCCTTTTCATTTTCTTCTCCTCCCTCTCTTCTCTTCTTCTTTCTTAAAACCCCACACACCAGAACCCTAACTTGCACCCTGCACCCTCGCCGGCAACTCACCTCCGGCGACCCCGACATCGCCAACATCTCGTCTCCCGTTATCAGTGCAACCCCAGTGAGCCTTCTCTCTCTCGTCCTCCCCTTCCTTATTCTTCTTCCTTCTATTCTTCTTTCTTGTATTTTTCTCTTTTTTGTAAAAATTTTCAAGCCTCTGTTGATCGCCGGAGCCGTGGTGACTCGACGACCCAGCGAGGATATCTTACCCGTGTGATCCCATCGTGCGTTGTTTGGACTCATTCCGTGTACCGTGCGCGCGTCGCGACTTTTCCCGCCGACGCGTGACGTTCCGTATACCGCTTCGTGATCCGATCAAGGCAAGTGAAACTTGCTACATGCTACTATATTATTTATACATATTTATTTCATGATTAAACCTGTAAATTGCACCTAAGGCTATTAGTTTTCATTCTTGCATGTCGATGTCAGATTATATCATTGTAGACTCGGATCTTAAATTATAATTTGTTGCATGTTAGAGTACAATATCGTGTACCCACATCCGTGTTTAAACTACTTAATAATTATCTGCATAACCCATAACACTTTTAGATAGTTTCTACCCCCGAATACCTGGTTGCATCTATTAAACATATTTTAGATATCATTACATCTCTAGATCATTTAACCCATAATAACGAGATTTTAACAATCCATATTTGTTTAAGTGTATGATACTTAATGTTGGAACTATAAACCGAACTCTAATCGATAACCGTACGTCCTTATTGTTTAATCTGTACCTATTTGCATATCATATTACACATGCCAGTTTGTTCTTCTATTAGTACACATGCTTGTTTTGTATACCCATGCTTATGCTAGTTTGATTATGAGCACCCACATGATATCTTATACACCCTGACATGACTTGTTACTCCTATTACTTGACGTGACATGGTATCGTGCAACTCTTGACATGACATGACATGACACCTATATACATTACTTGACTTGACTTGATGTACCATGCTTTACCTGTTACCTGATCTTGTGTCTAATGCCAACAAACCTGACCTGTTGTCCTTACGGATCGTTCCTGTTGTCTATCCAGACAAACCTGTACCTGCCCGATCCTGTGTTGGCATTAGCTCTAGATTATTTAATACATGACTTGAACACATATAACTTGGGGGGTATGGGGAAATCAATGATGAAACCTGACTTATAACTCGACAGTTCGTTACCTTTACCGATCAGTCTTAGAGGCTGGGCTAGCCTTGGGATGCTGCTGCTGACATCATCCGTCATTATCCACTACCTTTCAGAGGCTAGGCCAGCCTTGGGATGATGCCATGGACATCATTCATCATTACCCTGTTCCTTTAGTGCCTAGCGGCATGTCTCGGTTTCAGCCCGAGAATCTTCACCGTGGTCCCGGGCACGCACGGGATACTATTGAGTTATATCGATGATTCATCAAATTGATTTTAAAGACTTGAGAGTAGTTAACCCAATAGATCAGTTTAGATTACTCACTACACATTACCCCACTGTCCTTACTTATATCACTGTTATGCTTGTTTTATCATTTATACTCATATTTGTATGTCTTGCTACCCTGTTTATATATTATTGCTTGATGTTATGATGCGCTGACGTCTGGGTTTTGCATGGCCCAGATTCTCTGCCTTGGTTGCTGACAGATCAGGAGTACTGCCGCTGTTAGACCGAGCGGTGAGGACCCTGTTAGTATCCAGTTTTACTTTCCAGGTGTTTTATTTATTGTATCTTTTGCTTCCGCATATTATCATTTCTTGACTCATTTATTCGGGCTCATGGACATGTACTAGATAGTTTAGTTTACTTTCTTGTTCTTGATATCTATACAGCCGTAATGTGACTGTGGAAGGAGATTTCCTATCCACAGGTAGCACGGTTGGCTATGTCACGTGCCCATCTTAGCGTACTCTGGGAAGCGGGGCGTGACATTACTACTTCACTAACGAGAGATTAGTGAAGCTAACACCCTATACTAAAGTGCTAATCTAGTAGAGGATGATGAAGTAGGAAGTGGGCTTACTTTAGTTTTATTTTTCTCACAATATTTTCTCACTTGAACAAAACCTAGAGAGCTCTTGAGCTTTGAAAAAGAAGATGAAGTCAAGAGACGAGAATTAACTAATGAGGTGAGAGAATCAACCATGTGTGAGTTTGTATCATATAGCTAACTCATGTAGAGATATAACCATGGCTAAATTATAATGGTTAGGTTAATAAATATCTTAAGTAAAAAGAAATGAGTGGACTAAGTCAATGCATCCATAAGCTTCTACAAGCTTCATGCATGTAAGCAATTATCCACTAATTTGGATTTACATTAAATATTTAAACCCTACATTATAATTAGTATGGTGTAAGTCTCATACACCCATGTAGTGTGTATCAACAACCATGGCACAAAAGAAAAGCACAATTAATATATATCACACATATATTAAGTGTGCACATGTGAGAGAATAAATGGTTAAGTGAGCTAATATTAGTTAATGTTAACTAGTTTATCAAATATACAATTATACACTAAATTATTAAATCAATACTTGATTTAATAATCCGGCTATATCGCATATAACCGACTAATATTATATGTACCTACTTATCGAATCAACACTTGATTCGATAACCCGGCTATATCACATATAACCGACCGATACAAAAATCGCGAGAATAAAATACGGTATCATATACTCGCATTATTCTCGGTCCCGCACATATCACATATGTGCTCCTACTTCGTTTTGCCTGAGCCAGTTAAACCTCTATATAGGACTCTAAAGAATAGTCAATACGCCGGTAGTAGGTGATGATTACATCAAGCACCTACAAGCCATCAGCGGTACTAGCTGGACGTAACGGCTATCCGGGTATTGAACGATCAGAAGATCAGCAAGCAAGCCCGCTCTCGCTCCTGTAAAGCCTGTTAGTAACACTACCGTACAGTCTGGTCTCCTCGTCTGATATGTCGCATATCCAGTCTAGGGGTGGTAAACGTCAGACCCCAATAACCGATAAGTCATGCCGATATGAGGCTCATAACGGGTCGAGAAACTACTGATAACACTTACCAGTAAATCTCTAAATCAGCCCTGGACATGGACTTCCCTGTTATGGCCAATCGAGCAAAGCGCAACATCAACCCCCAATACCGGGAGAGACGAAACCCCTCCTATCACTCATTGCCTCCATATGACTCGGGACTGTACCCAAAAACCACCGTTTTGCACGTCCTATTGAACATGGTAAGGTGGAAATCAAAGCACAGTGGGAATCACACAAGACTCTATGACGATCTCGGGTCTACAGACTAACCTGTACCAGTGTCACCAGAGAACTGCTATCCGACGATAGGTATAATACCAACTAGGAGTTCTCGGCGAGTCCGTCCAGTGTACTCAGTCTCCAATGAGCACTCGTATACCATCTCTGATGTCAAACACCAATGGATATGGGATCATCCATCGCCCATCTCATTGGTCGAGAAGCGTATACGCTAGTCTACTCTGGTATATCGATGACCTATCTCGATACACCCACGACTAGGAACATTAAAGGATGAACTTATGGACTACCATGGCCCTACTAGTATGATCTGCATCACAATCCTGGTAGTCAAGTATACATCCTAAGGGCTTTACCGACATGTAACCATAAGACAGTATCAAGAGACAAGTATACATGTTAAGATAAAGAGCAACCAGATAGCATACTATCATGTCGAGCAAAAAAGTTCTCGCTATATATGTCCAAGCATCCACTATAATATACATCATATGTACAATAATGGCCTCTAGGGCATACATACAACTAACAATCTCCCACTTGCACTAGGGCCAGCTGCTGTAGTATCGCATACCCAACATCCCGAAGAGTCTCTCGAACAGTATCTGGGGAATGGCCTTCGTGAGTGGATCCGCTGTGTTATTCTTCGTGTCAACTCTCCTGACCTCGATCTCCCGGCGATCAACTATCTCCCGGATCAGGTGATACCGCCTCAGAATATGCCTGGATCGCTGATGAGACTTGGGTTCCTTGGCCAAAGCCACCGCTCCATTGTTATCAAAATACACAGGTATTGGATACTCAAAGGATGGAACCGCGTTATGAACTTTTTCATCCAGACAGCCTCTTTGGCAGCATCGTTGGCAGCGATGTTTTCAGCATCCATCGTCGATTCTGCCACGGTTTCCTGCTTGGAACTCTTCCAGCATACTGTCCCTCCATTGAGGGTAAAGACAAATCCCGAGTGTGACTTAGAGTCGTCCTTATCACTCTGGAAGCTCGAATCGGTAAGGGACTCCACTTGGAGTTCTCCGTTACCATACACCAAGAGCATCTCTTTAGTCCTTCTCAAGTACTTGAGAATGCTCTTCACAGCTGTCCAGTGACTCTCTCCAGGATCTGCTTGATACCTACTCACTACACTTAGTGAGTGTGCTACATCGGGTCTGGTACATAGCATCGCGTACATGATAGAGCCTACTGCCGAAGCATAGGGTATCCCTTGCATGCGAGCTCTCTCCAAATCAGTCTTGGGAAACATATCTTTGGATAGAGTGAGTCCAGAGATCGTGGGTAAAAACCCACGCTTGGATTCTTCCATACTAAACCTCTTTAGTATGGTGTCAATGTACCTGGATTGGGACAATCTCAGTATCCGTTTAGATCTATCTCTATAGATCTTAATCACCAAGATGTATGAGGCATCACCTAGATCTTTCATTGAGAATCTTTGTGATAAGAAGAGCTTGACCAATTACAGCATAGGAATGTCATTTCCTATCAAGAGTATGTCATCTACGTACAATACAAGGAAGACAACCTTACTCTCTGCCACCTTCTTGTATATACAAGGTTCATCTACGTTTTTGACGAAATCAAACTCTTTGATAACGACATCAAAACAGATGTTCCAACTCCGCGATGCTTGCTTTAACCCGTAGATGGATTTAAGCAGCTTGCATACCTTTCCGCTGCTCCCACTGTCTACAAAGCCCTCTGGCTGAGTCATGTACACGCACTCTTCCAAATCACCATTTAGAAAGGCGGTCTTAACATCCATTTGACAGATTTCGTAGTCATGGTATGCAGCGATGGCAAGTAGGATCCGGATGGACTTAAGCATATCCACTGGAGAAAAGGTTTCGTTATAATCCACACCTGGTCGCTGACGAAAACCCTTTGTAACAAGTCTAGCTTTGAAAGTCTCAACTTTTCCATCTACACCAAGTTTCTTCTTAAAGATCTATTTGCTCCCAATGGGTTTTACCCCTTCAGGAGCAACTTCCAAAGTCTATACTTTGTTGGTGTACATGGATTCCATCTCAGATCGCATTGCATCCAGCCACTTCACAGAGTCCCCACTCGTGATGGCCTGCTCGAAGTTAGTTGGGTCATCATCTTCCATGATGCAATCCTCGCTTCCACCATCAATGAGAAAACCGTAGTATCTCTCAAGTGGATGAGGAACCCTACTAGATCGGCGGAGAGGCTGAGGTTCGTTGGGAACTACCGAATCCTATGGTTCCACCAAATCTTCTATCGTAGTCTGTATAGCTGGAACTTCTTCCAGTTCTACCTCCTTACCATTAATTTCTTTCATAAGAAAACCCTTTCTAAAAATGTGGCATGTCGAGAAACAAACACCTTTTGTTCCTCGGAATGGTAGAAGATATACCCTCGTGAATGTTTGGGATATTCTATGAACTTATACAGAACTGATCTTGCCTCGAGCTTGTCCGGATTTTGTGTTTTCACATAGGTCGGACAACCCCATATCTGAATAAAATTAAGATATGGCCTCTTTCCATTCCATATCTCATATGGAGTGGTAGGCACTGATTTGGTGGGAACTCGATTCAATAGGTATGCGGCCGTTTCCAGCGCATAACCCCAAAAGGAAATAGGTAACTCAGCAGTGCTTATCATAGAGCGCACCATATCTAATAGGTTGCGATTCTTCCACTCTGATACACCGTTGTGTTGTGGTGTATACGAAGGAGTAAGCTGAGAGAGAATCCCATTCTCTTTTAGATAGTCCAGGAACTCCGTGCTCAAGTATTCACCTTCTCGATCAGATCGTAGGATTTTAATACTTTTACCCGTTTGTTCTCGACTTCGTGCTTATATTCTTTGAATTTCTCAAAAGGTTTAGACTTGTGTTTCATCAGGAACATGTCCGAATCTTGAGAGATCGTCAGTGAATGTAATGAAGTATGAGGAACCATTCCTGGCATGTGTAGACATAGGATCATATACATCACTATGTATCAGTCCAAGAGCTCACTAGCTCTTTCTCCGTGTCCAGTAAACGGAGTTTTGGTCATCTTGCCTTTGAGACATGACTGGCAAGTGTCATAAGATAAAAATTCGAACGAATTCAAATATCCATCCTTATGCAACTTAGCTAGTCGTGTCACATTGATATGACCTAGTCTACAAAGCCACAAGAAGGATTCGTTTATTTCTGAACTCTTCCTCTTGTGTGTGTGTTTCCCCCAATCAGAGCAAAGCTCTGTTTGAATTTCAAAATTCAAAATTCGAAGCAACGCTTCAGATCCTTTGCGCTGTGCGCAACGCGCCACATGTCAAAAGCTGATACGTCAGCGCAGCGCCCAAGGCAGCGCGCCCAATCAGAGCAAGGCTCTATTTAAAACAAAATTAAAGGAAGCAACGCTTCAGATGATCTAAGCGCTGCGCGACACGTGTCAGCGCAAACGCAGTTGCGCTGTGCTGTGCGCTGCGCGACACATGTCAGCGCAGTTGCGCAAGCACAGTTGCGCTGCGCTGAGCGCTGCGCGACACGTGTCAGCGCTGTTGCGCAAGCGCTGTTGCGCTGCGCTCTGCGCTGCGCGACACGTGTCATGCGCTGGGGCGTTTGCGCCAAACAGAATTAAATTCTAGTAAGATCTTTCTGTTCTTGTTAAAACAAGAAGATTGCCTTCTGTAAAGCAGAAGCTCTTGGATCAAAGATCCAACGGTGGGAAAAATTCCCCAAATCACTGAGAGAAAGATCTCTTTAACAAATTTATGGGCACTATATAAAGACCCCCAGACCCCAACTCAAAAAAATGAACATTGTGAGAGATTGAGAACCTCAAAACAGAGAGAACTCTGAAGAAATTTCAAGAAAAAGGTAAAAAACCTTCACAAAATAGAAGAACTTCTTCTAATAGATCATTGATCTAAGAACAAGATCAATGATCTTCAAATAATAATAAATGCTTTGCACTCTTTTTATGAACCACTGGTTCTTTGAAAACAAGAAAAACTTGTTTTCTCTGATCTAAAATTGATCAAAATATAAAATAGTGCTCTGCACTTGCAAAATTGGCACTGTTGCGCTCTTAGCTTGGCGCAAGCCACCAGAGAGCGCCACGTGTCAGCACCTAAACCATTTGCGTCCAGACGTCTACACGTCCTGGCCGCCGTTCGGAGGGGAACAGATTCTGGCACGCCTGGTGGGACCTTTTCCTCTTTCCACTCCACACTTCGTGTGTTGTGTTCGCGAACGAATCGCGGTTTGCTGTGGTTGCCTGTGGATTCGAGGTACTAAGATTTGGTGTCTTGCTCCATGCAGAAAACAAAAGATCAATGGCTTCAAACTGCACTGCCTGCAACTGCAACTCTCGCTCGGTCTCTGCTGGAGGAGTGACTTACGGGCCCCAAGCGGCCTCTCTTTTCAAGATGCCAGTGGAGTAAGTAACTCAAGCCACTACTGGACTATTCTTCGGGACCATGCTCCCACCGATGAGCTTCAATGCCCCAATGACGTTGCAAGAAGCCCAAAGAAGTCGGTCTTTGATCGACTTACCACTGCCGCGGTCCCTCTCAACGGGTCGCCCAACTCCACTGCCTCAGTTTTTAACAGGCTAGGTCAGAGCTCCAACAGGCCCATGAAAAAGCCAGCAATACCAGAATATGTTATCCCGAAGCGGATAGCTATCCCTACTCCAGTTTCAGGCGAAATCACCAAGGTTGCTTCCCCTGCTCGGAAGTCTGCTTTTGACAGGTTGGCCGTCCCCATTCAACGGACGTCGGTCTTTAAAAGGCTGGTACCAGCAGATTATGACCAACACAGGGGGCATGAGGAGGTCACCTCTGTGGCTCAATCAATTCCACCCGCACGACGCGCTCGACGTCGCCACTGGCGCCAAGTAAGGAAGGCTGGGGGCAACTCCCCCTCTGGATTTACCCCACCAGCTCCGATGGTGGGGATTGAGGCTTCTGTTCCAACCGGGAACAGCTTTGAATTGCTGAACACGGTGCGCAGAAACTCTCCTACTGCGGTGTTGAAACGAACTCCTTCATCTGTGAAGAATACTCCAGAGAAGAAGCTAGAGCAGCCCCCTCAACGGCTGTCCTCTAAAATTTACAAAGTCTGGCGACAGGTCCAGGAGTCGGTGATTGATGAAAACTATCTCCGCCGACAGAAAAAGATGAAGGTTCGGCAAGAGAAGGATTACTCTGTCAAGCCACAAAAAGCAATAGCTACTTGGGTGCCTACTACAATGGCCCCCTCAACTCCAATCACTCAAAAGAAAAGGAGGCCGCAAAAAGCCCCCGTGAACATGGCGAACCGTAAACGCGCTGAGCACAAACACCCCAAGTCTGGGGGCATGATGGTGCATACCGTTTATATGGCATCTGGGAAAGAGGACAGCCGCGCTGCGACGGGTCACCGACCGCTCACCCAATCCGTGACGAAAGCTTAAGAACAGCAGCAAAAGCTTTTGGAGATGATGACTGCGATGGCCGCACTTACCGGGCCAAAAGAAAGCTCAGAGTCATCGTCAGAACAGCGTCATGAACAAGAAATCGACGCTGACTACCTACGTAGAATCCTCGAAAAGAAGGACAAAGAAGCCGCAGAGCAAGCAGCTAACATAAAACAAATGGCGCTCCTCTTCCAAGACATGAGAAGGGTGATGTTACAGCCGGACCCTCCAGCTGATGACCCTCCAATCACTGTTGAAAACGATAAAGGGGAGACATCTAATCCTCCTCCGGCCCTTTCAACAGCCAAAGAGGAGATCATCTCAAAAGCTGCCCTGGATGATTACATCACTCAGCAAATACGAGCTCACCAGGCGAATGAAGCGGCTGGGCAAATTGCTAGAACTGGACGACCCTACCCGGGCTGGTATGACCAAATTAGTTACCCGCTGGGATATACGAGCCCTAAGTTCCATGTATATAAAGGGACGGGGAATCCACATCAGCACGTCGCTCAATTCAGGGCCTTATGCGGCAACACTGGAGGCGATGATAAACTGTTGCTTCACCAATTCGTCGGCAGCCTAGTAGAAACGGCCTTTGAATGGTATTCGGAGCTACCTAACGACTCTGTCAAAACATTTGCGGAGATGGAACTATTGTTTACACAAAGATTCGCGAGTGCTAGCGAACGCACCCCGATAACAGCGCTGATCAACGCCAGGATAAGGCCAGGAGAAACGTAGGTTCAATACGCAACACGATGGCGGAATCTATGGTCGAAATGCGAACAACGCATCGAAGAAGCATCTGCGGTAGGCATGTTCGTGGGAACCCTTGATCCGCAAGCGACCATCTCGCAATTCATGATGTTCTTTAGGCCGACTACCTTCCAAGCGTTGATTGACAAGTTAGCCCAATTGGACCAGATGGGCCATGGACCGTCTCTTCCAAAACCAGATTCTCGAAATGAGAAAGGAAAAGGGAAAGCGATCGTCATCGCCAATGGTCAACAACCGCCGAGCAACTCAAAGCCGGTCGTTCACCAAAACAACGTGCGTCCACGCCCATCCCTCGAGGAGAGACTAGGACGTCCTTACTCGTTTCTTCAGAATAAAACGAAAAGACTGTTTGAGCTGGCAGTACGCACCAGACTCATCAATCTGCCGAACCCAAAACGTCCGTTGCAGTCAGGTGATCTCAGTAATGCCGATTATTGCCCTTACCACCAAATGGTAAGTTACCCGATCGAAGATTGTTTCGTCTTTAAGGGATGGATCGAGGATCAGTACCTACAAGGCAAGTTTGCGCTGTCTGAAAACTGGAAGGTAAACCCACCACAGTCGCACATTTCAAAGAAGACGGACACGATGGGGGCAGCTTATTCTTTTGTTGAGGACGAAAGCGATGGAGAAGACTCATCAGATGAATCCGAAGACTACGTAGCGACTTGTCATGTGATCTCTCACTCGTTGGCGGAGGATGAAGAGGCTCCTTGCGCCGAGGAACCGAGGGCGGACCCTGAACCAGAAATTCCGCGGCCCTCAGACGAGTTGATCGATGCCTTCCTGAATGAGATCCGTTTGAAAGTTAAAGCCAATCAAGAGCGTGAGATAGCCATACTGGAAGGAGCTAAACACCGCCGACTAGACGAAAGAGTCGAGGCACTCCCGTCAAATCAAAAGCCATCCGCTGCGGATAAAAACAAATTCAAGACGAGGGAAAGGTTTGCTAAAGCCCTGTCAGCGGGAATGAAGCTACCACCCTCTGAAGAAAATACTCTCGATGGAGTAGAGATGCATCCTAACTTCTGCTTATATCATCAGAAGATTATACATCCTACCGAAGACTGCGACTCCTTTAAGTGTTGGTGGCAAGGGTATGTCGCTCAAAAGCAACACTTCAACAAGACAAAGCGTGGAGCTCGTAGACATCAGAAAAATGCGATAGATGAGCGCGAAAGAGCCGACGACGACTGTCACATAGCCGATTCTAAGGGATCGCAAATTATCACCTTTGGAAGCGACTCTGACGAAGAAGCTGCCCTCAGCCCTCTCCTCAAGGAATCCATGTCAAAAATGAAAGAATCGAGGAGTTGCGAGAACGTTCAGCCGTGCAATCGCACGCTACTGGAAAAAATCTCGGCCCCGTAAACAAAGGATCGAGCAAAAAGGATAAAGGGAAGGGAAAAACAGCCCTCGTAGCCAATACTCAACAGCAATCGAGTGACCCTAGACCGGTTGTTTGCCGAAACAATAAGCGGCAACCCCTCCATGAAAAGTTGAAACGTCCTTACTCGTTTCCTCAAGATAAAACAAGGAGACTATTCGAGCTGGCAGTGCGCGACAGACTCGTCAATCTGCCGAGGCCAAAACGTCCGTTGCGGCCAGGCGATGTTAACAATCTCAATTATTGCTCTTACCACCAAACGGTAGGTCACCTGATTGAGGATTTCTACGTCTTCAAAAATTGGGTTGAAGACCAATACCAACAGGGCAAGTTCGTCATCTCCGAAAACTGGAAGGTGAGCCCGCCACAACCGCACGCTCCGAGAAAGATGGATACGCCGGGGGCATCATGCTCGGTCATAGAGGAAGCCCCATAAAGCGAAAAGTCAATAAAATAGATATTCGCCTCAAATACGGCGACGGAGGACCGAAACGTCCTTAAACTAATGGCGGACCGAAACATCCTTAAACTAATGACGGATCGCTGCGTCCTAAAACTAGCTGACGACCGAAACATTTTTAAAGTACTACCGCAGCACCTCCAGGCCGACGAGATAAAAAAAAAGGTATGCCTATAAGCAAAATGGGCACGGATGAAAACCCGAAAGGGCTCCGTGAGTAAAAATAGCAGGGCTGTCAGCGAGTGTTTGTGAAAACCCGAAGGGCACGACCTCGTAAAAAAAAAGAATAAAAAGAATAAAAAACGGTACGTCCATAAGCAAAATGGGCACGGATGAAAACCCGAAAGGGCTCCGTGAGTAAAAACAGCCGGACTACCAGCGAGTGTTTGTGAAAACCTGAAAGGGTGCAATCTTGTTAAAGGACACTTACAGGGTCCTCTCGACCTTATGAGGAGAAATCACCCGCATGAGATCTTTACGACTCACAAGGGAGCAACACACTTAGGGATCCCCACGATTCCTAAGGAGAAAATACACTTGCGAGATCCTCACGACTCGTAAGGAGAACTCTCTTATGGGACCCTCACGGCTCATAAGATTTGAAAGTCTTAAGTTACAGAGACCTAAACCTGTGCTTAAGCAACCCCCACAACCTTCCGATATTTCCCTACAAGTGGCTCAATACTGACCCTTGTATACAATCCACGGGCGCGAATAAACATTTCCCTAACCAAGTCTCATCCGTGACTGGGGATATGTACGTATGATGAACAACCCTTGTAAGTCCACTCGACTTATAAGGAGAAAACCCTTTTGTAGGATCCTTACAACTTACAAAGGAACATACACTTAGGAATCCTCACGATTCCTAAGGAGAAAATACACCTACAAGATCCTCACGACTTGTAGGGAGAAATACCTTTGTGAGACCCTTACGGCTCAGGAAGTTAAAAGCCTTGGTCGACAGGACCTTAACCCTGTTTGCTAAGCCACCTTTGTTCGACATCGACAGAGGCAAATGATGATTCGTTCCTGGCAATATTCCAGTTGTAGCGATGCTGATGCTGAGGTTGGTGTCGGATTCCAAATTCCACACTCGCGATAAAAGAAAATCAGCAAGCAATACATGCGTACGAAATAGCCGAAATGATGGGGCAACTTGCAATAAAAATCAGCAAGTAAAAATGTACGCATGCAAAATAGCCGAAATGATGGGGCAACTCGCAATAAAAAGCAGCGAGTAAAAATAAACTAAATAACCGAAATGATTGGGCACCACGAAAAATAGCCAAAATGATTGGGCAATCGCGACCTTCGCGATATAAAAGCTGAAATGATAAAGCATCGCGGAAAGAAATAAACTAAAAAAATAAATAAATAAATAAATATATATAACGAAATTTATGCCCTACAGGTGAGATCACATCGATCCCTGTATACAATCCAGGGGCACAAACAAAGAGGGAACCATACCTTCCTAACCGGCTCCATAAAAAAACGAAGCCAAATCTCGACGGTTCATAGACAACCTAGAGACAACCTCAAGATTTTGTCGCAATATTGCAAACACAATGTTAACAAACAAAGCAAAGGAAGATCCCTAACTTCACGGTCTCGACGTCGATATCGACAACTTAGAGATCACCAACGGCGTTTCTCCTCATTCCAACCAGATACAGACATGACGTCAACAACCGACCTCAGAGTCGCAATGAAATGGAGCCCCGGCATAGTCCCTAGTTCCAAATCTTAACGGCAACATCTACAGCCTAAGAATCAACAAAGGCGTTCCTTCGCAGTCCATCAAGATGCAGATACAACGCCAACAAAAGACCTCCCGGTCGAAACAAAGCGAAGCAATGGCAAAATCCCAGCTTCATTGCAACAATCGTCTCGATACAGCAGACGAGATGTTAGCAACGGCGTTCCTTCGCAGTCTATCAAGATGTAGATGCAACGTCAACAAAAGACCCCATGGTCAATAAAGCGGAGTGACGGCAAAATCCCAGCTCCACTTCAGCATTCGTCTCGTTACAGCAGACGCAATGTCAACAACAGTGTCCTTCCCCCAACAGGATTTGGACATGATAAAACAAACGAAGCGAAGGCCAAATTCCTAGCTTTAAGGTCTTAACGGCAAGTCATATAAAGCCTGGAAGACAATCGTACATTATCTCGCACCAGTGCGGAGTGGTCACCACCTCGACGTTCATCTCGATACAGCAGACGCAACATCACCAAAAGGAGCCACGGCAAAATCCCTAGTTCCAGACCATGACGGTTCACCAGCAACCTAGAGACAACCACGACATTCGTCTCGATACAGCAGACGCAATGCAAACAAACGAAGCGAAGGCCAAATTCCTAGCTTCAAGGTCTTAACGGCAAGTCATATAAAGCCTGGAAGACAACTGGAGATCATCTCACACCAATGCGGGATGGTCACCACTTCGACGTTCGTCTCAACACAGCAGACGCAACATCATCAAACAAATGGAGCCACGGCAAAATCCCTAGTTCCAAACCTCGACGGTTCACAAGCAACCTAGAGACAACTACGACGTCCATTTCGATACAGCAGACGAGATGTCACCCCAGCGTTCTTTCTCCAGCAGGGTTCAGACGCGACAATCAAACAAACGGAGCCACGGCAAAATCCCTAGTTCCCACCGCGACATTCGTCTCGATACAGCAGACGCGATGCCAGCAAACGAAGCAAAGGCCAAATTCTTAGCTTCAGGGTCTTGACGGCAACTCACATAAAACCTGAAAGACTATCGGAGATCATCCCACACCAGCGCGGAGTGGATATGACTCAGCGGGGCTCACCAAAATGAGCCTAACCTCAAGTAAAAAGCGGCATGGCAAAATACCTAACGCTTGCTCTTCCAACGGTCAAACTGCCAAGGAGGATTGCTTGAAGACGCCTTGTCCAGCCCCCGAAGGGATCAGAGACACGGCAGTCGCAGGGCTACTTGAACAGCACGATCGCCTATCGAGGAATATATCAGCTTATGCGACGGTACGACGGCCAAAATCCTGAATACCACAGACCCTAACGGACTTCTGTCGTAAAGAGCAGAGGTTAACTGCGACGTTAGGATATTCTTGTGAGAAATTCTCGATTCGTCTCGACTTGTGAAGAAATTGATGTCTTTGCGAGAACTTCTTGATGCGGCTCGACTCGTAAGATAAAGCCTTAGGCAATAAGGATTAAAAAAAAACTTATTCCCTAAGCACTGGGATCCTCCAAGTCGGCCCAAAACGGTCTCTTGCATACTATCCACGGGTCTCACTCTCCAAACTCGAATCTCGACAAGGAGGGAAACAACCGCTTACGGGTCCTCTCGACTCGTAAGAGGGAAAACTCTCTTATAGGATCCTTACGACTTATAAGAGAAAATGCACTTAGGAATCCTCACGATTCCTAAGGAGAAAATCCACCTACGAGATCCTCTCGATCCGTAGGGAGAAAAGTCTCTATGAGACCCTCACGGCTCATAGAGTTGAAAAGTCTTAGGCGGCAGATCTGAACCTGCAGCCTAAGCCATCGCTATCTCTGGGCAAAAACTAAGATGCTTAGTCTATTATCTGCCAATTATGTTTATCAAGACAGCATGCTGATAATAAGAGAAAGGAGAAAGCAAAAGAGCATACAAGACATTCAAAAAAAATGTGTATCTTTATTTATTAACTTCAATCAAATACAAGGTGAAGCGTACAAAAGAATAAAGAATGAATACATCTTATTCGAAAAAGAAATTTTTTTACAATTATATGGATATAAGGGGAACTACTGGGAAGGAAGCGTCTTGCATAGCTCTAGCAATTGTTCGCGCACCTCCTTCCACGCTTTCTCCTGATCGGCCACCACCGCCAGTTCTGCCTCCACTTGAGCCCGCTGCTGCAAGAAAGATGCAAGCTGCTCCCCAACGGCCTGATGAGCAGCTTCGCGGCCTGGGGTGTCACGCTCGGCGACATCAAGCTTTCGCTTCAAGTTTATCCCATGAGAGATGCATTCCAGGAGGCCCTCAAAGATAGCCTTCACTTGGGCAGCATTCGCCTCAACCTCAGCACGCAGACGAGCCATCTCGCTCGAGGTCTCTTGGTATCCCCTCAGCCTTAAAGCCGCTTCTTGTTCCAAGTGGTGGACGTAAGAAGCGCTTTGCTCAATCCACGTTGCTCTTTGATTGCTTGCGGCCAAAACCTCAGGGACAGGACGCATCGACTCCAGCTGATGCAGGCGAGCCTCGATCTCCCTGCAGTGATTAACCCAAGACGCAACGATGCCCTCGTCATGGAAATTTACGAGTATCACCAGCATCGGGTTAACCGCCGTAGCGAAATCTGCAGCAGACGTAGGAGTCTCGACGTCGAGTTCCTCGATGTAGTCGCTCAACATACGCAGACTGTTCGCGGCGCCTTTCGAGGACGGACGTCTCAGGAAAGGGCCTGCTGGCATTGTAATGCGAGGCTCGAAAGGCACCGAGATCGGAACGACAACTAAAAAAAAGATGCGATTAGATGACACTTTAAGAAAGACAAAAAAGAAAGGGTTATCAATGCAATAGTTTGCTATACCAGCTGCAGCAGGTGGCAAGACCGGAAGGTCCGATGGCACGGCCGATCGTTCATCCCTTCCTTCGATCTGTAGCACTGTAACCAGGACAAGAAGAAGTTTGAAATAATTCCATTACTAAAAAAGAAAGACATCAGTTGGAAACTATACTCACCAGGAAGAAGCGTGTTCAGATGGGAATGAGAAGTGTGGGAGCAACACTTGGTAAAGATGATCAAAAAGCACTCCTGAAAAGATACAACAGTACGACTTTAGTACATAAATTATGCGGCTGAAGGATAAAACTAATAGGTTGCAAATCCATACCTTCCAACATCTTTGATGGTACGAGGGACGGCTGAGAGGCGACCACCGCTAAGGCAGTAATCGACAGCGCTCCCTCGAGCAATGGAGCATCGGCACTGGCCGCACCTGCGTTAAAAACAAGGATAAACTTGTCAAGAAGGACTGCAAGAAAGAAAAAAAAAGGAGGACGGTAATCCGAAATTTACCTGATGAGCCTCCAGCCGAGACGGAGGCGTCTCCCCCCTCCATCGATACAAGTCCACCTCCCGTGGCCTCATCACCAAACTCGACAGGGGCTGTCGTCGTACTCGCCCGACCTGGAGACGGCGGAGGACCGTAGGCAGGGAGAGCAATGATTGGAGCGTTTCCAGACTCTTGAGAAATAGCGGCTGACTCTTCCCCAAGATTCGTGCCTATCTCACCCGCTACTTCTTCAGGCTCAGCGGACTCCATCGTTTCATCCGCCGTCACCTTGAGGTCACCGGTCTCAAGCGCTTTATCTGCTGCTACCCCGGGCTCAGTTGTTATGGTCGTCTCATTTGCCGCCACCTCAGGCTCGGCATCAACGACCTTTCCAGGTGCGGTTCCCTCAGCCCCCAACTCAGGCTCAGCAACCCCGGCGACGTTGCCCACCGTCGGCTCGGGTTCGGCCGGTGCCTCTTTCTCTGTCTCCTTGGGTTCGACGGTCTCCGCCTCTCCCTCGGTTGGACTCGGCCCTGCAAAGCAAAATATATAAGAACCGATAGGTTTACAATTCTTACAACGAAATCTTGAAAGGATGCATTACCCGAAGTGGACGTATCATTCGCTTCCCAAACTGCACGGGCCACCTGTCTGCGTGCGGTAGATAGACCGGCCGGGAGCTCTTCAGAAGGAGAAGGAGAAGCAGAGAGAATAATGGTGATTGGGCCCGCTCCCGTGGCCAAAGCAGCCCTGCGCGCCTTCGCCTTGCGCCTCAGCCACTTTCTCTCCTCCCGGGCCGTTGAGACGGAACTCACCAAAGCCTCTTTCATTGAGGCATTCTCGTCCGTAAACAGGGATGCCTCCAAATTCTTCAAGGCATCCCTCGTCGACTTGTCAAGTTGAGGCTCTCGCAGCAGCCCCGACGAGACTGGAACTTCAGTAGCGGGCCCGGGGAGAGTCCCCGCATAAGCTGACGCAGCCCCTGCAAAGAAACAAAGGAAGAATGTTAGATTGGCCATCAGAAAAGAGGACAAAAAAAATCTGATAAGGCGAGACGTACCAACACCCATTAAGGCACGCTTCTTCTCCTCCTCCTGGAAGGTTTTTAAAGAGGCAGCAATGGCTTCTTCGGTAGTGACACCTGTTGAAAAATGGGGGAAAATATTAGTCAAGAATAATGATAAAAAATGCGATAAAATGACGAAGAAAACAGCTAATGATTACCTGACTCAGCGAGTTTATTCAACATCGCTTCGAGCCTTGCTGATCGCTCAGAAGCTGCAATAGCGGCCGACAAATCGGTGTCTGTGGGGTCTACCGAGAAGCCCTTATTGCTACCATACTCGCTTATTCCTTCGGTAAGAGGGGCCTTAGGCTCTAAACCGAGGATCGCGTCGAGGGAGAGGAACGACTTCTTCTTCTTTTGCCCGCCAGCTCTGGATGCACCCGAAATTGATTTGCGCTTGGCAGACACCTTGGGGTGGCGGGTCCCGATATCCGCGCCTGCGCCGGACTCCGGCGATACCATATTTACCGCCCCCACTGGAGCACAGGGGGCTGGTGGCACATCCACAGTATCGCGAAGCGGCAATCCGCGCTGAGGGATCAACACGCGCGGAGGTCCAACTCCAGCACCTTTCAATGGAGGAGTAACCGGGGTCCTCGGCTTCAAGGGAGCCTTGCGATCGCCGCCGGGAGGCACACCCTTGCGGTCAACCAGCATGCGCTTTTCCATTTGGATAACTGGACCCATTGCGTGCGCGTACCAGGCCACGTACGCGTTAAGGACTTTGGGGGCGCAGCTCGGCTCACTGATAAAGAAATAGGAACCCGTGTTAAGCCGCATAAAATGGTGCATTGCATCCCTTATCCCCTCTCGGCTAACCACGGGCCTTTCCAAGAAAGCTTCCATCGGGATCCCCTGGTTATAGCTCGATTGCTGAGCAAACCGGTGAGGGTTATACCTCATGAGGAGCGCCGTCTCATTCTGCCTAAACACCAAATAACCCGGCCGAATGGAGTAGAGATGGAGGATTTCCCGAGCCTTCAATATGGAAGCCCCGTCTTTAAAATCATCGCGCAGCGGCACTACCGACTTGGTGGTCTCTGAGCCTATTGTTATGACCTTATCCAAGAAGGAAACCTTCGCTCCGACCAGGTGTAGACGAAGGAGTAGCCCCCTAGCCTCCCACGGAGGTGCAACTACGATCGAAGCACCGACCAACCGTATGACTCTTGGGAGTCTGCATTTCTCAAAAAAGGGAGGGATCTTATGAGCGCCGAACACCCCGTGCACGTGTGTTTCCATCCAGGAGGTGAAGTAGTGCATCGGGAAGTTAGCGGGCTGCACCCCAGGCTCACTAGCGTCTGCCGCTACGCTAAGTCCATTATAAAGATAAGCCAGCCCGGCAACTCCTACTGACAACTGCAAACCATCTACCATCCGATGCGCTGGGTAGAAGACAGATGGCCACATATGGCGCGGGTGCATAGGGAGTGCAAAGCTGCACAGCCACAAGCCCAAGAACCCTACAAGAAAGGTCTCCTCATCCATGCCCGGGACGGCGATTTCTGAAAAAGGGACGACGGCGGCGCCGGGGAGATAAAAGTCCCTGTGATCATTCTCTGATATGGGTCGGCGGTCCAAGCCGAAGCCAAAAGGGTCATCGAGCTGGGCGAACTTCTCGCTTCGCTCCGATAAGAACTCCGGTCGAATGAAGCGGGCAATAAAATCTGCGAAACTGACGCCCCGGACACCCGATTCTAGATAGAGCCCTTCATAAATCTCCAGCACCTTCACCAAGCCCGGGAACTGGTGCTGAATAGCGTTCTCCGGAGTCAAATCAAACACCAGCGGCTTGGTGGTAAAGACGTATTCATTGGGAGGAAGCAGCTCCTCGTAATGCTCCCCCCTCATCGGCAGACCCGAAATCTCAGCAAACTCCTCCAAGGAGATAGAGACCTCCCTGTCCGTCATCAGGAAGGTGTGGGTAGGGATATTCCATCGTTCGATAAAGGCCTTGATCCACCACGTTGGAGGAGAGGGATACTCGAAGAGCGAGACGTAGATGGCCGAATACAAACCAATCTTCGTTAGATGAGTCCTTTTAGCCGATAAGATATACCGGGCCCACTGCAAATATCTGGCGGGCGGTCACGACATCAATCCAATATTATAGGCCTGTCCCCAAGGGCGTGCTTCTCTCTGACAGATTCGCCTCCCTAGAATGTCTATTGCCGGCGGCGGCTGCACGGGAATGGCACCAATTGCAGGCTGGAGGAGGTTATCCGAATTCCAATTTTTGACCTCCACGACATACTTCACCGGGGGTTCATCCGCATAGAGGATCGAAATTATGGGCTCAGATGGCGTGGCGGAACTGAAACTTCGGCGATCCTGGATGATCTCATTGTACCACCTACCCCATAGGTGAAAGCTCTTATGCTCGGGGTCATGATCTTTGATGAGAGCGAGCACTACTCGGTCCACTGATGCCTGGGGAAATCCTCCCTCTGAGCGAACAAATGGGAAAGACAGATCAGCAGACATGATTGCCTGCAAAGAAAAACGAAATTCAGCCGTTAGTGTCATAATTTAATTTTAAAAACCTGACACTTGATACTACACTGCAATGCAGTGTAGGGGGTACCAAAGGGGGACCCACAAAATCTGGATGACAGTGCATCGGTTAATAAGACAAACCCCATCATTGGATGAGACTGTCAGTTAATCCCCAAGAGAAGATTCTCATTAATAATAAAAATCCCTAGAGATAAGGAGAAAATCTTCTCTTTCAAAGCAAAGCCCTATCACAGAGTGACATTTGTCAGACTCTGGTCTTAAGGGAATAAAATTTCTTTAAAAAGAGCTTAGCTCTATAATAATGATGGGGAGATTCATCAAAAAGAAAATTTTAACTCCTAAAGATTAAAAATTTGGGGTCTTTAAAAAAAAGAGAATCCATGAAGACTTATAAAAAAGTTCTCCATTTTTTTTTATCAAAAAAGATCTACATTTGATCTGTGAGCAAAACTCTGTTCATATGTTAAAACCTATGAAACAAGATCTCTGTAGATCTATAGACTTTTGAGAGCAAGGCTCTGTGGATAAAACCCCAGAAAGATTTTCTTTAGATCAAAGATCTATAAGAGAAAGGCTCTGTTAATTAAGTTTAACTTAACTTAATTTAATTTTACCTAAAAAAGGTCCTAAGTTCTGAACTATGAAGCTCTTGGGAAGAAACAAGAGCAAGGCTCTAAAATTCTTAAGCAAGAGCAAGGCTCTGAAAATCAAGTTCTTGAAAAATGGTAAAGATTTCCTAAGGACCAAGGGTCCTATTTATAGGCGCCTGCACCCTTTCACCTCACCGGTTGATCCAACGGTCAGGATCTTGCCACCGCTGCACTCACGTGCGCGCCACATGAGCGCAACGGTGGGGGGGCATTTGTTTCCCCCAATCAGAGCAAAGCTCTGTTTGAATTTCAAAATTCAAAATTCGAAGCAACGCTTCAAATCTTTTGTCCTGCGCGCAACGCGCCACGTGTCAAAAGCTGATCGTCAGCACAACGCCTAAGGCAGCGCGCCCAATCAGAGCAAGGCTCTATTTAAAACAAAATTAAAGGAAGCAACGCTTCAGATGATCTAAGCGCTGCGCTGCGCGACACGTGTCAGCGCTGTTGCACATGCACAGTTGCGCTGCGCTCTGCGCTGCGCTCTGCGCTGCGCTCTGCGCTGCGTGACACGTGTCACGCGCTGGGGCGTTTGCGCCAAACAGAATTAAATTCTAGTAAGATCTTTCTGTTCTTATTAAAACAAGAAGATTGCCTTTTGTAAAATAGAAGCCCTTGGATCAAAGATCCAGCGGTAGGAAAAATTCCCCAAATCACTCAGAGAAAGATCTCTTTAACAAATTTATGGGCACTATATAAAGACCCCCAGACCCCAACTCAGAAAAATGAACATTGTGAGAGATTGAGAACCTCAAAACAGAGTGAACTCTGAAGAAATTTTGAGAAAAAGGTAAAAAACCTTCATAAAATAGAAGAATTTCTTCATATAATAATAAGTGCTTTGCACTCTTTTTATGAACCATTGGTTCTCTGAAAACAAGAAAAACAGGAAAAACTTGTTTTCTTTGATATAAATTGGATCAAGGAATAAAACAGTGCTTTGCACTTTTTTATGAACCATCGGTTCTGGAATCTTAAACATTCTCAAGATTATTGAAATAGTGCCTTGCACTTGCAAAAACTGCACTGTTGCGCTCCTGGGTTGGCGCAAGCCACCAGAGAGCGCCACGTGTCAGCATCTAAACCATTTGCGCTATGCGTTTTTATGATAGAGCCTTGCTCTCTGAAATTGGCGCAACTCACCAGAGCGCGCCACATGTCAGCAGCGCAACAACGCGGCGCACTGGCGTAGCGCACTGCGCTTGCGTGACACGTGTCATCACCACAAGCGCTTGCGCTCAGTGATTGGCGCAAAGCGCCTGACAAATGCACTGCATCATTAAAAAGGGCTGAGCCCAATTAAAAAGGCCTAACAGACCTAGTAAATGCTATGCATTATTTTCAAAAAGGGGCAAAGCCCAAACAAAACTGATGCTCTGCATCCTTTATAAAAGGGCAGAGCCCAAACAAATGCAATAAAAGGGCAGAGCCCAAACAAAATTGATGCTCTACATCATTTATAAATGGGCAGAGCCCAAACAAAATAAAAACATGGGCAAAACCCTAGCACAGGTCTAATAGGCCAAAAATATGAAATAACGTTGAGTATTCTCAACTGGACTTAGCCCAATCATGGCCGTAAGCCCTCAAACTAAATTGACTGAGCAGGACTGCTCTCCTAAATCAATTTACATCCGGTTCGAGGATACATCTCTGAACTCCTCTGACCCCTATCGTTGTAATCCTTCAACGACGTCAGAGAGGTGACGGGTCCCGACAACCACACATCAACACGGATTGTGGGGTCCTTAAGCTCATGGACTTATGCGTCTTTAAACCAAAACACGGATTGTGGGATCCTTAAACCTGCAGACTTATGCGTCCTTAAACTAAAACACGGACTGTGGGGGTCCTCAAACCCACGGACTTAAGCGTCCTTAAACTACCAATGGACCACCATGTCCCTAAACTGGCAATGGACCAAAATGTTCTTAAACTACCTATGGACCACTACGTCCCTAAACTGGAACATTAGGGCCCCCAAATGCTCTTTTGCCGGATCCAAACGATCCCGTTAAGTTGATCTTGGTCTCAAATCAGACCAACGTATCCTTAACAAACGTTTAAGTCGATCTTAGCCTAAATATGGCTAACGTATCCTTAAGCCAAAACCCAAAACCCAAATCTAAGAAAATACGGATTTGGACTAATCCACGTCCTACGGGTGACGAAATAAATAGGCTCCGTATACAATCCACGGGCAACCACAAACAAAACAAACACCCACGACACGAAGTGAAATTCTGGAGAAGGAGAAAGTTGTTACCGCGATGTGGTAGCGTAATTAACTGCAGGGGCTTGCGCCTGAAGGGAAGAGTGTCCCCACAATCAAAAACCCCTCAAGCGAGGGGGAATCTGACGAAGTCTGCTACATCGGCCGCATCCGTCTAAACCTCCGATACACGATGCCATAAATCAACTTGGCATCTTCGGAGAGGTGGACGGATAAAACCAAATAGCATCTGCCCCGAATCTCAGGCAAGACGTCTCCACGTCATCGCCGTCTTTCGGAGGGGAACAGTGTGTTTTGTATATTAAGAACTGTAGTTTGATCTAGAATGTATATGCCATTATTTAACGAGCCTGATCCAATCAACTTTTGATTCAGGAAGATGTTCATAACATTATCCTGTACTACAAAATTATATCCTTCTTTATTTAGTAAAGAAACCAATATAAGATTGCATATCAGGGTCGGAATGTAATAGTATTCCTTCAGAATCAATGTATTACCATTTGGTAATACAAGGTGATATTCGCCAACTGTTTTGGCTGCAACATTTGCCCAATTCCCTACTCTCACGGAATGATCACCCATTCCCAGTTCTCTATCTTTCCTTTGCCCATGTAACATATTACATATATGGGATCCTGATCCGGTATCTAATACCCAGGATGTAGAGTGAACTGAGAAACAGTTCTCGATAACTAACACATCCGAAGAAGATGCATCAACATACTTATTCTTCGTTTGGGCGGCGTGGGAATCCGGATATTTCCCTATTCCATGTTCAGTCTTATAACAATTATAAGAAAGAACGGAACCAACGATCCCCTGCTCAGTATAACATGCGGGTTCGGTCAATACATCCATATTATTATCTTGATTAAGACGTGACATGGTCACTACCTGGAGAGAGAGAAAGAGAAGAAAACACTTTAGCGTATGCTCTTGCAAGATCAGATTGGTTATTATTTTATCTAATCAGGATGGCTCCTACTGTTTTTATCAAATCTTCCTTCAAATCCTAAAAGGAAAGACTAGCCCGGATTAATTACATCCTACAAGTTCGCCAATCTTTCAGCCAGGCCAGTGCCGATAATTTGAGGGAGGTTCCCCGTGCTTTCGCACGGACCTAATTAAAGTAAATCTCGTTTTCCCAGAGGCATAGCCTCGTTGACACCTTTCTAGACACCTACTTGATCGGCTAATTGTAAAGTGCAAGACTCTCCCAGGAGTAACTCTTACTCGCAGTGGGTATCGGGATCCAACTATCTCATAGAAGGTATGCAATCTAATTGCAAATTTCAACACTTAAAATTCCCGATAATATTTTACCCCTAGCGTCCTATGACCTTGACGGAGGCCAAACTACCCATAGTCCGCTAGTCAAGTTCAACCCGTCATTTCCCGATTGAATTAGACCCACCTGCGCGACCCTTAACGGAGGCCAAACAACTCCGTACGAATACCCTAATCCAATCGCATCATATGCTACAGATAAGTACTAATCAGCTACCGTACACTACGCCTTGACGGAGGCCAAACTACCGTAGCACGAATACTAAATAATACGTATCTGAAATGACGGAGGGCTACGCAGGTTTTTAAGAAAACCATGAGCGTAATGAACTTGATATCATTTTAGAATCGAGTGAATTTTGAAAAGGAGTGTTTTTGAGGCTTTTACTAGTTTCGCTAAAGAGCTCACTCCCGGTGAAGGGATCTCGGTTCTTTCCTTATCGAATAAGGTGCAGGATATTTCACAAATACCACTATGCAAAGCAAAGACTACAAAAGCAATCAAAAACAAAATTGAGTGTTTGTAGCATCTGCTAGTTTTGCTAAATAGGTCACTCCCGGTGAAGGGATCTCGGCTCTTTCCTTATCGAATAAGGTGCTGGATATTCTACAAGGAATACCGTTATGCAAAGCAAAAACTAGAGCTACCCTTTTTGAAAATTTGATTCTACAACATCTTTTAGATTTCTTTTCTTTCATTAATCACATTAATGAAGTCTCATCATTTATGCTTCCTAAGTATCTCAGAAGAAACGAAAATACAATGTACGCTTATGCCATCCACATTCGCCACAGTGTCCCGTTATGCATCGTTAGGTTACTTAAATAACGGCATACCGGGACGGGACTAGCGCGGGTGCAAAACATAAGCAACGTCTACTATATATCTCATATATAATGTATATCCATTCGTCTCAGAATCCACAGTGATCATATCACAGAGCAGCAGAAGAAACATATGAAATATTGGATATACTAGGAGGTCCGTGTTTTATTTTGAGCCTGTATAAAACACGGATTCCACGGTCGCGATGAATAGACAAACCCACATCCCTAGACCCCTACGAGAGCGGCAAGCAACCCTACCAATTCTAGAGTTAGGAGACCCGGACTCGACTCCTCGAGTTGGTCTCCCACTGGACTCTAGAACCCGGTTACTTGTGCTCCCCTCCTTGGGTCTATTCTAATGCGAAAAAGTAAATAATGTACAACAATGGTGACATCATCCTCAACCCGGAAGTGCCCCAATAAAAAAATATTACATACAATTAATTTTACATGAATGAAAATAAAAACTCTCATCTCACATAAAACCCCTTGCTATTCAAAACATGACGATCCAATATAACATATCACAGCAACACATAACATCACATGTCATCAACGTAAGTAAATATGCGTATCCCAATTGTCGTTGACGTATAGCAATGAAACCGGCGATACACCACATATTACATTTACAGTCGCAGAAAAGAAAATGTCAAACTACAATATTTGGAATCCATAATAACCTTAGACATCATAAACCCAAAATATCACATACTTTGGATTTCATGCCTAACTATACGAATTCCACATATTGTATCACATTCTAGATAGCTAGACCATGTTAAACCTTTCGATCGAATCAACGAATTCCCAAAATTTCCCAGAAATCTCAACACTTGAGCAATATAAAAAATACTCAGAAGCATGCCTCAGTAGCTACGGACCAACCGTAGAAGTATCGGCCCAAGCCTCACACATGGCGCCGCGGAACCGCCGCCAAACGCATAGTTTGGCCGCGGTTCCGCGGTCATGTTGTCGAGTTAGGGTGTCGTTCTTCTAGTGGGTCCATAGTTTTACCTGCATGATTTTCTGAGGATTTTTAATGTGAAAAATTCCAACATTTTGAAAATTTTCCAGAAAGTGGGCAATATCGGGTTTTCGGAGTTCATTCGAACTTTTAACTTCGCCTAGACAACTCCTAATACTCTAGCAAGACTCTGATACCACTGTAAGGTTCTTAGGCACATCCACAAGGTTTCACAAGGTATCAAACATGCTATATTTAAAAATTTAGTGTGCCAAACAACCCTAACTAAGGATCTAACTAGAGTTTTAGGAGCTAAACTAGAAAGTAAATATCTTTACATCTAAGTGATAACATAATACAACCTTTGTATACCGGTCCTTCACTTCAATAGCTCCTTGTAGTGGTCCCTTCGCTGCGATCGTGGAACTCCCGGACTCTTGCATGGCTTCTCAAGGTGAAAGGAACGAACTTGCTTGAAGTCTTCGAGGCCGAAGATGATCTACGTCGAGGAGACACTAACTCAAGCTACTACTTCACTAATGAGAGATTAGTGAAGCTAACATCCTATACTAAAGTGCTAATCTAGTAGAGAATGATGAAGTAGGAAGTGGGCTCACTTTTGTTTTATTTTTCTCATCATATTTTCTCACTTGAACAAAACCTAGAGAGCTCTTGAGCTTTGAGGAAGAAGATGAAGTCAAGAGATGAGAATTAACTAATGAGGTGAGAGAATCAACCATGGGTGAGTTTGTATCATATAGCTAACTCATATAGAGACATAACCATGGCTAAATTATAATGGTTAGGTTAATAAATATATTAAGTAAAACAAAATGAGTGGACTAAGTCAATGCATCCATAAGCTTCTACAAGTTTCATGGATGTGAGCAATTATCCACTAATTTGGATTTACTTTAAATATTTAAACCCTACATTATAATTAGTATGGTGTAAGTCTCATACACCCATGTAGTTTGTATCAACAACCATGACACAAAAGAAAAGCACAATTAATATATATCACATATATATTAAGTGTGCACATGTGAGAGAATAAATGCTTAAGTGAGCTAATATTAGTTAATGTAAACTAGTATATTAAATATACAATTATACACTAAATTATTAAATCAACACTTGATTTAATAATCCGGCTATATCGCATATAACCGACTAATATTATATGTACCTACTTATCGAATCAATACTTGATTCGATAACCGGGCTATATCACATATAACCGACCGATACAAAAATCACGAGAATAAAATACGGTATCACATACTCGCATTATTCTCGGTTCCGCACATATCACATATGTGCTCCTACTTCGTTTTTCCTGAGCCAGTAAAACCTCTATGTAGGACTCTAAAGACTCGTCAATACGCCGGCAGTAGGTGATGATCACATCAAGCACCCACAAGCCGTCAGCGGTACTAGCTGGACGTGACTGTTCCCGCCAAAAATTTCTGCGCAAAAGAGTCCAAGGTATCAAATGTTAGCGATACGCTTAAGAAAATGCGAACCAGTATCTTCCGGCCTGTATTTTGACAAACTCCCGAATTAGAAATGGATAAATTCTATTTGTATCGAAAGCGTCTCGATAAAACCTTCGATTTGATATATTATGGGCCTCATAATTCATCCGGGATCAAAAGTTATGAGCAAATGTCTATGCACATGTGATTTAAGGAAGAAGATGCGAACCAGTATTTTCCGAGCTGTATTTTGACAAACTCCGGAACGAAAAACAGCTAAATTCTGATGATATTGAAAGCATCTCGAAAAGACCTTCGATTTGATATATTATGGGCCTCATAATTCATCCGAGATCAAAAGTTATGAGCAAATGTGTTATACACGTGTAATCTAAAGTAATGCTCTACTACATGGGGAATGCATTTTTTAGTCCCACATCGGGAAAAGGAGAGCTGGCTTCTCTACCACTCCCATATAAATAAGAGGGGATATCTCTTAGAAAGGGTAGAGTTAAATTCTCAAAGGATTCAATACTCAAAGGAGCTTAGTTCTCCAAGATAGGAGCATGCTCCTCCATAATGCGCATATGCGCAAGCGCCATGTGCGCTACGTGCAACGCACGTGTGCTTGCCATGCGGCACTACGTGCAACGCACGTGCGCACCACATGGGAATATTTAATAATATTAAAAGGAGCTTGTTCTCCATATATAGAAGCTTTGCTTCTCCTCATAATGCGCATGTGCGCCACGTGCAATGCACGTATGCCCGCCATGCGGCACCACGTGCAACGCACGTGCGCACAACAGATAGTGCCTTGCACTTGCTATGAACCTCTGGTTCTCAGATAAATAAATAAATAAAAATAGTGCCTTGCACTTGCTATGAACCTCTGGTTCTTAGATAAATAAATAAATAAAAATAGTGCCTTGCACTTGCTATGAACCTCTGGTTCTCAGATAAATAAATAAATAAAAATAGTGCCTTGCACTTGCTATGAACCTCTGGTTCTCAGATAAATAAATAAATAAAAATAGTGCCTTGCACTTGCTATGAACCTCTGGTTCTCTGAGACAGAAAGAAAGAAAAGATTTTCTTTTCTCTTCTTTGATCTAAATTTAGATCATTAAAAAGTGCTCTGCACTCATTTTCTTGAATCCAAAAGATTCTTGGTGCTTTGCACTATTTGAAGGGCCAGGCCCAAATCAAAATGACCTGACAGGCCAAAATAAATTGCAAGGCAATAAATGGGCAGAGCCCAAATAAATTGATGCTTTGCATCCTTTATATAAGGGCAGAGCCCAAATAAAATTGATACCTTGCATCATTCCTAAAGGGGCAGAGCCCAAAACAAATTGATGCCCTGCATCCTTTCTGGGCAAGGCCCAAATATAAAAAAAAATATAAAAAAGAAATGCAATGCAAAAGCAAATAAAATATTGGACATTTCAACTGGACTTAGCCCAATTTCGGCCATAAGTCCTTAAATTAAATTGACTGAGCAAAATGGCTCTCCTAAATCAATCTACATCCGGTTCGAGGGTACATCTCCGAACTCCTTTGACATCCGTCGTTGTAATTCCTCAACGACGTCAAAGAGGTGACGGGTCCCAACGACCACACATCGATATGGACTGCGGGGTCCTTAAACTCGTGGACCGAGATGTCCCTAAACTAATATTGGACCGAGACGTCCTTAAACTAATATCGGACCGAAACGTCCTTAAACTAATATCGGACCGAAACGTCCTTAAACTAATCTTGGACCGAGACGTCCTTAAACTAATGTTGGACCGAGACGTCCTTAAACTAATATCGGACCGAGATGTCCTTAAACTAATATTGGACCGAGACGTCCTTAAACTAATGATGGACCACTACGTCCCTAAACTGGCTTCGGACCGAAATGTCCCTAAACTAATGACGGACCACCACGTCCCTAAACTGGCGATGGACCGAAATGTCCTTAAACTAATAATGGACCACTACGTCCCTAAACTGGCATCGGACCGAAACGTCCCTAAACTAATAATGGACCACTACGTCCTTAAACTGGTATCGGACCGAGACGTCCCTAAACTAATAAGGGACCACTACGTCCCTAAACTGGAACAATAGAGCCAATTGCTCTTTTGCCGGATCTAAACGATCCCGTTTAAGTTGATCTTAGCCCTAAATACGGCTAACGTATCCTTAAGCACTTAAATGGACTATAAAACCCTCAATCAGCTTTGGTTCAAGGGTACATCTCTGAGCTCCTCTGACACCTATCGTTGTAATCCTTCAACGATGTTAGAGAGGTGATGAGTCCCGATGGCCATAAATTAAATGAATCACCACGTCAGGTTGATCTTAGTCCAAAGCAAGACTAACGTATCCTTGACGAATGTTTAAGTTGATCTTAGTCGCAACGCGACTAATGCATCCTTAAACTAAAAACACCAAACCCAAATCTAAGTAAATACAGATTTGGACTAATCCACGCCCTACGGGCGACGGCATTACTCAGTCTCCGTATACAATCCACGGGCAGCCACAAACAAAACAAACACACACGACATGAAGTGAAATTCTGGAGAAGGAGAAAGTTGTTACCGCAAAGCGGTAGCGTAATTAACTGCAGGGGCTTGCGCCTGCAGGGAAGAGCGTCCCCACAATCAAAAACCCCTCAAGCGAGGGGGAATCTGACAAAGTCTGCTACATCGGCCGCATCCGTCTAAACCTTCGATACACGGTGCCATAAATCAACTTGGCATCTTCGAAGAGGTGGACGGATAAAAACCAAATAGCATCTGCCCCGAACCTCAGGCACGTGACGTCCTAACGTCGCAGGCCGCCGTTCGGAGGGGAACAGATTCTGGCACGCCCGGTGGGACCTTTTCCTCTTTCCACTCCACACTTCGTGTGTCGTGTTCGCGAACGAATCGCGATTTGCTGTGGTTGCCTGTGGATTCGAGGTACTAAGATTTGGTATCTTGCTTCGTGCAGGAAACAGAAGATCAATGGCTTCAGACTGCACTACCTGCAACTGCATCTCTCGCTCCATCCCGTCCGGAGGAGTGACTTATGGGCCCCAAGCGGCCTCCCTTTTCAAGATGCCAGTGGAGCAAGTAACTCAGGCCACCGCTGGATTGTTCTTCGGGACTATGCTCCCATTGATAAGCTTCAATGCCCCAATAACATCGCAAGAAGCTCCAAAGAAGTTGGTCTTCGACCTACTTGCCACTGCCGCGACCCCTCTCAACGAGTCATCCAACTCCACTGCTTCAGGTTTTAATGGATTAGGCCAGAGCTCCATCGGGCCCATGAAGAAGCCTGCCATACCAGAAGGCGTTATCCCGAAATGGATAGCCATCCCAACTCCCGTTCCTGGCAAAATCACCAAGGTTGCTTCCCATGTTCAGAAGTCCGCTTCTGACAAGTTGGCCGTCCCCGCTCAACGGACGTCGATCTTTAAAAAGCTGGTACCGGTATATTCTGACCAACACAGGGGGCATGAGGAGGTCACCCCTATAGCTGAAACAACTCCATCAGCACGACATGCCCGACGTCGCTACTGGCGCCGAGTGAAGAAGGCTGGGGGCAACTCCCCCTCTGGACTTACTCCTCCAACTCTAATGGTGGAGATCGATACTGCTGTTCCAACCAAGAACAGCTTTGAGTTGCTGAACTCGGTGCGCAGAAACTCTCCTACTGCGGTGCTAAAGCGAACTCATTCATCTGTGAAGAATATTCCAGAGAAGAAGCTAGAGCAGCCCCTTCAACGGCTGTCCTCTAAAATTTACAAAGTCTGGCGACAAGTTCAAGAGTCGGTGATCGATCAAGACTGCCTCCGACGACAGAAAAAGATGAAGGTTCGGCAGGGGAAGGATTACTCTGTCAAAGCACAAAAAGCAAAAGCTACTTGGGTGCCCACTACAACGGCTCCCTTAACTCCAATCACTCAAAAAAGGAGGCCGCAAGAAGCCCCTGTGTCTTCGGCAAATCGCAAAGACACCGAACACAAACGCCCCAAGTCTGGGGGCATGGTGGTGCACACTGTTTATATGGCTTCTGGAAAGGAGGAAAGCCGCACTTCTATGGGCCACCGACCGCTCACCCGATCCGTGACGAAAGCCCAGGAGCAACAACAAAAGCTTCAGGAAATGATGACTACAATGGCTGCACTCACTGAGCCAAAAGAAAGCTCTGAAACGTCTTCGGATGAGCGTCAAGAACAAGAAACCGACGCTGACTTTTTACGCAGAGTCCTCGAAAAGAGGGACAAAGAAGCTGCAGAGCAAGCGGCTAACATAAAACATATGGCGTTCCTCTTCCAAGATATGGTAGGGATGATGTTACAGCCGGACCCTCCTGCCGAAGATCCTCCGATCGTCCTTGAAGACGACAGGGGAGAAACGTCAAATCCTCCGCCGGCTCTGTCAACAGCCAAGGAGGAGGCAATCTCCAAAGTTGACCTAGACGAATATATAGCTCAGCAGATCCGGGTTCATCAGGCGAATGAAGCGGCTGGGCAAATTGTTAGAACCGGACGACCATATCCGAGCTGGTATGACCATATCAATTACCCGCCAGGATATACGATCCCTAAATTCCACGTATATAAAGGGACAGGGAATCCGCATCAGCATGTCGCTCAATTCAGGGCCTTATGCGGCAATACTGGAGGCGATGACAAATTGTTGCTACGTCAATTCGTCGGCAGCTTAGCAGAAACAGCCTTTGAATGGTATTCGGAGCTACCTAACGACTCTGTCAAAACATTTGCAGAGATGGAACTGCTTTTTACACAAAGATTCGCAAGTGCTAGTGAACGCACCCCGATTACAGCACTGATAAATGCCAGGATAAGGTCAGGCGAAACATGTGTCCAATACGCAACACGATGGCGGAACCTATGGTCGAAATGCGAACAACGCATAGAAGAGGCTCCTGCGGTAGGCATGTTTGTGGGCACTCTCGATCCGCAGGCGACCATCTCGCAATTCATGATGTTCTTCAGGCCGACCACCTTCCAGGCCTTGATCGACAAATTATCCCAAATGGACCAGATGGGCCATAGACCGTCTCCTCCAAGACCCGATCCCCGAAATGAGAAAGGAAAAGCGATCATCGTCGCCAACGCTCAGCAACAGCCGAGCAACTCAAAGCCGGTCGCTCGCCAAAACAACGTGCGTCCACGCCCATCCCTCGAAGAGAGGCTAGGACGTCCTTACTCGTTTCCTCAGAATAAAACGAGAAGACTGTTTGAGCTGGCAGTGCGTAACAGACTCATCAATCTGCCAAGTCCAAAGCGTCTGTCGCAGCCAGGCGATCTTAATAATCCCAATTATTGCCCTTACCACCAAACGGTAAGTCACCCGATTGAGGATTGTTTCGTCTTTAAGGGATGGATTGAGGATCAATACCTGTAAGGCAAGTTCACGCTGTCTGAAAGCTGGAAGGTAAACCCCCCACAGCCGCACTCTCCAAAGAAGACGGACACGCCGGGGGCAACTTGTTCTTTCGTCGAGGATGAAAACAATGGAGAAAACTTATCGGATGAATCCGAAGACTACGTAGCGACTTGTCATGTGATTTCTCATTCACTGACGGATGAGGAGGAGGATCCTTGCGCTGAGAAATCAACGGCGGACCCTGAAACAGAAATTTCGCGGCCGTCAGACAAGTTGATCGATGCCTTCCTAAATGAAATTCGTTTGAAAGCAAAAGCCAATCAAGAGCATGAAATGGCCATACTGGAAAGAACCAAGGTATTCCCGTCAAATCAAAAGCCATACACTGCGGGTAAAAATAAATTCAAGACGAGGAAACGGTTCGCCAAAGCTCTATCAGTAGGAATGAAGCTACCGCCCTCCGAAGAAAATCCTTTCTCTGAGGTAGAGATGCACCCTAACTTCTGTTTATATCATCAGAAGATCATACATCCTACCGAAGACTGCGAGTCCTTTAACTGTTGGTGGCAAGGGTATGTCGCTCAAAAGCAACACTTCAACAGGACAAAGTGTGAAGCTTGTGGACATCGGAAAAATGCGATATATGAGCGCAAAAGAGCCACCGCCGACTGTCATATAGCCGACTTCAAGGGATCACAAATTATCACCTTTGGAAGCGACTCTGACGAAGAAGCTACCCCCAACTCTTCCATCGGGGAATCTATTTCATAAATAAAGGAATTAAGAATCTGCGAGAACGTTCAGCCGTGCAATCGCATGCTACTCGGAAAAAATCTCGGCCCCGTAAACAAAGGATCGAACAAAAAGGATAAAGGAAAAAGAAAAACGGCCCTCGTCGCCAGCACTCACCAACAATCGGGTGACCCTAGACCGGTTGCTTGCCAAAGCAACAAGCGGCAATCCCTCCAGGAAAAGTTGAAACGTCCTTACTCGTTTCCGCAAGATAAAACAAGGGGACTGTTCGAGCTGGCAGTGTGCGACAGACTCATCAATCTGCCGAATCCAAAACGTCCATTGCGGCCAGGCGATATTAATAATCCTAATTATTGCCCTTACCACCAAACGGTAGGTCATCTGATCGAGGATTGCTACGTCTTCAAGAACTGGGTTGAAGACCAATACCAACAGGGCAAGTTCGCGTTGTCCGAAATTTGGAAGGTGAACCCGCCACAACCGCATGCTCCGAAAAATATGGACACGCCGGGGGCATCATGCTCATTCATAGAGAAAGTCTAACGGACCACTACGTCCTAAAACTGGATAACGGACCGAAACGTCCTTAAACTAACAACGGACCGAGATGTCCTTAAACTAACGACGGACCGCAATGTCCTAAAACTTGCAAATGACCGAAACGTCGTTAAACTACTCCCAACCCGCAGCATCTTCAGGCTGACGTGTTAATAAAAAAAAAAAAATGGGTACGTCCACAAGCAAAATGGGCACGGATGAAAACCCGAAAGGACTCCGTGAGTAAAAACAGCAGGGCTACCGACGAGTGTTCGTGAAAACCCGAAAGGGCACGACCTCGTTAAAAAAAAAAGAATAAAATAAAAGATAAAAAAAACGGTACGTACACAAGCAAAATGGGCACGGATGAAAACCCGAAAGGGCTCCGTGAGTAAAAACAGCAGGGCTACCGGCGAGTGTTCGTGAAAACCCGAAAGGGCGCGACCTCGTAAAAAAAAAGAAGAAAAAATAAAGGTATGTCCATAAGCAAAAAGGGCACGGATGAAAACCCGAAAGGGCTCCGTGAGTAAAAACAGCAGGGCTACCGGCGAGTGTTTGTGAAAACCCGAAAGGGCGCAACCTCGTTAAAGAAACACTTATAGAATCCTCTCGACCCTGTAAGGAGAAACCACCTGCGTGAGATTCTTACGACTCACAAAGGAGCAACACACTTGGGGATCCCCACGATTCCTAAGGAGAAAATACACTTGCGAGATCCTCACGACTCGTAAGGAGAACTCTCTTATGGGACCCCCACGGCCCGTAAGATTTGAAAGTCTTAAGTTACAGAGGCCTAAACCTGTGCTTAAGCAACCCCCACAACTTTCGACATTGCCCTACAAGTAGTCCAATATTGACCCTTGTATACAATCCACGGGCATGAATAAATATTTTCCTAACAAAGTCCCATCCGTGACTAGGGATATGCTTGTACAGCAAACAACACTTGTAAGTTCTCTCGACTTATAAGGAGAAAACCCTTTTGTAAGATCCTTACGACTTACAAGAGAACATTCACTTAGGAATCCTCACGATTCCCAAGGAGAAAACACACCTACAAGATCCTCACGACTTGTAGGGAGAAATACCTTTGTGAGACCCTTACGGCTCATGAAGTCAAAAGCCTCAGTCGACGGGATCTTAACCCTGTTCGCTAAGCCACCTTTGTTCAACATCAACGGAGGCAGATGATGATTCGCTCCTGGCAATATCCCAGTTGTAGCGATGCTGATGCCTAAACCGGTATCAAATTCCAAGTCCTTTCATGGCAAATGATGATTCGCTCCTGGCAATATTCCAGTCGCAGCGATGCTGATGCCAAGATTGGTATCGGATCCCAAATCCCCTACTCGCGAGAAAGAAAAAAATCAGCGAGCCAAAAAAAAATGCATACGAAATAGCCGAAATGATAGGGCAACTTGCAATAAAAAGCAGCAAGTAAAATGTATGCATGCAAAATAGCCGAAATGATTGGGCAACTCGCAATAAAAAGCAGCGAGTAAAAATAAAAAAAAATAGCCGAAATGATTGGGCACCGCGAAAAATTGCCGAAATGTTTGGGCAATCGCGACCTTCGCGATATAAAAGCTGAAATGATAGAGCATCGCGGAAATAAAATAAAATAAAAGAAGAAATGATAAAACTTTGGCCCTACAGTCGAGGTCACATCGATCCCTGTATACAATCCAAGGGCGTAAACAAAGAAGGAACCATACTTCCCCAGCGGATTCCGTCAAACGACGAAGCCAAACCTCAAAGGTTCATTTCAACCGAAGAAGCCAATGACTTCGACAAAAACTTCTCAACTCACGGATACAAACACTCCTTGACGAGAGCCTTCTGATCCGCGTCGACTCACAGAGCCACCAGCGCCTCCGTGGGAACCATCGACTCGTTTCAAACCCCAAGGACACAAATAATCCTTGGCGCTTGGGAAACAAATAATCCCTCGCAAAACTTCTCAACTCACGGATACAAACACTCCTTGACGAGAGCCTTCTGAGCCGCGTTGACTCGCAGAGCCACCAGCGCCTCCGTGGGAACCATCGACTCGTTTCAAACCCCAAGGACACAAATAATCCTTGGCGCTTGGGAAATAAATAATCCCTCGCAAAACTTCTCAACTCACGGATACAAACACTCCTTGACGAAAGCCTTCTGAGCCGCGTCGACTCGCAGAGCCACCAGCGCCTCCGTGGGAACCATCGACTCGTTTCAAACCCCAAGGACACAAATAATCCTTGGCGCTTGGGAAACAAATAATCCCTCGCAAAACTTCTCAACTCACGGATACAAACACTCCTTGACGAGAGCCTTCTGATCCGCGTCGACTCGCAGAGCCACCAGCGCCTCCGTGGGAACCATCGACTCGTTTCAAACCTCAAGGACACAAATAATCCTTGGCGCTTGGGAAACAAATAATCCCTCGCAAAACTTCTCAACTCACGGATACAAACACTCCTTGACGAGAGCCTTCTGATCCGCGTCGACTCGCAGAGCCACCAGCGCCTTCGTGGGAACCATCGACTCGTTTCAAATCCCAAGGACACAAATAATCCTTGGCGCTTGGGAAACAAATAATCCCTCGCAAAACTTCTCAACTCACGGATACAAACACTCCTTGACGAGAGCCTTCTGATCCGCGTCGACTCGCAGAGCCACCAGCGCCTTCGTGGGAACCATCGACTCGTTTCAAACCCCAAGGACACAAATAATCCTTGGCGCTTGGGAAACAAATAATCCCTCGCAAAACTTCTCAACTCACGGATACAAACACTCCTTGACGAGAGCCTTCTGATCCGCGTCGACTCGCAGAGCCACCAGCGCCTTCGTGGGAACCATCGACTCGTTTCAAATCCCAAGGACACAAATAATCCTTGGCGCTTGGGAAACAAATAATCCCTCGCAAAACTTCTCAACTCACGGATACAAACACTCCGTGATGAGAGCTTCTTTGACTCACATCTCAGGCAGTAAGGATTCAAAAACTTGCTTCCTGAAACAATGGGACCCTGCAAGTCAATCCTAAACGGTCTCTTGCATACTATCCACGGGTCACACTCTCCAAAGTCGAATCTCGATAAGGAGGGAAACAACCGCTTACGGGTCCTCTCGACTCGTAAGAGGGAAAACTCTCTTATAGGATCCTTACGACTTATAAGAGAAAACACACTTAGGAATCCTCGCGATTCCCAAGGAGAAAATACACCTACGAGATCCTCACGACTCGTAGGGAGAAAAGTCTTTATGAGACCCTCACGGCTCGTAAAGTTGAAAAGCCTTAGGTGGCAGATCCTACCCCTGTCTCCTAAGCCAACACTGCCCTGCAAAGAAGTCAAGATGGGCCGACCATCTATGGGCCACACTTGCCAAAGCTACATGCCACTGAAATGGAGAACTTACTCATGAGCGTATAAACTACTTCACACCAGAGTAAAACATAAAGAAATAGAAGGGTGCGGCTCATGGAATTGAGAGTTTGGAACTATATCTTTTAAGAGTCGAGATTTGAGTCAATGATAAATGACGACGCTTGTGTCCGCTCGTTATCTTCTCAGATCAAGATTCTGAAAGTTATATACCAACCCGAAACTGGTCATACGCTATGCATTACTCTGCACTACTTCACCCACATATATACTTACGTGGGCAAAGTAGTGGGGGGCATTTGTTCCCGCCAAAAATTTCTGCGCAAAAGAGTCCAAGGTATCAAATGTTAGCGATACGCTTAAGAAAATGCGAACCAGTATCTTCCGGCCTGTATTTTGACAAACTCCCGAATGAGAAATGGATAAATTCTATTTGTATCGAAAGCGTCTCGATAAAACCTTCGATTTGATATATTATGGGCCTCATAATTCATCCGGGATCAAAAGTTATGAGCAAATGTCTATGCACATGTGATTTAAGGAAGAAGATGCGAACCAGTATTTTCCGAGCTGTATTTTGACAAACTCCGGAACGAAAAACAGCTAAATTCTGATGATATTGAAAGCATCTCGAAAAGACCTTCGATTTGATATATTATGGGCCTCATAATTCATCCGAGATCAAAAGTTATGAGCAAATGTGTTATACACGTGTAATCTAAAGTAATGCTCTACTACATGGGGAATGCATTTTTTAGTCCCACATCGGGAAAAGGAGAGCTGGCTTCTCTACCACTCCCATATAAATAAGAGGGGATATCTCTTAGAAAGGGTAGAGTTAAATCCTCAAAGGATTCAATACTCAAAGGAGCTTAGTTCTCCAAGATAGGAGCATGCTCCTCCATAATGCGCATATGCGCAAGCGCCATGTGCGCTACGTGCAACGCACGTGTGCTTGCCATGCGGCACTACGTGCAACGCACGTGCGCACCACATGGGAATATTTAATAATATTAAAAGGAGCTTGTTCTCCATATATAGAAGCTTTGCTTCTCCTCATAATGCGCATGTGCGCCACGTGCAACGCACGTATGCCCGCCATGCGGCACCACGTGCAACGCACGTGCGCACAACAGATAGTGCCTTGCACTTGCTATGAACCTCTGGTTCTCAGATAAATAAATAAATAAAAATAGTGCCTTGCACTTGCTATGAACCTCTGGTTCTTAGATAAATAAATAAATAAAAATAGTGCCTTGCACTTGCTATGAACCTCTGGTTCTCAGATAAATAAATAAATAAAAATAGTGCCTTGCACTTGCTATGAACCTCTGGTTCTCAGATAAATAAATAAATAAAAATAGTGCCTTGCACTTGCTATGAACCTCTGGTTCTCAGATAAATAAATAAATAAAAATAGTGCCTTGCACTTGCTATGAACCTCTGGTTCTCTGAGACAGAAAGAAAGAAAAGATTTTCTTTTCTCTTCTTTGATCTAAATTTAGATCATTAAAAAGTGCTCTGCACTCATTTTCTTGAATCCAAAAGATTCTTGGTGCTTTGCACTATTTGAAGGGCCAGGCCCAAATCAAAATGACCTGACAGGCCAAAATAAATTGCAAGGCAATAAATGGGCAGAGCCCAAATAAATTGATGCTTTGCATCCTTTATATAAGGGCAGAGCCCAAATAAAATTGATACCTTGCATCATTCCTAAAGGGGCAGAGCCCAAAACAAATTGATGCCCTGCATCCTTTCTGGGCAAGGCCCAAATATAAAAAAAAATATAAAAAAGAAATGCAATGCAAAAGCAAATAAAATATTGGACATTTCAACTGGACTTAGCCCAATTTCGGCCATAAGTCCTTAAATTAAATTGACTGAGCAAAATGGCTCTCCTAAATCAATCTACATCCGGTTCGAGGGTACATCTCCGAACTCCTTTGACATCCGTCGTTGTAATTCCTCAACGACGTCAAAGAGGTGACGGGTCCCAACGACCACACATCGATATGGACTGCGGGGTCCTTAAACTCGTGGACCGAGATGTCCCTAAACTAATATTGGACCGAGACGTCCTTAAACTAATATCGGACCGAAACGTCCTTAAACTAATATCGGACCGAAACGTCCTTAAACTAATCTTGGACCGAGACGTCCTTAAACTAATGTTGGACCGAGACGTCCTTAAACTAATATCGGACCGAGATGTCCTTAAACTAATATCGGACCGAGACGTCCTTAAACTAATGATGGACCACTACGTCCCTAAACTGGCTTCGGACCGAAATGTCCCTAAACTAATGACGGACCACCACGTCCCTAAACTGGCGATGGACCGAAATGTCCTTAAACTAATAATGGACCACTACGTCCCTAAACTGGCATCGGACCGAAACGTCCCTAAACTAATAATGGACCACTACGTCCTTAAACTGGTATCGGACCGAGACGTCCCTAAACTAATAAGGGACCACTACGTCCCTAAACTGGAACAATAGAGCCAATTGCTCTTTTGCCGGATCTAAACGATCCCGTTTAAGTTGATCTTAGCCCTAAATACGGCTAACGTATCCTTAAGCACTTAAATGGACTATAAAACCCTCAATCAGCTTTGGTTCAAGGGTACATCTCTGAGCTCCTCTGACACCTATCGTTGTAATCCTTCAACGATGTTAGAGAGGTGATGAGTCCCGATGGCCATAAATTAAATGAATCACCACGTCAGGTTGATCTTAGTCCAAAGCAAGACTAACGTATCCTTGACGAATGTTTAAGTTGATCTTAGTCGCAACGCGACTAATGCATCCTTAAACTAAAAACACCAAACCCAAATCTAAGTAAATACAGATTTGGACTAATCCACGCCCTACGGGCGACGGCATTACTCAGTCTCCGTATACAATCCACGGGCAGCCACAAACAAAACAAACACACACGACATGAAGTGAAATTCTGGAGAAGGAGAAAGTTGTTACCGCAAAGCGGTAGCGTAATTAACTGCAGGGGCTTGCGCCTGCAGGGAAGAGCGTCCCCACAATCAAAAACCCCTCAAGCGAGGGGGAATCTGACAAAGTCTGCTACATCGGCCGCATCCGTCTAAACCTTCGATACACGGTGCCATAAATCAACTTGGCATCTTCGAAGAGGTGGACGGATAAAAACCAAATAGCATCTGCCCCGAACCTCAGGCACGTGACGTCCTAACGTCGCAGGCCGCCGTTCGGAGGGGAACAGTGACGGCTACCCGGGTATTGAACGATCAGAAGATCAGAAAGCAATCCCGCTCTCACTCCTGTAAAGCCTGTCAGTAACACTACCGTACAGTCCGGTCTCCTCGTCTGATATGTCGTATATCCAGTCTAGGGGTGGTAAACGTCAGACCCCAATAACCGATAAGTCATGCCGATATGAGGCTCATAACGGATCGAGAAACTACTGATAACACTTACCAGTAAATCTTTAAATCAACCCTGGCCAGGAACTTCCCTGTTATGGCCAATCGAGCACAGCGCAACATCAACCCCCAATACCGGGAGAGACGAAACCCCTCCTATCGCTCATTGCCTCCATATGACTCGGGACTGTACCCAAAAACCACCGTTTTGCAACTCCTCTTTAACGTGGTAAGGTGGAAATCAAAGCACAGTGGGAATCACACAAGACTCTATGACGATCTCGGATCTACAGACTAATCTGTACCAGTGTCACCAGAGAACTGCTATCTGACGATAGGTATAATACCAACTAGGAGTTCTCGGTGAGTCCGTCCAGTGTACCAGTCTCCACTGAGCACCCGTATACCATCTCTGATGTCAAACACCAATGGATATAGGATCATCCATCGCCCATCTCATGGGTCGAGAAGCGTATACGCTAGTCTACTCTAGTATATCGATGCCCTGTCTCGATACACCCACGACTAGGAACATTAGAGGATGAACTTATAGACTACCATGGCCCCACTAGTATGATCTGCATCACAATCCTGGTAGTTAAGTATACATCCTAAGGGCTTTACCAACATGTAACCATAAGACAGTATCAAGAGACAAGTATACATGTTAAGATAAAGAGCAATCAGATAGCATACTATCATGTCGAGCAGGAAAGTCCTCTCAATATATATCCACGCATCCACTATAATATACATCATATGTCCAATAATGGCCTTTAGGGCATACATACAACTAACATCCTAAAGTCTGTGCCTCTAGGTTATCTATTCTAGAAGTCTTTGAAATCAATTAATGTTATCATCATCGTAACTCAATAGTATATATTCTGTTCATGTCCCACGGGACCACGGTACAATATTTTATTCTGTAACGCCCGGAATCCAAGCAAACAATAATTTATTCCGTAACGCCCGGAATCACGACAAACAATAATAATATCCTCTTGAGTTACGTTTCAATTACATTCTTGATTTCCTCTTTCCCCCCAAGGTTTTGTGTTCAAGTCAGGTATTGCCAATATAATCTAATGCCAACACAGGATCAAGCAGGTGCCGGTTTTGTCTATGCAGATAACAAGTCACGTCCATTAGGACAACAATCAGGATTGTTGGCATTAGCAATAAAATTCAAATAACAAATTTGGTAATGTGTCGTGAACATGCCATATACCGTATATTAACCAAAATAGATACCAAATGTAAAACTGTAACCAGTATCGAAACACGGTAAACACAACTGATGCCAGGATGCATATGTATCTATCTGTAATAACCATTATACATCCATTATCATGTATGATGCAATATTGAACTAATATAGTAGTATGATAATATCATGATGTTCCGGCATGCAACTAGATAAACTATTATCGGTACGGATATAAACGGATGCTATAAAACTGTAAATCGGTAATAATTGCTGAATAATAAAACACATGCACTATCATTTATTAAATAGATATTGATATAATAATATAGCATGTTGCAAGTTTAGAACTTGCCTGATTGGATCTCACGTCGAGATATGGATATCACGTTCCGACGTCGAAATAACGTTACAACGCATGCAGGAATGGACCTGGCTGAGAAGCTGCGTGACGTGGTGACAGGGCTAGATGACGACAATGGTTGGGTCGTCTGGATCATCGGCGACGTGCAACTTCGGCGAGACGACTGGAAAATCAAGAAAAGAAAAGAAAGAAAAGAAAGAAGAAGAAGAAGAAGAGAAAGAAGTGGAGGTTGTTAGGGTTTGCGGAGTTATGGGGATGTACAGAAAGGATGGTGGCGACGGCGAGGTGACGGGGATGAGGGGCTGCCGTCTGCGAGGTGTTGTGAGGTTTGAAGGTGATCGGGAAAGTTGCAGAGGGGATCGTTGATGTTGGTGTTGGGTGTTCTTGGGTGCTAGGGAAGCGAGGAGGTGAAGAGGAGGTCGGTGGTGATGAGTTTTCCCGGCGAAGAGGGTTGCCGGCGATGGGGTGTGGGTTTTCTTGGGTCGGGGAAGTTGGTGCAGGGTGTGAGGTCCTCGGGGAGGAGACGAGAGATGGAGGGTGATGACGAGAGGGCGAGGACGGGGGCGGTGGTGATGCGAGGGAGCGGCGACAGCGATGACGAGCGTGGACGGTTTAGGGTTCGCAGAGAGGTGAGGACGTGAGAAGAAAAGAGGAAGAGAGAGAGAGAGGTAAGGTTTATAATAATAATAATAATATTATTATTATACACACACACACACACACACCGAGAGAGAGAGAGGAGGTGGGAACGGGGTTATTAAGGCGGGGAGAGAGAGAGACGGGAGAGAGATTTAGTTTATATTTAAATTTATATATATATATATATATATATATATATAACAATATTATATATTATTAGTTATATGAATATATATATATATTGGGATTTTACAGCTATACCATATTACTCTGAATATTACCCGTGTCCCTTCTAAAAATCTAGTTTTTCAATATGGAGAATATACGTAAAAGTTTAACCCATAATGCGATATCCTGTCAATAAAAATGTATATCTCCAAGTATGGATCTACGTAAATATACGTAGCGATCAAAACGAATATGTTCTAACAATTAGAGTATGAACATGATATATGCGTGCAACCACATGATATGGGGTACAATGCCATGCCATGCTAGATATTAAAATATATTATTTTATTTTTATTTTGTATTATAAAAGATATGCGGATACTAAAATATATCATATATGTTTACAAAATCTCGATATGCATAGATCTTTTGTACTAGCAAATATTTGATGTAATCTTGAACCATGATGGGTTTCAAACATACGGGTCGGGTCGGATAATAACCACAGCATATAAATGCACTATCCGTAACCCAAACAACAATAATAAAGAAACCTGTCGCAAGATATGAAATACCCCAAAATATATAGTATAAATGCACTAGGGTGTTATATTATACTCAACTACAAAAGAATTTCGACCTTGAAATTCCCGGAACAAGAAAAGACAAGAAAATACGGATTTAAGAATAGAGGTGCGGAAACTTTTATCGAATCTCGTCTTCACGTTCCCAAGTAGACTCTTCGTGCGAACGATTTCCCCATGAAACAAGTACTAGTGGGATAATTTTGTTCTTGAGGACCTTTTCTCGTCGATCCACAATCGCCATTGGTCGCTCTTCATATGTTAAATCCTTCCTTACTGTCAGTTTCGAGTGATCTAGGAAGCGCGTCTCATCTCTAACATACTTGCGGAGTTGAGATACATGAAACACGTCATGAACACCCGCCAAGGATGGTGGTAAAGCCAATCGATAAGCTACCTTTCCAACACGCTTGATAATACCGAAAGACCCCACGAATCGAGGACTAAACTTACCTCGACCATCAAATCGAATCACTCCTCTGTCGGTGATATCTTTAAAAATACAAGATCACCAACTGTGAACTCTAGAGGTCTTCGTCCAGTATCAGCCCAACTTTTCTGTCGATCTTGTGCTACTTTCATATGATTTCGGATCACGTTAACTTTTTCCACCATTTGCACAATAATATCTGGTCCCAATAATTTTCTTTCTCCAATATCGTCCTAACAGACGGGCGAGCGACATTTACGACCATATAATACTTCGAATGGAGTAATCTGTATAGTCGCCTGAAAACTGTTATTGTATGAAAACTCTACCAAGTGCAAATGATCCTCCCATGAACCCTTGAAGTCTAACATGCACGCTCTCAACATATCTTCAAGTGTTTGGATCGTTCTTTCTAACTGGCCATCTGTTTGAGGGTGATAGGCCGTACTAAAAAGCGAGTCCCCAAACTTTTCTGTAGACTCCTCTAAAAGTGTGATAGAAATCGAGTATCACGATCCGAAATGTTGCTCACGGGTACTCCATGCAATCTCACGATCTCCTGCATATACCTTTCTGCCAAAGCCTCCGTCGGTTGATCAACACAGAATGGTATAAAATGAGCTACCTTGGTCAATCGATCGACAATCACCTAAACTGCGTTATTGCCCTTTGGACTCCGTGGTAATGCTGTCACAAAATCCATGGTTATATGTTCCCACTTCCATTGATCAATCGGAAGTGGTTGCAACAAACCAGCTACCATTTGATATTCAGTCTTGACTTGCTAACATACCAACCATTTCGATACGTAGCGAGCAATCTCCCTTTTCATGCCTTCCCACCAGTAATGTTGTCGCAGATCTCTGTACATCTTTGTGCCTCCCGGATGTACGGAATATGCGGAACTATGGACCTCCTTCATGACTTCTTCACGAACGTCTCCTTTAGGCACACATAAACGACTCCTTTATCGTATCGAACCATCTCCATGAATTACCAAATCTGTTCGAAGGCCCGCTTCTACTTGTTCTCGAAACTTCTGTAATCTCGGATCGTGCGACTGTGCTGCTTTAATGTTATCGATCAAGGATGACTGTAACTGTATCAACTGTCTCGAAGAATTTGGTAGTACAATCTCCAAATCGAATCTCTGAAAATCAGCTATAATCTCCTTTTGTGCAGTCAACATCTGTATTGCTGGTAACCGACTTAGAGCATCCGACACTACATTAACCTTTCCCGGATGGTATTTTAGATCAAGATCATAGTCAGCCATCATCTTTAACCATCTACGCTGCCTCATGTTGAGCTTTTTCTGTGTGAACACATACTTTAGGTTTTTGTGATCGGTAAATACTTCTACCCTTTCGCCCAATAAATAGTGTCTCCAAATCTTCAGAGCGAAAATCACTGCTGCTAACTCCAGATCATGAGTTGGGTAGTTCTTCTCATGAGTCTTCAATTGTCTTGATGCATAGGCTATGAGCTTCCTATGCTGCATTAGAACACATCCCAAGCCTTTCCCAGATACGTCGCTGTGAATAACCAACCCTCCGGAACCGTCTGGCACAGTCAAGATAGGAGCGGTTGTCAATCTTTGCTTCAGCGGTTCAAAAGCTGACACACACTTCTCGGTCCATACGAACGGTACCTCTTTTCGTGTTAGCTTGGTCAATGGTTCTGCAATTCGAGCGAAGTTCTCTGAAAACCTTCTATAATATCCGGCAAGCCCAAGAAAACTTCTGATCTTCTCTACGTTCTTTGAAAGTGGCCAATCATAAACAGCTGCAATTTTTTCAGGGTCGATGACAATCCCATCTCCGGATACAACATGACCCAAGAACTTCACTTTTTCGAGCTAAAACTCGCGCATGCTCATCTTAGCATATAACCTTTCTTGTCTCAATATTTGCAGTGCGATCCTCAAGTGTTTTGCACGCTCTTCTTTGCTCTTAGAATAGACCAGAATATCATCAATAAACACTACTATGAATTGGTCCAGGTACGGTGAAAAGATTCGGTTCATCAAGTCCATAACTATTGCCGGTGCGTTTGTAACTCTAAATTGCATCACTAAGTACTCGTAATGCCCATATCGAGTTCGGAACGCTGTCTTGCAAATGTCTTCAGATTTCATCCGAACTTGATGATATCCGGATCGCAAATCCAATTTCGAGAATACTCTCGCGCCATTGAGTTGATCGAATAATTCGCCGATGCGAGAGATTGGGTACTTATTCTTAATAGTCACCCGGTTTAATTCTCGATAATTGATGCACATCCGTCGTGTTCCATCCTTCTTCTTGACTAGAAGAACTGGAGCACCCCATGGTGAACCGCTGCTGCGAATCCAACCCTTCTCTAGCAATTCGGCAAGTTGTTTCTTTACCACTTCTAGTTCCATCGACGCCATTGGATAAAAGCCTTCGAATTGGCGCTGCTATAAGAATAAGATCAATCGCGAACTCCACATCTTGTTTAGACGGTAAACTCGAGATGTTCTTGAACACATCCATGAAATCCCGAACTGCTATCAACGCTTCATCTGCAACTTATTTATGAACTTCTCCCTTTCAATAAACGGTTTCCTTCATCATGAATTTGCAAGTTTGTTCTAAAACTTGTGGGTTATCAGCCAACCACACTTCCGCTGCGCCACTCTGATAAACTGAGGCTGGTTCGTCAGAACTTTTTCAATCAAACATCTTACATCTGATCGGCCTTGAAGCAGTCTGTACCAGCTCCCGCTGGGGTTGATCTCGAACTACTGCAATCATCATATATTCTCCTGTGTTTCTCCTTATTCTTCGAAACGCAAACGGATTGGTTCTTACGGGACGAGAGAAAAGATATAACGTGGTTGCTGGATTCAAGCTCGTGATAAGATATAAACTCGTAAGCAATGACGCCGAGAGGAAACAAGGTAATACAACGACCATAAGTCCAGAAAAATAATCAAAATAGGACTCCAGCTTACCTAAATAGAGTACCACATTGTAACCATACCGCGGTACATAATTATAATCATATAACTCCATTCAAGTCGCCCAAATGCTACTATCAGAATCGAAATAATAAGAAGGGAAAAACAATAAGGAATAAGAAGATTCCAAGTCGAGATGCAATATCATTTCCATATCGTCAAAATAAAAGAGTTAAAGGAAAAATAAGATTGAAGAATTTGAATGACAAGACAATAATGTGGCAGGACATGTTCCTAAAATTCTGGGTCTTAAGTACAATGTATTGGGTATCATACTCAACTACAAACTGAACCAAGCCCCAACAAACCTAAAACCTATAGCTCTGATACCAAACAAACCCTGTCACGCCCCACTTCCTAAGATATGCAAACACGGCACGTGACAGAGACAACCGTGGTTCATGTAGCTAGGAATCATCCATCCACAGTCACATTATGGCTGTCTATCAGATATCAAGAACAATAAAATAAAATCTAACTAACACATGTCTATTTGCCACAGTGAATAAAATCAATAAATGTATAAAGCGGAAAAGAATTAAGATCCAATAAACAATAATATCTGAATCACGTCCCAATATGAGCTCACATCAATAGAAATGAAACTACTGAAATAAATAAATTAAGAGTCTCTAAATTAAATAGCCAACTCCTCATTGCTCAGCTTGATTGTTGAAATACTCTTGATTTACCTGCGATAAAGGTAGAGGAACTAGGCCATGCAAAACCCAAACGTCAGTGCGTCATAATATCAAAATAATAGTAATAACCAGGATATGATGATATAATTAAACATGAATATAAATAATAAACACAGATATAAATAGTGAGCTATATGTATGTGATGTGTATCCTAAAGTCTGTGCCTCTAGGTTATCTATTCTAGAAGTCTTTGAAATCAATTAATGTAATTCTTATCATAACTCAATAGTATATATCCCGTTCATGCCCCACGGGACCACGGTACAATATTTTATTTCGTAACGCCCGGAATCACTGTAAACAATGATTTATTCCGTAACGCTCGGAATCATGGCAGACAATGATTTATTCCGTAACGCCCGGAATCTTGGCAAATAATAATAATATCCTCTTAAGTTACGTTTCGGTTATATTCTTGATTTCCCCTTTTCCCCCAAGGTTCTGTGTTCAAATCAGGTATTGCCAATATAATCTAATACCAACACAGGATCAAGCAGGTACCGATCTTGTATATGTAGACAACAAGTCACGTCCATCAGGATAACAATCAGGATTGTTGGCATTAGCAATAAAATTCAAGTAACAAGTCTGGTAATGTGTCGTGAACATGCCATGTACTGTATATTAACAAAAATAGATACCAAATATAAAACTGTAACCAGTATCGAAACACGGCAAACACAACTAATGCCAGGATGCATATGTATCTATCTGTAATAACCATTATACGTCCATTACCATGTATGATGCAATATTGAACTAATATAGTAGTATGATAATATCATGATATTCCGGAATGCAACTAGATAAACTGTTAACGGTACGGATACAGACGGATGCTATAAAACTGTAAATCGGTAATAATTGCTGAATAATAAAACACATGCACTATCATTTATTAAATAGATATTGATATAATAATATAGCATGTTGCAAGTTTAGAACTTGCCTGATCGGATCTGACGTCGAGATACGGATATCACGTTCCGACATCGAAATAACGTTACGACGCACGCAGGACTGGACCTAGCTGAGAAGCTGCGTGACGTGGTGACAGGGCTAGATGACGACAGTGGCTGGATTGTCCGGATCGTTGGCGACACGCAACTCCGACGAGACGGCCGGAAAATCAAGAAAAGAAAAGAAAGAAAGAAAAGAAAGAAGAAGAAGAAGAAGAGAAAGAAGTGGAGGTTGTTGGGGTTTGCGGAGTTCGGGGGATGTACAGAGGGGATGGTGGCGACGGCGAGGTGACAGGGATGAGGGGCTGCCGTCGGCGAGGTGTTGTGAAGTTTAAAGGTGATTGGGAAAGTTGTAGAGGGGGTCGTTGGTGGTGGTGGTGTTGGGTATTTTGGGGTGCTGGGGAGACAAGGAAGTGAATAAGAGGTCGGTGGTAACGAGTTTTCTCGATGACGAGGGTTGTCGGCGATGGGGTGTGGGTTTTCTTGTGTCGGGGAAGTTAGTGTAGGGTGTGAGGTCATCGGGGAGGAGACGAGAGATGGATGGTGATGACGAGAGGGCGAGGACGAGGGTGGTGGGGATGCAAGGGAGCAGCGATGGCGGCGGCGAGCGTGGACGGTTTAGGGTTCGCAGAGAGGTGAGGACGTGAGAAGAAGAGAGGAAGAGAGAGAGGTAAGGTTTATAATAATAATGATAATATATAATATATACACATACACACTGAGAGAGAGGAGGTCGGAACGGAGTTATTGGGGGGGAGAGAGACACAGAGAGAGTGAGAGAGTGAGAGAGAGAGTGAGAGACTAGAGAGAGATTTAGTTTATATATATATATATATATATATATATATATATATATTAGGATTTTACAGCTAATACAATATTACTCTGAATATTACCCGTGTTCCTTCTAAAATTCTAATTTTTCAATATGGAGAATATACGTAAAAGTTTAACCCATAATGCGATATCCTGTCAATAAAAATGTATATCCCCAAGTACGGATCTACGTAAATATACGTAACGATCAAAACGAGTCTGTTCTAACAATTAGGGTATGAACATGATATATGAATGCAACCACATGATATGGGGTATGATGACATGCCATGCTAGATATTAAAATATATTATTTGATTTTTATTTTGTATTATAAAAGATATGTGGATACTAAAATTTATCATATATATTTACAAAATCTCGATTTGCATGGATCCTTTGTACCAGCAAATATTTGATGTAATGTTGAACCATGATGGGTTTCAAACATGCGGGTCGGGTCGGATAATAACCACAGCTGCTAAATGCATTACCCGTAACCCAAATAACAATAATAAAGAAATCTGTCGCAAGATTTGAAATACCCCAAAATATATGGTATAAATGCACTAGGGTGTTCCAGACGGTTAGGGAGATTTAGAGAGATTTAAGAGAAATCTCCTAGGGGTTCTCGTGCTTGTAATTGATTCAGGGATTTTAGTGGACGTTTGCAGATTCCGCTCTGTCGGGAGCTAGCCATATAGTGAGTGAATCTTATTAACAAATCTTCTCTTGTTTGTGTTTGATTTCTTATTTATTCTCGCATTATTATTAATTTTTCTTTTTAATGTTAATTGCGTAGTTGTTTATTGCATGCTTGGTTTGTCGCGAGCAATGTTCCGTATAATGACTCCTCCTCACCCCAACAAGCACAATCTTTAGTAATCCCTAAAGAATCATTGAAGCATTAAATTATATTTTGCCCTATCTTATCGCAATTGGAAGTACAATTACAAGTGCCATATATAAGTTGTCTATGGATTAACTTCCAAAAAAAAATGTCATACAAGAAGTCCTAAAAGTTTACATCTATTGTTTGGTTGTTTATTTTTGTAAGAAAGAAATAATTATGAAGTAATTTTTTGTATTTTTTGTATCAACAAAACAAATAAAAAAGTTGATTATTATGTCTGTTCTTTTGGAAAGTAATAATGAAGTTGTATTAAAAAATTATTTATTCTCTTGTTACTTGTGCTTCGTGCTCACTTCCTACCCAAAATGAAAGGAAGAAATTTTTGGAAATAGCTATGCCACATAAAATTCATGTCATCATTTAGTTGTAAATTTTTAACACCTTTTCCATCAAAACAAACACTTGAAGTATCGGAAGTAACTTCCAAAACCCTTACTTCCACTATGGGCATGTCTGGTTGTCCGAAAGTATCGGAAGTAATATTGAAGTAGCTTACAAAAAAGTTGTCATGGAGGGTAGACCTGAATTTTATTTCTAATGTTTGTTTGTATGTTTCTTTAAGAAAGAAGTAACAAATGAAGTAACTTCTTATGCTTCTTTCATAAAGAAAACAAACACAAAAAGAACTTTTTTAATTGTAACCTTTTGGAAGTAATAAAAAGAGGATTAAATAATTAATTCTTTTTTTTGTTCCTTGTGCTTCATGGTTACTTCCCATAAAAAATGAGATGTAGAAAAATTTGAAAGTAGCCATATACCACATAGGATCTATCTCTTCACCATGAAATAACTTCAAAGATCTACTTCCGGTACTTCCATGTTACTTCCGTGTAAACAAACATGTTCTACTTTCATGGTTCTTCATGTCAAACAAACATTCCCTGAAGTATTCCAATGGTGATAAAAATTGAATTCTCATCGAAATCTGTTTAATTGTTTTTCGTTTATTTTATATGGAGAATATTATAAAGATAGTATTATTAATTCTTTTTTGTTTACCAAACTAATTGCTCATGTTGAGAAACATGTATATATAAAAGAGAGTTGAGAAAATGTGATATAAGTAAATACAAAATTGATGCCAAATTTTCCTTTATTAAAGCCCATATATTGCCAAACCTTCAAATAAGAAATACATTACTCATGCATTTATTCATTTTTTTACATCTCTTATTTCTGTCTTCTCCTCATCAACCATGACAAGTAGTTAATTACTTGCCGAGAAAGTCACGGTACCAATGGGCAGATTTCTTGGGGTACCTCTTGAGATTATTGTTGTAATCAACATAGTAAAAACCAAATCTAACAGTGAATCCTGCATCCCATTCAAAGCTATCAAACATTGACCATGGGAAGTATCCCCTCACATTTGCTCCTTCACTGCAAAATCAGCATGTATATATATTAATTAATTTCGCATAAGAAATTAGTTCCACAAAGAAAATGTACATGTGCGGAGCCACGAGAAACTTGAAACTTGAAACTTGCTTGCAGGCTAGCGCACAAAATGGATGAAAAAAGGGACTTTCCAATAAGCGCATAACCCCCGTCTTATCTGTTTGACTAATTCTACACGCTGACTATCGGCCAACTACAAAACCATATTGCTCTATCTTTATTCTCTTGATATCATAGATTTTTTCCAGTCTATTGAATAATGTCAATCAATGGTACGTGAAAGGTCATGAGAAATCTATTTTCTTCCTGCTTTATCACTAATTTAAAAAAAATCATGTTAGTTTAAAAGTTGAATCATATTACTTTGTAATTAAAAGTGATTAAAAGGTAATGGTATTTTAGTGTAGTTTAGCCTTTAAAATATCTGTGGTTTTTTTGGATTGGGAGGGGGGTTGTTTTCTAAAATCCCAATGTTTTGGGGTCCCATTAAAAAAAATCATTTCAACGAATATGGATGCTATATGGCGGAGATTTTAACGGATAGATCGAGAGAAAAACAATGATTTTAACAGTCACATATGATATATGTTGGAGAAGGCTTGTCAAAAAAAAATCACTGAACAGATGCCATGTGACCAGAATCTTTTAGTGTGTCAAACAAATTTGGAGCACAGCATATGGTGTTCGTTGGTGTTTGATGTATCTTGGTTTTGTTTTTTCTATTATTTTTCCTTTCCTTTGTTCTATCCCCGTTGAACTTTTTATCTAATAAAATGTGGGGAGGGGAATAAAAACCCTTTGTAAGTACACATGAGGGATTCGGGGTGGGTTCTATTTTGAGCACATAGTGTTGATGCTATTTATAATCTAACGGTAGCCAATAGGATCAAACTTGGAGACCCATGATGCAGTGATCTTAATGTAGGATTAGAATATGCAAACAACACCAAAATAGCGTGGAATTAATAGCAGACATCTCAAATCCACATATGAGAGCTTAGCAATGATTAATTGAAGTACAACTCACCTTATGGCTTTGTTTAGGTTTAGCATGTGCCCAAGGTAGTACTCTATCCTGATGTCATCATTCAAGACTTCATTCATTGGGACTGGGGAGGCTGCACTATCAAGGGTATCCACCCCTACAAATAATTTTGTAAGACAAGATTTTATTCAAATTTCTTTACATGTAATTAACCCGACAAGATTATTTGTAAGGCTAAAACCATTGTCATGATTAGCTAAGTAAACTTACCATTCTCCGTAATGTAAATGATTGGATTGTTGTATTTCTCCTTTATGTAGAGCAGAAGTGATCTCATTCCTTGTGGATATATAAAAAGCCAATCTGAGCCGGTCTGAAATAATTAATGGAAGAAATTCAGCATATATAGTATTATTAGTGCAACAACTAATGCGGTCATGTAAAATCTGAGAAATCTTACAGGTTTGCCAATTGGTTTGCCATTCCTTATACCTGTCGAGCAAAAAAAAAGTGATTTTAGTTTGAGCATATATGCAAGTCACAACAATTTTCTTATGGATTTCTTTTTCTTCGAGCAAACTCTCCTTTAGTTTTCTATTCATAAATTTCAAAATAATCATAAATTTAACAATGAAACTAATTTGGCGAAGCTATAGACGGTGGTATAAAAGGTTGAACCTGGCTTTTGATTCCACGAAACGGAAAAGCTCCCTATCGCCGTTAGACAATAAAATCTCTATAAAATAACAAATTTATTTGAAGTTTCAATATGTGCCATGCCCAGTGTTGAACACCTCCTAAATAAAAAGATGCTAGCTTTTGCCACGATCGTGATGCATGTGGCCATAATCACTGGTTGGTTACTTAAAACTATCCTTTTAAAATGAAAGACATGCACCAATGAGCCATAGTTTAGTTCGTATAGACACTTTCCCTCTCTTGGGAGAGTGCCGGATTCGAATCTTAAAAGGGGAAGTGGATATTGTGTGTGTTGTATGAAAGGAAGAAGGTGCCAAAAAATGAAAGAGACATGTTGAGAAAAATATAGAAATTCTGTACTCTACAACAACTCAAGTCTCGAAATCGAAACTTTTTTGATATTCTCCTGTATTTTATATTTTTTCTCAATTAAGATAATTGGTTTCATATAATTAGACATTTTATCAATACACCCCATCCCCATCCCGAATCGGGAGTCCATGCTATTCTCAAACAATAGTATTGGTGCAATAACCAAATCCTAGCCACAAATCATACATGCAAAACACGTGCAATACATATACACCCAAGCTTTCATGTTTCACACAAATCCTCACCGTTGATTTTGATAAGAAGAAAATCTTGAGCATTGATTTGGATAATAAGGAATAGCTGGGAACCAAAATAGAAGGGGCTAAGAATCCAATGAATCTAGAAACCAATATAACCCGCTTCTCATTTTCAAAGACATCTTCAGAACCTCAATTTAAAAATACAATATGTGACACACATATAGGTTGACTTTAAAAGTACGATATTACCATACATTCATGTCTATTGCACGCATGTTTGGATACTTGGGATAGAAATTAGTAGATTTCATGTAGGAAAAAAATGTCTCGCAATGCATGTGCATTCATTTTAGTGAAAAATTCGGAGGACTTTTATAACAATGCTCTTGTTTGATCAGTAAAGGATAAGTTTTCATATATATATATATATATATATATATATATATATATATGAGAATAATGGAGGAAAGAGCCCATGGAAGGGAATTTCCTCCAATGGCGTCGAAAAAATACACGCTCCCTTAGTTTTTCCGACGATCGGCACCCACCATCTTCATCGTTATCATCTAAAATGTGGATACACCAAATTTCATGTAATTCTACAACTTTTTCACCGTTGATTTAGTGGGTTCAAAATTAATGGTTTACCGACAATAGAACTTTTTACATTGCTAAATCAACAGTAAAAAAGTTGTAGAATCACATGAAATTTGGTGTACTCACATTTTAGATGATAACGATGAAGATGGTGGGTGCCGATCGTCGGAAAAACTAAGGGAGCATGTATTTTTTCGATGCCATTGGAGGAAATTCCCTTCTATGGGCTCTTTCCTCCATTATTCTCTCTCTCTCTCTCTCTCTCTCTCTCTATATATATATATATATATATATATATATATATATATATATATAGGCAAAACGATATTTTTATCTCCTTCAATTTTTTTAGATCTTCTAATCCATTATGTTCTAACTCAATTATTTTAGACCTCTCAACTCATTAATTTCCAACTCAATATGTTATCAATTCCAAAATATATTTTCTTCCAACTCATTTTAATTTTTTTAATCAATTTTATAAATCATTTTCTTCCATTTTAATTTTTCTTCAATTTCATAGTCATTCGTTTTCTTTCTCAATTTTTATTCAATTCTCACAACTCATTATTATCATCGCCGTATCCCCCAATTTCCCCACGCACCATCTTCTTCTTCTTCAATTTTCTTCTTAATTTTCACAATCTATCGCCGTGTTTATTTTCTCAATTTCAACCCATTGAATTCAAAAAACACTTCAACCTATTATATTCTTTTTCTCTAATTCCACAGTTCATCTTTCTTTCTTTTTTTTTATTTCAAACCAACTTGAAAACCTCTATAAGCAATTTATTGCTTGATTTACCATACAACACATCTCAAAATCCCATACAATCCATCTCAAAGTCCCATTTATAATTTAAGAAAATGAAAAGGAGAAAAGAGATAAAAGGATGTAAGAGAAGATATATTGAAGGAAAAAGCGATTGAGAATTTTTTTATCAAAGAAGAAATAAGATACAAAGATATAAGAAAAAATTTCTCAAAAAGGATGAAGAACAAAGGGGAAGACAGAAAGAGGATTAAAAAAATTAGCTCTAAGCTAATTTTTTTATCTATAAGAATAGCCCTATTTTGGGTCTTTAAAGCTTCTGGATTAATGTTGAAAATCAGCATCCAAACAACCACTTACAAGGGATTAATCTAAATCTATCGGAAAAAAGTAATCATGATCTAAAATCCATCGGATTAGTCCTATCCGAACATGCCCTAAACAAATTTGGATTTATTTCCAAAAAAACTTATTTGGATTTATAAAAACACCAAGGACATGGATGCATAACTTAATCTTTGTATAGCAAAATTTACCTGTGGTAAACGCATGGATATCATCATCAAAGGTGACATTTGTTTTTTGCATCAAGGAAATGCTTCTGGCATACTGTGTTGTATAATAATTAAGCCCAAGGAAGTCGATGGATCCTTCAAGCATCTTAGATTGTTGCGAGGTGAACTTTGGCAAACGATCACCAACAATTGCCCTCATGTTAAATGGATAGTCTCCAGTTGTCACTGGGTCCAGAAACCTGCAACCATATCATAAATATCAAGTAAACATCGGATACAACGAACATTTCCTTAGAAGAGGAAATTCGTACCGTATGAGCTAAAGCCCAGTTGATCAACTTGATCGATTGACTGACTAATTGTTGGATGTGAAGAAACGAAAGTTACATGAGCAACATCCAAATTTTGAAGAAGATGCATTAATGATAGTTTGTTTTGATTCTTTGTTTGTTTATTCAACAAAGCACATAATGCGTTTGAAAATTCAAACGCAGTAACGAAAGTTGAAACCAACTAAACAGTGAACCTGGAGATATTGGATATTCAACCATATATGTGGTATGATCTGGAAACATGATATATATATATATATATATATATATATATATATATATATATATATATATATAATAGCCCGCTTGTGCGTGTAATTTTTATAAGTCTCACCATCCTAAATAGAAATCAAGCGCTCGGTCGGCTGCATCGCAGTCGGCTTTGGAAGTTGAATACGGTCTGAACCAGTGGGTGACTAGAGTTATTCCTATCATTCCCTTTTGCGTAGCCTGCACAGCTCAAATTTAACGCTAGCCAGGAGTAAGAACTTACATTTATTTTATCAAATCATCTATGAAATGTGGCTGTATCGATGGCAACCATTGTTGTTACCTTATACTTGGCTCTGTACGTTTGAACGGCTGCACCATGGGCGAGCAACAAGTGGTGGGCGGCGACGTATGGCTCACGGCCGGAGTCCCCAGCCGGACAACCCAAGTATTTGGAACACCGCCCCGGTGCAAACATCCCGACCGAGTAGGCCTGCTGGCAAACGGAATAAGGCTCGTTGAATGTGATCCAACGCTTCACTCTATCCCCGTACAATTTGAATACAAGTTCCGCATACTCATGGTAGTCCGCCCTACAATTTCAATATTAAGATAAATATATGCGTGCATATATGAATTGCATTAGCTAGAAACTCTAGAATGATCCAAGTCTTTTGATCAAACAGAGTTCTATATATTCAACTCACACGATGCGTGGGCTAAGAAAGCCTCCATATTCAGCTTCTAGGGCTTGAGGAAGGTCCCAATGGTAAATAGTCACATACGGCTGTATACCTGCTTAATGTAATATATAAAAATAATTTATTTACCTTTTTTTTGAAGCAAAAAAGCAGAAGCAAGACGTACTACTCAATAAAATAAATTTAAAAAAAAAACTTATTTACAAGATTGTGCCTCCAGACAAATAGTAAGCATTTGAACCGATATCTTATGAATTTTATTTGTGGAAGAGCAACGGATCATTGTCGTTATCTTCACGCAAATGCAGTCAAAAAATTTAAGTTCTACATCACATAATAAAAATCTTCTATACATCGTATAAAATTTACGACACAAAAGAAAATCTGCTATTACTTGTTTCCAACATAAGCAAATCTGATATTACTTCTAATTATAAAATATTTAATTAGAAGGGTGAATTGCGACATCAAGCCATTTTGCAACACAATTTACATTTTTGAACTTCATAATAAAAGCTAGTTGAATAGGTGACTATATTAGTGAAAAATAAAAAATGATATTCCTTGTTTAAAAATATAATAATCTTCTATTTATTGATAAGCCATCTAAAATGGTAAAATCACATTAAAATGATCATTTAAAAATAAAATAATATATTTGCCCACAAAATGATCTTTTATAATTAACTTGCCAAGAAACTAGTGTAATGTGATGTATGAATTTCAGTATAATTTATCAATATTTGACTTATAATTTTAATAAAATGTAGAATCCTTAAGGATAATGTCAAGAACCACTTTACCCAAAAATTTAATCTGCGGTTGTGGGATAACAAAAGTAAATGGGACACGGAATATAATTTAAATTGAGAATTATGAGGTATGAACTAAGGATCTCCTGAATCTATTATGTTCTGATACCATGTCAAAAACCACTTTATCCAAAAGCTTAAGCTGCTAGTTTGTGGGATGATAATGTGTATCAAGACAATATAATACTTCAATAAAGAAAAAGAGAGAAATTAAAACTCTTGGGAATAAAAGCTTAGTTTAATTCAAGTAACACACAAACCTTTAGATAAGAGCTCATTGATGAAGTTGTTGTAATATTGGACACCTTCTTGGTTGATTCCTCCACTTATTTTCCCATCTACATATACAATATTAACAATGCAATTAATGAAAAAATTGAAAATAATTCAAATATTTTGGTAAATATAAAATATTCTTACTTGGCAAAATTCTTGGCCATGAGATGGAGAATCTAAATGCATCTAGTCCTGTGTCCTTCATCAATTGTATATCTTCCTGCATTTTTTATTTTATTTATTAGCTTATTCATAATTCAATTAAAAATTAATTAAAAAATTAAAGCTAATTGTTTTAGAGATCAAACCTTGTAGCGATGGTACATGTCTATTGAAACATCACCATTTGTTCTATCAATTATCTTCTCTGTCCAGCAAAACAATTTTGCAAAAGTTAGTATATATAATAACTCATTATTTAAAAAATATATATTTGTAAATATGCTTAAAATGGGAATTTGAAGGATACAGTGAAATATAAAGTGAAACTTGCTCTAATAAACTTATTACAGGGAAGTTCACTAAAACAACTATCAATTAACACCGTCTGTCTTAATTTTTCAAGTTTTAAAGCATGAGTATCAATTCTCATATGATTTTGAATACATTTTGTCCATTGAAAACAATAATGGATAATGTTGGTGATGTGTTAGCATCGACCTTATCGACCTAATCAAGTCATTACATGGTCATATTTTTTTTTTTTAAGTAGAAAGTTGAACAAGACGTTCTACTCAATATAATTAATTGAAATAAAGCATGGTCAAAATTTTATAATCTGAATCAAGTAGGATTATAATAGGGTAACCAATTTAATTAATTAACTCGATCGACAAACTAATGGTATGTTTATGTATTAGCAAATACTTGAATTAGGTATAAAATCTAGTTTCTAGGTCCTACAGTTTGGCAACTGATTGACTCACTTAAGAGGTTTATTTAACACAATGATAGCTAGCTATTTTCGATTGGATGGCAGATATTTTAACTCAGTAAAATCGATCATTCAGTCAAAAACTTTGATTGTCTGTACACAAGTGAGTTATGTTGATCTGTTTAACACAATGATAGCTAGCTATTTTCAATTTCATGTCTTCTTTATTTTTATTTTTATTTTCATTAAAAAAAATAGGGAAAACCGTTTCTAAACCCACTATTTGAAACCGATTTACTTTTAATCCCACAAAATTACATAAATATCAGAAAAACCCAATACCTTTTGCAGAAGTTCTTTTAAGCCCAATATACTCTCATTGTATACAAATACGGTATAATATACGATAATCTTTTGAATATACCAAGATCTTCAATATATAACCTACTTTGAAACCCATTAAACCTCAATCTACATTCTTTTTCTCAGCCTCAATTTCTTCTGCAACCTCATCTCTACATCAATCCTGACGTGGATTGCAATTTGAAACCCAGTCTCAAACACGAACACCAAACGCTATCGGTATTGATTGTGGATTTCAACAACATTTCTTTTCTTTTCTTTTCTTCTTTTTCCTCCTCCAAAAACCATTTTTGTGAGCCCCTTAAGCATTCCTAAATCAATTTCGAATCCATTTAAAGGTCTTTATTGTCATTTCATTTCTACAAACCAACCTTTCTCCATATGAAAGTGATATATATTTTCATCAAATTGGTTGCAAGATTTCCATAGCTTTCCACATTTGGCTAGTTTTTTTAAAAGATTCCGCAAACACATTGCATGATTTCATGTTAAGTTTTGATCATGACTCCCTTTTATTTTCTTTGAGAAACCAAAGTGAATCTAAATACATAATCATCAAAATTCTCCATTAGCATATTTCAATTGTTATCCATTGTAACGTATCCATGATTTGTAGATTTGAATCGAGAAAATACACAAAAGCTCTAAATTATTCTTCAATCAAAGCAAGTACCAAATCATTGCTTTAAATGACTTAATTGGGTTGTTGAGTTTCTCTCGAGCATGTCATGGCTGTTGGCATATGTCTATAGATTTGGAGTAGTCTTATGTGTTGAATTGTGGAAAATTCTTCCTCAGATGTCTGAAACTGGAGGTACAGACGTCTGAACATACAAGAGACTCATGTCAAAAATCCAAAGCAACGCCAGACGTCAGACGGACAAAATGCAGACGTCTGGAAAGTCTTAACCAAACAACAGCGCGTAGCCAGACGTCTGGAGAAGCTAAAGCACAATCCAAAGAATCGGAAGATGTCTGAAGAAGTAAGTGCAGACGTCTGCCTAAGGAGCTGAAGCCTAACATAGGACAGGAACACGTTCGTCGACAGGTTTTCTGTGCGAACCGAATATTATTTATTTTGGTTTATATCTTGTTTTAAGTAGGATTAGGATTTGCGTATATATAGGGATCTCTCCTATGTTATATGTGCTGCCAATTTGAGAAACTATTGTATAAAGAGAGGGTGATGGCTAAGATCTAGAGAGATTTGAAAGAAATTTCCTAGAGTTTCTTGGTGTAATACTTGATTCAAGATCTAGCAAACGTTTGTAGATTCCGCTCTACCTGGGACTAGCCATACGTAGGTGAACCTCGTTAGCAAATCCCTTGTCTCGTTTTTTTGGTTTGTGATTCTCTTGTTCTCGCTTTAATACCGTTTTATTATCTTTCGTTAATTATTGCGTGGTTATTACTGCATGATTGGTCGTAAGAAATTGTTCCGTGTAATTGCATCTTCTCCAAGTTATCCACAACAACTAATATCAGAAACTAAGGCTTGTTAGGGAACCTAGGTATCTTCAGTTCTACGATTTAAGATTACGGTGAGTAACGACACTTGTGTTCTCTTTCCCATCTACTTAGATCGTAATTTCGAAGGTGTTAGTTCAAATCCAAGAAGAAGGTTACGTTTTGCTACGACGGTAGACGAAAAATGGCCGAGGTTAATATAAGAATTTAGAAATTCAATGGTCACAATTATGATTGGTGGTATATACAGATGGAGGACTACCTATACCAAAAGTATTTGTATCTTTCGTTGTTGGGAGAAAAGCCCGAGAAGATATCCGATGAGGCATGGAAAGAGGCCTGGTTGGGGCCCATATGTTACACCTCTCGGTGAGGTGGAGCGTTCGTTGCAGTGGTGCTTCGCGCATTTGGTGCAATGGGAATCCATGGATGCTTGAGTTCTGCGCCAGACAAAAAAACCAAATCTTAGCAATTTGAAATCCGAAGGCAACCATTTAACAAACCGCGATGGGTTCGCGAAGACGACACACGAAGTGTGGAGTGGAAAGAGGAAAAGGTCCCACCGGGCGTGCCAGAATCTGTTCCCCTCCGAAAGACGGCGCACAGGACTGCGATGTCCTGGAGCTGAGATTCGGGGCAGATGCTATTTGGTTTTATCCGTCTACCTCTCCGAAGATGCCAAGTTGATTTATGGCACCGTGTATCGGAGGTTTAGACGGATGCGGCCGATATAGCAGACTTCGTCAGATTCCCCCTCAGGGTGAGGGGTTTTTGATTGTGGGGACGCTCTTCCCTACAGGCGTAAGCCCCTGCAGTTAATTACGCTACCGCATCGCGGTAACAACTTTCTCCTTCTCCAGAATTTCACTTCGTGTCATGTGTGTTTGTTTCATTTGTGGTTGCCCGTGGATTGTATACGGAGACTGAGTAATGCCGTCGCCCGTAGGACGTGGATTAGTCCAAATCCGTGTTTGCTTAGATTTGGGATTGGTGTTTTCAGTTTAAGGATGCATTAGTCGCGTTGCGGCTAAGATCAACTTAAACATTCGTCAAGGATACGTTAGTCCTGTTTTGGACTAAGATCAACCTGACGTGGTGATTCATTTAATTTATGGCCATCGGGACTCATCACCTCTCTAACATCGTTGAAGGATTACAACGATAGGTATCAGAGGAGCTCAGGGATGTACCCTTGAACCAAAGCTGATTGAGGGTTTTATAGTCCATTTAAGTGTTTAAGGATACGTTAGCCATGTTTGGGGCTAAGATCAACTTAGACGGGATCGTTTAGATCCGGCAAAAGAGCAATTGGCTCTATTGTTCCAGTTTAGGGACGTAGTGGTCCATTATTAGTTTAGGGACGTCTCGGTCCGATACCAGTTTAAGGACGTAGTGGTCCATTATTAGTTTAGGGACGTTTCGGTCCGTCGCCAGTTTAGGGACGTGGTGGTCCATCATTAGTTTAAAGACGTCTCGGTCCAATATTAGTTTAAGGACGTCTCGGTCCGATATTAGTTTAAGGACGTCTCGGTCCAATATTAGTTTAAGGACGTCTCGGTCCAATATTAGTTTGTGGTTGTTGGGACCCGTCACCTCTTTGACGTTGTTGAGGAATTACAACGATGGATGTCAAAGGAGTTCGGAGATGTACCCTCAAACCGGACGTGAATTGATTTAGGAGAGCCATTTTGCTCAGTCAATTTAATTTAAGGACTTATGGCCACGATTGGGCTAAGTCCATTTCAACACTTTATTTGCATTGCATTTTTTTTATTTGGGCTCCACCCACAAAGGATATAGAGTATCAGTTTATTTTGGGCTCTGCCCATTTGCAAAGTATCTACTTCGTTTGGGCTTTGCCCCTTTTTAAGATGCATAGCATTCTGAATATTTTTATTTGGGCTCTGCCCATTTATAAATGATGCAAAGCATCTGTTCTTGTTTGGGCTCTGCCCCTTAAAATAATGCATTTGCGCTTTGTTGAGCCTGTTAGGCCTTCTCTTAATTGGGCTTGGCCCTTTTTAATGCATCTGCGCTTTGCGCTAAATAATGAGCGCAAGTCCATATGGTGATGACACGTGTCGTGCTCTGATGAGAGCAAGCGCACTAGCGCAGTGTAATGCGCTGTTGCGCTGCGCTATTGCGTTGTTGACACGTGGCGCGCTCTCAGCGAGTTGCGCCAATTCCAGAGAGCAAAGCTCTATCTTAAGGGCGCTTAGCGCAAGTGGTTTTATGGCCGACACGTGGCGCTCTCTTAAGAGCGCAGCGGCGCAACTTGGAAGTGCAAAGCACTAAGAATCTTTTTAGATTCAAGAAGGGAAGTGCAAAGCACTGTTTAAGTTCTTGATCTAAATTAGATCAAAGAAAAATAAATTTCTTCTTTATTCGAAGAACCTGAGGTTCATAAAAGTGCAAAGCACTATTCTTTTATTATATTTTTTTTTTATCGTTTTTTTTTTAAAAGAACCGAAGGTTCACAAGAAGTGCAAAGCACTATTTTCTTTTTTATATAAAGATCATTGATCTTACATTTTTTTTAGACTAATAGTCTATTAGAAGGAATTTCTTCTAATCCATGAAGGTTCTTTACCTTTTTTTTTTTAAAATCTTCAGAGCTCTCTCTATTTAAATTTCTTGAGTTCTCCAAAAAAAATGTTGATGCCTTTGAATTGAGACTTGGGGTCCTTTTTATAGTGCCCACAAATTTGTTGAATTTGTTACCAGGATCTTTTCTGAATGATTTTGGGAATTCTCCCACCGCTGGATCTTTGATCCAAAGGCAGAAGAAAATCTTCTAGTTCTGGAAAGAACAGAAAAGATTTCATAAAAATCTTAATTTAGTTTGGCGCAGATGCCCCAGCGCATGACACGTGTCGCGCAGCGCAGAGCGCAGCGCAAGTGCGCTAGCGCATCTGCGCTGACACGTGTCGCGCAGCGCAGAGCGCAGCGCAACTGCGCTAGCGCATCTGCGCTGACACGTGTCGCGCAGCGCAGTGTGCAGTGCAGTTGAAGCGTTGCTTCCTTCAATCAGAGCTTTGCTCTGATTGGGTGCGCTTTCTTGGGCGCTGCGCTCGGCGCGTTGCGCCCGAGACTTGAAGCTTTGCTTCAAAATTTGAATTTTGAATTCAAACAGAGCTTTGCTCTGATTGGGCGAAACAAATGCCCCCCCACCGTTGCGCTCACGTGGCGCACACGTGAGTGCAACGGTGGCAACCCCCCTGACCGTTGGATCAAGGGGGAATCTCAAGAGGCGCAAGCGCCTTATAAATAGGGCGTTTGACCCTTAGAAAATCTCACCATTAGGTTTTGATTTTCAGAGCTTTGCTCTCATTTAAGAATTTTAGAGCTTTGCTCTTGCTTTCAGAACTCTAGAGCTTTGCTCTCATTTCCCAAAGTTTTTAGAAAACTTTAGGTAATTAAGTTAAATTAATTCAAGTCAATTTTAACCAACAGAGCTTTGCTCTCATAGATCTTTTGATCTAAAGAAATTCCCTTTGGGATTTCATCCACAGAGCTTTGCTCTCACAAATTCATAGATCTACAGAGATCTTGTTCATGGGTTCTAACCCATGAACAGAGCTTTGCTCTTGAATTAAATGTAGATCTTTTAGACTTAAAAAGATGATGAAATTTTTTTTCTGTAAGCTTTTATGGATCCTTTGTCAGGATTCCAGAAATTTTAATTTTAAATCTCTTTTTTCTTTTCTTTCTTTGAAACTTCCTCTTTGGTGGGGTATCATAGAGCTAAACTCTTTTTTAAGGAATTTTATTCTTTTGAGACCAGAACTTGACAAGTGTCATTCTGTGATAGAGTTTTGCTCTAAAAGAGGAGATTTTCTCCTTGTCTCTAGTGATTCTTTCCCCCCTTTTTTATTATGGGAATGTTCCCCCCCAGGGGCCAACTGACAATCTCATCCAATGATGAGTTTGTCTCCTTAATTGACGTATTGTCATTTGGATTTCATGGGTCCCTCTTTGGTCCCCTGCTCACTACACTGTGGTGCGGTGTAATTAATTAATTTTGATTTTAATTTTAATTAATGCATTTTCTTCTTTCAATGCCAAACGTGGGGATTACAACATTAACGGCTACTTTGCTCTTTTGCAGCGATCATGTCTGAAAACACTTCATTCCCATTCGTCCGCTCGGAGGAGGGATTTCCAGAGGCGCCCTTGGACCGTGAGATCCTGGCCATGATCAAGGCATACGACCCTGAGCACAAGAGTCTCCACCTCTGGGGGTCGTGGTACAATCAGATCATTATGGGCCGACGGAGCTTTACATGCGCGGTGCCGTCGGAACCCATAACGGCGATTCATTATGCTACCCCACCCTCGGTGCAGTATGCCGTGGAGTTGGCGGACTGGACATCAAAAGGTTTTCTACATCCCGCTATAGATGCGATACCGGTTCAGCGTCTTATGGTTTTGGACATCCTAGGACGTCGTATCTGTCAAGGTGAAGCGCGGCCTTGGGGGCAATCGTATAACCTTGGTCTGATTCCCCGCCACCCGATTGGCTATCTGCCGTGGGCCCGGTATATCCTGTCGACGAAGAAGTCACAGTTGATAAGACTAGGATTGTACACCGCAGTCTACGTCTCTCTATTCCAATATCCTACGCTCCCCACCTGGTGGCTCAAGGCCTTTTTGGAGCAATGGAATATTCCCACCCACACTTTCCTTGCCATGGATCGGGAAGTGTCAATTTCTCTGGAGGAATTTGCGGAGGTATCCGGCTTACCGGTGATGGGGGAACATTATGAGGAGCTGCTCCCAACAGACGTGTACGTTTTCGGAGCTAGGCCAATGGTGAGGGGGGTCACTCCGGATACTGCTGTTCAACACCAGTTCCCAAGCTTAATTAAAGTGTTGAACATATATGAGTCTCTCTTCGTTGAACATGGGAGTCGAGGAGTTAACTTTGAGGATTTCATTGCTCGGTTCCTTCACCCTAACGCCCTCTCTGCGGCCACTGCCAAGTCTGCCACCCTCGAGGACCCTTTCGGTTTAGGTTTGGATAACCTGCCGGCGAATGAAATAGGTCAAAAGGATTTCTTTCTTCCTAACTTTCCAACCGTGTCTCTTGCAGAAGTAGCGGCCCCTGGGATGGATGAGGAGGCCTTTTTCTTGGGGTTTCTCGGGTTATGGTTGAGTTGGTTCGCTATCCCAATGCACTCTCATCGAATGCGACCCTCTGTCTTTTATCCAGCACATCGGATGGTCATCGGGGTGAAGGTAGCTGTTGGGATCGCCGGCCTGGCACACTTATACCACGGTCTCAGTCGAGCGGCGGATGCCAGTGAGCCCGAGGTGTTGCATGTGGTCTTCCCGATGCATTACTTCGCGTCGTGGCTCGAGTTACACACAGCGGGTGTCTTCGGAATGCATAAGAGGCCTTCGTTCTTTGACAAGAGCGGTTTTCCTCGCATTATACAGCTGATCGGTGCATCAATTGTAAACCCCTCACAACGGAACGCTAGGGGCCTGCTCCTTCGCCCCCATACCGTCGAAGCCGGGATGTCCTTTGTCGATAAGGTGTTGACCGTTGGAAAGGTGTCTACCACCGTGACGCGGCCATTACAGGATATCTTTAAGGATGGAGCTTCTGTTTTAACGGCCCGGGAGACCCTCCACTTATATTCCATTAGACCGGGCTTTTTAGTTTTTAGGCAGAATGATGTGGCAATTTTTATGAGGTATAACCCACATCGTTTTGCTCAACAACTGGGCTACGATCAAGGGGTCCCCTTGGAAGCCTTTTTGGTGGAACCAGCTGCCACTGAAGAGGGGATGGAGAACGCCTTGCACCATTTCATGCGCGTGAATACGACCTCTCGTTTTTTTATTAATGCACCGACTTACGCTCCGAGACTCCTCAATGTGTACAAAGACTGATACAATCATGCGACAGGAGCAGTCATAAAGGAGGAAAGGCGACTGTTGGTCGATCGTAAGGGTGCACCTCCAGGTACCGATCGCACCGCTCCCTTGGTTCCTAGGACCCCAGTAATCGCTCCTTTAAAAGATGCCGGGGGCAGACCATCACGTGCGCAAAGTCCTCCACGTGAACTATCACTTCCTGATATCGCGGATGTACCTCCTGCACCCTGTGCTCAGGTGGAAGCAGTGGTTGTACCCTCGCCGGAGTCTGGCGTGGGTGCGGACATCGGGACTCGTCGTCCTAGAGTAGCTGCTAAACGGAAGTCGATCCCTCGCGGGCCCAGGGTCGGAGGGCAAAAGAAAAAGAAGTCGCTCTTTGCAGCGGACGTTGCGTTCGGCCAGGAACCCCACGCTCCTTATTCCGAGGGTCTGCTCGAATATGGGACTAACGCGGGATTAGTGATGCCGCCGCCGGACGATACAGACTTGGAAGCTGCTCTCAGAGCTTCAGCATGGCTGGTGAAGCGTGATGCGTGGCTGGCTAAGCTTGCGCAATCAGGTAACTACTAGTCACTCTTTCTTTACTTTAATGTATTTTCTTCCTTATTTCATTATTTTTGACTAACGCTTTTCTTTCTTTTCTTTCAACAGGCATCACCGATGAAGAAGCCATTGCCGCTTCTCTGAAGACCTTTCAGGAGGAGGAACGTGCCAGGGCATCTGTGGGCCTGAGTAAGTTTCGATTCATCGAATTTTTCATTTTCCTTGCGTTATGGTCGATCTAACCTTTCCATTTTAATTGCAGGGACCTCAATGCCGCTCCCTCCTAGCGACGTAGATGTTCTACCAGCGGCCGATGTTCCTGTTTCCTCTGGGACACCGCAGGAGGCTTATCTTGAAAAGCCGATGAGAGATGCTTTAAAGGCTTTGGAGGTCTCCCTGAACGAAGATGATGACGCCTTGAAGGAGGCGTCACAGAGGTCCCTCATAACCGCTCGGGAGGAGAGGAAGCGGTTGAGGCGTGAGGCGAAGGCGCGCAGGGCCGTCTTGGCCATGGGAGCGGGGCCCAGCACCGCCCCTCGAGCTGATACTCCCTCCGGAGAGGCCCCTATCGCCTTGTCTACTGCCCGCAGAGAGGTGGCGCGAGCAGTTCGGAGTGCGAACGGCAAATCCGCTTCAGGTAATATTTCTCTCAGAGTTTTTGTTATAAGGATTTTAATATCATTGGTCCTTATATCTCTTATCTTTGCAGGGCTAAGTCCGCTCGAGGGAGAGGCGGAGGCCGTCGATCCTAGGGGAGCGGAGGAGGTGATGCCTGCCGAACTTGAGCCGACAGTAGGTAATATTGTTGAGGCCATGGAGCCTGGAGTGGAGGTCGAGGGGCCTACCGCTGAGAAGGTCATTGATGCCGAACCTGAAGTGGGGGCAGATGATATGATCATCATAGCTGAGTCCAGGGTGGTGGCGAATGAAGCGCTCGAGGCCGGCGATCCCCTGGCGATGGTGGACGATACGACCGCCACTATTGAACCTGAGAAAGTAGTGGGTGAGGAGGCCATGATTCCCGAAGACGAACCAACCGCTCCTTCTCTGGAATCTGGCAATACTCCAGTCATTGCCCTCCCCATCTATGGTCCTCCGCCGTCTCCAGGTCTCGCGAGCACGACAACGGTCCCCATCGAGTCGGGCGATGAGGCTACAGGCGGTGGTCTTATGTCAGTAGAGGAGGAAGCCGCCTCCGTTTCAGCCGGGAGCTCCTCAGGTAAACCCTAAGTGACTGCTTTTCTTTACTTTACAACCATTTCTGACAAGTTCACCTTTTCGTAATGCAGGTGCAGCTAGTGCTGATGCCCCACCGCTCGAGGGAACGCCTTCGATGACTGCTTTGGCGGTGGTCACCACTCAACCTTCTCTCATACCCTCGAAGATGTTGGAAGGTATATGTTCATGGCTTATTAATCTTGTTTTCCAGACATATAATTCTCGTACTAAAATGACACTGTCGTGTTTTCAGGAGTGCTTTTTGATCACGTATATCAGATGTTGCTCCCACACTTTTCCTTCCCATCTGAGCTTGCTTCTTCTTCTAGTGGCGTTGGTGAGTATGATTTCCGTTGACATCCTTCCTTTCTTTTTTCTTATTGACGGAATTGTCTCTAACCTCTTTTTCTTATCTCAACTGCAGTGCTACAGATTGAAGGAGAGGATGAAAGATCAGCTGCGCCACCAGCCCTTCCGACCTTGCCACCTGTCTCAACTGGTACAATGACCGTCATATTGGTAGCTTTCCTCTCTCTATTTTCTGTACTGTTATCTGATCGCATCCTGTTTCTTTCAGCTGTCGTTCTGGCTTCGACGTCCTTCGAACCTCGCGTCACAATGCCAGCGGGTCCTTATCTGAGGAGTCTGTCTTTAAAAGGCGCCGCGAATAGTCTGCGCATGTTGAGTGACTATGTCGAGGAACTCGACGTTGAAACTCCTACCTCTGCCGCAGACTTCGCTATGGTGGTTAACCCGATGCTAGCGATACTCGTGAACTTTCATGATGAGGGCATCATTGCATCCTGGGTTAACCATTGTAAGGAGATCGAGGGTCGCCTATATCAGTTGGAGTCGCTGCGTCCCGCTCCTGAGACCGTGGCTGCCAATAATCAGAGGACAGCGTGGATTGAGCAAAGCGCTCCTTACTTCCGCCATCTCGAACAAGAAGTCATTTCAAGGCGTAAGGAGCGTGGTGAGGCTTCAAGCAAGTCTGCTCAACTGCATGCTCGGGTGGAGGCCAATGCCGCACGGCTAAAGGTTATCTTTGAGGGCCTCCTGCAATGCCTCTCCGAAGGGTTATCATTGAGGCAGAGGCTTGACTTTGTCGAGCGAGCTGCAGCCAGCCAGGAAGCAGCCCAGAAGGCGGTAGAGGAGCAACTTTCATCTTTCTTGCAGCAGCGGGCTCAGGTGGAGGCGGAGGTGGCCGCAGCTGTCACTCGAGAGGGAACGCTGAAGGAAGTGCGAGAGCGGCTTGTGAACTTACTAAAGACACTTCCTCATCAGTAGCTATCCATTTTTTGTAAAGAATGTATATATATATATATGTATATGTATATTTTTTTATCCTCTGACATGATGCATCCTGTATTCAATCAAGTTTATGAATAAAAGATACGCCTTTTCGTAATGTCTCGTGTCACTTCTTCGCTTTTTTTTTATTATCAGCATATCACCTTAACGAACATGGTTGACGGATAGTAGGGCATGCATCTTGACTTCCCTAAGAATCAGCGATGGCTTAGGTGGCAGGTTCAGATCTGCTGCCTAAGACTTTTCAACTCCATGAGCCGTGAGGGTCTTATGGAGACTTTTCTCCCTACGGATCGAGAGGATCTCGTAGGTGGGTTTTCTCCTTAGGAATCGTGAGGATTTCTAAGTGTGGTTTTCTCTTATAAGTCGTAAGGATCCTATAAGAGAATTTTCCCTCTTACGAGTCGAGAGGATTCGTAAGTGGTTGTTTCCCTCCTCGTCGAGAATCGAGTTCGGAGAGTGAGACCCGTGAATAGTATGCAAGAGACCATTTAAGATTGACTTGCAGGGTCCTATTGTTCAGGAAGCAAGTTTTTGAACCCTTACTGCCCGAGATGTGAGTCAGAGAAGCTCTCGTCACGGAGTGTTTGTATCCGCGAGTTGAGAAGTTTTGCGAGGGATTACTTGTTTCCCAAGCGTCAAGGATTATTTGTGTCCCTGGGGTTTGAAACGAGTCGATGGTTCCCACGGGGGCGCTGGTGGCTCTACGAGTCGACGCGGATCAGGAGGCTCTCGTCAAGGAGTGTTTGTATCCGTGAGTTGAGAAGTTTTGCGAGGGATTATTTGTTTCCCAAGCGCCAAGGATTATTTGTGTCCTTGGTGTTTGAAACGAGTCGATGGTTCCCACGGAGGCGCTGGTGGCTCTGCGAGTCAACGCGGATCAGGAGGCTCTCGTCAAGGAGTGTTTGTATCCGTGAGTTGAGAAGTTTTGCGAGGGATTATTTGTTTCCCAAGCGCCAAGGATTATTTGTGTCCTTGGGGTTTGAAACGAGTCGAGGGTTCCTACGGAGGCACTGGTGGCTCTGCGGGTCGACGCGGATCAGGAAGTTCTCGTCAATGAGTGTTTGTATCCGTGAGTCGAGGAGTTTTGCGAGGGATTATTTGTCTCCCAAGCGCCAAGGATTATTTGTGTCCTTGGGTTTTGAAACGAGTCGATGGCTCCCACGGAGGCGCTGGTGGCTCTGCGAGTCGACGCGTATCAGAAGGCTCTCGTCAAGGAGTGTTTGTATCCGTGAGTTGAGAAGTTTTGCGAGGGATTATTTGTTTCCCAAGCGCCAAGGATTATTTGTGTCCTTGGTGTTTGAAACGAGTCGATGGTTCCCACGGAGGCGCTGGTGGCTCTGCGAGTCGACGCGGATCAGGAGGCTCTCGTCAAGGAGTGTTTGTATCCGTGAGTTGAGAAGTTTTGCGAGGGATTATTTGTTTCCCAAGCGCCAAGGATTATTTGTGTCCTTGGGGTTTGAAACGAGTCGAGGGTTCCTACGGAGGCACTGGTGGCTCTGCGGGTCGACGCGGATCAGGAAGCTCTCGTCAAGGAGTGTTTGTATCCGTGAGTCGAGGAGTTTTGCGAGGGATTATTTGTTTCCCAAGCGCCAAGGATTATTTGTGTCCTTGGGGTTTGAAACGAGTCGAGGGTTCCTACGGAGGCACTGGTGGCTCTGCGGGTCGACGCGGATCAGGAAGCTCTCGTCAAGGAGTGTTTGTATCCGTGAGTCGAGGAGTTTTGCGAGGGATTATTTGTCTCCCAAGCGCCAAGGATTATTTGTGTCCTTGGGTTTTGAAACGAGTCGATGGCTCCCACGGAGGCGCTGGTGGCTCTGCAAGTCGACGCGTATCAGAAGGCTCTCGTCAAAGAGTGTTTGTATCCGTGAGTTGAGAATTTTTGCGAGGGATTATTTGTTTCCCAAGCGCCAAGGATTATTTGTGTCCTTGGGGTTTGAAACGAGTCGATGGTTCCCACGGAGGCGCTGGTGGCTCTGCGAGTCGACGCGGATCAGGAGGCTCTCGTCAAGGAGTGTTTGTATCCGTGAGTCGAGGAATTTGCTGGCTTCTTCGGTTGAAATGAACCGTTGATGTTTGGCTTCGTCGTTCGACGGAATCCGCTGGGGAAGTATGGTTTCTTCTTTGTTTGCGCCCTTGGATTGTATACAGGGATCGATGTGATCTTAACTGTAGGGCCGAAGTTTCATCATTTCTTATTTTTGTTTTATTTTATTTCCGCGATGCTCTATCATTTCAGCTTTTATATCGCGAAGGTCGCGAGTGCCCAATCATTTCGGCTATTTTTCGCGGTGCCCAATCATTTCGGCTTTTTACTTTATCTTTACCCGTTGCTTTTCATTACGAGTTGCCCGATCATTTCGGCTATTTTGCATGCATACATTTTACTTGCTGCTTTTTATTGCAAGTTGCCCTATCATTTCGGCTATTTTGCATGCATGAGCGGCCTACTGGCTTTCGCCGTAAACCTGAAATTGGACACTGCTTTCGGCATCAGCACCGCTACAACCGGGATATTGCCAGGAGCGAATCATCATTTGCCTCTGTCGTTGTCGAACAAAGGAGGCTTAGCGACCAGGGTTAGGGTCCTGTCGGCTAAGGCTTTTGACTTCATGAGCCGTAAGGGTCTCGTGAAGGTATTTCTCCCTACAAGTCGTGGGGATCTTGTAGGTGTATTTTTTCCTTAGGAATCGTAAGGGTTCCAAAGTGTTTTGTTCCTCTGTAAGTCGTAAGGATCCTACAGGGGGGTTTTCTTCTTGTAAATCGAGAGGGCTTACAGGGGTTATGCGAACATATCCCCGGTCACGGATGGACCTTGGTTAGGGAAACGTTTATTCGCGCCCGTGGATTGTATACAAGGGTCAATATTGAACCACTTGTAGGGCTACATTGGAGGTTTGTGGGGGTTTGCTTAAGCACAGGTTTAGGTCTCTGTGACTTAAGACTTTCAAATCCTATGAGCCGTGAGGGTCCCATAAGAAAGTTCTCCTTACGAGTCGTGAGGATCTCGCAAGCGTATTTTCTCCTTAGGAATCGTGGGGATTCCTAAGTGTGTTGTTCCCTTGTAAGTCGTAAGGCTCTCACGCGGGTGGTTTCTCCTTACAGGGTCGAGAGGACCCTGTAAGGGTTCTTTAACGAAGTTGCGCCCTTTTGGGTTTTCACAAACACTCGCCGGTAGTCCTGCTGTTTTTACTCACGGAGCCCTTTCGGGTTTTCATCCGTGCCCTTTTTTGCTTATGGACATACCGTTTTTTTTTTTAATTTTATTTTTATATGTTTTTTTTTTATATCTCGTCAGCCTAAAGATGTTGCGGTAGTAGTTTAAAGACGTTTCGGTCTGCTATTAGTTTAAGGACATTTCGGTCTGACGTTGAGAGGGCTGGCTACTGCTTATAAAGCTTGGGCTTAGGAAGACAGCGAGCGGACATAGTCGTCGTCATCTGCCATTGACCTAGGCTGTGGCTCATTAAGCGTAGTATTTCTTTAAGAAGCGACCGTTTATTGGCCTGAAAGGCCTTTCACCGTGCATGTCCATGAGTAGATAGGCCCCACCCTGGTAAACTTTATCAATGATGTACGGACCTTCATAGTTTGGCTCAAACTTTCCCCGCTTGGCGCGATTGGGGATCATGAGCCTTTTGACCACTAACACGAGTTCGCCTTGGTGGAATGTCCTCGGCCGGCTCAATCTTTCGTATGAGCGCGTCATCTTTGCTTTATAAGCCTCCAGATTTTGTTGCGCTATGAGCCGTGTTTCTTCAAGGGCATCAAGCTCCTCAAGCCGGAGGTGAGTATTTTCTTCATCTGTCAGCTCGTAGTGAACTGCTACTCGTAAAGAGGGTAATTCTATTTCGAGAGGAAGTACTGCTTCTGTCCCAAACACCAACGCGTATGGCGTTGTGTTTGTGGCTGTCTTGAACGTAGTTCGATACGCCCAAAGAGCTTCTTGCAATCTTTCGTGCCAATCTCTTTTATTTCGTGACACTGTCTTTTTTATGATCTTCGTCAAGGTCTTATTGAAGGCCTCGGCCAGACCGTTAGCTCGTGGGTTGTAAACTGACGAATACCTCCAGTCTATATTGTGCTGCTGTGCGAAGCGGCTAATTTTATGACTTCGGTAGGCTGGCCCATTATCAGAGATGATCCTTCTCGGGGTTCCAAACCGGTATATGACATGCGTTTTGAAGAAATGGAGGATGTTCTCCGTCTTCACTTCCCTCAACGGTACCGCCTCCGCCCATTTGGATAAGTAGTCAGTCGTCGCTAGGATGAAACGATGTCCTTTAGATGATGCTGGCTCGATGGGGCCGACTATGTCAGTTCCCCACATTTCGAATGGCCAACTAGCTACTGTTGGGTGTAGCGGATTTTGATGTTGATGGATGAAGTCCCCATGAATTTGGCATGAGTGGCATTGCTTCGCGTATTCCAGGCAATCCTGCATCATCGTGGGCCAGTAGTAGCCCATCCGTTTTATCTTCAGCTTCATCTTAGGACCTGCTTGGTGAGAACCGCAGAGTCCGTCGTGAACTTCCTGAACGACTCTTTTTGCTTCGTCAGGTCCTAGGCATCTCAACCACAGAGAATCGAATGACCTCTTGTATAGAGTATCATTGACGAAGGCGAAAGACAGAGCTCGTTTCACGAGCTGATGTCTTATGGACGCTTCTTCAGGCATCCGGTGGAACCTGAAGTAATCTATGAAGACTTCTCTCCAGTCTTCGGTCTTCTCATGGTCTTTTATTTGTAGGGTCGTCTCCTCGTTCGCTCCTTTTTCTTCAGACGATTCCGGAGATACTTCTGCTGGGCAAGCACTCGACGGCTTTGTACCACGATTCTAACGTCGTCGAGGTTCTCGTCAGCCAGTTCTTTAGCAAGTTTGGCTAGTGCGTCCGCTTTGCTGTTTTCCGCTCGCGGTATGCTCTCCAAAGTGTAGGAGGGAATTTGGGTCAGCAGTTGTTGTACTTTTTCACCGTATTTCACCAACTCCGGTTTGCACGTTTGGTAGTCGCCGTTCACTTGACTGACGACCAGTTGGGAATCCCCATATATGAGGAGGCTTTCAATTCCCATATCAATGGCGATCTCGAGGCCCGCTATCAAAGCTTCGTATTCGGCTTCATTGTTTGTTCTCGGCTCCGTCAGGGAGAACGCGTAGCGCATTATTCCTCCTTGTGGAGTCACGAAGATGAGTCCTACCCCCGATTTGATCATTGGCGTACTTTGTTTGTGCTTTTTCATGGAAGATGCTCCATCGAAATAAAGCTCCCAACGGGTATCACCACTGTCGATTGCGTCAAACGCATGTCTGTCTGGAAAATCACAATTTAAAGGAGAATCGGCAGGTATAGGATGCTCGGCAAGGAAGTCGGCGATGGCCTGGCCTTTTACCGCCCTGAGAGGTTGATATGTTATCGAAAATTCCATCAAGAGCAGGGCCCATTTAGCGAGTCGCCCTGTTAATATGGCTTTTGACATTAGATATTTGAGAGGGTCCACTTTTGAAATGAGATGGACTTCGTGCGCCAATGCATAATGTCTAAGCTTTGTTATTGCAAAGATCAACGCCAGGCAGTGTTTTTCAATGGGAGAGTAGTTGCTTTCTGCCCCCAGCAGAACTCGACTTAAGTAGTAGAGTGCTCTTTCTTTCCCTTGATCGTTCTCTTGTGCCCATAAGGCGCCTAAGGAACTTTCGAGGGCGGTCGTATAAAGAATGAGAGGCTTCCCCTTAACCGGGGCAGCCAACACCGGCGGGTTCTGCAGGTACTGCTTGATCTCGTCTAGTGCGCCTTGGCATTTTTGATCCCAAACGAATGGGGTTCCTTTCTTCATCAGGTGACTATATGGCCGGCATTTTCCTGAGAGGTTGGCTATAAATCGCCGTATGTATGCGAGTTTCCTTTGGAGAGACCGCAGCTGTTTGAGAGTCCTCGGCGGAGGCATTTCCATGATTGCTTTAATCTTTGACGGATCTATTTCAATACCTCGGTGTCGAACAACGAATCCCAGGAATTTGCCCGAGGAAACCCCGAACGCACATTTAAGAGGATTCATCTTCAGGTTGTACTGCCGAAGGCGTTGAAATACAGTCTTCAGATGCTCGAGATGTTCATCGTATGATTTGCTTTTAATCACGAGATCGTCGATATAGCATTCAACGATTTCGTGTATAAGGTCGTCGAAGATCTTTGTCATGGCCCTCTGATAAGTAGCACCGGCGTTCTTCAAACCGAAGGGCATCACTTTATAACAAAATATACCAAGAGGAGTCCTGAAGGCTGTGTGCTTCTGGTCTTCGGGATGCATTTTTATCTGGTTATACCCCGACGAGCCGTCCATGAAGGAGAAAACCTCATGAGTGGATGTATTGTCTATCATAAGTTCAGTGACCGGCACTGGGAAATCATCTTTTGGGCAGGCTTTATTAAGATCCCGAAAGTCTACGCATATGCGCACTGTCCCATTTTTCTTCATCACTGGGACGATGTTGGCGATCCATTCAGGGTACTGAACTTCCTGAATGAAGCCAGAGTCGATTAACTTTTTGACTTCGGTGTTTATGCTCATCTCAAGCTCGAGTCGCATTCTTCTCGGCGCCTGTTTGATCGGCTTGACGTCTGGGGATATTGCTAGTCTATGTACAGCAACTTCTGGATCTAGCCCCGGCATCTCGGAATAGTTCCATGCGAAGCAATCTTTATGCTGCATAAGGACATCTTTTAACGCAGCCACCCTCTCTTCCGACAGCAGCTCGCTGACGAATGTCGGTCGCGGATCATTTATTGTCCCTAACTCGATTTTCTTGAGGTTATCTGCAGTAGTATGGATTCCATCCTCCAGTTCTTTCGGAGCTGGGGGAAATTCTGAGATTACCTCATCGCTGCCGCTTTCAAAGCACCAAGGGAGGCTGCTCATGTCTTCGGACCCTTCTTTTAATATTGTTATCACATGGCAGGTGCGAATTTTCTGCCAATTCCAATGCGGAGTTGGTTTTATCCTTGTGTTTTCGGGTTCGTGCTTTTGCGGCGGCGCTACCCTCCAACTGCCAGACAACGCAAATTTGCCAAGCTGATATTGGTCCTCAACCCAATTCTTAAAGGTGAAGCAATCTTCAAGCGGATGCCCTACTACTCGATGGTAAGAGCAATAATTTGGGTTGGAGACTTCGCCCGCTTGCTCAGGGTGTTTAGACTCTGGCAGAGTAAGCATTTGATGTTTTAGAGCAAGATCAAGTATTTTTCCTGTTTTGTTCCGAGGAAATGAGTATGCTCGACCCATTTTCTTCATAAGGGCTAGGTCAATAACGCTCGACTCTCGGATGCATGGCTTCTTAGCTCTGTCTTGTGGTTGTCGAGCACCTTTTCGGCCCCTCGACTTGTTTTTGCTTTCGCGTCGAACCCTTTTTGTAGCAGGCTGACGTGGGGCAACATCTTCGTTCTTTACTGCTTGTCGAAGGAGACGCTGTGTCTTGGCTTTCTCATAGATTGCCATTTCACGATCGTGATCATCTCGGGCTTTTTGACTCGCATCCTTTATAAGTTTGCTCATCTGGTCCTCAGACGATGGACTGGGAGGTCTTGCATCAGGAACTCTTGCTGATTCAGGATTAGCGTCTTCCCATTGAGCGTCCGCTTCTTCATCAAAGTTATACATGGCATAACAGCTGTTTATTAGCTCCCGTTTCTTTGAGCGAACATACCCGAGCCCTTTCGTTTCCGTTCTCCCGTTAGGCAGTTTGCATTGAGTTCCGGGAACGTTCCAGACCTTGTCATAGAATTTAGCTTTTCTGACGGTCTGTGTGAAGGACATCCCTTGGCGTTTCAGTAGTTTCTTCAAACCTTCAGTATAATATCTGGGAAGACGGATAGGCTGAAGCCTGTCGAGCGTGGGATCCGCGCCATGCCAAATTTCTTTTTCCACCTTGTTTTCTTCAGAACGGTAGAATAGGATTGCTCTCTCGCCTTCTCGTCCGGGAGGGACGTAAAACGTCAATAATTCTTCCACACTGTTGGTGTTGAGTGTATCCAGTTCTTTGTAGTGTTCAAGCGGTACTATGGTTATCTGCAGGCTTCGCTCTTCATCAGCGGAAATCCGTATTGAAGGCCGAGCGGGGAATACGGCATGAACTTCATCTTCCGAATCACTGCCGAAGATCAATGAAGGAACGGATGGTCCTGGCCTGGTGGATTGGGATGGACCTGAATAAATTATATCCTCCTCCTCCTCGGTGTCACTGCCGAAGATAGGGATGGTTGCGTTAGTTTTGTTCTCCGGTTTGTGACACCTTTCCGTATCTTCGAAATTCGGTAAGAAGTATTTGGCATCTTCATACTTGCGAACTTCGTTCACGGAAAACGGATTCAACTCTCCTGCCACTGTGTACTCGAGGCCGTCCCTAGAATACTTCATACACTGATGCTGTGTAGAAGGGATGATATTGTACTCGTGTAGCCATGGTCGGCCGAGCAGAGCATTGTAGCACGTCTTGGCGTCTATAACATGGAATTTGATGTCTGTGACGAGCACCCCGAAGCGTAGCGTCAATATCACAGATCCAAGAGTCTTTGAGGATTGAGAGTCGAAACCGGAGATGGTGATTTTGTCTCGGGCGAGGTGTTGGACACTCATGCAAATCTCTTTTAACACTCGCACATTGAGCAAATTGACAGACGATCCGTTATCGACTAAGATTTTTCCTATCTTTATGTCGTGGCAATATCCCGAGACATAAAGGGGGCGATTGTGCTCACATGTCCCGAGGAGGAGGTCTTCATCACCAAAAGCAACGTCGGCTGTATGCACCTCTTCCAATTCATCCTTCATCTTTTGTTCGGCCAGGAAAGCTTGGAATTGGTCCGGGTCTTGTAGGGCCTTAATCAAAGAATTGGTCCGGGGCGATAGTAATAGAGCATCAAGGACGCTGAGTTGTGAAGATAGTTTCCTCAGATGTGCCAAGACATTGTAATCCACTTTACTCCTCTTTGGCGGGTTCTCGGCGTTTAGCTCTTCCAGAACTTGGTCATCTAAGACGATGTCTTCAGAGACTTTTTCTTTGCCCTTATCTTTTCTATTCGAAGGTCCAAGGTTCTTTTCAGGCAGTGTTCGATTCCGCAGCCGGATATTTTCGCAAACCACTGGCTCCTCCTCCTTTCCCGAAGTTGACTCTTTAAAGAGAGGGGCAAGTTCTAGCTCCTCATCAGAGTCGCTTCCAAATGTAGGCACTTGTGACCCGGTAGTGTTAACCATGTGACAATTGCCGGCGGTTCTTTCAGACTCTTTGGTCGTGTTTCTCTGTTCGCGACGAATCTTACGCTCTTCCCGTTTAAAGCGTTGTTGATTAGCGACGTATCCCTGCCACCATCCATTGAAAGCTTTGCAATCTTGGGTAGAGTGCGAGACCTTCTGATGATATAAGCAGTAGAAGGGGTGCATTTCTACCGTGCCAGTAACTTTCTCTTCGGAGGGCGGTAGTTTCATGCCCATCGATATGGCCTTAGCAAACTTCTTTTTTATCTTGAATTGGCTTTTATCAGTGGTGGAGGCATTTTGCTCCAGCGGTATGCTCTTGGCTCTTTCCTCAAGTCGCTGGCACTTGGCCCTTTCGAATATAGCCGTCTCGCGTTCTCGATCAGCTTTACTTTTTAATTGAGCTTCGCTAAGAAACGCTTCAATCATTTCGACCGATAGCTCCGGAGTTCTTGATTCGGTATCTGCCCCCAGTGTTTTAGTGCCAGAAACCTCTCCATCGTTCGTGATCGAATGGGAGATCATATGACAGCTTGCCATATATTCCTCGGATTCATCCGATGAACTTTCCTCCTCATCCTCTTTTTGAAAGACGTGATCAAGGAAATCTTGGAGCATAATGGGAGTCCGCGTCTTTTGGTTGTACTCATCCAGTGCGTCGATTTGCTTTTGTAAGTCCGTGCGCTTGTCGCCAGGCTTCACGGGCTTCTTAGATTTCTTCTTCTTCTTTTTCGAAGATTTTGACGGCTGGCTATGAACGCTTGAACTACCACCATCGGTCTTCGGAGTCGGTCGTGGCTTCAACATCCCCTCAATAACCTGCGGTTCCAAGGGGTTCTTCCACTTGACCGCTGGGCAGGTTTGAAGATCATTTAGCATTCTCCTCGTTTTGGCTGATAATACAACCTCCCAGGGAGCCTCTTCAATGACGGAGCATGTTGCCCCCGGCGTATTCGTCCCCTTATAGGTGTGGGGCTGCGGAGGGTTCACCTTCCATTTGTCAGACAGCGCAAATTTGCCCTGACGGTATTGATTCTCAAGCCAATTTTTGAAAACGTAACAGTCTTCGATTGGATGTCCCAACACTCTATGATAAGGGCAGTAATTAGGATCGTTGACGTCACTTGGTTGCGACGGACGTTTTGGATCTGGCAGATTTATGAGCCTGTTGCGCAATGCCAGCTCGAATAGCCTCCTTGTTTTATCACGGGGGAAGGAGTAAGCACGTCCCATCCTGTCCTCAAGGGGTACGTATGGGCGCGTGTTGTTTGGACGAGCAACCGGCTTCGAATCGTTCGGTTGTTGTTGGGCATTAGCGACGACGATCGCTTTTCCCTTTCCTTTGTCGTTTCGGGAATCCGGCTTTGGGAGAGGGGGTTTATGGCCCATCTGGTCCATCTGCGCCAATTTGTCGATCAAAGCCTGGAAGGAAGTCGGCTTGAAGAACATCATAAATTGTGAAATAGTTGCTTGTGGATCAAGGGTTCCAACAAACATTCCCACCGCAGGGGCTTCTTCTATGCGCTGTTCACATTTAGACCATAGATTACGCCACCGTATAGCGTACTGAACCCACGTCTCGCCGGGTTTTACCCTGGCGTTAATCAGTGCCGTCATTGGGGTACGCTCGCTGGCACTTGCAAAACGTTGGGTGAAGAGCAGCTCCATCTCCGCAAAGGTTTTAATAGAGTCGTTGGGGAGCTCGGAATACCACTCGAACGCCGTATCAGATAAACTTCCAACAAACTGGCGAAGCAAAAGCTTGTCGTCGCCGCCGGTATTACCGCAAAGAGCCCTGAATTGGGCCACATGTTGATGGGGATTGCCGGTCCCTTTGTAAACATGAAACTTGGGAATAGTGTAACCCGGCGGGTACTTGATTTGGTCATACCAGCCCGGATATGGCCGCCCCATTTTCACGATCTGATCGGCTGCTTCAGTCGCCTGATGCACCCGTATTTGTTGGGCAATATATTCATCCAAATCAGCTTTTGATATGGTATCCTCTTTAGCTGCGGATAGAGCCGGTGGAGGATTCGATGTCTCTCCCCTATCATCTTCAAGAATGATCGGGGGATCTCCAGCAGGTGGATCTGGTTGAATCATCATACCCACCATATCCTGGAACAGGAGGGCCATTTTCTTTATGTTGGCTGCCTGTTCCGCAGCCTCTTTATCTTTCTTCTCTAGCACGCGCCGGAGGAATTCGGCGTCCGTCTCTTGTTCGTGACGTTCTTCTGAGGATGTTTCCGGGGTTTCTTTCGGCCCAGTGAGTGCAGCCATTGTGGTCATCATCTCCTGGAGCTTTTGTTGCTGCTCCTGAGCCTTGGTCACTGATCGGGTGAGCGGTCGGTGACCCGTAGAAGTACGGCTTTCTTCCTTTCCAGAAGCCATGTAAACCGTATGAACAATTATGCCCCCTGACTTGGGGCGTTTAGGTTCACCATTGTTAACTCTTGCTGTTGTTGCGGGAGCTTTCTCTGGCCTCCTTCTTTTGTGGGCCATCGAGTTTAAAGGAGCCGTTGGAGTGGGCATCCTAGCAACCGTCGCCCCCTGCTGTTTAGTGGGGCAGTTTTTGTTATTTTCTACCTTCGCCCTTTTCTGGTGACGCAAGTGGTCTGGATCGATCACAGAGTCTTGAACCCTACGCCATACTTTATAAACTTTTGAGGATAGCCGTTGAGGGGGCTGTTCTTGTTTTGTTTCTGGAGCTCTCTCCGCAGGTGGAGGAGATCTTTTCAACGTAGCAACTGGAGAGTTTTTTCTCACCTTCCTCAGCAATTCAAAGCTGTTCCCAGTTGGAACAGCAGCGTTGACCTCCACCACTGGAGCAGGTGGGGTTAGCCCTGAGGGAGAGTTGCCCCCTGCTTTTCTCACTCGTCGCCAATGACGACGTCGCGCACGACGAGCCGTTGGGACTGGCTTGGAAGTCGAGATGGTTTCTTGTTGCCCCCTGCTTGAGTGTGGGGTAACTGCCGATGTCAGCCTATCGAAGATTGATGCCTTTTGACCAGCTGGGGGAGGATTGGGAGCCGTCAATCTTGTGAAGACCGACTCTCTGATGGGAGAAGCCGCTTTAACGACCTCCAAAGCAGCAGCCGTTGCCCTCTTTGGGACGGCCACTTTATAGTTCTGACCCAGCCTAGTAAAAACGGAGGCTGTTGGCTTAGTAGCGGGCGACCCGTTGATAGGGGTCGTGGTAACAGTAAGCCGGTCGAATACCGACTTCTTGTTCGCTTCCGGTGCGGATATCGGCATAGAGAAGCTTGCAGGTGGGACCATGGTCCCGAAAAATAGGCCGGTGGTGGCCTGGGTCACCTGCTCTACCGGCAGAGTAAGGAAAGAGGCCGCTTGGGGCCCATATGTTACACCTCTCGGTGAGGTGGAGCGTTCGTTGCAGTGGTGCTTCGCGCATTTGGTGCAATGGGAATCCATGGATGCTTGAGTTCTGCGCCAGACAAAAAAACCAAATCTTAGCAATTTGAAATCCGAAGGCAACCATTTAACAAATCGCGATGGGTTCGCGAAGACGACACACGAAGTGTGGAGTGGAAAGAGGAAAAGGTCCCACAGGGCGTGCCAAAATCTGTTCCCCTCCGAAAGACGGCGCACAGGACTGCGATGTCTTGGAGCTGAGATTCGGGGCAGATGCTATTTGGTTTTATCCGTCTACCTCTCCGAAGATGCCAAGTTGATTTATGGCACCGTGTATCGGAGGTTTAGACGGATGCGGCCGATATAGCAGACTTCGTCAGATTCCCCCTCAGGGTGAGGGGTTTTTGATTATGGGGACGCTCTTCCCTACAGGCGCAAGCCCCTGCAGTTAATTACGCTACCGCATCGCGGTAACAACTTTCTCCTTCTCCAGAATTTCACTTCGTGTCATGTGTGTTTGTTTCATTTGTGGTTGCCCGTGGATAGTATACGGAGACTGAGTAATGCCGTCGCCCGTAGGACGTGGATTAGTCCAAATCCGTGTTTGCTTAGATTTGGGATTGGTGTTTTCAGTTTAAGGATGCATTAGTCGCGTTGCGGCTAAGATCAACTTAAACATTCGTCAAGGATACGTTAGTCCTGTTTTGGACTAAGATCAACCTGACGTGGTGATTCATTTAATTTATGGCCATCGGGACTCATCACCTCTCTAACATCGTTGAAGGATTACAACGATAGGTGTCAGAGGAGCTCAGGGATGTACCCTTGAACCAAAGCTGATTGAGGGTTTTATAGTCCATTTAAGTGTTTAAGGATACGTTAGCCATGTTTGGGGCTAAGATCAACTTAGACGGGATCGTTTAGATCCGGCAAAAGAGCAATTGGCTCTATTGTTCCAGTTTAGGGACGTAGTGGTCCATTATTAGTTTAGGGACGTCTCGGTCCGATACCAGTTTAAGGACGTAGTGGTCTATTATTAGTTTAGGGACGTTTCGGTCCGTCGCCAGTTTAGGAACGTGGTGGTCCATCATTAGTTTAAAGACGTCTCGGTCCAATATTAGTTTAAGGACGTCTCGGTCCGATATTAGTTTAAGGACGTCTCGGTCCAATATTAGTTTAAGGACGTCTCGGTCCAATATTAGTTTGTGGTTGTTGGGACCCGTCACCTCTTTGACGTCGTTGAGGAATTACAACGATGGATGTCAAAGGAGTTCGGAGATGTACCCTCAAACCGGACGTGAATTGATTTAGGAGAGCCATTTTGCTCAGTCAATTTAATTTAAGGACTTATGGCCACGATTGGGCTAAGTCCATTTCAACACTTTATTTGCATTGCATTTTTTTTATTTGGGCTCCACCCACAAAGGATATAGAGTATCAGTTTATTTTGGGCTCTGCCCATTTGCAAAGTATCTACTTCGTTTGGGCTTTGCCCCTTTTTAAGATGCATAGCATTCTGAATATTTTTATTTGGGCTCTGCCCATTTATAAATGATGCAAAGCATCTGTTCTTGTTTGGGCTCTGCCCCTTAAAATAATGCATTTGCGCTTTGTTGAGCCTGTTAGGCCTTCTCTTAATTGGGCTTGGCCCTTTTTAATGCATCTGCGCTTTGCGCTAAATAATGAGCGCAAGTCCATATGGTGATGACACGTGTCGTGCTCTGATGAGCGCAAGCGCACTAGCGCAGTGCAATGCGCTGTTGCGCTGCGCTATTGCGTTGCTGACACGTGGCGCGCTCTCAGCGAGTTGCGCCAATTCCAGAGAGCAAAGCTCTATCTTAAGGGCGCTTAGCGCAAGTGGTTTTATGGCCGACACGTGGCGCTCTCTTAAGAGCGCAGCGGCGCAACTTGGAAGTGCAAAGCACTAAGAATCTTTTTAGATTCAAGAAGGGAAGTGCAAAGCACTGTTTAAGTTCTTGATCTAAATTAGATCAAAGAAAAATAAATTTCTTCTTTATTCGAAGAACCTGAGGTTCATAAAAGTGCAAAGCACTATTCTTTTATTATATTTTTTTTTATCGTTTTTTTTTTAAAAGAACCGAAGGTTCACAAGAAGTGCAAAGCACTATTTTCTTTTTTATATAAAGATCATTGATCTTATATTTTTTTTAGACTAATAGTCTATTAGAAGGAATTTCTTCTAATCCATGAAGGTTCTTTACCTTTTTTTTTTTAAAATCTTCAGAGCTCTCTCTATTTAAATTTCTTGAGTTCTCCAAAAAAAATGTTGATGCCTTTGAATTGAGGCTTGGGGTCCTTTTTATAGTGCCCACAAATTTGTTGAATTTTTTACCAGGATCTTTTCTGAATGATTTTGGGAATTCTCCCACCGCTGGATCTTTGATCCAAAGGCAGAAGAAAATCTTCTAGTTCTGGAAAGAACAGAAAAGATTTCATAAAAATCTTAATTTAGTTTGGCGCAGATGCCCCAGCGCATGACACGTGTCGCGCAGCGCAGAGCGCAGCGCAAGTGCGCTAGCGCATCTGCGCTGACACGTGTCGCGCAGCGCAGAGCGCAGCGCAACTGCGCTAGCGCATCTGCGCTGACACGTGTCGCGCAGCGCAGTGTGCAGTGCAGTTGAAGCGTTGCTTCCTTCAATCAGAGCTTTGCTCTGATTGGGTGCGCTTTCTTGGGCGCTGCGCTCGGCGCGTTGCGCCCGAGACTTGAAGCTTTGCTTCAAAATTTGAATTTTGAATTCAAACAGAGCTTTGCTCTGATTGGGCGAAACAGAGCAGTTGGATGTGAAAATGGTATTCCTTAATGGAGATTTGGAGGAGAAGATCTATACGATGTAGCCACTGGGATATGAGGTGAAGGGAAAAGAAAACATGGTAAGTAGACTGCGAAAAAGCCTGTATGGTCTCAAGCAAGCACCAAAGCTCTGGTATCTCAAGTTCGATCAGTCCATGTTAGAGACAGGATTTGTGCACTGTCAGTCAGATCACTGCGTGTACGTTAAGACTTTCAAGTATAGAGACTATATTATTTTATCATTTTACGTGGATGGCATATTGGTGTCAGGTCCGAATTTCGAAAAAATTCAAAGTCTGAATAAGATGATGGCTGAAAAATTCTCTACGAAGCATATCAAGGTGTGGTATCTCTCATACGCATAGCATTGGAAGATGGTGAGTTGATACTGGAGAAGATCACGGGAGAAAAGAATCCTGCGAATATGTTCACCAAGACTTAGACAGAGGTAAGCTGGATCTCTATTGTAGGTTGGTAAACCTCTCAATGAAGATTTGATGAGGTGTAACGACCGTGTTTTCTAATACCTAATAAAAAATATTTTATTTAAATTTCTAGTATCAAATAATTATTTACGTGTTTCGTTGATAGAAGAATATTTTTAAAGTAATGTTAATAATTTTCAAAGCATTGAAAACGATTAAAGGAATTTTCTAAAATCTATTTATTATTTTTATAGGCTTAAAATGTTTTAATAAAATTTTATAATGCCTTAAAATAATCTACATATTTTTATTATCAATTAAAATAATTAATTCGTAATTAAAAATATTTTAAAGGATAAACTAGATTTTTAAATAATTATAATAACTAGCTAACACCATAGAAATGAATATATTATTTATTTTTAGCCCAAAATTATTTTTATACTAAAAATAACAATAAAATATATTTTCTGAAATATTTCCATAATTTTTCCGTATTTTAAATTATTTTTAACAATTTTTTAAAACCAAATTCAAATTTTAAATAATAAACAGTTTATTATTTTTATTTTTAAAAAAATAAAAAATAAAAAATATTATATTAATCCCTTGATCCTGGACCGTTGGATACAAGATCCAACGGCACAGAATCACCCGGCGACGCCCACGTGGTGGGGACCACGCGAAAACGCGTGGTCTCCTCTCGCGGCCACGTAGGCACGTGTGCGGCGCGATCTAGGCCGTTGGATCAAGATCCAACGGCCACGAAGCGTTGGCGGCGGCGGCTGATGATTCTGCAATCATTTGGGGCGCGGATTTTAGGGGATTTTAACAGTTTTTTTGGATTTTATGGTTGGTAAAAAACCCATCTTCAAACGCTGATTTCTCACACCTCAAAGCTCTAAAAATTCTGAAAAAAATATTCACGCCTTCGTATCGACGACTCCGACGCTGTGGTTCCACTCAAATATCAAGGAAAAATCCGAGCGCAAAGCTATTGAGGATTTAGTGCAAGCCTACGTTTCGACCCATCGACATTCAACTCTAACCAAAGGTAGGATCCGCCTCTCTCCACTCCTCTGTCGCCTTATTTCTCATAATGATCTTGGTTTCAACTCCTAATCCCTAATATCATATTAAAATGATATTAAAAATATTCCTGCATGCCTATTTTTCTGTATCTCTTAATGATGATAATATTAACCCATGTTTAAAACGGTCTTTAATTACCTCTATATGCGTGAATATTGCACTCTCATCCTACACGAAATATGATAGGCTTAATGTTATAGCCCATGGAGTATCAATTCACCCCTTACATACCCACACCTATCCTTATTAGCTTTGTGATCTCGAAATAGGTTTCTTCCCCAAAATACCCTCGTTTTGTTAAAAGGCCGTATTTATTTAAAATATCCATATGAGATAAAGATATTTAGAATAAATGTTTTAGATACGATATATATATATATATATATATATATATATATATATATATATATATATATATATATTACTTACACCTTTTTCACCAACTACTGTAATTTTGTTAAATCCCTTTACCTTTTGAAAGGGGAGTATTACTTACACCTTTTTCACCAACTACTGTAATTTTGTTAAATCCCTTTACCTTTTGAAAGGGGAGAATACTAAATCTAAATAACGACATATGGTTCTTTCCAACTTAGCCTTTTCACTCGAAAGAATATTTTTATATTAATTCTTCTTAGAATATTAACTAAAGTTTAATGAGTTGTCCTAATAATAGGGTAATGTTTTACGCGACTACCTCATGGTTGATAGGCAATCGTCCTTGAAAAAGATACAAATCCTGCCGTCCATATGCAGCGGTTGCCAACACGAACATATTTTCTAAAACGTTACCTCAAATTTAAAATACTATAATTTCATAAAATTATTATTTACAAAAAAATACCTCAATCCATCCTAAAAACAGATAATTTCATTTAAATACCTTGATATTTACTAAAAGACTATTTTCAACAAAGACCATAACCCGTATAACGATATTTTTCAAAAAGAATATCTAAAACCTTATTAAAAGATAATTTTCAGATAAATGCCATAACCTTTTATTAAAAGGATATTTTCTCAGTAAAATATTATAGGTCTTTAAAGAGATAATTATTCTAAATATCATGATTTTCTTATAAACAAATAAATATAATTAAACACTATTATCTTTTATTAACTAAGTGTTTTATAAGATGATATGAAGTACCTTACAAACTTAAGAATATAACAAGATAAAATGAGTGGTTGTGGAAGGCCATACTAAACGAGATCAACTTTTAAACACAAGTTTACGACATACATGACACATGATACGGTTAGGCTTAGAATGCGCGGATTTAGGTATGAAATACTTATATATGAGGATCTCTGCAGGCAGAGTGAACAGTCCAATATGTGGACGACTACTAACCCGTTATTCGGGCGAATACTAGCCTTACTTGGGGTGAATGGTCCAATGTATGGACGACTACTAACCCGTTATTCGGGCGAATACTAACCCTACTTGGGGTGAATGGTCAAATGTGTAGACAACCACTAACCCGATATTCAGGCTAATATTAATCTTATTTGAGGGCGAATGATCCAATATGTGGATGACATACAATATGGAAAATCCATGCCTAGAGGTATACACACTAACTCTAATTCGTCAAAACTTTTATACTGAACCACAGGGATGGGTAGTTTGATTAGGCAAGGAGATTCGGAACTCGGATTCCCCTACTACTCGATCATGATCCCGGGAAGTGAAACGGTACATTTCACTTCCCCAGATGTTGTTCCGTGGCCACAACGAAATAATCGTGAGCATCCGGACCCTTGTTTAACAAACTAAAACGTTTACAATACATATTAATACTCAACACTAAAATCACATCATGTGTTATACCTACCTGTTACCTTATCTATCTTTCTTTATGAGACACGAGTTATTCAGTATCTTGGATGTGGATATTTTACCAGTTTAGACTTATTGTTTATTATGGAACTGAATGGTGGAAATACCTGTGCACTTGAGTCATATTCACGCTAGACAAAACTCCATAGTAGTTATGGGACACCTTTCGGAAATGTTCACTCCACCGCATTGATTGCCACCCCAGGCACAAACGCCAGCTAGTCATGGGATACCCTAAGAATACGAGTATGTTCACCAGTCAATTCCATCAATACACACCTGGTTTAACCTGATCTAACTCTTAGACCGAATATCCATTTGACTTGATTTGAACTTTTACCAAACATATACCTCACACAACCTACTCATATTCACATATACTTCAGTCAATATATCTAATTTGCATACAACCTCATACCTTTATACCCATGTACATCATATTCATTATATTTATATATACCTATTCGTTTCTATACCTTTACTTCCTTATGAGGCAATCCTATCCAAGTATAACTCGCTGATGGACCTTCCTTTTCTTTCTCTATCTTTGGAATGTCCGTCATATGAGAATGAGTATTATGGCGAGGATCAAGGAGTGGAGCCAACTAATGAAGATTATGCAGACTTGACGACGGAAGATTAGCTAAATTTAATTTTTATTGTTGCCCACATATTTAGGGCTTTTGTTTCTCCTTTGATGTAATTAAACTACTTAGTTTATTTTACTCTTTTCTTTGGGATGTAATAAATTTTGGTTAATGGAAATAAATGCCTTTCGCTTTTATTATTTGATTTTGGTATACATCCTGCATGTTAGATATTCATACGCTTAACGTGACTGTATTGAATAGACCACCTTCAATACAGTTAGGTTGCGGACTTTACGACGTCATCCTTCACATTCTTTTGGGAAGCGGGGCGTGCCATGAGGAGAGAGCAGAAGTGCAATCGTGTGAAATTTACTAGTGTTGGGAATCAAGTGGAAGAATTCTCCAAGTGGGAGATTATTGAATTGGGGAAAATTCTTCCTCAGACGTCTGAAGCAGAAGGTGCAGACGTCTAGATATGCACGAGACTCATATCAAAAATCCAGAGCAACGCCAAACGTCTAACAACCAAAATGCAGACTTCTGGGAAGTCTTAGCTAAAGAATAGAGCGTGGCCAGACGTCTGGGGCAGATGTCTGGAGAAGCTGAATCCCAATCTAGAGAATCGGCAGACGTCTGAAGAAGTGCAGACCTCTGCCTAATGAGGTAAAGCCTAACAGAGAGTAGGAAAACGTCTGACCAAGTCTTGATTAGACGTATATCGATGGATTTTCTATGTGAACCGAATATTATTTACTTGGGTTTATCTCTTGTTTTAAGTAGGATTAGGGTTTACGTATATATACAGATCTCTCCTATGTTATATGTGCTGCCAATTTGAAAGACTATTGTATAGAGAGAGGGTGACGACTAAGATCTAGAAAGATTTGAGTGAAATCTTCTAGGGTTGTTTGGTGTAATACTTGATTCAAGATCTAGTAGACATTTACAGATTCTGCTCTGCCGGGAGCAGCCATACGTTGGGTGAACCCAAGTTATCCACAACATTATATTTATTTAAAATGATTTAAATTAACTGGTTTGGCAAAATATATTAATTAATTAAATAGGCTCTTGAGGATGATGAAAGGTAATATTGTCACTTAAGTGAAAGAACATATCATATACTTAAATACATATCCTAATAGTAGGCACTGGATTTAAAAATAAATAGATATTCATATTAATTTGAGGGGTTTTAGCGTTTTTAAAACTAGGTGGGTTTAAAAATAAATCAATATCTAATCTGGGTTTCTAAAAGGTTTCCCTAAAAACTAATTTATATTTTAATTCTTTTGGGTTTGCATCCAAATGGAGATTATTCTGGCCAACCTCATTACTTGATTCAGTTACACAAGGGACAAACCGCTGCCAATCTTGGTTTTCGCACCCTGTGTGTGTGTGTGTGTGAGAGAGAGAGAGAGAGAGAGAGACCTGGGTGCTTCTCTATGAAATAATCCCATATACTTGGGCCTTTTCCTCCACTCTTTCCAGCTCCTTCAACCTTAATCACACAAAGATTTACCCATCATTAGAAGCACTTCAGATATATTAGCTAGGGTTCATTAAGCTGCATCAAAACTTTAAAGTTTCAACGATGGTCGTTCAGAAAAACATTTTCATAGTTCTCCATAAGTTGACCATCTTTTCTGTTTGTCCAAACCCGTGCTTGGCTCAAATCCGCATTTTAATAATAGTTTTTTCAGCTGTTCCACAACTTCAAAATTGTTAAACTATATTGGGAATTAAGAGGATTCAATATCCTGCTTACAAAAAGTAAGAAAAGAAAAGCTAACACACAGTAGATACGAAACCTGGTAAGCAGAGCTTGCAGCTCCAAAGACGAATCCCGGCGGAAAACTACTCCGGGCGAACTTCCTGACCGGCGTCGGGCCAATAGCTGATGCATACTCCATGGCAATGGCCAAGATGGCCATGAAGAGGAAGCTAAGAGCAGCCATTAGTGTAGCTAGCTATAGCTTACCAATAATGGGATGAGATTATATTCTTCTTAGGTGATGCTCTATTTATAGCGTCAAAAGACATTAATTATGGACTGAAGTGGGTGATAATGTTGGTGAGCCCATGTTCGGGTAGGATCCTCTCGTTGGCAAGCATGGTGCTTGTCAAGCCAGAGCCATTGGATCCCTTTTCTGATCCCACAAAACCCTGGGCTTTCCTGTTATACACGATCTCGACCGTCGTAGGGGGAAAAATAGCAGAGGATCCAGATCCTTCAATGTTATAAAACTTTGGTAACTGGCTCAAGAGATCAGTGCAAGTTGCATGCACCGTAACTTAATTGGTTAAATAAAAAGATTTATGTGCTGGAATTGCCCATATATATATCCTTTTAAAATTTACACAAGTTTTTGCTAATTATAATAACATGGATGGAACCTGTCATTTATAGTGAAGTAACCAACCATTAAATTAAGGATAAATTATAAAAAAAAAAAATGGGAAAGTTTTCCGAAAAAGGTTTTCCGCTGTCAAAACCTTCTGCATGCAATATCTAGTTAGCGTATAATTATTAATTGCAGGAAAACTATACAAATAAGTCAGTTAATTGTGTACATATTGCAAGAAACTTGATATTACAGATAACTTTATAGATATTGCATGCAGTGGGTTTTTGTCAGCGGAACTTTAGGGGGGTTTGGACAATTAACTTATCCTTAAATTAATGTATATATGATGCAGACACACCAATCAAGCATGGGACTATAGTCTCTCTCTCTCTCTCTCTCATGGACTATAGGCTGTGGGCTCATCATACGTTACCATTTATTCTCACAATTTAGTTTAAACTATTGCATCATGACGAGATCATGTTAAAACTATTGCATCACGAGACGCCCTAATGATTTTGTAAGGGGACTTTTTTTCCCTGGCCCAGTTATGAAGCATCACGAGATGGTTTCAACAATGTACAAGAAAAAGGAAATTTCACCAAAACTATTTTGAGCATAAGTATAGTTTATGTTTTCAAAACCAACCTGATGTGAAATCTAATCATAGAAGGCATATAACTTAAACAGGAACCCCCGGTAGCTTTTTGAACTTTTGAACAATATGTAGAAGCGGTCATGCAACCACTTTTCGAAATTTCCAATTTAAAATGCCCCTTTCTCCTGCATTATAATACCAACCACTTTAAAAGAAATAAGACACATTTTAAATGAATCAAGTAAAAAAGAAAAAAACTATACAAAAGACCATTATTCCTCAAAAAGCTATACTAAACACTAATAATGTGACGGGTGTATGAGGCCATTAGTCCAATTCACTCTTCCACCAATCCATGTTCTCAATTTAGACTATGCTTATTTGCATTTCCCTTGTTTTAGAAGAATATCTCTCCACTAACTCTATATAATGAAGTTGAATAAATGTATAAAAAAATGAATAAAAAACCCAAAAAGGATATTTTAGCATCTGTTTTATAGGAGATTAGCCATCTCGAATCGGCTAGAGAAGATTCTCCACCTCAAATCATTTGATATCAGATCCTTCCGATTCTTCCTGATGGTTAACATTGTAGGGATGCCTAGCTCATCTAGTAGTTTTTAAAGTGTAGCGAAATGAATAATATTTTAAGAAATAGAGAGCTAAACATCCATAACCCAATAATCAACCCAAAAACCCTAACTTGTAACAACAAATGAGAGCTAATCTAATGGATAAGTGGCTACAACCTTTGTAGCGTGTTTGCTCGCATAGGAAAAAACCTCTTCTAGCCTCCACGTAGTTTGAATCGAACTTTCAAGAAGATTTCCTTGTCCTAGATGATTCGTCTTGAGATTTCTCAAAATCAAGCTTTAGCTTTACTAGATCAATATCAAATTGAAATAACTTGCTAAATAAAACTGCTAGAAATATTTAGCAAAAGATATCTCTCACTCTTTTCTCTCAAGTGTCTTGATTTTTTTCTCTCAGAAAAAAATCGAGAGAGAGAGAGAGAGAGAGAGAGAGAGAGAGGAAGCTTACATGAGAAGAAAAAAGAAGATAAAGATTTTAGAAGAAGAAGAAGAGGAGATGAGAGAGGAAACTTCTTATTTCTTCTTCTCTTCTCTTCATTTCATTTCTTATCTTCTCAATTCTCTTATATATAATATATATATATATATATATATAGAGAGAGAGAGAGAGAGCTTAAATGAGAAGAAAAAAGAAGATAAAGATTTTAGAAGAAGAAGAAGAGGAGATGAGATAAGAAACTTCTTATTTCTTCTTCTCTTCTCTTCATTTCATTTCTTATCTTCTCAATTCTCTTTTATATATATATATATATATATATATATATATATATATATATACATAAATTAGTATTTATATCAAGTACAAATATAAATGAGAGAATGATAAATTGAGCATAATACTAGAAAATATATATACCAACACATACACACACACACATTAAATCAACACTTGATTTAATAATCCAGCTTTAACAAGAATTGGCTAGAATTATAAAAACGTCCGATTAACGTATGTGTAACAAATACACGAGTTTAATCGAACACATATGCATATCACCATATGCAACCTACATCGTTCCGCCTGAGCCGGAAAAGCTCTGTGTGGGACTCTAAAAACTCTAAAATACGCTGGCAGTAGGTTTAGGATCATATCCATAACCCACAACCACGTCAGCGGTACAAACTGCATGTAACGACTACTTAGGTATTGATCGAAAGAAGGTCGATAAGTAAGCTCATCCATACCGTGCAGAGAGTATTAGTGACAGTTACCGTACAGTCCGGTCTTTTTGTTTGAGAGAGTCACATACCGGGTCTGGGAGACGGAAACCTTCATACTCCCAATAACCCGATAAGTCGTGCCGATATGAAATTCTTAACCACCCGGGAAACTGCTGATAATATTTATCAGTAAATCTCGTCTGCCTTGGCCAAAAACTTATGTTTATAGCCAATCACGTATAGTACGATATCAACTTCCTATACCGGGAGAGACGAATCCCTTCGATCGCTTATTGCCTCTATGTGTTTCGGAACTGTACCAACCTAAACCTATTTGTACGACTCTTTAAAGCCGTGGTAGGTTAGTAATCAAAGTATAACGGGAACACACATAAAACACTATGACGATCTCAGGTCTCCAGACTACCATGTACTCATGTTACAGGAGAACTGCTATCTGACGATAGGTACAATACCATCTAGGAGTTCTCTGGTGAGTCCGTCTAATGAAACTCATTCATCAATGAGCATCTGTATACAATCTTTAGTGTCAAAAACCAATGACTATTGAATCAACCATTGCCCCGGTCGGGATCAAGAGACGTATACACTAGTCTACTCTAGAATATCGATACCCAGTCTCGATATTTCTATGACCAGGGACATTTAATGATATGTTTATAGACTATTCAGGCCCCACTAGTATGATCCCTATCCAAATCCTGGTAGTCAAACAAAGATCCTAATGATTTTATCATTAAATATTAGCGATACGCGATAATGAGTAAAACGTATACACATGAATGATAAAGACGAACCAGATAGCATACTATCATCTTGAGTAAGATTGTTCTTTCTGTATAGGTTCTCCTTCAATTACAATAATTTTCTTGAGGACACCTATATCCAACAATCTCTCACTTTCACTTAAATACAATTATTGCGGTATTACATACCCAATTTCTCTACTAACATTTGCACAAACCATGTTCGAGAAACAACCTCAGCGAGTGGATTCACTATAATGAATCTATCTTTATCTCTTTATTTCTCAACTTCGCAGAGATCGACTATTCCCCGAAATGAGTGATACCTGCTTTAGAATTTGCCTAGACGATGGGACCAAGTTCATAAACGAACAATTTTATTCAGCAGCTCCTTAGACTGTATCTACAGCTGATTCATAATCAGCACCCAGCGTCACTACTGCCGTATTATCCGGCTTGAAATTCTTTCCAAAATACTGCTCCCACTAAAGAGAGTAAACGAATAACCCATAACAGACCATCTGTGTAACACCTTAGTTCATTTATACCGGTTCTATTTTTAGTATTTCTTTATTTATGGTATTTTCATGATTTATTATGTATTGGGTGCGAATAGTGTATTTGACATCTGTATTTGCATCCGACCCGACCCGCTTGCTGGAAACCCGTCTTGATTCCTGTTTTGATTTATCCCGGCTTGTTATGTGGATCGGAGCGCTTTCATATTTTTTTATATACTGCATACTGGCATTATACCCGGCATTTGCATTTTTTTAATATAACAAGTAAAGTCAAATAAAATATTTTAAAAATATCTAGTATGGCCTGCATCATACCCCTGACCCTGTGGTAGCATCCGCGCATCTTGTGTTAGGTCCACGTTACCTCTCCCGGTACTTTCGGGGTTGCGGAAACGGTAAAACAAAAATTTTCTTAAGCATGGTAACATGGACCGTAATAGCCGGATCTTTACTAAACAATACACTAGCATCCTAACTAGAGATTTATCTACTCGGTTAGGGGTTATAGCTCAACTTGTACTTCTTCTCTTCTTGTTGTTCTTCTCCTTGCTTGCTCCGAGGCTTGATCCGGACTTTGGTCACCTCCGCGGCCTCCTTGAGTCGAAGACGATTCACCCGAGAGATGTACACCGAGCTCCACCTCGAGCCGAGGTAACTAGGGCAAAGAGATTGCTAATCTAGAAGCCCTAGGTTGTGTAGAAGTGGTAGATGAATGGTTTTGTCTTTGTGGGATCTTTATCTCTCAACACACGAGATCAAAAGATGAATCAAGAGGAGGAAGAAGAAGGAGGAGCTAGCAACCATGGTTCATTTCCTTTTCTTCTCACTTGAAAAAGCAAGAGAGAGAATGAGAAAGAAATTATGATACAAAGAAAAGTAACCATGGTTGCAATAATGCAAAAACAACATCATTACTAATCCCATCAAGATAAAGTTGATGGCTACTTTGAAATGACCATTATCATAATCCAAAAGAAAAAGAAAAAGAAAAGAAGAGTATAGATCCCTCTTGAAAGTCAATGGTCAACACGGTCAACCGGTCAACAAAGTCAAGAGAGGTCAACGGGGTCAAATGGTCAATGCAATTAGCCATCATAAAATTATCACTAAAATGATTAGTAAATGATGTCCGCGGCTCATAACGGTTTTGACCAAACGAATTGTCAAAACCCTAATGAGTCCGCCTCAAAATGGTTTTGACCGAATCAACTGTCAAAACCCTAATGAGCCTGCCACATAACGGTTTTGGCCGAACCAACTGCCAAAACCCTAATGAGGCACCTCCTCCTTCATCACTCCGGAATACTGTGCATACACACCTGCATCCGTATTCCGTAGAATGCGGATGCACAGAAGACAAAACAAATCCATCTGTACAATACTAGGATCCGGCTTAAACCAAAGCCCACTGGTATTGCCTGCCCGAACACCACACGCATACAAGTATACGTAAGTGATCGCAGCCCTGCCGTAAAACCATACGGCTTCTACACGTTTCGCTCAGTGCAGGGAAACTCTCTGTGTGGGACTCTAAAGACTCGACACTACGCTGGCAGTGGGTTTAACCACAGACCGCAAGCGGCACTAGCTGTACGTAACGGTCCCCTGGTAGATGTCGATAAGAAGGCCGATGAGGTAAACCCATCCGAACTCCTACTGAGTCAGTATGTGACAATCTCCGTACAGTCCGGTCTGTTCGTCTGATACATCGCATGGCGGGCCTAGGGGGCGGTAAACGTCAGTCCCCTAATAGCGGTACAAGTCGTGTCGGAGTGAAGCCCAGAACACCCTGAGATAACACTGGAAACCTACCAGTATATCTCGTTTGCCCTGGCCAGGGACTACTCGTGTAATGGCTCTCCTAGACACAGCGCGATGTCAACCCCCAATACCGGGAGAGACGAATCCTGTCTAACCGTCACTGCCTCCAAGTGCTTCGGGACTGCTCCCAACTACTACCTGTTTGCACGACTCAGTAGAGCCGTGGTAGGGTAGTAATCAAAGAACAGTGGGAACACACTCGAGGCGAAGTGACAGTGTCAAGTCAGCAGACTAAGCTGTACTCATGTCACCTGGGAACTGATAACTGACGATAGGTATAATACCAACCATCAGTTCCCGACGAGTCATGTCCAGTGTACTCGTAACCCAACGAGCACCCGCATACTATCTCAAGTACGACGTACTGACGATTATGGGACAGACCGTCTCCCGTGCTGGGATGAGAAGCGCATACGCTAGTCTACTCCGGAGTATCGATGCCCTATCTCAATACTCCCATGACTAGGGACGTGTATAAGGATGTGCTTGTGGATTACCCAGCCCCCACGAGTGTGATCGCCATCACAACGCCGGTAATCAAGCAAAGATCCTAAGGGCTCTACTAATGCGTATAAGTGATATAATGAATAAACACACATGTACACATTAAAGCAGAGACAAACCAAGTAGCATACTGCTATATCGAGCAAGATTGTTTATACAACTGTGAATATCCCAAGCTTCCATCAAGTAATATACATACTAGTATGATACAGTAATGGCCTCTAGGGCATATACACTAACAATCTCCCACTTGCACTAAGGCCATGTACTGGCGTATCGAAGACCTATCATCTCGATCAGCCGCTCGAACTGAGTCTGGGGCAAGGCCTTTGTGAATGGGTCCGCTGTGTTGTCCTTTGTGTCCACTCTCCGCACCTCGATCTCCTGGCGATCAATGATCTCCCTGATCAGGTGATACCGCCTTAAGATGTGCCTGGATTTCTGATGGGACCTTGGTTCCTTCGCTAAAGCTATAGCCCCGTTGTTATCGCAATACAAAGGTATTGGGTCAACAATGGACGGAACCACCTGAAGTTCACTAATGAACTTCTTCATCCAGACCGCCTCTTTTGCGGCATCGCTTGCAGCAATATATTCAGCCTCCATCGTCGAGTCTGCGACGGTATCCTGTTTGGAACTCCTCCAACATACCGCCCCTCCGTTGAGGGTAAACACAAAACCCGAGACAGACTTGCTGTCATCTTTGTCACTCTGGAAGCTTGAATCGGTAAAGGACTCGACCCTGAGGTCTCCATTACCGTAAACCAGGAACATCTACTTAGTCCTTCTCAGGTACTTGAGAATGTTCTTCACTGCTGTCCAGTGGTCCTCCCCTGGGTCTGACTGATACCGGCTTACCGTGCTCAGCGCGTAAGCTACATCTGGTCTTGTACATAGCATCGCATACATTATAGATCCTACCGCCGAAGCGTAGGGTATAGTGCTCATGCGAACCCTCTCCTCGTCAGTCTTAGGAGATATCTTCTTGGAGAGGGTAATTCCGTGCAATGCGGGTATGTTACCGCGCTTGGAATCCTCCATACTAAATCTCTTTAGTACGGTCTCTATGTACCTGGACTGCGAAAGTCCTAGTAGTCTCTTGGATCTATCTCTATAGATCTTGATCCCCAGAATGTACGAGGCATCACCCAGGTCCTTCATGGAGAACCGTTGTGACAAAAATAGCTTGACCGATTGTAGCATAGGAATGTCATTTCCTATCAAAAGAATGTCGTCCACGTACAAGACTAGGAATACGACAGTTCGTCCTACAATCTTCTTATAGACACAGGTCTCATCTTCGTTTTTGATGAAATCAAATTCCTTGATTGCCTCATCAAAACAGATGTTCCAGCTCCGCGATGCCTGCTTTAATCCATAAATGGATTTAAGCAACTTGCACACCTTCCCGCTGCTCCCACTATCTACGAAACCTTCTGGCTGATCCATATAAACGCACTCTTCCAAACAACCGTTTAGGAAAGCCGTTCTAACATCCATCTGCCAGATTTTATAGTCATGGAAGGCAGCAATGGCAAGTAGGATCCGAATGGATTTGAGCATAGCCACCGGAGAAAAAGTTTCGTCATAGTCCAAACCAGGTCTTTGACGGAAACCTTTTGCAACGAGTCTAGCCTTATAGGTTTCCACCTGCCCATCTACACCAAGTTTCCTTTTGTAGATCCATTTGCATCCAACGGGTTTTACCCCAGGTGGAGCAATATCCAAGGTCCACACTTTATTGGCGTACATGGACTCCATTTTGGATTGCATTGCTTCCTGCCACTTATCAGAGTCCCTACTGATAATGGCCTGCCTGAAACTGGTAAGGTCATCTTCTTCCAAGATGCAATCCTCTCGATCCCCGTCTATGAGAAAACCGTAGTATCTCTCGGGCGGATGAGAAATCCTACCAGATCTGCGGAGTGGCTGAGGTTCGTTTGGGGTTATTGAATCTAGCGGTTCCTCCAAATTTTCAGTTACATTTTGTGGTCGCTGAATTTCTTCCAGTTCTACCGAACTCCCACTAGTTTCCTTCGCAAGAAACTCCCTTTCTAAGAAGGTAGCGTGGCGAGATACAAACACCTTCTGTTTCTCAGTGTGGTAGAACAGATATCCTAGTGAGTCTTTAGGATATCCCACAAATTTACACAGAACTGACCGTGCCTCTAGCTTGTCCGGTTTCTGTGTTTTCACATAGGCCAGACAACCCCATATCTTAATAAACTTAAGACATGGTTTCTTACTGCTCCATATTTCATACGGAGTTATAGGCACAGATTTGGATGGAACTTGATTCAAAAGGTATGCGGCTGTCTGAAGCGCATGTCCCCAGAATGAAAGAGGTAACTCAGCATTACTCATCATGGAGCGAACCATATCCAATAGGGTATGATTCCTCCGCTCCGAAACACCGTTGTGCTGTGGTGTATAAGGAGGAGTAAGCTGAGAGAGAATACCATTCTCTTTTAAGTAATCTAGGAATTCCGTGCTTAACTACTCCCCTCCTCTATCAGACCGGAGGATCTTGATACTTTTGTCAGTCTGGTTCTCTACTTCCTTTCTGAATTCCTTGAATTTCTCAAAAGCTTCAGATTTGTGTTTCATCAGATACACATATCCGAACCTAGAGAGATCGTCTGTGAATGTGATGAAGTAGGAGAACCCACCCTTTGCATGTATAGACATCGGACCACATACATCACTATGTACGAGTCCCAAGAGCTCTGCTGCTCTTTCTCCATGTCCGGTGAACGGAGATTTGGTCATCTTCCCTTTGAGACAAGACTGACAAGTTTCATAAGATGAAAACTCGAATGCATTCAAGAGTCCATCTTTATGCAACTTACTCAGTCTTTTCTCTCCGATATGACCAAGTCTACAATGCCACAAGTAGGATTCATTCGTATCTGAATTTTTCCTCTTGCGTGTGTTTTGTACATTGAGAACTGTATTCTGATTTAGAACGTAGATACCATTACACAGTGTACCCTCTGCAACCAGTACCTTATGAAGGTAAATGTTCATGATATTCTTGTCAAGAACAAAGTTATATCCATCTTTATCGAGTAAAGAAACTGATATGATGTTGCAAATCATGGAGGGTACATAGTAGCAATCGTTCAAAATCATAGTCTTGCCATTTGGCAATACTAGGTGATATTCACCGACGGCTGCCGCATTAACTTGTGCTCCGTTCGCTACTCTGAGCGACATATCACCCGGTGCAACTTTCCTACTTTTTCTCAGTCCCTGCAATAAATTACAGATATGAGATCCTGATCCGGTATCAAGTACCCAGGAGGTAGGGCTGACCGTAAAACAGTTCTCAATTACAAGAACACCTGAAGTAGATGCAAAACCATGCTTCTTCTTCAACTGGGTATCCTGGAAATCCATACAATCCCTTTCCCCATTCTCATACTCATGACTGTTGCCACAAGTTAGAGCTGAACCAACGTTCCCCAGCCCCGAATAAGAATTCGGATCGGTCAAGCGATACATTTTATTATCTTGATTAGGGCGTGAAATGGTTGCTACCTGGAGAGAGAGGAAAGAAACACTCAGCGGGCGCTCTTGCAAGATTAGATTGGTTTATTAGTTTATCTAACCAGGATGTCTCCCACTGTTTCCTCAAATTCTTCTTAAAACCTTTTAAAAGAAGAACTAGTCGGGATTTAATTCACGTCACAATACTTGCTTAACCTTTTAGCCAGGCCAGTGTCGGTACTTCGAGGGAGGGTTTCCAACGCTTTCGCGAAGTTTCTTAATTTAAGAACCTCTTTTCCCTGGGGGCGTAACCCCGCTAACACCTTTCTAGACACCTACTAGGTTTATAGCATTGATTGTTAAGTGACATAATCTCCTGAGAGTAATCCAACTCATCAGCGGGATCGGGATCCAACTATCATTGTGTGATGACCTAGATGGAATCCACTCTAGTCACTACACTCCAGAAGGTATGCTAAATCTGCAAGTTTCAGTTCTTTTGAAACTCCCGATGTGGTTTTTGCCCCTAGTACCCAAATGACCTTGACGAATAATCAACAAATCAAAAGGTCCTAGTCAAGTTCAACCCGTCGTTATCCAGGATTGCATTAGACCCGCCCGCATGATCCTTGACGAGTAATCAACAAAATCATGCGACCGTCCTAACCAATCGCATCTATCAGTGCAACAGAGAATTAATACTCAGCTACCGTTCACTGTGTCTTGACGAATAATCAACAAACGCAGCACGAATACTAAGTATTAATTATCTGAAACGACGGAGGGCTACGGCTGGGTTTTTGGCGAAAAACCCGTTAACGTAATGAACTTGATGTAGTTGAAGGAACATGATAGACCTTTTGAAAAACATAGTGACGAAAACTTTTGCTAAAGAGGTCACTCCCTGTAAAGGGATCTCGGCTCTTTCCTCGTCGAGTGAGGTGCTGGGCATTCGTAAGATGAATACCTCGATGCAAAGCGAGAATAATCGACTATGGTGAAGTTATTACCCTGACGCAAACTTTTGTCCAAGGGGTCACTCCCGATGAGGGGATCTCGGCCCTTGCCTCGTCGAATGAGGTGCTGGGCATTCATAACCGAATACCGCGATGCAAAACAAAAATGAACGTTCTTGCAATAACAGCTTTTTGAAAAACTTGTTCCAACAACGTCTTTTAGGTTTATTTTCTTGCATTAGTTCTTTTAATGCGTTCCATCATTTAAATCCTACCATTGCAGAAAACAACCAAAATAAGACGTACGCTTATGCCATTCGCATTCGCCACGGGGCCCCGTCATCACCCGTTAGGTTACTTAACTAACGACAGAGCGGGGGCTGGGCTAGCGCGGCTGTAAAACATAAGCAACGCCTAAATAGTTATTATATATAGATATACAGCAATGATAGCCAATCTAGATCACAGATGAACACTTTGGATATACTAGGAACCCGCGATTCGTTCGAGTCTGCAACGAAAAACGGATTACACGGTCGCGATGAATAGCCAAAACCCCACCCAAGACCCCTACGGGTGCGGCAAACTACCCGCCAAGTACCCGAAGCGAAGCAACCTCCCTCAACGCCGTGAGTAGGCCACTCGGCACTTCGAGATACCCGGTAGTTTGTGCACCCCCTACATGGGTCTATCCTAGGAGCAAAAAACAGTAAAAAGAATTATACAATGATGGCTACAACCCCGACCCGGTTGTGCGGCCATACAAATAATATTACATCAATTTACAAATTTATTACATGAATGAAAGAAAAAGAAACTCTCATCTCACATCCACCCCGGCTATTCATCCGCGACAATCCAACGAGTTCATATACACATACCATCAACAACACAGATCACAGATATGTATAACCCCTACTAATCGACGTATAGCGATTAGTAGACGTTCAATACACATATAACATCACAGATATAACCATTAGCCAAAGTTTACAGAACATCGACCAAAAATACGGATTTTTAAGCCCCAAAAATAAATTTTGCTTTCTGGAAAATCTGGGCAAAAACGTTATATTGTAAAAATCCCAAAATACCCATCTAAGAAAACCGCAAGAAGGAGATCCCCCAACGGAGCCAAACTGGCCGCGGAACCGCGGCGGTTTAGTCGAGTTGGGTGATCAAATTTTTGCAGTTTTCTAATAAAAGCCCGAGCCGATTTTTAGTGCATGATTTTTTAATTTTGGAACAGTTCTGAAAATCGGCAGAAACTGAATTTTTCGGGGTGATTTTGCGGTTTTTCGTCCGGTCGATATTCTAAATACTTTGCTAACATGCTAGGGTGTGTTTAGTTAGGCTCTGATACCACTGTTAGGTCCACGTTACCTCTCCCGGTACTTTCGGGGTTGCGGAAACGGTAAAACAAAAATTTTCTTAAGCATGGTAACATGGACCGTAATAGCCGGATCTTTACTAAACAATACACTAGCATCCTAACTAGAGATTTATCTACTCGGTTAGGGGTTATACCTCAACTTGTACTCCTTCTCTTCTTGTTGTTCTTCTCCTTGTTTGCTCCGAGGCTTGATCCGGACTTTGGTCACCTCCGCGGCCTCCTTGAGTCGAAGACGATCCACCCGAGAGATGTACACCGAGCTCCACCTCGAGCCGAGGTAACTAGGGCAAAGAGATTGCTAATCTAGAAGCCCTAGGTTGTGTAGAAGTGGTAGATGAATGGTTTTGTCTTTGTGGGATCTTTATCTCTCAACACATGAGATCAAAAGATGAATCAAGAGGAGGAAGAAGAAGGAGGAGCTAGCAACCATGGTTCATTTCCTTTTCTTCTCACTTGAAAAAGCAAGAGAGAGAATGAGAAAGAAATTATGATACAAAAAAAAGTAACCATGGTTGCAATAATGCAAAAACAACATCATTACTAATCCCATCAAGATAAAGTTGATGGCTACTTTGAAATGACCATTATCATAATCCAAAAGAAAAAGAAAAAGAAAAGAAGAGTGTAGATCCCTCTTGAAAGTCAATGGTCAACACGGTCAACCGGTCAACAAAGTCAAGAGAGGTCAACGGGGTCAAATGGTCAATGCAATTAGCCATCATAAAATTATCACTAAAAGGATTAGTAAATGATGTCCGCGGCTCATAACGGTTTTGACCAAACGAACTGTCAAAACCCTAATGAGTCCGCCTCAAAATGGTTTTGACCGAATCAACTGTCAAAACCCTAATGAGCCTGCCACATAACGGTTTTGGCCGAACCAACTGCCAAAACCCTAATGAGGCACCTCCTCCTTCATCACTCCGGAATACTGTGCATACACACCTGCATCCGTATTCCGTAGAATGCGGATGCACAGAAGACAAAACAAATCCATCCGTGCAATACTAGGATCCGGCTTAAACTAAAGCCCACTAGTATTGCCTGCCCGAACACCACACGCATACAAGTATACGTAAGTGATCGCAGCCCTGCTGTAAAACCATACGGCCTCTACACGTTTCGCTCAGTGCAGGGAAACTCTCTGTGTGGGACTCTAAAGACTCGACACTACGCTGGCAGTGGGTTTAACCACAGACCGCAAGCGGCACTAGCTGTACGTAACGGTCCCCAGGTAGATGTCGATAAGAAGGCCGATGAGGTAAACCGATCCGAACTCCTACTGAGTCAGTATGTGACAATCTCCGTACAGTTCGGTCTGTTCGTCTGATACATCGCATGGCGGGCCTAGGGGGGCGGTAAACGTCAGTCCCCTAATAGCGGTACAAGTCGTGTCGGAGTGAAGCCCAGAACACCCTGAGATAACACTGGAAACCTACCAGTATATCTCGTTTGCCCTGGCCAGGGACTACTCGTGTAATGGCTCTCCTAGACACAGCGCGATGTCAACCCCCAATACCGGGAGAGACGAATCCTGTCTAACCATCACTGTCTCCAAGTGCTTCGGGACTGCTCCCAACTACTACCTGTTTGCACGACTCAGTAGAGCCGTGGTAGGGTAGTAATCAAAGAACAGTGGGAACACACTCAAGGCGAAGTGACAGTGTCAAGTCAGCAGACTAAGCTGTACTCATGTCACCTGGGAACTGATAACTGACGATAGGTATAATACCAACCATCAGTTCCTGACGAGTCTTGTCCAGTGTACTCGTAACCCAACGAGCACCCGTATACTATCTCAAGTACGACGTACTGACGGTTATGGGACAGACCGTCTCCCGTGCTGGGATGAGAAGCGCATACGCTAGTCTATTCCGGAGTATTGATGCCCTATCTCGATACTCCCATGACTAGGGACGTGTATAAGGATGTGCTTGTGGATTACCCAGCCCCCACGAAGGTGATCGCCATCACAACGCCGGTAATCAAGCAAAGATCCTAAGGGCTCTACTAATGCGTATAGGTGATATAATGAATAAACACACATGTACACATTAAAGCAGAGACAAACCAAGTAGCATACTACTATATCGAGCAAGATTGTCTATACAACTGTGAATATCCCAAGCTTCCATCAAGTAATATACATACTAGTATGATACAGTAATGGCCTCTAGGGAATATACACTAACAATCTCCCACTTGCACTAAGGCCATGTACTTGATAATGTGCATCTTAGATAGTCATGAAGCTGTAATTGTAACCCCTGATAGATAATTGTGCATCCATGTTTTATTGTGTACCCATACCATTAATTCTATATATCTAGTTGCAAGCCATGCCATGTTAATTCATATTACTGTTACATTAGTACCCATGCTTAATAATGTGCATCCTACATAGTCATGATGTAAGCCCTGATAGATAATTATGCATCCATACTTTTACCGTACATCCGTACTTTTACCGTACATCCGTACTTTTACCCTGATTCAATACTTGCTATATTTTACTGTTGGGCACCCATTTAATACACTGTGCACTACTTGACATGACCTGATACACCATTACCTGACATGTTACCTAATCCTATTTCTAATGCCGACAATCCTGCCATGTTGTCCCGATGGACATATCCTGTTGTATGTATAGACAAACTTGTACCTGCTTGATCCTGTGTTGGCATTACCTTCAGATTCATCAATACCTGGCTTGAACAACATAACTTGGGGTAATGGGAAATCAATGATGAAACCTGACTTGTAACTTGACAGTTCGATACTTATACTGATCAGTTTTACGGGCTATGCCAGCCCCGGGATGATGCTGCTGACATCATTCGTCTGTACATGTTACCTGTTTACTGCCTAGCGGCACGTCTCGGATTCAACCCAAGAGTCTTGACCGTGGTCCCGGGCATGCATAGGATACTATTTAGTTACATCGACGATTCATTAAATTGATTTTAAAGACTTGAGAGTAGTTAACCTAGTAGTTTATTTCAGGTTACTCACCGCACGTCACATGTGCTTATACCCTTCACCGTTCTATATTCGTGTTACTGTTATACCCTTATTATTGTTCATACTCATGCCTTCATATCTTGTTACCTCCTGATTATATTTTATTGTTTGATATTATGACGCACTGACGTCTGGGTTTTGCATGGCCCAGATCCTCTACCTTTGTCGCAGGCCGATCAGGAGTACTTCTGTCGACAGACCGAGTAGGGAGGAGCCTGTTAGTATTCTAGTTTAGTTTCCTTTCCGCATTTTCATTTCCTGATGTGAGCTCGTATTTAGGACGTACTTTCCAGATTGTTACTGTTTATTGTATTTATTGCTTCCGCATATTATTTCTTGACTCGTTTATTCTGGCATATGGACATGTACTAGATAGTTTATTTATTTTTACTGTTCTTGATATCTATAGACAGCCGTAATGTGACTGTGGAGGGATGTTTCCTAACCACATGTAGCATGGTTGGCTCTGTCACGTGCCGATCTTAGCGCACTCTGGGAAGCGGGGCGTGACAGGGTTTGTTTGGTATCAGAGCCATATGATTTAAGTTAATCGGGTTTGATTCTTTTGTAGTTGGGTACTGGACCCAATACACGAATTAGAAAATCCATGATTAGGAACATGTCCTGCCACTTGGTTATCGTGATTCTTAAATCATATCTTTCTATTGACCCTTGTCTTGACGATATGCAAACAAATTTTGCATCTTGACTTGAAATTTTTAGTTCCCTATTGTTTCTCTCTATGATTTGGGCGACTTGAACAGAGCTATGTGATTGTAATTATAGACTGCAGCATGGTTACAATGCGGTACTCTATTTAAGTAACTTAGAGTCCCAATCTTGATTCACTTTCTTGTTTCATGGTTGTATATTGCCTTGTTTCTCTTGCTTTCCAGTTCATGTTTTATCGCAAGCTTGAATCCTGTTTACCGTGCTTAATCTTCTTTAGTATCTAGGCTTCAGATGAAGTTGTTTCAGGTATCCTACTTGTTCATGATTTTCCCGCATTAGCATTATTTGATTCTGGTGCATCCCATTGTTTTATGTCGTCCAAGTTTATTGCTGCATATTCGATTGCATGCATGACCCTGTCTTGTTGTTGGGACATACACACTGAGAACGGGAAGATCATATCTAGTACGAGTGCAAGGATTGTTCGGTTGTTATTTGTGGACAAGAGTTATTTGCAAATTTCTTGGTGATTGATACCGGCAGTTATGATGTTGTCTCGGGAATGGACTTTCTCGGCACTTTCCACGTTTACATTGATTGTAGGGTAAAGAAAGTGATTTTCCAGATTCCCGGATATCCGAAATTTGTTTTTGCTGGAGGTAGCAGTTCTGTCGGGCCAGTTGAGTTTAGGGCTAGGCCGACAAGCAGTGTTCTTTCATCAATGGAAGTTGATAAGGAGGAAGCGCCAACTGTAGTTCGAGAGTTCATGGACGTGTTCAAGGACATCTCGGATTTACGGCCAAAACGAGATGTGGAGTTCGCGATCGATATGGATATTACGAGTATTTAGTGATGCCATTCGGAGTCACGAATGCACTGGCGATATTTATGGACTTGATGAACCGAATCTTTTTACCGTTCTTGGACCAGTTTATAGTGGTGTTCATCGATGATATTCTGGTCTACTTGAGGAGCCTTGAAGAGCATGCAGAACACTTGAGGATCGCACTGCAGACATTGAGGCAAGAATGATTATATGCAAAGATGAGCAAGTGCGAGTTTTGGCTTGAAGAAGTGATGTTTTGGGGCATGTCATATCCGGAGATGGAATCGCCGTTGATCCCGAGAAGATTGCAGCAGTTCAAGATTGGCCGATTCCGAAGAAAGTAGCAGAGATAAGAAGTTTTCTTGGACTTGCCGGATACTACAGAAGATTTATGGAGAATTTTGCTCGATTGGTTGAACCTTTGACCAAGCTTACGCGGAAGGAGCTACCGTTCATATGGACAGATAGTTGAGCGTCAGCTTTTGAGGCGTTGAAACAAAAATTGATAACCGCTCCTATTTTGACTGTACCAGGCGGTTCCAGAGGATTGGTGATTCATAGAGACGTATCTGGGAAAGATTTGGGATGTGTTTTGATGCAACATGGGAAAGTTATAGCTTACGCATCATGTCAGTTGAAGACCCATGAGAAGAATTACCCAACTCATGATTTGGAGCTTGCAGCAGTTATTTTTGCTTTGAAGATTTGGAGACACTACTTACTGGGTGAAAGGGTCGAAGTATTCACCGATCACAAAAGCCTAAAGTATGTGCTCACGCAGAAAGAGTTTAACATGAGGCAGCGTAGATGGTTGGAGCTGATGGCTGACTATGATCTTGATCTCAAGTACCATCCGGGAAAAGTTAATGTAGTGTCGGATGCGCTTAGTCGGTTGCCAGCAATTCGGATGTTGCCTGCACAGAAGGAGCTTATCGAAGACTTTCGGAGATTCGAGTTGGAGATCGTGCTACCGCATTCTTCGGGACAGTTGATGCAGCTGCAAGTACAGTCATCGTTGATCGAGAGTATTAAAGCAGTGCAGTCACATGACCCAAGATTGTAGAAGTTTTGAGAACATGTTGAAGCGGGACTTCGAACAGACTTGTTGATTCATGAAGATGGTTCATTGTGTTATGGTAGCTGTTTGTGTGTGCCGAAAGGAGACATTCGCAAAGAAGTTATGAAGGAGGCGCATAGTTCCGCATATTCCGTACATCCAGGAGGCATGAAGATGTACCGTGATCTACGACAGTATTTCTGGTGGGAAGGTATGAAAAGGGAGATTGCCCGTTTTGTAGCAAAGTGCTTGGTGTGTCAGCAAGTTAAGGCTGAACATCAAGGAGTATCTGGATTATTGCAACCACTTCCAATTCCTCAATGGAAGTGGGAACATATAACCATGGATTTCGTGACAGTTTTACCGCGGAGTCCAAAAGGCAACAATGCAGTTTGGATGATTGTTGATCGATTGACCAAGGAAGCTCATTTCATACCGTTTCGAGTTGGTCAGTCAACGGAAGCGTTAGCAGAATGGTACATGCAGGAGATTGTGAGATTGCATGAAGTACCTGTAAGTATCATTTCTGATCGTGATACCCGATTCTTATCACACTTCTGGAGGAGTTTACAGGAAATTTTGGGGACACGATTGAATTTAGCATCGCTTAGAATCCTTAGACAGATGGCCTGTCGGAGAGAATGATCCAAACTGTTGAAGACATGTTGAGAGCTTGCATGTTAGACTTCAAGGGTTCATTGGAGGATCATCTACACTTGGTAGAGTTTTCGTACAATAACAGCTTCCAGGTGACTATTCAGATGGCTCCATTCGAAGCATTGTATGGCCGCAAGTGTCGATCACCCGTTTGTTGGGACGATATTGGAGAACGAAGATTGTTGGGACCGGATTTGATCGTGCAAACAGTGGAGAAAGTTAATACTATCTGGAATCATATGAAGGCAGCGCAGGATCGACAGAAAAGTTAGGCTGATACATCGAAACGACCTCTAGAGTTCGCTGTTGGTGATCTGGTATTCTTGAAGATATCACCGACCAGAGGAGTGATTCGTTTTGGGAGTCGAGGCAAGCTTAGTCCCCGATTCATTGGCCTTTCGAGATTATTGAGTGTGTTGGAGAAGTGGCTTATTGATTAACTTTACCACCGTCTTTGACAAATGTTAATGACGTGTTTCATGTATCTCAACTCCGTAAGTATGTTCGAGATGAAACACATGTGCTGATCATTCGGAGCTGACTGTAAGGGAGGATTTGACCTTTGAGGAATGACCGATGTCGATTGTTGATCGAAGAGAAAATGTCCTCAAGAACAAGGTCATCCCTCTCATACTTGTTTCTTAGGGAAATCGCTCGCATGGAGAATCGACTAGGGAACGAGAAGACGAGATTCGACAAAAGTTTCCAAACCTATTCTTGTAGATTCATGTTTGTTTATCTTTTCTTGTTCCTGGAATTTTGAGGACGAAATTCTTTTTTAGTTGGGTATAATGTAACACCCTAGTTCATTTATACCAGTTCTATTTTGAGTATTTCTTTATTTATGGTATTTTCCTGATTTATTGTGTTTTGGGTGCGAATAGTGTATTAGACATCTGTATTTGCATCCGACCCGACTCGCTTGCTGGAAACCCGTCTTGATTCCTGTTTATGATTTATCCCGTCTTGTTACGTGGATCAGTGCACTTTCATATTTTTTATATACTGCATACTGGCATTATACCCGGCATCTGCATTTTTTTTAATATAACAAGTAAAGTCAAATAAAATATTTTAAAAATATCTAGTATGGCCTGCATCATACCCTTGACCCTGTGGTAGTATCCGCACATCTTGTTCTCGTCCCGTTCAGTGAAACGGACTTGTGTGGATGGCTACGTGCACATGCGTGCATTCATTCTTGGGGGTATATCTTTTCGTTACCCGGATATCCTGTTTTAATGTCGGTTGACACGTATATTTTCCGTATTCTAAAACTGGATTTTTAGACCCGACCGGGGCGTGTTTTGGACTATTTTTGTATTAGCCAAAATATCAAATTCTATTAATATTATATTTTTGTATATGCTAAATATTAACGTTTAAATTACTCTAAATATTTTAAAAGATTTTTAAATCTTTCTCAAACTGAACTCTCTCTCTCTCTTTCTCTCTCCTCTCGCGAATACTGTTCCTCGCACGTGGATCCCGTCACCTTCTCTCCACTAACGTCACCTCCATTCTTCTCTTTCTTTTCTTCTTCTTTAAATTCCGCCATTTCGCCACGAGAAAACCCACAGAAACCCTAACCCTAGCCTCCTCCTCTTCGTTGACTTCTGCACCTTCCTCATTTCCTCCTCGCCCTCATCGTCATCCCTTCGATCTCACCTCCTTCTCCCCTCCTCCTCTCCTCTCCCGAGCACCCGAAGGCGACACCCTGCACACCTACAACCCAAGAAACCCCTCACCGCCTCTAACCCTCATCTCGCCGCCGATCATCCCATCACCCAGACACCACCACCCTCACCACGACCTTTACACCCTCTCCACTGCCTCACCTCCCTCCTCGAACACCTTGCAACTCACCCGAGAACCCAAACCAAACCCCGGCCACACCTGCACACCTCACCGGTGATCCCTTGCCGTCACCTCACACCTTCGCAACGACCTCCTCGCTTTCTCCCAAACCCCAGCACCAACCCCAGAGCACCCTCCTCTCTGCTACTTTTTCTTCTTCTTCTTCTTTCTTCTTTCTTTTCTTGATCTTGTTTCTTTTCCGGTGATCACCCGCCAGAGCCGTGCTCGTCGCCGACGATCCGAGTAATCCAGTGAACGCCCCCTGCTTGCGTGGTTACCTTCTTGCCTTGCCTGGACCCGTCCCGTGTGCCGTGTGTGCATTGCGATGTTTACCCGACGTCGGACATGCCGTACGCACCCGTCGTGTGTTCCGCTCAGGCAAGTTCATCTTGCTACATGTTATGTATCTTATTTTGCATCCATATGAATAAAAATATCACATGTTGATTGCACTGTATATCCATATTAAAGTTTTACAGTTTTCGGATACCCGTATGCGTCCATATCATTTATTATATATGTAGCTGCATCTACAGATCACATTAATTCATATTACTGTTACATTAGTACCCCATGCTTGATAATGTGCATCTTACATAGTCATGGAGCTATAATTGTAACCCCTGATAGATAATTGTGCATCCATATTTTATTGTGTACCCATACCATTAATTCTATATATTTAGTTGCATGCCATGCCATGTTAATTCATATTACTGTTACATTAGTACCCCATGCTTAATAATGTGCATCCTACATAGTCATGAGTAACCCTTGATAGATAATTATGCATCCATACTTTTACGTACATCCGTACTTTTACCCTGATTCAATACTTGCTATATTTTACTGTTGGGCACCCATTTGATACATTGTGCACTACTTGACATGACCTGATACACCACTACCTGACATGTTACCTGATCCTGTTTCTAATGCCGACAATCCTGACATGTTGTCCCGATGGACATATCCTGTTGTCTGTATAGACAAACCCGTACCTGCTTGATCCTGTGTTGGCATTAGCTTCAGATTCATCAATACCTGACTTGAACAACATAACTTGGGGGTAAGGGGAAATCAATGATGAAACCTGACCTGTAACTCGACAGTTCGCTACTTATACTGATCAGTTTTACGGGCTAGGCCAGTCCCGGGATGATACTGCTGACATCATTCGTCTGTACATGTTACCTGTTTACTGCCTAGCGGCACGTCTCGGATTCAGCCCGAGAGTCTTGACCGTGGTCCCGGGCATGCACGAGATACTATTGAGTTACATCGACGATTCATTAAATTAATTTCAAAGACTTGAGGGGCATGCACGGGATACTATTGAGTTACATCGATGATTCATTAAATTGATTTCAAAGACTTGAGAGTAGTTAACCCAGTAGTTTAGTTCAAGTTACTCACCGCATGTCATATGTGCTTATACCCTTCACCGTTCTATATTCGTGTTACTGTTATACCCTTATTACTGTTCATACTCATGCCTGAATATCTTGTTACCTCCTGATTATATTTTATTGTTTTATATTATGACGCACTGACGTCTGGGTTTTGCATGGCCCAGATCCTCTACCTTTGTCACAGGCCGATAAGGAGTACTTCCGTTGACAGGCCGAGCAGGGAGGAGCCTGTTAGTATTCTAGTTTAGTTTCCTTTCCGCATTTTCATTTCCTGATGTAAGCCCGTATTTGGGACGTACTTTCCAGATTGTTACTGTTTATTGGATTTATTGCTTCCGCATATTTTTTCTTGACTCATTTATTCTGGCATATGGACATGTACTAGATAGTTTATTTATTTTTACTGTTCTTGATATCTATAGACAACCGTAATATGACTGTGGAGGGATGTTTCCTAGCCACAGGTAGCATGGTTGGCTCTATCACGTGCCGATCTTAGCGCACTCTAGGAAGCGGGGAGTGACAATCTGTCTTCATGTCACCTTGGAAACCGAAACCGGTAACTGCCTCCAGATAAAGGCTGCCATTACCATACACCAAGAACATCCTATTATCTTCTTCATATGTTTCCATGTGTTTCTTCAGGATTGCACTAATATCTGCGTATTACAATGAGTGCAAAAAGCAACATCTGGTCTTGGTACATGACATCGCATGACTAACCCAACTGCTGAAGCAAGTGAAAAGTCATTCATGCGAGCCCCTCTCCTCGTTAGTCCAAAAGACATCTCTTCAGAGATGGTGACTCATCCACATGCTGGTACACTACTGAGCTATGAATTGTCCATTCTAAAACCTGTTTACCGCCGAAAGACGCGACCGTGACGTTAGGAAGTTTGGCCTGAATTTTGGGGGCAGATGCTATTTGGATTTATCCGTCCACCTCTCCGAAGATACCAAGTTGATTTATGGAACCGTGTATTGGAGATCTGGACGGATGCGGCTGTTGTAGCAGATTTCGTCAGATTCCCCCTCGTTTGCAAGGGGTTTTTGATTGTGGGGACGCTCTTCCCTGCAGGCGCAAGCCCCTGCAGTTAATTACGTTACCGTATTATGGTAACCACTTTCTCCGGCTCCAGAGGGTCACTTCGTGTCGTGTGTGTGTGTGTTTTATTTTTGGTTGCCCATGGATTGTATACGGAGACTAATTTGTGTTGTCGCCCGTATGGCGTGGATTAGTCCAAATCCGTATTTTCTTATATTAGGGTTTGGTTTGATTTAAGGATCGCTTAACTTGTTTGAGATTAAGATCTACTTAAATATTTGGTAAGGATACGTTAATCCGATATTGGACTAAGATCTACTTAACGGGGGTTCGGCATCATTTTTGATACAACGAAAGAGTATTTGGGCTCTGTCGTTTTAGTTTAAGGACGTTACGGTCCATAGCTAGTTTAAGGTCATTACGGTCCATGGGCTAGTTTAAAGACATCACGGTCCATAGGGATATGCTCCTGGGTTTGAGAGTGCATCCAAGAGCTGTTGGTTGTTGGGACCCTCCACCTCTTTGATATCGTTGAAGAATTACAACGACATATATCAGAGGTGTGGAGAGATGTACCCTTGAACCGAACTCCAAACTGAAGGAAGAGATCATGGTGGGATGAACATTATTTTAGATACCACGTGTCAGGAGATCATTGGCCATCTCAGGGACCAAGATCGATTCGGGGGGACCTGAGTATAGGAAGGCTCGGTTGATTGATGGTCAAAAGGTTTTTGGCCTTGAGAGACTTGGCTGATTTGGGCTAGGGTTGGCCTCTCACAGTGTTATACAATGCTAAATGTTTGGCGCTTACGTGCTCCCACGTGAGGCTCTTAAGCAGTGTTAAACACTGAAACTTGGAGCACTCACGTGTAGCACGTGATGCACTTAAATATTGGGCACTGTTTCCTTAGGCTTATTCCTTCGTTCTGTACATGTAAGTGTTAAACACTTGAGTCTTGCAACCATCACGTATAGACACGTGAGGCGCCACTAAGTTAGGTACCGCCTCCTTTGAATTTATCTTCCTATTCTTTTCTAAGTGCTAAGCACTATTGGAGGTCACGTGGGATCACGTGACCCAATCTCAGTTGTTCTTTTTTGTTTCTCAGAGGTGTTCATGTGGGACACGTAATTTGTCGTTGTAGCATTTAAACGCTAATATGCATGGGACTATTGATCTTTGTCTTGAGAATTTCAAGTCCTTTGTTTTATTAAATTCTTACGCAGGGTTAAACCCTAGTTTTATCAGAGGAATTAAATTTCTATATCTTTGGAAGAATTAAATTCTTCAAACCTAATTCTTTCATCTAAGTTTTGCGACTGCATAACAGAATCTTCCCGATAAGAATTAAATTCTCAACTTATGGGAAGATCTGCTTCTGCAGACCTCAGCCAGAAGAAGAACTAAGTTCTTTTTTGGAAGAGTTAAACTCTTATAAAAGGAGATAAAATGATCTCTGTTTCTTTTGCTCACCTAGGGTTTCTTTTTCTCTAAAGAGAACTCCTCTTTTTTTTTTCAAATTTTAGGGGGGGGGAAGCGGGTCTCTCATTTTCTTTGTATATCCCTCTCTCTTCAGTCTCGAGTCCTTTATATAGCAGAGGTAAGTTTGTTGATTTTTATTAAGGAAATCTCTCATTGAGAGATTTTTTGATTAATTCGGGGATTTTATCCGCCGTTGGATCTTTGATTCAGGGACCTTTATTTTACAGAAAACATTTTTCTTGTTTTTAACAAGATTGGGAAAATATTTTTCCATACAGAGCTTATTCTGTATCTTGGTGATTTTTAATCACCATTGGATCTTTGATCCAACGGTGCTCTGATTTACTGAGCACAATCTTTCTGATTTAGAAAGATTGGGGAAAATATTTTCCCATATAGATCTTATTCTGTATCTTGGTGATTTTTAATCACCATTGGATCTTTGATCCAACAGTGCTCTGATTTACATAGCACAATCTTTCTGGTTTAGAAAGATTGGGGAAATATTTCCAAAATAGAGTTCTGATCCCTTTTATATAGAATTTAATTCTATTGGCTCAGAAAGTATTAGGAATCCTCATGTGTAGCACGTGACCCAATGGTACTAGGCCGGTTTGCCTATATGCAGCAGTCCTAGAGCATCACGTGTTGGCACGTGATGTTCCTTCTGCCTGTTATTTATTTCATGAAGGCGCCTATATACTTTTGTATATAGTTGCTCACGTATGGCACGTGAGGCTCAACTTCAGCCTTATTTGTTAAGTGTAAAACTTATAATTTTTGCTCCAAGGTGAATCACGTGTGAGCACATGATTTTTGGGGAATTCTTCTATCGCTTTTTGGTTCATTATTTATTTCTTTTTTATAAGAGAACAAATGCCCCCACAGCATTGTTCTCACGTGGCTTGCACGTGAGTGCAACGCTGTCACCTTTACAACCATTGGATGGACTTGGGGAACGAGGAGGTGAACCGCCTTTATCACATCTTATAAATGCAAGGGTTTGGCCTTTGGGAAGCCACTGTTCTTTCATCTTCTTCCTTCTTTGTTTTCTTCGAGAATTTAATTCTCTTTTTCAGAGCTTAGTTCTCTGTTCACTGCAATTCCAGAGTTAAACTCTGTTAGAAAAAGGAATCTTTTCTAGGTAAAGATCTCGAACATTTAAAGAAACCCTTTTCTTTAAAGAAACTTCTGGATTTTAAATCCATCATGAGAGATTTGCTCTCTTCTGAATTCCATCTCTTAGAGATCGAAAGACGTGATGTTTGAGTAATAACTCTCAATGCTTTGGGCATTCCTTCTTTGACCTGCAAGGATTCATGGCATTTGATTTTTCATTTCCTCTTTATGGGGGTTTCTGGAATTTAATTTCATTGCATAAAAGGAATTCAATTCCTCACCAAAGAGCTCTGCTTCGAAGATCAAAAGGGCCCCTCAGGAATTTTATTCTCTGGTGGTCTCGAGAACATTTTTACAGGGTTTTTCCTTACTTGCATAAATTCAAATTTTTTGAGTATTTTAACAGAACTTGCTTTCTCTATGAGGATGTCAATGGTTGTTTAAACCCCCATGTCCGTTTAATGAGAATCTTTTTAGATTCTCATAATAATTATTTTCTTGATCATCTCGATTGCTAAACTCTTGCTGATTTTTCTGTTCAGACACTATGACCGTTTATTTGTATGATCTTGAAGAAATTGTCTCATATGAAGACATTCGCGTCCAAGGCCGCTGTCAAAACCAGGAGTTTATGGATGCTCAATGCGCTGAGGTTATGCGTCGCTTCGATGAATACAATGGTCGACTACTCCCCCGTCGTTCCGCTTTATTGAAGATCATCATGGGGGCGATTTGGGAAGCCCTTCCTGGAATTTATGAAGCCATGCCGCTAGGGGCGCTTGATGATGCCGAAGACAAGGTGCACTTAGTATATCTGATGGGCTTGATCTTAAAGAGGCGGCGAGATGGTCTCGTTGATATCTTGCATCAAGTTTTCCAGCAGACGACGATAATATCTACCTATCAGAGGATGGATGACATTAGCGAGAATCTTGAAGCTTGCGCTCGTGAGAAAATGCACACGAAAATGGTCAGAGAAGCCAGAAGCATTTTACTCGGCCTTTCTTCTGAATTCCTCAATCTATGTCCAGGATCAAGCGTTTTACCATTATAAACATATTTTTTATGCCATGTATAAGTTCTTGGGGTATGAATGACAAAACTTCTCCTTTCCCCTTTTATTTTTGCTCACGTGTATCCTACATGAAGTGTCGTTATACTGTTATTGGTGTTCGCGTGTTTTGCACGTGAGGTGCTGCTAGGGAGTTTGATTTTGAACCAGTGCCGGTGCTCACGGGTTATGCACGTGCGGTGCCATTTTAGTTTTCGAAAGGGATCAAGGCGGGTGCTCACGTGCCATGCACGTGAGGCTTCGCTGATGAGGTCGTTTCGCCTCCCTACCCTAATTCCAATGAGTTACCTTTTTCTTTTCCTATGCCCCCCTTTTTCCGGCCTTGGGAATAACTCCACCATGCACAACGTTTTTTGTGCATAGCTTTGAATGCGTCTCTTTATAACCCGAGGTTACATCTTCATTCTTCTCTTAAAAAAGTAACCCATCTTTTTTATTAACATAACTCGAACAAATCAAGAACTATGGCCTGTAATCGCCCTCATGCTTGTCGGCAACCATGGGAGGTGCCCATCGAGAAAACAATTCCTCGTTTTACTGCGCGGCTAGTAGATCTCCTTCTCACCGACGCTCAGTGTGACGCGGTGATGTATGAGATCGTGACTCGTAGGGGCACTCCTTTTCCTATGGGCTCCATTTGGCTCCGGATGATGTTTCTATCCGTGCTCGCTGACATTCCTCCTCATCCGGCTGAGATGAACCCGGAAATTCTTGATATGGCGGAGGATAAAATTGAGTGTTTCCACGTGGCACGCTTAATTACCCAGGCTCTGAAGGATCGGTCGGTTCATTTACTAAGTCGGATAAGAGCCCGGCGGGCTATCATATCTGCTTTTGCTGATGAGCATGGCGCTAATCGGTGGGGATCAACTCCTCGCGAAGATCGTCGCTTCGACATGGTGGAGAGGGCAGAGAGGAAATTGGAGAACTTTGTATTTTGTTTTGTTAACCCCTGTATCTCTGATCCCATATTTGGTGATCTTTTTCCCGTAGGGTAGTATATTTATATCGATGTATTTTTCTTAGCATCGACTGTTGAATGTTTTCTGTTGAATGTTTTCTGTTCATTATATATCCGCACGTGTATTGTACCTCTGTACATGAGCTTTTATATTTTACCCTTAGGACTTTTCTTTTAAGTGCGAGCACTTATCGTAATGTCGTATATAAATCAGCATGCTTTGGACACCATTTCTATTTAAGCACATGTGCAGTTGTACTGTCGTGTCTCTTTAGCAAATACGTATTGTAGATAGTGTACTGTCGTGTCTCTTTAGCAAATACGTCTTGTAGATAGTGTACTTGATGTCCTTGCAGGGCAGCGATGGCTTAGGAGACAGGTTCAGATCTGTTGCTTGAGACTTTTCAACTTTTCGAGCCGTGAGGGTCTCATAAAGACTTTTCTCCTTACGAGTTGAGAGGATCCCGTAGGTGTATTTTCTCCTTAGGAATCGTGAGGCTTCATAAGTGTGTGTTTTCTCTTTGAGAGTTGTAAGGATCTCACAAGAGAATTTTCCCCTTTATAAGTCGAGAGGACTCGTAAGTGGTTGTTTCCCTTCTTGTCGAGATTCGACTTTGGAGAGTGTGGCCCGTGAATAGTATGCAATAGCCCATCTTGGACCGACTTGCAAGGCCCCAATGCTTAGGAAACAGGTCCTTATCCCCATTGTCTAAGGCTTTCCCCTGTGAGTTGAGACGAATCGAGAAGTTCACGCAAGGACACTAATTTCCTCACGAGTCGAGACGAATCGAGAAGTTCTCGCAAGGGTTTCCTAACGTCATAGTTAACTCCTGCTAATAGAAGTCTGTTAGGGTCTGTGGTACTAGGGTTTTCTACCCGTCGTACCGTCGCATTGGTCGATGTATTCCCCGATATGCAATCTTTCTGTTCGGGTAGCCCCGCGACTGTCGTGTCTCTGATCCCTTCGGGGGATGGACAAGACTGTTTCCCCCAATCAGAGCAAAGTTTTGTTCAAAATTCAAATTTTGAAATGAAGCAATGCTTCAGATGCGACGCCAAGTGCGCTGCGCCCTAAGCAGCGCACTATGTGTGCGCTAGAGCTAAGCGCGCTGCGCTCTAAGCAGCGCACCACGTGTCAAACACGGGTGCGCTAGCGCAATGTGCGTTGCCCCTCAAGCAGCGCACCACGTGCAAAGCACGGGTGCGCTAGCGCTGGAACTAAAAGCTCCCCACCATTAGATTAAAAATCTAATAATAATGATAAATTATTAATTAATCAGAATTAAATTCTGTTAAGGAAAGATTCCTCAAAATCTTTCCAAATAACAAGATTGTGTTCTCTAAATCAGAGCACAGTTGGATCATTGATCCAATGGTAAATAAAAATTACCAAAAGACAGAATAAATTCTGTATGGAAAAATTTTCCAATCTTATTAAAAACAAGAAGATTGCCTTCTGTAAAACAGAAGCCCTAGGATCAAAGATCCAATGGTGGGGAAAAATTCCCAAATCAATCAGAGAAAGATCTCTTTAACTGATTCAACAAATCAGCCTACCCTATATAAAGGCCCCTAGATTTCAAGTCTCAGATATTCAGAAAGATAGAGAAACTTCCCCAAAAACTTTGAGAAAATTGAAAGAGCAAGCTCTTGCAAGAAGATTTTTCTTCAAGATAAGAATGAATGATGATGAACACAGAGATGAAATAATCTCATGATTAAGAAAGAAGAATTCATTTCTTTAAAAAGATCATAGATCTACAAAGACAAAAAATTTTCACAATGAAATCAAAAGATCTCATCATAAAATAAAAGAAGAACTTACTTCTCACAGATCATAGATCTATAAGACTAAAGTCTTTCTTAAAGAGATCATGAACATCTCAAGGGGGGAGAATAATTCAATTCTCTTAAGGATAATAGATCCATAAAGACAAAGCCTTTCATCAATATAAGATATTGAAACATCTCCTACAAAATAAGAAACGTTGTTCTTAGATCTTGAGACGAAATCTTTTTTAAAAAGAACATAAATTGTTTCTCAGATCATAAAATTGATCAAATGCGTTTTGCGCTCTTGAACCGCGCTTCTGCGCTCTCTGGACTGTCGCTCAGCGCCAAATGCGCCATGTGTCAATCGCGCATGTACTGCTTAACAACTACCGCCTTGCGCTTCTGAAATAGCGCACTGCGCTTATGGGCTGGCGCTCAGCGCCAAGCACACCACGTGTCATTCACGTGTGCGCCACTAAACTGAAAACGCAATGCGCTCATGAACTAGCGCTCCGCGCGCATAAATTGACACCATGCGCCCATCATCTGGCTCTTAGCGCCAAACGCGACACATGTCCCTTACATGTGCGCTACTTGGCAAAATCGCACTGCGCTCTTTGATTGGTGCAAAGCGCCAAGCGCACCACGTGTTGCGCTGATAGAACATAAATTGTTCTCTAATAAATCCCAGAGTTATGATTGAATGCTCAACATCCAATAAGAGACAAAATCATTGTCAGGATAAAAATCAATGCTCAGCATTGCTAAAAGGGCTAAGCCCAAATAAAAGCTCAACAGCCCAAAATAAATAATAAGACATTGTAACGTGATTGGACTTAGCCCAAGATTGGCCATAAGTCCTCAAATTCAGATTAATTGAGCCCACATGCTCATAAATCTTTTAACAGATCTTGGTTCCAAATTGGACCACAGAGCTTTCAACCAAAATTGGTTCAAAGGTACATCTCTGAACCCCTCTGATATATGTCGTTGTAATCCTTCAACGTCTTCAGAGAGGCGACGGGTCCCGACAACCATACGTTTCACAGACTATGACGTCTTTAAACTGGACTGTGGGGTCCTTAAGCCCACGGACTATGATGTCCTTAACCTTGACTGTGAGGTCTTTAAACTCATGGACTATGATGTCCTTAACCTTGACTGTGAGGTCTTTAAACTCACGGACCATGATGTCCTTAACCTTGACTGTGATGTCTTTAAACTCACGGACTATAATGTCCTTAACCTAAACCGAGATGTCTTTAAACTAACAATGGACCGTAATTTCTTTAAACTAATCGACCGCAATGTCCCTAAACTAAACAATAGAGCCTAAATACTCTTTTGTTGGATCTAAATGATCCTGTTAAGTTGATCTTAGTCTAAAATTAGACTAACGTATCCTTAACAAATGTTTAAGTTGATCTTAGTCCCAAATGAGACTAATGTATCCTTAAACCCAACCCCAAACCCAAATCTAAAAAGATACGGATTTGGACTAATGCACGCCCTACGGGCGACAACATAAATTAGTCTCCGTATACAATCCACGGGCAACCAAAAACAAAACAAACACCCACGACACGAAATGATCATCTAGAGAAGGAGAAAGTGGTTACCGCGATGCGGTAGCGTAATTAACTGTAGGGGCTTGCACCTGCAGAGAAGAGCGTCCCCACAATAAAAAACCCCTCAACGAGGGGGAATCTGACGAAATCTGCTACATCGGCCGCATCCGTTTAAACCTTCGATACATGGTGTTATAAATCAACTTGGCATCTTCGGAGAGGTGGACGGATAGCACCAATTAGCATCTGCCCCGAAATTCAGGCAAGACGGACCTGCGCGGTCGCGTCTCCATGTTTCGGCGGGGAATAGATTTTGGCATGCCCGGTGGGACCTTTTCCTCTTTCCACTCCACATTTCGTGTGTCGTGTTCGCGAACGAATTGCGGTTTGATATGGTTGCCCTTGGGTTCAAGGTACTAAGATTTGGTGTCTTGCTCCGTACAGAAAACGAAAGATCAATGGCTTCTACCTGCACAAAATGCTCCAGCTGCAACTGTAACTCCCGTTCCGCCTCATCTGGATGTGTAACTTACGGGCTCCAGGCGGCCTCCCTGTTCACGATGCCGGTGGACCAAGTAACTCAGGCCACCACTGGGCTGTTCTTTAGGACTATGATCCCACCCATGAGCTTTATTGCCCTGATGCTGCCGCAAGAAGCCCCAAAGAAGTCAGTCTTTGATCGACTTACCACTGCCGCGGCCCCTCTCAACGGGTTGCCTAACTCCACTGCCTCAGTTTTCAGCAGACTGGGCCAAAACGCCAACAAGCCCGCAATATCTGAAGCAGCCATCCTAAAGCGGATAGCCATCCTGGCTCAAGCGTACGAAATCATTGGAAAGGCTTCTCCTGACAAGAAATCAGTTTTCACAAGGCTGTTCACTCCGGCTCCCGCTCCGGGCGAAGTCACCTCTGCCTAGAGGTCTGTATTCGATAGGTTGAACATTACTTCTCGACGAACGTCAGTCTTCAAAAGGCTGACACCGGCGACAACCCTCCGTCAAGACAGGGGGATGACGAAGCCATCTCCATAGCTAAACCAACTCCATCCGCACGACATGCTCTCCTTCGTCACTGGCGCCGAGTAAGGAAGGCTGGGGGCAGCTCCCCTTCTGGACTAACTCCGCCAGCTCCCATGGTGGAAATCAATGCTGCTGTTCCAACTGAGAACAGCTTTGAACCACTTAGGCAGGTTCGCAAGAACTCTCCGACTGCCGCGCTGAAGAGATCTCCTCCACCTATGGAGATTACTACAGAAAAGAAGCTGGAGCAGCTCCCTCAGCGGCTGTCCTCCAAAATTTATAAAGTTTGGCGACAAGTTCAGGAATCGGTGATTGACCGGGACTACTCTCGCCGATCAAAGAAACTTAAAACTAGACAAGGAGAAAACCATCCTGTCAAGCCACTAAAGGAGACAGCTGTCTGGGTGCCCGTTGCAACGGCCTCCTCGACTTCAACTGCTTGCAAGAGAGCGAGGCCAGAGAAAGCCCCTGTGAACGCGGAAAACCGCAAGGACGTTGAATTTAAATGCCCCAAGTCCGGGGGCATGGTAATACATACCATTTATATGGCTTCCAGAAAAGAAGAAAGCCGTGCTTCTACGGGTCATCGACCGCTTACTCGATCGATAACGAAGGCTCAGGAACAGCAGCAACAGAAACTTCAGGAGATGCTGACTGCAATGGCCGCACCTACTGGGCCAAAAGAAAATCCAGAGACCTCGGAACAGCGTCGGGAACAAGAAACTGATACTGAGTTCCTCCGAAGAATTCTCGAGAGGAAAGAAAAAGAGGCTGCGGAGCAGGAAGCCAATATAAGACGAATTGCTATTTTGTTTCAAGACATGGCTGGGATGATATTACAGCCGGAACCTCCAGCTGAAGGACCCCCCAATCATCATTGAAGATGACAGAGGGGAGACATCGAACCCTCCTCAGGCTCTTTCAAAAGCCAAAGATGAGACCATCTTCAAGGCCGCTCTGGATGATTACATTGCTCAGCAAATATGAGCTCACCAGGCAAACGAAGCGGCTGGACAAATCGTTAAGACTGGACGGCCTTATCCAGGATGGTATGACCAAATAAGGTACCCGCCGGGATATACGATCCCTAAATTTCATGTATATAATGGGACGGGGAATCCACATCAGCATGTCACTCAATTCAGAGCCTTGTGCGGCAACACCGGGGGTGATGATAAACTTCTGCTCTGCTAGTTTGTTGGTAGCTTGTCGGAGACGGCATTCGAGTGGTATTCTGAACTTCCAAACAACTCCATCAAGACTTTTGCAGAGATGGAGCTATTATTCACCCAGCGTTTCGCGAGTGCTAGTGAACGCACCCCAATAACGGCATTGATCAATGCCAGGGTGAAGCTAGGTGAAACGTGGGTGCAATACGCAATACGATGGCAAAATTTATGGTCAAAATGTCAGCAGCGCATCAAGGAAGCGCCGACAGTGGGCTTGTTCATAGGCTCTCTTGACCCTCAAGCAACTATTTCCCAATTCATGATGTTCTTCAATCCGACCATGTTCCAGGCCTTGATCGACAAACTGGCCCAAATGGACCAGATGGGTCATAGACCGTCTCCTTCAAAGCCGGAGCCGCTGAAAGAAAAGGGTAAAGGGAAGGCGACCTTCGTCGCGAATACTCAACAGCAGCCCAGTGGCCTAAAACTAACTGATCGCCTAGACGAGAGGCGGCAATTCTATAATGAGAAGATGAAGCGCCCTTATTCGTTTCCCCGGGACAAAACGAAGAGATTGTTCGAGCTAGCGGTGCACAACAGACTTATCAATCTGCCGAATCCAAAACGACCGTTGCACCCCGGCGAGACTAATAGTCCCAATTATTTCCCCTACCATCAAACGGTAAGCCATCCAATTGAAGATTGCTTCGTCTTTAAAGGATGGATCGAAGACCAATACCAACAGGGCAAGTTTGCGCTGTCCGAGAATTGGAAGGTGAACCCGCCACAGCCACACGCTCCCAAGAAGACGGATACACCGGGGGCATCATGCTCTTTCATAGAAGAAGCTCCATAGGAGGTCATTCTTTCAACCGAGACTAAAAGAATGCTGAAGGATCTCCAAGCATGCCCGACAATCAGGTGGAAAAATCCACTGGAACCTGAGATAATCGAAGGAATGCTGAAACCGTGCCCAACTCCAAAAATTGGTGGTGATAGTCAAAACGTTCGCACCCAGCCGTCAAAGTCTTCGAAGAAGAAGAAGAAGACCAAAAAGCCCGTGAAGCTTGATGACAAGCGCACGGAACTGCAAAAATATATCGATGTGCTGGAAGAATATAACCAGAAGGCGCGGACTCCAGTTACACTCCAAGAATTTCTCAGCCACTTCCTTGAGGACGGAGATGTTGATATTGGAGAAGACTCGTCGGATGAGTCTGAAGATTATGTGGCAAGCTGCCATGTGATCTCTCACTCGTCGATGGACAGTAAAGAAGCTCCTGACGCAGAGAAACTAGGGGCAGATCCTGAGCCGGAATTTCTAGGGCCATCAGACGAAATGATTGATGCATTCCTGAACGAAGCTCTTCTTAAAAGCAAAGCTGATCGAGAGCGCGAGATGTCCGTATTTGAAAAGGCCAAACGCCGGCGACTGGACGAGAGGGTCGAAACACTCCCACCGGATCAAAGTACATCCGCCGCAAATAAAAGCAGGTTCAAAACGAGGAAAAGGTTCTCCAAAGCCATATCGATGGGAATGAAGCTGCCACCCTCCGAAGGAAACACTCCTGATGAAGCGGATATACATCCTAGTTACTGCTTATATCATCAAAAGATTGTGCACCCCACCGATGAGTGCAACGCTTTTAAAAGCTGGTGGCAGGGATATATTGCTCACTGACAACATTTCAAGCGGATGAAACGCAAAACTCGTCGGGAACAAAGAAATACGACCGAGGAGCACAAAAGAGCCACCGGCAACTGTCACTTGGTTGATAGCAAGGGATCGCAAATTCTCACCTTTGGGAGTGATTCTGATGAAGAAATAGCCCTTGGCCCTCTCTTCAAAGAACCCACATCCGAGATGGAAGAAATGAAGACCTGCGAGAATATTCAGTTGCGCAATCGTACGCTGCCCGAAAAGAATCTCGGGCCCGCGAACAGTGGGTTGAATAGAAAAGATAAAGGGAAAGAAAAAATCCCTGAGAACATCGCCCTAGATGATCAAGTCGTTAAAGAGCTGACAGCCAAGGACCCGCCAAAGAAAAAGAAGGTGGACTACAACGTTCTAGCACACTTGAGGAAGCTACCTTCGCAGCTAAGCATTCTCGACGCCCTCTTGTTATCAAAAGAAGTAAGAGATTCTTTGATCAAGGCGTTACGAGAGCCCGAAAAGTTCCAAGCTTTCCTCGCCGAAGAAAAGATGAAAGACGAGCTGGAAGAAGTATATACGGCCGATATCACTTTCGGAGATGAAGATCTCCTTCTCGGGACAGGCTAGCATAACTGCCCTCTCTATGTCTCCGGATACTGTCATGATATCAAGATAAGCAAAATCCTGGTTGACAATGGGTCCTCCGTTAACCTCCTCAATGTAAGGATGTTGAAAGAAATATGCATGAGCGTTCAACACCTCGCTCGGGATAAGATCACTATCTCCGGGTTTGACTCCCAGTCATCACGAACGCTCGGGTCTGTAATATTGACACCGCGATTTGGGTTGCTCGTCACAGACATTAAATTTCACGTCATTGACGCTAAGACCTGCTATAACGCTTTGCTCGGCCGGCCTTGGTTACACGAGTACAACATCATCCCCTCTACACAACATCAGTGTATGAAATATTTCAAGGATGGTCTTGAGTATACTGTAACAGGGGAACTAAACCCATTCTCCATGAATGAAGTCCGCAAATATGAGGATGCCAAATACTTCCTGCCCGATTTCGAAGACACAGAAAGATGTCGCAAACCGGAGGACAAGAACAAAGCTATCACCACTATTCCGGTCTTCGGGAGTGACATCGAGGACGAAGAAGAAATAGTTTATTTAGGACCGCCCCAATGCAACAAGCCGGGACCGTCCATCCCTATGTTGATCTTCGGCAGCGGCTCAGAAGATGAGGTCAACGTTGTATTCTCTGCTCGGCCATTAATCCAAGACTTTGCTGGTGATGATCGGAGTCTGCAAATCGCTATGGTTCCGTGAGAACATTACAAAGAGCTCGACGTGCTTGATACCTATGGTGTGAAAGAACTGCAGCCATTCTACGTCTTTCCCAGGCGAAGAAATGAAAAAGCAATCCTCTTTTATCAATCCACGGAAACTAGAGTGGAAAAAGAAGTCTGGCATGGTGCTGACTCGATACTTGACAGACTCCAGCCCATCCGACTGCCTAGATACTACATAGAAGGATTGAAGAGGCTCTTGAGACGCCAAGGTGTACCCCTTAAGCAAACTGCTCGACAAGCACGGTTCTATAACAGGATCTGGAACGTTCCTGGAACTCAACGAAAGTTGCCGAACGGGAGAATGGAAACGATCGGGCTTGGATATGTTCGATCCAAGAAATGGGAGCTATTCCGCGGCTGCTACGTCATACATACTTTGATGAAGAAGGAGATGTTCTGTGGGAAGATGCTAACCCTGAACCAGAACGAGCTCTCGCCATGAAAATGCCAAGTCCGTCGTTCGAAGAACAGATGGACAAGCTTATAAAGGAAGAGGGTCAAAAAGTCCAGGATGACCATAACCGCAAAATGACCATCTACGAGAAAGCCAGAATGCAGCGCCTCCTCCAGCAGGCCGCGGAGAATGACGATGCCCTTCGTCGCCAACCCGTTACAAAGAAGACCTGGCGCAGAGGCAAAAATAAACAAAAGAACAGGAAAAGCATTCGACAGTGACAAAGCGGGTCCAAGAAGCCACGCGATCAGGAATCGAGCAATCCGGATTCGTCTCTTATAAAGAAGATGGGTCGAGCATATTCTTTTCCCCAAGATAAGACAAGGAAGATATTCGATCTTTTCATAAAATATCAGATGATGACACTTCCGGAGTCCAAGCACCCCGAGCAAGCAGGTGGAGTTAATCATCCAGATTATTGCTCCTATCACCGAGCAATAGGACATCCCCTCGAAGACTGCTCTACATTCATAGACTGGGTAGAAGACCAGTATCAGCAAGGCATGTTCGCTTTATCCAGCAGCTAGAGAATAACCCCACCGCAGAAGCATGAACCGAAGACCACGAGAGCAGAAAGAGATCAACATCGGTCTTGGAAGCGACCTCGTACTTATCATATGATAACACTGTTAGAAGAAGGACCCGAGAATATGGATGACCTCCCCTGGTGCTTCGAAAACAATGATGACAAGGTGATCTCAGAGTTTCCACCGGCTCCAAAAGAACTGGAAGATGGGATACATACTATTGCAGATAACCTCAAGAAGATTTACTTGGGGATGGCAAGCAACCTGTGGCCGACATTCGTCGGTGAGCTATTGCCTGAAGAAAAGGTGGTTACGATTAAAGACGTGCTCATGCAGTATAACGACTGTTTTGCGTGGAACTATTCCGAGATGCCCGGATTGGATCAAGAAATAGCCGTCCATAAATTGTCGATATCTTCGGACGTCAAGCCGATCAAACAAGCACCAAGAAGAATGCGACTCGAGTTTGAGATGAGCATCAACGCCGAGGTCAAGAAACTAATCGACTCCGGTTTTATCCAAGAGGTTCAATATCCTGATTGGATCGCCAACATCGTCCCGGTGATGAAGAAAAATGGGACGGTGCGCATATATGTGGACTTTCGGGATCTCAACAAAGCTTGCCCAAAAGACGACTTCCCAGTGCCAGTTACCGAGTTGATGATAGAAAATACGTCCACTCATGAAGTTTTCTCCTTCATGGACGGCTCTTCATGATACAATCGGATAAAGATGCATCCTGAGGACCAGAAGCATACCGGACCCCTTTAGGCATATTCTGCTACAAGATAATGCCATTCGGTCTAAAGAACGCCGGTGCCACCTATCAGAGGGCCATGACGAAGATTTTCGATGACCTCATATATGAAATGGTCGAATGCTATATCGACGACCTCGTAATTAAAAGCAAATCATACAAGGAACATTTAGAGCATCCGAAGATCGTGTTTCAGCGCCTTCGGAAATACAACATGAAGATGAACCCTCTCAAATGCGCTTTCGGAGTTTCCTCGGGCAAATTCCTAGGATTCATCGTCCGACACCGAGGCATCGAGATAGATCCATCGAAGATCAAGGCGATTATGGAAATGCCCCCACCAAAGACTCTCAAGCAACTGCGGTCTCTCCAAGAAAAGCTCGCGTATATCCGGCGATTCATAGCCAATCTCTCAGGCAAGTGCCGCCCTTACAGTCACCTAATGAAGAAAGTGACTCCGTTCGCCTGGGATCGCAAATGCCAAGGCGCACTGGACGAAATCAAGCAATACCTACAGAACCCGCCAGTACTGATCGCTCCAGTTAAGGGAAAGCCTCTCATCCTGTACACAACAGCCCTCGAAGGTTCTTTAGGCACGCTGTGGGCACAAGAGAACGACCAAGGGAAGGAAAGAGCCCTCTACTATTTGAGTCGAGTTCTCCTGGGGGCAAAAAACAACTACTCCCCCATTGAAAAACACTGCCTGGCGTTGATCTTCGCGATAACGAAGCTCAGAAACTATGCGTTGGCACATGAAGTCCATCACATATCAAAGGTGGATCCTCTCAAACACTTGATGTCGAAGTCCATAATAACAGGGCGGCTCGCTAAATGGGTCCCGCTCTTGATGGAGTTATCGATAACTTATCGTCCTCTTAAGGCAGTGAAAGGCCAGGCCATTGCAGACTTCCTCGCTGAGCATCCGATACCTTCCGACTCTCCCTTGAACTGCGAATTGCCCGACGAGCACGCATTTGACACGATCGAAGGGGAAAGAAGAGAGAATGATACCCGATGTGAACTCTATTTTGACGGAGCATCTTCCATGAAGAAGTGCAAACAAAGCACCCCTATAATCAAATCCGGGGTAGGCCTCATCTTCGTGACTCTACAAGGAGGGATAATGCGCTTTGCCTTCTCCTTAACAGAGTCAAGGAAGAATAATGAAGCCGAGTACGAAGCTTTGATAGCAGATTTTGAGATCGCTATCGACATGGGAATTGAAAACCTCCTCATATACGGAGACTCCCAACTGGTCGTTAGTCAAGTAAATGACAACTATCAAACATGCAAGCCTGAGTTGGTGAAGTACGGCGAGAAAGTGCAGCAACTGGCGACTCAAATTTCTTCCTACACCTTAGAAAGCATACCGCGTGTGGAAAATAGCAAAGCGGATGCATTAGCCAAGCTCGCTAAAGAACTGGCCGCTGAGAACCTCAATGACGTAAGGATCGTGGTACAAAGTTGTCGGGTTCTTGCACCGGCAGAAATATCTCCGGAATCGTCCGAAGAAAAAGGAGCGACCGAGGAAACGGCCCTACGAATAAAAGATCAGGAAAAGACTAAGGATTGGAGAGAAGTCTTTATAGACTACTTCAAATCCCGTTAAACACCTGAAGATGCATCCTCAGGGCATCAGCTCATGAAACGAGCTCTATCCTTCGCCTTTGTTAGTGATACTCTGTATAAGAGATCATTTGATTCCCTGTGGCTGAGATGCCTGGGACCTGAAGAGGCAGAGAGAGTCATCCAAGAAACTCACGACGGGCTCTGCGGTTCTCACCAAGCCGGGCTGAAGATGAAGCTGAAGATCAAAAAGATGGGCTACTATTGGCCCACGATGATCCAGGACCGCCTCGAATACGCGAAGCAATGCCACTCGTGCCAGATTCACGGGGACTTTATCCATCAGCATCCAAATCCACTACATCCGATAGTGGCTAGCTGGCCATTTGAAATGTGGGGAACTGACATAATCGGCCCCATCGAACTAGCATCGTCCATACCACATCGATTCATTTTGGCGACAACTGATTACTTCTCCAAGTGGGCAGAAGCAGTACCGCTGAGGGAAGTGAAGACGGAGAATATCCTCCATTTCTTCAATACGAACGTCATTTATCGGTTTGGAACTCCGCGACAAATCATCTCCAATAACAGGACGGCCTCTAGAAGCCACAAGATCAGCCGCTTCGCACAACAGCATAACATAGACTGGAGATACTCTTCAGTCTATAATCCCCGAGCTAACGGCCTACCTGAAGCTTTCAACAAGACCTTGACGATGATCATGAAAAAGACAATGTCTCGAAATAAGAAGGATTAGCACGAGAGACTGTATGAAGCTCTCTGGGCGTATCGAACTATATTCAAAATAGCCACGAACACAACGCCGTATGCATTGGTATTCGGCACAGAAGCGGTACTCCCCCTCGAGATAGAGTTACCCTCTCTACGAGTGGCGGTTCATTACGAGCTAACGGACGAAGAAAACGCTCACCTTCGGCTTGAGGAGCTTGATGCCCTCGACGAAACTCGGCTCATGGCGCAACAAAACCTGGAGGCTTATAAAGCAAAGATGACGCGCTCATATAAGAGATTGACTAGGACGAGAACATTCCGCCAAGGCGAACTCGTGCTAGTGGTCAAGAGACCAATGATCCCTAATCGTGCCAAGCGGGGGAAGTTTGAGCCGAATTATGAAGGCCCGTATATCATAGACAAAGTCTATCAGGGTGGAGCCTACCTACTCATGGACATGCTTGGTGAAAGACCTTTCAGGCCAATAAACGGTCGCTTCCTAAAAAAATACTACGCCTGACGAGTCACGGCCTAGGTCAACGAAAGATGACGACGACTATGTCCTCTCGCTATCTTCCTAAGACCAAACTCTATAAGTAGTGGCCGGCTTATGGACCGAAACGTCCTTAAACTAACAGCGGACCGAAATGTCTTAAAACTAACGACGGACCGAAATGTCCTTAAACTAACAATGGACCACTATGTCCCAAAACTGGACGTTGACCGAGACGTTGATAAACTACTGTGGACTGCAGCATCCCAAGGCTGAGACAAAAAAATAAAAAAAAAAGAAAACGGTATGTCCATAAGCAAAATGGGCACGGATAAAATCCCGAAAGGGCTTCATGAGTAAAAACAACAGGGCTACCAGCGAGTTTTGTGAAAACCCGGAAGGGCGCAATCTCGTTAGAAAACACTTACAAGGGGACCTTTTAAGGAGAAACCACCTGCGCGAGATCCTTACGACTCACAAGAGAGCAACACACTTAGATATCCCCACGATTTCTAAGGAGAAGTTACATTTACGAGATCCTCACGACTCGTAAGGAGAACCCTCTTATGAGACCCTCACGGCTCATAAGATTCAAAAGTCTTAAGCTACAGGGATCTGAACCTGTTCTTAAGCGGCCACCACAACCTCCAATTTTGCCATACAAGCGGCTCAATATTGACCCTTGTATACAATACACGGGCGTGAATAAACATTTCCCTAACAAAGTCCCATCCGTGACTAGGGATATGTTTGCACAATGAACCCCCCTTGTAAGCCCTCTCGACTTATAAGGAGAAAACACTCTTGTAAGATCCTTATGACTTATAAGAGACCATACACTTAGGAATCCTCATGATTCCTAAGGAGAAATTACACCTACGAGATCCTCACGACCTATAGGGAGAAATACCTTTATGAGACCCTTACGGCTAGTAAAGTCAAAAGTCTTAGTCGACAGGATCTTAACCCTGTTTGCTAAGCCACCTTTGTTCAACATCGACAGAGGCAAATGATGATTCGCTCCTGGCAATATCCCAGTTGTAGCGGTGCTGATGCCGCAATCGGTGTCTAATTCCAAGCTTGCAGCGAAAAGCCAACGAGCCATACATGCATACGAAATAGCCGAAATGATGGGGCAACTTAAAAACAAAATCAGCAAGTACAAATATATGCATGCAAAATAACCGAAACGATTAGGCAACTCGCAATAAAAAGCAGCGAGTAAAAATAAAACAAATAGCCGAAATGATTGGGCAACTCGCAATAAAAAGCAGCGAGTAAAAATAAAACAAATAGCCGAAATGATTGGGCACCACGAAAAATAGCCGAAATGATTGGGCAATCGTGACCTTCGCGATATAAAAGCCGAAATGATAGAGCATCGCGGAAAGAAATAATTTTTTTTTTGAAAGAATGAAATTTTTGCCCTACAGGTGATATCACATCAATCCCTGTATACAATCCAGGGGCGCAAACAAAGAAAGAATCACACCTTCCCTCCCCAGGCTCCATCAGAAGAAGATGCCAAATCTTAATGATTCACAGACAGCCTGGAGATCATCTCAACATTCGTCTCATTAAAACAGACGCAACATCAAGTAAAGCGGAACCGCGACAATTCCCAATTCCATGACCCGGCGGTGCACAGATGACCGAGAGTCAAACCCCGACTCCGTGAAATGTGGATAAAGTCAACCCTTCCTGATTTCGCTGAACACGGCCTATGTCAATCCTGACCCCGTGGGAAGCATCCAGAACGGAGCCTGGTCCTCGCAGAACACGGCTATGTCAATCAGACCCCGTGGAAAGCATCCAAAGCAAATTCCTGGTTTCGTGGAACGTAGCCTATGTCAATCCTGACCCCGTGAGAAACGTCCAGAGCGGAGCCTGGTCCTCGCAGAACACGGCTATGTCAATCAGACCCAGTGGAAAGCATCCAGAGCAAATTCCCGGTTTCATGGAACACGGCTTATGTCAATCCTGACCCCATAGGAAACGTCCAGAGTGGATCCTGGTCCTTGCAGAACACGGCTATATCAATCTGACCCTGTAGGAAGCATCCAGAGCAAATTCCTGGTTACGTGGAATGCGGTCTATGTCAATCCTGACCCCATGGGAAACGTCCAGAGTGGAGCCCGGTCCTCGCAGAACACGGTTATATCAATCAGACCCCGTGGGAAGCATCCAGAACAAATTCCTGGTCACGTGGAACGCGGCTTATGTCAATCCTGACCCCGTGGGAAACGTCCAGAGCGGAGCCTGATCCTCGCAGAACACGGCTATGTCAATCAGACCCCGTGGGAAGCATCCAGAGCAAATTCCTGGTCATGTGGAACGCGGCTTATGTCAATCCTGACCCCGTGGGAAACGTCCAGAGTGGAGCCTGGTCCTTACAGAATACGGCTATGTCAATCAGACCCCGTGGAAAGCATCCAGAGCAAATTCCTGGTTTCGTGGAACGTAGCCTATGTCAATCCTGACCCCGTGAGAAACGTCCAGAGAAACGTCCAGAGCGGAGCCTGGTCCTCGCAGAACATGGCTATGTCAATCAGATCCCGTGGAAAGCATCCAGAACGCGGCTTATGTCAATCCTGACCCCGTGGGAAACGTCCAGAGTGGATCCTGGTCCTCGCAGAACACGGCTATGTCAATCAGACCCCGTGGGAAGCATCTAGAGCAAATTCTTGGTTACGTGGAATGTGGCCTATGTCAATCCTGACCCCGTGGAAAACGTCCAGAGCGGAGCCTGGTCCTTGCAAAACACGGCTATGTCAATCAGACCCCGTGGGAAGCATCCAGAGCAAATTCCTGGTTACGTGGAATGCGGCCTATGTCAATCCTGACCCCGTGGGAAACGTCCAGAGCGGAGCCCGGTCCTCGCAGAACACGGCTATGTCAATCAGACCTCAGGGGAAGCATCCAGAGCAAATTCCTGGTCACGTGGAACGCGGCTTATGTCAATCCTGACCCCGTGGGAAATGTCCAGAGCGGAGCCTGGTCCTCGCAGAACACGACTATGTAAATCAGACCCCGTGGGAAGCATCCAGAGCAAAATTCCTGGTCATGTGGAATACGGCCTATGTCAATCCTGACCCCGTAGGAAACGTCCAGAGCGGATCCTGGTCCTTGCAGAACACGGCTATGTCAATCCTGACCCCGTGGGAAGCGTCCAGAGCAAATCCTGGTCCCGTAGAACACGGTTAAAGTCAATTTTGACCCCGTGGGAAACACCCAGAGCAACTCCTGACTCCGCGAAGTGCGGATAATGGCAACACCATCAATCACTTACGGGTCCTCTCGACCCGTAAGGAAGAAAACTCTCTTGTAAGATTCTTACGACTTATAAGAGAAAACGCACTTAGAAATCCTCACGATTCCTAAGGGGAAAATACACCTACGAGATCCTCTCGACTCGTAGGGAGAAAAGTCTTCATGACACCCTCACGGCTCATGAAATTGAAAAGTCTTACACAGTAGATCTGAACCTGCTTTCGAAGCCATCACTACCTCTCGAAGAATTCAAAACGGAATGCTCTCTCTATCATCTGCAGGCTATACTTACTAAAGTGACATGCTGATAACAAAGAAAAGAAGAAAGCAAAGAGATGACACATGACATTGCGAAAGAAATGTATCTTTTATTCATAAATTCAATTGGGTACAAAATACATCTTATGAAAGAATAAAAAAATGGATACATTTTATTCAAAATTACAAATGGTACAAAAACAATTATTGAGAGGGAAGCATTTTCAATAGACCAATTAGCCGCTCGCGGACTTCCCTCAGCCATTTTTCATGGTCAGCTGCCATGGCCAAATCTGCTTCAACCTGAGCTCATTGCTGTAGATAAGATGAAAGTTGCTCGTCAACGACCCGCTGAGCTACCTCACGACCTTGTGCATCTCGTTCAATGAGGTCGAGTTTCTGCCTCAGTGTTAGCCCGTCAGAAATACATCGTAGAGGCTTTCAAAGATGACTTTCAGCTGTGCAGCGTTTGCATCAACTTGAGCATGCAAACGAGCAAATTCGCTTAATGTCTCCTCACGCTCCTTACACCTCAAAGCCTCTTTTTGTTCAAGATGGCGGAAGTAAGGGGTGCTCTCCTCGACCCATGCAGCCCGCTGTGAGTTCACAGCCAAGATTTCGGGGGCAGGACGTCTAAACTCAAGCTCATGCAGACAGGCCTCGATTTTTCTGCAATGATTAACCCAGGACTCCACGACGCCTTCATTATGAAAGTGCACGAGCATCGCCAGCATGTGATTAACCTCAGTAGCGAAATATGCAACAAGGGCAGGAGTCTCCGCATCAACCTCCTTGAGATGATCGATCAGCGTGTGCAGGCTATTCACAGCACCTTTGGAAGAGGGGCGTCGAGAGAAGGGGCCTGCAGGCATTATGACTTGAGACTCAAACGGAGCTGAAGTCGGTGTCACAGCTACAAAGCAAATCGCAGTCAAATAACGGTTCAAGAAATAAAGTAGGTTCATGAACAACAGAGTTTACTATACCGGCTGCAGCAGGTGGCAAGACCGGGAGTACCGGTGGTGCAACTGTTCTTTCATCTCCTCCTTCGATCTGTAGGGCTGCAATTAAAACAAAGAAGAATTAGAAACGATTTGAAAGCCCGTAAAAGAAAAAGAAAAGACGTTAACTAAAGGATGTACTCACCAGCTCCGCTAGAAGAGGCAATATCTGACTGAAAGGAAAAGTGTGGTTGTAGCACTTGATACAGGTGATCAAAAAGGACTCCTGCAAGGATATAATAATTCAATGTCAGTACATAAAGTATACCGCCTACAATGAAGCTGATGGGTTATAAATCCGTACCTTCCAGCATTTGAGAGGGTACGAGAGAAGGTAAAGGAGCGGTCACAGTCAAAGCAGCAACTGGAGACGCTTCCTCGGATGGCATAACCCCAACGCTCATCACACCTGCATTAGAAATAAGAGAAACGCCATCAAAAGAAATTGAAAGGGATTGCAGAATAAAGGGGAGAGTAATGACCCAAAATCTACCTGGTGAGTCGCCGGTCGAGACCGCGATAAGGGCGTCACTGGATGCAGCGAATGCTTCGCCATCCTCCATCGGAACGGTCTCGCCACCCGTAGCCTCATCCCCCGATTCCACGAGAATCATCGTGACACTCGCAGCGCCAGGCAACGGCAAGGAGCCGCAAGAGGAAAGAGCGACGATTGGAGCAGTGCCCGACTCTTGAGAAAGAGTGGCTACCTCGGGCTCGGCGATTGTAGCTGTCTCAACTGCCGCTACCTCAGGCTAGGTGGTTGCCGCCACGTCACCCACCACTTCCTCGGTAAGACTCGGCCCTGCAGGATAGGATATATGAGAACCTGAAAATTAAAACATTGACAAAAGAACCCAATGTCACGTTACCTTGGGTCGGTTTTTCGATTGCCTCCCGAGCCGCACGTGCTGCCTGTCTGTGGGCGGTATACAAGGCAGCCGAAGTATTCTCTGAAGGAGTAGGGGCAGGGGTAACAGTGCTTAGACCTGCACCAACATCCAAGGAGGCAATACGCTCCCTTGTCGCTCGCTTCTACGCTTCCTTTCCACCCGGACCGTGAGAGCAGATCTTCTAAAGACCTCCGTTAACGGGACATCACCGTCCGTGCTAATTGTTACCTCTGGAGCCGTTATGGCATCCGTCATCGGTTGCTTAAGTGAACCTTCTTTCGGCAATACCGGCGGAACTGAGACTTCGATAGCCGACCTGGGAAGTGTCTCTGCACCGCCATGCGAAGTCGGTGCCACGCCTGGAATAACCTGAGTAGAGGTAGTTCCTGTAATAAGATGAAAAGGAGTGGTCAGATTACCTATAAGAAACGGGAGCGGAGACGCAGTAAAACAAAATGCACTGATGCCTAAGGATGCTCGAAGTCTTTCCTCTTCCTCAAAAGTCTTGAGAGAAGCTGCGAGAGCTTCTTTGGTGGAAATGCCTGTTAAAGAAGGAAAAGTGTCAGTCAAAACATGATGATAAAAATATGATGCAATGACAAAAGGTATGGCTTATATTTACTCGATCGCGCGATGATGGCCAGTCCCGCTTTGTAGCTTGCTAGTCGCTCGGAAGTTGCAGTAGCAGCCTCGAGGTCGGTACCATCCGGCGCTACGAATAGACCCTCGTTGGTCCCATATTCTCCCAAGCGCTCACTATACGGACCATGAGGCTCCTGACCAAATACAACGTCGGCGGAGAGGATCGACTTCTTCTTCCTCTTCTGCATGCGAGCTCCGGTCGCCGCAAGCACAAGTTTATGTTTAGTGGGCACCTTGGGGCGACGAGTCCCGATATTTGAACCTACGCCAGAATCAGGGGAAGCTACAGTCTCCGTTTCTACAGGAGCCTGGGGTATCGGTAGCTCGGGCCTGTCATGCGGGACTTCGATCACGGCAGCTTATCTTAAGGGAGGTTGGACAATGGTCCGTTGCTTCAGAGGGACGTTTCAATCACCAGCAGGGGGTGTACCTTTGAGATTGAGCATCAATCGCTTCTCCTCCCTGATGACGGCACCCATTGAATGCTGATACCACGCCACGTACACATTAAGGGCCTTTGGGACACAGCTCGGTTCGCTGATAAAGAAGTTGGACCCTGTATTCAAGCGCATGAAATGATGCAGCGCGTTTCGCATTCCCTCTTTGGTGACAGCAGGTTCTGACAAGAGAGCCTCAAGCGGGACTCCCTGATTGTAGCTCAGCTGCTGGGCGAAACGATGCGGATTGTATCTCATGAATAATGCCGCATCATTTTTCCTAAACACTAGAAAGCCCGATCTGATGGAATATAAATGAAGATTTCCCGAGCTTTCAAAACAGAGGCTCCATCTTTAAAAATGTCCCATAATATCTGTACCGTTGTTGCGGACTCTTTGCCGATAGTGAGGATCTTGTCGGTGAAAGTCATGCCATCTCCAACCGTGCGAGGACGAAAGAGCAAACCTCTAGCTTCCCACGGTGACGGATTTACAATAGATGCGTCGACTGATCGCATAATCCGGGGGAAGCCGCACCTGTCGTAGAAGGACGACCTTTTATGGATACCGAAAATGCCAAGTGCATGTAGCTCGAGCCATGACATGAAGTAATGCATCGAAAAGTTCACATGCTGCACTCCTGATTCAGTAGTATCCGCCGCTTGGCTGAGGCCATGATACAAGTGAGCTAACCCGGCAACCCCGACAACCACTTTCACCCCAATAATCATTCGGTGAGCCGGATAGAAGACGGGCGGCCTCATACGGCGAGGCTGCATCGGGAGCGCAAACCAGCTCAGCCATAGCCCAAGAAACCCCATAAAGAACGTTTCCTCATCAATCCCAGGGACTGCGACCTCCGCGAAAGAAACAATTGGAGTGTTGGGAAGGAAGAAACTCTTTTGATCTGCCTCCGCCGTTTGGAAGTTGTTTAACCCTAAGCCGAAAGGGTCGTCAAGTTTGGAGAATTTAGCAGCCTCCTTCGAGAGGATTTCCGAATGGAGAAAACGAGCAATGAAATCCTCGAAATTAACCCCGCGGCTCCCAGATTCGAGAAAAAAGGCCCTCATAAATATTCAACACTTTGATTAAACTAGGGAACTGGTGTTGAATGGCGTTCTCCGGGGTAAGGCCTGTCATCACTGGCTTGGCACCAAAAGCATATTCATCTGTAGGAAGCAGTTCCTCATAATGCTCCCCCATAACCGGTAAGCTAGAAACTTCTGCAAATTCATCTAAGAAAATTGATACTTCTCGGTCCAGCGAAAGGAAGGTGTGAGTAGGAATATTCCACTACTCCAGAAAGGCCTTAACCCACCAGGCGGGAAGCGTAGAATACTCGAAGAGAGAAGCATAAATGGCAGGATTCAACCCAAGCCTCAACAACTGTAACTTCTTCGCTGACTGAATGTAGCGGGCCCATTGCAGATAGCCAGCAGGATGACGAGGAATTAAGCCGATCATATATGGTTGTCCCCACGGTCACGCCTCGCCTTGACAAATACATCGCCCCAGGGTATCCAAAGCCATTGGAGGCTGAACAGGTATCGAAGCCATAGCAGGCTGAAGAAGACCTCCCGAAGTCCAGTTGACTTCTTCCACGGTATAGTTCACCGGGGGTGGGTCAGCGTAATGGATCGCCACAATGGGCTCTGAGGGTACCGCGCACGAAAAGCTCTGCCGACCCTTAATAATTTGATTGTACCATGTCCCCCAGAGGTGAAGATTCTTATGTTCCGGGTCATGATCTTTGATCAATGCTAAGACTTCCCGGTCCACAAGCGCTCCATGGAATCCTCCCTCTGAACGAACAAACGGGAAAAAGGGATCGAAAGACATGTCGCCTGTGCGAAAAGGGACAAAAGTCAACTGTCATTGCTATAATTTAATTTAAATTCTGACACTTGGTACTTTAGAATTTGTACCACACTGCAATGCTGTGGAGAGGGACTAAAGGGGGCCCACAAAATCTATATGACAGTTCATCTTAATAAAATAGCCCCATCATTTGATGAGGCTGCCATTAAATGAGGAAATCCTCAAGAAATTCTCATTAAATGAGAAATCCCTCGGGTAGAGGAGTAAATCTCCCTTTGAGAGCAGTGCTCTGTGACAGAGTGATACTTGTCAAACGCTAATCATGAAGGAATAAAAATTCCTCAAGAGCCTTGCTCTGAAAAAAATGATGATGGAATAATCCATCAGAAAAATTGAAATCAATTTTTATGAATTAAAGATTCTGAGATTTTCAAGATCCATGAACAAACTCTTAAGAGTTCTTCATAAGAGATTAACAAATCTACCTGTTTTCAAAAGAGCAAAGCTCTGTTAATGGGTTAAGAAACCCTGAAAAAGATCTCTTTAAGATCTATGATTCCAAGAGAGCAAAGCTCTGTTAATGAAGCCCTAAAAGGGTTTTTTTTAGATCAAAGATCTATGAAGAGCAAGGCTCTGTTAATGAGTAAAACCCTAGATCGTTAAATTTATTTTAATCCTTACCTAAAATTTTGGCAGAGTTTTGACTCTTGAAATTTCTTAAAATGAAGAGCTATGCTCTGTGGGAGAATATAAATTCTCAGAAAACAAGAAGAAGATGAATAGAAATCATCCTAAGGACCAAAGGTCCTATTTATAGGCACTGAGTGCCGTTTCAACTTCTCAGTTGATCCGAGGGCGCAAATGCTGCAACCGCTGCACTCACGTGTGGGCCACGTGAGCGCAACGGTAGGGGAGGGGGGCAATTGTTTCCCCCAATCAGAGCAAAGCTCTGTTCAAAAATTCAAATTTTGAAATGAAGCAACGCTTTAAATGCGGCGCCAAGTGCGCTGCGCCCTAAGCAGCGCACCATGTGTGCGCTAGGGCTAAGTGCGCTACGCCCTAAGCAGCGCACCACGTATCAAACACGGGTGTGCTGCCCTTCAAGCAGTGCACCATGTGCAAAGCACGGGTGCGCTAGCGCTGGAACTAAAAGCTCCCCATCGTTAGATCAAAAATCTAATAATAATGATAAATCATTAATTAATCAGAATTAAATTTTGTTAAAGAAAGATTCCTCAAAATCTTTCTAAATAACAAGATTGTGCTCTGTAAATCAGAGCACCGTTGGATCAATGATCCAATGGTAAATAAAAATTACCAAAAGAAAGAATAAATTCTGTATGAAAAGATTTTTCCAATCTTGTTAAAAATAAGAAGATTGCTTTCTGTAAAACAGAAGCCCTAGGATCAAAGATCCAATGGTGGGGAAACATCCCCAAATCAATCAGAGAAAGAACTCTTTAACTGATTCAATAAATCAACCTACCCTATAAAAAGGCCCATAGATTTCAAGTCTCAGATATACAGAAAGAGAGAGAAACCTCCCCAAAAACTTTGAGAAAATTCAAATAGCAAGCTCTTGCAAGAAGATTTTTCTTCAAGGTAAGAATGAATGATGGTGAATATAGAGATGAAATCATCTCATGATTAAGAAAGAAGAATTCATTTCTTTGAAAAGATCATAGATCTACAAAGACAAAAAATCTTTCACAAAGAGATCAAAAGATCTCATCATAAAATAAAAAAAGAACTTACTTCTCACAGATCATAGATCTATAAGACTAAAGTCTTTCTCAAAGAGATCATGAACATCTCAAGAGGGGGGGGGGGAGAATAATTCAATTCTCTTAAAGATCATAGATCCATAAAGGCAAAACCTTTCATCAATATAAGAGATTAAAACATATCCTACAAAATAAGAACGGTTGTTCTTAGATCTTGAGACGGAATCTTTTTTAAAAAGAACATAAATTGTTTCTCATATCATAAAATTTATCAAATGCGCTTTGCGCTCTTGAACTGCGCTTCTGCGCTATCTGGACTGGCGCTCAGCGCCAAATGCGCCATGTGTCAATCGCGCATGTACTGCTTAACAACTAGCGCCTTGCGCTCATGGGCTGGCGTTCAGCGCCAAGCACACTACGTGTCATTCACATGTGCGCCACTAAATTGAAAACGCAATGCACTCATGAACTAGCACTCTACGCTCATAAATTGGCACCATGCGCCCATCATATGGCGCTTAGCGCCAAGTGTGACACGTGTCTCTCACATGTGCGCTACTTGGCAAAAACGCACTGCGCTCTTTGACTGGAGAAAAGCGCCAAGTGCACCACGTGTTGCGCTGACAGAACATAAATTGTTCTCTAATAAATCCCAGAGCTATGATTGAATGCTCAGCATTCAATAAGAGACAAAATCATTGTCAAGATAAAAATCAATGCTTAGCATTGTTAAAAGGGCTAAGCCCAAATAAAAGCTCAACAGCCCAAAATAAAGGTTAAGACATTTTAACGTGATTGGACTTGGCCCAAGATTGGCCATAATTCCTCAAATTCAGATTAATTGAGCCCACATGCTCATAAATCTTTTAATAGATCTTGATTCCAAATTGGACCACAGAGCTTTCAACCAAAATTGGTTCAATGGTATATCTCTGAACCCCTCTGATATATGTCGTTGTAATCCTTCAATGTCTTCAGAGAGGCGACGGGTCCTGACAACCATACGTTTCACAGAATATGATGTCTTTAAACTGGACTGTGGGGTTCTTAATCCCACGGACTATGATGTCCTTAACCTTGACTGTGAGGTCTTTAAACTCATGGACTATGATGTCCTTAAGCTTGACTGTGAGGTCTTTAAACTCTCGGACTATGATGTCCTTAACCTTTACTGTGATGTCTTTAAACTCACGGACTATGATGTCCTTAACCTGGACCGAGATGTCCTTAAACTAACAATGGACCGTAATGTCTTTAAACCAATCAACCGCAATGTCCCTAAACTAAACAATAGATCCCAAATGCTCTTTTGTTAGATCTAAATGATCCTGTTAAGTTGATCTTAGTCTAAAATAGACTAACATATCCTTAACAAATGTTTAAGTTGATCTTAATCCCAAATGAGATTAACATATTCTTAAATCCAACCCCAAATCCAAATCTAAGAAAATACGGATTTGAACTAATCCATGCCCTACGGGCGACAACATAAATTGGTCTCCGTATACAATCCATAGGCAACCAAAAACGAAACAAACACCCATGACACGAAGTGATCATCTGGAGAAGGAGAAAGTGGTTACCGCGATGTGGTAGAGTAATTAACTGCAGGGGCTTGCGCCTGCAGGGAAGAGCATCTCCACAATCAAAAACCCCTCAACGAGGGGGAATCTAATGAAGTCTGCTACATCTGTCGCATCCATTTAAACCTTCTATATATGGTGTCATAAATCAACTTGGCATCTTCGGAGAGGTGGACAGATAGCACCAATTAACATCTGCCCCGAAATTCAGGTAAGACGGACCTGCGCGGTCGCGTCTCCGTGTTTCGGCGGGGAACAAAGACGTCTTTAAGTAATCTTCCAGGTAATATTACCATCGAAAGAGCAAGCGTTAGGGATATTCCATGGCTCTTTTTACTTGAGGTTAGGCTCAGTATGGGAGCCCCGATGAGTCATAGGTACTCCGCGCTGGAGGTGGATGATCTCCTATAGTCTTTCAGGTCTCATTTGAGTTTCTGTCCGGACCCTGAAGGTAGGGATCTTCCTTTGCTTCGTTTGTTGACATCATGTCCGCAATATCGTGATGAACGTCAAGGTTGTCTCTGGGTTGTTTGTGAACCGTCGAGGTTTGGAACTAGAGGACTTTGCCATGGCTCCGTTTGTTGGCGTCGCGTCTGTATCCTGCTGGAGGGAAGAAGAACACTGTTGTTTGATCTCTAGGCTGTAGATGTAGCCGTCGAGACTTGGAACTAGGGACTTTGCCATGATTCCGAGGTAGTCTCTAGGCTGTCTGTGAACCGTCGAGATTTGGAACTAGGGGACTTTGCCGTGGCTCTGTTTTGCTGGCGTCGTATCTGCTTCTGGTTGGACCGAGAAGGAATGCCGTTGTTGATTTCTAGGCTGCAGAAGTAGCCATCGAGATCTGGCTTCCTTTTGACGAAGCCCGGTGGGGTAATATGGTTCCCTTTCTGCTTGTGCCTATGGATTGTATACAGGGGTCAATGTGATCTCACCTGCAGGGCAAAAGTTTCATTTTATTTTATTTCTTTCTGCGATACTCTATCTTTTCAGCATTTTATATCGCGAAAGTTGCGATTGCCCAATCATTTCGGCTACTTTTCGCGGTGCTCAATCATTTCGGCTAATTTTTTTACTCACTGTTTTTTATTGCGGGTTGCTCAAACATTTCGGCTGTTTTTATATGCATATATTTTGCTCGATGATTTTATTGCGAGTTGCCCAAACATTTCGGCTATTTCATATGCATTTTTGCTCACTGATTTTAATTGTGAGTATGGAACCCGAGGTCTGATACCAATCTTAGCATCAGCATCGCTGCGATTGGAATATTGCCAGGAGCAAATCATCATTTGCCGTGAAAGGACTTGAAATTTGATACTGATTTAGGCATCAGCATCACTACAACTGGAATATTGCCAGGAGCAAATCATCATTTGCCTTTGTCGATTCGAACAAAGGTGTCTTAGCAAACAGGGTTAGGATCCTGTCGACTAAGGCTTTTGACTTCATGAGCCGTAAGGGTCTCATAAAGGTGTTTCTCCCTATGAGTCGTGAGGATCTCATAGGTGCGTTTTCTCCTTAGGAATCGTGGGGATTCTTAAGTGCGTGTTCTCTTATAAGTCGTAAGGATTTTACAAGAGTGTTTTCTCCTTATAAATCGAGAGGACTTACAAGTGTAGTTCATCACATAAGGACATTCCTCATCGTTGGTGGGACTTGATGGGGAAAACGTTTATTTGCGCCCGTGGATTATATACAAGGGTCAATATTGAACCGTTTGTAGGGCAATTTAGGGAATGTGATGGCTTAAGAACAGGTTCAGATCCCTATAGCTTAAGGCATTTTGAATCCTACGAGCCATGAAGGTCTCATAGGGGGAATCTCCTTACGAGTCGTGAGGATCTCATAAATGTAATTTCTCCTTAGGAATCATGGGGATCCCCAAGTGTGTTGCTCCCTTGTGAGTCGTAAGGATCTCACGCAAGTATTTTCTCCTCACAAGGTCGGGAAGACCTTGCAGGTGTCTTTATTTTAACGAGATTGCGCCCTTTCGGGTTTTCACAAACTCGCCGGTATTCCTGCTGTTTTTACTCATGGTGCCCTTTCGGTTTTTCATCCCATTTCGCTTGTGGACGTACCCTTTTTTTTTGCACGATGAAACTCTCGAGAATAGTTCCGCAGCATGTGATCCATCCGTTTGCCGGTGGGATTTGAGTTGCAGTCCTCACCGTTAGGACTTGTGGACTTGCATTCCACTATCTCCGTGTTTAAAGCGACACTGTTAATTTAGGGACATCTCAGTCTGTTGTTATTTTAAGGACATCTCGGTCCAATGTTAGTTTAAGGACATCTTGGTCCACAGCTAGTTTAAGGACGTTGCGGTACGTTGTTAGTTTAAAGACATTACAGTCCATAACTAGTTTAAGGACATTGCGGTCCATAGCTAATTTAAGGACGTTGCGGTCTGTTGGGATTTTGAGGCGAGGTTTCGCCGTATACTACTTATAGAGTTTGGACTCGGGAAGATAGCGAACGGACATAGGCGTCGACATCTATCATCGACCTGGGCCCTGACTCGTCAGGCATAGTATTTTCTCAGGAATTGGCCGTTTATTGGGCGGAAGGGTCTTTCGCTATGCATATCTACGAGCAAATATCCCCCACTTTGGTAGACCTTATCTATGATGTACGGGCTTTCATAGTTCGGCTCGAATTTCCCCCATTTAGCACGGTTGGGGATCATAGGTCTTTTTATGACTAGCACGAGTTCGTCTTGGTGGAATGTTCTCGGCCTAGTCAATCTTTCGTATGAGCACGTCATCCTTGCTTTGTAAGCTTCTAGGTTTTGCTGCCGTCATCCTTCCGGGAGTACCACCATTTGATGTTTCATGATAAGGTCGAAGATTTTTCTTGTCTTGTCTTGAGGGAAAGAGTACTCCCAACCCATCTTTTTCATAAAAGACGGGTTCCAGCTGACTTTTCCTCGCTCGCGGGGCTTCTTGGATCCGCTTCGCTGTCTTTGAACGCCATCCTCGTTCTTGATCTTATCATTGCTTCTGCATTGGGTTTTCTTTTTGCTACAAGAGCGCACAGTAGGTTGGGGGTGAAAGGGATCGTCATCCTCCGTGGTCTGCTGAATGATACGTTGTGTCCTGGCTTTTTCGTAAATGGCCATTTCGCGGCTGTGGTCATCCCGAACCCTTTGACCTGCTTCTCTTATTAGCTTGTCGATCTGCTCTTCGAATGATGGACTTGATATTCGTGCGGCGGGATCTCGTTCTAGTTCGACATCAGCGCTGTCTGGAAATGTATTCGCTTCTCCGCCGGAGTTATTTATGACATGAAAGCCATAGAATCGCTCCAGTTTCTTGGACCGATCGTATCCAAGGCCAGTCGTCTCCATTTTCCCGTTGGGCATCTTCCGCTGAGTCTCGGGAACATCCTAAATCTTGTTATGGAACCGGGCTTGTCGAGTAGTCTGTTTGAAGGGTACACCTTTTCTTCTTAATAGCCTTTTCAGTCCCTCTACATAGTATCTAGGCAGATGGATTGGGTGAAGCCTGTCGAGCACAGGTTCAGCACTGTGCCATACTTCTTTCTCCATTTTAGTCTCCGTGGATTGGTAGAAAAGGATCGCCTTCTCACTTCTTTGGCGAGGAGGGACGTAAAAGGTCTGCAGTTCTTGCACGCTGTACGTATCAAGCGTATCAAGTTCTTTGTAATGCCGCCGCGGAACCAGGGTAATCTGTAAACTCTGGTCAGCTCCATCAAAGGTCTGCATTGATGGGGGGACGAAGAACACTGCATTGGTCTCGTCCTCAGAGTCACTGCCTAAGACCAGAATAGGGGTAGATGGTCCTGGCCTGTTACCTTGGGGTTGTCCCGAGTAGATCATCTCTTCATCCTCTTCGGTATCGCTCCCGAATATCGGGATAGTAGTGATGGCTTTTGGTTCATTCTCCAGTTTGCGACATCTTTCCATGTCTTCGAAGTCTGGTAAGAAGTACTTGGAGTCTTCATATTTGCGGACTTCATTTACAGAGAATGGGTTCAGCTCCCCTATAACTGTATACTCAAGGCCATCCTTGAAGTACTTCATACACTGATGTTGTGTAGAAGGGATGATGTTGTACTCATATAACCAAGGCCTGCCGAGCAAAGCGTTGTAGCAAGTCTTGGCATCAATAACATGGAACTTGGTGTCAGTGACGAGCAGCCCGAAGCGTAATGTCAGTATTACAGACCCAAGCGTTTGTGATGATTAGGAGTCAAAACCGGAGATGGTAATCTTATCCCGAGCCAGATGCTGCACGTTCATGCAAATCTTCTTCAACACCCTTATGTTAAGAAGGTCGACCCTTACCCATTGTCGACCAGGATCTTTCCTATCTTGATATCATGACAATATCCATGTACATATAACGGACGATTGTGCTCGCATGTTCCGAGGAGAAGGTCTTCATCGCTGAAGGTGATGTCCGCTGTGTGAACTTCTTCCAGCCCATCTTTCATCTTTTCATCCGCTAGGAAGGCCTGAAACTGATCGGGCTCTTGTAACGCCCTGATCAGAGAATCTTGTGCCTCTTTAGATAGGAGAAGGGCATCCAAAATACTCAATTGCGAGGGTATCTTCCTTAGATATGCCAGGATATTGTAATCCACCTTGTTCTTTTTAGGCGGGTCTTTAGCTGTGAGCTCTTCGATGACTCTATCATCGAGGGCTATCTCCTCAGGGACCTTTTCCTTCCATTTGTTTCTTTTGCCCGAACCTTTGTTTGAAGGTCCGAGATTCTTTTCACGCAACATACGGCTACACAGTTGAATGTTCTCACAGTTCTTTATCTATTCTTCTTTTTTGGAGGTGGATTCCTTGAAGAGAGGTCCGAGAGCTATTTCTTCGTCGGAATCACTCCCGAAGGTAAGAACTTGAGATTTTGCTCTTGTCGAACTGGTATCATCCATGTGACAGTTGACGACAGTTCTTTTGTGCTCATCTGTCGTATTTCTCTGCTCCCGAAGGGTTTTGCGTTTCAACCGCTTGAAATGTTGTCGGTGAGCAACGTATCCTTGCCACCATTTCTTGAAGACAATGCACTCTTGAGTGGGATGTGTAACCTTTCGATGGTACAGGAAGTAGCTCGGATGAACATCCGCTTCGTCAAGGTACATATCCTCAAGAGTATTTTCTTTGAAAGGTAGCAGCTTCATACCAAATGTCAGGGCTTTGGTGAACCGTTTTCCCATCTTAAATCTGCTTTTGTCTGTCACGGGTGCGCTTCGATCTGGTTGGAGTACTTTGTGATCCTTCCTCACCGCAGCTTCTTCGTCTTGACGCCGACGTTTGACCTTTTCGTATATGGCCATTTCACTCTCTCGGTCAGCTTTGCTCTTTTGAAGAGCTTCGTTCAGCAACTTATCGATGATGTCATCCGACGGTTCCATGGGTTCTGGTTCCGGATCTGCCCCTAATTTCTCTATATCGGGGGCTTCTTTGCCGTTTATCGACGAGTGAGAGATCATGTGGCAGCTCGCCACATACTCCTCAAGTTCTTCTGACGAGTCATCTCCTTCATCGATGTCACTATCTCCGCTCGCAAGAACATGCTTGAAGAATTCTTCCAGTATGACCGGGGTCCGCGCTTTTTGGTTGGATTCCTCCAACACGTCGATGTATTTCTGCAGACCCGTACGATTGCCGTCGAGATGGACGGGCTTCTTGGCCCTCTCCTTTTTCTTTGAAGAGTTCGGAGGCTTGGCTTGGAGTTTTCGTTCATTGTTACCAACTTTCAGCGTTGGGTGCGGTTTCAGCATTCCACCAATGATCTCAAGCTCGAGCGGGCTCTTCCACCTAATCTCCGGACATGCTTGAAGATCTTTCAGAATTCTTTTAGTTTTGGCTGAAAGGACCACTTCCCATGAGGCTTCTTTTATAAATGAGCATGATGCCCCCAGCGTATCCACCTTTTTAGGAGCGTGTTGCTGCGGCAGGTTTACCTTCCGGTTTTCGGACAACGCGAACTTGCCCTGCTGGTACTGGTCTTCGACCCAGTTTTTAAAGATGCAACAATCTTCGATTGTGTGGCCTACTATTCGGTGGTAGGGGCAGTAATTGGGATTGTTAACGTCGCCCAATTGCAGCGGGCGTCTTGAATCCGGCAGAGTGATGAGCCTGTTGTGCATCGCTAGTTCGAATAGTCTCCTTGTTTTGTCTCGGGAAAACGAGTAAGGACATCTCAACTTCTCTTCGAGGGCTCGCGGTCTGCTATTTTGGCGAATAACCGGTTTTGGGTCACTCGGTTGTTGTTGAGCGTTGGCGACGAAGGTCGCTTTCCCTTTGTCCTTTTCATTCCGAAGATCTGTTTTTGAAGAGAACGGCTTATGGCCCATTTGGTCCATTTGGGCCAGTTTGTCGATCAAGGCCTGGAAGGTCGTCGGCTTGAAAAACATCATAAACTGGGATATAGTTGCCTGAGGATCAAGGGTCCCCACGAACATGCCCACAGCAGGAGCTTCTTCTATGTGCTGTTCACACTTTGACCATAGGTTCCGCTACCGAATCGCGTACCGAACCCAGGTTTCTCCCGGTTTCACCCCGGCATTGATTAATGCCGTGATTGGGGTGCGCTCGCTTGCGAACTGCTGTGTAAACAGTAGCTCCATTTTTGCAAATGTCTTGATGGAATCATTCGGAAGCTCGGGGTACCATTCAAATGTCGTCTCCGACAAGCTGCCGACAAATTGGTGAAGAAAGCGTTTATCATTGCCTCCACTATTGCTACACAGAGCTCTAAATTGAGCAACGTGTTGATGCGGATTGCCCGTCCCTTTATACGCATAGAATTTGGGGATCGTATATCCTGGCGGGTACTTAATTTGTTTGTACCAGCTGGGGTAAAGTCACCCAGTTCTAACGACCTGGCCTGCCGCTTCGTTTTCTTGATGAGCTCGTATCTACTGAGCATGTAGTCGTCAAGGGCAGCTTTGGAGATCGTCTCCTCTCTGGCTGCTGATAGATCCGGAGGAGGGTTCAATGTCGCTCCTCTGTCGTCTTCAGTAATTATTGGCGGATCTTCGGCTGGAGGATCCAGCTGTATCATCATCCCAACCACGTCTTGGAACAGAAGCGCCATTTGTTTTATATTAGCTACTTGTTTTATGGCCTCTTTGTCTTTGTTTTCAAGAACCCTCCGTAGGAATTCGGTGTCGGTCTCTTGCTCCTGGCGTTGTTCTGACGATACTTCCGTGCTTTCTTTCTTCCCAGTAAGTGTGTCCATCCTTGTCAACATCTCCTGGAGCTTTTGTTGTTGCTCCTGAGCTTTCTTCACAGACCGTGTGAGTGGTCGATGACTTACGGAAACACGACTATCCTCTTTTCCGGATGCCATGTAGACGGTATGCACAACCATGCCTCCAGACTTGGGGCGTTTGGGTCCACTGCCTTTGATATTTACCGCCAGTGGTGGGAGATTCTCAGGCTTTCTCTTTTTGTGGGAGGTCAAGGTTGAGGGGGCCGTTGTGGCAGGAACCCATGTAGATGATACCTTTCGTGGTATGGCAGCTGGATGGTCCTCCTCTTGCTGAGCCTTCATCTTCTTCAGCCGGCGAGAGTAATCTTTGTCAATTACAGAGTCTTGGACTTTCCGCCAAATTCTATGGATCTTAGAGGACAACCGCTGAGGAGGTTGTTCCGACTTCACCTGTGTTGTGTTTTCGACAGACGAAGGAGACTTCTTCAGTATGGCGGTTGGAGAGTTCTTGCGCACCCTCCTGAGTAACTCGAAGTTGTTCCCAGTCGGAACAGCAGCATCAATTTCCACCGTTGGAGTTGGTGGGGTAAGTCCAGAAGGAGAGCTTCCCTCGGCCTTCCTTACTCGGCACCAGTGGCGACGTCGAGCATGTCGTGCAGATGGGGATGGTTCAGTTACGGGAGTGGATTCATCATGCCCCTATTCTGATGGGGTGTTGTTGGTGTCAACCTGTCGAAGACCGACGTCCGCTGAGAGTAAACAGTCAATCTTGCAAAGGCTGACTTTTTGGCAGGGGAAGCATTTTTGACGATCTCGCCTGCAGCCGGAGTTGGAACGGCCAGTCTTACGAAGGCCGATCTCTTAACAGGAGAAGCCTCTTTGACGATTTCGTCTACCAGAGCTAGAATGGCTATCCGCTTCTAAATAACTCCTTCAGGTATTGCGGGCCTCTTTACGGGTTCATTGGAACTTTAACTTAGCCTATTGAAGACTGAGGCATGAGAATTGGATGACCCATTGAGAGGGGCCGTGGTAGTTGCAAGTTGATCGAAGACCGACTTCTTTGGAGCCTCTTGTAATGGCATTGAAGCATTGAAGCTCATTGGCAGGAGCATGGTTCCGAAGGACAGTCCAGTGGTGGCCTGAGTCACCTGCTCCACAAGCATTGCGAAGATGGAGGCCGCTTGGGGCCCATAAGTTATTCCTCCAGCAGGGACGGAGTGGGAGTTGTTGTTGCAATTGGTACAGTTGGAAGCTATCAACGTCATCTTCTCTTCTGCACGGAGCAAGACACAAAATCTTAGCACCTCGAATCCAGGGGCAACCATATTAAATCGTGATTCGTTCGCGAGCATGACACACGAAGTGTGGAGTGGAAAGAAAAAAGGTCCCACCGGGCGTGCCAGAATCTGTTTACCGCCGAAAGATGCGACCGGGACATTAGGACGTCTGGCCTGAATTTTTGGGGCAGATGCTATTTGGATTTAACCGTCCACCTCTCTGAAGATGCCAAGTTGATTTATGGCACCGTGTATCGGAGGTCTGGATGGATGCGGCCGTTATAGCAGACTTCGTCAGATTCCTCCCAGTTTGCGAGGGTTTTTTTGATTGTGGGGACGCTCTTCCCTGCAGGAGAAAGCCCCTGCAGTTAATTACATTACCGTATCACGGTAACCACTTTCTCCGGCTCCAGAGGGTCACTTCGTGTCGTGTGTGTGTGTTTTATTTTTGGTTGCCCATGGATTGTATACAGAGTCTAATTTGTGTTGTCGCCCGTAGGGCGTGGATTAGTCCAAATTCGTATTTTCTTAGATTTGGGTTTGCTTTGATTTAAGGATCATTAACCTTGTTTGAGATTAAAATCTACTTAAATATTTGTTAAGGATACGTTAATCCGATGTTGGACTAAAATCTACTTAACGGGGATTCGGGATCATTTTTGATCCAACGAAAGAGCATTTGGGCTCTGTCGTTTTATTTTAAGGACGTTACGGTCCATAGCTAGTTTAAGGATATTACGGTCTATGGGCTAGTTTAAAGACATCACGGTCCATTGGGATATGCTCCTGGGTTTGAGAGTGCATCCAAGAGCTGTTGGTTGTCGGGTCCCTCCACCTCTTTGATATCATTGAAGAATTACAACGACATATATCAGAGGTGTGGAGAGATGTACCCTTGAACCGAACTACAGACTGAAGGGAGAGATCATGGTGGGATGAACATTATTTTAGATGCCATGTATCAGGAGATCATTGGCTATCTCAGGGACCAAGATCGATTTGGGGGGACTTGAGTATAGGAAGGCTCGGTTGATTGATGGTCAAAAGGTTTTTGGCCTTGAGAGACTTGGCTGATCTGGCCTAGGGTTGGCCTCTCACAGTGATAAACACTGCTAAATGTTTGGCGCTCACGTGCTCCCACGTGAGGCTCTTAAGCAGTGTTAAACACTGAAACTTGGAGCACTCACGTGTGGCACGCGATACACCTAAATATCGGGCACTGTTTTCTTGGGCTTATTCCCTCGTTCTGTACATGTAAGTGTTAAACACTTAAGTCTTGCAACCATCACGTGTAGCCACGTGAGGCGCCACTAAGTTAGGCACTGCCTCCTTTGAATTTATCTTCCTATTCTTTTCTAAGTGCTAAGCACTATCGGAGGTCACGTGGGATTACGTGACCCAATCTCAGTTGTTCCTTTTTTTTCTCAGAGGTGTTCACGTGGGATACGTGATCTGTCGTTCTAGCGTTTAAACGCTAATATGCATGGGACTATTGATCTTTGTCTTGAGAATTTCAAGTCCTTTGTTTTATTAAATTCTTACGCAGGGTTATACCCTAGTTTTATCAGAGAAATTAAATTCCTATATCTTTGGAAGAATTAAAATTTTCAAATCTTATTCTTTCCTCTAAGTTTTGGCACTGCATAACATAATCTCTCCGATGAGAATTAAATTCTCAACTTATGGAGAGATCTGTTTCTGCAGACCTCTACCAGAAGAAGAACTAAGTTCTTTTTTGGAAGAGTTAAACTCTTGTAAAATGAGATAAAATGATCTCTGTATCTTTTCCTCACCTAAGGTTTCTTTTTCTCTAAAGATAACTCCTCTTTTTGTTTTTTCAATTCTTATTGGGGGAGGGGTCTCTCCTTTTCTCTGTATATCCCTCTCTCTTCAGTCTCGAGTCCTTTATATTGCAGAGGAAAGTTTGTTAATTTTTGTTAAGGAAATTTCTCATTGAGAGATTTTTTGATTAATTCGGAGATTTTATCCACTGTTAGATCTTTGATCCAGGGACCATTGTTTTACAGAAGACATTTTTCTTGTTTTTAACAAGATTGGGAAAATATTTTCCCATACAGAGCTTATTCTGTATTTTGGTGATTTTTAATCACCATTGGATTTTTGATCCAACGGTGCTCTGATTTACAGAGCACAATCTTTCCGGTTTAGAAAGATTGGGGAAAATAGTTTCCCATACAGAGCTTATTCTGTATCTTGGTGATTTTTAATCGCCATTGGATCTTTGATCCAACGGTGCTCTGATTTACAGAGCACAATCTTTCTGGTTTAGAAAGATTGGAGAAAATATTTTTCCATACAGAGCTTATTCTGTATCTTGGTGATTTTTAATCACCATTAGATCTTTGATCCAACGGTGCTCTGATTTACAGAGCACAATCTTTCTGGTTTAGAAAGATTGGGGAAATATTTCCAAAATAGGGTTCTGATCCTTTTTATATAGAATTTAATTCTATCGGCTCAGAAGGTATTAGGAATCCTCACATGTAGCACGTGCCCCAATGGCACTAGGCCGATTTGCCTATATGCAGCAGTCCCAGAGCATCACGTGTTGGCATGTGATGTGCCTTCTACCTGTTATTTGTTTCATGAAGGTGCTTATATACTTTTGTATATAGATGCTCACGTGTGGCACGTGAGGCTCAACTTCAGCCTTGTTTGTTAAGTATAATGCTTATAATTTTTGCTTCAAGGCGCATCACGTGTGGGCACGTGATGCTCCTTTTGGGGAATTCTTCCATCGTTTTTTGTTCATTATTTATTATTTTTTTATAAGAGAACAAAACCCTTTCAGAATGGTGTCATCTTACCAGAATTGGGACAATCCCAAAACTTTACTGGATCTATCTCTATAGGCTAAGTTGCCAGAATCATATTATCGTATTTGGAGAAACATCCGTGATAACCATTATTTGACCGAACTGTAGTATATGAGCATCACTTCCTATCAGGAGTTTGTCATTCACATCAATATGAAGAACACAACAGTACTCCCTACACTCTTCTTACAAATATTAGGTTCATCTGTCATTTTGATGAAATCAAACATTTTGACCGTAACATCCAAACAGATTATCTTATCTCCACAATGCCTGGTTTAGTCTATAAATAGATTTAAGCAATTTGCAAACCTTCCGCTGCTCCCACTGATCACGATAACCCTCTGGAAGAGTGATATATACGCACACTTCTAAATCTTTATTTAGAAAGAAGTTATATTCATTCATACAGTGAATCTTGTTATATTTGGAAAGATCCTAACTCTAGATTTTTAGTGTATCTCAATCTCGATCTTGTGAATCTTGTTCCACGCATTGTTTTTGATAAATTGCTTTATTATTTCTGTTTAAGCTTAAATAAGTCTACATCCAAATTACGTAATCCGTCTTTTGCGTACTTTTCCCTTTAGCCCTATAATCTGCAATATTTGACAAAATATACCTGGAACATCATAAAATAGGCAAAATTATGATAAACATGGCTATATAAATGTTCATTAAAATACACCAATCAAATACCCCCACACTTATCTTTTCCTAGTTCTCGAGCAAAATCTAAGGTGTCACACTCTAAAAAAACCTATCTAACTAAAATATACTCCTATGCTTCTTTTCGTAGGAATGAGATTGCACTTAGCACGTGCATCAAGTCGTTAAATCTCTAAGTGTCTCTAGTAGGATGAGTGTTGTCTCATGAGGGTTTTTAGTGGATACTATCCACAAAATCCCAAAAAGGGAAAAAGAAAACAAAAGAAAAATATGAAAAATAAAGAAAATTAAAATAAGAAAGCGAAAAATATTTACAAAAGTTAAGGAAATAAAGAAAAAGAGAATTTTGAATTTTCAATAGTTTTCAGCTTTCATGAATTTTCATCCTAATAGTCTTATTTAACTCCGGAAATTACATTCTCCTTCAATAGAATTTCGTCCTATTCTTCCTATCTCTCCTTTAAACATCGATTATATAACCCTACGTGTGTGTAAAATCATTCCTATACTTAAGAATTCAATTCAAACTATAGTACCCTTACCTTTATACCCTCATACTTTATTTTATATGGTTATATGGACGTACTCACACATCTTTCAATGCGACCAATACTGCTTTCTGAGGCACTAGTCAACCGATTGCTCAATGTGTGAATTTAAGTTATGCTCGGTGTTTAATTATACCTAGCCGTGCAACGACCTCGGATCTTTAGCAGTGACTCCCAAACCAGTTGGTCTAAAACACTAGATGATGAAATACCCCTTTGACTGAAGATTTATTTGCCCTTAGTAACTACAAAACTAGATCTATTATCTTTATGCTCAATTTTTTTATACTTGGGTATTTAGGTAAGATATTTCGAGATATCCTCTAATATCTTAAATTTTAAGATTCTTGTTTGTGCAATATGTAGGGTGCATATTTTCTATGTTTGAATTCAAGCTAAGGAACTATTTTTCAGACATAGTTCTATTATCATATTCAATAATTTCCTTTATATCACTCAACCTTTCGGATTCAAATTTATGATCACTTATTACTAGTTCTGATTCAAAAAAAATTTATAGAAAAAGAAAACCTAAAAAATGAAAAAAATAAAAGAAAAAACAATACAGTGCGAACCACCCAACATTTATTTCTGATATTGTCCTCAATGTCGACCTCTTACCCATCTCTCTAATATTTCCCTTAATTCAATAAAAACAGTCACTACAATATTCCATGTGTCACGCCCTATTTCCCAGTAGACGGAAATTATGACGTGGCAAGCCCACGGCATATTTATCTAGAGAAGGTCATTCCCTAAATAAATATTATAAGCGTATTGAAACAATAATACACAATACAAGAATAAATGGAGCCTGTAAAATTTTTCAAAAAATATCTTTATTTACATTCAACCTCCAATATTTAAAATTACATGAGTTTATGCTGGAAAGTAAATATAATAAGGAAAATGCCTAAACAAGTGGCATAAAAAACTGAAGAAAAAATGAAGCTGAGCTAAACCTGAGTAGCAATCTGTTTGTAGTTCTCCACCGTGGCTTCAACTTCCTTAGTCTCCGACCGTATCTGACGAACATTTTAAGAAAAAAAGTGGATGAAATGCCCGTCAGCGAACTAGCGCTCGGTAAGTCCCAAAGATAGGTAAGCGTAAAGAAAATGACAAGTGTAGGATATATAAGACGAGCAAGAGTATATGTTCATGGGTAAGTATATACTATAGGTCTCTATGGTCATTAAGTTAACGTTAAGTTCCAAGTGTGAATGTCAACGCAGCCATAGAAGTATTCACGAGCTCAAAAGTGGGGCCTCAGGAGCAAGCAAATACGAGCCCATTTCGTGTGTTAGCATCGGGGCTCTAGGCTGTGGATGAGTCAACTCGACTGATTAAAATAAAAAAGTGGTTAATACAAGATTCTTGAAGTTCCGTTGGATTCACACAAGAAAGTATCCCAAACACCCTAAGTATAATATATATAATTGGTTAATATACTTAATAGATTTGATTGATTAATTAACATGTCTTGATCGAAACCATAGATTACAAAAAGTGTGGATGTATTCGAGTGAGTCGAGTAATATGCGAGTCATGACAGTTGCAATCTTGGTTCAAGTCAAGTTGGTTCGAGTAGTTTGGGTTCGAGTACAGATACGAGTTTATATTCGAGTTAGGTTAGAGTGCGAGTTTGTTTTCGAGTTCGAGTTCAAGTTTAGATTCGAGTTTGGATTCGAGTTTATGTCTTTTTATGTGAATTGATGTAAATTGTTAAAAAATCTTATGTTCGGGAGAAATTGGCAACTGCTGCACATAGACGGCAGGATTTGTGTCTTTTTCCAAGACAATTGCCATTTAATAACTCCGTTAAATTGTCTAATCTGAATAGAAAAGCACTCTCTTTCTCCATCTCCCTGGAGCTCAAGAGAAATGATACCGTTAAACTTATATTAATTCTAGGGTCCTTAAATATTGATTGCATATCTCGAGGGGGTTTTATGAAAAATATATATTAATATTGTTTAAAAATAATCTCGAGGGTGATTTGTAATATTTAGGGTTTTCAGGAACATGTATTTTAATTGTTATGGTATTTTGGTGATACAACCTAGCTTTTTGAAAGTTTATGGTAATTTTGTGAAAACTACTATTTTTGGAAACTTGGTGGTATTTTATTAAAAAATTCTAATCTTTCATTTTAAAAATATAGTTTTCTTAATTTGTTTTTATTGAAAATACGAATTTATGTTTTTTATATAATTTTTCAAAAATTAGTTTTATTTAGAAAATTCGCATTTCTTAAAAACCGTATTTTTATTTTTTTTCGAGACCGAATACTCCGTGAGGAGTTCTGCATCTCACTCTACTATCCCAAGGATGTGCGATAATCCGCACCATCCATTAGCGGGTCCCATAACGAGAGTTGTAGAGGCGTAATTGCCAAGGATTTCAAAATACCGATTTAAAGAAATCCGTTTTTTTGTAAATGTGTGGTAGTTTAATGCAAACCTATTTCTTTAACTTAGCCATAGATCTAGAATATCATGCTATGAAATCATAGTGTGCATGTGGGGTAGGTCGTTACCTCGTGAAGTTTTTCTAAAGGTATTTAAACTAATTGTCGATAAAGGTTATACTAAAGTTCATGGTATTTTAGTGAAAAAGTTCATTATATGTTTTTTCCATATGAAAATTTTGGTAAATTAAAAACAAAATGATATGAAATAAGATTAAGATTAATACAGGATGTTAGTTTGATCTAATTTACTTATCAAGTGGATTACAAAAATTAAAATGAAGATTGAATCGGAGATAACTCCACTTTTATCGATTTGTTTTAGAATTTTTTTTTAAGGTGGAAAGGTTAGAGATGAAGGGATTTACTGTTTTAGATAGTTAAAAAGAGATTGAAGAAGTTCTCGGGGTAGTGGTTTCATCGAAAATGCTCCTGTCGTCGTGTTTGGTTCGCTATTCCACTTGAGGGGCTTAACTCTACTTGGCGCATAGAAGTTTTGAGAGAATTTTTGCTAGAATTTCAGAATGGTGAAGAGTTAGAGCATGAGATGGTATTTATAGTGTATAATTAGGGTTTGAGAATAAAAAATATTAAAAAGGTGTTAAATAGTGAATTGGAGAGTCTATGTTTGATTGCAGGAAAATCAAACAGTGCAGAAGAGTTAAGGGGAGTCCAAGGGATAAGTGTGCAAAGCGCGGGGTGATTTGAAGCACTCTAGACAGTCGGGACCGGAAAAATCCAAGAAACGGGCGGTTGGATTTGATTGAGCTGTCTCGGGATTCGTGCCATGTGTCAAGTTGGGTGTGTACACCTCATTGCGCCTGTTTGATTTTTCTGAAACTTTTCGTTTCTCCGTGTATTGCATGTGCAACTCTTGGGCTTCCAAAAATTAAAAGGAAAAAATCTAAAAATAATTCGGTTGGATTCGAACGCACAGGCTATGTCACAGCAGTGTAGAGGCTTTACTAGTGAGCTACAAGTTGTTTCATGCTTTTATTTAACAAAAATAACTTTTAACTCTTACAATACCCTTTTCTGTACAATAACAAGAAATTTGAGTCGTTACACTATGATAAGCATAAGTATAAAGTAATGTGGTAAAATTAATTTAGAAAGAGATAAACCAATAAAATTAATCAACAAGAACAAACTTACAGGGCCTAAAAATTTAGGAGATTCTTCCCTCATCAAGCTGTTAACTGGCGGTGGTCATCTGCTAATACGCGATCTGATATTAGATTTTTATTTCCTGCTTTGAACTGCATACCCTGCAACTTATCTTTTGTTTTTATGTTAGGTTTGAAGTTAAATAAAATTGTTGAAATAAGTAGGAAGAATAAGATGATTGTTTTTTTAATAAAATTAAAACCCTAAAAAAATTAAAAGAAGAAAAAGAAAAGAAAATTAAATTTACATAACGCTTTGGCTAATCCGTACGTTAGTAATAACCACTCAATTTTTTTTCTTTAATCATACAAGAGTAGTAAAACAATTTATAGCAATAAACATCAATAAACACTCTAAATTTGATATGCATAGAATTAGTGTGGTGTTTATATTTGGGTGAATAAGATTGTGATCCATGTTTCGCCGAATAAATTAGTGCAGTAATAAATGATTTAAATCTAAAAGAATTATGCAACTGCACTATCTTGTCAATGTATTGGCTTAATTGTTCAAAGTCTTCAACATGACCATGCGGGATACAAATAAAGGATCCAGCTATATCAGTTAAAGGCACAACTTCATCTTGATTTACAATAAGATGTTTTAGTGATGAAAAGAAGTATTTGAGGCATGGATTTAACTGTGAAAGGCTCATCTAAAATGCTAAGTTCATCTTTAAAAAGTTCCTCAAAACATAGCTCTAAATAACAAATGTCATCAACAATTTCTCAATTTTGCCTAAGATCATGAGTTTACCTTTAAAAATTTCCTCAAAACTATCCTTTTCAAAACAGCCTTCTTCAAAATTAATCACCTCCTCGTCATGCACTTCTTCTATTTCGTTTCATCCCTCATCCAACAATTCTTTTTCCTCCTCTTCAAACTGACCCATAGGTTGATTTTCGTCATCCAAAAATGTGGATTCCCACGCTAGAGTATTCTCAAAAATTTCATTTTACATTCCTAATGAAAATGTGGCCTCCCTATCAATAATTTTCTCAAATATTATATCTAAGACAACCCCATCCAAATCACAAGTTTCCTTTACAGATGCAGTTTCTTCATTGAAAATTTTCTCAAAAATATTATCAACTACAGTTGATTTGTCAGAAATATTTTCCTCAAAAATTTTACTATCAGTTAAATCAAACATCTCAATCTCAAACGTATCATCAATTAAACCATTCTCATATAAATTCGTCGTTGGAGGCCAAATTGGAAATTCAAAATTCTGAGGATGGGTTTCATACGGACATGACGGAATCTTGTGCTCTCTTTCCTCAATATTTATTGCGGCAACTATTTGGCCAATAAACATTTCAATATTCTCTAATGCTTGTTTGGTAGCAGTTTCGTTTTGCATAAGAGCGGCCAGCTGCTTTTCAGCATTATTAAGCCTTGTTTCCTCATCATTATCAATGTCTAATGTATGTGTGAAAATTTGATACGGTTGATAAGAATTTTATTGGATATGGTTGTAAGGAGGGCCAAAATCATAATATATGTATGATGGTACTTGTTGGTCTATGGAATTGGAAGGAGTGAATGCTGTGTCGGTTTGAATTGAATTAGATGTAGAATCTATATCATAATAAGGGTTTGGTTAGAACTATTGGCCTAAGTTTTAATTAGGAATATCAGAATAAATGTCTTGATTCCAACAATAATTTGGTTGGTTTCTCCAATCACCAAATCCAACAATAAGTGAAAATCTTCATAAACATGAGATGAATCTTGACAATAAGTTAAAATATTGTCGCAATGAAATATCAAACAATTATGGAAGCATAAATCATACGGGATATCTCTACCCTATCAATCACACAAAATCATACAGCAAAAGAATTAAAACATATAATTCTAATTATCCTAAAAATAATATAGTTTTACCTTTCTACAAAATAACTCATAAGTTATCAATTTATGAATTAGATCATATTACCTGAATACTCTAAATTACCCTACTTTAATTAGGTTGAATTTACTTTGATCAAAATACCATCTTACCTTCCCTAATTAGTTTTCTAGGTTGTCAATCTATCATTAAACTAATTAGATTATCGATAATGCTATCTTTCCCTAAACAAGTTCAAGAGCGTCAATCTATTATTATCATGTTTAGTTTATTAGCATAGAATCAAAAGGATATAAACTTTAATCAAAGAAATTCATCATTGAAAACCATAGAAAAGAATAGAGGAGTGAAATCAAACAATCATAATAGCAAGTATAATTAAAAAAACCCTAGAAGTAAATTAGCTACTCATAATAGAAGAAAGAAAATAATCAAATAAAATAGACTTCATATTAAGAATAACTTTACAAAATATCCTTTGATTTCACCCAAAACCCTAAAACAATTAAACAATGAAGAGATGAAACTCTAAAGAGGCTATACAGCAGTATTTATAGGCTTTATGAAAATCTAAGAGCGGTGCCCAAAAGATATGTCAAGGTACAAAAATCCCTGAAAATTTGATCCCCTGAAGCTTTGGAAATTTGGCTAAATTTCGGCCATATCTCGGTTTTAGCTTTAATTTTGAAAGATCCTAACTCTAGATTTTTAGTGTATCTCAATCTCAATCTTGTGAATCTTGTTCCATGCATTGTTTTTGATATATTGCTCCCTTGTCTCTGTTTAAGCTTAAATAAGTCCACATCCAACACACGCAATCCGTCTTTTCTTTACCTTTCCCTTTTAGCTTTGTAATCAGCAATATTTGACAAAATAAGCCGGGAACAACATAAAATAGGAAAAATTAAGATAAACAGGGCTATATAAATGTGCATTAAAATACACCAATCATACTTTTACAAATCCCTCTCAAGTAAATGCGATAACCACATTAAGATCGGGAAACAGGTTGATAATCACGTACAGATGGCTGTAGATTATGATGAGGTCTCAGAGGAGGATGAGCAACTACCTTCACATCCACTTGCATAGCCAAAATCTATTCCTAACCTTGCTTCTACATCCCAACCTCGTTCTATTGATAATTCTCATGCGACTCAAGCACCTTATCGTAAACGCTTGAAGACCAAGAAATATGATGCTAAACTAGTAAAGATGATGGAAACGTTTAAGCAAGTTAAAGTAAACATACATCTCCTAAATGAAATTGACCAAGTTCCATCCTACACAAAGTTTTTTAAAAACCTATGCATGAAAAAGAGGCAAACAAACATGCCTAAGAAGGTTTTTCTAGAAGGCAAACATACATCTCCTAAATGAAATTGACCAAGTTCCATCCTACACAAAGTTTCTTAAAAACCTATGGACGAAAAAGAGGCAAACAAACATGCCTAAGAAGGTTTTTCTAGAAGGCAATATTAGTGACGTCCTCCGTAATGTAATGCCCATAAAGTATAAGGACTTCGGTTGTCCTACCATTTCTTGTATTATAGGAGACAAAATCATAAATAGAGATTTACTAGACCTAGACGCTAGTGTGAATCTTATCTCTTTTTTGGTCTATGAACAGCTAGGATTGGGCGAGTTTCAACCCACTAAGGTTATCTTACAGTTAGCCGGCTGATCCGTTAAGACACGGAAGGGTGAGATAAAAGATATGTTACTTAAGATAGGGGAATTTATATTCCGGGTAGATTTTATTGTCTTAGAAACACAACCCATATAAAACTGTGAAAACAAATTCCAGTAATTTTAGGTTGACCATTCTTAGCCACCCCAAAAGCGTTGATCAACTGTCGCGATGGTTCGATGTAGCTTTCTTCTAGGAACCTGAAAATTGAATTAAATATTTTTAACCTAGGAAGTCAACAAAGTGACATGTGTGATCAACTCAGCGAAGTCAATGTAATTCAAGAAGTTTTTTTATGATGGGATGTTTTACTTCAAGGATGAAGGGTTAGAGGAGCTCATGGAAACATCTATGGAGGATGTATGCAATTGTGATGATGGATATTTTAAAAATGATAGTTTTGAAGAGATTTTTGAGGATGAACTCACGTTCGTGGGTAAGGATGAACGTATAGTTGATGACATTAATTATTTCGAGCCAACCTTTGAGAAATTTTTTGAGGATGAACTTCTAATTTTGGATAAATTAAACGCATCACATTCTTGCGATTTGAACGTAAAAGAGGAACATCCTATTGGAAATCAATTAAACCCCTCAAAGTTTGATGCTATTTGTTTTCATATGGATACTGTACAACAATCTGACATTGCAAGAATTAAATTACAAATTTTAATGCTCTAAATATAAAACCACAATTTAATTTGTGCAACTTTAAACATGATAAAATTTTAGATTTTATTTAATTTATATTTAATTTTGAACTCATTGTCCTATTGTGTTTTACCAATTCCATGTGTATAATAATAAATTTTTTGATTGGTTAATTATTAATTTCGACTTTCTACAACATTAGTTAAAAAAAATTTAGCGATAAATGCTGAAGTAGAAGAGAAGATCATGGTTCTCCATGATCCGGAATATTTATGATAAATTTTTAACTCTTCTCGTGTATATTATGTATTATATTTTATGTACTAACTTTTGTTTTTCTATTTTTTAGGTTTTATTTGCTAATTTTGATTTTTGAAGGTCTTTTGTGCAAAGTTACCCAACCCCTTATATATATCAACCCGGGAATTCATTCCCAAATTCTATGAGCAGTTTAGAAACCCTAAAGAAGAGGAGGTATCCACAAAAATTTGACGGCGTAAGGCGAAATATTCTCGGCCAGATTCTTGGAAATTTCGGCCCAGGCCGGTTTATTGCAGCCAAATCTCCCCAGATTTCTAGGGGAGATAAATCTTTCTCTTCTCTTTCCGATTTTAGTAATTATTTTGAGTAAATTACTCTATTGATTATAAATATGGCTGAGTGAAATATCAAACATAATTTAATGAATTTGATGTGATGATTGTAAGGATGGGCGCGCTTCATGCGTGTGCACAGCGGAAGCGGGGACAGACGGAAAACAAAAATTCCGTAGGAGCGCGATCGACCATACGCCAAAATCTTCCAAACAATAGTTTCTAGCTAAACAAAGATATAAAGAAAGAGTTTAGAGGTTCTACAACCTTTGTAGCGTGTCCGGCTAATCCTGAAAGACCTCGTCTACACTCCGTAAGCTCCCAAACGCATCTGAATGTCGATTGCCTCGCCGTAAATGATCTGCGTTGAAAGCGGGCTGTCCGATCTCCAACTTCGTCGTCGGTCGGAGAGACTTCCTCCAGAAACTTGCTGGGCGTAGAGGAAGGCGATGCGAGCGATGGGTACTCTCTAGTTTTTGCAAACACTCACCATGGCAACTATTGCCATTAACCTAGAAAGCTTAAGCTCTTGTTGAGAATAAGAAGATGTATTGGTGATGGCTGGGAAAAAGAAATCAATTGTGTCATGTGTAATTTTTCCACCCATGCCATGCATTTAATCATGACACATGACCTCACCCTCCACTCTCTCTCATATGTGTGTCAACACATAAGAGAGAGGGTGGGCCGCACCACCAAATTTAATATATTAAATATAAAATAACACACACACACACACACACACTTTAACATAAATGTATGTATATATATATACATAACTGTATGTGTGTGTGTATATATATATATACACACACACACACACACACACACACATTTACACACATATATATATATATTTATATATTTATTTATACTAAATTAATAATGGTGGGATCAAATATATATATCAAATTTATATATATTAAATAAGTATTAGTACATGTATCCTATACACGTACACATCATGTATCACATACACGAAATGCCATTAATATCTTCCCAGTATTATATTCTGTAGAGAGTGTGTGTATCATATACACTATACTAGAAACCGTATCATAAATACGGTTATCAAGTCAACACTTGACTTGGTATTTCGTCTATGAAACCGGCTAGTATAACAGTCGTCCGATTGAACACGTATATCCAATATATATGTTTTATCGAACTCATGTATGTATCCCTATACGTACGTCACATCGCGTTTTGCCCGGGAAGGCACTTTCTTTGCGGGACTCTAAAGACCTGTTAATACGCTGACAGTAGGTTATACAGGATCATATCTGATTGAATCTGAAACACTTTCAGATTTAACACCCTTTCGGGTTAACCCACAAGCTCGTAAGCGGAACCAGCTGTACGTAACGGCTACCCACAAATGAGCAAGATAAAGGCAGGTCGACGATCGAACTCATACGGACCCTACAAAGTCTATAAGTGACATTCATCGTACAGTCCAGTCTCTTCGTCAAGGAGTATCACATACCGGGTCTGGGGAGTGGAATCTGTCAGACCCCCAATAACCCGATATGTCGTGCTGACAGAGGACTCATAACCAAAGAGATACAACTGGTAACACTTACCTGTTTATCTCTATTGCCTTGGCCACAAACTTCTGGCTATAGTCCTGTCCTGTACAGTGCGATATCGACTCCCAATACCGGGAGTGACGAATTCCCTCGACCGCTCACTGCCTCCATGTGCTTCGGGACTGTACCCACCTAAAACCCGTTTGCATGGCCCAGTAGAGCCGTGGTAGGATAGTAATCAAAGTACAGTGGGAGCACACACGAGACACTGTGGCGATTTCAGGTCAAGGGAGTACCTTTTACTCATGTCACTAGAGAACTGCTATCTGACATTGGTATAATACCAACTAGGAGTTCTTGGAAAGTCTGTCCAGTATAACTCATCCAATAAGCACCTGTATACAATCATCAATATCAAACACCAATGGCTATGTGAACAGCCATCGCCCCGTACAAGATCATGAAACGTATACACTAGTCTAAACATGAGTATCGATGCCCTGTCTCGATACTCCGACGACTAGGGACTTTTAAGGATATGCTTATGAACTACCAGGCTCTTCTAGTATGTCCTTATCACAATCCTGGTAGTCAAGCAAAGATCCTATGGGATTTATCTCATGCATTTGCGGTACGTGATAACTAGTATTTTGCATTAACACGGCAGATAAAGATAGACCAGATAGCATACTATCATCTTGAGTAAGACTGTTTTTGGTATTTGCCCTCCTCGATTTCAGTAATTTCATTCCTGCAATTATGATAATTGCCTTGAGGGCACAAATATCCAACAATCTCCCACTTGCACTCAAGGCCAATTATTGCGGTATCGCAGGCACACATCTCATGTGCTACTGCATACCCAACTTCTGTATTAATATTTTCACAAACTGTATTCGAGAAATAGTCTCAATGAGTGGATCCGCTAATATGTTTCTAACTGTATCTCTCTAAATCTCAACTTCGCGGAGATCAACTATCTCCCGAAATGAGCGAAACTTATCCTAGAATATTTTTTGGATAGCCGATGGGACCTAGTTCACAAATGAATGTATTTATCCAAACAAATACATAGGATGTATCCTTTGCTGATTCACAATCAGCATCAAGCGCCTTAATTACCCTAGTATCTCGTTTGGAACTCTTCCAATACACTGCTCCTCATAAGGGGTAAACTAATGACTCACGACAGACACTCTGTCATCCTTGTCACTATGGAAGATGGAATCGGTAATTGCCTCCCGAAAGAGTCTGCTATTACCATACACCAAGAACATTGCATACGCTTTTCACTTCTTCCTATGTTTCTCCAGGATTGGATTAATGTCTGCTTACTACACCATGTGTAAAAACAATATCTGGTCCGGTATTTAACATCGCATGATTGACCTTATTGCCGAAGCATGTCGAATGTCATTCATGCGAGTCTCTCTCTTCATCAGTCCCGAAAGACATTATTTAGAGAGAGTGACCCCATTACCTATGGGTGCATTACCTCACCAGGAGCCATCCATTCTAAACCATTTTAGAATGATGTCATTATACCTGAATCGGGATAATCCCAAAACCCCTACCAGGTCTAACTCTATAGAACTAGTCATCAGAATCATTGACATATGTATAATCCACAAAAAGAGAAACAAAAGTGACTACCAACGTTTGACCGAATCGTAGTACATGAATATCACTTTCTATCAAGAATATGTTATCCACATCAGTATGCAGAATCAGATAGTACTCCCTACAGCTTTCTTACAAATATCTGGTTCATCACTTATTTTGATGAAGTCAAACACTTTGACCTTTGCATCAAAAATAGATGATCCACCTCCGCTATGCCTGCATTATTCTACAAATAGACTTAAGCAATTTTCATACTTTCCGCTGCTCCTACTGACTAAGACAATTCTCTGGTAGAGTCATATACACGTACACTTCTAAATCTAATTTAGAAAGACATTATAATCATACTCATGCCAGATATCATAGTCATGAAAACAACAGTAGCAAATTTTATCCATATGGACTTTAGCACAGACTTTGAAGTTACAGTATCACCACAATCCACATCGGGTATTTGATAATTACATGTTAACTACAAGTCTTGCCTTATTAGGTTAATACCTATCCATTTGCACGGATCTCGAAAGATCTGCTCTTTATGGGTTTTACCCCTTTCAGAAGCACACAACAAAGTCTACAATTTGTTGTAGTGCATGGAGCCCAACTTGAATAATTTGGCATCCAGCCATCAGTCGGAAGTCACCACTTCTTATAGCATGTTGATAAATTATAGGGTCATCATCGCATGATGCAAGCCTCCTAGTCACCGTCTATGAGAAAACCAAAGTATCTCTCAGGTGACAGAAGTCACCTACTAAATTTGCAGAGTAGCTATGGTCTGTCAGGGTCAATCGGATCATCAGGTTCTACCAAACTTTCAGTAACTGTTTGTGGTTCTGAAATCACTTCCAGTTATACGATACTCCCACTAATTTCTTTTGCAAGAAATCCCTTAACCAAGGATGTGGCGAGCCAAGGACAAAACACTTCTGAACTTGAAAAACGGTAGAAGCTATTCCATGCAAAATCTTGGGATAACCCACAGACTGTTATTTCCGAAAAGTGCCTCGAGTTTGTCCGTATTATGGTTTTAATTATAAACCGGTTTTAATTATAAACCGGATAACTCCGCATCTTAACAACTTTAAGATGAACTCCATTCTATATCTCATATAGAAACAGAGGCACTTGTTTAGATAGAACTAGTATCCATTGATATGCATCTAATATTTTAGTTCATCCCCATAATTGAAGTCAACTCAATATTACTCATAATGGAGCACACCCGCCGATGAACAATCCGAGAGAGAATCACATTCTTAATATGGAATACCTAGAACCAACCCCTTGTCCGTATGGACATTAGAAGACATACACCAATATGTATAAGTCCCTAGAGTTTACTAACTCATTTTCCGTATGCTGTTAATTGAAAAATATTCTTTTGGTTAAAGGAAACCAAAAGTTTGCTGTTTAGGCAAAACTTGATGATTTTGCTCAATAGCAACAATTGCTCCGAAAATCGACATCGAGGAAAAAATCATCCATTCTCAATTCTCTGCTCCTTCTCAGCATCGATAACGTCCTACAAATATGGGATTCTAATACGGTATTTATATACCCAGGAGTTAGAGATTATTGAGAAGTTGTTTCTCAAAACACATACGCATGGGAAATCTGAAACATCAAAAATGTTTCAGTGGGGTTAGTCGGGTATTCGCAGTATTGCATTTTTATTTTCCTAGGTTCATGACAGTCGTCGCAATTTCCTTTTCTCACTTCAATCCCTTTTGATGTCTCTCCATCTTATCTTCCTGTACACCGAACTTATGCTAGTTGGTTTTCTCTTTTCCATTCCTTCAGCACCAGCTTCGGGATTGGAAGAAGAATATCCAATAAACGTAACCGGTATACACTCCTTCTTGAGCTTGAGATAAGGTGGGAGGGATAGACAAACGGACAATTCATCTAATCCAGAACCAGTGGCCATCCACAGACTGAAACAGTTTCATCGAGTTCGTATCTAACTATACGATGGACTTCCAAACAATATGGATCTCTGTACCGAATACAGAGGGTTTTCGAGTTAGCAGAAGGGGAAGTAGGATGTGCGAGGACATATATGACTATGCCATGGATTAGGGCAATCCAGACATTCCAAAGCTGTCGATTTGGAAGAAAGGTCGGTCAACTTGGTTAATGAGTCTTAGTTAAAAGGTCAGTCCAGGATCGCTTCCAGAGAGAGAGAAAAGAAACACACTGTGTGCACTCTAACCTAGATTAGATTGGTGTATTATCTAATCAGGATGGCTCCTACTGTTCTGTCTAATTCTCCTTCAAACCCTAAAAGGAGAACTAGCCGGGATTTTGCATAGAAAATCTCCCGGGAGCATCTATTACTCACAGTAGGAATCGGGAACCAAACTATCATGGAGCGGTAACCTTGACACAGTCAACAAGTCACCCCCACCATAGAAGGCATGCAATCTTATTGCAAGTTTCAATACTCAAAACTCCCAATATTAGTTTTTACCCCTAGCGGCTTATGACCTTGACATAGTCAACAAACTATAAGCTACTAGTCAAGTTCAACCCGTCATTTTGTGATTGATTTAGACCCACCCACATAACCCTTGACACAATCAAAAAGGTTACACGACTGTTCTAACCTATCGCATCAATATGCAAACAGGAAGACATCACTTAGCTATCGTACACTACACCTTGACACAGTCAACAAACGCAGCACGAATACTAAGTACTCTATTTTCTGAAATGACAGAGGGCTACGGCTGGTTTTGTAGAAAACCATTAACGTAATGAATTTGATCTCATCGTAGGAACCGAGTGGTTTTGAAAGTTTATAGTCGCGTAGACCTTTGCTTAAGAGTGAACTCCCTTTGAAGCGATCTAGACTCCTTTCCTCATCGAATGAGGTGCGGGATATTCATAATCGAATAGCACGACACAAAGAAAAAGAATACGACTACAAAAACAATTTTAGTAACACAAAATTTTGCCCAAGAGCAAACTCCCAGTGACGGGATCAAAGCACTTTCCTTATCGAATGAGGTGCAGGACATTCCTAACCGAATACCTCAATGCAAAGCAAAAGAATCGACTAAAATTTCCTCTTTATAAAAAATTGGTTCCTACAACGTACAGATTTATTTTACTTTGTATTAATGCAATTAATACAATCACATCATATAGATAATCTCATTATCTAGCAATATCCTTCTCACACAAACATTACAGATATGCATGAAAAGAAAAAATATAATGCACATATACGCCATCTGCATTCGCCACAGGGCCCCGTCATGCACCGTTAGGTTACTTAACTAACGACAAAGCGGGGGCAGGGTTAGCGCGGATGCAAAATGTATATAGCATTAATATATATATATATATATATATATATATATATATATATATATATATATATCACACATATATAAATATACCATCACACACAAATAATCACATTACAACATGAAGAAAAACAGCATCACAGAGTTTGGAATGGTCGGATCACCTAGGAATCCCGCATTTCGTTCGAGTCACAAACGAAGCACGAAATACCCTGGTCGCGTGAACAGCCCATGCGTAGCCAAAAGCAGACCCCTATGAGTGCGGCAAGTCATCCGCTAACCCGAGAAACGAGGCAACCTGATATCATCACCATGATGGGGCCATCCAGTAATTTCTCAAGTCCGATGACAAGTGCACTCCTCCGGGGTCTATCTTAACCCCCTACAAGCACGGCAAGCAGCCGCCAATCCTAGAATCGAGCGACCCGGTCTCAGCTCCTTGAGATGGCCACCCACTGCAATCTAGAATTTGGCTGCTAGTGTGCTTCTCAGTGGGGTAATCCTAATACCTATTTTAATACAACGGTAACATCGATCGAAACCTGATCGAGCCCTGACAAATAATAATACAATAAGCAGAAATGACGGCCTCATGTCGACCGCTCGCCCAGAATAAAAGAATATACATTTTGGTTACAACATGAATGAAATGAAACATATAACATCACAACATCAAAATATTCACAGGGCTATTCATTTCGCGACGATCCAATCCACACCAAAAAAAAACTTAACATAGAACATCACAAATGCATATCAACAAGTATGTATCATCGTATTAACTGAGTAAAACACTTTAACATCATGAATACGGAAACACTACGATGTTACAGTTTTGATCGATAACTTTCCACTGCAATATGAGATGAAATCTCAATATTGGGAAAAAACAAACAATACCACAAATTCTATTTCTATAAGTTTAAGCCCCCAGAGAAAACTGGAGGCATTTGGGAACAAAATGGCCGGTGGAATACAAGTTTGGCCGGCCAAAAACGGGTGGAATTGCCCCAGTTTTCTCCCATGTAATTTTCACATCAAAAACAACATTCTGCAACTTTTTTAAAAATTTATAAAACACTTTTGAAATTCAGACAAAAAAGGGGCTAAAACTCGGTAATCGAAATCGGAAAATTGTCGATCGAAACTAAAATATCGCCAAAGCTAATCCTAGTGCTTGGTTGGCTCTGATAGCGCTGTAAAGATAGGCGCGTTCTGCGCGTGTGCGCAGCGGAAGTGGGGACGAATGGAAAACAAAAATTCCGTAGGAGCGCGATCGACCATACGCCAAAATCGTCCAAACATTAGTTTCTAGCAAAACTAAAGATCATAAAGAAAGAGTTCAGAGGTTCTACAACCTTTGTAGCATGTCCGGCTGATCCTGGAAGACCCGTCTAAACTCCGTGAGCTCCCGAATGCATCTGCACGCCGACTGCCTCATGGGAGATGATCCGCATTGAAAGCGGGCTGCCCGAGCTCCAACACCGTCGCCTGTCGGAGAGACTTCCTCCAGAGGCTTGCTGGGCGTAGAGGAAGGCGATGCGAGTGATGGGTACACTCTACTTTTTGCAAACACTTACCATGGCAACTATTTCCATTAACCTAGATAGCCTAAGCTCTTGTTGAGAGGAAGAAGAAGATATATTTGTGATGGCTTGGAAAAAGAAATCAATTGTGTCATGTGTAATTTTCCACCCATGTCATGTATTTAAGCATGACACATGCCCTCACCCTCCACTCTCTCTCATGTGTGTGTTAGTGATGTATGTCCTAGATGCCATTATTGTATCATACTGGTTTGTATATTACTTAATGGAAGCTTGGGATATTCACAGTTGTATTGACAGTCTTGCACCAAATGGTAGTATGCTACTTGGTTTGTTTCTACTTTAATATGTGCATGTGTTTCTTTTAGCATATCGCTTATCCATATTAGTAGAACCCTCAGGATCTTTGCTTGATTACCAGCGTTGTGATGGCAGTCATACTAGTGGTGGCTGGGTAATTTACATGCACATCCTTATACAGGTCCCTAGTCGTAGGATTATCGAGACGGGGCATTGATACTCCGGAGTAGACTAGTGTATACGCTTCTCATCCCAGCAGGGGAGATGGTCTGTCCCACAGCCATTGTTACTTCATATTGGAGATAGTATGCAGGTGCTCATTAGGTTATGAGTACACTGGACATGACTCGTCGGGAACTGTTGGTGGGTATTATACCTATCGTCGGGTAGCAGTTCCCAGGTGACATGAGTATAGCTTAGTCCGTCGACTTGACGCTGCTACTTCGCCTCGAGTGTGTTCCCACTGTACTTTGATTACTACCCTACCACTGCTCAAAGGAGTCATGCAAATAGGTAGTAGTTGGGTGCAGTCCCAAAGCACTTGGAGGCAATGGCGGTTAGATAGGATTCGTCTCTCCCGGTATTGGGGTTTGATATCGCGCTGTGTTTGGGGAGCCAATACACAAAGTCCCTGGCCAGGGCAAGCGATATTTACTGGTAGGTATTCCAGTATTTTCTCAAGGTGTTCTGGGCTACAATTCGACACAGCTTATTTCGCTATTATGGGTCTGACATTTACCGCCCCTAGGCCCGATATGCGATACTCTTAGACGAACAGACCGGACTGTACGGAGATTGTCACATATAGGCTCAATAGGAGTTCGGATGAGCTTAGTCATCGGCCTTCTTAACGACAGATACCTGGGTAGCCATTAAGTGCAGCTAGTACCGCTTGCGGCTTATGGTTAAACCCACTGCCAGCGTACTGTCGAGTTTTTAGAGTCCCGCACAGAAGGTTTTCCTGAATCGGGCAAAAGATGTAGAGGTCGTATGGTTTTACGACAGGGCTTCGATCACGGACGTGCACTTGTGCGCATATGATGTTCGGGCGGATGATACTAGTGGGCTTTGGTTTAAGCCGGATCCTAATATTATATTGATGGATTTGTTTCGTCTCTTTGTATTCGTATTCTTCGGAATACGGATGCGGGTATGCATATACGGATGAGGGGCATTCTCGTAATTATTTCGGGAAAGCTTCTAGAAGGGGAGAACTATTAGGGTTTTGATTCTTTTATGGATTAAGCAATATGGGTGGAGAAATGAGGTGGAATTGAGCATTGAATCTAGCATGGCTACTAGATGACTCATTCACTTGACAAAGTAGATATTTGTGAAGCTTGTGAGATATATTAGGGTGAGATATTTATCTCCAAAATATCATATTTTCTTCATCTTTTATCTATGGGCAGCCAAGTATTCATTCTATGCTCACAAGTTCATTCTCATTTTCTCAAGTCTTCTTCTTTTCTCATAAACCCCTAATTGTCTCATGAGTTGAGAAACCTAGGGTTCCAAGAGACGAAGTATTCCATCTTCACTCTCTACATCATCTAGGCCATCTAGTCTAATAAGCTACTTCCCCTAGTTACCTCGGAGTTGAGGTTGGAGCTCGGACTATAGACTCTCGGGTGGATCGTCTTTGGCTCGGGGAAGCCGACGAGGAAGCCACGATCCATGACGATCCTTGGAGCCTACGATGACGAGGAGGACATCAAAGATGACCCGAAGGACTTGTATCGTGAGGTATAACTCCTTTTCGAGTAGTTAATCTCTTTACAAGTTTAGCTAGTTAGGGTTTAGACAAGATACGTGAGCTCGAGTCCATGTTGCGATGCTTCGAAAAATCATTTTTGTATATTCCGCCTCCCCGCGGACTCGCGGGGTGCGTGACATGGACTTACAGTGGTATTAGAGCCTAACTAAACCTTTACTAGCTTATTAGCAAATTATTAGAACTTCGATCATCAGAAAACTGAAAATTAAACACCCTGATCTCTCGAGTTTCTATCGAATTTTAAATATGTTCTAAATTTTTTTCAGAGGCATGAAAATTCACTTTTGGGAATTATAAGAACTCATAAGAAAAACGAGACAGTAACTCGTTACAACCACCACTGAACGGCGGCGAATCGGTCGATTCGCCGCCGTTCCGCGGCCAAGTTGTAGCCGAGTTGGCTCATTCTTCTTCTGCTCTTCTTATTTTGGGTGTAAAGTTTTCCTGTATATTTGGTTTCTACCCATGATGATCAGAGTGATGATTTGCACTTGGGGTAGACATGGAAAATAGTTTTCGATCGAAATTCTAAGTTATTTGCTAATCGGGTTTTATTTGTGTTGTGATATATGTACTGAACGTCTGTTAATCGCTATACGTCGATTAGTGGGGGTTGTACATATCTGATATCTGTGATGTTGCTTTATGTATATAGGCTTATTGGATCGTCGTGGATGAATAGCCGGGGATATGAGATGATGGTTTTCATTTCATTCATTCGATGTAATTGTAAAGTGATAAAATATTATTTTGCGGGGCACACCCGGGTTGAGGTTGTAGTCACCGTTGTATATTATTCCTTTTACTGTTTCTGCTCCTAGGATAGACCCAAGGTGGGGTGCACAAACTTCTGGGTACTTTGAAGTGCCGAGTGGCCTACTCACTTTGATGAGGGAGGTTGCTTCATTTCGGGTATTTGGTGGGTAGTTTGCCGCACCCATAGGGCTCCGGGGTAGGGTTTGGCTATTTATCACGACCGTGGAATCCGACTTTCGTTACAGGCTTAAACGAAACGCGGAATTCCTAGTATATCCAATATGTTCATATGTGATCTGGAATGCCTATTATTGCGTCTGATGAATGTATATATCTATATATGATATCTAGTAGGCGTTGCTTATGTTTTGCATCCGCGCTAGTCCAGCCCCCGCTCTGTCGTTAGTTAAGTAACCTAACGGGTGATGACGGGGACCAGTGGTGAATGCGGATGGCATAAGTGTTCGTCATATTTTCGTCGTTTTCTGCAATGGTAGGCTAATTGATGGGACTGCATTAGATTAATGCAAAGCAAAACAAACCAAAGCTGAATCGTTGGAACACTTTTAAAACCACTTGGTTTTTTCAAAAGGACAAACTTTTAAAATGCGGAGCTTAAACCACTCCTTTTAAAAGCTATCAGATTCCTTCGATTATATCAAGTTCACTACGTTCACGGTTTTGCCAAAACCAGCCGTAGCCCTCCGTCATTTCATATGAATATTCAATAGTATTCAAGCTATGTTTGTTGACCTTCGTCAAGGCATAGTGATTGGTAGCTGCTGGGTGTTCATATGTAGCATAGATATATGCGTTGGTTTGGGACAGTCGTATTACCTTGTTGAGCTTCGTCAAGGTTATATACGGGTGGGTTCAAATTAACCTGGACAATGATGGATAGAACTTGACATGCGACTTATGATTTGTTGACCTTTGTCAAGGTCATAAGAGCATGGAGCAGAAATCCACATCGAGAGTTTCTAAAGAAACTGAAACTTGCTAGTGTTGCATACCATTTGGAGTTTGATAATGTTGGTAGGATTCCTTCAGCATTATCACACAATGATATTTGGATCCTGATCCTATTGTGAGTATCCGCTACTCCTCGGGAGATTTTTTCACTTAACGATCAATGCTACAAATCAAGTAGGTGTCTAGAACGGTGTTAGCGGGACTACGCCTCCAGGGAAAAGAGGTTATTTAATTAATGAACTTCGCAAAAGCGTCGTAAAAGCTCCCTCGAAGTACCGACACTAGCCTGGCCGAACGGTTAAGCAAGAATTGTATGGTGAGATCAATCCTGACTAATTCTTCTTTTATGGTTTGAGAAAGGATTCGAGAGCCAGTGGGAGCCATCCTGTTTAGATAAATTAAAAACCAATCTAAACTTGCAAGAGCATCATGCTAAGTATTTTCTTCTCTCTCTTAATTGCAGCGACCCAGTGACCAAGACTAGGTTACATCTAGATAATAAAATGACTGAATCTGACTATAATGATTGGCAGCAGTCTGTACAGATGTCCATTACCCATGAAAAGCTGGGACACCTCTTTACTACTCAAGCCCCGTCCGTCTCAGGACCAGTTTCCACCGTCATGGATATTGATATCCGTAAGACATTGGAAAAAGACTGTGCGAATGCCAAGTGCCTCGTGCTGGCCTCAGTTGATGGTGTAAACTAGAGGCAGCACGAGAAGATGGACTTAGCTTCTATCTTCCTCCATAACATAGTTTTATATGTAGAGCAATCTCGTATCGCAAGATATGAGACCTCGAAAGAATTTCTTCAAGCGAAGTTGTCTGTCGGGTCATCTGTAGGGGACAACGTCCTTACAATGACTAGCTATATTGATGAGCTCACGGACCTGGAGACTAGGTTGAGGAATGAGTCACATACTGACTTGATTCTGCATTCTCTACCCTCTACTTGCACCCTGAAGGAAACCAGGGAGACACCCACTCTGCCTATTGGGGAATCTTCCTCTTCTGCTTCCAAGGTGAAAGCAAAGGGTGAGAATAAGAAGACCTCCACAAAGCCGATATGCGGTGTTAGTAAGGTAGAAGGAAAGGGAAGGGCAAAAGTTTCGGGACTAACAGTAGGAAAGGATGGACGTTCCTATTGTTACGGGAAAGGACATTGGCAGAAGGATTGCAGGGCTTGGAAAGCCAGTAACCAGGATTCGAAGCACGTTGTGGCTTCGGCTTTAGGTGTGTTTGTAATAGAAAATTGTATGTCAATTAACTCTACTTCTTGGGTACTAGATACCGGATCAGGATCTCATATCTGTAATTCATTACAGGCTTTGAGAAACCGTAGAGTTTCGGGGAAGGTGATATGACTCTCAGGGTTGGTAACGGAATGATCGTGGATGCTGTATCCGTAGGGGAATATCACCTAGGATTGACAAGTGGGCAGATATTGATTCTACGTAACTGTTTGTATGTACCTAGTGTAGCCTGTAATATCATATCTGTATCCTTACTATCTAAGAAAGGATATGATTTTACATTTGTAAGCGATGTAGTAAACATCCACCTAAATCAAGCTTTGATTGGGTCAGGTACATTAGGTAACAGTATACACGTATTAAATCAAGCTCAGGTTTTCAGTGTCCAGCACACACTTAAAAGAAAGTCTCCGGAATTAAATTAGGCTTTGTTATGGCATTGTAGACTAGGTCACATCAATGAAACACGGTTGATGAGGTTACATAGAGAGGAATATTTAGATCCGTTCGAATATCAATCTTATGCTTCTTGTGAATCTTGTCTCATGAGAAAGATGATAAAGACCCCGTTCACTGGACACGGAGTAAGAGCGAGCAAGCTCTTAGGACTCATACACAGCGATGTATGTGGTCCAATGTCTACACATTCGCGAAGTGGTTATTCCTATTTCATTAGTTTTACGGATGATTTCTCCAGGTATGGACATGTCTTCTTGATAAAGCATAAATCCGTGGCCTTTGAGAAATTCTGGGAATACAAGAATGAAGTGGAAAAACAAACAGGCAAAAGTATCAAGACACTGAGATCTGATCGAGGTAGTGAATACTTAAGTGCCGAGTTCCTGGGCTACATAAAAGAGAATGGAATTCTCTCTCAGCTTACTCCTCTATACACACCTCAACACAACGGTGTATCGGAAAGGCGGAATCGAACCCTATTGGATATGCTTCGTTCCATGATGAGTATGGCTGAGTTACCGCGATCCTTCTGGGGTTATGCACTAGAATCAGCTACATATCTTTTGAACAAGGCTTCTACTAAGTCAGTGCCTACCACACCATATCAGATGTGGAGTGGGAAGAAACCCTGTCTTAAGTACCTTAAGACATGGGGATGTCCAGCTTTTGTAAAAAAGCAGCATGTGGACAAGCTCGAGGCACGCTCAGTACTGTGTAAGTTTGTGGGATACCCAAAGAACTCCAGGGGGTATCTTTTCTATTACGCAGAGGAACAAAAGGTTTTTGTTTCTCAACATCCCCACTTCTTGGAAGCTGAATTTTTAGAAAATCAGAAAAGTGGGAGCGCAATAGAACTGGAAGAAATTCCAGAGCCACAAGCTATTACTGAAAGCTTGGTAGAACCAGTGGTTTCAGAAGAACCAGACATCCCAGCGCCACTCCGCAAGAGTAGTAGGCAGTCTCATCCTTCCGAAAGATACTACGGTTTTCTCATAGACGGGGATCGAGAGGATTGCATCATTGACAATGATGAGCCTACTAGCTTCCAACAAGCCATTTAGAGCGGTGACTCGGTAAAATGGATGGATGCAATACGGACCGAAATGGAGTCCATGTACACCAAAAAAGTATGGACTTTGGACATTGCTCCAGAAGGGGTAAAACCCGTAGGCTGCAAATGGATCTTCAGAAAGAAGATTGGTGTAGATGGAAAGGTTGAAACCTATAAGGCTAGACTCGTTGCAAAGGGTTTTCGTCAAAGATCTGTTTTAGACTATGAAGAAACCTTTTCTCCAGTGGCTATACTCAAATCCATTCGGATACTTCTTGCCATTGTTACCTTCCACGATTATGAGATTTGGCAGATAGAAGTAAAGACGGCTTTTCTAAATGGTAATTTAGAAGAGTGTGTTTATATGGATCAGCCAGAGGGTTTCATTCAGAGTGGGAGCAGCGGTAAAGTGTGCAAGTTGCTTAAGTCCATTTATGGACTAAAGCAGGCATCGCGGAGTTGGAACATCTATTTTGATGAGATGGTCGAAGAATTCGACTTTATCAAAAATCCAGATGAACCATTCATTTACAGTAAGATTGTAGAGAGAACTGTGGTATTCTTCATCTTGTACGTGGATGGCATTATCTTAATAGGAAATGACATTCCTATGCTACAGTTAGTCAATGGATTCTTGTCATAGAGGTTCTCCATGAAGGACCTGGGTGATGGTTCCTACATTCTGGGGATCCAGATCTATCGTGATAGATCTAAACGGATAGTTGGACTTTCACAGTCAAGGTACATCGACACCATACTGAAAAGATTTAGTATGGAAGATTCAAAGCGCGGTAATCTACCGGCTTGTCACGGAATCACCCTCTCCAATGTCTCCAAAGACTGATTTGGAAAGGGCTCGCATGTCAACTATACCCTACACATCGGCGGTAGGCTTTATAATGTATGCGATGTTGGGTACCAGACCAGATATAGCATACGCATTGAGCGTTGTAAGTCGGTATCAGTCAAACCCAGGGGAGAAGCACTGTATAGCAGTGAAGAACATTCTCAAGTACCTCAGAAGGACTAAGGAGATGTTCTTGGTGTATGGCGCAAAAGACCTCCAGATCGAGGCCTTTGCTGACTCTAGCTTCCAGAGTGACAAGGATGACTCCAAGTCCATGTCGGGTTATGTCTTTACCTTCAATGGAGGGGCGGTCTGTTGGAAGAGCTCTAAGTAGGACACCGTTGCTGACTCGACAATGGAAGTGGAGTACATAACTGCTTGCGATACCTCAAAAGAAGCAGTCTCGATGAGAAAGTTCTTAACTGAACTTCAGGTGGTTCCAACCATTGTTAATCCAATACTGTTGTATTTCGACAACAACGACGCTATTGTTTTAGCGAAGGAACCCAGGTTCCATCAGAAGTCCAGACACATTTTGAGGCGATACCACCTGATCAGGGAGATCGTTGATCGCCAGGATATCGAGGTGAGGAGAGTAGAGACAGAGAATAACACTGCAGATTCACTCATAAAGGCCATCCCTTAGACACAGTTTGAGAGGCTGATCGAGATAATAGGTCCGCGATATGCCTGTACATGGCCCTAGTGCAAGTGGGGATTGTTAGTAATATATGCCCTAGAGTCCATTATTGTATCATACTAGTTTGTATATTACTTAATAGAAGGTTGGGATATTCACAGTTGTATTGACAATCTTGCTCAAAATGGTAGTATGCTACTTGGTTTATTTCTACTTTAATATGTGCATGTGTTTCTTTTAGCATATCGCTTATACATATTGGTATAGCCCTTAGGATCTTTGCGTGATTACCAGCATTATGATAGCAGTCACACTAGTGGGGGCTGGGTAATCTACAAGCACATCTTTATACAGGTCCCTAGTCGTAAGAATGTCTAGACGGGGCATCGATACTCCGGAGTAGACTAGTGTATAAGCTTCTCTTCCCAGCAGGGAAGATGGTCTGCCCTACAGCCATTAGTACGTCGTACTGGAGATAGTATGTAGGCGCTTATTAGATTATGAGTACACTGGACAGGACTCGTCGGGAATTGTTGGTGGGTATTAACATATCGTCGGGTAGCAGATTCCAGGTGACATGAGTACAGCTTAGTCCGTCGACTTGACACTGCTATTTTGCCTCGAGTGTGTTCCCACTGTACTTTGATTACTATCCTACCATGGTTTAAAGGAGTCGTGCAAACAGGTAGTAGTTGGGTGCAGTCCTGAAGCACTTGGAGGCAGTAGCGGTTAGATAGGATTCGTCTCTCCCGGTATTGGGGGTTGATGTTGTGTTGTGTTTGGAGAGCCATTACACAATGTCCCTGGTCAGGGCAAGCGAGATTTACTGGTAGGTATTCCAATAGTTTCTCAAGGTGTTCTGGGCTACACTCCGACATGACTTATTGTGCTTTTAAGGGTCTGACGTTTACCGCCCCCTAGACCCGATATGCGATACTCTTAGACGAACAGACCGGACTGTACGGAGATTATCACATACAGGCTCAATAGGAGTTTGGATAAGCTTAGTCATCGGCCTTCTTAACGACAGATACCCGGGTAGCCGTTACGCGCAGCTAGTATCGCTTGCGGCTTGTGGTTAAACCTACTGCCAGCGTACTGTCGAGTCTTTAAAGTCCCACACAGAGGGTTTCCCTGCATCGGGCAAAAGATGTAGAGGTCGTATGGTTTTACGACAGATCTTCAATCACGTACGTGCACTTGTGCGCATATGATGTTCGAGCGGATGATACTAGTGGGCTTTGGTTTAAGCCGGATCATAGTATTATATTGATGGATTTGTTTCGTCTCTTTGTATTCGTATTCTTAGGAATACAGATGTGGGTATGTATATACGGATGAGGGGCATTCTCGTAATTAGTTCGGGAAAGCTTCTAGAAGGGGACACCTATTAGGGTTTTGATTCTTTTATGGATTAAACAATATGGGTGGAGACATGAGGTGGAATTGAGCATTGAATCTAGCATGGCTACTAGATGACTCACTCACTTGACAAAGTAGATATTTGTGAAGCTTGTGAGATATTTTGGGGTGAGATATTTATCTCCAAAATATCATATTTGCTTCATCTTTTATCTATGGGCAGCCAAGTATTCATTCTATGCTTACAAGTTCATTCTCATTTTCTCAAGTCTTCTTCTTTTCTCATAAAATCCTAATTGTCTCATGAGTTGAGAAACCTAAAGTTCCAAGAGACAAACTATTCCATATTCACTCTCTACATCACCTAGGCCATCTAGTCTAGCAAGCTACTTCTCCTAGTTACCTCGGAGTTGAGGTTGGAGCTCGGACTATAGACTCTCGGGTGGATCGTCTTTGGCTCGGGGAAGCCGACGAGGAAGCCACTATCCGTGATGATCTTTGGAGCCTACGATGATGAGGAGGACAGCAAAGAAGACCCGCAGGACTTGTATCGTGCGGTATAACTCCTTTCCGAGTAGTTAATCTCTTTACAAGTTTAGCTAGTTAGGGTTTAGACAAGATCCGTGAGCTCGAGTCCGTGTTGCGATGCTTCGAAAAATTGCTTTTGTACATTCTGCCTCCCCGCGTACTCGCGAGGCGTGTGACACGGACTTACAGTGTGTGTCAACACATAAGAGAGAGGGTAGGCCCCACCACCAAATTTAATATATTAAATATAAAATAATATATATACACACACACCTTAACATATATACATATAAAGATATATATACATTTACACATATATATATATATATATTTATATATATATTTATACTAAGTTAATAATGGTGGGATTTAATATATATATCAAATTTATATATATTAAATAAGTATTAGTACATTTATTCTATACACGTACACATCATGTATCGCATACACGAAATGCCATCAATATCTTCCCGGAATCATATATTGTAGAGAGTGTGTGTCTCATATACACTATATTAGAAACCGTATCATAAATATGGTTATCAAGTCAACACTTAACTTGGTATTCCGGCTATGAAACCGGCTAGTATAACAGTCGTCCGATTGAACACGTATATCCAATAATGTTTTATCGAACTTATGTACATATCCCTATACGTACGTCACATTGCGTTTTTCGCGGGCAGGCACTTTCGTTGCGGGACTCTAAAGACCTGTCAATACGCTGGCAGTAAGTTATATAGGACCGTATCCGATTGAATCTGAAACACTTTCAGATTCAACCCCCTTTCTGGTTAACCCACAAACTCGTCAGCGGTACTAGCTGTACGTAACGGCTATCCAGGTATGAGCAAGATAAAGGCAGGTCAACGAGCAAACTCATCCGGACCTAACAAAATCTATAAGCGACATTCATCGTACAGTCCAGTCTCTTCGGCAAGGAGTATCACATACCGGTTCTAAGGAGTAGAATCCGTCTGACCCCCAATAACCCGATAAGTCGTGCTGATAGAGGATTCATAACCAAGGAGATACAACTGGTAATACTTACCAGTTTATCTCTACTGCCGTGGACACGGACTTCTGGCTATAGTCGTGTCCTGCACAATGCGATATCGACTCCCAATACCGGGAGTGACGAATTCCCTCGACCGCTCACTGCCTCCATGTGCTTCGGGACTGTACCCAACTAAAAATAGTTTGCACGACTCAGTAGAGCCATGGTAAGGTAGTAATCAAAGTACAGTGGGAACACACACGAGACACTGTGGCGATTTCAGGTCAAGGGACTACCCTGTGCTCATGTCACCAGAGAACTGCTATCTGACATTGGTATAATACCAACTAGGATTTCTTGGCGAATCCGTCCAGTGTAACTCATCCAATGAGCACCTGTATATAATTATCAGTGTCAAACGCCAATGGCTATGGGAACAGCCATCGTCCCGTACAGGGTCATGAAACGTATACACTAGTCTAAACTTGAGTATCGATGCCCTGTCTCGATACTCCTATGACTAGGGACTTTTGAGGATGTGCTTATGAACTACCAGACCCCATTAATATGATCCTTATTATAATCCTGGTAGTCAAGCAAAGATCCCATGGGCTTTATCTCATGTATTTGCGGTACGTGATAACTAGTATCTCGCATTAACATGAAAGATAAAGAGAGACCAGATAGCACACTATCATCTCGAGTAAGACTGTTCTTGGTATTGGCCTCCTCGAATTCAGTAATTACATTCCCGCAATTACGATAATTTCCTTGAGGGCAAAAATATCCAAAAATCTCCCACTTGCACTCAAGGCCAATTATTGAGGTATCGCAGGCACACATCTCATGTGCTACTGCATACCCAACTTCTGTACTAACAGTTTCACAAACTTTGTTCGAGAAATAACCTCAGTGAGTGGATCCGCTAATATGTTCCTAACTGTATCTCTCTGTAACAACTCCAATTTTACTGTATTAAAATTCATTTAAAGTTAATGTATACTTGGGATATTTACAATTCCTGTGAGTACTATAGGAAATTTATTTACTTTTGAATAGCAAGAAAGAGTTTGTAGCTCATTGGTAAGATCTTGCACTGCTGAACCAAAGCACCAGAGTTCAAATCCCATCAGCCATATATTCTTTTTATTTAATTTTCTTTTAATCTTTTATAAGCCCAAGAGTTGTACGTGCACTACACGTAATAGGGTAAGTTACAGAATAATCTAACAGGTGCAATATGATAGTTGAAGCGTCGTGGACACGTGGCGAAGATACGAGCCCCCAACTCCTGACTCGGGCCGGCGAGACGATGACTCGGGCCGGCGCCGCCAGTCCAACTTGGCCAAAACCCAAATTTTCTTTAACTCTGGCGACTCTTGGACTCCCCCCATAACTCTAGTATTATTTGTTTTTCCTGCACATTTACAGAGCAAAATAAAACTCACATTTAATCCATTTTTATTACAAATTTTAATACACCCTTTCACTACCCTAAACCTTAGTTTTTCCTATAAATACCACCTCTCAAATCACCCCCCTCACTCACAAATCCTTGCCTAAACTCTCAAGAAAATTCCCAAGTCTTTTGTGTGCAAGTGGAGTTAGCAAAAGGGCGAAGCTCCGACGAACTTCCGACGACAACTCAAGGAGTTTCCGGCGACGAAACGACGCACCGGAAACTCCTCCCTCTTCCTCGTTCTCTCCTCTAGCCAATTATCCATTAAGTCCCTACTCCTCCTTCTTTTCTCTATTCTAAAATTATTCAAAACTAAACCCGACGGAAGCGGAGTTAGTCCAACTTCCGATTCGGTTTTCTTTAAAAACTGCAATTTTTCTTAATCAAGATACCTTAATATCATCACATATTGTTCATTAAACATTAATAAACATCTTTAAAATGTTTCATCACAAAAGATTGTTATATGCATCTTTTATCGCAATTTTACATTAAAATACCACAAACTTTAGTTTCCGACATAAACTTTATAATACCTTTATACCTTTTGATAACTCACGAGGTAATGATCTAACTCCTCATAACACACATATCTAATATAGCATGATGGAATTTGGGAATATAGATTTGGGAAAATACGACTTTACATATAACTATCTTCAACTTATAAAACCTTTTTCTATAAGAAATATAGTTAACAAATTTTTGGAATTGCATCTCTACAACCCATTTTAGGGAAACCGTTCGGTATGGTGCGGATTATCACACATTCTCGGGCCTAGTAGAGTGAGATGCAGACCTCCGCAAGGAGCATACGATCTCGAAAGATTCCTAATACAATTTTTCTTTAGAAAGTGTGATTTCTATTATAAGTAAAACTTATATTTTTAATAAATAAATAAATATATATATAATTAATATCAAAATATCTATTTTTAATATTTATAATATTCCACATTTCCAAAATTCAAGAAAAACATCTCATTTACAAGAATATATCATACAATTCCAATATTATAAATAAATACCATATATTATGAAATTATGTTTTATTCACTAGAAATGTCACATCGATAAAATATACATCAATGAAAACTCTAAAGATGATAATAAAATACTTGAGGTGTATTTTGAAAATTATACAAAACCCCTCAAGTTATACTAAATTACAATAAGGACCCTTGTAAACATAGGTTTAAGCGGGACCGGTCTCTTGAGCCTCAGGGAGCCGGAGATATGGGTGCTTGCCTATTTAAGATAGACAACTTAACAAACAGTGTTATCAATACGGTAATTGTCTTTGAAAAAGATACAAATTCTGCCATCTATGTGCTGCAGTTACCAATAGCACCAAAACATAATTCAAGACTTCAATTTCTTTTCTAATTGTCTGACTCAGACTGAGTCTCAATTTAATCAATCTAACTTGAATATGATTCGAGTATGAAATTACAAAACTACAATTCAATATGAATTTATATATTCAATCTGTTCAACCTATTCAACCTATATTGACTGAACCGAATCATAGATATACATCCATCTACATGATTCTCCAGTTACATCCATTTACTGATATCGTGGTTCTGTCAAGTCATCCATCTATATAAATCAAGACAATATAATACAAATAATACCATCAAGACATCGTGAGATTTAAGGGGTAGACTAGTATGGAAGGTGTTAAAAGTGGCACGGGACTGTAAACATAATACACCTAACCTGAATATCCATTGCCGTTGTACCGTGGCTGAAAGGTTCCTTGTGCTCCGTATACCTTAATTTTCGGAATAGTAGGACTCCTCTCGTATACACTGGCATTCTTCTGTACCAAGCTACAAATAACAGCGTTAACACTAAATACAACATTATAACAATATACTCTCTATTATGTCTATTCCATTCTTATTTATTTACTGGACTTACCGAGCGATTTGTTCGCTGACGACATTCTCTTTCTTTTCTTTAGAATGTCGTCAGGTGATTCAGACCTTCAGGAGATCGAGCCCACCTTCGAGGCTTGGATCAGCTAGCCTTCGACCCGGAGCTCTAGTTACTTGTACATTTCAGTTCAGTATTTTCCATTTCTGTTATGCCACTGTTTAAGCATTGCTTTTCGTTCTATGTATTTACTTTTCAGATGTATCGTAAAAAGAATCTTAATAAATAAAGTTGTTGTTCAATTATATCTATTGTCCCTGTCTTTTGTGCATTTTACTTATATTTCTTAGATACACTTAGCTTGTTTAATTCTGAGTAAATATGTAGCGGCCTCGTCGTGTCCTCTGCCCGTACACTGGGAAGCGGGGCATGACAGGTTTTGTTGGTGGCCCATACAGGTCAGAGCTGTATGGAACCTTACCATGCAGTTCTTCTCTGTGTGGACAACCTAAGCAATATAACATAAGAACCAGCAACTGAAAACATTCTTTACAAGAATCCTATCAGTTCATATATTTTGAATCTGTCCTAACCTAAATTTTTCTTTCAAGTTTATGATTCCCCAAACAACACCAGCACGAATGTCAACAACACTCCCCTACCACTACTACTCACACCTGCCGTTGCTGCTTCGATCAACTAGCAGACAGTTCTGCTTGAGGCAATCCGCAGCCTCCTGGAAGGACAGCAGCAGCAGACTGCTATCCTGATGAACCGACTAGAGGCAGAAGCACCTGGGGTGAAGCAATTCAGGGCCTTGCACTCCAAACAGTTTGCAGGAAAAGAAAGCCCTCTAGAAGCTGAGGAATAGGCTCAAAGCATTGAAGATGATCTGGCAACGGCACAAGTGCCAGAGATAGCTTGGGTCTGAGTTGCGAAGCTGTAGCTCACGGACAATGCACGGGTTTGGTGGAAGGCGGAAGAAATCCGTCTTGATCAACCCATCGAATGAAAGACCTTCCGCAACATGTTCGACGCAAAGTACTTCCCAGAGACTACCAGGTTCGACATGGAACAACAGTTTATCCACTTACAACAGGTTTCGATATGGACCAAATCAGTGGATGAATACGATGCTGAGTTCACCATGCTCAGTCGGTAAAATATGTCTCAATAATTTGATTTTTTCAATAAATCACATACTATACAGCTAACACAATACTTTAACAGATTTGCGACACACTTGATACCGACGGATGAGATCAGAGCCCGTCGATTTCAACAAGGGTTAGATTCAGAGATCCAGGCTGCACTAGCCACAAGAGATTTTCCGACTCATGAATCGGCTCTGAAAGCTGTCCGCCGTTATGAGGCTGTAGTAAAAATGAAGGGCAGATCTCAATCTGCTGGAGTTAAGCGTCCTGCCACCCAGATGGCAGGAGGAGCCTCTTCAAGGCCACCATTTGTGCCCAGGAGACCGGGAATACCAATCAACCGGCCCAGCCCAGCATTTTGTACCTACTGCAGAAGAGATGGACATCTGGTGAAAGACTGCTGGCGAGCAAACCGTCTTTGCTTAGTCTGCGGCTTAGCTACTCATGATATTGGGTCTTGTCCCCGAAGACACAACTCAATTGCTGCATCCAGGCCAGCAATCACCTACCAGTAGAGACCAGCTTTTCAGGCACCTGCTCCAAGACTCGCTCTCCCTGCTCCACCACCCAGAGGACCACCGATTGCACCTCCTCCTCATTAGTTCCATCAAGCTCAACGGAACGTTCCGAGGAATTCTCCTCCGGCCAGGAAGAATGTACCACGGCGACAGGCTTTCACAATGACCGTGGAAGAAGCTGAGGCCACTGGCTAAGTCATCACTGATAACCCTTTCTTCTCAAGCTTTTCTTTCAGTCTTAACATCTACCTACATATTTTTCCTATACCTAAAACATATCCCACATACCTTAGGTACAATCTTAGTAGCCTCACTTCCTGTACTAGCACTATTCGATATTGGAGCATCTCATTGCTTTATGTCGCAACGGTTCGTCTGAACTCATGCGATTCCGGTCACACCGCTTGTATTCAGTTGGAATGTCAGTTCAAGGAACGACGTTCTAAAGGCAACAATGTGATACAGCTTATGTCCAGTAGTCGTCTGCAGCAGAGAATTCTATGCTGACTTCTAGGTGCTGGACATACCGAACTTCGATGTGGTTCTTTGTATGGATTGGCTCGGAACATTTTATTCTACCATTGACTGTCGTCAAAAGAGGGTAGTATTCAAGATTCCAGAGCATCCAGTTTTCTATTTCAAAAGTGGAGACCGTACACTGGATCCAAGTACTTACAAGGCGAAACCAAAGAAGGCAGTGATTGCAGCAATTCAAGCGGAGGAAAGATCAAAGCCAGAAGTGGTTCGAAAGTTCAACGATATGTTTCCTGACGATATATCAGGTTTGCCTTCCGATCGAGCTTTTGAATTCAGCATTGATTTAGTACCAGGAGCACAACCAGTGATCAAAGCACCGTATTGACTAAGTTCGGAAGGTTTAAAAGAGGTCCGAACTCAGTTGGACGAATTACTGGCGAAAGGATGGATTCGTCTCAGCACTCCAGTTGGGGATCACCAATATTTCTTGTGAAGAAGAAGGAAGGGTCATACAAAATGTGCATTGATTATAGAGCCCTGAACAAAGCAACGATAAAGAACAAGTATCCACTACCGCGTATCGACGATTTATTCGATCAACTAAGTGGATATTGTGTTTCCTTTAAGCTAGATCTTCGTTCAGGTTATCATCAGGTGAAGGTCAAGGAATCTGATATCCACAAAACGGCTTTCAGAACTCGTTATGGACATTACGAATTTCTTGTGATTCCATTTGGAGTGACCAACGCACCGGCGATATTCATGAACATAATGAATCAAGTTTTCTGGGAGTACTTAGACAGGTTCGTTGTCATCTTCATCGACGACATCCTGATGTATTCTAAGAGTCGGAAAGAACATGTCGAGCATCTACGAATTGTCCTAGAAACTCTACGATAACATCAACTCTATGCCAAGTATAGCAAATGTGAATTTTGGCTAAATCAAGTTGGTTTCTTCGGACACATTTTATCGGGTGAAAGAATCTCTGTCGATCCAGCGAAAGTTTCAGCAGTAAGCGAATGGCTGACACCAAAGTCAGTGAAGGATATTCAAAGTTTCTTGGGTCTAGCTGGATATTACAGAAGGTTCATTGAAGGATTTTCCAAGATAGTAACACCCCTGTTCAAGCTCACACGTAAAGATGAAGAATTCGTGTGGTTAGAAGTATGCGAACAAGCTTTCGTAGAACTTAAGTCGAGGTTGACATCGGCACCTATTCTCGTTATACCGGACCAATATGGTGGTTTCGAAGTGCATTGTGATGTATCCGGTAAGGGATTAGGATGTGTTCTACATCAGTACGAAAAGGTTGCTTCAAGACAGCTGAAGATTCATGAGTGCAATTACCCGACGCATGATTTGGTGTTGGCAGCCGTAATTTTTGCTCTTAAGATTTGGCGCTATTATCTTCTTGGTGAAAGAGTGAATATATACACAGATCACAAGAGTCTGAAATATGTGTTTACTCAGAAAGAGCTTAATATGCAGCAGAGACGATGATTAGAACTCATGGCGGACTTTGACATCAACCTGCAATATCACCCAGGGAAGGTGAATGTGGTACCTGATACTCTTAGTCGCCAACCATTAGCAATGAATCTCACCGCTTAGTGGAAGCTTCAACAAGACTTGCATTAGATGGAGATTGAAGTGGTCATGCCAGGTAATGGTTCAAGTTTGATGAACTTACAAGTTAAATCTACCATTGTCAATCAGATCAAAGCAGCTCAAGCAAGTGATACTAACTTGCAAAAGATCAGAGAACAAGTAGAGAATGGACTCAGAACAGACTTCATCATTCATGAAGATGGATCTTTGAGGTGCGGCAGCAGATTGTGTGTACCAAAAGGTTCTGTTTTGGAAGAGTTAATGAAGAAAGCTCATAGCTCTCCTTACTCAGTACACCATGGAGGTACAAAGATGTACAAAGATCTGCGGAAAAAATTACTGGTGGCATGGAATGAAGCGTGAAGTAGCCAGAAGCGTCGCTAAATGCTTGGTGTGTCAGCAAGTGAAGGCTGAACATCACAGGACTGCTGGATTACTTCAACCGTTTCCAATCCCAGAATGGAAGTGACAACACATCACAATGGATTTTATGACTGCACTCCATCGCAGCACAAAGGGTGATGATGCGGTATGGGTTATTGTGGATCGACTCACAAAGTCGGCTCACTTCATCCCATTTCGAGTTGGCCAATCTACTGAGACACTAGCAAAAAAGTACATGGAGGTACGAATCTATGGAAGATTTAAACTCTTCAAAATGTACTATCTCTGATACCCATGAACTAATAAAGGAAATTGTGAGACTTCATGGAGTACCAGTCTACATTGTCTCCGATCGTGACACTAGATTCCGATCACAATTTTAGCAAAGTCTGCAAGCAAGCTTGGGAACAAGTCTGAACTTCAGCATGGCTTATCATCCACAAACTGATGGTCAGTCTGAACGAACTATTCAGATTTTGGAAGATATGCTCAGAGCGTGTATGTTAGATTTCGGAGGATCGTAGAAAGATCACCTACATCTTGTGGAGTTTTCATACAACAACAGCTACCAAGCAAGCATCGGAATGACACCTTTTGCAGCACTTTATGGAAGGAAGTGTCGATCACCATTAAGTTGGGATGACATCAGTGATAGGGAACTTCTTGGACCTGAAATGATAGTAGCAACCGTAGATGTGGTCTGTACTACCAGAGAAAGAATGCGTATAGCCCAAGATCGACAGAAGCACTGGGCTGATGCAAAGCGCCGTCATTTGGAGTTCCAGCCAGGAGATCATGTATTTCTGAAGATATCTCCAAACCGTGGAGTGATTCGTTTTGGAAGACGGGGTAAGCTAAGTCCACGGTACATTGGACTGTTCGACATACTTGAACGAGTCGGTGAAGTGGCTTATCGCTTGGCACTTCCACCTTCATTGGAAGGAGTGCACAATGTGTTCTACATATCCCAACTCAGAAGGTATGTGAGTGACCTCGGCCATATTCTCGATCATTCTGAGCTCACAGTACAACCCGACTTATCTTGTGAGCAACAACCTGTTGAGATCCTGGACAGGAAAGTGAAGTCATTTCAGAACAAGAAAGTCAACTTGGTTCGAGTGATGTGAAGAAAAGACACTCCAGGAGAACCAACATGGGAAAGGAAAGATGAGATGCGTGCAAGATATCCTCACTTATTTGTCAACTAGCCCTTAATATAAATTGTAAATTTCGAGGACGAAATATTTGTAAGGAGGGTAGACTGTAACAACTCTAATTTTAGTGTACATAAAATTCATTTAAAGTTAATGTATACTTGGGGTATTTACAATTCCTGTAAGTACTATAAGAAATTGATTTACTTTTGAACAGCAAGAAAGAGCTTGTAGCTCATTGGTAAGACCTTGCACTGCTGAACCAAAGCACCAGAGTTCGAATCCCATCAGCCATATATTCTTTTTATTTAATTTTCTTTTAATCTTTTAGAAGCCCAAGAGTTACACGTGCACTACATGTAATAGGGTAAGTTACAGAATAATCTAACGGGTGCAATATGATAGTTGAAGCGTTGTGGACACGTGGCGAAGATACGAGCCCCCAACTCCTGACTTAGGCCGGCGAGACGATGACTCGGGCCGGCGTCGCCGGTCTAACTCTGCCAAAACCAAAATTTTCTTTAACTCTGGCGACTCTTGGATTCCCCCCATAACTCTATTATTATTTGTTTTTCCTGCACATTTATAGAGCACAATAAAACTCACATTTAATCCATTTTTTATTACAAATTTTAATACACCCTTTCACTACCCTAAACCTTAGTTTTTCCTATAAATACCACCTCTCAAATCACCCCCCTCACTCACAAATCCTTGTCCAAATTCTCAAGAAAATTTCCAAGTCTTTTGTGTGCAAGTGGAGTTAGCAAAATGGCGAAGCTCCGACGAACTTCCGATAGCAACTCAAGGAGTTTCCGACGATGAAACGACGCACCGACAACTCCCACCTCTTCCGCTTTCTCTTCTATAGCCAATCATCCAGTAAGTCCCTAATCCTCCTTCTTTTCTTTATTCTAAAAACATTCAAAACTAAAACCCGACGGAAGTGGAGTTAGTCCGACTTCGGATTCGGTTTTCTTTAAAAATTACAAATTTTCTTAATCAAGACACCTTAATATCATCACATATTGTTTATTAAACATTAATAAACATTTTAAAAAAGTTTCATCACAAAAGATTGTTATATGCAACTTTTATCGCAATTTTACATTAAAATACCACAAACTTTAGTTTCCGACATAAACTCTATAATACCTTTATACTTTTAGATAACTCATGAGGTAATGACCTACCTCCTTACAACACACATATCTAACATAGCACGATGGAATTTGGGAACATAGAATTGGGAAAATACGACTTTACATATAACTACCTTAAACTTATAAAAGCTTTTTCTATAAGAAATGTAGTTAAGAAATCTTTGCAATTGCATCTCTACAACCCATTTTGAGGAACCCGTTTGGTATGGTGTGGATTATCGCACATCCTCGGACCTAGTAGAGAGAGATGCAGACCTCCGCAAGGAGCATACGATCTCGAAAGATTTTTAATACAATTTTTCTTTAGAAAATGTGATTTCTATTATAAATAATACTTATTTTTAATAAATAAATATATATAATTAATATTAAAATATCTATTTTTAATATTATAATATGTCACATTTCCAAAATTCAAGAAAAACATCTCATTTACAAGAATACCATACAATTCCAATATTACAAATAAATACCATATATTATGAAATTAGATTTTATTCACTAGAAATGTCACATTGATAAAATATACATCAATGAAAACTCTAAAGACGATAATAAAATACTTGAGGTGTATTTTGAAAATTATACAAAATTATTTTTTACATAAAACCCCCTCAAGTTATACTAAATTACAATAAGGACCCTAATAAACATAGGTTTAAGCGGGACCAGTCTCTTGAGCCTCAGAGAGCCAGAGATATGGGTGCTTGCCTATTTAAGAAAGACAACTTAACAAACGGTGTTATCAATACGGTAATTGTCCTTGAAAAAGACACAAATCCTGCCGTCCATGTGCATTAGTTACCGATAGCACCAAAACATAATTCAGGATTTTAATTTCTTTTCTAATTGTCTGACTCAGACCGAGTCTCAATCTAATCAATCTGACTTGAATATGATTCGAGTATGAAATTACAAAACTACAATTCAATATGAATATATATATTCAATCTGTTCAACCTATTCAACCTATATTGACCGAACCGAACCACGGATATACATCCATCTACATGATTCTCTAGTTACATCCATTTACTGATATCATGGTTACGACACGTCATCCATCTATATAAATAAAGACAATACAATACAAATAATACCATCAAGACATCGCGGGGTTTAAGGGATAGATTGGTACGGAAGGTGTTAAAAGTGGCATGAGACTGTAACCATAATACACCCAACTTAAATATCCATTGCCGTTGTACCATGGCTGAATGGTTCCTTATGCTCCATATACCTTAGTCTCCGGAATAGTGGGACTCCTATCGTATACTCTGGCATTCTTCTGTACCAAGCTACGAAGAACAGCGTTAACACTAAATACAACATTATAACAAAATACTCTTTATTCTGTCCATTCCATTCTTGTCTATTTACGGGACTTACCGAGCGATTTGTTCGCTGACAACATTCTCTTTCTTTTCTTTGGAATATCGTCAGGTGATTCGGACCTTCAGGAGATCGAGCCCACCTTCGAGGACTTAGATTAGCTAGCCTTCGAACCGGAGCTCTAGTTACTTTTACATTTCATTTCAGTATTTTCCATTTCTGTTATGCCACTGTTTAAGCATTGCTTTTCATTCCATGTATTTACTTTTCAGATGTATTGTAAAAAGAATGTTAATAAATAAAGTTACTGTTCAATTATATATATTGTCCATGTCTCTTATGCATTTTACTTATATTGCTTAGATACGCTTAGCGTGTTTACTTCTGAGTAAATACGTAGTGGTCTCGTCGCGTCCTCTGCCCGTATACTGGGAAGTGGGGTATGACAGTCTCTGAATCTCAACTTCGCGGAGATCAACTATCTCCCGAAATGAGCGAAACTTACCCTAGAATATTGTTTGGATAGCCGATGGGACCTAATTCACAAACGAACGTATTTATCCAAACAAATACATAGGATGTAACCTCTGCCGATTCACAATCAGTATCAAGCGCCTTGATTACCCCAGTATCTTGCTTGGAAATCTTCCAATACACTGCTCCTCATAAGAGGGTAAACTAATGACTCACGACAGACACCCATCATCCTTGTCACTACAGAAGCTGGAATCTGTAATTGCCTCCTGAAAGAGTCTGCTATTACCATACACCAAGAACATCGCATATGCTCTTCACTTCTTCCTATGTTTCTCCAGGATTGGATTAATTTCTGCTTACTGCACCAAGTGTAAAAGCAATATCTGGTTCGGTATTTAACATTGCACGATTGACCTCACCGTCGAAGCTTGTCGAATGTCATTCATGCGAGTTTCTCTCTTCATCAGTCCCGAAAGACATTATTTAGAGAGAGTGACTCCATTACCTGTGGGTACATTACCTCACCAGGAGTCCTCCATTCTATACCATTTTAGAATGATGTCATTATACCTGAATTGGGATAATCTACCCTACCAGGTCTAACTCTATAGACCTAGTCACCAGAATCATTGACATATGTATAATCCACAAAAAGAGAAACAAAAGTGACTACCTACGTTTGACCGAATCGTAGTATATGAATATCACTTCCTATCAAGAGTATGTTATCCACATCAGTATGCAGAATCAGACAGTACTCCCTACAGCTTTCTTACAAATATCTAGTTCATCACTTATTTTGATGAAGTCAAACACTTTGAGCTTTGCATCAAAAATAAATGATCCATCTCGGCTATACCTGCTTTAGTCTACAAATAGACTTAAGCAATTTTCACACTTTCCGCTGCTCCCACTGACTAAGATAATGCACTACTAGATGTAGGTTTCTTAGGCACAACCACAAGGTTTCGCTAGGCATCAAACATGCCGTATTAAAATTTTCGTGTGCCAAACAACCCTAACCAAGGACCTAACTAGAATTTTAGGAGTAAAACATGAAAGTAAACTACTTTACTTCTAAGTGATAAAGGAATACAAGCTTTGTAGACCGGTCCTTCACTTCATTTGCTCCTTGTAGTGGTCCCTTCGCTGCATTCATGGAACTCCCGGACTCTTAAATGGCTTCTCAAGGTGAAAGGAACGATCTTGCTTGAAGTTTTCGAGACCGAAAATGATCTACGTCAAGGAGACGCTAACTCAAGCTACTACTTCACTAATGAAAAATTAGTGAAGTTAACACCCTATATTAAAGTGCTAATCTAGTAGAGGATGATGAAGTAGGAGTTGGGCTAACTTTAGTTTTATTTTTCTCACAATATTTTCTCACTTGAACAAAACCTAGAGAGCTCTTGAGTTTTGAAGAAGAAGATGAAGCAAAAAGATGAGAATGAACTCATGAGGTGAGAGAATCAACTATGGGTGAGTTTTTATCATATAACTAACTCATGTAGAGACATAACCATGGCTAAATTTTAATGGTTAGGTTAATAAATATCTTAAGTAAAACAAAATTAGTGGACCAAGTCAATGCATCCACAAGCTTCTACAAGCTTCATGCATGTGACCATTTATCCACTAATTTGGATTTACTTTAAATAATTAAACCTCACATTATAATTAGTATGGTGTAAGTCTCATACACCCATGTAGTGTGTATCAACAACCATGACACAAAAATGATACAATTAATATATATCACATATATATTAAGTGCGCACATGTGAGAAAAATAAATGCTTAAGTGAGCTAATGTTAGTTAATGTAAACTAGTATATCAAATATACAATTATACACTAAATTATCAAATCAACACTTGATTTAATAATCTGGTTATATCACATATAACCGAATAATATTATATGTACCATCTAATCGAATCAACACTTGATTCGATAACTTGGATATATCACATATAACCGACGGATACAAATATCGCGAGAATAGAATACGGTATCACATACTCGTATCATTCTCGGTCCCGCACATATCACATATGTGTTCCTATTTCATTTTGCCTGAGCCTGTAAAACCTCTATGTAGGACTCTAAAGACTCGTTAATACGTTGGCAGTAGGTGATGATCGCATCAAACACCCACAAGCCGTCAGCGGTACTAGATGGACGTAACGGCTACCCGGGTATTGAGCGATCAGAAGATCAACAAGCAAGCCCGCTATAGATCCTGTAAAACATGTCAGTAAAACTACCGTACAGTCCGGTCTCTTCGTCTAAGATGTCACATATCAAGTCTAGGGGTAGTAAACGTCAGACCCCAATAACTCGATAAGTCATGCCGATACGAGGCTCATAAAGGGTCGAGAAACTACTGGTAACACTTACCAGTAAATCTCTAAATCAGCCTTGGCCAGGGACATCTCTGTCATGGCCAATCGATCACAGCACGACATTTACCCATAATACCGGGAGAGACGAAATTCCCTCCTATCGCTCATTGCCTCTATGTGACTCGGGACTGTACCCAAAAACCACCGTTTTGCACGTCCTCTTGAACGTGGTAAGGTGAAAATCAAAGCATAGTGGGAATCACACAAGACTCTAAGACGATCTCGGGTCTACAGACTAACCTGTACCAGTGTCACCGGAGAACTGCTATCTGACGTCAGGTATAATACCATCTAGGAGTTCTCGGCGAGTCCGTCCAGTGTACCTAGCCTCCACTGAGCACCTGTATACCATCTCTGATGTCAAACACCAATGGATATGGGATCATCCATCTCCCATCACATGGGTCAAGAAGCGTATACGCTAGTCTACTCTGGTATATCGATGCCCCGCCTCGATACACCCATGAATAGGAACATTAAAGGATGAACTTATGGACTACCATGGCCCCACCAGTATGATCTGCATCATAATCCTGGTAGTCAAGTACACATCCTAAGGGCTTTACCAACATGTAACCATAAGACAGTAACAGACAAGTGTACATGTTAAGATAAAGAGCAAGCAGAGAGCATACTATCATGTCGAGTAAGAAAGTCCTCTTTATATATGTCCAAGCATCCACTATAATATACATCATATGTACAATAATGGCTTCTAGGGCATACATACAACTAACAATCTCCCACTTGCACTAGGGCCAGCTGCTGTAGTATCGCATACCCAACATCTCGAAGAGTCTTTCGAACTGTATCTGGGGAATGGCCTTCGTGAGTGGATCCGCTGTGTTGTTCTTCGTGTCAACTCTCCTGACCTCGATCTCCCGGAGATTAACTATCTCCCAGATCAGAAGATACCACCTCAGGTTTCGTGCAGGTGTACCAACCTAGAGACAGAGATTCAGTCGCCGTGACAGGTTTCATGCACATCGCGGGAGTAGCAGAGGCTTGGGACGAGAATAGTTGTTTAGCTCTTATCCCCAGGAGGGTCAGCAGCCATCGTAGGGATGTTTTCGATGCAGGAGCCTTCAAAACTTCATAAGACATTGTTCCTTAGCACTGCGTCAGACTTATGTTCAGATAGGTCGTGGTCACGGAGGGTTCGTTCAGAGGGGACAGGATGGTAGAGGAGGAAGACAGTCAGTTGCGGGTAGAGGGCTGACACGAGAGTTTGCTTCTACTCGTCGGGATGCGCGGGCGTCCAATGCAGAGTTTTTAGGTATTCTTAATTCGTATGTCTTTTGTTGCACTTGTTTGTTTAATTCGGGATCTATGCACTCGTTTGTTCTACACACTTTGTACCGTGGTTGGGCCGAGAGTCGTGTATGCTAGATCAGTCGTTTGTTGTGTTAACTTCGGTCAGTGATTCTTTTATTGCGCGATACGTGTTTCGGTCGTGTGCTAATCGGATAGGAGATAGAGATTCGTCCGTCGATTTGATCCTTCTAGACATATTGGATTTTGACGTTCTCCTGGGTATGGACTGGTTAGGTACGTGCTATAGATCTGTGGACTGCCACGAGAAAACAGTCAGGTTTTGTCTTCCCGGCGGGTCAGTTCTGGTTGTGCAGGGGGACATTGGTGCCGCCCCTTACAGCTTGATTTTAGCCTTTTTCGCTAGTCGGCTTTTGAGGAGAGGATGTCGAGGATTCTTGGGTTTCATTCGTGATACCGGAGCCATAGTGGGTTTTTTGGACCGAGTTCCTATTGTGCGAGAGTTTTCCGACGTTGTTTCAGATGAGCCGGCGGAGCTTAAGGAGCTTAAGGATCAGCTGCAGAGTTTCTAAATAAGGGGACTTGTACGTCCAAGTGTTTCGCTTTGGGGAGCTCCTATTCTGTTCGTCCAAAAGAAGGACGGCAGCTTGAGATTGTGTATTGATTGATCGTCAATTGAACCGAGTTAAAGTGCGGATAGGTATCCTTTACCCCACATTGACGATTTCTTTGCTTAGCTCTAGGGTGCGAGACATTTTTCTAAGTTTGTTTTGGGATCAGGTCATCATTAGTTGCGGGTTCGGAGTGATGACATTACGAAGACTTCTTTTTTGCGCGCTATGGGCTTTTTGAGTTTTTAGTGGTGTCGTTGGACTCACCAATGCCCTAGCAGCATTCATGGATGTGATGAACCAGATTCTTCAGGCCGTTCCTCGATCAGTTTATTGTTGTGTTATTGATGACATTCTGGTCTATTACAAGATTCGTGAGGAACATGAGTAACACTTGAGGATTTCCTTGCAGACGTTGAGTGAGCACTAGCTGTTTGCTAAATTCTCAGAGTGTTCCTTCAGGCTTGATTGTGTTGACTTCCTAGGTCATGTGGTTACGGGAGACGGTATTCGTATAGACCCGAGGAAGATCGAGTCCGTACAGCTTTGTCCCATACTTGTATCAGGGACAGAGGTCCGCAGATTTTTGGGCTAAGCCGGTTTTTACCGCCGTTTCGTGAATGATTTCTTGTGTATCGCTACGCCGTAGACCGTACTGATAAGGAAGGGGGTTCCTTTTCTTTAGACTGAGGCATGCGTGCTGAGTTTTCTGCAGTTGAAGACTCGGGTGAAGACTGCACCGGTTTTATCTTTGCTTTCGGGATCGGGGGACTTTGTTGTTTACTGTGATGTTTCGCGAGTGGGGCTCGATTGTGTACTGATGTAGCATGATAGAGTCATCGCTTATTCTTCCCGACAGTTGGAGGAAGTACGAGCAGGATTTATCCCACTCATGATCTGGAGATGGCCGCGGTAGTCTTGCGCTGGAAATTTGGGGACACTACTTGTACGGAGAGTCATGTCAGATTTTCACGGACCACCAGAACTTAATGTTCATCTTCCTGCAGCGGGATCTGAGTTGAGACAGCGCCGTTGGATGGAGCAAATGAAGGATTGTGTTTGCGTGATCCTTTATTGCCCGCGGTAAGGCGATTGTGGTAGCTGATGCTTTGAGACGTAGGCCTGGGGTTAGCTTGTTCCAGTTGTGCGTAGTTCAAAGATTGTCTTATGCAGATTTACAGTTCTTGTGCGACCGTTGAGTACAGCTTAAGTTTGCCTCTACTGAGCGGACAACTTGCTCATGTCCGCGCCCGTCCACTTTTACATAATCGTTTTTCGTGAGGCACAGCCCGCCGATACTCGTTTGTTTGAGATTCTGAGCATGTTCGGCAGGGTAAAGATTTGGAGTTCTTGATTTATGATCATGGTGTGTTATGTTTAGGGACTCTTGGTGTGTACCTGATATTGATAGGTAGAGACACGAGGTCCTAGAGCAGGCACATCAGTCAGCTTTCTGTGTTCACCGAAGTGCCACCAAGATGTAACATGACTTGAGAGTTGGTTACGGGTGGGTAGGGATGAAGAGTGAAGTTTCAGATTTCGTTTCGAAGTGCTTAGCTTGTCAGCGAGCTAAGGTTGAGCATTAGAAACTGGCTAGATAATTGCAACATTTAACCGTTCCGGAATGGGAATGGGAGCAGATCTCTATGAATTTCATTGTGGTGTCTGTTCCCCTCCGAAAGACGGCGCACAAGACCGCGATGTCCTGACGCTGAGATTCGGGGCAGATGCTATTTGGTTTTATCCGTCCGCCTCTCCGAAGATGCCAAGTTGATTTATGGCACCGTGTATCGGAGGTTTAGACGGATGCGGCCGATGTAGCAGACTTCGTCAGATTCCCCCTCGCTTGAGGGGTTTTTGATTGTGGGGACGCTCTTCCCTGCAGGCGCAAGCCCCTACAGTTAATTACGCTACCGCGTCGCGGTAACAACTTTCTCCTTCTCCAGAATTTCACTTCATGTCGTGGGTGTTTATTTTGTTTGTGGTTGTCCGTGGATTTTATACGGAGACTGAGTAATACCGTCGCCCGTAGGACGTGGATTAGTCCAAATCCGTATTTACTTAGATTTGGGTTCGGTGTTTTTAGTTTAAGGATGCCTTAGTCGCGTTGCGGCTAAGATTGACTTAAACGTTCGTCAAGGATACGTTAGTCCTGTTTGAGACTAAGATCAACTTAACGGGATCGTTTAGATCCGACAAAAGAGCATTTGGGCTCTATTGTTTCAGTTTAGGGACATAGTGGTCCATTGCATGTATGGTCGTCGGGACCCGTCACCTCTCTGACGACGTTGAAGAATTACAACGACAAATGTTAGAGGAGTTCAGAGATGTACCCTTGAGCCAAAGTTGATTGGGGGAATTTATAGTCCAATTTGGGACTAAAGTCTGTTTGAAGGTTTAAGGATGCGTTAGCCATATTTAAGGCTAAGATCAACTTAAACGGTTGTTAAGGATACGTTAGTCCAGTTTGGGACTAAGATCGACTTAACGGGATCGTTTAGATCCGACAAAAGAGCATTTGGGCTCTATTGTGCCAGTTTAGGGACATGGTGGTCCAATACCAGTTTAAGGACATAGTGGTCCACCGTTAGTTTAAGGACGTTTCGGTCCGATATTAGTTTAAGGACGTTTCGGTCCACGAGTATAAGGACCCCGCAGTCCATATACGTGTGGTCGTTGGGACCCGTCGCCTCTCTGACGTCATTGAAGGATTACAACGACAGGTGTCAGAGGAGCTCGGAGATGTACCCTCGAACCGGTAGTAAATTGATTTAAGAGAGCAATCTTGCTCAGTCAAAGGACTTACGGCCAAAATTGGGCTAAGTCCAGTTGAAAATGTTCAACATTTTATTTGCTTTTGCATTGCATTTCTTTTTATTTTTATTTGGGCTTTGCCTAGAAAGGATGCAGAGCATCAATTTGTTTTAGGCTCTGCCATTTATAAATGATGCAGAGCATCAATTTAATTCGGGCTCTGCCCTTTTATTGCTTTGCAATTTATTTTGGCCTGCTTGGTCTTTTTGATTTGGGCCTGACCCTTTAAGTAATGCACTGCATTTGTGCAAAGTATTAAGAATCTTTTTAGATTAAAAAAAACAGAAGTGCAAAGCACTTTTTGATCCCTTGATCTAAATTCGGATCAAAGAAAAACAAGTTTTTCCTTGTTTCAGAGAACCAAAGGTTCATAACAAGTGCAAGGCACTATTTTTTTATTTTTATTTATTTATTTATTTATTGAAGATCAATGATCTTATTCTTAGATCAATGATCTGTTCATAAGAGAATTTTCTCTTCTTTTGAAGGTTTTTACCTTTTTTTTATGTTCTTGAGGAGTTCCCAAGAGTTCTCTTCTTTTTTTTTTTAGCAAGATGTTGATGATCTTGAATTGAGGTCTGGGGTCCTTTTTATAGTGTTCATAAATTAGTTAAATTTGTTAAGGAAATCCTTTTCTAAGTGATTTGGGGAATTTTCCCCACCGTTGGATCTTTGATCCAAAGTCCCCTGTTTTACAGAAGAAAATCTTCTTGTTTTAACAAGAACAGAAAAGATTTCCTTAAATCTCCATTTTGTTTTTTCGCAACTCCCCCAGCGCGTAACACGTGTCGCGCAGCGCAGCGCTTGCGCACCTGCGCCGACACGTGTCGCGCAGCGCAGCGCTTGCGCACCTGCGCCGACACTTGTCGCGCAGCTGCGCTTGCGCACCTGCTCCGACACGTGTCGCGCAGCGCAGCGCTTGCGCAACTGCGCAGACACGTGTCGCGCAGCGCAGCGCTTGCGCAACTGACCGTTGCTTTCTTTTACTTTTTGTTTTTAAAAGAGCCCTGCTCTAATTGGACGCACTGCCTCGGGCGTTGCGTTGACGTATCAACTTCTGACACGTGGCGCGTTGCGCACAGCGCACGGGATTTGAAGCGTTGCTTCAAAATTTGAATTCAAACAGAGCCTTGCTCTGATTGGGGTAAACAAATGCCCCCCACCGTTGCGCTCACGTGGCGCGCACGTGAGTGCAACGGTGGCAAGATCCTGGCCGTTGGATCAATGGGCGATCTGAAGGGGCGCAGGCGCGTATAAATAGGACCCTTGGTCCTTGGTAATTTTTTCCCATTTTCAAGAATCTTGATTTTCAGAGCCTTACTCTTGCTTAAGAATTTTAGAGCCTTGCTCTTGCTTCTTCCCAAGAACTCCACAGTTCAGAACTTAAAACCATCTTAGGTATTAATAAAATTAAATTAAATTAAATTAAAGTTGATTAATAGAGCCTTACTCTCATAGATCTTTGATCTAAAACCCTTTCGGGGTTTCCTCAACAGAGCCTTGCTCTTAAAGTTCATAGATCTACAGAGATCTTGTTCATGGGTTTTAACCCATGAACAGAGCTTTGCTCATGGATCAAATGTAGATTTTTTTTAGATCTGAAAAATGAAGAATTTTTTATAAGTTTTCATGGATTTTTCAAGATTCCAAAATTTTAATTCTTTTAAGTGTGTTAAAAAATTTGATGGATCTTTCCATTATTACCAAAGAGCTTTGCTCTTTTGAGGAATCTTGTTCCCCTGAGACCAGAGTTTAACAAATGTCACTCTGTGACAGAGCTTTGCTCTAAAAGAGGAGATTTTCTCCTTGTCTCTAGGGATTTCCCATCAATGAGGATATTCTTTGTGGATCTTTTTCCATGAATTGACAGTCTCATCTAATGATGGGATCGTCTTATTAAATGATGCACCGTCATCCAGATTTTGTGGGTCCCCCTTTGGTCCCCTACCCACTGCATCACAGTGTGGAGTAAGATTTTAAAATGCCTAGCGTTAGAACACTAATGGTTATTTTTGTCTTTCCACAGGAAACATGTCTGATGACTTGTCTTTCCCCTTCGTTCGCTCGGAAGGAGGGTTCCCCCATTCGCCAGTGGACCAGGTGGCGTTCGCTCTCATTAAAAGATCATGTCCCTGAGTGCAAAAAGCTCCACCTATGGGGAAGGTGGTACAGCCAGATCATCCAAGGCCGCCGCAGCTTCAGTTCCGCCTCGCCTTCTGAGCCCATAGTTACGATCCCTTATGCGGACGAACCCCCGGTGAAGTATGCCGTGGAGGTTAAAAATTGGAATTCTGGCGACCTCCTCCAGCCTGCAATCGGTGCCATCCCTGTGCAGCCACCGCCGGCGATAGACATTCTGGGGAGGCGAATCTGTCAGGGTGAAGCACGCCCTTGGTGACAGGCTTACAATATTGGACTGATCCCGCGACCGCTCGCCGGATATTTGCAATGGGCCCGGTACATCTTATCGGTGAAAAGGACTCATCTAACGAAGATTGGTTTATATTCGGCCATTTACGTTTCGCTTTTCGAGTATCCCTCTCCTCCGACGTGGTGGATCAAGGCCTTTGTTGAACAATGGAATATCCCCACCCACACCTTCCTGATGACGGATAGGGAGGTCTCCATCTCCTTAGAGGAGTTTGCTGAAGTTTCGGGTCTACCAATGAGGGGGGAGCACTACGAGGAGCTGCTTCCTCCTGACGAATACATCTTTGCCACCAAGCCGCTGGTGTTTGACTTGACTCCGGAGAACGCCATTCAGCATCAGTATCCGGGCTTGGTGAAGGTATTGGAGATTTATGAGGAACTCCATCTGGAATCGGGCGACCGGGGCGTCAGTTTCGCAGATTTTATTGCTCGCTTCATTCGTCCGGAGTTCCTATCAGAGCAGAGTGAGAAGTTCGCTCAGCTTGATGACCCTTTTGGTTTCGGCTTGGACCGCCGACCCGTATCGGAAAATGACCAGAGGGATTTTTATCTTCCCAGCGCTGCCATCGCCGCTTTCTTAGAAATCGCCGTCCCAGGCATGGATGAGGAGACCTTTTTTATTGGGTTCTTGGGCTTGTGGCTATGCAGCTTTACGCTCCCTATGCACCCACGCCTCATGCGGTCCTCTGTCTTTTACCCAGCGCATCGGATGGTGGCTGGTTTGCAATTATCGGTAGGAATCACCGGGCTGGCTTATCTTTACAATGGACTTAGCGTAGCGGCGGACGCTAGTGAGCGTGGGGTACAGCCTGCTAACTTCCCGATGCACTACTTCACTTCTTGTATGGAGCTGCATGTGCGAGGGGTGTTCGGTGTCCATAAGATTCTTCCGTTCTTTGAGAAATGCAGACTCCCGAGAGTCATGCGGTTGGTCGGCGTTTCAATTGTGGTTGCACCCCCACGGGAGTCTAGGGGGCTGCTCCTTCATCCACATCTGGTCGGAGCGAAGATTTCCTTTGTGGATAAGGTTATAACCATAGGCTCAGAGACTACTAAGTCAGTAGTGCCACTGCGCGATGATTTCAAGGACGGGGCTTCCGTATTGAAGGCTCGGGAAATCCTCCACCTCTACTCCATTCGGCCGGGCTATCTAGTGTTTAGGCAGAATGAGACCGCACTTTTCATGAGGTACAACCCGCACCGGTTTTCTCAGCAATCGAGCTACAACCAAGGGATCCCGATGGAAGCTTTCTTGGAAAAGCCTGTGGTCAGCCGAGAGGGGATGAAGAATGCAATGCACCATTTCACACGGCTTAACACGGGTTCCTATTTCTTCATTAGTGAACCCAGCTGTGCCCCTAAGATGCTTAATTCATATGTAGCCTGGTATGCGCATGCGATGGGCCCAATTATCCTAACGGAGAAGCGTATATTGGTTGACCGTAGGGGTGCGCCTCCTGGCGGTGATCGCAAGGCCCCCTTGCAACCAAGGATCCCGGTCATTCCTCCGTTAAAAGATGCCGGAGTCGACCGACCACGCGTGTTGAGCCCCCCGCGTGGATTGCCGCTGTCTGCTACGGTGAATGCACCACAGGCGCCCCGTGTTCCTAGGAAGACGGTTAATGTAATATCGCCAGAGTCCGGCGTAGGAGCGGATATCGGGACCCGCCGTCCCAAGGTGACTGCCAAGCGCAAATCTATTCCGGGTGGATCTAAAGCTGGCGGGCAGAAGAAGAAAAAGTCCATCCTTTCCCTTGATGCGATCCTCAGCTTAGAGCCTGCGGCTGCTCCCGACGAAGGCATAAGTGAATACGGCAGCAATGAGGGCTTCTTGGTAGACCCTGCAGACACCAATTTGGCTGCCGCCATTGCAGCTTCGGAGCGATCGGCGAGGCTCGAAGCGATGTTAAGTAAACTCGCTGAGTCAGGTAATCATCAGCCGCTTTCTTTATCATTTTATTGCACTTTTTATTATTATCTTTAACTAATATTTGCCCCATTTTCAACAGGTGTCTCTACTGAAGAGGCTATTGCTGCTTCTTTGAAGACCTTCCAAGAGGAGGAGGAGAAACGTGCTCTAGCAGGCGTTGGTATGACCCACCCCTTTCTCTTTTATAAGGAAAGCTTGTTATCTCTTCTGATGGTCAACCTAACCTTCTTCTTTTGTTTCTCTGCAGGGGCTATATCAGTTGATGCGGGGATCCTCCCCAAGCCTGTTACTGAAGTCCCGGTCTCGTCGGGGCTGCTGCAGGAGCCTCGACTCGACAAAATGACGAGGGATGCCTTGAAAAATTTGGAGGCATCCCTATTCACGGACGAAGACGCCTCAATTAAGGAGGCTCTAGTGGCATCCGTCTCAACGGCTCGGGAGGAGGGGAAGCGGTTGAGACGCGAAGCAAAGGCGCGCAGAGCTGCTTTGGCCATGGGAGCGGGCCCTAGCACCATCCCTTGCGCTGATACTCCCTCCGAAAAGGCCCCTGTCGCCCTATCTACTGCTCGCAGGCAAGTGGCGCGAGCGGTTCGAAATGCAAATGATAAATCTTCTTCAGGTAGCATTTCTTTCAGAACCTTGTTGTAAGAATTATAAAGCCGCCGGTTCTTATGTATCCCATCTTGCAGGGCCAAGTCCTACCGAGGGGGAGGCGGAGACCGTTGAACCCAGGGAAACAGAGGAGGCGGTTCCTGCCGAACCCGAGCTGACGGTGAGCAACGTCGTTGGGGCTACGGGGCCTGAAACAGAGGTTGGGGGATCTGCAGCCGAGAGGGTCATTGATGCTGAACCTGAAGTGGCGGCAGATGAAATGATCGTCATAACCGAGCCGAGGGTAGTGGTGGGCGAGGCGCTTGAGGCTGGCGACCTCGTGATGATGGTGGACGAGACAACCGTGACCGCAGAACCCGAGGGAGTAGCGGGTGAGGTGGCCATGATTCCTGAGGATGAGCTAACCGCTCCTTCTCAGGAATCTGGCAATGCTCCAATCATAGCCCTCCCCGTCTGTGGTCTCCCGCCGTCTCCAGGGCTTGCGAGCACGACAATGGTTCCCATTGAGTCTGGTGATGAGGCCACGGGCGGTGGCCTCATGTCAATGGAGGAAGGAATTGCCTCAGTTTCGGCCGGCAGCTCGTCGGGTAAATTTCGAGTTACTATCATTCTCTTTTTACATCTCGCGATCTTTTCTAACAAGTTTGTCTTTGTTTTTAACGCAGGCGCGGCCAATGCCGATGCTCCATTGCTCGAAGGAGCACCGTCAACTACTGCCTTGGCGGTGGTCACCTCCCAGCCTTCCCTTGTGCCATCACGGATGTTGGAAGGTATGGATCTGTGACTTATTAGTTTATCTTTTAACCGCATAATTCATGTGCTAACGCCGTACCACTTGTGCCTTTTCAGGAGTGCTCTTTGATCATCTATATCAAGTGTTGCTCCCACACTTCTCCTTCCCATCCGAACTCGCTTCTCCTTCTAGTGGCGCCGGTGAGTATACTTTCACTCCGATGTGCTTATTTTCCCCCCTTTTTTTAGCAGTGGGATGATTTCTGACTTTTCCTCTTCCTTATTGTAGTGCCACAAATCGAAGGAGGGGATGCCAGACCTGCCACGCCACCGGCCCTTCCGACTTTGCCATCTGTTGCAGCTGGTATAGTAAATTTCCTTTTTGACAACTCTTCAAAATCTCCTGAACTATCATTTAACTATGTTTCGTTTTGCAGCTATCGTTCCGGCTCCGGTACTTCTTGAGTCTCGTGTCCTTTCACCGACAGGCCCTTTCTTGAAACGTCCATCTTCAAAGGGTGCCGTGATGAGTTTGGGCATGCTGAGCGGGTATGTCGAAGAACTTAACGCGGACGCTCTCTCCTCTGCTGCAGATTTCGCTGTCGAGGTTAACCCAATGTTGGCGGCGCTCGTAAACTTTCACAACGAAGGCGTCGTCGAATCTTGGGTTAACCACTGCAGAGAGATCGAGGCCTGCCTGCATCGGCTGGAGTCGACGCGTCCTTCTCCTGAAGTTTTGGCCATGAGCACCCAACGGACAGCTTGGCTCGAGCAAAGTGCTTCTTATCTCCGCCATTTGGAGCAGGAAGCAGCTTTACGGTTGAAGGAGCATCAGGAATCTTCAAGCGCAACCGCTCGCCTGCTGAGGTGAAAGCCGTCTTTGAAGGCCTTCTGGAGCGTATCTCTAATGGGCTAGCACTGAAGCGGAAGTTCGATGCCGCTGAGCGTGATGCCCGAGGCTAAGAAGCAGCTCAGCAGGTCGTTGGGGAACAGCTCGCATCCTTCACGCAGCAGCGGGCTCAAGTAGAGGCCGAACTGGCGGTGGCGGCTGACCAGGAGAAGGCGTGGAAGGAAGTACGCGAGCAATTGATAGAGCTGTTCAAGAAGCTTCCTTCTCCCTGAATATTTTGTATCATTTACAAACTTGTAATTTGTATACAGTATATATACATTCTCTGTTCTTTATACGATTCGCCTTGTATTTTGATTGAATTTATGAATAAAGATACACATTCCTTCTTGCAATGTCTTGTACTATTTCTTTGCTTTCTCCCTTTTCATTATGATGTTTTCGATGAACCTGATTGGCGGATAACTTAATTTCTCCAAGAGATAGCGATGGCTTAGGCCACAGGTTCAGATCTGCCGTCTAAGACTTTTCAACTCTATGAGCCATGAGGGTCTCATAGAAACTTTTCTCCCTACGGATCGAGAGGATCTCGTAGGTTGGTTTTCTCCTTAGGAATCGTGAGGATTCCCAAGTGTGGTTTTCTCTTATAAGTCATAAGGATCCTATAAGAGAATTTTCCCTCTTACGAGTCGAGAGGATTCGTAAGCGGTTGTTTCCCTCCTTGTCGAAAATCGACTTTGGAGAGTGAGACCCGTGAATAGTATGCAAGAGACCATTTTGGATTGACTTGCAGGGCCCCATTGTTCAGGAAGCAAGCTTTTCAATCCTTGCTACCTGAGACTTCGTCTTGCAAGTTGAGACGAACCGGGAATTCTCCCGCAGAGACAGTGGTGGCTCTGCGTGGGTCAAGAGGCTCTCGTCACGGAGTGTTTGTATCCGTGAGTCAAGGAGTTTGCTAGGGATTATTTGTTTCCCAAGCGCCAAGGATTATTTGTTTCCTTGGGGTTTGAAACGAGTCGAGGGTTTCCCACGGAGGCACTGGTGGCTCTGCAGGTCGACGCGAATTAGGAGGCTCTCATCAAGGAGTGTTTGTATCCGTGAGTCGAGGAGTTTTGCTAGGGATTATTTATTTCCCAAGAGCCAAGGATTATTTGTTTCCTTAGGGTTTGAAACGAGTCGAGGATTTCCCACGGAGGCACTGGTGGCTCTGCAGGTCGACGCGGATCAGGAAGCTCTCGTCAAGGAGTGTTTGTATCCGTGAGTCGAGGAGTTTTGCTAGGGATTATTTGTTTCCCAAGCGCCAAGGATTATTTGTTTCCTTGGGGTTTGAAACAAGTCGAGGATTTCCCACGGAGGCACTAGTGGCTCTGCAGGTCGACGCGGATCAGGAAGCTCTTGTCAAGGAGTGTTTGTATCCGTGAGTCAAGGAGTTTTGCTAGGGATTATTTGTTTCCCAAGCACCAAGGATTATTTGTTTCCTTGGGGTTTGAAACGAGTCGAGGGTTTCCCACGGAGGCACTGGTGGCTCTGCAGGTCGACGCGGATCAGGAAGCTCTCGTCAAGGAGTGTTTGTATCCGTGAGTCGAGGAGTTTGCCGAAGACACTGGTTTCTTCGGAGTTGGAATGAACCGTCGAGGTTTGGCTTTGTCTTCCGACGGAGTTTGTTGGGAAAATATGGTTCCCTGTTTGTTTATTCCCTTGGATTGTATACAGGGATCGATGTGATCTTAACTGTAGGGCCAAAGTTTTATCATCATCATTTTTTTTGTTTTATTTCCGCGATGCTCCATCATTTCAGCTTTTATATCGCGAAGGTCGCGATTGCCCAATCATTTCGGCTATTTTTCGCGGTGCCCAATCATTTCGGCTATTTATTTTATTCTTACTCGCTGCTTTTTATTGCGAGTTGCCCCATCATTTCGGCTATTTCGCATGCATACATTTCACTTGCTGCTTTTTTTTTTATTGCAGGTTGCCCCATCATTTCGGCTATTTTGTATGCATGTGCGGCCTACTGGCTTTTCGCCGTAAACCTGAACTCGGACACCGATTTTGGCATCAGCACCGCTACAACTGGGATATTGACAGGAGCGAATCATCATTTGCCTCTGTCGTTGTCGAACAAAGGAGGCTTAGCGACCAGGGTTAGGGTCCTGTCGACTAAGGCTTTTGACTTTATGAGCCGTAAGGGTCTCACAAAGCTATTTCTCCCTACAAGTCGTGAGGATCTTATAGGTGTATTTTCTCCTTAGGAATCGTGAGGGTTCCTAAGTGTATTGTTCCTCTGTAAGTCGTAAGGATCCTACAGGAGGGTTTTCTCCTTGTAAGTCGAGAGGATTTACAAGGGTTGTTCACCATGCAAACATATCCCTAGTCTCGGATGGGACTTGGTTATGGAAATGTTTATTCGCGCCCGTGGATTGTATACAAGGGCCAATATAGGACTACTTGTAGGGCAGAATCGAAAGTTGTGGGGGTTGCTTAAGTACAGGTTTAGGTCTCTGTAACTTAAGACTTTCAAATCTTACGAGCCGTGAGGGTCTCATAAGAGAGTTCTCCTTACGAGTCGTGAGGATCTCGCAAGTGTATTTTCTCCTTAGGAATCGTGAGGATTCCCAAGTGTGTTGCTTCCTTGTGAGTCGTAAGGATCTCACGTGGGTGGTTTCTCCTTACAAGATCGTGAGGACCCTATAAGTGTCCCTTAACGAGGTTGCGCCCTTTCGGGTTTTCACAAACACTCGCTGGTAGTCCCGCTGTTTTTACTCACGGAGCCCTTTCGGGTTTTCATCCGTGCCCATTTTACTTATGAACATACCGTTTTTTTTTATTCTTTTTATTTTCTTTTTCTCTCTCTTTTTTTTTACGAGGTCGCGCCCTTTTGGGTTTTCACGAACACTCGCCGGTAGCCCTGCTGTTTTTACTCACGGAGCCCTTTCGGCTTTTCATCCGTGCCCTTTTTGCTTATGGACATACCGTTTTTTTTATATTTTTATATGTTTTTTTTATATCTCGTCAGCCTAAAGATGCTGCGGTAGTAGTTTAAAGACGTTTCGGTCTACCGTTAGTTTAAGGACATTTCGGTCCGACATTGAGAAGACCGGCTACATGCTTATAAAGTCGAGCTTAGGAAGATAGCGAGAGGACATAGTCGTCGTCTATCATTGACCTAGGCCGTGATTCATTAAGCGTAGTATTTCTTTAGGAAGCGACTATTTATTGGCCTGAAAGGCCTTTCACCGTGCATATCCATAAGCAGATAGGCCCTACCCTGGTAGACCTTATCTATGATGTACGGGCCTTCATAGTTTGGCTCGAATTTTCCCCGCTTAGCGCGATTGGGGATCATAGGCCTTTTGACTACTAGCACAAGTTCGCCTTGGCGCAATGTCCTCGGCCGGGTCAGTCTCTCATATGAGCGCGTCATCTTTGCTTTATAAGCTTCCAGATTTTGTTATGCTAGGAGTCGGGCTTCATCAAGAGCGTCAAGCTCTTCAGACCGTAGGTGATCATTTTCTTCATCCGTCAGCTCGTAGTGAACTGCCACTCGCAGAGAGGGTAATTCTATTTCGAAGGGGAGTACTGCTTCCACGCCGAACACCAACGCGTAGGGCGTTGTGTTCGTGGCCGTTTTGAATGTAGTTCGATACGCCCAAAGAGCCTCTTGCAGTCTCTCGTGCCAGTCTTTCTTATTTCGGGACACCGTTTTCTTTATGATTTTCGTTAAGGTCTTGTTAAAGGCCTCGGCGAGACCGTTCGCTCGCGGATTATAAACCGAGGAATATCTCCAGTCTATATTGTGTTGTTGCGCGAAGCGACTGATCTTATGGCTTCTGTAAGCTGGCCCGTTATCGGAGATAATCCGTCTCGGTGTTCCAAACCGATATATGACGTGCGTTTTGAAGAAATGGAGGATATTCTCCGTCTTCACTTCTCTTAACGGTACTGCTTCTGCCCATTTGGAGAAGTAGTCAGTCGTCGCCAGGATGAAACGATGCCCTCTAGACGATGCTGGTTCGATGGGGCCGACTATATCAGTCCCCCACATCTCGAATGGCCAGCTAGCCACCGTTGGATGTAATGGATTTGGATGCTGGTGGATGAAATCCCCATGAATTTGACACGAGTGACACTGCTTCGCATATTCGAGGCAGTCTTAAATCATCGTGGGCCAGTAGTAGCCCATCCGTTTTATCTTCAACTTCATCTTTGGGCCCGCTTGGTGAGAACCGCAGAGTCCGTCGTGAACTTCCTGAATGACTCTTTTCGCTTCGTCAGGTCCTAAGCATCTCAGCCACAGAGAATCAAACGACCTCTTGTACAGAATATCATTGACGAAGGCGAAAGACAGAGCTCGTTTCATAAGCTGATGTCTTGTGGACGCTTCTTCAGGCATTCGGTGGGACTTGAAGTAATCTATGAAGATTTCTCTCCAATCCTCGGTATTTTCCCGGTCTTTTACTTGCAGGGTCGTCTGCTCGCTCGCTCCTTTTTCTTCGGATGATTCCGGAGATATTTCTGCTGGGGCAAGCACCCGACGGCTTTGTACCATGATTCTGACGTCATCGAGATTCTCGTCAGCCAGTTCTTTAGCAAGTTTGGCCAATGCGTCTGCTTTGCTGTTTTCCGCGCGCGGTATGTTCTCTAAAGTATAAGAGGGGATTTGGGTCAACAGCTGTTGCACCTTTTCGCCGTACTTCACCAATTTTGGTTTGCATGTCTGGTAGTCGCCATTTACATGACTAACGACCAGTTGGGAATCTCCATATATGAGGAGATTTTCAATTCCCATGTCGATGGCGATCTCGAGGCCCGCTATCAGAGCTTCGTATTCGGCTTCATTGTTTGTCCTAGGCTCTGTTAGGGAGAAAGCGAAGCGCATTATCCCTCCTTGTGGAGTTACAAAGATGAGTCCTACCCCCGATTTGATTATAGGGGTACTTTGTTTGCGCTTCTTTACGGAAGATGCTCGATCGAAATAGAGCTCCCATCGGATATCACCACCGTCGATCGTATCAAACGCATGTTCTTCTGGAAGATCGCAATTTAGAGGAGAATCGGCGGGTATGGGATGCTCAGCGAGGAAGTCGGCGATGGCCTGGCCCTTCACTGCCTTGAGAGGTTGATATGTTATTGAAAACTCCATCAAGAGTAGGGCCCATTTAGCGAGTCATCCCGTCAATATGGCCTTTGACATCAAGTATTTAAGGGGGGTCCACCTTTGAAATGAGACGGACCTCATGCGCCAACGCATAGTGCCTAAGCTTTGTTATCGCGAAGATCAACGCTAGGCAGTGTTTTTCAATGGAGGAGTAGTTGCTTTCTGCCCCCAGTAGAACTCGACTTAAGTAGTAGAGTGCTCTTTCTTTCCCTTGATCGTTCTCTTGTGCCTATAATGCGCCTAAAGAACCTTCGAGAGCGGTTGTATAAAGAATGAGAGGCTTTCCCTTAACCGGAGCAGCCAACACTGGAGGGTTTTGCAGGTACTGCTTGATCTCGTCTAGTGCGCTTCGACATTTTTGATCCCAGACGAACGGGGTTCCCTTCTTCATCAGGTGGCTATAGGGACGGTACTTGCCTGAAAGATTGGCTATAAATCGCTGTATGTATGCGAGCTTCCCTTGGAGAGATCGCAACTGTTTAAGAGTTCTTGGCGGAGGCATTTCCATGATCGCTTTGATCTTTGATGGATCTATTTCAATACCTCGATGTCAAACAATGAATCCCAGGAATTTACCTGAGGAAACTCCGAATGCACACTTGAGCGGGTTCATCTTCAAGTTGTATCGCCGAAGGCGTTGAAATACGGTCTTCAGATGTTCGAGATGTTCCTCATATGATTTGCTTTTAACAACGAGGTCGTCGATATAGCATTCGACGATTTCGTGTATAAGGTCATCGAAGATCTTCGTCATGGCCCTTTGATAAGTGGCGCCGGCATTCTTTAAACCGAAGGGCATCACTTTGTAGCAGAATATACCCAGAGGAGTCCTGAAGGCTGTGTGCTTCTGGTCTTCGGGATGCATCTTTATTTGATTATACCCTGATGAGCCATCCATGAAGGAGAAAACCTCGTGAGTAGACGTGTTGTCTATCATCAGTTCGGTGACTGGCACTGGGAAATCATCCTTCGGGCAATCTTTATTGAGATCCCGAAAATCCACGCATATGCGCACAGTCCCATTTTTCTTCATCACCGGGACAATGTTGGCGATCCAATCCGGATATTGAACCTCCTGGATGAAGCCAGAGTCGATCAGCTTTTTGACTTCAGCATTGATACTCATTTCAAGCTCGAGCCGCATTCTTCTTGGTGCCTGTTTGACTGGCTTGATGTCCGGGGATATCGCCAATCTGTGTACAGCAATTTCTGGATCTAGTCCCGGCATTTCGGAATAGTTCCACGCGAAGCAATCTCTATGCTGCAGAAGCACATCCTTTAACGCAGCTACCCTTTCTTCAGATAGTAACTCGCTGATGAATGTCGGCCGTGGATCGTTTGCCGTCCCCAACTCAATCTTCTTGAGGTTATCTGCAGTGGTATGGATTCCATCTTCCAGCTCTTTTGGCGCTGGTGGGAATTCTGAGATTATCTCGTCGCTGCTGTTTTCGAAGCACCAAGGGAGCTCCTCTATGTCCTCGGGCTCTTCTTTTAATATTGTAATCATGTGACAGGTGCGAATTCGCTTCCAATTCCAATGTGGAACTCGTTCTTCTCTCATGGCCTTGGGTTCGTGCTTCTGTGGCGGCGTTACCTTCCAGTTGTCAGACAGAGCGAACTTGCCGAGCTGGTACTGATCTTCGACCCAATTCTTAAAGGTGAAGCAGTCTTCGAGCGGATGCCCTATTACTCGATGGTAAGAGCAATAGTTTGGGCCAGAGGCCTCGCTTGCTTGCTCGGGGTGCTTGGATTCCGGCAATGTAAGCAATTGATGCTTGAGAGCAAGATCAAGTATCTTCCTCGTCTTGTCCCGAGGAAACGAGTACGCTCGACCCATTTTCTTCATGAGGGATATATCAATAACGCTCAACTCCCATTTGCGTGGCTTCTTAGCCCTGCTTTGTTGTTGTTGAGCGCCTTTTTGGATTTTCAACTTATTTCTGCTTTTGCGCCGAGCCTTCTTTATAACAGGTTGACAAGGAGCGGCATTTTCATCCTTTACGGCCTATTGGAGAAGGCGTTGAGTCTTGGATTTCTCATAAATGGCCGTCTCGCGGTTGTGATCATCTCGGACTTTTTGACCAGCTTTCTTTATAAGTCTGTCCATTTGTTCCTCGAACGACGGACTGGGCTCCTTTGCATCTGGAACTTTCACTGGTTTAAGATTAGCGTCCTCCTATTGAGCATCCTCTTCTTCATCAAGGTCATACACGACGTAACAGCCGGGTAGTTACTCTTGTTTCTTTGACCGGATGTATCCAAGCCCTCTTGCTTCCATTCTCTCGTTAGGCAGTTTGCGTTGAGTTCCGGGGACGTTCCAGACCCTGTCATAGAATTTGGCCTTTCTAACGGTTTGTTTGAAGGATATCCCCTGGCGTTTCAGCAGCTTTTTCAAACCCTCTGTATAATATTTGGGAAGACGGATAGGCTGAAGCCTGTCGAGTGTAGGATCCGCGCCCTGCCAGATTTCTTTTTCCACCTTGGTTTCTTCAGAGTGGTAAAACAGAATTGCTTTCTCGTTTTCTCGCCTGGGAGGGATATAGAATGTCCGCAGCTCTTCTACACTGTAGATATTAAGTGCATCCAGTTCTTTATGATGTTTAGGCGGCACCATGGCGACTTGCAGACTTTGCTCTTCGTCAGCGGAAGCTTGTATTGAAGGTCGAGCAGAGAATACGACATGGACTTCATCCTCCGAATCACTATCAAAGACCAATGTAGGAGTGGACGGTCCTGGCTTGTTATGTTGGGGCGGACCCGAATACACTATCTCCTCTTCTTCCTCGGTATCACTGCCGAAGATAGGGATAGTGGCATTAGTTTTATTCTCCGGCTTATGACACTTCTCCGTGTCTTCGAAATCCGGCAAGAAGTATTTGGCATCTTCGTATTTTCGGACCTCGTTCACAGAGAACGGGTTCAGTTCTCCCATCACGGTATACTCGAAACCATCCTTAAAATACTTCATACACTGATGTTGTGTAGAAGGGATGATGTTGTACTCGTGTAACCATGGTCGGCCGAGCAAAGCGTTGTAGCATGTCTTGGCGTCTATGACGTGAAACTTAATGTCCGTGACGAGTAGCCCAAAGCGTACCGTCAGTATCACAGATCCAAGAGTCTTTGACGATTGGGAGTCGAACCCGGAGATGGTGATCTTGTCCCGAGCAAGGTGCTGGACGCTCATGCAGATTTCCTTCAACACCCGCACGTTGAGTAGGTTAACAGACGACCCGTTATCGATCAGGATTTTGCCTATCTTTATATCATGGCAGTATCCCGAGACATAGAGAGGGCAATTGTGTTCGCACGTCCCAAGTAGAAGGTCTTCATCGCTAAAAGTAACATCATCCGTGTGCACTTCCTCTAATTCATCCTTCATCTTTTCCTCGGCCAGGCATGCTTGGAATTGTTCCGGGTGTTGGAGCGCCTTAATCAACGAATCTCTCGCCTCTTTTGATAGCAAAAGGGCGTCAAGAATGCTGAGCTGTGAGGGCAGCTTCCTCAGATGTGCCAAGACGTTGTAATCCACCTTATTCTTCTTTGGTGGGTCTTTGGTAGCTAGCTCTTCCACCACTTGGTCATCTAAGATGATATCTTCAGAGACCTTCTCTTTCCCTTTGTCTTTCTTGCTTAAAGGTCCGAGATTCTTTTCAGGTAGCGTCCGATTGCGTAGCTGGATATTTTCGTAAACCTTCGGCTCTTCTTCTTTTCCCGAAGTGAATTCTTTAAAGAGAGGGGCAAGTTCCAGCTCCTCATCAGAATCGCTCCCGAATGTAAGCACTTGTGACCCGCCGATGTTAACCACGCGACAATCGCCAGCAGTTCTTTTAAGCCCTTCGGTCGTATTTCTTTGCTCCCGACGAGTTTTACGCTTCTCCCGCTTAAACTGTTGCCGGTGAGCAACATATCCTTGCTACCATCTGTCGAAAGCTTTGCAATCTTCAGTGGGATGCGACACCTTCCGATGATATGAGCAATAGGAGGGGTGGCTTTCCATTTCACCAGTAACGCTTCCCTCGGAAGATGGCAGCTTCATGCCCATAGAGACGGCTTTAGCAAACCTCTTCCTTATCTTGAATTTGCTTTTATCCGCGGTGGGTGCACTTTGCCCTAGCGGGAGTATCTCAATTCTTTCGTCAAGGCGCTGGCGTTTGGCCCTTTCGAATATAACCGCTTCGCGCTCCCGATCAGCTTTGCTTTTTAAGAACGCTTTATTGAGGAACGCGTCAATCATTTCATCCGACGACTCCGAAATTTTTTGTTCAGGATCTGCCCTCAGCTCTTCAGCATGAGGAGTCTCCTCATCGTTTATGAACGAATGGGAAATCATATGGCAGCTTGCCACATATTCCTCGGATTCATCCGACGAACTACCCCCCTCATCTTCCTCTCGAAAGACATGGCTGAGGAACTCTTGGAACGTAATGGGGGTTCGCGCCTTCTGATTGTATTCCTCCAGCGCGTCAATTTGTTTTTGCAAGTCCGTGCGCTTATCGTTAGGCTTCATGAGCTTCTTCGACTTCTTCTTCTTCTTCGAAGACTTCGATGGCTGGTTATGAGTGTTTGGGCCACTTCCACCAATCTTTTGAGTCGGATGAGGCTTTAGCATTCCTTCAATAATTTGCGGCTCTAATGGGTTATTCCATTTGATTGCCGGGCATGTTTGAAGATCATTTAGCATCCTCTTCGTTTTAGCTGACAATACAACCTGCCAAGGAGCTTCCTTAACGACGGAGCATGTTGCCCCCGGTGTATTCGTCCCTTTATAGGTGTGGGGCTGCGGGGGATTCACCTTCCATTTGTCAGATAACGCAAATTTGCCCTGTCGGTACTGGTTTTCAAGCCAATTCTTGAAAACGTAGCAATCTTCGATCGGATGGCCTAGTACTCGATGATAAGGACAGTAGTTGGGTTCGTTGACGTCACTTGGTTGTAACGGACGTTTTGGATCCGGCAAATTTATGAGTCTGTTGCGCAACGCCAGCTCGAATAACCTCCTCGTTTTATCGCGGGGAAAGGAATAAGGATGTCCCATCCTATCCTCAAGGGGTACGTATGGGCGTATATTATTTTGACGAGCCACTGGCTTCGGGTCGCTCGGTTGTTGTTGAGCATTAGCGACGACGATCGCTTTTCCCTTCCCTTTGTCATTTCGGGAGTCCGGCCTTGGAAAAGGAGGTTTATGGCCCATCTGATCCATCTGTGCTAGTTTGTCAATCAAGGCCTGGAAGGTAGTTGGCTTGAAAAACATCATAAACCGCGAGATGGTTGCTTGTGGATCGAGGGTTCCTACAAACATACCCACCGCGGGAGCTTCTTCAATGCGTTGCTCACACTTCGACCATAAGTTCCGCCATCGTATAGCGTACTGAACCCACGTCTCGTCGGGTTTTATCCTGGCGTTAATCAGTGCTGTCATCGGGGTACGTTCACTGCCGCTTGCAAAACTCTGAGTAAACAATAGCTCCATCTCCGCGAAGGTTTTAATAGAGTCGTTCGGGAGCTCAGAGTACCATTCAAACGCCGTATCTGATAAGCTTCCAACAAACTGGCGAAGCAACAGCTTGTCGTCACCGCCGGTGTTGCCGCAGAGTGCCCTGAACTGGGCAACATGCTGATGAGGATTGCCCGTCCCCTTGTAGACATGGAACTTGGGAATCGTATAACCTGGCAGGTACTTGATTTGATCGTACCAACTCGGGTATGGTCTCCCCGTTTTCACGACCTGGCCGGCTGTTTCGGTTGCATGATGAACCCGTATTTGCTGGGCAATGTATTCATCCAAATCAGCTTTGGAGATTGTATCCTCTTTAGCTGTGGACAGAACTGGTGGAGGATTCGACGTCTCTCCCCTATCGTCTTCAAGAATGATTGGGGGATCTTCTGCAGGCGGATCTTGTTGAATCATCATACCCACCATATCCTGGAATAGGAGGGCCATTTTATTTATGTTGGTTGCCTGCTCCGCAGCTTCTTTATCTTTTTTCTCCAGTACGCGACGAAGGAATTCAGCGTCCGTTTCTTGTTCTTGACGCTCGTCCGAGGATGTTTCAGGGGTTTCTTTTGGCCCTGTAAGTGCGGCCATAGCGTTCATCATTTCTTGGAGCTTCTGCTGCTGCTCCTGAGCCTTGGTCACTGACCTCGTGTGCGGTCTATGACCTGTTGATATGCGGCTATCTTCTTTTCCAGATGCCATGTAAACCGTATGAACTGTTATGCCCCCTGACTTGGGGCGTTTAGGTTCACTATTTTTAACTTTTGCCGCTAACGCGGGAGTTTTCTCTGGCCTCCTTCTTTTGTGGGGCGTTGAGGTTAAAGGAACCGTTGAAGGGGGCATCCTATCAACTGCTGTCCCCCGCTGTTTAATGGGACGGTCCTCGTCTTTTTCCACCTTCGCCTTTTTTCGTTGACGGGAGTGATCCGTGTCGATAACGGAGTCTTGAACCCTCCGCCAAACTTTATAAATTCTTGAGGCTAGCCGTTGAGGGGTCTGTTCTTGCTTTGTTTCTGGGGCTTTCTCCGTAGGCGGAGGAGACCTTTTCAGTGTAGCGGTTGGAGAATTCTTCCGTACCCTCCTCAGCAGTTGAAAGCTGTTCCCAGTTGGAACAGCAGCACTGACTTCCACCACTGGAGCCGGTGGAGTTAGCCCTGAGGGAGAGTTGCCCCCTGCCTTCCTCACTCGTTGCCAATGGCGACGTCGAGCACGGCGAGCCGTTGGGATTGGCTCAGAGATTGAGATAGTTTCTTTTTGCCCCTTGTCTGAATGAGGCGCCGCCGGCGTTAACCTCTTAAAGACTGAGGTTGTCTTTCGAGGGGTGATATTCAACCTGCCGAAGACGGATCCTTGAGCAGGGGCAGGAGCAGGAATCGTCAGTCTTGAAAAAACTGACTCTTTGACAGGGGAAGCCGCCTTGACGACTTCTGGAGCAGCAGTTGTTGCCTTCCTCGGGACAGCCAATTTAGAGTTCTGATTTAGCCTGGTGAAAACAGAGGCTGTTGGTTTGGTAGTGGGCGACCCGTTGACAGGGGTCGTCGTAGCAGTGAGCCGGTCGAAGACCGACTTCTTGTTCACTTCCGGTGCAGGTATTGGCATAGGGAAGCTTGTAGGAGGGATCATGGTCCCAAAGAACAGACCAGTAGTGGCTTGGGTCACCTGATCTACCGGCAGAGTGAGGAAGGAAGCCGCTTGGGGCCCATATGCTACACCTCCCGGTGAGGTGGAGCGTCCGTTGCGGTGGCATTTCGAGCAGTTGGTGCAGTTAAATGCCATTGAATCTTGAGTTCTGCGCCAGGCAAAAGACCAAATCTTAGTAACTTGAAATCCGAAGGCAACCATTAACAAACCGCGATTGGTTCGCGAAGACGACACACGAAGCGTGGAGTGGAAAGAGGAAAATGTCCCACCGGGCGTGCTAAAATCTGTTCCTCTCCGAAAGACGGCGCACAAGACCGCGATGTCCTGACGCTGAGATTCAGGACAGATGCTATTTGGTTTTATCCGTCCACCTCTCCGAAGATGCCAAGTTGATTTATGGCACCGTGTATCGGAGGTTTAGACGGATGCGGCCGATGTAGCAGACTTCGTCAGATTCCCCCTCGCTTGAGGGGGTTTTGATTGTGGGGACGCTCTTCCCTGCAGGCGCAAGCCCCTACAGTTAATTACGCTACCGCGTCGCGGTAACAACTTTCTCCTTCTCCAGAATTTCACTTCATGTCGTGGGTGTTTATTTTGTTTGTGGTTGCCCGTGGATTGTATACGGAGATTGAGTAATAACGTCGCCCGTAGGACGTGGATTAGTCCAAATCCGTATTTACTTAGATTTGGGTTTGGTGTTTTTAGTTTAAGGATGCCTTAGTCGCGTTCCGGCTAAGATCGACTTAAACGTTCGTCAAGGATACGTTAGTCCTGTTTGAGACTAAGATCAACTTAACGGGATCGTTTAGATCCGACAAAAGAGCATTTTGGCTCTATTGTTCCAGTATAGGGACATAGTGGTCCATTGCATGTATGGTCGTCGGGACCCGTCACCTCTCTGACGACGTTGAAGAATTACAACGACAAATGTTAGAGGAGTTCAGAGATGTACCCTTGAGCCAAACTTGATTGGGGGAATTTATAGTCCAATTTGGGACTAAAGTCTGTTTGAAGGTTTAAGGATGCGTTAGCCATATTTGAGGCTAAGATCAACTTAAACGGTTGTTAAGGATACGTTAGTCCAGTTTGGGACTAAGATCGACTTAACGGGATCGTTTAGATCCGACAAAAGAGCATTTGGGCTCTATTATGCCAGTTTAGGGACATGGTGGTCCAATACCAGTTTAAGGACATAGTGGTCCACCGTTAGTTTAAGGACGTTTCGGTCCGATATTAGTTTAAGGACGTTTCGGTCCACGAGTTTAAGGACCCCGCAGTCCATATACGTGTGGTCGTTGGGACCCGTCGCCTCTCTGACATCGTTGAAGGATTACAACGACAGGTGTCAGAGGAGCTCAGAGATGTACCCTCGAACCGGTAGTAAATTGATTTAAGAGAGCAATCTTGCTCAGTCAAAGGACTTACGGCCAAAATTGGGCTAAATCCAGTTGAAAATGTTCAACATTTTATTTGCTTTTGCATTGCATTTCTTTTTATTTTTATTTGGGCTTTGCCTAGAAAGGATGCAGAGAATCAATTTGTTTTGGGCTCTGCCCTTTATAAATGATGCAGAGTATCAATTTCATTCGGGCTCTGCCCTTTTATTGCTTTGCAATTTATTTTGGCCTGCTTGGTCTTTTTGATTTGGGCCTGGCCCTTTAAGTAATGCACTACATTTGTGCAAAGTATTAAGAATCTTTTTAGATTAAAAAAAAACAGAAGTGCAAAGCACTTTTTGATCCCTTGATCTAAATTCGGATCAAAGAAAAACAAGTTTTTCCTTGTTTCAGAGAACCAAAGGTTCATAACAAGTGCAAGGCACTATTTTTTTTATTTTTATTTATTTATTTATTTATTGAAGATCAATGATCTTGTTCTTAGATCAATGATCTGTTCATAAGAGAATTTTCTCTTCTTTTGAAGTTTTTACCTTTTTTTTTATGTTCTTGAGGAGTTCCCAAGAGTTCCCTTCTTTTTTTTTTTAGCAAGATGTTGATGATCTTGAATTGAGGTCTGGGGTCCTTTTTATAGTGTTCATAAATTAGTTAAATTTGTTAAGGAAATCCTTTTCTAAGTGATTTGGGGAATTTTCCCCGCCGTTGGATCTTTGATCCAAAGGCCCCTGTTTTACAGAAGAAAATCTTCTTGTTTTAACAAGAACAGAAAAGATTTCCTTAAATCTCCATTTTGTTTTTTCGCAACTCCCCCAGCGCGTGACACGTGTCGCGCAGCGCAGCGCTTGCGCAGCTGCGCTTGCGCAACTGCGCAGACACGTGTCGTGCAGCGCAGCGCTTGCGCAGCTGCGCTTGCGCACCTGCGCAGACACGTTGCTTTCTTTTACTTTTTGTTTTTAAAAGAGCCCTGCTCTGATTGGACGCACTGCCTCGGGCGTTGCGTTGACGTCTCAACTTCTGACACGTGGCGCGTTGCGCGCAGCGCACGGGATTTGAAGCGTTGCTTCAAAATTTGAATTCAAACAGAGCCTTGCTCTGATTGGGGGAAATAGTGTCTACCCAGGTCTAGATAGGGTGTGACTCCATTTGGGTGTTTGTTGTCCGGTTATGCTCGGTTTGCTCAGTTGTTCTTCGATAAGTTGTGCGTTTGCACGAAGTTCCTTCATGTGTTGTATCCAATAGGGGCATCCTGTTCGCTAGCCAGTTTTGGCAGAAGCTTCAGGAAGCCTGGATACTGTTTGAGCTTTAGCTCCGCTTTTCCATCTGTAGGACGATGGTCAGACAGAGCGGAATATACAGACTCTGGAGGTTATGATTGTGTGTGCATACAAATTGTTTGTTGGCAGTTGGGACCGTCACTTGCCATTGATGGAGCACTCCTACGATGATGGTTGTTAGGAGACGTTTCAGATGGAAACTTTCAGGCCTTGTGTGGTAGGTTGTGTCGATCGCCAATCTATTTTACTAACACTGTGAGAGCAGGATTTTTGAACCCAGCTAGTCCAGAGATTTCGGAGAAGATCCAGTTGATTCAGGTCAGGATGAGAGGAGCCCAGAGTAGACAGAAGTCTTATTGCGATCGTGGTGGTCTCAGACTTGAGTTCGCGGTAGGAGATCAAGTATTCCTACGGATTTTCCCGATGAATGGCGTGTTGAGTTTTGGGAAGCTTTGTTCCAGATTGAAGGTCCTTTTGAGATCCTCTAGCGAGTTAGTACCGTTGCGTATAATTTGGCACTTCCGCCCAGATTTTTGAGTATTCACCCCGTTTTCCTTGTGTCGATACTTCACAATTACCTTCATGACCTTTGCACAAGATTTAGCACCAGAACATTTAATTAGGACGTGATCTTTCATTCACCAGCAGCCGATAGTTATAGTGGATCGGCAGGTGGTGAAATTTCGATCAAGCGTCTTTCCATCTGTGGAGGTTTTTCTTTGGCGTAGCCATCTAGTGAGGAGATCACTTGGGTGGTTACGAGCGAGATGTGAAAGTTTTGCACTCATCTCTTTGAAGGTACGCATAGTAATAATTCTAATTCGGGGACGAATTTTCTTTAAGGGGGGATTATAACACCTTAGAATGCGATTAGTGTTAACTAGACGATATTGAGGGTTTTCTGTAAAAAGTTTACTAATTTGGGTTACTCACATTTTAGAACATTTAATTAATAATTTATTATTAATTTTTATGGCTTGCACACACTTGTGCATGTTAATGTGAGGGTGTTTTTTTGTTAATCTAGTTTAGTGACCATGTCAACCTTAACTTAAACGCTTAACCTAATCCTAATTTTTGCTTTGCTTTAACCCTAAACCCCTAGAGATTTGTGTGAGATATTTGTTTTGGATGAGAGAGGTGGTAAGGTGAGTCATGGAGGCCTTAATGAGCATTTAATGTTGCTTTAATTGAGGAGTGGGAGAAAATAAGTGTAAGGGTGCACTCACCCTACACTCACCCCCTCTCATCCTTATCACCTCACCCTCTCATTCTCTCTCACACTATCTTTTTATCATTTTCTTCATCTCCTCAAGCCTTCAACTGAAACCCCCACTCATCCTTCACTAAACCTACACCAAAGTTCATCGAATCTCACCCAAATCACATCCTAAGCCTTGTTTTGCCTCTAGGATCCTTTGGAGCTTAGAAAGTTAGGATCTTTGAGCTTTTGTGGTTAAGTAATGATCTCTATCTGTTAAATATGATGTTATAGTGTTGCGTAGTTTGTTAGTTTAGTTTAGAACCCTTAAAGTTTAGTTTCGTGCACATATCGTATTTTTAGTGTCTTTTTGTGATATCTGTGATCTGCTGTGATCCAGAGTGTATATTAGAAAATCAAGCAGTGTGATTGTGTTGTACCTGAGACCTTAAGATTTCACCCGAAGCACGAGACTCGCCTTCTCGGTTTTAGCCGGCGACATGAAGCCAAAATCTGGCGAACTCGGCCTCTTTGAGGAGATTGGGTTTGGGGTTTTCAGGGTATCTGTCTATTTTAGTTTTAGTGTGTTTGGTCCTGTTTGATTTTTGAGTTTTAACTGTATACAAAATCTGGGATCACTTTGCTTATTTCTAGTGTTACGACTACGCGTGTTACGTTATCCGACACGGTGCGTGTAACTTGTGTAGCTTTGGCTCTTGAGTTGGTTTCGTAGTGTCGCTATGCACGTTAGCTACTAAACGAACACTTGAGAGTATGTTTAGAGTTGGTGCGTCGGTCAAACGTAGTTGATACGTATTATTGGTCGATTGCTAATACGAGCTTGTTATATTGTTGTTTTTTGATCTTAGGGACGCAGGCGAGGACTTCGGACGCTGTGAAGAAGGGAAAGCGAGTGGTTGGCTTTACTTAGCCCAAGATCATCAGTGAGTAGATTTAACATCTACAGGGGAATCGCCAGCATGGCGTTATGCGTCTGGGCTAGATTAAATGATATGATTCTTGATATTAAGTATATGGACATTGATTGTGCATGTGTACCTTTGTTGCATACCTCATTTTCCTATTGCATATGGACATAGTATTAATGAGACACAACACCATTATTGACAGCTCATGTTGCACGAGCACTAATTGTATGCTACGCACACTCCGTCGATAATTACCATGACACGCACAACCCATATACATACAAGATATAGTTGACACCTACATACGTGATATTGTATTTGTTAGGGACATTGAGACATTGATTCATATTCCTTTGTGCATATGACATATAGTGTATACCTACATGCTTACACATATGCCTTACCATACCTACATCCTAGCTACCCATATACGTATATGGTATTCTACCATTAGTGACAGGTATATACACATATGTGACATAGCTACATGTATATCTTGCATACATACTTATTTACACCAGTATGGTAATACATCATTAATGATAGGTATATACACATATGAGACTTAGCTACATGTACATCTTGCATACATACTTACATACACCAGTATGGTATTACATCATTATTGATAGGTACATACTTATATACCTATGTGGTATTATTTTTTCATTGACATGTAGTCATTGATTTTTATGCGATTGCGCATATGATAGGTAGTATACCTTGCACACTTACATGCTTACACATATACCTTACTATACCTATATGTTTACATATATATCTGGCTATAGCTATATGTTCACCTGTATATGATGTTGCATTTGATTTCGGAGAAATTAGGAACCGCATGATATACTTAATAACTTTTTGCAGTTAAATAGCCGTTTTTCCTTTATATGCTCATATTACTGTTTCATGTTGCATATATTATATTTCATGGATTTCGCATTGATATATGGATTTCATATGATATTTTCTGGATGTTTTACTCCTGGGTATATATATCAGTGGTATAGGACACTGATATATATATATATATATATATATATATATATATATATATATATATATATCAGTGGTATGGGATGCTGTTATATATGTACACCTATATAATATATATCATCATAATAATCTATGCAAATATTTTTATTCATTACTTGATGTTTTCTGGATATGAGGACCATGGTAGTTTCATGAAATTATGCATTATTTAAAAAACCCGATTTCTCTTGATATGATATTTTGATGCGTCCACCGTGAGATTTCTCGGTTCTGAGTATGTGATATATACCCGATGCGAGGAGTGTGGGCCGTGTGCGGGTACATGGTGGAGCCCGGTATGGTTCCCCGGGGCAAGAAAGGTATGTCGATGGTTTTAGCCGATGAGCCTGGCAGGAGGGCAAGTACCTACTAGTGATAGTATTTTAGACTCGGCGGTTATCATGGTGATACCGACCGGAGTTATGTACGTATGGATACGGGAAATTTCGAGTGTCGAAGTTGGGCACTCGGGTTTCGAGATAGCGTATGATACGTACCTATCAGGGCCAGTCGTGGTGACGGCACCTGATAGATGAGTATTTATGTGTCGATGCTGGACACTAGTTTTCATGATGTTTTCGGGTGTCGATATTAGACACTCAGATTCCATGAGACTTACAGGATGTGTTTTATTCCGTACTCCGCATTTATTTGATATGCACTGCTTCATGTATTAGTAGTACCGGATAGAGTACCTTTCATGACTGTTGCATTTACATATTGTCATTTATTGCTATCAGCTTGCATGTGATAGACCATCGCAGTACGTGCATACTTGCGATTACCTGCATATGTTATTTACTATTCACGAGTTGGCACCTCACTCCCGTTGTGCCACAGGGTTTCACAGGTTGTCCCTCAGAACAGTTGCTGGCAGGGCTACTTCTTCCTATTGTATCATCTTTTGCAGCGGATACCGCTACGGCTGACTGTGTGCAGTTTTTCTATAGGTGGGTTATGCGGTTATCCGATATTGCTCATTATATATTCGTTGTATCTACTCTCCATCTACTGCTTCATGTATTGACTTAGAGACGAGTTGTGAGGCCGATATTGTATATTATTTTATAACTTTAGAGGTCTTTTATGATGTTTCACTTTATATCGTCTTTTTCTTCGCTACGGCGTCATATATCTATTGTGGTGGTTTTTTTCTGCCTTTGGGCGTGGATTTGCTCCCGTTTAGGGATGCTTTACTTATATATTTATGTTATATCCTTTTTGGGGCTAGTTTTTACAAAGGAGGTGCTGCCAAAATTTTAAAGGAAGTAAAAGTTGGACTTTAAAGAATTTGTATTTGAGATTTCAAAAGTTTTAACAATGTTCTTATCACTTACTACTTTTGATGGTTTAGATTGCTGGGTTTTCGGCTTACTTAGATTGCGTTACGCCTGTGGATGTTGCGTAGTTTAAGGGTCGTCACGTGCCAAATTTCGGGTCGTGACAAAGTTGGTATCAGAGCGCTAGGTTTTACCTTTTGGAGTGTAGGACGACCTTGGTATGATGGAGTAGGTAGCTTATGCACAGTGATGTAGCGTGTGTATGTCCGCGGCATACTTACGACATGGTACTCTGCCTAAGTGACCTAAGTACTAATTGCTTGAAATTCCTTCCATGATTATACACATTCTTGTGATTCAATTTCCGTGTTCTTATCGAATCCTATTTCCATTAATAGCCTTATGCCGCCTATGACTATGAGGATTGACCAGGACGGTACGCTCGTTGCACAGGAGCAGATTGATCCGCCTTCGATAGATCATGTCGCTAAACTTGAGGTAGATATGCAGGACTTAAGCCAGATGATGAGGTCGTTGGTTGAGGCTAGTCAAGCGCAGCGATAGGAGGTTGCTATCCCTGTTACCCAGTTATACCTTGCTATCAACACACAGCATTTTGTCACGTATACAGCACCACTGGACGCAGCCCTACTAGATGAGGCACGTCTTTCCGAGACATTGGGAGTTTCAGGACCGAGGAGGACTCGTGCAGGTGTACCAGCCAAGAGACAGAGGTTCAATCACCGTGACAGGTTTCATGCATGTTACGGGAGTAGCAGAGGCTTGGGACGAGGACAATTATTTAGCTCTTATCCCTAGGTGGGTCAGCAGCCATCGTATGGATGTTTTCGATGCGGGAACCTTCAACACCTCGTCAGACATTGTTCCTTGGCACCGCGTCAGACTTATGTTCAGAGAGGTCATGGTCGGGGAAGGTTCGTTCAGAGGGGACATGATGGTAAAGGAGGCAGACAGCCAGTTGCGAGTATAGGGCAGGAACGAGAGTTTGCTTCTACTCATCGGGAAAAGCGGGCGTCCAATGCAGAGTTTTCAGGTATTCTTAATTCGTATGTCTTTTGTTGCACTTGTTTGTTTAATTCGGGATCTATGCACTCGTTTGTTCTACACACTTTGTACCGTGGTTGGGCTGAGAGTCGTGTATGCTAGATCAGTCGTTTGTTGTGTTAACTTCTGTCAGTGATTCTTTTGTTGCACGATACGTGTTTCGGTCGTGTGCCAATCGGATAGGAGATAGAGATTCGTCCGTCGATTTGATCCTTCTAGACATATTGGATTTTGATGTTCTCCTGGGCATGGACTGGTTAGGTACGTGCTATGCATCTGTGGACTGCCGCGAGAAAACAGTCAGGTTTTATCTTCCCGGCGAGTCAGTTCTGGTTGTGCAGGGGGACATTGGTGCCGCCCCACACAGGTTGATTTCAGCCTTTTTCGCAAGTCGGATTTTGCGGATAGGATGTCGATCATTCTTGGCTTTCATTCGTGATACTGGAGCCACAGTGGGTTTGTTAGACCGGGTTCCTATTGTGCGAGAGTTTTCCGACGTTTTTCCAGATAAGCCGGCGGAGTTTAGGGAGCTTAAGAATCAGCTGCAGAGTTGCTAGATAAGGGGACTTGTACGTCCAAGTGTGTCGCTTTGGGGAGCTCCTATTCTGTTCGTCAAAAAGAAGGACAGCAGTTTGAGGTTGAGTATTGATTGATCGTCAATTGAACCGAGTTATGGTGCGGATAGGTATCCTTTACCCCGCATTGACGATTTCTTTGCTTAACTCCAGGGTGCGGGACATTTTTCTAAGTTTGTTTTGGGATCAGGTCATCATTAGTTGCGGGTTCGGAGTGATGACATTCCAAAAACTGCTTTTGTGCGTGCTATGGGCTTTATGAGTTTTTGGCGGTGTCGTTGGACTCACCAATGCCCTAGCAGCATTCATGGATGTGATGAACCAGATTCTTCAGGCCGTTTCTCGACCAGTTTATTGTTGTGTTATTGATGACATTCTAGTCTATTCCAAGAGTCGTGAGGAACATGAGTAACACTTGAGGATTTCCTTGGAGACGTTGAGTGAGCACTAGCTGTTTGCTAAATTCTCGGAGTGTTCCTTCTGGCTTGATTGTGTTGACTTCTTAGGTCATGTGGTTACGGGAGACGGTATTCGTATGGACCCGAGGAAGATCGAGGCCGTACAGCTTTGGCCCAGACTTGTATCAGGGACAGAGGTCCGCAGATTTTTGGGCTTAGCCAGTTTTTACCGCCGTTTCGTGCATGATTTCTTCTGTATCGCTGTGCCGTAGACCGTACTGACAAGGAAGGGGTTCTTTTTTTTTAGACTAAGGAATGCGTGTTGAGTTTTCTACAGTTGAAGACTCGGGTTACGACTGCACCGGTTTTATCTTTGCTTTCTGGATCGGGGGACTTTGTTGTTTACTGTGATGTTTCGCGAGTGCGGCTCGATTGTGTGCTGGTGTAGCATGACAGAGTCATCTCTTTTGCTTCCCGACAGTTGGAGGAAGTACGAGCAAGATTTATCCCACTCATGATCTGCAGATGGCCGCGCGTTGGAAATTTAGAGACACTACTTGTACGGAGAGTCATGTCAGATTTTCACGGACCATCAGAGCTTAATGTTCATCTTCCTGCAGCGGGATCTGAGTTGAAACAGCGCCGTTGGATGGAGCTTGTGAAGGATTGTGTTTGCGTGATCCTTTATTGCCCGGGGTAAGGCGATTGTGTTAGATGATGCTTTGAGACGTAGGCCCGGGGTTAGCTTCCAGTTGTGCGCAGTTCAGAGACAGTCTTATGCAGATTTACAGTTCTTGTGCGACCGTTGAGTATAGCTTAAGTTCGCCTGTACTGAGGGGACATCATGCTCATGTCCGCGCTCGTCCACTTTTACTTAATCATTTTTTGTGAGGCACAGCCCGCCGATGCTCGTTTGTTTGAGATTCTGAGCATGTTCGGCAGGGTAAAGATTCTGAGTTCTTGATTTATGACCAGGGTGTGCTACGTTTAGGGACTCTTGGTGTGTACCTGATATTGATAGGTAGAGATGCGGGGTCCTAGAGCAGGCACATCAGTCAGCTTTCTGTGTTCACCCAAGTGCTACCAAGATGTAACGTTTCTTGAGAGTTAGTTACGGGTGAGCTGGGATGAAGTGTGAAGTTTCAGATTTCTTTTCGAAGTGCTTGGCTTGTCAGCGAGCTAAGGTTGACCATTTGAGACTGGCTGGAGAGTTGCAACCTTTAACCGTTCCGGAGTGTGAATGAGAGCAGATCTTCATGAATTTCGTTGTGGTGTCTACCCAGGTCTAGATAGGGTGTGACTCCATTTGGGTGTTTGTTGTCCGGTTATGCTCAGTTTGCTTAGTTGTTCTTCGATAAGTTGTGCGTTTGCACGGAGTTCCTTCATGCGTTATATCCAATAGGGGCATCCTGTTCGCTAGCCGTTTTTGGCAGAAGCTTCAGGAAGCCTTGGATACTGTTTGAGTTTTAGCTCCGCTTTTCTATCTGTAGGCTGATGTTCAGACAGAGCGGACTATACAGACTCTGGAGGTTATGATTGTGTGTGCGTACAAATTGTTTGTTGGCAGTTGGGATCGTCACTTGCTATTGATGGAGCTTTCCTACGATGATGGTTGTTAGGAGACGTTTCAGATGGTAACTTTCAGACCTTGTATGGTAGGTTGTGCCGATCGCCAATCTGTTTTACTGACTTCGCGAGAGCAGGATTTTTGGACCCCAGCTAGTCCAGAGACTTCGGAGAAGATCAAGTTGATTCAGGTCAGGATGAGAGCAGCCCAACACAGACAGAAGTCTTATGCCGACCGTGGTGGTCGCAGACTTGAGTTCGCGGTGGAAGATCATGTATTCCTACGAATTTTTCCGATGAATGGTGTGATGAGTTTTGGGAAGCTTAGTTCCAGATTGTAGGTCCTTTTGAGATTCTCGAGCAAATTAGTACCGTTGCGTATAATTTGGCACTTCCGCCCAGATTTTTTAGTATTCACCCCGTTTTCCTTGTGTTATACTTCGCAATTACCTTCACGACCTTTTCACATGATTTAACACCAGACCATTTAGTTGGGACGTGATCTTTCGTTCACCAGCAGCCGATAGTTATAGTGGATCGGCAGTTGGAGAAATTTCGGTCAAGGGTCTTACCATCTGTGGAGGTTTTTCTTTGGCATAGCTATCAAGTGAGGAGATCACTTGGGAGGCTACGAGCGAGATGTGGAAGTTTTGCATTCATCTCTTTGAAGGTACGCATAGTAAGAATTCTAATTCGGGGACGAATTTTCTTTAAGGGGAGAGATTGTAACAGCTTAGAATGCGATTAGTGTTAATTAGATGATAATGCGGGTTTTCTGTAAAAGTTTACCAATTTAGATTCCTCACATTTTATAACATTTAATTAATAATTTATTATTAATTTTTATGGCTTGCACACACTTGTGTATGTTAATGTGAGGGTGTTTTTGTGTTAATCTAGTTTAGTGACCATGTCAACCTTAAGTTAAACCCTTAACCTAATCCTAATCTTTGCTTTGCTTTAACCCAAAACCCCTAGATATTTGTGTGAGATATTTGTTTTGGATGAGAGAGGTGGCTAGGTGAGTCATGGAGGCCTTAATGAGCATTTAATGTTGCATTAATTGAGGAGTGGGGGAGAGTAAGTGTAAGGGTGCACTCACCCTACACTCACCCCCTCTCATCCTTATCACCTCACCCTCTCATTCTCTCTTACTCTATCTCTTTATCATTTTTTTAATCTCCTCAAGCCTTCAGCTGAAACCCTCACTCATCCTTCACCAAACCTACACCAAAGTTCATCAAATCTCACCCAAATCACATCCTAAGCCTTGTTTTTCCTCTAGGATCCCTTGGAGCTTGGAAAGCTAGGATCTTTGAGCTTTTGTGGTTAGGTAATGATCTCTATCTGTTAAATAGGATGTTATAGTGTTGCGTAGCTTGTTAGTTTAGTTTAGAACCCTTAAAGTTTAGTTTCGTGGGCATATCGTATTTTTAGTGTCTTTTTATGATATCTGTGATCTGCTGTGACCGAGAGTGTGTACTAGAAAATCTAGCAGTATGATTGTGTTGTACCTGAGATCCTAAGATTTCACCTGAAGCACAAGACCCACCTTCTCAGTTTTGGCCGGCGACATGAAGCCAAAGTCCGGCGACCTCGGCCTCCTTGAGGAGTTTGGGTTTGGGTTTTTCAGGGTATCTTTCTGCTTTGGTTTGAGTCTGTTTGGTCCTATTTGATTTTTGAGTTTTAACTGTATACAAAATCTGGGATCACTTTGCTTATTTCTAGTGTTAAGACTACGCGTGTTACGTTATCCGACACGGTGCGTGTACCTTATGTAGCTTTGGCTCTTGGGTTGGTTTTGTAGTGTCACTATGCACGTTAGCTACTAAACGAATACTTGAGAGTATGTTTAGAGTTGGTGCGTCGGTCAAACGTAGTTGATACGTATTATTGGTCGATTGCTAATATAAACTTGTTATATTGTCGTTTTATGATCTTAGGAACGCAGGCGAGGACATCGGACGCTGCGAAGAAGGGAAGGCGAGTGGTTGGATTTACTTAGCCCAAGGTCATCAGTGAGTAGATTTAACATCTACAGGGGAATCGCCCGCATGTCGTTATGCGTCTGGGCTAAATTAAATGATATGATTCTTGATATTAAGTATATGGACATTGATTGTGCATGTGTACCTTTGTTGCATACCTTATTTTCCTATTGCATATGGACATAGTATTAATGAGACACAACACCATTATTGATGGCTCATGTTACACGAGCACTAATTGTATGCTACGCACACTCCGTCGATAATTTCCATGACACGCATAACCCATATACATACAAGATATAGTTGACACCTACATACGTGATATTGTATTGGTTAGGGACATTGAGATATTGATTCATATTCCTTTGTGCATATGACATATAGCATACCTGTATACCTACATGCTTACACATATGCCTTGCCATGTTTACATGCTAACTACCCATATATCTATATGGTATTGTACCATTAGTGACAGGTATATACACATATGAGATATAGCTATATGTACATCTTACATACATACTTACATACACCAGTATGGTAATACATCATTAGTGATAGGTATATACATATATGAGACTTAGCTACATGTACATCTTGCATACATACTTACATACACCAGTATGGTATTACATCATTATTGATAGGTACATACTCATATACCTATGTGGTATTGTTTTTTCATTTACATGTAGTCATTGATTTTTATGCGATTGCGTATATGATAGGTAGTATACCTTGCACACTTACATGCTTACACATATACCTTACCATACGTATATGTTTACACATATATCTGGCTATGGCTATATGTTCACCTGTATATGATATTGCATTTAATTTCGGAGAAAATAGGAACTGCATGATATACTTAATTGTTGGAGATAGTGCCTTCAGAGTCAATTATTGGATCACAGGCACGTGATTGCAATGATTGAGAGAGGACCTATCCCGGTAGGACAGTCTTACTCAAGATGATAGTATGCTATCTGGTTTATCTTTATTATCGTGTACTGCTTTAGGTGACCTTACAGGTCGCTATTACACGTTGGTAGAGCCCCTAGGATTCTTGCTTGACTGTCAGCAGTATGAGGGTGATCATATACGTGGGAGCTGGTAGTCTATAAGCACATCCTTAAAAGGTCCCTAGTCGTGGGAGTTTCGAGATAGGGCATCGATACTCCAGAGTAGACTAGTGTATACAGTCGAGACCCCGACGAGGGGCGGTGGCCGATCTCACAAGCCACTGGTGTTAGTTGGTTCACCTAAGATGTATACAGGTGCTTATTGGGTTATGAGTACACCGGGCAGAACTCGCAGGGAACATACTAGTTGGTCTTATACCTGACGTCAGATAGCGGTTCCCTGGTGACATGTGTACAGGTTAGTTCATCGACCTGAGGATCGTCATTTGTCTCGTGTGAGTTCCCACTGTACTTTGATTACTACCCTACCACGCTCAAAGGAGACGTGCAAACAGGTTTTAGTTGGGTGCAGTCCCGAGCCACATGGAGGCAGTGAGCGGATTTTCAGGGGTTCGTCTCTCCCGGTATTGGGGTTGAGGTCGCGCTGTGTCTAGGAGAGCCATTACACAAAGCCCTCGGCCGAGGCAGGATATTTACTGGTAGGTATTCCAGTAGTATCTCAGGGTGTTCTGGGCTACACTCCGACACGACTTGTACCGCTTTTGGGGGTCTGACTTTTACCAACCCCTTAGGCCCGCCATGCGATGCTCATAGACGAACGGATCGGACTGTACGGATATTGTCACTGACAGGCTCAGTAGGGTGTCAGGATGAGTTCGCTCATCGACGTCCCTTTTGGTCAATAGCTGGCAGCCCGTCACGTATGGCTAATACCTCTGACGTGCTAGTGGTTAAATCCACAGCCATAGTATTGACGAGTCTTTAGAGTCCCCCATAAAACAGTTACTCAAGTTTCGGGCGAAACGCTGTAGAGGCCGTATGGAGATATGGCAGGGTTCGATCAGATACGTGCGGTATTGCACGGATCATGATCGGACGGTTAATACTAGCGGGCTTTGGTTTAAGCCGGATCCTAGTATTGTACAGTGTAGATTTGTCTCATTGCATTTGTATTTCGGTCGGAATATAAATGCGGGTATGTATGTACAGTAGCGGGGTTTTCCTGTAATTTATTACGGGATCAGTTTTTTTGGAGTTGCCAGTTTGCTTTCCGTTTCGGCCATTTTCCTTTGTATCTTTCATTGGCTGAAGATTGGTGGAGGAGGGCTTATTTGCATTTGTGCAAATAAGCATTTTGGAGGGTTGTCTTTGCATATTGATGTGTCATGATGGTTGCACCATCATTTGACTTGTTCACTTCATCATTGCTTGACTTCTATCTTCATGATTACTTGACTTTTGGAAGTGATGATTGTTGACGGAGTGTTGGATTATGCTAGCGATCATTTCTTCTCATGATAACCCTTTCTCTCTCTTGATTTATTTGACTCACTCTCTTTTGATACATACACACTCCTCTCTTTTTCTCTCCTTGATGTCATGGCCGGCCAAAGGGAGAGGGGCTGTCCCATTTTGGTGTGGAGAGTTTGTTCATCTCATATCATTTTTGCTTCACCAAAATTCCCAAGTTCAACTCCATAGTTCGTCCCTCCACTAAAAGGCAACTTCTAATACCCCAAATGAGACATGAGTTCTACAGTCAACCTACAGCAACCTTGGGCACGTCGACTCGCCAACTTCGTGCCCGAGTTGCCTCGGTCAAGAGGTGGGAGCCCGTAAAAGTACCCGGCGACGTGGTGCCCTTCCGGCGAGGAGATGAAGATCGGAGATTCTGCGGGGAGATCGGGACGACGACGAGAAGACCGAAGGATACGGATCGCTCGGTATATCTCTCTACCCGTTCTTTAGTTAGCTAGGACTAGTTTAATGGCCCGATCCGGGATTTTTGTGCGCGGTGGTGCCGGTTTGCTAGTTTGAAAAGTTTTTTGTTTCCGCATTCCGGCATCGGATTGACCGCCGGGGCGCTGCCGTGCACTTACACTGGTATCAGAGCCATGCCATTAACCTAGTTTAGCTTTGTCTAATGTGTTTACATTTCCGATCGAACAAAAATCCCAAAACCGCATTTTCATGTGCATCAGGTTTCTGTCGAAATTTTTTGGGCTATAAAAATTTTTCAGGTTGTTTCAGAATGTCATGCAGGGAGTTTTAAGACTTCTGTAAAAATTTGGTGTTGTGATACTGTATACTGACCGCGGAACAGCGGCCAAACCCCTGTTTGGGCCGCGGTTCCGCCGCCGTAATGTCAGATCACCCCACCAAAATTTTACAGAGGCTTTTGGACTTGAAAATTGGGGTTTTGGAATGTTCTGTTTGGGCCCATATTTTCTGTGAGTGCTACAGTAATGCTTTGGGGCCCACTTGGGTATATTTGATCAATCGAAAATTTTAAACATATTAGTTCACAGTATTTACATTATACCTGCGACCGTGAATGTCACTTGATCGGTAAATCCTGTCTAATTGCTATAGCCCGGTTAGACGGATTTGCGAACGTGACATTCACGTTGATGTTCTGTGTTATGCTGTGATGTTGCGGATTTGTCGTGGTGGATAGCCTGGATGTAATGGTAGTACAGTTTTGGTTTTATATGTACATTTGATATTGCGGGGCGAGCGTCCGACATGTGAACTGTCGTCACTGCATGTTTGTCACGCCCCGCTTCCCAAAATACGGAATACGAGGGGTAGACAAGGCCAGCCATGCTCCTACGGTCAAGGAAATGTCCCGCCGTAGTCATACTTCGGCTTCTAGTTTATCATGGTAAACAGTAAATAATGCGCAGGTAATGAGAAATGCAGTAACTAGAACAAAACAGTAAAAATGAACTGACCTGATGGGAAACAAAAGATATAACTCTGGATAGCTAAACAAGATGTCCGTGAAGTGCGTCTGGTCCTGGTCCAGGCTAAATCTTCTCCTCACACTGAGCATGCATACTCAGGTCGTCAGAGCGACACAATAACAATATAATATATATAAAATCAAGTGACAGTTCTAACAGTGGTAATAGATATATATAACAGTAAATCAATGACAACATGAATATGAATGTGCAGTAATCAATGCAGCGGAACAGTAAAAGCAGTAGAACGATATGCCACGTATGTCAACACAGTAAATAAGATATCTCAATGCCAGTATCTCTATCAGTCTCTAAGTCTCACTGTACAGGTCACTAAGCCTATCGTCAGTCCAAGTGTGAGAGTCAACCACTCGTGAGTGTCCTCCACCCAGGGGTAGAACCCAAGGGCAAGGGACCACGGGCCTAACATGTATATCACGGTGAATATCACATACCCTGTAAAACTCCATATATCTCTCTAAATATATATAAGCCGGAATGGGACTCCCGAGATTCTGTTGAACTCACACTTAAACTACCCCACACCCCGTGGTCTACATCAAACGCTAACCATAACCCTAAATACTAATCGATCCGTGACAAGTCTGCGCGAGAACTAGAGGCAGGACCTCCATCAAGCACGTCCCGACTAATACCTAAGATAAATGGTAGTGTCTGGTGTCTTATCTGTGACACCCGTGCAAGCGCTTCCATAAATGTCCCATACCACTTATAGTCACACGTACACGCATCCCACAGACGTCGACAATGCAATAGAATAATAGGGTCACTGATTGTGCACAAGTACGTATCACTTTCACTTAATCACGGATACACGAACACTGACGTACTTGCCACAATCATCACTAAAAACTAACACTGGGTAAATGCACGATATCACTAGATTATCACTGCAATGATATGGGTATGATATGATACGTAATTAGTATATGAAGCATGATTAAGGTGTCATAAAAAAGGTGTTCTATCACTTGCACGATTTATCAAGAAACGTACGTGTATAGTTTAGCGAAACGATAAACAGGTAATACTTAGCATGTTCAGTTGTCCATCCATCTAACTTAGTTTCATGCCAATCGGGTTCCAGGATCATTAATTATAGTCATTTCATTTTAAACGTTCACGGCTGGAAATCTGGTTTCAGAATCAGAAATCCGTTTCGCAACGCATTTTAATCACAGTTGGGATCAGATTTTAGCGACTCTACAGTTGGATGAATTCTAGGATTTTCAGTAAGGTTTTTAACGCAATAGACGGAGTCTCAATCGCATCTGTACGTTAGGAGATATACACTGTTCAATATCAATATGTCAATCCTGATTTTGTTGGGACTGTTATGCGTCCCGATCTTTTAAATTACAGATTAAATAACAAACGATAAAGAAACAGAATGAAACCACTTGTGTTGTCTAGCTAACAGGTTCACCTACAATAAACAGTGGAGTTCCGCAACCTACGAGTTAAGAAATTCCTGTGGTACCCATTACGGAACAGCAAGCAACAACTGGAGTCGCTCTGGACTGCAGTCCAGAGTCGCACTCCGATCCAAATATTAACACAGTTTGAGTACAGGAATATCCAGAAACTAGTATAGGGTTATAGTTTGTCGAGTTAGCTTCGATTTGAGCCCTCGAACGCATCATTCCATTGTGTATATAATTTATGGTAATTTTAACGGTTTCCAGGTACAGTAAAATTCCAGTTTTACGGTTAAACTTGAGGGTAGTTGTTTTAGTCGTTAACGGTCATATTATCCAACGAAATTCATACACTAGGTTCACAGCTATACGGGCCAAACTATACCATTTAGTTCCGTTAAATTTGATGAGTAATTTCATTGGGAACACACACCGAACAGTTATGACACCTAATTAATCTAACATTATAACGTGATAATCTAAGTAATCTAAGATTGTAACTCGAGTATATAGCATGTAAGCAAGTAAAATACTTGCCTGGAGACGAAGAATTGATAGCACGGCAGCGAAGGCAGTAGTGACACGGCATGGGCACGGAGTAGCAAGCGCCCGACGAATCTCGGCTAGGTTTGGCTTGAGCTCGAGTCTCGGCAGCGGCTTGGTTGCTGGGGTCTAGACGGCAAGTGTGGTGGTCAGTGGTGTGCCGAGACCGATAGGGAGAGATTGCAAATGGAGGGATATTGAGAGAGAAAAAGAGTCAGAGAGGGAAAGAGAAAAGATTTGTAGAGAGAGAAAAGAGATTGCAGAGAGAGGGGGAGGAAGTTATAGAGTGAAATTGAGATAGCTGAGAAAGAGAGAGAGGGGAGGAACAGAGAGGGGTAGAGAGAGAATAAAGAAGGAGAGAGTTAACTGAGAGAGAGAGAGAGAGAGAGAGAACTGAAAGAGAGAGAGAGAGAGAGAGAGAGAACTGAGTGAGAGAGAGAGAGAGAACTGAAAGAGAGAAACAGAGGAAGAGATGCAGGGATAGGCGATGGCGATGGAGATGATGTTGATGAGGAGGGTGAAGGGTGTCGATGGAGTTGGTGGTCGACGATGGTGGTCGTCGGGAAGACGGGGCGCCGGCGGTGAGGGTGCAAGGTGGTCGAGCTCGGTGCAGGGTTGGTGTGCAGGGGCGCTCGGCAGGGGTGCTCGGGTGTGGATTGTACGGGGTGATGGTGGTGCTGCTGACGACGAGGAAGGTGCGGCTATGGGGGTCGCGGTGTTGGGAGGAGGCGGATGAAGAGAGGAGGAGGCGGATGAAGAGAGGAGGAGGTCGGTGATGGGTGCGTGGGTCGGGAGTGTAGCGAGAAGAGGAGGAAAATGAGAACGAGGGAGGGAACGAGCGAGGAAAAGGGAGTAGTGGGTAGAGGAGAGAGGGTCGTGGGGGAAAACGCGCGTCGTGGAGGGTAACGCACGCATGGCAACCGAAAAGCTAGTGTAGTTGGAAACTCTTCTTTTCAAGTTCTTTCTTTTATATGATCCTTATCTTTATATGTAACTTTCATCTTCTCTCTTTTATTATGGGATTTTGTAGGTGTAATCCGTTGAAAACCCTCAGGAGACAACACTCCTCCTACTAGGGGCACCTAGAGGTTTAAAGGCTTGTTGCACGTGCTCAGTGCAATCGTGATTGCCTACGAAAATGTGCTGGGTTTTTCTTTTTCTTTTTCTACCTCTCTTGAATAACTAGTTTGCTCGGGACGATCAAAATTAAGTTTGGGGGTATTTGCTCAGTCGAAAATATTGCACATTTGATGGAGTATTTTCCTTACTTTTGTTAAGTACTTAAAGGTGTTTATGGTAATTATGGTACATATGTGGGTTTATCTGCAAAATACTCTTTATTATATATTTATACACTATACTTAACATTATGAAGAAAAATATATGCATATAATATTTATATATTATTTTTGTAATTTAAATATGCATATCATATCAAATTTCCCTAATCAATATTCTTAAAATATCATATCATATAAAATGGTTAGGATAATATCTCAAATATAACAAATACTACTAACAATATGAATTGATATATTGGGCAGATATGAGCTCGGATGTGGAGATCAGGAGATCCGAGATGATGAGAATCATATCTGCCGAAATACTAAAGCAAATCGTAAAATTATGAATGGCAGAGACTCAGAGAAGATATAAAGATTCCAGACATCATAAAAATCTCTACATGTCAGCACCACATAGCAGAAGAAATTTCATCACCTGATCTCCCCAACCCGCCGTCCAACCGCGGCCAAACCCCTACATTTGTGGCAGATCCACGGCCATATTATGGTCGTTAAATCTTAGATTTTGTGGATATGATTGTATCAACAAATCCTAACACATGGAATCTAAGTTTTTCTGCTTGGATGACTATTTAAAGGACCAAGAGCTTCATACAAAAAATTATCTATCTGAATCGATCAAGAGGTCCACAGTAATCTACGAATCCAAAAAATCAATCGACGCATCATCTACTTCCTACGAGCCAGAAATCGGGAGCATAAACTAGGGTTCTTGTACTCTAAATTCAACGGATTTGTAAATGATAATTGATTAATAAAAAGGTAAATCTTTAGTTCAATTCTTTACATTTTACTTTCTACATTACTTTCTGTATTTACAATATGATCTCCTTCTTCATTTTCTCTTCTATCTCAACCTACGTAAGTAATTCTTAGCTTGCTAGGATTTGTAGGATTAGGGTAGATCAATGGATGATAAAATCTCTTAATTTCTTTTACATCTTTTAAAGTTTATAAACCTTAGCAAAATAAATGTTAACATCCTTATCGGGCGCGCTGCCAATTTATTGATAGTCTCGACCGCGATTTGAGATTAGATTAACAATTGTTTTGGTAAAGGCTAGACATGAATAGAGATCAATGCAAGGATAAATGTTAAGAGTGGGGAAACCCTAGTTTCTTCCAAAAAGAACCCTAATCCACATTCATCACCATCGATCTAGTTTTAAATCTATTAAAAGATAAAATGAGTCATCTTTAATTAATCATCCATTACTACTAAATTTTATGAACCATACAAGTCTCTTCTTCATAAAATCTACATCTGTGTTCAATATAGATCTACAACCAATCACTCTTCTTTCAATCAACTCGTCTAAAGTAAGATAAAGGTTCCACGTTTCCCTGAGGACGACCCGTACTCATCTCGGCTAGCTACTCGCGACACCGTTATTGATTGCGGTTAACTTTATTTACAACACACTTCTTTTACAAATCTACATCACCAATCAAACATCGTCCAAATCAAGTTAGATTCTTTGGTGTGGCTCTGGTACCAGTGTAAGGATGTAGTGCTCTCTATGCTACGATTTTTTATGAAGCGGAAGGTATAATTTTAAAAATCTAGAGAGCAAAACGTCCATTTACCCTAAAATCAACCCAAAGACAATAACTTGCAAACATACAAAGCTAGTCTAGGAGTTTAGGGGCTGGCTACCTTTGTAGAATGTGCGTCCGATTATGGAAGACCCTTACCATACTCCATGGACTCTAGCTAGGCTCCTTGGAACACCGAAAAAGCGCTTGATGGTCGATCTCTCCATCAAAGATTATCCACATCAAAGGAATGTCCACACAAGGTCCAACTTCACACTGGGGATCTCCTTGTGAAGTTACTTCCTCTTACAAAGTGCTAATGTGCGAGAAGAAGAAGATGTAGAGAAGAAAAGCTCCCTTTTTTTACTCTCTTTCTTTTCTCTTTCCTTTCAAGAGCTCTTGAGAATTTTGGAGAGAAAGAGATTATGTTGAAAATTAAGCTAGCATACAAAAAGAGAGAGTCTCTGCTCTTTCATCCTATCATCTCTCTCTCTCTCTCCCACTTTTGTGGAGGGGGAATGAACCTTCCAATTGGGGCCATAACCTCACATGACACTTACAAGGCTCCAAAACTATACACTCACACACAAAAAGGGAATGAGAAATAGAAAGTATGATAATACTAGTTCACATATCATATACGTAATATTAAATCAACACTTGATTTAATAATCCGGCTATTTTCCAATCCAGCTAGTATTATCAAACGTCTGATTAATGTACATGTATCAGATACATGCGTTTAATCAAATTCTTGCATGTATCTTCATACGCACTCTATATCGTTTTGATTGAGCGGGTAAACCCTCTGTGTGGGACTTTAAAGACTCGACAATACGCTGGCAGTGAGTGTTAGTGATATATGCCCTAGAGGCCATTATTGTATCATATTGGATTGTATAATACATATTGGAAGCTTGGGATATTCATATTTATAATAACAGTCTTGCTCAAAATGGTAGTATGCTACTTGGTTTGATTCTATCTTAATATGTGTATATATTTCTTTTAGCATATCGCTTATACATATTGATAGAGCCCTTAGGATCTTTGCTCGACTACCAGCGTTGTGATGGCAGTCACACTAGTGGAGGCTGGGTAGTTTATAAGCACATCCTTATATAGGTCCCTAGTCATAGGATTATCGAGACAGGGTATTGATACTCCAGAATAGACTAGTGTATACGCTTCTCATCCCAGCATGGGAGATGGTCTGTCCCACAACCATTAGTACGTCGTACTGGAGATAGTATACATGTGCTCATTGGTTTATGAGTTACACGGGACGGACTCGTTAGGAACTGCTGGTTGGTATTATACCTATCGCCGGTAGCAGTTCCTAGGTGACATGAGTACAGCTTAGTCCGTTGACTTGACATCACTATTCGTCTCGAGTGTGTTCTCGCTGTACTTAGATTGCTACCCTACCACGGCACAAATGAGTCATGCAAACAGGTAGTGGTTGGGTGCAGTCCCAAAGCACTAGAAGGAAGTAGTGGTTAGATAGGATTCGTTTCTCCCAGTATTGGGGGTTGATATCGTGCTGAGTTCGGAAAGCCATTACACAAAGTAGCTGGCCAGGGCAAGCGAGATTTACTGGTAGGTACTCCAGTATTTTCTTAGGGTGTTTTGGGCTCTACCCTATCATGACTTATTGCGCTATTAGGGGTCTGACGGTTACCACCCCCTAGGCTCGATATGCGAGTATCTTAGACGAACAGACCGAACTGTACGGAGATTGTCACAGATAGGCTCAGTAGGAGTTCGGATGAGTTTGCTCATCGGCCTTCTTATCGACAGATACCTGGATAGCCGTTACGTGCAGCTAGTACCGCTGACATGCTTGTGGTTAAACACACTGCCAGCATACTGTCGAGTCTTTAGAGTCCCACACAGAGGGTTTCCCTGCTTCGGGCGAAACGATATAGAGGCCGTATGGTTTTACGATAGGGTTCCGATCATATATGTGTACATATGCACGGATGATGTTCGGACGGATAATACAAGTGGGCTTTGGTTTAAGCCGGATCCTGGTATTAGATTATTGGATTATTTTCGTCTCTTGGTATTCGTATTTTTCGGAATACGAATACAGGTATGTATATACGGTGAGGGTATTCTTATAATTTCACAAGACTGCTTCTAGAAGAAGACACCTCATTTTTTGATTTAATCTATTTAGTTAAATGGATAATGAGGTGAAGGTATGAGGTGTTGATTGATCATTATTGAAGCATGGTTGTATTATGATATTATTGTTGGAAAATGATATGGTTCATAGTCATCAAAACTTAGACATTCTTGATTCATTATCTCTTGAACACTTTCTCCCCTCCAAGGCTCTCTTCTTCTTCCTTAAACCCTAATAGCTCTCATGAGTTGAGAAACCTATGGTTATTGAGATAAATTAATCCATAATCATTGTAAATACCCAGTTCCCGAATATTTTTCCGTATTTTTTCCAGATTTTTCCCTATTTTAAAAATATTTTTTTAATAATTAATTCCTAACCTAAACTCTAAAACAAATCCTAATCTAAACCCAACCCAACCTAATTCTAAACCCGACCCGACCCGTGCTCACACGACCCGACCCGCTCACCCACGTCTTCTTCCTCCTCACTTCCTTCTTTCCCGCTCTTTTCTCTAACGTTTTCCCCCTCTCTCCTCGCGCCCGCGACGACCACACCCACCTCCACGAGACCCGCGCTCCATCGCCAACGAACTCCCCGCAATCCCCTCCCTCCAACGGCTGCCCATCGCGTCCTCACCGAGAGACTCGCCCCCTCAACGGCCACGACGACCTCCTTCCCTCGCTAACGATCCCCGTGATCCCCTCGCCTAACTTCTTTAAACCTGCGACAGCTCCCTCTCATGATCTCTCCCTCTCTCTCTTCATCTCTTGAGCGCCTTCTCTCTCTCGTCCTCCTCCTTCAACTCGAGAGCACCGCCACCACGAACCCACCGTCGACCTATATTCACCTCCACCGAAGCTTCCTCCTCCGTCGAGCCCTCTTCCTCGACGCCAACGTGTTCCTCTAAATAACCAAGCTCCTATCTCTTATCCCCTGCACACCATCTCCAAGCTCCACGCCATGAACCCACTGCCCCGTTGCCGCCATCACTGCAAACCCACTGCCGTCATCGAATTCCCTGGAACCACTGTAACTACAACTCCTTACACCGTCGATCACCAGTAACGTCAAGCTCCGACGTCGCCACCACAGCAGCACAGAGCCCAAGCCTAACCTAAGCCCTGGCCGAGCTCAAACCTAGCCGTGTAGCTCATGATCTTTGCGGTCCTTCTCGTTGCCCGTGCCGTTTCCTCCATCGTCGTCGCTGTCGTGCCACTTTCGCCAAAGGCAAGTGAAAATTCTTCACTTTCTACTCATGCTAATTTACCATTTATATTAAATAACCAAGTAAAGATTTAATCGTACGTGTGTGTGTGTGTGTGTTTTTAGATCGTAAATTAAAATGGAATTGTTAGCAAACCATTGTGTTAATTGTATTGAATTGAACCCAATTCGGGTCTGTCAACCGTAATGATATCATCTATAATTTACATGAATTAATTATTATAATCATTTCGATAACACTGACGACGATCGATACTCGTACTTAAATCTAAGTTCGAAGCGATACATGAATGAAAACTCTGGATAAAGTGTTTATGTTTTATGATCGTCGAATCCCTTACTGATTAGTGAATGTCATGTAAGGTTTTGAGTTAAAAGTATTGTGTCTATAATCATGTAAAGTCGCCCCATCAAGGCGACACTAAATCTGAATTTTACTGCGCATGTTACCTCGTTAAAATCATTGTAAATTCAATACAGTTTGAAATGTGATGTTCTATAGCTCATATCGAAGAAGACTCGATAATATAGGACCATCCATAGTTTATTTTTCGATATTGATAGATTACTGTAACGAGATTTGACTGGGAATGTGACTTTAAACAGCAGTCTGGGTCAGCATTCCACGAGGACACCTGAGTTTAAGCACCTGTACATACCTACATGAAACTGAAAATGTATGGAGCCCCATATATTCGCGTAGATAATTTAGTTGTCTAACACACAAATCTGGTCTTGTTCAGTTTCCTAGTTGTTTGATATTTAGTTCGTAATTTATAATGTCGACGTGTTCTGGAGTTTCTGCAGTGTCATTTCTTACCCATTCACATTAAACAGGACATAACTTCTAGTACAGGAAGGATATTGATAATCTGGTTGATGTGTTAGAAACATAACAGATATAAATAGATTTTATTCAACTAGAGGAACACCTGAATCTACCATAATCATTAGTAAACAGCGGGTGAAGTTGGACTTCAAGTTCTGAAACTGGGATTCCGGCAATCGATCGCTAATTTAAAATGATGATAATTTCCCTAACCTAAATTCCATTTGACATGAAACTAATTTTACTGCTTAGATAATCAAGTGTGCTTCGTATGCTTTTTATATTATTTTGGTCAATTCTATACGTGTGAATTATGGTAAATTTTGCAAGTCATATGGCGTTGGGTATTGTAATTTAGTGAATATATGTTCAGTGCATTTCTACCTATTTTATGTTTGTTTTATACCTTCTGCATAGTAATGGTTGGATTGAGACCTAGCGACTGTTGTGCATTGTCGATATAAATGTTAGTGATTGGATTGTGGCAAATACGAAAGTGATATTGATAAGTGGAAACGTGATTGGAAGTGAAAGCGATACGTATGTGTTCACAACCTATTGAATACCTAAATTCATACTATAACCTGGGGAATGGGGAAATCAAGGTGGAATTGAACTTGTATTTAGCGAGGTACAGTGATTTAGAGGATAATCATTCTCTATTAGTGAAACACACACACACACACACACACACACACACACACATTAGGTCATGGGCCTAGCAGCACAGTTGCAGGGTTATGTCCCGGGCAACAGTGGACCATAGTCTCGGGCATGCACGAGACCCTTGTTAAACACGAGCATCCTTTCCACAAATTGATGTCATTGACTTAGTGACTGATAAGTAATGACATACACATTGCCTATTTTACTGACATAATATTTATACAACACTGTTCACATGTAATGATGTTCATTATACTCATTTTCTTCATTCCGTCACACATTCCATGTTTAATAGCCTTATACCCATCATATATATTTATTGCTATATGTGTTGCCCTGACGACCTGAGTATGTATGTTCAGAGGATGAAGTGGACCCATACCAAGAGGAAGACCTAATATTCGAGCTCGCGGAGTCTAGACCGCAACATCAGCGCCAGTTCTTTTGCTTTAAGCACGTTGTATTTCGTTGGTTAGTTTTTCCTTGTACAAAATAAATGCATTTCAAACACTTTTATTTCAATGTAATAAAGTTGTGAACTATGACTTTACTCTAATGGTGTTTATTGACTACCATGTAATGCTAGAAGCCGAAGTGTAATTACAGCAGGATTATTCCCTGATCGTAGGAGTATGGCTGGCCTAATCACCCTTTGTATTCCGTATTTTGGGAAGCGGGGCGTGACATGGTTTTGTTCGTATTAGAGCCAAGGTTTTGGATGAAATTACAGTTCCGTCGAGAGATCCTTAGATTGAGTTACGCCCTTGACGTGTGCCTTATTACATTTATTTTCACTTTCTAATCCTCGTTGAATCCTCGTGTAGCCCTTGTTTGAATCTAATTTCTTTTGATCGTTTTTTCAGAAATATGGACTCCTCAGGAAACTCCTCAGGTGCCAGTTCCGACAATCGTACCGAGAAGATCCTCAGCACACTGATGACCCTGGCCCATGCTCAAGAGAGAAACACTGATCTCCTGGCTGAGGGATTGAAAGCAATACAGGAGACCGCAATTACCGCCCTGGAAAGATCTACGGCTGTTCCCGCCGCCCTTGAGGGCGCACTCGTACCGACTACACAGGCTAGAGTTGGTACCGTTTCGGACTTTAGGAGGCTCTACCCAGCGGTTTTTACGGAATCAGCAAATCCACTCGAGGCCGAGCAATGGCTCATCAACGTAGAGATCCTTCCGACGGCCGCTCGAGTTCCTGACGACGACAGGGTGAACGTAGTGAAGATCCAGCTGGAAGACGAGGCTCGCACATAGTGGTCCATAAAGGAAATACGGTTAGAAAGACCTATCAGATAGGACACGTTCTCCGCATGCTTCCTGAATCACTATTTTCCGGCCACTGCCAAGGCCGACATGAAGGAGAAATTCATTATGTTGAAGAAAAACGGACGCTCAGTGGATATTTACACAACAGTGTTTAACCGACTGAGTCGCTTCGCACCATACATGGTAGCCACAGAAGCCACCAGGGCAAAACGGTTCCAGCAGGGGCTTGATATTGAACCGCGGCAACTTATTGCGTCTCTCGATCTATCGACCTTTACTCAAGTGTTGAACGCTGCCCGAGTGCAGGAAAGATTGGCGGAGAATGCCAAGGGCCAACGATCGATGGAAAGGAGACCCCACGTGGTCCTAGCACGGCCTACCCCCCGCCCCGCCCCCCATAGAGTGATCCCAGTTCACAGGCCGGGTGTCATACAGATGAAGCGCACTTTCTCACCTCAGCAGCCGCAGCGAAGGGCCCTGTTTTGCGATTATTGCCAGAGGCTAGGACACATGCAGAGAGATTGTCGCAGAGCTAAGGGGCAGTATCTGATTTGCGGATCCAGCGAGCACAGGGTCAGTGGATGGCCCCAGAGATCTGAGCTACAAGGAGGGTTCGAGCAACATCAACAGTCGTACGACACTTCTGCTCATAGGGGTCCACCTCGGGTATCCCAGCAGTGGTTATTCGATCAGAGACAGACTGGTACGGGTCAGAATCAGGGACAGGCTTTCACCCTATCCGCCGAGCAGGCAGAGGCTTCTGAAGAAGTAGTCACAGATACCCTCCTTGTTTATTAAGTGCCAGCTATAATTCTCTTTGATTCAGATGCTTCGCATTGTTTCATTTCTAAGCGGTTTGTTGAAACACACTCTATACCTCATAAGCCGTTGTCCAAGGGTTGGGAGATATATACGGGTAACGGTATTATTGTGTCCAACCAAGAGTGTAGGTTATGTCCAGTGGTAGTATGCGACAGGGAATTCTATGCGAATTTCCTTTTAATCGGGACGGGCATCTATGCCGCAATTCTCGGGATGGATTGGATGAGTACCTTCCATGCGATCATCGATTGCCGAGCTAAGAAAGTGACTTTCCGCATTCCCAATCACCCTGAGTTTGTTTTTGAAGGCGGAAGCGAGTCTTTAGAGCCAGCCAAGTTTAGAGCCAAGCCGAAAGTGTTGACGGCTATGGAGATTGATGAGAGTGCAGCCCCAGAGATCGTTCGGGATTTTCTTGATGTGTTCCCTGAAGATTTACCAGGTCTACCACCTCCCTGCGACTTGGGATTCTCTATTGACCTGATTCCAGGGACGGCGCCAGTTTCCAAAGCTCCTTACAGGATGGCACCAGTTGAGTTGGCAGAATTAAAGAAGAAGATAGAAGATCTTTTGGATAAGAGAATTATCCATTCAAGTGTTTCCCCGTAGGTTGCTCCTGTGTTACTGGTGAAGAAGAAAGACGGTTCCTTACGCATGTGCATCGACTACCGAGAGTTGAACCTAGTGTCCATGAAAAACAAGTACCCTATTCCCCATATCGACGACTTTTTTGACCAGCTTGGTGGTGCTCGGGTATTCTTTAAGCTAGACCTTCGGTCAGGGTATCACCAAATCAGGTTCAAGGCAGAGGATGTATGCAAGATGGCTTTTCAAACCCGATATGGCCACTACGAGTTTCTTGTGATGTTGTTCGGTGTTATAATGCACCGTCCATATTTATAGACTTGATGAACAGGGTTTTCTCCAAGTACTTGGATCGGTTTGTTGTCGTATTCATCGACGACATTCTAATCTACACCAGAAGTTGAGAGGAGCACGCCGAGCACCTACGAATTGTATTGCAGGTTCTATGGGAGGAGAAGCTCTATGCTAAGCTAAGAAAGTACGAATTTTGGCTCGACAAAGTGCAATTTCTGGGGCATGTGTTTCGAGTGACGGCATTTCAGTAGATCCGGCGAAAATCGAATCTATCAAAGACTAGCCGACACCGAAATCAGTTGCTGAGATAAGAATCTTCTTGGGATTGGCTGGGTATTATCGACGGTTTGTCCAAGATTTCGCCAGAGTAGCAGTACCCATGACGAAGCTCACACGGAAGGAGGTGCCATATGTTTGGTCGGAGGAGTGCACCCAGGCGTTCGAGCTGTTAAAACCGAAGTTGACCACGGCTCTAATCCTGACTGTGCCAGACATCTCAGGTGGCATAGTTGTTCATAGTGATGCATCAGGAAAAGGTTTTGGTTGCGTATTGATGCAGCATAGTCGAGTGGTAGCTTATGCCTCTCGTCAGCTGAGAACTCACGAGAAGAACTACCCCACGCATGACCTGGAGTTAGCGGCCGTTGTGTTTGCCTTAAAGATTTGGAGGCATTACTTGCTAGGCGAAAGAGTGGAGGTGTACACAGATTACAAAAGTTTGAAGTACGTGTTCACTCGAAGGAACTGAATATGAAACAACGCAGATGGTTGGAGTTGATGGCAGACTACGATATTGATCTGAGGTATCATCCATGGAAGGTTAACGTCGTTCCTGATGCACTCAGTCGCAGGCCATCAGCCACGTTGCTAAAATGTCAAAAGGAAATTCTCGATGACCTTCAGAGACTCGAGTTGGAGGTAGTTACTCCGGGTGTGCCCAGACAGCTCTGGCAGTTGCAAGTTCAATTATCGCTTATAGATCGCATCAAAGTTGCACAGGTTGAAGACCCTCGGTTGCAGAAGTTCAGAGGGTTAGTCGAGGCTGGTTTGAGGAAGGATTTGAAGATTCACGAAGATGGCTCTGTTTCCCCCAATCAGAGCAAAGCTCTGTTGGAAATTCAAAATTCAAATTTTAAAGCAACGCATCAAATCCCGGACGCAACGCGCCACGTGTCAGGCGCAGATACATCAGCGCAGCGCCCAAGGCAGCGCACCCAATCAGAGCAAAGCTCTGTTTAAAACAAAATCAAAGGAAGCAACGCTTCAGTGGCGCAAGAGCTGCGCTGCGCGACACGTGTCAGCGCAGTTGCGCTGCGCTTTACGCTTTGCGCTGCGCGACACGTGTCAGCGCAGATGCGCTGCGCTTTGCGCTGCGCGACACGTGTCAGCATAGATGCGCTAGCGCAGTTGCGCTGCGCTGTGCGTTGCTTGACACGTGTCACGCGTTGGGGCATTTGCGCCAAACAGAATTAAGATTTTCTTCTGTAAAACAGAAGCCCTTGGATCAAAGATCCAACGGTGGGGAAAATTCCCCAAATCACTCAGAGAAAGATCTCTTTAACAAATTTAACTAATTTATGGGCACTATAAAAAGGACCCTAGACCTCAATTCAAAGGCATCAACATTTTTGTGAGAAATCAAAAATTTCAAGCAGAGAAAACTCTGAAGAAATTCCAAGAAAAAAAAAGAAAGGTAAAAGACCTTTTAGATAGAAAAATTTCTTCTAATAGTTCATTGATCTAAGAACAAGATCAATGATCTTTAATAAAAAACAAAATAAAAATAGTGCTTTGCACTTATAAACCATTGGTTCTCTGAGATCAAGAAAGAAATAAGAAAATACTTGTCTTCTTGAATCTAAATTAGATCAAGAGACCAAGCAGTGCTTTGCATTTCTTTTATGAACCATTGGTTCTGGAATCTAAAAGATTCTCAAGTTAACAGTGCTTTGCACTTGAAAAATTGCACTGTTGCGCTCCTGTGTTGGCGCAAGCCACCAGGGAGCGCCACGTGTCAGCAGCGCAACAGTGCAGCGCACTGACACAGCGCACTGCGCTGTTGCGCTTGCGCTCCTCAGAACGTGACACGTGTCAGCAGCGCAGAAGCACAGCGCACTGGCGCAGCGCACTGCGCTTGCATGACACGTGTCCTCACCACAAACGCTTGCGCTCTTTGATTGGCGCAAAGCGCCTGAAAAATGCAATGCATTTCTTTTGCTAAAGGGCCAGGCCCAAGTCAAAAAGACCTAACAGGCCAAAATAAATTGCAAAGCAATAAAAAGGGCAAAGCATAAGTAAAATTGATGCTCTGCATCATTTATAAATGGGCAGAGCCCAAAATAAATTGATGCTCTGCATCCTTTATGGGCAGAGCCCAAATAAAAATAAAAAGAAATGCAATGCATTATTTAAATGTGGGCAAAGCCCTAGCACAGGTCTAATAGACCAAAAATAAATAAAAGTATTGAATATTTTTCAACTGGACTTAGCCCAATCATGGTCGTAAGTCCTCAAATTAAATTGACTGAGCAAGATTGCTCTCCTAAATCAATTTACCTCCGGTTCGAGAGTACATCTCCGAACTCCTCTGACACCTGTCGTTGTAATCCTTCAACGACGTCAGAGAGGTGACGGGTCCCGACGACCACATATGAATATGGACTGCGGGGTCCTTAAACTCGTGGACCGAAACGTCCTTAAACTAATATTGGACCGAAACGTCCTTAAACTAATATCGGACCGAAACGTTCTTAAACTAATGACGGACCGAAACGTCCTTAAACTAATGGTGGACCACCACGTCCCTAAACTGGAACATGGACCACTACGTCCCTAAACTGAAAAAGTAGAGCCCCCCTAAACACTCTTCTGTCGGATCTAAGCGATCCCGTTTAAGTAGATCTTAGCCCCAAACACGGCTAACGTATCCTTAAGCATTTCAACAGACTACATATTCCATAATCAACTTTGGTTCAAGGGTACATCTCCGAACTCCTCTGACACATGTCGTTGTAATCCTTCAACGTCGTCAGAGAGGCGACGAGTCCCGACGGCCATATATTAAATGGATCACCACGTAAATTCGATCTTAGTCTAAAACAGGACTAACGTATCCTTAACGGACGTTTAAGTTGATCTTAGCCTCAATACGGCTAACGTATCCTGAAACTAAAAACACCAAACCCAAATTTAAGTAAATACATATTTGGACTAATCCACGTCTTACGGGAGACGGCATTACTTAGTCTCCGTATACAATCCACGGGCACCCACAAACAAAACAAACACACACGACACGAAGTGAAATTCTGGAGAAGGAGAAAGTGGCTACCGTGATGCGGTAGCGTAATTAACTGCAAGGGCTTGCGCCTGCAGGGAAGAGCGTCCCCACAATCAAAAACCCCTCAAACGAGGGGGAATCTGACGAAGTCTGCTACATCGGCCGCATCCGTCTAAACCTCCGATACATGGTGCCATAAATCAACTTGGCATTTTCGGAGAGGTGGACGGATAAAACCAAATAGCATCTGCCCCGAATCTCAGGCAAGACGAACCTGCGCGGTCGCGTCTCTGTATTCGGAGGGGAACAGATTCTGGCACGCCCGGTGGGACCTTTTCCTCTTTGTTAACGGTTGCCTCTGGATTTTCAAGTTACTAAGATTTGGTCTTTTGTCTGGCGCAGAACTCAAGCATCAATGGCCTCTAGCTGCACCAACTGCTCAAAGTGCCACTGCAACGGACGCTCCACCTCACCTCGAGGTGTAGCATATGGGCCCCAAGCGGCCTCCTTCCTCGCTCTACCGGTAGAACAGGTGACCCAGGCCACCACCGGCCTGTTTTTCGGGACCATGATCCTACCTACAAGCTTCTCTATGCCAATACCTGCACCGGAAGTGAACAAGAAATCGGTTTTCGACCGGCTCACTGCTACGACGGCCCCTGTCAACAGGTCGCCCACTACCAAACCAACAGCCTCTGTTTTCGCCAAGCTGGATCAGAACTCTAAATTGGCTGTCCTAAGAAAGGCAATAACTGCTGCTCCAGAAGTCGTCAAGGCGGCTTCCCCTGTCAAAGAGTCAGTCTTTTCAAGACTGACGATTCCTGCTCCTGCCCCTGCGGGAGGATCTGTCTTTGACAGATTGAATATCTCCCCTTAAAGGACAACCTCAGTCTTTAAGAGGTTAACACCAGCAGCACCTCATTCAGACAGGGGGCAGAAAGAAGCTGTCTCTATCTCCGAACCAGTCCCAACGGCTCGTCATGCTCGACGTTGCCATTGGCGACGAGTGAGGAAGGCAGGAGGCAACTCCCCCTCAGGGCTAACTCCACCTGCTCCAGTGGTGGAAGTCAAAGCTGCTGTTCTAACTGGGAACAGTTTTGAACTGCTGAGGAGGGTACGTAAGAACTCTCCAACCGCTACACTAAAAAGATCTCCTCCACCTGCGGAGAGAATTCCGGAAACAAAGCAGGAACAGCTCCCTCAACGGCTGTCCTCAAAAATATACAAGGTTTGGCGGAGGGTTCAAGACTCCGTGATTGACCCAGATCACTCTCGTTAACAGAAAAAGGCGAAAGTGCAAAAAGAAAAGGACCGTCCTGTTAAACAGCAGAGGATAACAATCGCTAGGGTGCCCACTGCAACAGCCCCCTCCACTTCAACGGCCCACAAAAGAAGAAGGCCAGAGAAAGTCCCTACACTTGCGGTAAATACCAAAGGAAGTGAACCCAAACGCCCTAGGTCTGGGGGCATGGTAGTTCATACCGTCTGTATGGCGTCTGGTAAAGAGGACAGCCGCATATCAACAGGTCATAGACCGCACACGCGGTCAGTGACCAAGGCTCAGGAGCAACAGCAAAAGCTCCAGGAGATAATGAATGCGATGGCCGCACTCACTGGGCCAAAAGAAACCCCTAAAACGTCCTCGGATGAGCGTCAAGAACAAGAAACTGACGCTAAATTCCTTCGTCGCGTATTGGAGAAGAAAGATAAAGAAGCTGCGGAACAGGCAGCCAGCATAAAGAAAATGGCCCTCCTGTTCCAGGACATGGTGGGTATGATGATTCAACAAGATCCACCTGCTGAAGATCCCCCGATCATCCTTGAAAACGATAGGGGAGAAACGTCGAATCCTCCTCCAGCTCTCTCAACGACCAAGGAGGAGGCAATCTCCAAAGCCGACCTGGACGAATATATAGCTCAGCAGATCCGGGTTCATCAAGCGACTGAAGCAGCGGGTGGTCGTAAAAACGGGGCGACCGTATCCGGGCTGGTACGACCAGATCAAATACCCGCCGGGTTATACGATACCAAAATTCCATGTGTATAAGGGGACTGAAAATCCCCACCAGCATGTTGCTCAGTTCAGGGTACTTTGCGGCAACACTGGCGGTGATGATAAATTATTACTCCATCAGTTCGTTGGTAGCTTATCAGATACAGCGTTCGAGTGGTATTCTGAGCTCCCGATCGACTCTATCAAGACCTTTGCTGAAATGGAACTGCTGTTTACCCAACGTTTCGCGAGTGCCAGCGAGCGTACCCCGATAACGGCATTAATTAATGCCAGGGTGAAGCCGGGCGAGACATGGGTCCAATATGCTATACGGTGGCGTAATTTATGGTCAAAATGCGAGCAGTGCATAGAAGAAGCTCCTGCAGTGGGTATGTTTGTGGGAACCCTCGATCCGCAAGCAACCATTTCGCAATTTATGATGTTCTTCAAGCCGACCACCTTCCAGGCACTAATCGACAAGCTGGCGCAAATGGATCAAATGGGCCATAAACCTCCTCTTCCAAAACCGGACTCCCGAAATGAGAAGGGAAAGGGGAAAGCGATCGTTGTCGCTAATGCTCAGCAACAGCCGAACAACCCGAAGCCGGTCGTTCGTCAAAATAATATGCGCCCGTACGTACCCCTCGAGGATAGGATGGGACGTCCTTACTCGTTTCCCAGAGATAAAACAAGAAGGTTATTCGAGCTGGCGTTGCGCAACCGACTCATAAATCTGCCGGATCCAAAACGTCCGTCGCAACCAAGTGATGTCAATGAGCCCAACTACTGTCCTTATCATCGAGTACTAGGTCACCCGATCGAGGATTGCTACGTCTTCAAGAATTGGCTTGAAGACCAGTACCGACAGGGCAAGTTTGCATTGTCCGACAAATGGAAGGTGAATCCACCGCAGCCCCACACCTCTAAGGGAATGAATACGCCGGGGGAAACATGCTCTGTCGTTGAAGAAGCTCCTTGGGAGGTTGTATTATCAGCCAAGACAAAGAGGATGCTAAATGATCTTCAAACATGCCCAGCGATTAAGTGGAAGAACCCGTTGGAACCGCAGGTCATTGAAAAGATGTTAAAACCACGTCCAATTCCAAAGACCGATGGTAGTGGCTCAAGCACTCGCAACCAGTCGTCAAAATCTTCAAAGAAGAAGAAGAAGAAATCAAAGAAGCCCGTGAAGCCTGGCAACAAGCGCACGGACTTGCAAAAACAAATTGACGCGCTGGAGGAATACAACCAGAAGGCACGGACTCCCATTACATTCCAAGAGTTCCTCAATCACGTCTATCAAGAGGAAGATGAGGGAGAAAGTTCATCTGATGAATCCAAGGAATATGTGGCGAGCTGTCATGTGATTTCCCATTCGTTCATGGACGATGAGGAGACTCCTTGCACCGAAAAGCTGGGGGCAGATCCTGGATCAAAAATTCGGGGGCCATCGGATGAAGTAATTGACGCATTCCTCAATGAAGCTTTCTTAAAAAGTAAAGCTGATCGGGAGCGCGAAGTGGTCTTATTTGAAAGGGCCAAGCGCCAGCGCCTTGACGAAAGAATTGAGATACTCCCGCTGGAGCAAAGTACACCCACTGCGGATAAAATCAAATTCAAGATGAGGAAAAGGTTCGCTAAAGCCGTGTCAATGGGTATAAAGCTACCATCCTCTGAGGGAAGTGTTACTGGTGAGACGGAAATGCACCCATCTTACTGCTTATATCATCGGAAGATTTCGCACCCCACTGAAGAGTGCAAACCTTTCGATAGATGGTGGAAAGGATATGTTGCTCACCGACAACATTTTAAGCGAGAGAAGCGCAAAACTCGCCGGGAGCAGAACGGTACGACTGAGGGGCTTAACAGAACCACCGGCAATTGTCGCATGGTTAGTGCCGGGGGATCACAGGTGCCTACATTCGGGAGCGATTCTGATGAGGAGATGGAGCTCGGCCCTCTCTTTAAAGAGTCCATCTCGGGAAAAGAAGAAGGGCAGAAGGTCTGTGAAAATATCCGGCTGCGTAATCGGACGCTGCCTGAGAAGAATCTTGAACCCTCAAATAGAAAAGATAAGGAAAAAGAGAAGGTCCCTGAAGATATCGACTTAGATGACCAAGCTGTGGAGGAGCTAAGTGCCAAGGACCCGCCGAAGAGAAATAAGGTGGATTACAACGTCTTAGCGCATCTGAGGAAGCTACCTTCGCAGCTCAGCATTCTTGACGCCCTTTTACTATCAAAGGAGGCGAGAGATTCGTTAATTAAGGCACTACAGGACCCGGAGCAGTTTCAAGCTTTCCTGGCCGAAGAAAAGATGAAGGATGAATTGGAGGAAGTGCACACGGCAGATGTCGCTTTTGGTGATGAAGACCTTCTCCTTGGGACGTGCGAGCACAATCGCTCCCTTTATGTCTCAGGATACTGCCACGATATAAAGATAGGCAAGATCCTGATCGACAATGGATCCTCCGTTAATCTCCTCAATGTGCGAGTGTTAAAAGAAATCTGCATGAGCGTCCAACACCTCGCTTGGGACAAGATCACCATCTCCGGGTTCGACTCCCAATCATCAAAGACTCTTGGATCTGTGATACTGACGCTATGCTTTGGGCTACTCATCACGGATATTAAGTTCCACATCATAGACGCCAGGACATGCTACAATGCTCTGCTCGGCCGACCATGGTTACACGAGTACAACATCATCCCTTCTATACAGCATCAGTGTATGAAGTATTCTAAGGATGGCCTCGAGTATACCGTGGAAGGAGAACTGAACCCATTCTCCGTGAACGAAGTCCGCAAATATGAAGATGCCAAATACTTCCTACCAGATTTCGAAGACACGGAAAGGTGTCACAAGCCGGAGAACAAAGCTAACGCCACCATCCCTGTCTTCGGCAGCGACACTGAGGAGGAAGAGGAGATAGTTTATTCGGGTCCGCCCCAATACACCAAGCCGGGACCATCCGCTCCTACGTTGATCTTTGGTAGTGATTCGGAAGATGAAGTCCATGCTATATTCTCTGCTCGGCCTTCAATACGAACGTCCGTTGACGAAGAGCAAAGTCTACAAGTCGCCATAGTGCCGCTTAAACACCATAAAGAACTAGATGCACTTGGTATTTACAATGTAGAAGAGCTGCAAACATTTTATATCCCTCCCAGGCGAGAAGGCGAAAAAGCAATTCTTTTCTACCGCTCTGAAGAAACCAGAGTGGAGAAAGAAATCTGGCACGGGGCAGATCCTACGCTGGACAGGCTTCAGCCCATCCGTCTACCCAGATATTATACAGAAGGTTTGAAGAGGCTGTTGAAGCGCCAAGGGATACCCTTCAAACAGACCATTGGAAGGGCCAAATTCTATGACAGGGTCTGGAATGTCCCCGGAACTCAACGCAAACTGCCTAACGGAAGAATGGAAACAAAAGGGCTTGGATACATCCGGTCAAAGAAACGAGAGTTACTACACGGCTGCTACATCGTGTATGACTTCGATAAAGACGCGGACGCTCAGTGGGAGGACGCTAATCCTGAACCAGTAAAAGTTCCTGATGCAAAAGTGCCCAGTCCGTCGTTTGAGGAACAAATGGACAGGCTTATAAGGGAAGCTGGTCAAAAAGTCCGAGACGATCACAACCGCGAAATGGCCATCTACGAGAAAGCCAAAACGCAACGTCTCCTTCAACAGACCGTGAAAGATGAAAGTGTCGTCCCCTGTCAACCTGTTATAAAAAAGGCTCGATGCAGAGGCAGAAATAAGTCGAAAGGCCAAAAAAGCGCTCAACAGCAACAAAGCAGGGCTAAGAAGCCACGCAAACGAGAGTCGAGCGCTATTGATCTATCCCTCATGAAGAAAATGGGTCGAGCGTACTCGTTTCCTCGGGACAAGACGAAGAAGATACTTTATCTTGCTCTAAAACATCAAATGCTTACACTGCCGGAGTCCAAAAACCCCGAACAAGCAGGCGAAGTCTCTCACCGGACTATTGCCCTTACCATCGAGTAATAGGGCATCCCCTTGAAGATTGCTTCACCTTCAAGAATTGGATTCAAGATCAGTATCAGCTTGGCAAATTCGCTCTGTCTGACAACTGGAGGGTAACGCCGCCACAAAAGCACGAACCCAAAGCCACAAGAACAGAACCAGTCCCACATTGGGATTGGAAGCGAATTCGTACTTGTCACATGATAACGATATCAAAGGAAGAGCCCGAGAACATGGATGACCTTCCCTGGTGCTTCGAAAATAGCAACGATGAGGTGATCTCAGAATTTCCGCCAGCACCGAAAGAGCTGGAGGATAGAATACATACCACTGCGGATAACCTCAAGAAAATTGAGTTGGGGACGGCGAATGACCCGCGACCGACATTCATTAGTGAGCTGATGTCTGAAGAGAGGGTGGCTTCATTAAAAGACCTGCTTATGCAGCATAGAGATTGTTTCGCATGGAACTATTCCGAAATGCCGGGACTAGATCCAGAAATTGCTGTGCACAAATTGGCAATATCTCCGGACGTCAAGCCGGTCAAACAGGCGCCAAGAAGAATGCGGCTCGAGCTTGAGATGAGTATCAATGTTAAGGTCAAGAAGCTGATCGACTCTGGCTTCATCCAGGAGGTCCAGTATCCCGAGTGGATCGCCAACATCGTCTCCATGATGAAGAAAAATAGCACGGTGCGCATATGCGTGGATTTCCGGGATCTCAATAAAGCTTGCCCGAAGGAAGATTTCCCAGTGCCAGTCACCGAACTGATGATAGACAATACGTCCACTCATGAGGTTTTCTCCTTCATGGACGGCTTATCAGGGTATAATCAGATAAAGATGCATCCCGAAGACCAGACGCACACCGCTTTCCGGACTCCTTTGGGAATATTCTGCTACATGGTGACGCCCTTCGGTCTAAAGAACGTCGGTGCCACCTATCAGAGGGCTATGACGAAGATCTTCGATGACCTCATACATGAAATCGTCGAATGTTATATCGACGACCTCGTGGTTAAGAGCAAATCATTCGAGGAACATCTCGAGCATCTAAAGACTGTATTTCGACGCCTTCGACAATACAACTTGAAAATGAACCCTCTCAAGTGTGCATTTGGAGTTTCTTCGGGCAAATTCCTGGGATTTGTCGTCCGACACCGAGGCATCGAGATAGATCCGTCAAAGATCAAGACGATCATGGAAATGCCTCCGCCAAAGACTCTCAAATAGCTACGGTCTCTCCAAGGGAAGCTCGTGTATATACGGCGATTTATAGCCAACCTTTCGGGCAAGTGCCGTCCTTTCAGCCACCTGATGAAGAAGGCAACCCCGTTCGTCTGGGACCAAAAATGCCAAAGCGCGCTAGACGAGATCAAGCAATACCTGCAGAACCCGCCAGTGCTGGCTGCTCCAGTTAAGGGAAAGCCTCTCATTCTTTACACAACCGCCCTCGAAGGTTCTTTAGGCGTATTATGGGCCCAAGAGAACGACCAAGGGAAAGAAAGAGCTCTCTATTACTTGAGTCGAGTTCTTCTGGGGGCAGAAAGCAACTACTCTCCCATTGAAAAACACTGCCTGGCGTTGATCTTCGCGATAACAAAGCTCAGGCACTATGCATTGGCACATGAAGTCCGTCTCGTTTCGAAGGTGGACCCTCTTAAATATTTAATGTCGAAGGCCATATTGACAGGTCGACTCGCTAAATGGGCTCTACTCTTGATGGAGTTCTCGATAACGTATCAACCTCTCAAGGCAGTGAAAGGCCAGGCCATCGCCGACTTCCTTGCTGAGCACCCGATACTTACCAATTCTCCTCTGAATTGCGAGTTGCCAGATGAACATGCGTTTGACGCTATCGATGGGAACAATACCCGATGGGAACTCTATTTTGATGGAGCGTCCTCCATGAAGAAGCGCAAACAAAGTACGCCAATGATCAAATCGGGGGTGGGCCTCATCTTCGTGACCCCACAAGGAGGAATAATGCGCTTCGCTTTCTCCTTAACAGAGCCGAGGACGAATAACGAAGCCGAATATGAAGCCTTGATAGCAGGTCTCGAGATCGCCATCGACATGGGAATTGAAAACCTCCTCATATATGGAGAATCTCAACTGGTCGTTAGTCAAGTAAACGGCGACTACCAAACGTGCAAACCAGAATTGGTGAAGTACGGTGAAAAGGTGCAACAACTGTTGACCCAAATTCCCTTCTACACTTTGGAAAGCATACCGCGCACGGAAAACAGCAAAGCAGATGCGTTGGCCAAGCTTGCTAAAGAACTGGCTGACGAGAATCTCGATGACGTAAGAATCGTGGTACAAAGCCGTCGGGTGCTTGCCCTAGTAGAAATACCTCCGGAATCATCCGAGGAAAAGGGAGCGACTGAACAGACGACCTTACAAATAAAAGACCGGGAAAAGATTGAGGATTGGAGGGAAGTCTTCATAGACTACTTTAAGTCCCATCGAATGCCCGAAGATGCGTCCACAAGACATCAGCTCATGAAACGAGCTCTGTCTTTCGCCTTCGTCAACAACACTCTGTATAAGAGGTCGTTTGATTCTCTATGGCTGAGATGCTTAGGACCTGACGAAGCAGAAAGAGTCGCTCAGGAAGTTCATGACGGAATCTTTGGTTCTCACCAAGCGGGCCCGAAGATGAAGTTGAAGATCAAACAGATGGGCTACTACTGGCCCACGATGATTCAGGATTGCCTCGAATATGCGAAGCAATTCCACTCATGCCAAATCCATGGGGACTTCATCCACCAGCATCCAAATCCACTACATCCCACGGTGGCTAGCTGGCCATTCGAAATGTGGGGAACTGACATAGTCGGCCCCATCGAACCAGCATCGTCTAGAGGACATCGCTTCATCCTGGCGACAACTGATTACTTCTCCAAATGGGCAGAAGCAGTACCGTTGAGAGAAGTGAAGACGGAGAATATCCTCCATTTCTTCAAGACGCACGTCATATACCGTTTTGGGACTCCGCGACGGATCATCTCCGATAACGGGCCTGCCTACAGAAGCCACAAGATCAGTCGCTTCGCGCAACAACACAATATAGACTGGAGATATTCCTCGGTCTATAATCCGCGAGCTAATGGTCTAGCCGAGGCCTTCAACAAGACCCTAACGAAGATCATGAAAAAGACGGTGTCCCGAAATAAGAAGGACTGGCATGAAAGACTGTAAGAAGCTCTTTGGGCGTATCGAACTACGTTCAAGACGGCCACTAACACAACGCCATATGCGTTGGTATTCGGTACAGAAGCAGTACTCCCCCTCGAGATAGAGCTACCCTCTCTGCGAGTGGCAGTCCACTACGAGTTGACGAACGAAGAAAATGCTAACCTTCGGCTTGAGGAGCTTGATGCCCTTGAAGAAACACGGCTCATAGCGCAACAAAATTTGGAAGCTTATAAAGCAAAGATGACGCGCTCATATGAAAGATTGACCAGACCGAGGACATTCCGCCAAGGCGAACTTGTGCTAGTGGTCAAAAGGCCTATGATCCCCAATCGCGCCAAGCGGGGAAAATTCGAGCCAAACTATGAAGGCCCGTACATCATAGATAAGGTCTACCAAGGTGAGGCCTATCTACTCATGGACATGCACGGTGAAAGGCCTTTCAGGCCAATAAATGGTCGCTTCCTAAAGAAATACTACACTTAATGAGCCACAGCCTAGGTCAATGATAGATGACGACGACTATGTCCGCTCGCTATCTTCCTAAGCTCAAGCTTTATAAGCAGTAGCCAGCCTTCTCCATGACGGACCGAAACGTCCTTAAACTAATAGTGGACCGAAATGTCCTTAAACTAATACCGCAGCATTCTTAAGCTGACGAGATAAAAAAAAATATATAAATAAAGAAAAATATAATGAATAAAAACGGTATGTCCATAAGCAAAAGGGGCACGGATGAAAACCCGAAAGGGCTCCGTGAGTAAAAACAGCAGGGCTACCGGTGAGTGTTCGTGAAAACCCGAAAGGGCGCGACCTCGTAAAAAAAAGAATAAAATAAAATAAAAGAATAAAAAAAACGGTATGTCCATAAGCAAAATGGGCACGGATGAAAACCCGAAAGGGCTCCGTGAGTGAAAACAGCAGGACTACCGGCGAGTGTTTGTGAAAACCCGAAAGAGCGCAAGTTAAAAGACACTTATAAGGTCCTCTCGACCTTGTAAGGAGAAACCACCCGCGTGAGATCCTTACGACTCACAAAGGAGCAAGACACTTAGGGATCTCCACGATTCCTAAGGAGAAAATACACTTGCGAGATCCTCACGACTCGTAAGGAGAACTCTCTTATGAGACCCTCACGGCTCATAAGATTTGAAAGTCTTAAGTTACAGAGACCTAAACCTGTGCTTAAGCAAACCCCCCACAACTTTAGATATTGCCCGACAAGTGGCTCAATACTGGCCCTTGTATACAATCCACGGGCGCGAATAAACATTTCCCTAACCAAGTCCCATCCGTGACTGAGGATATGTTCGCATGACCCTTGTAAGTCCTCTCGATTTACAAGGAGAAAACCCTTTTGTAGGGTCCGTACGACTTACAGAGGAACAAACACTTAGGAATCCTCACGATTCCTAAGGAGAAAATACACCTATAAGATCCTCACGACTTGTAGGGAGAAATAACTTTGTGAGACCCTTACGGCTCATGAAGTCAAAAGCCTTAGTCGACAGGACCTTAACCCTGGTCACTAAGCCACCTTTGTTCGACATCGACAGAGGCAGATGATGATTCGCTCCTGGCAATATCCCAGTTGTAGCGGTGCTGATGCCGAAATCGGTGTCTAATTTCAGGTTTACGGCGGAAAGCCAGTAGGCCACACATGCATACGAAATAGCCGAAATGATGAGGCAACTTGCAATAAAAAGCAGCAAGTAAAATGTATGCATGCAAAATAGCCGAAATGATTGGGCAACTCGCAATAAAAAGCAGCGAGTAAAAATAAAATAAACAGCCGAAATGATTGGGCACCGCGAAAAATAGCCGAAATGATTGGGTAATCGCGACCTTCGCGATATAAAAGCTGAAATGATAGAGCATCGCAAAAAAAAAAAAAGAAATGATAAAACTTTGGCCCTACAGTTGAGATCACATCGATCCCTGTATACAATCCAACGGCGCAAATAAAGAGGGAACCATACTTTCCCAACAGGCTCCGCCAGAAAACGAAGCCAAATCTCAACGGTTCATCTCAACTCCAAGGAAACAAATAATCCTTGGCAAATACCTCAACTCAGGGAAACAAACAATCCTTGATGAGAGCCTCCTGATTTGCGTCGACTCGCAGAGCAACCAGTGCCTCCGTGGGAAATTCTCGACTCGTTTCAACACCAGGGAAACAAATAATCCTTGGCACCAAGGAAACAAATAATCCTTGGCAAATACCTCAACTCAGGGAAACAAACAATCCTTGACGAGTGCCTCCTGATTCGCATCGACTCGCAGAGCAACCAGTGTCTCCATGGGAAATTCTCGATTCGTTTCAACACCAGGGAAACAAATAATCCTTGGCACCAAGGAAACAAATAATCCTTGGCAAATACCTCAACTCAGGGAAACAAACAATCCTTGACGAGAGCCTCCTGATTCGCGTCGACTCGCAGAGCAACCAGTGCCTCCGTGGGAAATTCTCGACTCGTTTCAACACCTAGGAAACAAATAATCCTTGGCAAATACCTCAACTCAGGGAAACAAACAATCCTTGACGAGAGCATCCTGATTCGCATCGACTCGCAGAGAAACCAGTGTCTCCGTGGGAAATTCTCGATTCGTTTCAACACCAGGGAAACAAATAATCCTTAGCAAATAGCTCAACTCAGGAAAACAAACAATCCTTGACGAGAGCCTCCTGATTTGCGTCGACTCGCAGAGCAACCAGTGCCTCCTTGGGAAATTCTCGACTCGTTTCAACACCAGGGAAACAAATAATCCTTGGCACCAAGGAAACAAATAATCCTTGGTAAATACCTCAACTCAGGGAAACAAACAATCCTTGACGAGAGCCTCCTGATTCGCATCGACTCGCAGAGAAACCAGTGTCTCCATGGGAAATTCTCGATTCGTTTCAACACCAGGGAAACAAATAATCCTTGGCAAATACCTCAACTCAGGGAAACAAACATTCTTGACGAGAGCCTCCTGATTCACGTTGGCCCGTAGAGAAACCAGTGTCTCCGCGGGAAGTTCCCGATTCGTCTCAACTTGCAAGATGAAGCCTCAGGCAGCAGGGATTAGAAAACTTGCTTCCTGAACAATGGGACCCTGCAAGTCGATCTAAAACGGTCTCTTGCATACTATTCACGGGTCTCACTCTCCAAAGTCGAGTGTCGACAAGGAGGGAAACAACCGCTTACGGGTCCTCTTGACTCGCAAGAGGGAAGAATTCTCTTATAGGATCCTTACGGCTTATAAGAGAAAACGCGCTTAGGAATCCTCACGATTCCTAAGGAGAAAATACACCTACGAGATCCTCTCGATCCGTAGGGAGAAAAGTCTCTATGAGACCCTCACGGATCATAGAGTTGAAAAGTCTTAGGCGGCAGATCTGAACCTACAGCCTAAGCCATCGCTATCTCGTGAAGAAATCAAGATGCTTACTCTATTATCTGATAATTGTGACAGCATGCTGATAATAAGAGAAGACAGAAATCAAAAGAGTATACAAGACATTGCAAAAAAAAAATATGTATCTTTATATATTGACTTTAATCAAATACAGGGTGAATCGTACAAAAGAATAAAGAATGGATACATGTTATTCAAAAAAGAAAATTTTTACAAGTTTGTTGGTACAAAAGGCAGCTATTGGGAAGGAAACATACTACATAACTTTATTAATTGTTCATGCACTTCCTTCCACGCCTTTTGCTGATCTGCTACCATCGCCATCTCTGCTTCCACTTGAGCCCTTTGCTGCAAGAGAGATGCGAGCTGCTCCCTGACGGCCTGCTGAGTGACTTCGCGGCCTTATGCATTACACTCAGCAACATCAAGTGCCCACTTCAGTTTTAGCCCATTTGAGATGCGCTCCAGAAGGCCCTCGAAGACGGCCTTTACCTCAGCGACGTTCGCATCAACTTCAGCACGCAGGCGAGCAGTTTCGCTTGAAGACTCCTGGCACTCCTTCAGTCTCAAAGCTGCTTCTTGTTCCAAATGGCGGAAATGAGAAGTTCTTTGCTCGAGCCATGCTTCCCGTTGAGCACTCACAGCCAAAACCTCGGGGGCAAGACGCATTGACTCCAGCTGATGAAGGCGAGCCTCGATCTCTCTGCAGTGATTAACCCAAGATGTGACGATGCCCTCGTCATGGAAATTGGCAAATATCACCAGCATCGGGTTAACTGTTGTAGCGAAGTCCGCAGCAGACGTAGGAGCCTCGACGTCGAGTTCCTCGATGTAGTCGCTCAACATACGCAGACTATTCGCCGCACCTTTCGAGGACGGACGTCTCTGGGAAGGGCCTGCCGGTATTATAATATGAGACTCAAAGGGCGCTAAGACCGGAATGATAGCTGGAAAGACAAAAGGCGATTAGATGATGATTCAATAAATATGGAAAAAGTCATTGGTAAGATAGTCTACTATACCAGTTGAAGCAGATGGCAAGGCCGGAAGGGCCGGTGGCGCGACCGATCTTTCTTCTCCCCCTTCGATTTGTAACACTGCAGTCGGGACGAGAAAAAGTTAGAAATAATTCTATCACCGAAAAGGAAAGGTATCAGCCTGGAACTATACTCACCAGCACCACCAGAGGGAGAAGCGAGTTCAGATGGGAAGGAGAAGTGTGGGAGCAACACTTGATATAGATGATCAAAGAGCACTCCTGAAAAGACATAACAGTGCGACTTTAGTACACAAATTATACGTCTGGAAGATAAGATTAATAAATTGCAAACCCATACCTTCCAACATCTTCGATGGTATGAGAGAGAGTTGAGAGGTGACCACCGCCAAGGCAGTCGTTGAAGGCGCTCCCTCGAGCAGTGGGGCATCGGCGCTGGTTGTACCTGCGTTACGAAAAAGGCAAACTTGTCAGAAAGGATTGTAAAGTAAAGAAAGACAGCAACTTGGGATTTACCTGATGAGCTCCCGGCTGAAACGGAGGCGACTCCCTCCTCCATCGACATGAGGCCACCGCCAGTGGCCTCATCACCCGACTCGATGGGGACCGTCGTCGTGCTCGCGCGGCCAAGAGACGGCGGAAGATCGTAAGTGGGGAGGGCAATGATCGGAGCATTGCCGGACTCTTGGGAGAGAGCGGCTGACTCCTCCCCAAGAGTCATGCTCATCTCACCCGCCACTCCTTCGGGCTCCGCGATCTCCATCGGCTCATCCGCCGTCACCACAAGGTCGCCGGCCTCAAGCGCCTCGTCCGCCACCATCCTGGGCTCAGTTATAACGATCATTTCATCTGCCGCCACTTCAGGCTCGGCATCAATGACCTTCTCGGCTGCAGACCCCTTAACCTCCATCTCAGGCTCCGAAGCCTCAGCGACGTTGCCCACCGTCGGCTCGGGTTCGGCAGGTGCCGCCTCCTCTATTTCCTTAGGTTCAACGGTCTCCGCCTCCCCCTCGGTCGGACTTGGCCCTGCAAGATAAAATATATAAGAACCGATGGCATTATAATTCTTACAACAAAATTCTGAGAGAAATATTACCTGAAGTGGATTTATCATTTGCGCTCCGAACTGCGTTCGCCACTTGTCTGCGAGCAGTGGATAGGGCGACAGGGGCCTCTTCGGATGGAGTATCAGCACGAGGGACGGTGCTGGGCCCGCTCCCGTAGCCAAAGCAGCCCGGCGTGCCTTCGCTTCGCGCCTTGACCGTTTCCTCTCCTCCCGGGCTGTCGCGATGGACCTCTGTGACGCTTCCTTCATTAAGGCGTCGTCGTCCTCGTTCAGAGATGCCTCCAGAGCCTTTAAGGCATCTCTCATTGGCTCTTCAAGACGGACTTCCCGCGGTAGCCCCGAGGAAGCAGGAACATCGGCAGCTGGAAGAAAATCTGCGTCGCTTGGCGGGAACGGAATTGAGGTTCCTGCGATAAGAAGGGAGAGGTTAGATCGACCATAACACAAGGGAAATGAAAACTTGATGAACTGAAACTTACTAAGGCCCATGGACGCTCTAAGACGTTCCTCCTCTTGGAAAGTCTTCAGGGAAGCGGCGATGGCTTCCTCAGTGGTGATGCCTGTTGAAAGAAAAGAAGGAAAAATATTAGTCAAAGGCAATAATAAAAGATATGATGTAATAGAAAATGCGACTCGTGATTACCTGATGCCGCAAGCTTGGCCAGCCATGCGTCACGCCTCGCCAACCGCTCCGAAGCTTCAAGGGCGGCTTCCAAGTCCGTGTCATTCGGCAGCATGACTAATCCCTCATTAGTCCCATATTCGCTCAGGCCCTCGGCGTAGGGAGCGTGGGGTTCCTGACCGAAAGCGACATCTGCGGCGAAGAGCGACTTCTTTTTCTTCTGCCCGCCAACCCTAGGTGCACGCGGGATCGACTTACGCTTAGCAGTAACCTTGGGACGGTGGGTCCCGATGTCCGCACCCACACCAGACTCTGGCAAGGCTACAGCCACTGTCTCCACTGGAGCACAGGGCGCGAGAGGTGCATCGGCAGTATCAGGAAGCGGCGATCCGTGTGGAGGAATTTGCGCACGCGGTGGCCCGGTTCTAGAATCTTTCAAAGGGGGAACTACCGGCGTCCTTGGCACTAAGGGAGCGTTACGGTCGGTACCTGGAGGCACGCCCTTACGGTCTACCAATAATCGCCTTTCCTCCTTTATAACGGCCCCCGTCGTATGATTGTACCATTCTTTATATACATTGAGGAGTCGTGGAGCGTAAGCCAGCGCACTGATTAAAAAGTGAGAACCCGTGTTCAGGCGCATGAAGTGATGCAGCATGTTCTCCATCCCTTCTTCAGTGGCAGTGGGTTCCAGCAGGAAAGCTTCCAAGGGGACCCCTTGATCGTAGCCCAGTTGTTGGGCGAAACGATGCGGGTTATATCTCATGAAAATAGCCGCACCATTCTGCCTGAAGACTAGGAAGCCCGGTCTAATAGAATATAGGTGAAGGGTCTCCCGGGCCGTCAAAACTGAGGCTCCATCCTTAAAGGAGTCTTGAAATGGTCGCACCGCAGTGGTGGACACTTTTCCAATAGTCAACACATTGTCAATAAAGGACATCCTGGCTCCAACGGTGTGAGGGCGAAGGAGTAAACCCCTGGCGTTCTGTGGTGATGGGGTCACAATTGATGCGCCGATCAGCTGTATAATGCTAGGGAAACTACACTTGTCGAAGAACGAGGGCCTTTTGTGCATGCCGAAGACACCCGCCGTGTGTAGCTCGAGCCACGATACAAAGTAGTGCATCGGGAAGACCACGTGCAGTACCCCGGGCTCACTAGCATCCGCTGCTCGACTAAGGCCATGATATAAGTGTGCCAAGCCGGCGATCCCAACAGCCACTTTTACCCCGATGGTCATCCGGTGGGCTGGGTAAAAGACAGAGGGCCGCATACGGTGAGAGTGCATTGGGATCGCAAACCAACTAAGCCACAACCCGAGAAATCCTAAGAAAAAAGCCTCCTCGTCCATCCCGGGGGCTGCAATCTCTTCAAAAGACATGGTCGGGAAGTCCGGAAGGAAAAAACCCTTTTGGTCTATCTCCTTCGCCGGCAGGTTATCCAAGCCTAGACCGAAAGGGTCATCTAGGGTAGCAAACTTGGCAGCTTCTGATGAGAGGACACTTGGGCGAAGGAACCGAGTGATGAAATCCTCGAAGCTAACTCCGCGACTCCTATGTTCGATGAAAATGGCCTCTTAAATGTTCAACACTTTAATTAAGCTTGGGAATTGGTGTTGAACAGCATTCTCCGGCGTGAGCCCCCTTACCAACGGCTTAGCACCGACGACATACTCGTCTGTCGGGAATAACTCCTCATAGTGTTCCCCTATAACCGGTAAACCGGATACCTCCGTGAACTCCTCTAGAGAAATTGACACTTCCCGATCCATGGCGAGGAAAGTGTGGGTAGGAATGTTCCACTGCTCCAAGAAAGCCTTGAACCACCAGGTGGGGAGCGTGGGATATTGGAACAGAGAGACGTAGACCGCGGTGTACAATCCTAACCTTATCAACTGCGACTTCTTCGTCGACAGGATATACCGAGCCCATGGCAGGTAGCCGATCGGGTGGCGGAGGATCAGACCTATGTTATATAATTGCCCCCAAGGTCGTGCCTCGCCTTGACAGATACGGCGTCCCAGGATATCCAAAACCATGGGACGCTGGACCGGGATTGCATCTATGGCCGGATGAAGAAAACCCTTCGATGTCCAATCAACCATCTCCACGGCATACTGCACCGGGGGTGGGCTGGCGTAATGAATCGCCATGATAGGCTTTGACGGTACCGCGCATGTGAAGCTCTGTCGACCCATAATAATCTGATTGTACCACGACCCCCAAAGATGGAGACTCTTATATTCCGGGTCGTGGTCCTTTATCATAGCCAAAACTTCACGGTCCAAGGGCGCTTCGGGAAATCCCTCCTCTGAACGAGCAAACAAGAATGAGGTGTCGAGAGACATGATCGCTGCAAAGGAACAAAAAATAGCCGTTAGTGCTGCAATTCCAACGCTTGGCGTTCAAAAATTTTTAATTAACTGAATTTAAAAATTAATTAAATTAAAATTAATCACACCACACTGCAGTGCAGTGGGTAGGGGACCAAATGGGGACCCACAAAATCTGGATGAAAGTGCCTCATTTAATAAGACAGCCCCATCATTGGGTGAGACTGTCAGTTAACGAAAAGATCCCCAAGAGAATATTCTCATCAGTGGGGAATACCTAGAGACAAGGAGAAAATCTCCTCTTTCAGAGCAAAGCTCTGTCATAGAATGACACTTGTCAAATTCTGGTCTCAAAGGAATAAAATTCCTTAAAAAGAGCTTAGCTCTATAATATTCCATCAGAAAGAAAATTTTAAAAAAAAGAAATTTAAAATTAAGATTTTTGGAATCTTGAAAAATCCATGAAAACTTATGAAAAGTCTTCATTTTTCAGATCTAAAAGATCTACATTTGATTCAAGAGCAAAGCTCTGTTCATGGGTTAGAACCCATGAACAAGATCTCTGTAGATTTGTAAGTTTTTTAGAGCAAAGCTCTGTTTATGAAACCCCAACAGGGATTTCTTTAGATCAAAAGATCTATGAGTGCAAAGCTCTTTTGGTTAAGATTGATTTAAATTAATTTGATTTAAATTAATTTTACCTAAAGTTTCTAACTTTGGAAATGAGCTAAGCTCTGAAGTTCTTAAGCAAGAGCAAAGCTCTGTTGAAATCAAAAATCTTGAAAAAAATGTGATTTTTTAAGGGCCATGGGTCCTATTTATAAGGCGCTTGCGCTCCTTCAGCTCACCCCTTAATCCAACAGTCAGGAGCTTGCCACCGCTGCACTCACGTGCGCGCCACGTGAGCGCAACGGTGGGGAGGCATTTGTTTCCCCCAATCAGAGCAAACCTCTGTTGGAAATTCAAAATTCAAATTTTGAAGCAACGCTTCAAATCTTAGGCGCAACGCGCCACGTGTCAGGCGCAGATACATCAGCGCAGCGCCCAAGGCAGCGCATCCAATCAGAGCAAAGCTCTATTTAAAACAAAATCAAAGGAAGCAACGCTTCAGTGGCGCAAGCGCTGCGCTGCGCGACACGTGTCAGCGCAGTTACGCCGCGCTTTGCGCTGCGCGACACGTGTCAGCACAGATGCGCTAGCGCAGTTACGCTGCGCTGTGCGCTGCTTGACACGTGCCACGCGTTGGGGCATTTGCGCCAAACAGAATTAAGATTTTAAAAAAATCTTTCTGTTCTTGTTAAAACAAGAAGATTTTCTTCTGTAAAACAGAAGCCCTTGGATCAAAGATCCAACGGTGGGGAAAATTCCCCAAATTACTCAGAGAAAGATCTCTTTAACAAATTTAACTAATTTATGGGCACTATAAAAAGGACCCTAGACCGCAATTCAAAAGCATCAACATTTTTGTGAGAAATCAAAAATTTCAAGCAGAGAGAACTCTGAAGAAATTCCAAGAAAAAAAAAGGTAAAAGACCTTTTAGATAGAAAAATTTCTTCTAATAGATCATTGATCTAAGAACAAGATCAATGATCTTTAATAAAAAACAAAATAAAAATAGTGCTTTATACTTATGAACCATTGGTTCTCTGAGATCAAGAAAGAAATAAGAAAATACTTGTCTTCTTGAATCTAAATTAGATCAAGAGACCAAGCAGTGCTTTGCATTTCTTTTATGAACCATTGGTTCTGGAATCTAAAAGATTCTCAAGTTAAAAGTGCTTTGCACTTGAAAAATTGCACTGTTGCGCTCCTGTGTTGGCACAAGCCACCAGGGAGCGCCACGTGTCAGCAGCGCAACAGCGCAGCGCACTGACACAGCGCACAGCGCTGTTGCGCTTGCGCTCCTCAGAACGTGACACGTGTCAGCAGCGCAGCAGCACAGCGCACTGGCGCAGCGCACTGCGCTTGCATGACACGTGTCCTCACCACAAGCGCTTGCGCTCTTTGATTGGCGCAAAGCGCCTGAAAAATGCAATGCATTTCTTTTGCTAAAGGGCCAGGCCTAAGTCAAAAAGACCTAACAGGCCAAAATAAATTGCAAAGCAATAAAAAGGGCAAAGCATAAGTAAAATTGATGCTCTGCATCATTTATAAATGGGCAGAGCCCAAAATAAATTGATGCTCTGCATCCTTTATGGGCAGAGCCCAAATAAAAATAAAAAGAAATGCAATGCATTATTTAAATGTGGGCAAAGCCCTAGCACAGGTCTAATAGACCAAAAATAAATAAAAGCGTTGAATATTTTTCAACTGGACTTAGCCCAATCATGGTCGTAAGTCCTCAAATTAAATTGACTGAGCAAGATTGCTTTCCTAAATCAATTTACCTCCGGTTCGAGGGTACATCTCTGAACTCCTCTGACACCTGTCGTTGTAATCCTTCAACGACGTCAGAGAGGTGGCGGGTCCCGACGACCACATATGAATATGGACTGCGGGGTCCTTAAACTCGTGGACCGAAACGTCCTTCAACTAATATTGGACCGAAACGTCCTTAAACTAATGACGGACCGAAATGTCCTTAAACTAATGACGGACCGAAACGTCCTTAAACTAATGGTGGACCACCATGTCCCTAAACTGGAAGATGGACCACCACGTCCCTAAACTGGAACAGTAGAGCCCCCCATAAACGCTCTTCTGTCGGATCTAAACGATCCCGTTTAAGTAGATCTTAGCCCCAAACACAGCTAACGTATCCTTAAGCATTTCAACAGACTACATATTCCATAATCAACTTTGGTTCAAGGGTACATCTCCGAACTCCTCTGACACCTGTCGTTGTAATCGTTCAACGTCGTCAGAGAGGCGACGAGTCCCGACGGCCATATATTAAATGGATCACCACGTAAAGTCGATCTTAGTCTAAAACAAGACTAACGTATCCTTAACGGACGTTTAAGTTGATCTTAGCCTCAATACGGCGAACGTATCCTTAAACTAAAAACACCAAACCCAAATTTAAGTAAATACGGATTTGGACTAATCCATGTCCTACGGGCGACGGCATTACTTAGTCTCCGTATACAATCCACGGGCACCCACAAACAAAACAAACACACACGACACGAAGTGAAATTCTGGAGAAGGAGAAAGTGGCTACCGCGATGTGGTAGCGTAATTAACTGCAGGGGCTTGCGCCTGCAGGGAAAAGCGTCCCCACAATCAAAAACCCCTCAAACGAGGGGGAATCTGACGAAGTCTGCTACATCGGTCGCATCCGTCTAAACCTCCGATACATGGTGCCATAAATCAACTTGGCATTTTCGGAGAAGTGGACAGATAAAACCAAATAGTATCTGCCCCGAACTCAGGCAAGACGAACCTGCACGGTCGCGTCTCTGTATTCGGAGGGGAACAGGCTCTCTGAGATTTGGCAGTCGGCTGTGTGTTCAAAGGGGGTGTTCGAGATGAAGTTTTAGCGGAGGCACACAGTTCAGCTTACTCGGTGCACCCAGATGGCACCAAGATATACAGAGACCTGAGGCAGCACTTCTGGTTGAACGGGAAGAAGAGGGACATTGCTCGCTTTGCTGGGTTCCCTAGGTCACCGCTGGTTTTCTGTAATACCCCAGGTATTATCCGGTATACCCATTTATACTAGATAAGCATGGGGACAACTGTAGAACAATGGGGAATGTTCGGAATACATTCCGAAAAAGGGCAGATCTGTACTATAAATGGAATGATACCACTCTTCAATATAGAGGCGCCTTTTGGATCAATCGGAACTCCAGAGTTTGAAAAATGCCCTAATTAAGCGTGCTTGAGCTAGAGAAATTCTGGGATGGGTGACCTACTGGGAAGTAGCCCCTGGTTCATTCAAAAGGACAAAACCGTGCGGTTTCGGCCAGAGCGGACAATACCATCTGTTTTTGGTGGTGGGTCGTGACAAATATGGTATCAGAGCTGGTTCCTCAATAGTAGGTCTGTGGTTCGAGGATGAACCATTGTTCTAAGTGGGGGAGAATGTAATACCCCAGGTATTATCCGGTATACCCATTTATACCAGATAAGCATAGGGACCCGCTTTAGAACAATGGGGAATTTTTCGAATACATTCCGAAAGAGGGCAGATCTGTACTATAAATGGAATGATACCACTCTTCAATATAGAGGCGCCTTTTGGATGAATCGGAACTCCGGAGTTAGTTAAGCGTGCTTGAGCCAGAGAAATTCTGGGATGGGTAACCTACTGGAAAATAGCCCCTGGTTCATTCAAAAGGACAAAACCGTGCGGTTTCGGTCAGAGCGGACAATACCATCTGTTTTTAGGGGTGGGTCGTGACATTTTTGGGAGGCATCGACCATGCCGTTTTCAAAAAATTGGCGCACTAAAGAACCCTAACCTAGAATCTAAACTAGAGATTTAGACAAACTAGTATGTAAACATCTTTACAAGTAAGTGAACAAGAAATACAACCTTTGTAGACCGGTCCTTCACTTCAATAGCACCGTGTAGTAGTCTCTTTGCTCTAAGTAGTAATCTCCCGGACTCTAATGAGGCTCCACAAGGTGAAATGAACAAACTTGCTTGAAGTCTTCAAGGCCGAATATGATCTAACTCAAGCTACATCTTCACTAAGTGATGAACTAGTGAAGAAACAACCCAATCTAAATGGATAGTAGAGAAAAAGTTGATGAAGTAGGAATTTTGCATACTTTAGAAATAATTTTCTCACTAATTTTCTTCACCTCCCAAAAATCTAGAAAGCTTGAGGAAGGAGATGAAGAAAGCTCTCATGGAATGAAGAAAATGAAGAATGAATCAAGTGGTGAGAATAGAAATCATGGGTGAGTTAATATCATATACTAACTCATTTAGAGACTAAACCATGGCTAATCTAATGGTTGGGTTAATAAATATCTTCATGTAAAACAAAATTAGTGGACTTGATCAATGGTTCCACAAGGTTCTACAAGCTTCAACCATGTGACCAATTTCCATCTAATTTGATTTACTTTAAATAAATAAAACCTTACATTATATTAAGCATGATGTGAGTATCATACACCCATGAAGCATGTGGCATCAAGCATGACAAAAAAGATGTACATTAATATATATCACATAAATACTAAGTGTACACTAGTGCGAAAAAGAAATCTTAAGTGAGCTAATATTAGTTAATGTAAGATAATGTATCAAATATATAATTATACATTAAATTATTAAATCAACACTTGATTTAATAATCCGGCTATATTACATACAACCGACTAATATCTTATGTATCAACTTATCGAATCAACACTTGATCCGATAAGCTGGCTATATCACATATAACCGACCGATATCACATATCGCGAGAATAGAATATGGTATCACATACTCGTATTAATCTCGGTATTGCACATATCATATATGTGCTCCTACTTCGTTTTGCTTGAGCCAGGAAACCTCTGTGTAGGACTCTAAAGACTCGTCAATATACCGGCAGTAGGTGGTGATCATATCAGTCACCCACAAGCCGCAAGCGGTCTGCTAAACATAACGGCCACCCGGATATTGAGCGATCAGAAGATCAACAAGCAAGCCTGCTCATACTCCTGAGAATCCAATCAGTAATACTACCGTATAGTCCGGTCTCTTCGTCTGATATGTCGCATATCACAGCCTGGGGTTGGTATAACGTCAGACCCGAATAGCCTGATAAGTCATGTCGATGCAAGGTCCATAACGGTTCGAGAAACTACTTATAAAACTTACCAGTAAATCTCAGCAATCCTGGCCAGGGATTTCCTGTTTTGGCCAATCGAGTATAGCGCAACATCAACCCCCAATACCGGGAGAGACGAAATCCCCTCCTATCACTCATTGCCTCCATGTGACTCGGGATTGTACCCAAAAACCACCGTTTTGCATGATCTCTTGAACGTGGTAAGGTAGAAATCAAAGCACAGTGGGAATCATACAAGACTTTATGACGATCTCGGGTCGACATACTAACCTGTACAAGTGTCACCAGAGAACTGCTATCTGACGAAAGGTATAATACCATCTAGGAGTACTCGGCGAGTCCGTTTAGTGTACCCAGTCTCCACTGAGCACCTGTATACCATCTCTGATGTCAAACACCAATGGATATGGGATCATCCATCGCCCATCATATGGGTCGAGAAGCGTATACACTAATCTACTCTGGAATATTGATGCCCCGTCTCGATACTCCCACGACTAAGAACATTTGAAGGATGTACTTACCGACTACCTCTGCCCCACTAGTATGATCTACATCATAATACTGGTAGTCAAGTACTCATCCTAAGGGCTTTATCAACATGTAATAGAGAGACAATAAGTGTACATGTTAAGATAAAGAACAACTAGATAACATACTATCATGTCGAGAAAGAAAGTCCTCCCTATATTTGTCCAAGCATCCACTATAATATACATCACATGTATAATAATGGCCTCTAGGGTATACATATAACTAACAATCTCCCGCTTGCACTAAGGCCATTTGTTATAGTATCTCATACCCAGCGCCCCATAAAAGTCTCTCTAGGGAAAGGCCTCTGTGAGTGGATCCGCCGTGTTATCCTTCACGTCAACTCTCCTTACCTCGATCCCCTGGAGATCAACCATCTTCCTGATCAGGTGATACTGTCCTCAGAATATGTCTGAATGGCTGATGGGACCGGTGTTCCTAGGCCAAAGCCACAACTCCATTGTTGTCACAATAACATTTATTGGACACTCAATGGTAGGAACCATGTTCATCTCATGAACAAGAAATATCCAGACACCCACTTTGGCAGCATCGTTGGTAGTGATGTATCCAGCCTTTATCGTCTAGTTTGCCACGGTATATAGTTTGGAACTCTTCCAACATACCGTCCCTCCACTGAGGGTAAAGATAAAGAATGAAACTGACTTTCAGTTGACCTTATCACTTTGGGAGCATGAATTGGTAAAGGACTCCCACTGGAGTTCACCGTTACCAAATCCTAAGAACATTTTTTTAGTGCTTCTCAAGTACTTAATAATGTCATTTACAGCTGTCCAGTGATTCTCCCAAGATCCGATTGATTCCTTATCACTACACCTAGTGATTTTGCTACATCTGATATGGTACATAACATCGCATACATGATAGAGCCTACTGCCGAAGCATAGGGTATCCCTTGCACGCGAGCTCTCTCCAAATCAGTCTTGGAAGACATCTTTTTGGAGAGAGTGTTTCCTTAGTAAGTGGGCGAACCACCACGCTTAGAATCCTCCATACTAAACCCCTTCAGTATGGTGTTAATGTACCTGGATTTAGGACACTCTCAATATCCATATAGATCTATCACCATAGATCATAATACACAAGATGTAGTAGGTATCATCCAGATCTTCCATGGAGAATTCTCGTGATAAGAAGAGCTTGACCAAGTGTAGCATAGGAAACCATTTCCTATCAAGATTACGTCATCTACGTACAATACGTGGAAGACAACCTTACTCTCTACTACATACTTGTATATACAAAGTTCATCTACATTTTGATGAAGTCAAACTCTTTGACTGCCACATCAAAACAGATGTTCCAACTCCGCGATGCGTGCTTTAATCCTGATGGACTTAAGCATAGACACTGGAGAAAAGGTTTCATCATAAACCACACCTGGTAATTGATGAGAACCTTTTACTACAAGTCTAGCTTTGAAATTCTCAACTTTTCCATCTACACCAAGGATCTTCTCAAGATCCATTTGCTCCCAATGGGTTTTACCCCTTCAGGTGCAACATGCAAAGTCATATTTTGTTGGTGCACATGAATTCCATCTCTGATTGCATAGCATCCAGCCATTTCACAGAGTCCCTGCTCGTGATGGCCTGCCCAAACCTAGTTGGGTCATCATCTACCATAATGCAATCCTTGCTCCCACCGTCACCGAGGAAACCGTAGTATCTCTCAGGTGGATGAGGAACCATACTAGATTCGCGGAGAGGCTGGGGTTCATTGGAGACTATTGAATCCTTTAGTTTCACCAAATCATCAGCTGTTGGTTTGTCCAGCTGGAACTCCTTCCAGTTCTACCTCATGACCACTAATTTCTTCATAAGAAATTCCTTTTCTAAAAAGGTGGTATGCTGAGAAACAAAACACCTTTTGCTCCTCAATGGGGTAGAAGATATACCCTCGCGAATGTTTGGGATATCCAACAAACTTACAGAGAACCGACCTTGCCTCGAGGTTGTACGGATTTTGCTTTTCAACATAGGCTGGAAAACCCCATATCTTAACTCGTTTAAGACATGGTCTCTTCCCATTCCATATCTTATATGGAGTGGTAGGCACTGATTTGGATGGAACCCCATTCAATAAGCATGCAGCTTCTTAAGTGCATAACTTCAAAAGGAAACAGACAACTCAGCAGTACTCATCATAGAGCGCACCATATCTCATAGGGTGCGATGCCTCCGCCCCGATACACCGTTGTGCTGTGGTGGATACGAAGGAGTAAGCTGAGAGAGAATCCTATTCTCTCTTAAATAATCCTGGAACTCCATGCCCAAGTATTCTGCTCCTCGATCATATCGAAGGACTTAATACTTCTACCAGTCTGGTTCAAGCTTATGTTCCTTGAATTTCTCAAAAGTTTCAGACTCGTATTTCAACAGGAACATATGTCCGAATCTTGAAAGATGGTCGATGAATGTAATGAAGTACCAAGAACCAACCTTGGCATTTATAGATATAGGAACGTATACATCATCATGTATCCGTCCCAAGAGTTCAGTAACTCTTTCTCTGTTTCCAGTAAACGAAGTATTGGTCATTTTATTTTTGAGACAAGACTGGAAAGTATCATAAGATGAAAATTCGAACAGATTCTTATATTCATCCTTATATAACTTAGTTGATCGTGTCGCATTGATATGACCTAGTCTACAATGCCACAAGAAGGATTCGTTCATTTCTGAACTACTGCACTTGTGTGTGTTCTACATACTTTGAACTGTGGTTTGATTTAGAACGTATATGCTATTATATAACGTGCCTGATCCAATCAACTCTTGATTCAGGAAAATATTCACAACATTATTCTTTAATACAGAATTATATCCTTCTTTAACTCAATAAAGAATCTGATGTAATGTTGTATATCAGGTTCGTTATCTAATAACATTTGTTCAGAATCAATGTATTTACCATTTGGTGATATAAGATGATATTTTCCAACCGACTTGGCTGCAACAATTGCACCATTCTCTAACACTTAGAGATATATCGCCCTATCGCAGTTATGTACCTTTTTGTAGCCCATGTAACAGATTACATATGTGGGATCCTAATCCGGTATCTGATACATAGGACGTAGAGTGTACTGAGAAACAGTTCTCGGTAATAAACACGCCTGGAGAAGATGCAACAACATGCACATTCCTCGATTGGGTTGCATGGAAATCCGGATATTCCCATATTTCCTGCACGGACTTATAACAATTATAAGTTAGAGCGGAACCAACATTCCCCAGCTCAGTATAATAAGTAGGTTCGGTCAATACATCCATATTATTATCTTGATTAAGACGTGACATGGTCGCTACTAGGAGAGAGAGAGAGAAGAAAACACTCTGTGTATGCTCTTGCAAGATTATATTGCAAGATCAAATCTTTCTTCAAACCCTAAAAGGTAAGACTAGCCGAGATTAATTACACCCAACAAGTTCGCCAATCTTTCGGCCAAACCAGTGTCGGTACTTTGAGGGAGGTTCCCCGTGCTTTCGTACAGACCTAATTAAAATAAACCTCATTTTTCCAGCGGTGTAACCCCGTTAACACCTTTCTAGACACCTACTTGATCGACTAATTGTAATGTGCAAAACTCTCCCAGGAGTAACTCTTACTGCAGTGGGTATCGGGATCCAACTATCTCATAAAAGGTATGCAGACTCATTGCAAATTTCAACACTTGAAATTCCCGATAATATTTTACCCCTAGCAACTTATGACCTTGGCTATGGTCAAAAAATCATAAGCGCTAGCCAAGTTCAACCCGTCATTTCATGATTGAATTAAACCCACCCGTACGTCACTTGGCTAAGGTCAAAAAATTTGTATGACTAGCCTAACTCAATCGCATCATATTGCAGATAAGCACTAATTAGCTATTGCACACTACGCCTTGGCTAAGGTCAACAAATGCAGCACGAATACTAAAAATTACTTATCTGAAATGACAAAGGGCCACGACAGCTTTTTAAGAAAATCTTTTACGTAATGAACACGATATCGTTGTAGAATCGAGCGATTTTGAAAAGGAGTGTTTTTAAGGATTTTGCTAGTTTTAGTAAAGAGGTCACTCCCGGTGAAGAGATCTCGGCTCTTTCCTCATCGAATGAGATGCTGGATATTTCACAAATACCACTATGCAAAGCATGAACTAAAAAAGCAATCAAAAGACAAAACCGAATGGGTTGTAGCATCTGCTAGTTTCGCTAAAGAGGTCACTCCCGGTTAAGGGATATCGACTCTTTCCTTATCGAATAAGGTGCTGGATATTCTACAAGGAATACTGCTATGCAAAGCAAGAACTAGAGCTACCAATTTTTAAAACAAGATTCTGTAACATCTTTAGGTTTCTTTTATTTTATTAATCTCATTAATGAAGTCCCATCAATTATACTTCCTAAGTATCACAAAAGAAACGAAAGCAACATTATTTATTATATATCATATATATAATATAAGCATTCGTCTCAATATATCAAGTGATCACATCACAGAATATCAGCAGCAGAAGAACACATATGAAATATTGGATATACCAGGAATTCCATGTTTTAAATTAAGCCAGTAAAAAACATGGATTCTACGGTCGCGATGAATAGCCAAACCCGCATCCCTAGACCCCTACGAGAGTGGCAAGCAACCCTACCAATTATAGAATTAGGAGACCTGGTCTCGACTCCTCGAGATGGTCTCCCACTAGAGCCTAGAACCCGGTTACTTGTGCTCTCTTCCTTGGGTCTATCCTAATGCGGAAAAGTAAATAATATACATCAATGGTGACATCATCCTCAATCCGGAAGTGCCCCAATAAAAGAATATTACATGCAAGTTCTTACATGAATGAAAATGAAAAACTCTCATCTCACATAAAAAAAACCCGGCTATTCAAAACACGACGATCCAATATAACATATCACAACAGCACATAACATCACATGTCATCAACGTAAGTAAATATACGTATCCCAATTTTCGTTGACATATAGCAACGAAACTGGTGATACACCACATATTACACTTACGGTCGCAGAAAAGAAAGTGAAAAACTACAACAATTGGAATCCGCAACCACCTCAGACATCATAAACCCAATGTATCACATATTTTGGATTTCATGCCCAACCAAAAGAATTCCTTAAACATCACATGCCTAAAAATTATAAACACCGCATTTTAGTCTCGATATTGAAAACACTTTCCAATAATCTGTCGGGTAATTCAACAAGATTCCCGATAACCTGATCGAATGCTCGTCAGAAACTTTAGTAGACGGCCGCATCCCGATACCGTCGACGAAGTGCACTTAGGTGGAACACCGCGGCCATGAGCACCCAAACGAATGTTTTTGGCGACAGGGTTCTCCTACAGTCACTTGGTCGGGGCTATGGGGTATGGCTATCTAGTAAGGTTACCCGGCGAGTATCCGCTTACGCTACATGATAGCGACAGACTTTTGATCCATATCAAAATCCTGTGACAACCGATCAAATGAGACTGAATTGCTAGATTTATAAAATTCAAATTAGTCATCTGATAACTAATTATTGTGCATTCCAAATATTGTATCACAATCACAGATAACTAAACGATTTAAACTTTTCGATCGAATTAACAAACACCCAAAATTTCCCAAAGAGCTCAACATTTGAGTGGAGTTTAAAAAGTAGCTAGAACATGCCACAGCACCTATGGACCAACCGTAGAAGGGTCAACCCATGTCTCACCTATGGCGCCGCGGAACTGCCACAAACCCTAGGGTTTGGTGGCGGTTCCGACGGTCACAGAATCGAGTTAGGATTTCGTTCTTCTAGAGGGTCCACAGAAAAACCTGCATGATTTTCTGAAGATTTTAAACTTGGAAAAAAATTCAACTCTTGGAAAATTTCCAGCGAGGGAAAAATGAGTTATTGATATCCGTTCGAACTTTTTAACGTCGTCTAAATAACTCGAAACAATGTTAAAATTACGAATACGAAACACTCCGAATTTCCAATACAGTAAGATCATATCACATGCAATCTTAAAAAAAACAAGCAACACCTAAAACACCAAAACTCAGAGACTGGAACAGTGTAGAAATTTGAAGCCAAAATGCCCCAGAAAAACCTGTGAGCTCAGAAATTCCTGTGAAGTCGCCGACCAAATTCCAGCAAGGGGGGTCAAATTTTTACTGTACTCATGTTACATCTCATATAACATTCTGCAATTGCTTAAAAAAAATTTAGACACTTTAAAAATTTCGACAGAAACTAGATTTTTGTTTCGAGTGTTTCAGAGTTGTTTCGGTTTCGTAATTCTACAAATATCGTCTAATTCTCTAGCATGGCTCTGATACCACTGCTGGGTTCCCTAGGTCGCCGCTGGGTTTCGGGAGGCATCGACCATGCCGTTTCCAAAAAATTAGCGCACTAAAGAACCCTAACCTAGAATCTAAACTAGAGATTTAGACGAACTAGTATGTAAACATCTTTACAACTAAGTGAATAAGGAATACAACCTTTGTAGACCAGTCCTTCCATTCAATAGCTCCGTGTATTAGTCCCTTCGCTCAAAGTAGTTATCTCCCGGACTCTAATGAGGCTCCACAAGATGAAATGAACAAGTTTGCTTGAAGTCTTCGAGGCTGAAGATGATCTACGTCGAGGAGACACTAACTCAAGCTACCTCTTCACTAAGTGATGAACTAGTGAAGAAACAACCCAATCTAAATGGCTAGTAGAGAAGGGGTTGATGAAGTAGAAATTTTGCACACTTTAGAAATAATTTTCTCACTAATTTTCTTCACCTCCCAAAAAGCTAGAAAGCTTGAGGTAGAAGATGAAGAAAGCTCTCATGGAGTGAAGCAAGTGAAGAATGAATCAAGTGGTGAGAATAGCAACCATGGGTGAGTTACTATCATATACTAACTCATGTAGAGACTAAACCATGGCTAATCTAATGGTTGGGTTAATAAATATTTTCAAGTAAAACAAAATTAGTGGACTTGGTCAATGGTTCCACAAGCTTCAACCATGTGACTAATTTCCATCTAATTTAATTTACTTTAAATAAATAAAACCATACATTATATTAAGCATGGTGTGAGTCTCATACACCCATGAAGCATGTGGCATCAAGCATGACACAAAAGATGTACATTAATATATATCACATATATACTAAGTGTACACTAGTGAGAAAAAGAAATCTTAAGTAAGCTAATATTAGTTAATATAAGATTATATATCAAATATATAATTATACATTAAATTATTAAATCAACACTTGATTTAATAATCCGGCTATATTACATACAACCGACTAATATCTTATATATCAATTTATCGAATCAACACTTGATCCGATAACCTGGCTATATCACGTATAACCGACCGATATCACATAACGCGAGAATAGAATACGGTATCACATACTCATATTAATCTCGGTACTGCACATATCACATATGTGCTCCTACTTCATTTTGCTTGAGCCAGGAAACCTCTGTGTAGGACTCTAAAGACTCGTTAATACGCCGGCAGTAGGTGGTGATTATATCAGTCACCCATAAGCCGCAAGCGGTCTGCTAAACGTAACGGCCATCCGGATATTGAGAGATCAGAAGATCAACAAGCAAGCCTGCTCATACTCTTGTGAATCCAATCAGTAACACTACCGTACAGTCCAGTCTCTTCGTCTAATATGTCGCATATCACAGCCTAGGGGTGGTATAACGCCAGACCCCAATAGCCTGATAAGTCATGCCGATGCAAGGTCCATAACGGTTCGAGAAACTACTAATAACACTTACCAATAAATCTCAGCAACCCTGACCAGAGATTTCCTGTTATGGCCAATCGAGTATAGCCAACATCAACCCCCAATACCGGGAAAGACGAAATCCCCTCCTATCGCTCATTGCCTCCATGTGACTCAGGACTGTACCCAAAAACCACCGTTTTGCATGATCTATTGAACGTGGCAAGGTGGAAATCAAAACACAGTGGGAATTACACAAGACTCTATGACGATCTTGGGTCGACAGACTAACCTGTACCAGTGTTACCAGAGAACTGCTATCTGACGATAGGTATAATACCATCTAGGAGTTCTCGGCGAGTCCGTTCAGTGTACTCAGTCTCCACTGAGCACCCGTATACCATCTCTGATGTCAAACACCAATGAATATGGGATCATCCATCGCCCATCATATGGGTCGAGAAGCGTATACGCTAGTCTACTCTGGAATATCGATACCCCGTTTCGATACTCCCACGGCTAGGAACATTTATAGGATGTACTTACCGACTACCTCCACCCCACTAGTATGATATGCATCATAATCCTGGTAGTCAAGTACTCATCCTAAGGGCTTTATCAACATGTAATAGAGAAACAATAAGTGTACATGTTAAGATAAAGAGCAACCAGATAGCATACTATCATGTCGAGCAAGAAACTCCTCCCTATATATGTCCAAGTATCCACTATAATATACATCACATTTATAATAATGGCCTCTAGAGCATACATATAACTAACACGCTTTGTCTCCAGGTGTCTGTTATGCCAACAAGTGAAAGCCGAGCATCAGAGAATAGCTAGGTTGTTGCAGCAGCTTCTAGTGCCAGAGTGGAAATGGGAGCACATCACCATGGATTTTATGATGGCACTACCTCAAAGCCCAAGGGGCAATAATGGTGTCTGGATTATTGTTGATCGTCTTACGATGGCAGCGCATTTCATACCCTTTTGAGTCGGACAATCGACGGAGTCGCTCGTGGAGAAGTATATGCAGGAGATTGTGAGACTGCACGTAGTGCCCGTTAGTATCATTTCTGATCGAGACACCAGATTCATTTCCCACATCTCGAAGAGCCTACAGGAGAGTTTGGGCATGCGTCTCATGTTCAGCACGACCCATCATCCGCAGACGGATGGGCAATCCGAGCATACTATCTATACGCTCGAGGATATGTTGAGGGAATGCATGCTTGATTTTCAGGGTTCTTGGGAAAATCACTTCCATCAGGTAGAGTTTTTGTACAACAACAGCTATCAAGCTAGCATCCATATGGCACCATTCAAGGCTCTGTATGGACGGAAGTGTCGATCCCCTCTTTGTTGGGATGTCATGGGTGAACGAAGGTTGTTGGGCCCTGAGCTTATAGTGTAGACAGTAAGCAAAGTTCAGACGATCAGGAAACAGATCAAGGCGGCTCGGGACCGACAGAAGAGTTGGGCAGAAGCCAGTAGAAGGTCATTAGGGTTTGGTATTGGTGACCACGTGTTTCTGAAGATATCGCCTACTCGAGGAGTGATCAGGTTTGGTAGTTGTGGGAAACTCAGTCTCCGATTCATCGGACCTTTTGAGGTGCTGGAGCGAGTAGGAGAAGTGGCTTATCGGCTTGCCTTGCCTCCATCACTAGCTGGTGTGCACAATACTTTCCATGTTTCTCAGTTGAGGCGCTATGTTCGGGATGACGGTCATATCTTGGTCCATTCAAAGTTAACGTTGGGCACTGATCTACCTTACGAGGAGCAGCCTACTACCATTCTCGATCGTCGGGAAAAATTGCTAAAGAAAAAAGTCATTCCCTTGGTTCAAATTTCTTGGGGTGGTCATTCTGTAGGAGAGTCTACCTGGGAACGTGAGGAGGACATCCGTGCACATTTTCCGCACCTGTTTGTGTAGTGTTATTGTTCCGTTGTTTTCGTTTTTTAATTTCGAGGACGAAATTTTTGTAAGGAGGGTATGATGTAAATCCTCAGTACCCGTATATTTTTTCGTATTTTTTCCAGATTTTTCCCTATTTTTCAAATATTTTTATTATATATTTTAATAATTAATTCCTAACCTAAACTCTAAAACAAATCCTAATCTAAACCCAACCCAACCTAATTCTAAACCCGACCCGACCCGCTCACCCGCTTCTTCTTCCTCCTCACTTCCTTCTTTCCTGCTCTTTTCTCCGACGTTTTCCCCCTCTCTCCTAGCACTCGCGATGACCACGCCCACCTCCATGAGAACCATGCCCCGTCTCCAACGAACTCCCCACAATCCCCTCCCTCCAATGGCTCCCCCTCACGTCCTCGCCGAGAGACTCGCCCCGTTAACAGCCACGACAACCTCCTTCCCTCGTTAACTATCCCTGTGATCCCCTCGCCTAACTTCTCTACACCCATGATCGCTCCCTCTCACAATCGCTCCCTCTCACGCTCTCTTCATCTCTTGAGCGCCTTCTCTCTCTTGTCCTCCTCCTTCAACTCGAGTACACCGCCACCACGAACCCACCGTCGACCCATATTCACCTCCACCGAAGCTTCCTCCTCCGTCGAGCCCTCCTCCTCGACGCCGCCGTGTTCCTCTAAACAACCAAGCTCCTCCCTCTTATCCCCTGCACACCATATTCAAGCTCCACGCCATGAACCCACTACCCCGTTGCCGCCGCCACTGCAAACCCACTGTCGTCGTCGAATTCCCTGGAACCGCTGCAACTTCAATTCCTTACACCATCGATCACTAGCAACGTCAAGCTCCGACATCGCCACCACAGCAGCACAGATGTCACGCCCCGCTTCCTAGTGTACGGTAAGGAAAACATGACACGGCCCACGACGTATTTACTCAGAAGTAAACACGCTAAGCGTAAATAAGCAATATAATGTAAATGTGCACAAGAAAGACATGAGATGTAAATGAACAACAACTTTTTATTTATTAAACATTCTTTACAATGCAACTGAAAAGTAAATACAATATGGAAAGCAATGCCTAAATAATGGCATGAACTGAAAGTAAAAGTATATACAGGTGACTAAAGCTCTGAGTCTTGTGAGAATTGCTCCAAGTCTTCTGAGCTGGGCTCGACCTCAAGAGAGTCAGGTCCTCCTGACAACATTCCAAAGAAAGAATAGAAAAGAAATGTCGTCAGTGAACAATCGCTCGGTAAGTCCCAAAGAGATATAGAAATAGACTGAACAGGTAAAGAAATGTCGTCAGTGAACAATCGCTCAGCATCCCAATTTTGAAGCCTCAACTCAATATTTTGACCGCGGAACCGCGGTCAAAGCTTGGTTACCGCGGCGGTTACACGGTCATATTTTGGCTTCTCTGACCAAAAATTTGTCCACCCCTTTCTTTCCTCCAAAACTCTCTGTAAACTCTACTGAACTGTATTTTTCTGCAGGTTTCTTTGCACAAATTTGCGTCACGGCCAAATAAATTTTTGTTGTTTTAGATTTTGTTTGTTTATACGCTTTGCATATAATAATATGGATATTAAGGGGCTTGAACACCAATTATGATTGGGTGGGGATTTCATCACCCTTCCTAAGACCCCACAAATCACGAAAAGCATACGCATTACCTGAAGTTAATAAAAAATATCTAGACCAAACCCATAAGGACTTGTCGCGCTCATTTAGGACAAGTGAAGGTTACGGGGAATCGGTCGTTTATCTAAACTTGACTTTGTGGTGTCTAAGTTAGACAAGTGAGGAGGTAATTTTAAAATGCCCGTCTCACGGTGATTCGTAAGTGGAACCTTCCTTACCTCACTTGTGCTTATCTGGACATAATTGACAGTGAAGAGGCGATTCGAGAGTTATCCTGCAACTTGTCGCTTGGAATTCTAGGAACGGTCTAGTTGGACTTTGAAGACCCTGGCTCTAGGTGTTGTTTGTGCATATTGTAATTGCGATTGTGCTTGTGTAAAGTTTAGTCCCATAATTCCGTATTCTTTCAAAAACCAAACAAACAATTTCAAAAACTCCAAAAACAAAAAAAATTATAAAAATTCAACCACTTTCCTCCCTCCCTACCTTTTCATAAAACGACCAACTCTTGCCGAACTTTGGTACCCACAACCTGACATTTCTTCTTACGGTTCTTGCTTCGGCCGAACTTCGAACGATCCATCCATGCACAAAATTTCTTTGAGAGATCAGATAGAAGCATCTAGGACAAACAATTGGACTCCGCAATCATTCATATCAACCATTTCAAACATTCACCAATTCTCATGTTGATGCCCCATCTGAGAGTCATGTTGCGACTCCAAAAACCATGTCCATTGCTGACAGAATTGAACAATCTCGTAGCCGATCTGTCACTCCTTTCACCACTCCGAACTCGTTAGGACAACAATTCCAATCACCTTCTTATCATAACGTTGATCCTTATCCTATCTAACCATTCGATTCCTATCAATCCTACCTGACTTTTACACCTCTAGACATTTCTTCTGAACAGCCATTTGGGAGTTTCACATATCCAAACAACTTTGAATTTTACAGAAACCCCTCTATAACCCATGTCTAGTCTGGAACAGTCATTGGAAGAATTTCGGGTAGCATCTTGCCAACAAATAATAGATTTGAATGCGTCCATGGCCGCCCTCATACAACCTAACGAATCAATAGCTAGTATCCAACTAGCTCTGAATTTTCCAATGTATGATGAGGCGATAGGACAGATTGAGAATTTGAGTAGTGAGAGTGGGCAGTACACCCTTTCAAATCAAACCTACCCGTTGCAAATTGAATTCTACAACTCTGGTTTCGAAAGTCTATCGAGTGTCTCACATGAAGATAGAATGTTTGATAAGTTGTGCGACTTTGTAGTGTTTGATTTTCCCGATTGTGAAGGATCCATTTCAAGTGGATCCAATCCCAGTCCTTTTGATCTCTATATCTCCATCCTAGAACCACAATTAATTGAAATCCATGCTTTTGATGAGGTGCTTGAGAAATTTGATTTTCACTTGATTGAGGATATCGACGCTAGGAATATTTTGGATAACGAACCTGCGGTTTTGGATGAGTTTTTCTCACCAATTCATCATGTCCGTTCACTTCCATGTGGATATCATCACGAGTCATTAACAGTTTTTTTCCGAACCCCATATGCGTCTGGAAATTGATGATGAATGCATGGATAAGCTGATTTTTTAGGGGAATTTTGAGGATAGTATTGAGGATGAAACAGTTTTACTAGATGAGTCAGATTTTCCAATTCATCATGTCCCTTTCATTGACTGTGTTCACCCTCCTGAATGTTTAACCAATCCCATTCCTCGATCACTTCCCTCCATCCTTTCCATCGTTCCCATTTTGCAAGCCACCGTATCACCTGTTGGAGTTTCTTTGCACATCTACTAGGGTTTCAAGGTGTATCAAGTATACAATTTTAAAAATTAGTGTGCTAATGAACTCAAACTAAGAATCGAACTAGAGAATTAGGGTTTTACAACAAGTAAGCAAACATAAACCTAAGTGATTATGGAATACAACCTTTGTAGACCGGTCCATCACTTCAAATACTCCGTGTAGAAGTCCCTTCGCTTTAAGTAGTGGTGTTCCGGACTCTCCGTAAGCTCCACTAGTCGAAATGAACGAGCTTTCTTAATGATCGTAGAAGCCGAAGATGATCTACTTTGAGGAGACTCAACTCAAGTTACCTTTTCACTAATGTATGAGTAAGTGAAGCAAACAATCTACACTATATGGCTAATATGATATAGATTGATGAAGTAGGAATTTAGCTCACTTTAGAATATTTTTCCTCTCATTCTTTTTCACCTCAAGTAAAACAAGTAAAGAAAAAGAGATGAATAAGATGAAATAAGATGAAGCCTCTCTTAAACCATGGGTAAGAAAATATCTAATTTAAACTCTTGTAGAGACTTAACTATGGTTAGGATAATGGTTAGGTTAAATAATATCTAGAGTAAAACAAAAGCAAGTGGAGTTAGTCAAGGTTTCTACAAGCTTCTCTAAGCTTCACAACCATACTGATTTCCACATCTTTTTTTCTATAAATAATAAAAAAAAACACATTATCTTAGTTTAAGTGTGAGTCTCAAACACCCAAGTTCCATGTATCATCATGCATGATACAATATTCTAAATACATTAAATATATGTGTGTGTGTGTGTGTGTGTGTGTATGTATAAAATGTAAATGAAGAAAAGAAAATTCTTAAGTGAGCTAATTTATATTAGTTAATATATATTAATATATCTAATATATATATATATATATATAATTATTAAATCAACACTTGATTTAACAATCTGGTTATATCACATATACCCGACTAATATTAAATGACCGAATCAACACTTGATTCAACAATCCGGTTATACCACATATAACCTATTTCGCGAAATTAGAATACGGTATCATATACACGTATCTATCTCGGTTCCGCACATATCGTATATGTGCTCTACTTCATTTCGTTTGAGCCAGGAAACCTCTATGTAGGACTCTAAAGACTCGTCAATACGCCGGCAGTAGGTAGTGATCATATCATTCACCCACAAGCCACAAGCGGTCTGCTAAACGTAACAGACACCCGGGTATTGAACGATCAGAAGATCAACAAGCATGCATGCTCATACTCCTGTGAATCCAACAAGTAACACTACCATACAGTCCGGTCTCTTCGTCTGATATGTCGCATATCGAGTGTAGGGGTGGTAAACGTCAGACCCCAATAACTTGATAAGTCATGCCGATGTGAGGTCCATAACGGTTCGAGAAACTACTGATAACACTTACTAGTAAATCTCAGCAACCCTGGCCAGGGATTTCGTGTTATGGCCAATCGAGCACAGCGCAACATCAACCCCCAATACCAGGAGAGACGAAACCCCTCCTATCGCTCATTGCCTCCATGTGATTCGGGACTGTACCCAAAAGCCACCGTTTGCACGTTCTCTTGAACGTAGTATGATGAAAATCAAAGCACAGTGGGAATCACACAAGACTCTATGACGATCTCGGGTCTACAGACTAAGTTGTACCAGTGTCACCAGAGAACTTCTATCTGACATTAGGTATAATATCATCTAGGAGTTCTCGGCGAGTCCTGTTCGGTGTACCCATTCTCTAATGAGCACATGTGCACATTCTCTGATGTCAAACACCAATGGTTGTGGGATCAACCATCACCCCATACAGGGTCAAGAATCGTACACACTAGTCTACACTGGAATATCGATGTCCCGTCTCGATACTCCCTCGATTAAGAACAATTAAAGGATGTACTTGTGGACTACCCTGGCCCCACTAGTATGATCTACATCATGGTCCTGTTAGTCAAGTCCACATCCTAAGGGCTTTATCAACATGTAACAGAAAGACAGTATAAAGTTACTTAAGCATATATGTTAAGATAAAGTGCAACCAGATAGCATACTATCATGTCGAGCATGAAAGTCCTCTTTATATATTTCCAAGCATCCACTATAATATACAACTATGTACAATAATGGCTTTTAGGGCATACATATAACTAACAATCTCCCACTTGCACTAAGGCCAGGTGTTGTAGTATCCCATACCCAACATCCCGAAAAGTTTCTCAAACTGTATCTAGGGTATGGCATTCGTGAGTGGATCCGCTGTGTTATTCTTCGTGTCAACTCTCCTGATCTCGATCTTCCGGTGATCAAGTATCCCCCGGATCAGGTGATACCGTCTAAGAATGTGTCTGGACTTCTGATGGGATCTGGGTTCCTTGGCCAAAGCCACTGCTCCATTGTTATCGCAATACAAAGGCATTGGATGCTCAATGGACGGAACCACACCAAGTTAAGTTATGAACTTCTTTATCTAGACAGCTTCCTTGGCGGCATCGTTGGCAGCGATGTATTCAGCCTCCATCGTCAAGTCTGCCACGGTATCTTGCTTGGAACCCTTCCAACATACTGCCCCTCCATTGAGGGTGAAGACAAAGCCCGAGACCTACTTACTGTCATCCTTATCATTCTGGAAGCTTGAATCGATAAAGGACTCCACCTGGAGTTCACCATTATCATAAACTAAGAACATTTCTTTAGTCCTTCTCAAGTACTTAAGAATGTTCTTCACAGCTATCCAGTGATTCTCCCCAGGATCCGATTGATACCTGCTCACTACAGTTAGTGAATAAGCTACATCTGGTCTGGTACATAGCATAGCATACATGATAGAGCCTACTGCCGAAGTATAGGGTATCCCTTGCATGCGAGCCCTCTCCAAATCAGTCTTGGGAGACATCATTTTGGAAAGAGTGATTCCAGAAATGGTGGGTAAACCACCACGCTTGGAATCTTCCATACTAAACCTCTTTAGTATGGTGTCAATGTACCTGGATTGGGACAATCCCAATATCCGTTTAGATCTATCTATATAGATCTTAATTCCCAGTATGCAAGAGACATCACCCAGATCTTTCATGGAGAATCTGTGTGATAAGAAGATCTTGACCGAGTGCAGCATAGGAACATCATTTCCTATCAAGAGTATGTCATCCACATACAATAAGAGGAAGAAAATCTTACTCTCTGCAACCTTCTTGTATATACAAGGTTTATCTACATTTTTTATGAAGTCAAACTCTTTGACTGCAACATCAAAACATATGTTCCAACTCCGCGATGCCTGCTTTAATCCATAGATTGATTTAAGCAGCTTGCACACCTTTCTGCTGCTCCCACTATCTACGAAGCCTTCTGGCTGAGTCATATACATGCTCTCTTCTAAATCACTATTTAGAAAAGCGGTCTTGACGTCCATCTTCCAGATTTCGTAGTTATGGTATGCAGTGATGGCAAGTAGGATCCGGATGGACTTAAGCATAGCCACTGGAGAAAAGGTTTCATCATAATCCACACCTGGTCCTTGACGAAAACCTTTTGCTACAAGTCTAGCTTTGAAAGTCTCAACTTTTCCATCTACACCAAATTTCTTCTTGAAGATCCACTTGCTCCCGATGAGTTTTACCCCTTCAGGAGCATCTTCCAAAGTCCATACTTTGTTGGTGTACATGGATTCCATCTCAGATCGCATAGCATCCAGCCATTTCACAGAATCACCACTCGTGATGGCCTTCTCGAAGCTAGTAGGGTCATCATCTTCCATGATGCAATCCTCGCTCACACCGTCTATGAGAAAACCGTAGTATCTCTGCGGATGAGGAACCCTAGTAGATCGGCGGAGAGGCTGAGATTCGTTGGGAACTATCGAATTCTCTAGTTCTACTAAATCATCAGTCGCAGTTTGTGTAGCTGGAAATTCTTCCAGTTCTACCTTATGACCACTAATTTCTTTTTCAAGAAATTCCCTTTCTAAAAAGGTGGCATTCCGAGAAACAAACACCTTTTGTTCCTCGGGTGTAGTAAAAGATATACCCTCGCGAATGTTTTGGATATCCAACAAACTTGCACAGAACAGATCTTGCCTCGAGTTTATCCGGATTTTGCTTTTTAATATAAGCTAGACAACCTCATATCTTAACATAATTAAGATATGGTCTCTTCCCTTTCCATATCTCATATAAAGTGGTAGGCACGGATTTGGTAGGAACCATATTCAATAAGTCTGCAGTTGTCTCCAGTTCATAACCCCAAAAGGAGATAGGTAACTCAGCAATACACATCATAGAGTGCACCATATCTAATAGGGTGTGATTCCTCCGCTCCGATACACCGTTGTGCTGTGGTGTATACAGAGGAGTAAGCTGAGAGAGAATCCCATTCTTTTTTAAATAGTCCAGGAACTCCGTGCTCAAGTATTCTACTCCCCGATCAGATCGAAGCATTTTAATACTTTTTCCCGTTTGGTTCTCTACTTCACTTTTATATTCTTTGAATTTCTCAAAAGCTTCAGACTTGTGTTTCAACAGGAACACATGTCCGAATCTTGAGAGATCGTCGGTGAATGTAATGAAGTACGAGAAACCATTCCTGGCATGTGTAGACATAGGACCGCATACATCACTATGTATGAGTCCCAAGAGTTCAGTAGCTCTTTCTCCGTGTCTAGTAAACGGAGTTTTGGTTATTTTTCCTTTGAGACATGATTGGCAAGTTTCATAAGATGAAAGTTCAAATGGATTTAAATATCCATCCTTATGTAACTTAGCTAGTCGTGTTGCATTGATATGACCTAATCTACAATACCACAAGAAGGATTCATTCATTTCTGAACTTTTTCTCTTGTGTGTGTTCTGTACATTAAGAACTGTATTCTGATTCAGAACGTATAATCCGTTACATAGCGCACCAAACCCAATCAACACTTGATTTAGGAAAATGTTTATAACATTTTTCTCTACTATAAAGTTATATCCTTCTTTATCTAATAAAGAGATTGATATTAAATTGCACATCATAGATGCGTAGTAACAGTCATATAAGATCAGTGTAGTACCATTTGGCAATACTATGTGATATTCGCCAACTGCTTTGGCTGCAACAATTGCACCATTCCCAACTTTTATGGAATGTTCACCCTTTTCCAGTTCTCTACCTCTTCAAGCCCTTGTAATATATTACATATATGAGATCCTGATCCGGTATCTAATACCCAGGACGTAGAGTGTACTGAGAAACAGTTCTCGGTAATGAACACACCCGAAGAAGACGCATCAATATGCTCATTCCGCGTTTGGATGGCTTGGGAATCCTGGTATTCTCCTATTTCCTGCTCATTCTTATAACATTTATAACGAAGAGCGGAACCAACGTCCCCCAGCTCAGTATAATAAGCAGGTTCGGTCAATACATCCATATAATTATCGTGATTAAGGCATGTCATGGTCGCTATCTAGAGAGAGAGAGAGAAGAAATACACTTTAGAATATACTCTTGAAGGATTAGATTTGGTTATTATCTTATCTAATCAGGATGGCTCCCACTGGTTTTTATCAAATCTTCCTTTAAACCCTAAAAGGTAAGACTAGCCGGGATTAATTACACGCTACAAGTTCGCTAACCGTTCAGCCAGGCCAGTGTCGGTACTTTGAGGGAGGTTCCCCGTACTTTCATATGGACCTAATTAAAATAAACCTCTTTTTTCCAGAGGCATAACCCCATTGACATCTTTCTAGACACTTAATGGGTTAGCTAATTGTATAGTGCAAAACTCTCCGAGGAGTAACTCCTACTCACAGTGGGTATCAGAATCCAACTACCTCATAGAAAGTATGTAATCTCATTGCAAATTTCAACACTTGAAATTCCCGATAATCTTTTGCCCCTAGCATCCTATGACCTTGACGCAGGTGATTGATACGAAAGAGTGTATGTTTGCAGTAATTAACCGCAATCAATAACGGTGTCGCACGTAGCTAGACCGAGATGAGTACGGGTCGTCCTCTGGGAAACGTGGAACCTTTTACTCTTACTTTAGATGTGTTGAAAAAGAGAGGAGGGATAAAGAATTTTATAGAATGGTTTCTAGATCTACGTTAAACAAGAATGTAAAATATAGATCTAGATTATTTTAAAGATGTAGTAAATATAATAAGAAGGCTTGTAGGGTTCGTTAGGATTTAGTAGTTATGGACGATTAATTAAAAGTTACTCTTTTTATCCATTAATAGATTTAGAACTAGAACGACGGTGATGCGTGTAAATTAGGGTTTCTGGAGGGAAAAGGAATCCCACTCTTAACCCTTATCTCGACACGGAACTCCGTTCATATCTAGCCCTTACCAAAATAATCATTAATCTAATCTCTAATCGCGGTCGGAACTAGCAAAGAATTGCTAGCACGCCCGATTAGGATGTTAATGATTCTTTTGATAAAGTTTCTAAACTTTATAGGACTTAAAAAGGGTTTAGTTATTTTCATTGTCCATTAGCCTACCATAATCCTACGAACCCTAACAAGCGGAGAATTACTCACGCATGTTGGGAGAAAAAGAGATGGAAAGAAATTGCATCATTAAACTACGAAGAAATAGAATAAGAAGAAGAAAGCTACCTTTATTAATCAACAATATCAAGTACACTTTGATTCCTTAGAAAATGATTACAAAAACCTAGTTTGCTTCTCGATCTCTTCTAAGGAGGTAGATGAACCGTTGATGATCAGCCTGGATGCGTGAGCCGTCTTGGACTTCGTGATCTCGTCGGCTTGATAGCTTTTCCAAGAGGCTCTCGGTGCCCTTTTATAGTGCAAAGCCAGAATCTTCTTGTTGAAAACTTGGAAAAATATAGCTTTGATTCACCCCACAAAATCTTGTCTTCCAACTCCTTAAGATTGCGGCGGATCCGCGGCCCAAGGGGGGTTTGGCCGCGGATCCGCGCTCAATGGTGAGGATCTCTTCATCAAAATTCTTGGGCTTGCTTCTTGTGACATGTGGCAATCCTAGGCACCTTTAGAATTCAGAAATCTTCTCTCGGTTGCTTCCAGACTTGGTCTCCAAGTTTTGCTTCTTAATTTGGCAAGTTTTCTTCAACAAATTGATTTGTTTGATAAATTCTGCATAACAACTTGGAAAATTCTGCACAATAATCTCAAATAATATTTAGTAGGCTTAGTTCTACTAGGATTTGGTCAATAGATTTATTTGCATACGTTTTCCTACCAAATGATAATTAAAATATATTAACACATGGAAAATGGTGTTTTTACACATAAACCCTCATATGTATAATATATTATAATAAAGTCCTTTTTTAATATGAAAATGGTAGGAAAAATGTAATACAAATGTGCAGTTTTATCAACTGAACAGCAGGCTAACAAAACATAGGACACTAGTCAAGTTCAGTCCGTACATTTCTTGATTGAATTAAACCCACCCGCACGACCCTTGACGCAGGCCAACAAAGTCGTACGACTACCCTAATCCAATCGCATCTCATGCTAGCAGATAATTACTAATCAGCTACCGCACACTACGCCTTGACGCAGGCCAACAAATGCAGCACGAATACTAAATAGCACCTAAATGAAATGATGGAGGGCTACGATAGGTTTTTATGAAAACCTTTTGCGTAATGAACTTGATATCGTTGCAAAATCTAGTGATTTTGAAAAGGAGTGTTTTTTAGGCTTTTACTAGTTTCGCTAAAGAGGTCACTCGCGATGAAGGGATCTTGGCTATTTCCTTATCGAATAAGGTATTGGATGTTCTACAAGGAATACCACTATGCAAAGCAAGAACTAGAGCTACCCCTTTTTTTAAAAATTTGATTCCACAACATCTTTAGGTTTCTTTTCTTTTCATTAATCTCATTAATGAAGTCCCATCATTTATGCTTCCTAAGCATCACAGATAAAGAAACGAAAATACAACGTACACTTATGTCATCCGCATTCGCCACTTTGTCCCGTTATGCACCGTTAGGTTACTTAACTAACGGTATAGCGGGGCGGGACTAGCGCGGATGCAAAACATAAGCAGCGTCTATTATATATAATATATATAATAATAAAACATACGTCTCAGGCAGTAATATGATCTCATCACAGAACATTACAGCAGAAGTCAGCATATGAAATATTGGATATACTGGGATTTTCGTGTTTTAAATTAAGCCAGTAAAAAACACGGATTCCACATTCGTGATGAATAGCCAAACCACATCCATAGACCCCTACGAGAGCGGCAAGTAACCCTACCAATTCTAGGGTTAGGAGACCCGGTCTCGACTCCTCGAGATGGTCTGCCACTGGACCCTAGAACCCGGTCACTTGTGTTCCCCATCTTGGGTCTATCCTAATGCGGAAAAGTAAGTAATATACATCAATGGTGACATCATCCTCAACCCGGAAATGCCCCAATAAAAGAATATTACATACAATAAATTTTACATGAATGACAAGAAAAACTCTCATCTCACATAAAACCCCCGGCCATTCTATCACCACGATCCAATATATCATATCACAGCAACATATAACAACATATGTCATCAACGTAAGTAAATATGCGTATCCCAATTGTCGTTTTCGTATAGCAACGAAACCGGCGATACACCATATATTACACTTACGGTCGCAGAATAGAAATGTGAACTGCAATAATTAGAATCCACAATCAACCTTAGACATTATAAACCCGAAATATCACATACTTCAGATTTCATGCCTAACACATTAAATTCCTTAGACATCATAAACCCGGAATATCACATATTCCGAATTTCATGCCTAACTATATAAACCCCGCATTTTAGTCTCGTCTTGAAAACACTTTTCAATAATTAGTCGGGTAATTCAACAGGATTCCCGACAACCGGATCGAATGTGCATCGGAAACATTAGTAGACGGCCGCACCCCGATGTCGTCGATGAAGTGCACTTAGGCGGAACACTGTGGCCGCGAGCACCCGAACGGATGCTTTCGGCAATGGGGTTCTCCTATAGTCACTTGGTCGGGACTATAGAGCGTGGCTATCTAGTAATGTTACCCGGCGAGTATCCGCGTACGCTACGCGATTGCGACGAAGTTTTGATCCAAATTGAAACTTCGTGGCAACCGATAATTCGAGACTAAATTGCTAGATTTATAAGATATAATCCAGTTTTCACAAAACTTATAATTTTGGATTCCAAATATTGTATCACAAATCACATATAGCTCGGAGACGTTAAACATTTCGATCGAATCAACGAATTCCCAAAATTCCCAGAAAACTCAACACTTGAGCACAGTTTAAAAATACCCAGAACATGCCACAGTACCATGGACCAACCGTTAAAGTGCCAACCCAATCCTCACACTTGGCGCCGTGGAACCGCCGCTAATACCACTATTTGGCTGCGGTTCCGCGGTCAAGTAATCGAGTTAGGGTTTCGTTCTTCAAGAGGGTCCATATAATTACCTGCATGATTTTTTGAATATTTTTAATCTCAAAAATTACAACGTTTGGAAAATTTTCCAGAGAGCATGGGAAATTAGGGTTTTCGGTGTTCGTTCGGACTTCAAACTTCGCCTAGACGGCGCCTAATGCTCTAGCTTGGCTCTGATACCATGTTGGAGTTTCTTAGCACATCTACTAAGGTTTCAAGGTGTATCAAGTATACAATTTTAAAAATTAATGTGCTAATGAACTCAAACTAAGAATCAGACTAGAGAATTAAGGTTTTACAACAAGTAAGCAAACATAAACCTAAGTGATTATGGAATACAACCTTTGTAGACCAGTCCATCACTTCAAATGCTCCATGTAGAAGTTCATTCGCCCTAAGTAGTAGTATTCCGGACTCTTCGTAGGCTCCACTAATCGAAATGAACGAGCTTGCTTAGTGATCGTCGAAGCCGAAGATGATCTACTTTGAGGAGACTCAACTCAAGGTATCTCTTCACTAATGTATGAATAAGTGAAGCAAACAACCTACACTATATGGATAATATGATATAGATTGATGAAGTAGGAATTTAGCTCATTTTAGAATATTTTTCCTCTCATTCTTTTTCACCTCAAGAAAAACAATTAAAGAAAAAGAGATGAAGAAGATGAAGCCTCTCTTGAATCATGGGTGAGAAAATATCTAATATAAACTCTTGTAGAGACTTAACTATGGCTAGGATAATGGTTAGGTTAAATAATATCTAGAGTAAAATAAAAGCAAGCGGAATTTAGTCAAGGTTTTTACAAGCTTCTCCAAACTTCACAACCATACTAATTTCCACCTCTTTTTTATTTTCTCTAAATAATAAAAAAACCACATTATCTTAGTTTAAGTGTGAGTCTCATACACCCAAGTTCCATGTATCATCATGCATGATACAATATTCTAAATACATTAAATATATATATATATATATATATATATATGTATATATAATATAAATGAAGAAAAGAAAATTCTTAAGTGAGCTAATTTATATTAGTTAATATATATTAATATATCTAATATATATAAAATTTTTTATATATATAATTATTAAATCAACACTTGATTTAACAATCCGGCTATATCACATATACCCGACTAATATTAAATCATCGAATCAACACTTGATTCAACAATCCAGTTATATCACAAATAACCTATTTCGCGAAATCAGAATACGGTATCATATACACGTATCTATCTCGGTCCCGCACATATCACATATGTGCCCTACTTCATTTCTCTTGAGCCAAGAAACCTCTATGTAGGACTCTAAAGACTCATCAATACGCCGGCAGTAGGTGGTGATCATATCAGTCACCCACAAGCCGCAAGCGGTCTGCTAAACGTAACGGTCACCCGGGTATTGAACGATAAGAAGATCAACAAGCATGCCTGCTCATACTCCTGTGAATCCAACAAGTAACACTACCGTACAGTTCGGTCTCTTCGTCTGATATGTCGCATATCGAGTCTAAGGGTGGTAAATGCCAGACCCCAATAACTTGATAAGTCATGCCGATGTGTGGTCCATAACGATTCGAGAAACTACTGATAACACTTACCAGTAAATCTCAGTAACTCTAGCCAAAAATTTCGTGTTATAGCCAATCGAGCACAGCGCAACATCAACCCTAATACCGGGAGAGACGAAACCCCTCCTATCGCTCATTGCCTCCATGTGATTCAGGACTGTACCCAAAAGCTACCAGTTTGCACGTTCTCTTGAACGTGGTATGATAGAAATCAAAGCACGGTGGGAATCACATAATACTCTATGACGATCTCGGGTCTATAGACTAACATGTACCAGTGTCACCAGAGAACTGTTATCTGACGTTAGGTATAATACCATCTAGGAGTTCTTGGCGAGTCATGTTTGGTGTACCCATTCTCTAATGAGCACCTGTGCACATTCTCTGATGTCAAACACCAATGGTTGCGGGATCAACCATCGCCCCAAACAGGGTCAAGAATCGTACACACTGGTCTACACTGGAATATCGATGCCCTGTCTCGATACTCCCTCGACTAGGAACAATTAAAGAATGTACTTGTGGACTACCCTGGCCCCACTAGTATGATCTACATTATAGTCCTGGTAGTCAAGTCCACATCCTAAGGGCTTTATCAACATGTAACAGATAGACAGTATAAAGATACTTAAGCATACATGTTAAGATAAAGTGCAACCAGATAGCATACTATCATGTTGAGCAAGAAAGTCCTCTTTATATATGTCCAAGCATCCACTATAATATACAACTATGTACAATAATGGCTTCTAGGGCATACATATAACTAACATCGCCTTCATTTCTTATGTCTGGTTCACCAAGTTCGGTCTATCCATGTTTTCTCACGAATCTTGAGAGGTTTGACCCCATTTCTCAACATGTTGATAGATTAGTACAATCTATTTTTTCACTCTGATCATTACAAACTGTACTAATTTATTCAATCCATTTCCACCCTCAAGTTCGTATTCCATTTCTTTCTCCCCTCCACCATTCTTCTCCTCCACCGAGACCGTAACTCGCTTCCATCTCCACACGGTCTCGTGTATTCTTCATTTCCTTTCTCCACACGTTTTTTCACCAACCACTGCTTTATCACGATAAAATTTTTGAATGGTTGGTGTTAACTTTTGGCCTGTGTAAGGCCTTGTATAGATTGATATTGTTCTCTCCCCCCTAATTCTAAACTTTAAGTCTAGTGGGGCCTTTTTGTGTGTATATATTTTTGGTTTGCTTTTTGTTTTGTATAAAAAAAAAGGGAAGCGCCGACAATTTTGACCCTCTTGGTGTAGCCTGACGTGAGGGCACTGTCAACTTTAAGTTTGGGGGTGTGCTCAGTAAGCTTTCTACCTTCGCATTCATGTGTATATTTTGCATTTGCATACTTAGTAAAAACCCACAAAAATAAAAAAACATATATAAAAATATAAAAACTTTGTCGTCAAGTTAGCTAGTAGGGTAACTTAGATTTTTATTCCGAAAATTTAGTTGATATGTTAGGAATAACTAAATCCTAGACTTAGGAATTGAGAACCCTAAAAATAACTCTCCTTCTGTTGAACCTTGGTAAATATACGTCCTTGCAGGTTTTTTTAGAAGTAGGTAACCTTGAGTTCAGTTCTTGAGTTCAGTTCTTGAGTTAAGTCGAGATGAAGGGAAAGTATTAAAAGCTTTATTGAAGAATAAGTCTGAAAAATAGTTCCTATTCTTGAGTCCAAATTTAGAAAGTATATACCCTACAAACTGTATTTACACGCACCTTGAAACTTGAGATAATAGAGGATACCTAGAAATACTCTTGCCTGAAAGCCTAGTATGAAAGAAAAAACAGTATTTAAAGCTAACCACCAAAAGAGAATCATTGAAAAATATATCCGGTCTTGAAAAGAAAAAGAAAAAGAAAAATAATATAAAAATAATTTTCAAAACCTGGAAACTGCTATTTACACTTTAAGCTTACACATTCAGTAATCGACTGTTAGTGTCTCAAGAAGCATTAATAGTCGCATGAAAGATGTGTGAGCAAATCCGTCCATCATTAACGAAAAGAAATAGTATTAGGTATTAAGGCAAGGGTACTATAGCTTGAATTGAATTCTTGAGTGTAGGGTTGAAAATTTACACACACGTAGGGGTATACGATCAATATTTGGAGGAAAGATAAGGATAAAGAATAAGACTTATGTTTTCCATAAAGATGATAAAAATCCCATATTGGAAACTGCGCTTTAGAAGGAAAACTCAAGAGAAACCGAGATTTTTCTAAACTGTCAAAACTTATAGGATCTTGGGTTGAATAAATAGGAGGGATGAAACATAAGGGTTGGATAATCCTAACTTAGGATGATAAAATTTTTAACTTAGATACTAAACTGTAGGAGTAGAATCGACGTTAACTTATGAAACTAGCTTGACGGGATTTTGTGGGTAGTATCCACTGAAAACCCTCAGAAGACAACACTCCTCCTACTAGGAACACCTAGAGGTTTAACGGCTTGTTGCACGAGCTCAGTGCAATTGCGTTCCCTGCGAAAGTGAGGTTAGGACTTTTTGTGAATAATTGGTTTTGCTCGGGACGAGCAAAAGTTACGTTTGGGGGTATTTGTTCATACCAGAATATTACATTTAATACCGCTCATTCTTCTGCTCGTTTGTTTATAGGAAAGTACTTTTGATCCATGTTACTACATATTTATAGGTTACAGGTTTCCAGTCCAAAATAACGCAAATCATAAAAAAATCTCCACAGTTATGCCAAAATCCAGAACATCTGTCACAAACAGATAAAATCCGGGTTCTGGTCATCCGCATCCGTCTAGTGCCGCTTACCAATTCAAGAGACAAGACAAATAATAGTGGTCATTCGTGTCTCGGTCAAGCGCAAAGCACGAGAGGGGAAACACAAGATTTAATGGGTGCGTGGAGCTCGAGAGAGATAAAGGTCAAATGAATTGAAAGTGAAGCCATTTTGGACTGTTGCAAATCTGAAGAAATTTTGGAAACATTTTGCAATTTGGGACATGTAGAATAACAGAAGAAAGCAACGTGGAGGGGCCCTAGAAAAATCACCCCACAATTCCCCTAAAGAGCCGCGGAACCGCGACCAATGTGGCCATTATGCGGCGGTTCCGCTGCCGAGTTGACATGGCGTCAGACAATATTTTTGGGGTATTTTTGTAATTGCATTTGGGCTCAGAATTTGGCCCTAGGGTTTCAACTCTCTTTCTATAAATACTCCAGTTTAGAGCCATTGTAGGAAGGCTTCTTTTTAGTTAGATTTTATTGTAGATTAGTTTGTAGCTTCTTCTTCATCATCATCTATTCTCCATGAAAGTGTAGTGAGAGCTCTTAAGTGGAAAATCAATGAAGATGAGGGGTTTTATTTAACTTTTATCTTTATTACTTGTATTGTTATTTTAATTTCTTAGTGTAACTTTATTAATTGTTTTTAAGTAGTTGTTGTTATTTCTTGTTTTATATTGCTCTTTTTTTTTCTTCTTAACCGTATTTTCAAGCCATGATACTCTACGGAGTCTCTTGCTTAGGTGAGAGCCCAAGTAATTAGCTTTCTACCATTTTGTAAAACTGTATTTTCCTTTCTTTCTTTTCTTCCTCCTTGTTTTGTTTTTATTTTCATTTAAATGTGTGAATAATTTCCACACTTGTTAGGGGCTAAGGAACGTTAGTATGAGGGACGGAAAAATCCCTTTTGCTTTTCTTCGCCAAATATCCTAAAACGAATCTAGACCAAACAAACGCAACCCCCTCACTTAGGCGCGCTATACGTGACATATAGCCACGACCTAAGTCGAGAAGTCTTTTGGGCGCACTACAACGTGACATATAGTTATGACTTAGTTGGATACATGGTTGTGGGTGTTTGGCCTAGGGTTGGAAATAAGCGCACGTAGCAAACGGACAAGAGGCACTAGAAATGGATTTAGCATTGGAAAGCTTGCTTAAACTCGCAAATCTCATTCCTATGTCCTCCTAATCCCTGCTACTTTCTATTATCCCAACTTCATTTAAAGAATTGCAAAAAAAAGCACATGACTAATCCTAACTCTACTAACCAATCTTAACCCTAACAAGCTTACTTGAACATAAATACAAACACATAGGATAGAATTGAACACATATATACATTCTTAATTGACTCGTTTAAGACAAGAACGGATATACAACCATCTCCCTGTGGATCGACCCGTACTCAACCGGCTAGCTACAAGCGAAACCGACTTGATTGCGGTAAGTAGAGAATGAAAGTAGAATGCATATCATAAAACGTATCGCGGTTTTTCTGCTATCAATCAAATGCCACCAGTAATGTTGACATAGATCTTTGTACATCTTTATACCTCTAGGGTGTACTGAGTAGGGAGAGCTGTGAGCTTCTTTCATCAATTCTTCCCGAAAAGAACCTTGTAGTACACACAATTTACTACCGTATCTCAAAGATCCGTCTTCGTGAATAATGAAATCTGTTCGAAGTCCACTTTCTACTTGTTCTCTAATCTTTTGCAGCTTAGCATCACTTGCTTGAGCTACTTTAATTTGATTGACAATTGTAGACTGAACTTGTAAGTTCATCAAACTTGAAGCGTTACCTGACATGACCACTTCTATTTGCATCTGACGCATCTTGTTGTAGCTTCCACTGTGCGATGAGATTCATTGATAGTGGTTGGCGACTAAGCGCATCAGGTATACATTCACCTTCCCTGAATGATATTGTAGATTGATGTCGAAATCTGCCATGAGTTCTAACCATCTTCTCTGCCGCATATTCAACTCTTTCTGAGTAAACACATACTTCAGACTTTTGTGGTCTGTGTAGATATTAACCCGTTCTCCAAGAAGATAATGACGCAAAATGTTGAGAGTAAAGATAATGGCTGCCAACTCCAGATCATGAGTCGGATAGTTGCGCTCATGAACCTTCAGCTGTCTTGATGCATAAGCTACAACTTTACCGTGTTGATATAGAACACATCCTAATCCCTTACCGGATGCATCGCAATGCACTATGAAACCTCCAGATTGGTCCGGTATTACGAGAACAGGTGCTAATGTCAATCTTGATTTGAGTTCTACGAAAACTTGTTCGCATACTTCTAACCACACGAATTCTTCATCTTTACGTGTGAGCTTGGTCAGTGGTGTTGCAATCTTCGAAAATCCTTCAATAAATCTTCGGTAGTATCCTGCTAAATCCAAGAAACTTTGAATTTCCTTCACTGTATTTGGTGTCGGCCATTCGCTTACTGCTGATACTTTAGCTGGATCCACAGAGATTCCTTCACCTGAAACGATATGTTTGAGAAATCCGACTTGTTCTGGCCAAAACTCGCACTTGCTATACTTGGCATAGATTTGATGTTATCGCAAAGTCTCAAGGACAATTCGTAAATGTTCAGCGTGCTCTTTCCGATTCTTTGAATATACCAAGATGTCGTTGATGAATATGACAATGAATCTGTCAAGGTACTCTCGGAAAACTTGATTCGTCGGATTCATGAATATGGCTGGTGCATTGGTCTCTCCAAATGGCATCACAAAAAACTCATAATGTCCATAGAGAGTCCTGAATGCCGTCTTCGGAATATCAGACTCTTTGACATTCACCTGATGATAACCCGAACGAAGATCTAACTTTGAGAAAACGCAAGACCCACTTAGCTGATCGAACGGATCGTCGATTCACGGTAGTGGATACTTGTTCTTTATTGTGGCTTCATTTAAAGCTCTATAATCAATGCACATTCTGTATGAACCTTCCTTCTTCTTCACAAGCAAAACTGGAGATCTTTAGCTTGAAGTACTGGGACGAATCCATCTTTTCTGCAAAAGTTCGTCCAGCTGAGTACGGACCTCCTTCAAACCTTCTGGACTTAATCGATACGGTGTTTTGATCACCGGTTGTGCACCAGGTATTAAATCAATTCCGAATTCAAGAGCTTGATCGGGAAGCAAACCTGATATGTTTTCAGGAAATACGTCGTTGAACTCTCAAACTACCTCTGACTTAATTTCTCATGCTTGTAGAGTTGCAATCACTGCCTTCTTCAGTTTTGCTTTGTAGGTACTAGGCTCTAGGGTACGGTCTCCACTTTTGAAATAAAAGATCGGATGGTCTAGAATCTCGAGCACTACCCTCTTTTGACGACATTCGATGGTAGCGTAGAAAGTTCCTATCCAATCCATACCAAAAACGACATCGAAATTCGGTATATCCAGCACCTTGAAGTCAGCATAGAATTTTATGCTGCAGACGACCACTAGACACGGGTCGTATCCTATTGTTGCCTTTAAAACACCGTTCCCTAAACTGACATTCCAGCTGGATACGAGCGGTTTGACTGGAATTGCATGAGTTCGGACGAACCGTTGCGACATAAAGTAATGAGATGCTCCAGTATCGAAGAGTGCTAGTGCAGAAAGTGAGGCTACTAAGATTGTACTTAAGTTATGTGTGATAGGTTTAGTTATAGAAAAATATATATGGATATAAACAACTATTGAACAGATTTAAAAGATGGAAAGTTACCAGTGATGACTTGGCCAGTGACTTCAGCTTCTTCCACAATCATTGTGAAAGCCTGTCGCCTCGGTACATTCCTCCTTGCTGGAGGCGCATTCTTCTGTCTGTTCCTTTGTCCTTGAGTTAGGTTCCTTTGTGCTTGATGGAACCGACGAGGAGGAGGTGCAGTAGGTCTACGAGGAGGTGGAGCTGGGAGAGAAAGTCGAAGAGCAGGTGACTGGATAGCTGGCCACTGCGGATAGGTGATTGCTGTTCTGGGTGCCTGATTCTGATTGAGTCTGTGAGGATAAGACCCAATATCATGTGTGGATGAGCCACAGACAAAGCAGAGGCAATTAGCACACCTACAATCCTTCTCCAGGTGTCCATTTCTTTTGTAGTAAAAACAAAAGTCTGGACTGGGCCGGTTGAGTGGTATTCCCGGTCTCCAGGGTACAAACGGTGGCCTGGAAGAGGCTCCTCCTGCTATCTGAGTAGCAGGGCGCTTCATACCGGCAGATTAAGGTCTGCCCTTCTTCTTCACTACTGCCTCGAATCGACGGGTAACCTTCAAAGCCAAATCATGGGTTGGGAAATCCCCTGTAGCTAATACAGCTTGGATCTCTGGGTCCAACCCTTGCTGAAATTTTCTAGCCCTAATCTCAGCAATCGGTATGAGATGGGCTGCAAACCTGTTACGGTCATGTGTTAGCTGTGTAATAGGTGATATTAGAAAATCGAATATTTGAGACATATCTTACCTGATCAATATAGTGAACTCAACATCATACTCATCCACAAATTTGGTCCATATCGAACCTTGTTGCAAGTGGATGAATTGCCGCTCCATATGAAAGTGGGTAGTCTCGGAAAAATGTTTCGCGTCGAACATCTCGTGAAAAATCCTCCATTCAATCGGCTGAGCAAGATGGCTTTCTTCCGCCTTCCACCATACTCGGACGTTATCAGTAAGTTGCATCTTCGCAACTCTTACCCAAGCAATGTCTGACACTTGTGCTGCAGCTAGATCGTCCTCAATGGATTGAGCCCATTCTTCCGCTTTCAAAGGGCTCTCTTTCCTAAAAAATTGCTTAGGATGCAATGCCCGAAATTTCTTCACTCCCGGTGGTTCCACTTTTGGGCGGTTCATTAGTATGGAAGTATGTTGCTGCTATCTATCAAGGAGGCTCTTTATTTCCTCGAGTAGTACCGTCTGCTCGTTGATCGGAGCTACAATGGTAGACGTAAGTGGAAGAGGTGGTGGTGTGTTGTTGACGTTTGTACTCGTGTTGTTGGGAGAATCTATAACCATGAAAGAAAAATAGGCTTAGGATAGATTCAAAGAATATGAAATATAAAGAATGTTTAGTTGCCGAGTCTTATAATTCTTATGTTATATTGCTTAGGACTTCATACATAACTGATCCTGCATGGTAGGGTTCCATACAGAACTGGCCTGCATGGGCCACCAACAAAACCTGTCACGCCCTGCTTCCCAGTGTACGGTAAGGGGACGTGACACGGCCCGCGACGTATTTAATCATAAGTAAACACGCTAAGCGTAAATAAGCAATATAATGTAAATGTGCACCAGAAAGACATGAGATGTAAATGAACAACAACTTTTTATTTATTAAACATTCTTTATAATGCAACTGAAAAGTAAATACAATATGGAAAGCAATGCCTAACAATGGCATGAACTGAAAGTAAAAGTATATACAGGTGACTAAAGCTCTGGGTCTTCTGAGAACTGCTCCAAGTCTTCTAAGCTGGGCTCGATCTCCAAGGAGTCGAGTCCTCCTGACAACATTCCAAAGAAAGAATAGAAAAAGAATGTCATCAATGAATAATCGCTCGGTAAGTCCCAAAAAGATATAGAAATAGACTGAACAGATAAAGAGAATATATCTGGTATAATGTATGATTATTTTGTTAACGCGGTTATTTGTACCTTGGTACAGAATATACCAGTGTATACGAGAGGAGTCCAACTTACCCTGTGGACTATGGTATAAGGAGTACAAGGCCCCGTCAAAACCCACGGAACAACGGCAATGGATGTTCAGCTTAAGTGTATTAAAGTGACCGTCTCGTGCCACTTTTAACACATTCCGTACCAATCTACCCCTTTAAAACCCTGTAATGTTTATTGTATTGACTTGTAGTGATTTGTAAATATAAGACTTGCCGAAACAATGATATCAATTGTTCATGTAAACGGATAAGGATATAACGGATAGTCATATAGACAAGTCAATGTATATTTATGGTTCGGTCAAATCAAGTCATATTGATATAGATTGTATTCTGGTATAAATGGATTCATGTTGTATTGGATTTATATTTGAATTGCATTCATAGATGGATGGATTTCAGATTAGACTGAGACTCTGACTGATTCAGACACTTAACAGAATTGAAGTCCTGAATTAGTTTTGGAGTTAACGGTAACTGCTGCACATGGACGGCAGAATTTGCGTTTTTTCCAAGACAATTACCGTATTGATAACCCCGTTTTTAGTTGTCTATCTTAAATAGGCAAGCACCCACTTTCTCCGGCTCCCTGAGGCTCAAGAGAATTGGTCCTGCTTAAACCTATATTTACTAGGGTTCTTATTGTAAATTAATTTAACTTGAGAGGGTTTTATGAAAAATTAGTTTTGATATATTTTCAAAATAAACCTCAAGTATTTAATTATCTCCTTTAGGGTTTTCATAGATGTAATTTTTATAAGATGAGATATTCTAGTGGATATAAACTTAAATTGAATAGTATGTGGCATTTTCATGTAAATTGACTTGTATTAATTTCTTGATGGTATTTTCATGAACTTTTGTGGCTCTTTTCTTTTGATTTAGAAAACATGGAATATATTATATATTTAAAATAGATATTTTGATAATATTTACATATATATATACATATATATACATATATATATATATATATATATTAAAAATAGAATTTATTTATTAATAAAAATCATGTTTTCCTAAAAATTGTAATAATAAAAATTCCATCTAGATCGTATGCTCCGTGAGAAGGTCTGTTTCTCGCCCTACTAGTCCGATAGATGTGCGATAACCCGCACCAACCAAATCGGATTCCTCAAAATGGGTTGTAAGGACATAATCGTAAGGAATTTGATTAAAATAATTAAAAGAAATACGGTTTTGATAGTTTATGGTATTTAACTGTAAATTCATCTTAGCCAGAAAAATATTGTTTTCAAGCCATCGTACTAAGTCATGATGAGTGTTATGATGAGCTAGGTTATTATCTCATGAGTTTTCTAAGGGTAATATGAGCAATATGATGAAGTAATGTCGTAGCTAAACTTTGTGGTATTTAAACGAAAAAGTGTAATACAAATTGCATAGCATTTTATTTTGAATTGAAACTTGTTCTAAATGTTGTTTTATGGTTGCTAAACAAGATATAAATAAATGGTTGATTTTTTGTTAAGAAAAGTTGGGTTTTTAATGAAATTAGAATCGGAAGTCGGAATAACTCCACTTCCGACGAGTTTTATTAAAATATCGTTTTAGAATAGAAAGAGAGGAGAGGAGAGGGAACTTACTGGTTGAGAAGAGAGAGGGGAGGTGTAGGAATAGTTTGAAAGCATCGGGGAGTTGCGGTGTCGTCGGATTTGTCCCGAATCGTCGCCGGAACTTGACCTTGGGCCAACTCCACTTGTACAACATTTTGGACTTTGAAAAATTTGAGAGTTTTAACAATGGATTTCAGAATAGAGACTGATAGGGTGTAGGGTGGTATTTATATGATAGAATTAGGGTTTAGGGTATTAAAAACGAGAATTAAAATGCATTAAAATTTGGTTTTAAAGATCATTTTAATTCTCTGGATATTTGCAGGGAAAAAAAACAGACTAGGTTTAGTGGGGTAGGCCAAAAGGTGTCGGGGTCAAAAATTTGGAGCATTCCCACGGTTTAAACCGGAGGCGGCGGCGCCGGCCCTATTTGCATCTTCGCCGGCCATTTCAAAGAGGTGCTCTGGATGCTTGCCACGTGTCAGTGTCGTTTCATATCTTTCAGTGCACATGTTTGATTTCTGAGACTTTTCATTTTTACGTGTATTGCACGTGTAAAATTTTGGGCTAAAAAGAAAAATCAGCAAAAATAATATGTGGCTGAGAAGATTTGAACACAGGGGCTATGTCACAGCAGTACAAGGCTTTTACCAGTGAGCTACAAGTTGTTTCTTGCTATTTAAAAACAAATCAAATACTTATAGCATATTCAGGATTGCAAATACTCCATTTGGTACTTTAACTTTAAACAAATTTTGTATATTATAAACAGAGTCGTTACAACACAGCCTGAGCCTAACCCAAGCCATGGCCGAACTCAAACCTAGCCGTGCAGCTTGTGCTCTTTGCGGTCCTTCTCGTTGCCCGTGCCGTTTCCGACATCGTCGTCGTTGTCGTGCCACTTTCGCCAAAAGCAAGTGAAAATTCTTCACTTTCTACTCATGCTAATTTACCAATTAGATTAAATGACCAAGTAAAGATTTAATCGTACGTGTGTGTGTGTGTATTTAGATCGTAAATTAAAATGGAATTGTTACCAAACCATTGTGTTGATTGTATTGAATTGAACCCAATTTGGATCTGTCAACCGTAATGATATCATCTATAATTTACATGAATTAATTGTTATAATCATTTCGATAACATTGACGACGGTCGATACTCGTACTTAAATCTAAGTTCGAAGCGATACATGAATGAAAACTCTGGTTAAAGTGTTCATGTTTTGTGATCGTCGAATCCCTTACTTATTAGTGAATGTCATGTAAGGTTTTTGAGTTAAATGTATCATGTCTATAATCATGTAAAGTCGCCCCTCAAGGCGACACTAAATCTGAATTGTACTGCGCATGTTATCTCGTTAAAATCATTGTAAATTCAATACAGTTTGGAATATAATGTTATATGGCTCATATCGAATACGACTCGATAATATAGGACCATCCATAGTTTATTTTTCGATATTGATAGATTACTGTAACGAGATTTGACTTGGAATGCAACTCTGGACTGCAGTCCGGGGCAGCATTCCATGAGGACACTTGAGTTTAAGCGCCTGTACATACCTACATGAAACTGAAAATGCATGGAGCCCTATATAGTCGCGTAGATAATTTATTTGTCTAACACATAAATCTGGTCTCGTTCAGTTTCATAGTCGTTTGATATTTAGTTCGTAATTTAGAATATCAACATGTTCTATAGTTTCTGCAGTGGCATTTCTTATCCCTTCACATTAAACGGGACATAACTTCTAGTATAGAAAGGATATTGATAATCCATTTGATGCGTTGGAAACCTAACAGATACAACTAGATTTTATTCAACTGGAGAAACACCTAAATATAAACATAATTATTAGTAAACAGCGCGCAAAATTGGACTTCCAGTTCTGAAACTGGGATTCCAGCAATCGATCGCTAATTTAAAATGATGACAATTTCCCTAACCTAAATTCCGTTTGACATGAAACTAATTTTACTGCTTAGATAATCAAGTATGCTTCGTACTCCTTTTATATTATTTTGGTTGAACATGTGAATTATGGTAAATTTTGCAAGTCATATGGCGTTGGGTATTGTAATTTAGTGAATATTTGTTCAGTGCATTTCTACCTATTTTATGTTTGTTTTATACCTTCTGCATAGTGATTGATATGAGATTTTTTGCTTATGCGTGCGTTTTGAAATCAAAGAATTAACCGCAATCAAGAACGGTGTCGCTTGGTAGCTAGCCGGTTGAGTACGGGTCGGTCCACAGGGAAAACGTGTATTTTCTAGTTGTTCTAACGAGTCAATTCCTATTTGTGGTAGGTTTTGATTTTCTATAAAAACTGAGGTTGAAATTGATTTGGATTAAAACCTTGCTAGGGTTAGGATTAGGTTGGTTTGGAAAGTCAATTATTCTCACCGCTTTCTTTGCCCTAATTAAGAACTTTAGGTGTTAAGGTAATAGTTAACAAAGGGGATTAGCACGACCGGAAAGAAACCAAGTTTCTTCCCTTTGGTTCTTGTCCGTCCTTTCTTAACTCTTATCTCTAACCTCTACGGAAATCAACCACAACCGGTCTTAACTAGAGAATCACCGCTACCTCGCGGGATAGGGTGTCGTAGTGAGCGGTGTGTGTTTGGTTTGCATAAAGTTCTACTTTAAAATATTGAACGGGAAAGAAAGGGATGAGAGATTTTCATCTCTCAAACCTACCCCAAACCTAACCCTAACAAGTGAGGAACTACTCATTCATTAGGGAATTAACAATAGAATTCATTTTTTTTCTTTTAATAACCTAATTAACTTGCGGAAAATAACTACGGCAGATAAAAATTGCAGAGAAATAAAATTGCAGATAAGAAATTCAAGATAAAAAAACTTACTTTTTATTAATGCACTCTTTGACAATTACAAGAAATGAAAATTTTAAACTAGAGAAATAAAAAGATGCATGCTCCCAAAAGAGCTATAGGCTTCCTATTTATAGATAATAGAAACCCTGGGGTTTACATCTGATCCACATCTAGAATTACAAAACCACCCTAAGAAAACCGGGTCAATACACCGACTCCACTGACACGCACCGACACGCGCCGACACGTGCACAGCACGGCCGCGGATCCACGGCCATAAGCCTGGTTTGGCCACGATTCCGCGGCCGTTTGATGGGCTTTCTGGCTCATTTCTTCAGGGCTGCTTTCTGTTGCTTTTTCCTTCTATTTTCTTCACTTGGTTCTTCAGAATGTCTTCTAGTTTCTTCCAGATTTCCACAGTGCAGAATGTTGTGGACTTTTACCGTACGCTTCATGTTGAAATCTTGAATCTTGAGCTGCCTTCGTGCTTTGTGAAATCGAACTGTTCATTGATCTTCATTTGTTCTTTAAATTGTACGCGGCATCATAAAAATTCTTCTATTTATTGGTCGTAGTCTCACTTTTGTAGCGTTTTTTCACCATTTTCACTGTATTGTTCCGAGAACCTGTAACCTGCAACTATTTAACAGACATGGATCAAAAGCACCTATTTATTTGCAATATGATTAAGAATGGGGAATATAATAATGCAAAATTCTGATATGAACAAATACAACCAAACTTATCTTTTGATCGTCCCGAGCAAAACTATTTTATTCTCGAAAAATCCTAACCTCACTTTCGCAGGGAAACGCGATTGCACTGAGCTCGTGCAATAAGCCGTTAAACTTCTAGGTGTTCCTACTAGGAGGAGTGTTGTCTCCTGAGGGTTTTCAGCGGATACTACCCACAAAATCCGATCAATTTGGCCTATTGACTTTCATTCTTCAATTCGGTGTTTTAGCAAGAAATTCTATTATCTTCAACTCAGAAATTATCCACCCGTATTTTTCACACTCACTTATCATTTAACTTAAGATTGTATATGTTCTGTAAATTTATTTAGCTTTCAGCATCTTTTGAGTTTTCCTTCTAAGGTTCCATCTCAACTTAGGAATTTTTAGCATCTCTACTGAAGATATAAGTCCTATTTTTCATTCCTATCTCTCATCCAAACCCCAATCATATACCCCTACGTGTGTGTATGTATCACCCCTACACTTGGAAATTCAATTCAAGCTATTATACTCTTGTCTATCGTCCAAAGTACTTTTAATTGGTGAATTTTTAGATGAAATTGCTCACACATCCTTCATGCGACCGTTAATACTTCTTGAGGTACTAACGGGCGATTACAAAATGTGTTTGCGCATTAAGGCGTAATTCCTCGTCTTGTAATACCTAAGGCTTTAGCAGTGACTCCCAAACCAGTTGGTCTAAGGCACTAGGTGATAAAGCACCCTCGCTATATATTTTTTATTTTATGCAGCCTTAAGTAATTACAAAATCAGTGTTCGTTTTTTTATATCTCTTTATTCACACTTATAATTTTATTTTCCTTCATACTAAGGATTTTAGACAAGAGCATTTCAAGGTATCCTCTACTATTCCAAGTATCAAGATGCGTGTTTGTGAAACTTGTAAGGTACATATTTTCAGAATTTGGACTTAAGGTTCGAAATTGTTTTTCAGAGTTACACTTCAATAAAAATTTCAATACTCTTCCCTTATTTTGACTTAGCCCAAGAAGTGAACTCAAAATATGCCTATTTCTATGTAAACTATAAGGACATATACTTTCTACCGTTAAATTTTTAAGAAAGGTTATTTTTAGGGTTTTTAATTTACTAAGTTTTGGGATCTAGTTTTTCCTAGCTAGTTAACCGTCTTGTCAAACTTAAGTCAACTATGGCCAAAATTGAATTTTTTAATTTTTATAATTTTTAAAAAATTTCAGTTTTTATGGGTTTTAAAATAAGTATGCAAATGCAAAAATATACATATGAATGCGAAGGAAGAAACCTTACCGAGAACACCCCCAAACTTAAACTTGACAGTGTCCTCACTGTCAGGCTACACCAAGAGGGTCAAAATTGTCGGCACTCCCCTGTTTGGTTTTTTTTGTCTCTTTTTCTATTATTATTAACAGAAAAAAAAAACAAAATATATATACAAAAAGGTTCCCCCCAAAGTTAAGTGAAACAGTGTTTCCACTGTTGAAACATTAAAGTTCAGAGTTAGGGAGGAGAAAAATATAGTATCAAGCTATACAAGGCCTTACACAGCCCAAAGGTTAGCACCAACCATTCAAAAAATTTATTGTTATAATGGTGTGGTTGGTGAAAGAATGGAGTGTAGGGAAAAGAAATGAGAAACATACGAGACCGTGTGGAGATAGAAGCAGTATATAGTCTCGGTGGAGGAGAAGAATGGCGGAAGAGAAAAAGAAATGGTGTACGAACTTGAGGGTGAAAATGAATTGAATAAATTAGTACCATCTGTAATGATCGATGTGTAAAAAGCGATTGTGCTAATCTATCAACCCGTCGAGAAATGAGGTTAAATCCCTCAAGATTCGTGAGGAAATATGGGTACGTTGAACTTGGTAAACCAGAAATTGAAAATGAAAGTGTAACGGTTTCTTGCAAGGTCGGAACGAGGATAGAGGGAAGTGATTGAGGAAGGGTAACGGGTAAAGATTCAGGAGGATATGCGCAGTCAATGAAAGGGATAGAATGAATTGGAAAATTCGACTCCTCAAGTAAAACTGCTTCATCCTTAATAATTTCCTCAATACTCTCCATGCAATTCTCATCAAAATCAAGACGCATATGAAGTTCGGGAAAAACATTTAATGACTCGGGATGATGAATTGGAGAGAAAAATTCAGTCAAATCTGCAGGTTCATCATCCAAAGTATTCCCAGCGTCGATATCCTCAATAAATTGAAAATCAATTTTCTTAGACACCTCATCAAAAGCATGGATATTAATCAATTCAGGTTCTAGAGTGGAGGTGTAGGGTTCAAAAGGATTGGGTGTGGGTTCACTCGAAAGGGACTCTTCACAATCAGGTAAATCAAAAACTACAAAATCGTACAACTCATTAGACGTTTTATCTTCAACTGGTGAATCATTTGGAACACTTGATTGACATTCAAAACCGGAGTTATGGGATTCAATTGGGGATGGGTAGGTTTGATTTGAAAGTGTGTACAGCTCACTCTTACCACTCAATTTCTCAATCTGTCAAACTGCCTCATCATACATTGGAAAATTTGGAGCTAGTTGGAAACTAGCTACCGGGTCACTAGATTGTATAAGGGTGGCCATGGACGCATTCAAATCCTCAATCTGTTGTCTTGACGCTACCATAAAATCTTCCAACGACTGTTCCAGGCTAGACATGGGTTGTGAAGGGGTTTCAGTAAAATATTCAAAGTTGTTTGGATACTGAAAACTCCCAAATGGTTGTGTAGAAGCAATGTCTAGGGAAGGTGCGAAAGTCGGGTAGGACTGGTAGGAATTGAATGGTTGGACAGGAATATGATCAACATTTGGATAAAAAAGTGAATAGACTTGTTGATCCCAAGAACTGGAAGTGTTGAAAAGAGTGAAAAATCGGTTACGAGATTGTCCAATATGTTCAGCAATAGACATGGGTTTCGGAGTTACAACAGAACTCGAAAAATGAGTATCAACGTTAGAAGGTGGTGAAGGTTGAAATAGTTGATACAAAGTGGATTGCGGAGTCCAACTATTTCTCCTAGATGCGTCTATTCGATCTTTTAAAGAAATTTTGGGTATGGAAGGATCGTCCGAAATTCGACCAAAACAATGCGCGTAGGAAGTAATATCTGGTTGAGAGTACCAAAGTTCGGCAAGAGTTTTGCGAGGTGGGGTACCCATGATGTGAGAAATGAGAAGAAAAAGAACGTGATGATTTTTTTTTATTTTTTTATTTTTTATTTTTAAAATTTTTTTATTATCTAAAAAATTGTTTGTTTTTGAAGATTTGAAATTTTTAAAAGTGTTTTTTTTTCTTTTTTAGAAAGATTTTTGCAAAAATTTGTACGGAACTACGACACAATTTCAAACAACCACAATTTGAACATGCACAATCAAGCCTAGAGCTAGGGTCTCCTAAGTCAACCAGACTGCTCCTAACTGATCAAAATGGCAAGTTGTGAGATCATCAAATCGCTTCTTCACCGTCAATTGTGGTCAGGTAAGCATAAGTAAAGAAAGGAGGGATCCGCTCACGAATCACTGTGAGACGGGCCTTTTAAAATTACCTTTCCTACTTGTCTAGCCTAGGCACCACAAAATCAAGTTTAGATAAACGAGGGATGCCTACAACCTTTCCTTTGTCCTAATGAGCTCGACAGACCTTATTGGCTGAGTCTAATATTTTTTAATTAACTCGAGAGTTGATGCAAATGCTTTTTATGATTTTTGGGGTCCTAGGAAGGGTAATGAAATCCCCACCCAATCTTGATTGGTGTTATAGCCCTTTAGATTCCGTATTAATTATGCAAAGCAGTTAACACACCAAAAATCTAAAACACTTGCAAAAAAAATTTTTATTTGGCAGCGCAAAGAATCCTGCACAAAAAAAATTTATTGGAGAGGGAGAGATTTTTGCGCAAAGAACCCTGCAGGAAAAATTTTCAGTGGAGCTCAGGATAGGAGAGGGGACAAAAATACTTACAGAAAATTTTAGGGTGCTGACGTCAGCAGTTGACCGCGGTTCCGCGGTCAAACCCTTAAATCCGCCGCGGTTCCGCGGTGGTTAAGTTGGTTTGGATCTCCAAAATTTTTCTGTTATCTGTTGTGATTCTCCTCTGTCTGTTCAGATCTTCTGTTTGTTGATTTGTTCACTAGCTTTTTTCAGATCTGAATCAGTCCATCTTCTTTTCCTGCGCAGTTCACACAATACCTCTCAAAAAGAACATGATGAATTTTTTTTATTTTTATATTTCTCGGTTTTTATGATTTTTTCAATTTTTAACTAACCCGAAATTACAAAAAGAAAATAACTATCGTTATCCCCGGCGACGGCGCCATTTGATTGATATGAGATTTTTTGCTTATGCGCTTTTTGAAATCAAAGAGTTAACCGCAATTAAGAACGGTGTCGCTTGGTAGCTAGCCGGTTGAGTACGGGTCGGTCCACAGGAAAAACGTGTATTTTCTAATTGTTCTAACGAGTCAATTTCTATTTGTGGTAGGTTTTAATTTTCTATAAAAACTGAGGTTGAAATTGATTTGGATTAAAATCTTGCTAGGGTTAGGATTAGGTTAGTTTGGAAAGTCAATTATTCCCACCGCTTTCTTTGCCCTAATTAAAAACTTTAGGTGTTAAGGTAATAGTTAACAAAGGGGATTAGCACGACCGGGAAGAAACTAAGTTTCTTCCCTTTGGTTCTTGTCCGTCCTTTCTTAACTCTTATCCCTAACCTCTATGGAAATCAACCACAATCGGTCTTAACTAGGGAATCACCGCTACTTCGTGGGATAGGGTGCCATAGTGAGCGGTGTATGTTTGGTTTGCATAGAGTCATACTTTAAAATATTGAACGGATAAGAAAAGGGTGGGAGATTTTCATCTCTCAAACCTTCCCCAAACCTAACCCTAACAAGTGAGGAACTACTCACTCATTAGGGAATTAACAATGGAATTCATTTTTTTCTTTTAATAACCTAATTAACTTGCGGAAAATAACTACGGCGGATAAAAATTGCAGAGAAATAAAATTACAGACAAGAAATTCAAGATAAAAAAAAACTTACTTTTTATTGATGCACTCTTTGACAATTACAAGGAATGAAAATTTTAAGCTAGAGAAATAAAAAGAGGTATGCTCCAAAAATAGCTGTAGGCTTCCTATATATAGATAATAGAAAGCCTAGGATTTACATCTGATCCACATCTAGAATTACAAAACTACCCTAAGAAAACCGGGTCAATGCACCGACTCCACCGATACGAACCGACACGCGCCGACACGTGCACAGCACGGCCGCGGATCCGTGGCCATAAGCCTGGTTTGGCCGCGGTTCCGCGGCCGTTTGATGGGCTTTCTGGCTCATTTCTTCAGGGCTGCTTTATGTTGCTTTTTCCTTCTATTTTCTTCACTTAGTTCTTGAGAATGTCTTCTAGTTTCTTCTAGATTTCCACAGTGCAGAATGTTGTGGACTTTTACCGTACGCTTCGTATTGAAATCTTGAATCTTGTGCTGCCTTCGTGCTTTGTGAAATCGAACTGTTCATTGATCTTCATTTGTTCCTTAAACTGTAGGCGGCATCATAAAGATTCTTCTATTTGTTGGTCATAGTCTCACTTTTGTAGCGTTTTTTCACCATTTTCACTGTATTGTTCCGAGAACTTATAACCTGCAACTATTTAACAGATATGGATCAAAAGCATCTATTTATTTGCAATATAATTAAGAATGGGGAATATAATAATGCAAAATTCTGATATGAACACATAGTAATTGTTGCATTGAGACCTAGCGACCGTTGTGCATTGTTGATATAAGTGTTAGTGATTGGGTTGTGGCAAATACGAAAGTGATATTGATAAGTGGAAACGTGATTGGAAGTGAAAGCAATACGTATTTGTTCACAACCTATCGAATACCTAAATTCATACTATAACCTGGGGAATGGGGAAATCAAGGTGGAATTGAACTCGTATTTAGCGAGGTACAGTGATTTAAAGGATGATCATTCACTATTAGTGACACGCGCGCGCGCGCGCGCGCGCGCACACACATACATATATTAAGTCATGGGCCTAGCGGCACGGCTGCAGGGTTATGTCCCGGACAACAGTAAACCGTAGTCTCGGGTATGCACGAGACCCTTATTAAACACGAGCATCCTTTCCACAAATTGATTTCATTGACTTAGTGACTGATAAGTAGTGATATACACATTGCCTAGTTTACTGACATGATATTTATACCACACTGTTCACATGTAATGATGTTCATTATACTCATTTTCTGTATTCTGTCGCACATTCCATATTTAATAGCCTTGTACCTATCATATATATTTATTGCTATATGTGTCGCCCTGACGACCTGAGTGTGCATGTTCAGAGGACGAAATGGACCCAGCCCAGGAGCAGGACCTGCCATTCGAGCTCGCGGAGGTCTAGACAGCAACACCATCGCCAGTTCTTTTTTGCTTTAAGCACGTTGTATTCCGTTGGTTAGTTTTTCCTTGTGCAAAATAAATGTATTTCAAACTCTTTTATTTCAATGTAATAAAGTTGTGAACTGTAAATTTCCTTTACTCTAGTGATGTTTATTGACTACCATGTAATGCTAGAAGCCAAAGTGTGACAACGGCAGGATTATTCCCTGACCGTAGAAGCATGGATGGCCTAGTCACCCCTCGTATTCTGTATTTTAGAAAACGGGGTGTGACAATCATTCTCTATATCTTCTAGGCTACTTAGCTTAGCAAACTAAGTACCCTAGTTACCTCAGTTTAGAGGTTAGAGCTTGAAATACATACTCTTAGGTGGATCTTCTTTGACACGAGGAGGCCGCCGATCAAGCGCGATCCATACACTTAAGGAGCTCAAGAAGAGGACAAGAAGACCCGAAAGACTTGAAACTAGGAGGAATAAAACTCTTCATAGTAGTTAAATCTCTAAGTAGTTTGCTAGTTAAGGTTTCCATATTGATCCTGAAGTTCAAGTCGGTGTTGCGAAGCTTGTAAAAATCATTTCTTTTGTAAATTCCGCCTCCCCGCGAGCCCGCAGGGTGCACGATATCAACTTACAGTGAGCTACTGGATCAAATCCATAACCCACAAGCACGTCAGCAGTACTAGCTGGACGTAACGGCTACCCAGGTATTGAACAAAAAAAGCTCGTCCGTACCCTACATAGCCTATCAGTGACAGTCATCGTACAGTCAGGTCTCTTCGTCTGAGAGTGTCGCATACCGGATATGAGGGGTGGAATCCGTAAGACCCTCATTAACCCGATAAATCATGCTGATATCTAACTCATAACCATCTGAGAAACTACCGATAACTCTTATCCGTAAATCTTGCTTGCCCTGGCCAGAGACTTATGGCTATATCCAATCGTGCATAATGCGACATCAACTTCTTATACCGGGAGAGGCGAATCCCTTCTGATCACTCACTGCCTCCATGTGGTTCGGGAATATACCCAACTAAAACCTGTTTACACTGCTCTTTAAATCCGTAGTAGAGTGGTAATCAAAGCACAGTGAGAACCACACAAAACACTATGACGATCTCAGGTCTACAAACTACCCTATACTCATGTTACCAGAGAACTACTATCTGACAATAGGTATAATATCATCTAGAAGTTCTCGGTAAGTCCGTTTAGTGTACTCATTCTCCAATGAGCACTTGTATATAATCTTTGGTGTTAAATATCAATGGTTGTGGGATCAACCATCGCCCTGATCGGGGTCAAGAAACGTATACACTAGTCTACTTTGGAATATCGATACTCGGTCTCGATACTCCCACGACTATGAACATTTAAGAATGTGCTTATGGACTACCCATGCCCCACTAATATGACTGACATCATAATCCTGATACTCAAGCAAATATCTTACGGACTTTATCAACATGTATTAGCGATACGTAATTGCCAGTAAAATATATACACGTGTTAAGATAAAAACAAACCAAATAGTATACTATCGTATCGAGCAAGACTGTTCTGTACATACATATATCCAAGCATCCACTATAATATACAATAATGACCTCTAGAGCATACATATCTAACATATATTACATAGCTTTATTGGTATTCGACCTATAATATACGGATTTTCGTTTCTTATAACTATCCATAACCATATTTATATCTGTCAACGACCACGTGATACAAATATGATAATATATATATCTGATCCGTGTCCGATCGATTAGAATCTATACAAGATTGATAATGAAAGTATTGATTGCAATTTTTCAAAAAGACATTTGAGCCTCATATAATTCTCTATGCATGTACGTATGCAAAGTAATAGTGAACGGGTGTATCCAGTCGATGAGAACGTATACAAAATAATAGTAAAAATATTGATTGCAATTTTTCAAAATATATCAGAGTCTCGTCTAATTTTCCCTCCATGTACATATACAAAGTAACAGGGAACGGGCTGATTGCAATTTTCAAAAGATATCAAATATCTCATCTAATTTTCCATCCATAAATGCCAATGGAGAAAATGCATTCCATAAGTGTTACTCTACAATTTAGATTGAACCGTGATAACTCGTATAAAAAAATACAGATAATTCATCCAAAATATATTGCATGAATCTGAAGATAAACTTAGAATGGACCATATCCATATTAGCTTAAATTATAGAAGATGGAATCTTAATTTCTCGCAATAAGAGGCCAAATGCATATTTTTTTAAACTAAAAGGGTAAAGGCTAATTTTCCATGCACACCACAAACAAAACTTGAAGAGGGAATATTTCAAGAATATCCCCTCATATGGCTTTATATACACACACACAGAAAAAAGGTATGAGATGGCAGCCCATTTTCGAAAAAGGGGCACGTCCCAAAACACAAATACCCCCATGTATTTCATCGATTCAAACCGGTTATATTGTTCTACGTATTATGAAACCCTTATATACAAAAGATCTTGAGATATGAGAACCTTTAACCCGTCCATCAAGAGGCCATATTTTTCTAATACTTATAAACCGTTGATTTTTTTATCCGTTTGATGAACGTGTTAGAGTTCTTCAAATCTCGATATTTTTTCTATATAGTGGTTTCATGATGGCCGATTTAAATCAGTGAAAAACATAAATGATATGTGTGTTTGAGACGGACGTCTTTTTAAAAACTGGGTCCGCCATCTAATATACTTTTTCTTTTATACACGCACACACAGACGGTGACAAAATATAAAATCGGCCAAATTTGTGACTTTTAGACACGATCTTTAATACACCCCACTAAATTATTGGAGCATTAATTATCCAAAGTAGGACACACTATCTTATCACGATTGGATGTACATGACAAGCGGAATATCCCTCTCTCTTCCTCCCTCCCAGCAGCAGGAATGAGCTTTCCGAGTCAATTTGCTTTATATCTTATAAATGATGACAGTCCCCTGATAAATTAGGCATCTCTCATAAATGGAAGATCCCAGTTTAATCACGGATCATCTTTTTGGGCTACTCCAAATCTCATCAATAGACTGCTCCAAGCCCCTTTTACAGTGCACGTTGTTATTAGTGTTATTTCTTAAAAGTCAATTTTGCATTTAGCATTAATCCAATATTTTAAAGCTGATTTGGAGCGTCCTTAGTGTTATTAGTGTCGAAAACATATAGAGTGTCATAGACTGTTGAATAGTGGTTCTCAGCTCTAAATGAGTCTCGTTGTTTGAAAACTCAGGGCCTGCTTTGCAGTTTAGTTTTCTATAGGAAAGAAACAAACTTGCCTAGCTCCTGTATGGTCTGCTTTCATAGATCTAGAAATAAAAATTATCAACATTAAATTAAAAAATATCCTACGGAGTTGTTAAACATCAATCGCCCTTCGTTATCTGGACACTGAAGAATTATCTGCACGATGACATAATTGCCAAGGTGAGAAAAAAAATTTCTAATCGGGTTTTAAGACGGCGGTAAAAAGGATCAAACCAAAATGAAATAATGGTTTGATTTGATATTCAACTTCTAGATCTATCATGTTGGGCTTAAAATGTATCAAGTCAGTTTCACCCGATCACATAGGCGGATCCACATGGGTCTCAGGGGTCAATTGACCCCACTAAAATTTAGTGTCATTGATGCTAATGAGAGGTTGCAGCATAGGTGAATAAGGCTTTTCAGCATAGGTGAATAAGGCTTTTCAGTATAGAATAAAGAGATTTGATCACACTGAACCATGTCCAATATAATCCAATGTATTTTTGATCCAACTGCACCATAATCCTGCCTCCACCACTGCCCGATCACAACCCTACATCCGAGTAAAAGTCTACGACGAAGGAAGCAAATCAGCAATATCAAAATTTGCACTATATGTTAGCAACCCACGAAGTTTTTCTTTTATTTTTCTTTTATAAATTTTATAGTAAAATCTAGTAGCTTTCAAAACCATTATCCAAGAGAGAATGAGACATGACACGTGTGAAAGCTGCATGCTCTGCTGCAAAGTGGGCCAAGCTCTAAATTGGCCCAGCATTAATCGTCGGCTGGGTTGTCAATTAATATTACGAAATTTGTGGGCCTTGACGATAAATATTGGACTACAGATGGACCAAACACTTTGCGATTTGTTGCTTGTAAGGATAAGCAAATGTTTGTGTCCAATTTATTATATACACGATCGTTTTCAAAAACAATATATTATTATGTACAACAAATATCATTAGTGATTTTGGATATCTTGGCAATTTATACACACAACTAATATCAAAATGAATTTGGATGTCTTGGCAATTTTATCGACCCTCGGTTTGCACACCTACAACGATTGATTGGATTGCACACAATCCGTATTAGACTTGGTTCTTCTGGAACAACTATTTCTCTTATATAGTTTCCTTCGAGATTATTACCCTCAACCAATACTTAAGCAAATTGAGAGGTGGTAGGAGCATTGTGCACAAGCTGGTCCAAATCACTATTTTTATTTATAACAACTAGATGATCTTTCAACGATCTAAAAGATCTCTTGTTTCTTAAGAATAGCGAGTATGAATTTTGACCGAGTATATCAATTAATTTATTTTATGGTAAATTCATTTAAGGAAAGAGCAATTCTAATGTGATTGCTTACTTCATTCTCAATGTTGTGAAGGCTAAACGGCAGGAAATACCCCTAACATTTACCCCAATAACAGAAAATACCCCGATTTTTTATACCAACACTTTACCCCTCTCAAATTTAAATTTTTTATCTAATCCTAATATATATAATCCTGTTTAATTGATAAAATATAACTATGCAATTTTTTATGTAACTGGAATCAAATCATTCTAACGACTATGGTCTTTCTATATATAAATAAAAACTTTTTATAATTTTACGCGTGTTAAAATATTTTTCTTAAGACTTCATCTAGTAGAAAATGCTTTAAAATAATTGTTCTACAATTAAAAGTAAGTAATATAATTTTTAAGCAATTAATTTGTACTTTTAGAAAAAGAAAAGGTTTTATGGAATATTTTGATAATGGGAAAAATAAATTATTAAAACCAAATTTTGTTGAAAAATGAAGAAAATATTAAAATAGATTTTTTAAGAATTTTTCCTGTATTTTAAAATAATTTTTCCTATTTAAAAACAGTTTTAAAAATATAAAAGAAACAAAAAATAATGATTTGCGTCGGGCCCGGCCCAGAACCAGGGCCAGACACGGCCCGGCCTGCTGCTGCCCATGGCAGCAGCCGCAGCTCTTGAAGAGCGGGGCCCACTCTACTTACATGCGCTGCACGTATAGGATGAGTGAGAGAGAGAGAGGGTGCCGACGTGACTCATTCTGGACCACTCGTTCGCACAATCCAATGGCTCATATTTAACAGTGACGAATTTACCATAATTAATTAGGGTTAGGATTTTGAGAAGCCCATAAATAGACCCCCACTTCTTCGCATTTTTCTCACAACTCTGGAGCTCAAAAAAATCCATGAAAATTCCCATGCGATCGTCTTTCGACGCTCTTCGCAAGGATGGTGGTTGTGAGTTCTAGAAAAATTAAAAATATTTGAAAAAGAAGAAGGAGCTCGAAAACAACGTGGTTGCCTTCTCCAACGTTATTCAAGAGATAGGATTTGTCTCTTCTTTTAATCTCCTTCTTAAAAGTTATTATATTTTTATGTATGGTAATTAGATTAGGTAATTTGGTAAATTAGGAGTAGTTCGGTTTTTTTTGAACCCTACAGTTTCCTTTAAATTAGTTAGTTATTAATATATTGCATGATTACGGATTAAAATTATATAGTAATTTAAACTTAGGATTTTAGGTGTTGTGGTAACGGACTACCACGCTACACGACTAAACTTTACATGTTAGTCACGTAATTTAGTAAAATTATAACAACACTAAAGTGCCATGAGTTTTTCTAAAATTATATTTACTCTAAAATATCATGGGTTTCCCCAAAATATATATAGGTTAAAATGCTATGGATTTTCCCAAATGATATTTACACTAAAATATCATGGGTTTTCCCGAATTATATTTTCACTAAAAATACCATAAATTTCTCTAAATCATATTTTCACCAAAATATCATGAACTATTATGAAAACCTAATCACATGAGTACAACCCTATACTTAACCCAACTCATGATATACTATATGACATGAAATCTAATATGGTTAGGATTAGACACGCGAATATTAAGTATGAAATACTATCCTGAAATACGGATGACCTTATCACTACTGGAAATTACATGCCTAGAAGATAGGTATGGAATACTATCCCTATAGCGATCGGCGCTACGGTCGCAACATTAACTGACCCGGCGGAAGTAAATAACAATAAATTTTCAAAACAATAGCTACTAATTCCTACTCAAGATTACCATTTACTAATAAATTACAAAACAAGAAAACTCAAGAGAGGTTTAAAAGAGGCTACAACCTTTGTAGCGTGTCCGATCGCTTAACAGAAGACCCAAACTAGACCCGTGAGCTTCCAGATGAACGTGGATGTCGACCGCCTCGCCGTAGAAAATCCGCGGTGAAAATGACAACCCAAACCCCGCTTCAATCGAGAACACTTCTCCGATGAAGCCACTAGCTCAAACTCTTTGCTAGTGAGATGAGATAGAATTGATGTGGAGAACAAACTCTCCCTTTTTCTTTTCTTCTGCTCACTATCAATAATCGAGAGAGAGGAGGGGAGAGAGATTCAAGAAGAAAAAGAAAGAACTATATGAAAGAATAAGAGGAAGAATGAAGCTTCTCTTCTTATCCTCACTATTCTTTTTCTCTTTATTATTATCTTTGAAGTGAGACGAAAATTCTTCTCATTTATCCACACTCTCTTTTTTTGTCTCAACTTGACAAAATAAATATATAAATACGTGTGTGTATAAAAATAGAGAGTGAGGGTTTTATATATATATATATATATGAGAATAATGGAGAAAAGAGGCCATAGGAGGGGATTTCCTCCTATGGCGTGGAAAAAATACAACCTCCACCCTTTTTTTCGACGATCGGACCCCCATCATCTTCATCGTTATCATCTAAGATGTGGGTACACCAAATTTCATGTGATTCTACAACTTTTTCACCGTTGATTTAGCAATGTAAAAAGTTCTATTGTCAGTAAACCGTTAATTTTGAACCCACTAAATCAACGGTGAAAAAGTTATGGAATCAAATAAAATTTGGTGTACGCACATCTTAGATGATAACGATGATGATGATGGGTGCCGATCGACGGAAAAAATGGTGGAGGCCGTATTTTTTCCACGCCATAGGAGTAAATCCCCTCCTATGGCCTCTTTCCTCCATTAATCTCTCTCTCTCTCTCTCTCTCTCTCTCTCTCTCTCTATATATATATATATATATATATATATAATGAGAAGGCGTATATGTATCAATATACATACACGTATTATATATCATATACATAATAACAAATAATTATAAAGAGAAAGAATATATGTATCATATACATAACCATATTATGTATCATATGCATAATATAAGAGGGAGAGAGTGTGTAGCATATACACTATATTAGAAACCATATCATACATATGATTATTAAGTCAACATTTGACTTAATATTCCGATTTATAAATAAACCGGCTAGTATATCAATCGTCCGATTAAATCACGCGTATCATATACACGTATTTAATCGAACTCCCGTACGTATCCCTATACGCACGCTACATCATCGTTTTGCCTGGGCAAACACTTTTGTTGCGGGATTCTAAAGACTTGTCAATATGCTGGCAGTAGGTTAAACAGGATCGTATTCGATTGAATCTGAAACTCTTACATAATAACAAATAATTATAAAGAGAAAGAATATATGTATCATATACAAAACCATATTATGTATCATATACATAATATAAAGGGGGAGAGCGTGTATTATATACACTATACAAGAAACCATATCATACATATGGTTATTAAGTCAACACTTGACTTAATATTCCGGTTTATAAATAAACTGGATAGTATATCAACCGTCCGATTAAATCACGCACATCATATACACGTATTTAATCGAACTCCTATATGTATCCCCATACACATGCCACATCATTGTTTCGCCTGGGCAGACACTTTCGTTGCGGGACTTTAAAGATTTATCAATATGCCGGCAGTAGGTTAAATAGGATCGTATCCGATTGAATCTGAAACACTTTCATATTCAACTCCCTCACGGGTTAACCCACAAACTCGTCGGCGGTACTACCTGCACATAACGGCTACCCAGGTATGAGCAAGATAAGGCAGGTCGACGAACAAGCACATCCGGTCCCGACAAAGTCTATAAGCGACGAATACCATACAGTCTGGTCTCTTCGTCAAAGAGTATCGCATACCGGGTCTAGAGGTGGAAACTGTCAGACCCCCAATAACCCGATAAGTCATGCGACATGGGACTCATAACCATCCGAGATACAACTGATAACACTTTTTAGTTTATCTCATCTGCCTTGGCTAAGGTCTTCTGATTATAATTATGTCCTGAACAACGTGATATCAACTCCCTATATTAGGAGAGACGAATCACCTCAACCGCTCACTACCTCCATGTGCTTCGAGACTATACCCAACTAAAACATATTTGCATGACTCTTGAAAGCCGTAGTAGGGTAGTTATCGAAGTATAGTGGCAACACACACAAGACACTATGTCGATCTCAGGTCAAGAGACTACCCTATACTATCATCACCAAAGAACTGCTATCTAACAATTGGTATAATACCAACTAGAAGTTCTCGGTGAGTCTTTCCAATGCAACTCATACTCCAATGAGCACCTGTATACAATCTTTGGTGTCAAACACCAATAGCCGTGGGATCAGCTATCGTCCTCCAATTTAGTCAGGAGACGTATACACTAGTCTAAACTGGAGTACCTATGCCCAGTCTTGATACTCCTACAACTAGGGATATTCAAGGATGTACTTATGGATTACCCAGGCCCCACTAGTATGATTCCTATCATTAATCCCGGTAGTCAAGCAAAGATCCTATGGGCTTTATCTCATGTATTAGCGATACATGATAACGAGTAAAATGTATACACATGAAAGATAAAGACAAACCATATAGTGTACTATCATCTCGAGCAAGACTCTTCTCTGCATAGGTCCTCCTTTAATTAGTAATTGACATCCTGCAATTACAATAATTGCTTTGAGGGCACCTATATCCAACAATCCCGAAATACGGATGAACATATTACTATTGAAATTTCATGCCTAGTAGAACTACGTGCTAACACCAATCTATACCTCTATTACTATACGATATTCAATCTGATACGATTAGGGTTAGACACGCGAATGCTATGTATGGAATACTATCCTGATATACGGATGACCATATTACTACTGGAAATTGCATACCTAGAAGATAGGTATAGAATACTATCCCGATATATGGATGACCATATTACTACTGAAATTCCATGCCTAGTAGAACTACGTGCTAACACTAACATGTACCACAATATCACTGTATAAGACTAGGGATGGATAGTTTGACTAGGCAAGGCGGTATTGAGGATCTCGGATTCCCCTTCTAGACTTCACGATAGATCTAGGGGTGAAATGGGAAGCGCTCTGTGCGCGCTCGCGCGCCCGCTGTTGATCCATGGTCCAACAGATAATCGCGAGAGCCTAATACCCTTACCCACCAGACTAATACGTTCATAATACTTAGTAGATACCTGATATTGTTTGCCACTTACACACATATGATATCACGCACCGCACACACATGTTACATTACCTACTTTTCTTTATGAGACATCATATCCGAGTTTAACTCGCTGACGGACTTTCTTTCCTTTTATCTCTTTCTGAAATGTCCGTTAGATTAGGAAGAAGCACATGATGAGGAAGAAGCACGTGATGAAGACGAAAGAGTGGAACCAACTGAAGAGGACTATGTGGATTTGTCGACCTATTACTAGGAATAGTTCTTTTTCTTTTTCCAGTTGCATACATGTTTAGGGCTTGTCTTCTTTGATGTATCAAACAATAAATTTTATTTTGGTGCCCCTGTAATGTAATAAATGTTTTAGTTAATGAGAATAAATGTTTTTGCCTTTATTTATTGTTTTGGTACATTGCCTGCATGATCGTTTTACGCTTAATATAATTGTATCGAGTTAGACCACTCTCGGTACAGTTAGGTTGCCGATCGTACCACGTTACTGCTTCAATACTTTGGGAAGCGGGGCGTGACAAGTGTTAGTGGTGGCCCATGCAGGTCCTCAATGTACTAGAACAAAAATATTAACTAACCTTATTATGTCTTTGAATTTTATCTGATTTATCCTTTCCATATATTCCATATCACTCGTAGTTGTTCTTTCACTTGCAATAATCATTTCTTCTTGCAAGTTACTATCTTGTCCTATCCTTGAACTCATTAGTAACCTAATCCCTGTACTCTTTCTCAGATAAGCGATGGCAAGACACAACGTCAACAGAAATCACCGTGGGAACATGAACGACAACGCTGATACCTAACTGGCGGCAATGATGCAAATGATGCGGGGGCTGTTGGACCAACAACAACAGCAGACCGCCACACTTCATCAAGAACTACTTGAGAGCCAGCAACAACAGACTGTGATCCTTGAGAAAGCTTTGGCCCCAAACAACCAAGGAATGGAAAGGGTTAAACAATTCAGGTCTCTGCATCCCAAAACCTTCTCCGAGAAAGGGACACCTTTGGAGGCCGAAGAATGGTTTCAGGGTATTGTCAACGATCTCGGTGCCGCACAGGTCCCGATAGAAGAGCGGATTGACATAGCAAAACTACAACTCACGGATAATGAATGCATCTAGTGGGATGTAGAGGAAAGTCGGCTGGAGAAGCCAATCACTTAGGAGATGTTCAAGGGGCATTTTGATACCCAATGTTTCCCGGCCGTGGGCCACTTAGAAATGGAGAGGAAGTTTGTCCAACTCTAGTAAGAGTCGATATGGGACAAGTCTGTCGACGAATATGCTGTAGAATTCACTATGTTGAGTCGGTTTGCATTTTACCTAGTAGCGACTTTGGAGCTCTATGCAAAGAGATTTCGACAGGGGCTGGATTTGAAGGTACGGTATGCCATGTCTACTTCTGCCCTCCCTACCTATGATGCGATTCTCGATGTCGTTCGTAGCTTTGAGGACCTAGAGAAGCGCATCAAGCAGAATGACCGATCAGCCGGAGTTAAGAGACCGGCAAATCAGGTATCCGAAGTGGCTCTTCCTGGCCCAATAGGGATCAACAATTCAGGATGCCAGCAGGGCCACCTTTTTCACGACCGACCACCATAATCTGCAACTACTGCGGCAAGGATGGGTACTACATGAGAGACTGTCGTGTACTGAACAAGCTCTACCTAGCTTGTGGATCTCCTGACCATACTCTTGGGGACTGTCCTTAGAAGAGGAGGAAACTTAGCCCTATCAATAGGCTAGTAAACATTAGGGCGTAGCAAAATAGGGCCCGACCTGTCCCCGCAATTAGGCCGACTGGTCAAGGAGCTCAACAGAAGGGACCACTCTTGCCTCAGCAACAGCGCATTTTCCAGCAGGCCCAGCGCAACACCCCCAAACTCCAGGCCTTTACCATGACAGCCGAGGAGGCTGAAGCTACAGGGGAAGTTATCACATGTACTTTTTTCTGTTTGAATCAATCTTCATTTCCAGTGCCTTACTTTTTTTCGTTAGCGACTCTTGGTTAAGCTCAACCGTAAACATTTCCCTTTAACAAACATAGGTATCCTCTTAGTAGCTTCTACACCTTCGCTCGCACTTTTTGATTCAGGAACATCCCACTGCTTTATGTCACAAATGCTTGTGCTCGCCCACTCTATTTCGATGGCATCCCTCTCTATTGGATAGAATATCAACACGGGAAGCGGTGTAATAAAGTACACCATGGATACGACGAACTATGGCCGAGGATTCTACGCCAATTTCATTGTGATAGATGTTGACCTATGAGTCTCATTCTTTTTAGTTTTGATTATTTTACAAAAACCATATTTCAAAGATATCAAATGTTACTAACTATGTCAGATAAATTAAAGTGCTAAAGTAATGGAATTATTCAAGTAAGAGAACAATCAACAAAGCAACTGACATCTCAACAGTAATATCAAGAAACTCTGAAGATCAAAGAACAGTTCAAAGGAAATAATGAAGAAGTCAAACAACAGACAAATTGAAGACTTTTTATTTTCTGTGAGTTTAGAGTCGATCTCAATAGTTTGAATCTCTTTATGATCTTAATTTTCTATATTAGATATCTCTTTACTTAAAGAGATATCTAAATCTATCAAGTTTGAGTTTCAAACATTTCCTTCTTTCGAACTATATTTGAAATATCAGTATAGACGTCCTACGAGACATCGATGTCTGATATATCAGACTACAGACGTCTTTATAGACGTCTATAGTCCTGTAGACATCTATAAAGACGTCTATAACAGTTATGGTCCTTTTTAAATTTTCATTTTCGATTTAAATTTCAAATCCTAACAGCCATTAACTGTCTCCAAGATCCAAAACTGTGGGAACGGTTATTCTAACTGCCCACATCAAAATTCTATATATAGGACCCTATTCAAAGAGTTTTCACAACACTTAACATTTATCTATTTCACATTTACATACTTTCACCATTCTTTAATCTTTCTGTGACAACTCTGTCGCTCTCTGTTCTTGAATTTTTAATACTCTTTTGAGAGAAGAGATCTTTCGGGACTTTAGAAATTTCTAGCCAATAGAAAAGAAAGATCTCTAGTTTGTTAAAGAAGTTCCTTTGATTTAAGTTTTTTTTTTCTTAATCCATTTTGAAAACTTCTTTGAATCGTTCTAAAATATTTTATTATCTCCAAAACACAATCCTATATCTCCTTGATTTAAAACTTGATTTATCTATTGAGATCAATAGGATTGTAAACTTGGTTTTGTAAAGATTGTTAAAAATCTGATTTGTACAACCTAGTAAAGAAGGTTTGTGATTTTCACAACTGTAAAGGGTTTTGGACTTAAGCCTTAAGGAAAAAATCTAGTTGTTCATTACCTGCAAGTATAAAGATTCTAAGATCCGAGTATGGTAAAAGATCTGAGTTTCTCCACCCGTAAGGAGTCACTTGGATAGTGAGTTTCCTGAGCAGGAGTTCTCAGGCGGGGATTAGCCACAAAGTTGATGAACCCTAATAAACAAATCTCTGTGTCATTTACTTTCTGTGTTGTGAAATTGTTATTTCTATTAGACTCTAATTTACATCACGCTGAAAATTTCTCAAATTAGCACAATTAAACCGAGTTTTCTATAAAGCCTTATCCAACCCCCCAGGCTGTTTTCAATTGATATCAAAACAAGATTACTCTGTTTTCTAAGATTAATCTATTAAGTATATGATCCTATAGCAAACCACAAGAAAGGACAATCCACTAACCGTCTTCCTCTGTTCAATGGCACCGACTATCAATTCTAAAAAACTATGATTAAAGTTTTTCTTCAGTGTATAGATCTAGAAACCTTAGACATCATTAATCATCCCTTTATCATTCCTACCACAAATCCATTATCTGAGGCCGACAAGAGATCAATGACATTAAATGTCAAGGCAATAAATGCACTTCATTGCTCTTTGAATTCAGAAGAATTCAATAGAATCTCTATGTGTCAAACGGCCAATGAGAATTGGACTACTCTACAGACTGCTCATGAAGGAACCAGTCAAGTTAAAGAGAATAAGATCAATCGTCTCATGAACGAGTATGAGACGTTTCAAATGAGAGATGATGAGACCATCGACTCTATGTATTCTAGATTCAATAACATCATTACAAAACTCTTTAACCTAGGGAAGAAATTCGATGATAAAGAAAAGTGTTACAAGTTGCTAAGATCCCTAATGATCTCCTGGAAACCTAAAATCACTGCCATCGAAGAAGCAAATGATATGACAACATTAAAGGTTGACTCCTTAATAGGCGAGTTGAAGACATACGAAATGCAACTAAGCGATCTAAAGCAAAAGCAAGAAAAAGACACTCAAAGGGAAAACATCACGCTAAATGCATCTACTAGTAAATCCAAGACTAATGAAGTTTCTAGTGATAAGGAAAACGATGATGAGGAAATGGCCAGCATTGCAAGAAACTTCAGGAAGTATTTGAAGTCCAGAAAATTCCCTTCGAAAAAAAATACGTATAAATCAAATAAAAAATTTAATTCTACTAAAATTCTTCGTTGTTTTGAATACAATAAGGAAAGCCATGTCAAATCGGAGTGTCCTACATTAAACAAGGACAAGTGGAAGTCAAAGAAAGAATCAGAAAAGCGCTCGTTTCAAGAAACTTGGGATGATACCGATTCTAGCGACTCAAAAGCAGAAGAAGTTGCAAATATGTGCTTCATGACGCAAGAAGATGAGGACCTCCAAAGACGTAGCAGTTGTTGGATCCTTGATTGCGGATACTCGAGGCACATAACCAGAAATATTCAAAATTTTGAAATGCTCTCAAGAGAAGAAAGTGACAATGTCACTTTTGATGATAACAACAAGGGTAAAATTATCGGTAAAGGTGATATTTCCTTTAATAAGGAATCTAATACTACAGTAATTAAAGACGTATTATTTGTAGAAAACCTAAAACATAACTTATTTGGTGTAAGTCGGTTTTGTGATAAAGGTTATAACATAATTTTTGAAAAAGAATTTTGCAAAATTCTATATGATAACAAAGTAGTTTTAAGTGCTTAATGGTTAATAATGATATAGATGCTTTACTTTAACATAGGAGACCGGGTCATTCCTCAATGGATACTTTTTCCAAAATGTTAAAGAATAACATTGTCAAAGGCATTCATAAATAAAATTTATAAAAGATAGCTTATATGATACCTGCTAAAGAGGTAAACAAACTGAAACAACATTTAAATCTAAAACTAATGTGTCAACTAATACTCCCTTGTAATTGCTTCATGTAACACCCTAACACGATCGTACATTATTTAAATTATATTAAATAAATGTTTTGGGCATTTCTTTAATTATTGTTGGGTTGTGATTGGTGTTTGGATAGTATGTGTGCTTATCGGATCTGACTCTCTTGCGTGAAATCTGTTATGGGTTGATAGTTAGATAGAGTATATTTGATATTTAACCTTAGACCATATATATATATATATATATATATATATATATATCCCAAATAGTAGATACACAATATTTAAACTATATATTTTCTGATAGCCATACGTTTTAAATATTTTATATTAATTGTCGGTATGTTTTTATCCTATTTTAATATCTCATGATATTTTATTGACGGTTATCTATTACACATAAATCCTAAATATCCTAAAATATGGTGTATAATATATTAATTTAGAATATAGTTTTCTAACCGTTAGATTTATGGTTTAAGTGGGCTACGTACGTATAGATTTATAGTATATTTTTAAGATCTAGTGGAGACGGATCGGGGTTTGTAATATCTTTTATAATATTATTTAGTTATTAGTTATATACAAACTACACACACACCTAATATATATAATAATATATATTCTTTTTGTTTTAAAATAAAAATTCTCTCTCTTTGCCTTGTCTCTTCTCTCTGTCTCTCTCTCCCTCCCGCATCTTTGTCTTCCTCTCTCATCGCCTCCCCATCTCCACCTCCGACCATCGCCATAGACATCACCCTCTCAGCCTCCTACCACTGTAGCCATTGACATCTTCTTCTTCTTCTTCGAGCAGCCAACTTCTCCTTTGCTTTCACCTTCATCAACTTCCTCCATCAACACCCGAGATCACCTGACCCTCCATCTCCACCGAGAACTCCTCATCGTCATCACATCATCATCATAGTGGCCACCTCCTCTGCAACACTAACCCGAGGCCGAGACCACGGCCCTCACCAGCACAGATCGCTTCTTCCATCATAGCCTTCATCTCCTTCTTCGAACCTAACCTCAACCGAGACCACGACCTCCTCCGATCAGCGTTGAATACGTATTTGCCTCTTAAGTCTCGAAACCCTCCTTGTGATCACCATCGTCACTACCCATCTCCCCATGACCTTGGTGGGAATCCATCTCGTCGTCATCGTCGCTGCAACCCATTTGCTGGAGAATAACCCATCAACATCCGAGCAATCTTAGACTTCACTGTCGACCCGAGGACATCCCCTCCTTCTTCTTTCTCTCTCGACTCCAGCCAGCAAGTGTCACTGAGCTCCAACTCCATCGCCATCTCTTCACCAAGAAACCCCGAGCTCCTTGTCTTCGATCGCCATCACCGACTCCATCACCTGCAACCTAACTTGACACACGCTCAGATCATCACTACCTGAACACCCATCATGAACCTCGATTCCTTCCTCTTCACCAAGACCCGAGCATCCCATCACCTTTGTCTTCTTCGTCTCCATCGTCGAGCAACCCTTGACACCATCTCCAGCAACCTCGACTTCATCCCTTAACCCAGATCCAAGTACTTCCCCAAGCCGAGCATTTTGGAGCCAAGCCGTGATCTTTAGACGAGATCAAGTTTCGATCTTGCTCCGTTTCGTGGTTGCGTGTAGTCATGTCCGCGCCTGTATCCAGGAAAGTATTTTATACTTGTTACATGCTAGTTTCGGCACGTGCGAACCATGCCATATTATCATGCCGTAACATTATTATAGTCATTGTATCATTTCATATTACAATTAAGATATGATTAAGTTTAGTTTAATAATAATAAGTTTAATATAATAATAAGACTATTCTAATACAGACAAATTGATAAAATAACTTGTAGTAGTTGATAGGATCACATGCGCTATTTCATGTATCGCATCTAATAACTGTTATAACTACTTTGAAATAAATATTCAACATGTTAATCTCATTACCAAAAAATATACATGATATGTTTAACAATACTATTCTCTCATTTGATTAAACGCTTTAATCTATATCAGTTCACGATTACCGATATACTGTTAGGACTATATTGCTTGCTTTACATCATGATCCGTTTACACGATATTATTACAAACTAAACACTTTATCTAATTTAATATACAATCATTAACATGCTTATAACCCGCCATCTTGTTACTGTTATTGCTATCTTGCTTATACCTATTTGCTTGTAATACTTACCGATGCCAACAATCCTAACTTGTTGTCCTGATGGACGTGACATGTTGTCTAGATAGACATAACATGTACGTGCATATTCCTATGTTGGTATTAGGTAGATATTATTCATACCTGACTTGGAAAACGAAACTTGGGGAAATGGGGAAATCAAAAGTGTAACTGAAGTGTAATTAAAAAGGATATTACATGTTTCCGTGGTTCCGAGAGTTAACGGAACAGAATCATTCTTGATTCATACATCTTGCATCCGTGATCCCTGTTTATATCATAATATTGCATTATTATATTCCCTATTCTTATTCATTTTACAAATAAACATGTGCTTTTGATCCATGTCTGCTACATAGTTGCAGGTTACAGGTTCTCGGAACAAAAACAGTGAAAACGATGAAAAGACGATACAAAAGTGAGACTACGACCAACAAATGGAAAGATCTTGATCATGCCTACAATTTGAAGACTAAACGAAGATCAATGAGCAATTTCACAAAGAACAAAGGCAACGCAAGGTTCAAGACTTCGACACGAAGCAAGCAGTAAAGTCCACGACATTACTCACTGTGGAAATCTGGAAGAAAACTAGAGGACAATCTGAGAAACTAAGTGAAGAAACAAGTAGGAAAATGCAACAGGAAGAAAACCATAAAATTGCAGCCAACAAGCCCTCCACATGGCCGCGGAACCGTAGCCAAACAGGGGTTTTAGCCGCGGATCCGCGGCCGTGCGTCGCGCGTGTTGCCACGTGTCACCTGTGTCGATGCGTCGGTGCATTACTTAGGTTTTTCTTAGGGGTAAAATTGTAAAAGCAGATGTGACTCGATTGTAACCCTAGGGTTTCTATGATCTATAAATAGAAACCCTAAATCTCTTTTGGAGGTATGCCTCTTCTTGTGCCTTATTGTATTTATCAAAATTCAGATCCTGTAAATGTTGGAAGAGAGCATCAAATAAAAATTAGAGCAAGTTTTCTTTTCATTGCCCTAGTTAATTTTATTATCTGCCCTAGTGTAACTTTTATTATCTGCCCTAGTTAATTAGTTTAGAACATGTTTTTCAATTCCCTAATGAGTGAGTAGTTCCTCACTTGTTAGGGTTAGGAATAGGGAAGGCTTGAGAGATGAAGATTTCTCACCCCTTTCTTACCCATCACACGTTTTTATAGGACTCCATGCATACATGCACACACCGCTCCCTACGGCATCCTATCCCACGAGGTAGCAGTGATACCGTAGTTTAAAAGACCGGTTGAGCGTGTTTTCCATGGAGGTTAGGGTAAGAATTAAGAAAGGAAGGACAAGAACCTAGAGGAAGAAACATCCTTTCTTCCCGATGGTACTAATCCACTTTATTAATTATTACCATAACACCTCATGGATCTTAATTAGGGCATAGAAAGCGGTGAGGAATATTGACTTTCCAAATTTTACCTAAACCTAACCCTAGCAAGGTTTAGATCAACTTAGTTTTTAGATTTAATCAATCCGACAACAATCGGAATTAACTCGTTAGAACAATTAGAAAATACACAAAATCCCTGTGGACCGACCCGTACTCACCGGCTAGCTACCAAGCGACGCCGTTCTTAATTGCGGTTAACAATATTCTTTGATAAATCAAATGGCGCCGTTGCCGGGGATGGCGTAGTATTTTCTTTTTGCAAATTCGGGTTAATATAAAATCATAAAACTCATAAAAAAACTGAAAAATTAAAAAATATAAAAAAATTATCATCTTGTTATTTTGTGAAGGGTATTTTTCTTTTGAATTGTGCAGGATCGAAGAACGAGTTCAGATCTGGAAAAATCCAGAGATCAAAACAGAAAACTTTAGATCTGAACAACAGAGAAAAGTCAAACCAGAGGAGCAGAAAATTTCTCGGGGCTTGAACCACACATCCCACCGCGGAACCGCCGCGATAAGGTACTTCTGACCGCGGAAACGCGGCTTGGTCGTGGCGTCATCAATTGAAATTTTTCTGTGAGCTTCCTTTTTTTTTCTTCTGAATCCCCTGATATCTCCTCTGTAAAAATTTCCTGCAAGATTCTTTGCGCCAAAAATTTCTTCCCCTTCTCAATAACTTGAACTTGTGCAGGATTCTTTACGCTGCGCTAAAAAAATTGTTTGTAAGTGTTTGATTGTGTTTACCGCTTTGCATATTTAAAATTGACTTTAAGGGGCTTTTACACCAATCCAAATTGGGTGGGGATTTCATTACCCTTCCCAGGACCCCAAAAATCATATAAGGCATATTGCATTGACCATCAATTAATTAAAAAAGATTAGACTCAGCCCTAAGGACTTCGCGCTCAATAGGACAAAGGAATAGTTGTAGGCATCGACCGTTGATCCTAACCTGACTTTGTGGTGCCTAGGCTAGACAGGTAGTGAAAGGTAATTTTAAAAGGCCCGTCTCACGGTGATTCGTGAGCGGATCCCTCCTTTCTCTACTTGTGCTTACCTGGCCACAATTGGCGGTGAAGAGGCGGTTTGAGGTCCTACTTCTTGCCCTTTGGAATAGTTAGGAGCTGTCTAGTTGACCTAGGTGACCCTAGATCCAGGCTTGATTGTGCATTTGTGATTGATTGAACGTGTGTTTAAGCCTTTTATTGAAAATCTTTTTGCAAAAAGCTTCATAAAAAAAACACAAAAAGAAATTTTTTTTTATAAAAACTTGCAACTTGTCGCTAAGAAATCCGTGCACATCACTTCCATCCACATTCTTTTTCTTCTCCTTTCTTACATCATGGGTACCCCACTTCCCAAAACTCTTGCCGAACTTTAGTACCCTCATCCAAACATTGCTTCATACGCGAATTGTTTTGGTCGAATTACGGACGACCCCTCCATGCCCAAAATTTCTTTGAAAGATCGAATAGAAGCGTCTAGGAGAAACAGTTCGACTCCGCAATCCACTTTGTATCAACAATTTCAACCTTCACCACCTTCTTATGTTGATACTACTTTTTCGAGTCCTGTTGTAACTCCGAAACCCATGTCTATCGCTGAACATATTGAACAATCTCGTAACCGATCTTTCACTTCTTTCAACACTTCCAGTTCTTGGGATTAACAAGTCCATTCACCTTTTTATCCAAATGTTGATCCTACTCCTGTCCAACCATTCAATTCCTACCATCCTTACCCGACTTTCACACCTTCCCTAGACATTGCTTCTACACAGCCATTTGGGAGTTTCACGTATCCAAACAACTTTGAATCTTTTACTGAAACCCCTTCACAACCCATGTCTAGTCTGGAATAGTCGTTGGAAGCGTACATTGCAGCAACAAACCGACAGATGAAGAATTTGGATGCGTCCATTTCCGCCCTTATGCAACCTAGTGACCCGGTAGCTAGTTTCCAACTAGCTCCGAAAATTCCAATGTATGATGAGGCGTTTGGACAGAGTAAGAATTTGAGTGGAGAGAGTGAGCTGTGCACCCTTCCAAATCAAACCTACCCGTCACCAATTGAATCCCACAACTCTGGTTTTGAATGTCAAACAAGTATCCCAAATGATTCACCAGTTGAAAATAAAACGTTTAATGAGTTGTGCGATTTTGTAGTGCTTGATTTTCTAGATTGTGAAGGGTCCCTTTCGAGTGAAACCACCACCAATCCTTTCAAACTTTACACCTCCAATCTAGAACCTGAATTGATAAATATCCATGCTTTTGATGAGGTGTCAGAAAAAATTGATTTTTACTTGATTGAGGATATAGACGCAGGGAATATTTTGGATGATGAACCCGTAGATTTAACTGAATTTTTCTCTCCAATTCATCATCCCGGGTCATTAAATGTTTCTCCCGAACATCATATGCGTATTGATTTTGATGATAATTGCATGGATGAGATAACTTTTGAGGAGAATTATGAGGATAGTATTGAGGATAGTATTGAGGATGAACCAGTTTTGTTTGATGTGTCGGATTTTCCAATTCATCCTCCTGAACCTTTAACTGTTATACTTCCTAAATCACCCCCCTCATCCTTTTAATCGTTCCGACCATGCAAGAGATCATGCAGGAGGACTGTGAGCTTGAAAAATTTCTGTTCGATCACAGCAGTTTGGACGCCACTAGTGCGTTCCTTTTTGAATCTGACACAGTTCTCACAGCCGATAACGATTACGAGTGTTTCACTTTTTCGGACGATTTTGAAGACTCACCGCCCGAGTTTGAGTCCTTTGAATTTTCAGATGAGTTAGTTGAACCATCAGACTTGATTGCTTACAGTCATTTCAAACCATTGATGGAATCCTTCGAGTTCGAGATAGATTACTTAGGTGAGAATAAGACTATCCCTAAATCACTCCCCTTCGTCCTTTCCATCGTTTCGACCGCGCAAGAATCCGTCGCGTTTCCGCTTCCAATGGATGGTTTACCAAGTTAAATGTACCCATGTTTTCTTGCGAATCTTGAGGGATTTGACCCCATTTCTCGACGGGTTGATAGATTAGCACAATCGCTTTTAACACATCGGTCATCACAATTTGCGCTAATTTATTCACTCGATTTACGCCCTCAAGTTCGTACTACACTTCTTTCTCTCTTCCGCCATTCTTCTCCGAATATACCGAGACCATATTCCACCCTTTTTCCCATACGGTCTCGTGTGTTTCTCAACTCCTTTCTCTACACTCCATTCTTTCACCAACCCTACCATTATCACGATAGAATTTTTGAATGGTTGGTACTAACCTTTGGTCTGTGTAAGGCCTTGTATAGTTTGATTTTTCTCCTCCCTAACTCTGAACTTTCACGCTTAAAACAGTGGAAACACTGTTTCACTTAAGTTTGGGGGGGACCTTGTATATATATTTTGTTTTTTTTAACAATAAAAAAAATTAAATAAATAAACAGGGGAGCGCCGATAATTTTGACCCTCTTGGTGTAGCCTGACAGTGAGGACACTGTCAAGTTTAAGTTTGGGGGTATGCTCGGTAATCCTTCTTCCTTCGCATTAATATGTACATTTTTGCATTTGCATACTTATTTTAAAACCGATAAAAATTTTAAAATTTTAAAATTTATAAAAATTGAAGAATTCAATTTTGGCCATAATTGACTTGAGTTTGACAAAAAGGTTAACTAGCTAGGAACAACTAGATCTTAGACTTAGTAAATTAAAAACTCTAAAAATAACCTTTCTTAAAATTTAACGGTAGAAAGTATACGTCTTTGTGGTTTATTGAGAAATAGGCAAATTTCAAGTTGACTTCTTGGGCTAAGTTAAAATAAGGGAAGAGTATTGATATTTTTATTAAAGTATAAGTCTGAAAAATAATTGCTAATCTTAAGTCTAAATTCTGAAAATATATACCCTACAAATTGCACAAACACGAACATTGAAACTTGGAATAGTAGAAGAGACCTTGAAATGCTCTTGTCTAAAGTCCTTAGTACGAAGAAAAATAAAAATACAAGTGTGAATAAAGAGATAAAAAAAATGAACATTGGTTTTTGTAATTACTTAAGGCTGCATTAATAGAAAAAATATTTAGCGAGGGTGCTTCATCACCTAGTGCCTTAAACCAACTAATTTGGGAGTCACTGCTAAAAGCCTTAGGGATTACAAGACTAGGAATTACGCTTTAAAGTGCAACCATATTTTGTAATCGGTCGTTAGTACCTCAAGAAGTATTAACGGTCGCATGAAGGATGTGTGAGCAATTTCATCTAAAAATTCACCAATTGAAAAGTGCTTTGGACGACGGACAAGAGTATGATAGCTTGATTTGAACTTCCAAGTGTAGCGATGATATATACACACACGTAGGGGTATGTGATTGGGGTTTGGATGAGAGATATGAATAAAATATAGGACTTATATCTTTAGTAGAGATGATAAAAATTCCTAAGTTGAGATAGAACCTTAGAGGGAAAATTCAAAAGATGCTAAAAGCTAAGTAAATTTACAAGAACATATATAATCTTAAGTTAAATAATAAGGAAGCATGAAAAATACAGGTGGATAATTTCTAAGTCAAAGATAATAGAATTCCTTGTTGGAAAACCTAATTAGAGAATAAAAGTCAATGGGCCGAATTGATAGGATTTTATGGGTGGTATCCGCTGAAAACCCTCATGAGACAGCACTCCTCCTACTAGGGACACCTGGAGGTTTAACGGCTTGTTGCACGAGCTCAGTACAATCGCGTTTACCTGCGAAAGTGATGATAGGTCTTTTTCGAGAATAAAAATAGGTTTGCTCGAGGACGAGCAAAAGATAAGTTTGGGGGTATTTGTTCATATCATAATATTGCATTATTATATTCCCCATTCTTATTCATTTTACAAATAAACAGGTGCTTTTGATCCATGTCTGCTACATAGTTGCAGGTTACAGGTTCTCGGAACAAAAACAGTGAAAACGATGAAAAGACGATAAAAAAGTGAGACTACGACCAACAAATGGAAAGATCTTGATCATGCCTACAATTTGAAGACTAAACGAAGATCAATGGACAATTTCACAAAGAACAAAGGCAGCGCAAGGTTCAAGATTTCGACACGAAGCAAGCGGTAAAGTCCACGACATTACTCACTGTGGAATTCTGGAAGAAAACTAGAGGACAATCTGAGAAACCAAGTGAAGAAACAAGTAGGAAAATGCAACAGGAAAAAAACCAGAAAATTGCATCCAACAAGCCCTCCACATGGCCGCGGAACCGCGGCCAAACAGGGGTTTTGGCCGCGGATCCGCGGCCGTGCGTCGCGCGTGTTGCCACATGTCGCGTGTGTCGGTGCGTCAGTGCATTACTTGGGTTTTTCTTAGGGGTAAAATTGTTAAAGCATATGTGACTCGATTGTAACCCCAGGGTTTCTATGATCTATAAATAGAAACCCTAAACCACTTTTGGAGGTATGCCTCTTCTTGTGCCTCATTATATTTATCAAAATTCAGATCCTGTAAATGTTAGAAGAGAGTATCAAATAAAAAATAGAGTAAGTTTTCTTTTCATTGCCCTAGTTAATTTTATTATCTGCCCTAGTGTAACTTTTATTATCTGCCCTAGTATAGATTTCATTATCTGCCCTAGTTAATTAGTTTAGAACATGTTTTTCAATTCCTTAATGAGTGAGTAGTTCCTCACTTGTTAGGGTTAGGAATAGGGAAGGCTTGAGAGATGAAGATCTCTCACCCCTTTCTTGCCCATCACACGTTTTTATTGGACTCCATGCATACATGCACACACCGCTCCCTACGGCACCCTATCCCACGAGGTAGCAGTGATACCGTAGTTTAAAAGACCGGTTGAGTGTGTTTTCCATGGAGGTTAGGGTAAGAATTAAGAAAGGAAGGACAAGAACCTAGAGGAAGAAACATCCTTTCTTCCCGATGGTACTAATCCACTTTATTAATTATTACCATAACACCTCATGGATCTTAATTAGGGCATAGAAAGCGGTGAGGAATATTGACTTTCTAAATTTTACCTAAACCTAACCCTAGTAAGGTTTAGATCAACTTAGTTTTTAGATTTAATCAATCTGACAACAATCGGAATTAACTCGTTAGAACAATTAGAAAATACACAAAATCCCTGTGGACCGACCCGTACTCACCGGCTAACTACCAAGCAACGCCGTTCTTGATTGCGGTTAACAATATTCTTTGATAAATCAATCCCGGGGGGTAACTGGATATATCTTGTGTTCGTGGTCCCGGGGGGCAACATGATATATAATTTTGAGTTACATGGAGTACATTCATTGGTTTCAAATACATGTAGGATATTTAACCTAGAAACACAGACCTTAGGATATACATGACATGTTTGACTACCTATAGCTTACTTGTTATATCACCCGTGATTGATGTTGTTTATACTCTTAATATCTCACTCTTGCACATGGCATACTATATCGCCTATTTTTTTTATATTAGTATTATTATGATATTTATGACGCACTGACGTCTGGGTTTTACATGGCCCAGATGCATGACTTAGCATGTGAGTATTTCGACAGGATTGCCGATCTGTGAGGACCTTTTCACCGATATAGTTCTGATTCATGGTTTAGGTATTCTTTTCCCTTGGATCTTTATTGCTTCCACCACTGTTTACTGTTATCGTCCTTGTGGCTATTAGACATGTTTAGAGATATATAGTTTTATTATTGTCCTTGATTACTGATTGACAGCCGTAATGTGATTATGTGAGGATATTTCCTTACCATAGGTAGCATGGTTGGCTTTATTACATTTCCGAATTTTGTATTTTGGGAAGCGGGGCGTGACACTTCATATGGATATTTTTGGTCCCTGTCGCAATGCAAGTCTAAGAGATAAATATTATACCCATGTTATTATAGATGAGTTTTCAAGATTTACTTGGGTATTTTTCTTAAAAGCCAAAAATGAAAATTTTAAGATTTTCAAAATATTTTCTAAACGAATTCAAAACGAAATGAATTTAAATATATCTAAAATTAGAAGCGACCATGATAGAGAGTTTAAAAACTCAATATTCGAAGAATATTGTAATAAGAAAGGTTTTAAATATGAATTCTTCTGTGCCAGAACTCCACAACAAAATGGAGTTGTTGAAAGGAAAAATCGTTACTTATAAGAAATAGCACGCACCATGCTCAATGAAAATAATTTACCACTATATTTTTGGGCTGAAGCAATTAATACTTCATGCTATATAATTAGTAGGGTAGTAATTAGAAAATATTAGAATAAAATCCCATATTTTATGGTAAAAGCCCTAACATTAAATATTTTAAAGTCTTTGGTTGTAAATGCTATATATTGAATACCTTAGAAAACTTAGGAAAGTTCGATTCTAAATATGATGAAAGAATATTTGTTGGTTATTCAATGACCAGCAAAACCTATCGCGTTTATAATAAACGAATATTAGCAATTTAAGAAAGCATGCACGTTCAATTTGATAAAACTAACTCCTTTAATCCTGAGAATATAATAGATGATGATAGTAACTTGTCACAAGGTTTAGATGATTCATCAATAAAAAAAAATGTTGAAACCAATCAATTGAAACAACAAGTGCAAGTAATTGATACTACTCTTCCAAAATATTGGAAATTCTATAAAGATCATCATAAGAATTTAATAATAGAAGATATAGATAAAGGAGTAGATACTAGGTCATCAACATTTAACTTATGCATCAATTCGGCTTTTATTTCAGTTATAGAACCAAATTTTTTTAAGTAAGCTGAAAATCATGAGCATTAGATAGACGCGATGCAAGATGAGTTAAATCGGTTTGAAAGAAATAAAATTTGGAAACTAATTCCAAAACTCGAAGATAGACCAGTAATTTAAACTAAGTGGGTTTTTAGAATAAGTCTGGAATATGACGAAACTTACGCGAAGATAGACAAGTCAGGAAATATAATAAGAAATAAAGCACGTTTAGTTGCTCAAGATTATAATCAAATTGAAGGGATTGATTATGACGAAACTTATGCGCCCGTTGCTAGACTCAAGACTATTAAGATATTATTGGCCTATACTTGTGTAAAAATCTTTAAAGACTTTCAAATGGACGTCAAGAGCGCATTCTTGAACGGTAAAATAGATGAAGAAGTATATATAGTACAACCACCAGGTTTTATAAATAATAAATACCCACAACACATATTTAAACTAGAAAAGGTATTGTATGGTCTCAAACAAACTCCTAGAATTTGGTATGAGAGATTAAATATATTCTTAATAAAAATAGGATATCAAAAGAGCATAGTTAATAAAACCTTATTTACAAAAATGTATGTAAATGATATAATAGTAGTTCAATTTTATGTTGATAATATCATATTTGGTTCTACTAATGAACATCTCTACCAAGAGTTCTCGAAGTCTAAGCAGAATGGGTTTGAAATGAATATGATAGGAAAATTGAATTTCTTTCTCGGACACTAATCAAACAAAATCAAGAAGGACCATTCATCACCCAAACCAAGTACAATAAGAAACTTATCAAGAAATTCAAGTTAGAGGATGCAAAGTGTAACGACTTTGTTTTTATTATACAAAAATTTTAAAGTTAATGCACAGAATGGAGTATTTGCAAGCCTGAGTATATTTTGAATGTTGTTTTTATTTAAGAACAGTAAGAAAGCACTTGTAACTCACTGGTAAAGCTTTTACACTGTTGAGACGTAGGCCCTATGTTCGAATCCCATCAGCCATATATTTTTACTGATTTTTCTTTTAAACTTTTTGGAAGCCTAAAAGTTTACACGTGCACTGCACGTAAAAATGAAAAGTCTGAGAAAATAAACATATGCGAAAGAGTATTTATACAGACTTGGACACGTGGCTAAAATCCCACCCCTCATCTCACCAACTTGGCCGGCGAGACCGGTCATTTTCCCGGCGCCGATGGGTCCCCCATAGGGAATGGCCCCCATTTTCTGTACACCAGTCTCTTGGCCTATCCCCACTACCCCAGTACTGTTTTATTTTCCTGCATTTATCCAGAGAGTGTTAATTCACCTTTTAATCCAAATTTTAATACATTTAAATTCTTTCTTCAATCCCCAAAACCCTAATTTTACCCTATAAATATAACTCCATACCCTAGCTCTCTTCATTCTGAAATCTCTTGTCAAAAATTCTCAAAATTTTCGAAGTCAAAGAAAAGTACAAGTGGAGTTAGCACAAGTTCCTTTTCCGACGAGGATTCGAAGCACTTCCGGCGACCCCCGCGACTCTACGAAGGCCATCATTCCTTTTCTCAACCTCTATTCTATCCTTTTAACTTGTAAGTCCCAACTATTTCCCTATCTTCTTATCTTAAAACTATCTCTTTTCAAATCATGTCGGTAAGTGGAGTTATACCGACATTCTTTTCTAAAATCTTTTAAAAAAAACTACAATTTTCTTTTATAATCATTCATTCAAATCACTATACTTTGTTATTCAATCATGACACAAATGTTTAGAATAATTTTTACCTTGAAAAGTTCATGTTAAATAATTTTATAGTGCATGTTTCGTTTAAATACCATAAACTTTACACATGCCATATTTTAATCTTTTTGCTTAGCATACCTTTTGAAAACCAAACGAGGTAATGACATACCTCTCACATACACACATCTTGACATAGCACGATTTCTCTTGAACAACATTTTTGTGGCCAAATACGACTTTTCATCAAAATACCCTAAACTATTAAGAATCGGATTTCTTTAAATTGTGTTAATTCATTCCTTACGATTATGCCTCTACAACCCATTTTGGGAAACCCGATAGGGATGGTGCAGATTATCGCACGTCCTCGGGACTAGTAGAGCGAGATGCAGACCTCCTCACGGAGCATACGATCTCGATGGAATTTTTAATATAGTTTTCAAGAAAAACAAGATTTTTACTTAATAAAGAAAATTAATTTTTTTATAATTATATAAATATTATCAAAGCTCATATTTTGAGATATTATTAAATTTCACGTTTTCTAAATAAAATAATAGAATTACAAGTTTCATGAAAATACCATCAAGAATCAATACAAGTCTAACTTTAAACTAAAATACCTTGAACTATTCAAGCTAGGTATATATTCACTTGAATACCTTGCTTTTTAAAAGTTACATCCATAAAAACCTTAAATACGATAAATAATTACTTGAGATTTATTTTGAAAGTATACTCAAAATATTTTTCATAAAACCTCCTCAAGTTATATATAATTACATTAAGGACCCTGGTAAATATAGGTTTAAGTGGAACCAATTCTCTTGAGAATCAGGGAGCCGGAGAAAGTGGGTGCTTGCCTATTTAAGGTAGAAAACTAAAACGGGGTTATCAATGGTAATTGTCTTGGAAAAAGACACAAATCCTGTCGTCCATGTGCAACAGTTACCGATAACTCCTAAACCTAATTCAGGATCCAATTCTGTTTAAAGCGTCTGACTCAATCTGAGTCTCAGTCTAATCTGAATACAATCCAAACATGAATCCAACTCCAATTCAACATGAATTCAATATATCAAACATGAACACTTGAACTTGAACATGAATACCAGAACAATATCAATATGACTTGACTGGACCGAACCATGGCTATATCTTGAATTTGACTACATGACTACGTTTACATCCTGAATCAGTTCACATGAACAACTTATACCATGGTTTTAGTAAGTCTGGTACCTACAAATCAATACAATTAATACAATATACACTACGGGATTTTTAAAGGGGTAAACTGGTACGGAATGTGTTAAAAGTGGCACGATGACGGTCACTAAAAGACACCTACATGAACATCATGTGCCGTTGCCCCGTGGGTTTTGACGGGGCCTTATACTTACATGTTACCTTAGTCCATGGAGCAAGTTGGACTCCTCTCATATACACTGACACATTCTGTACCAAGCTATAAACAACTACGCTAGCATAACAAACACATAAGTTACCTGTTATATTCTCTTTATCTATCTATTACATTCTATCTTTTGGGACTTACCGAGCGCTAGTTTGCTGATGATATTCCTATCTCTTCTTTCTTTGGAATGTTGTCAGCAGGACCCGACTCTCAGGAGATCGAGCCCAATCAGGACGATTTGGATCACTTCACCGAGGAGCCGAAGTTCTAGTTCCTACTTGTACTTACTTTTCTTTCAGTTCATATTGCTATTGTTTAGGCATCGCTTTCCATCATTGTATTTTACTTTTCAGTTCTATGTAAAGAATGAATATAAATAAAAAGTTGTTGTTTCATTACATCTCTTATTATTCTTGTGTTATTTCATTTATATTACTTATTTACGCTTAGCGTGTTTACTTCTGAGTAAATACGTCGCAGCCCGTCACGTCTCCTTCTCCATACACCGGGAAGCGGGGCGTGACAGGTTTTATTAGTGACTCATGCAGGTCAGTTCTGCAAGGAAACCTAAGCAATATATTACAAGAATTATAAGAATCAGCAAGTAAAACATTCTTTACATTTCATGTGCCTTGAATCTATCATAACCCTATTTTTCTTTCAAAGTTATGGATTCCCCCAACAATACAAGCCCGAACGTTAATGGAAACACCCCACCACCACCACCACCTCTACCACTTAAACCTACCATAGCAGCTCCTATTAACGAGCAGACGGTATTGCTGGAGGCAATCAAGAGCCTCTTGAAAGAACAGCAGCAGCAGACTGTTATTCTATTGCACCGTCCAGAAACTGAGGTACCCGATGTGAAACAATTCCGGGCACTGCACCCTAAACAATTTTCTAGGAAAGAGAGCCCGCTGGAAGCGGAAGAATGGGCTCAGTCGATTAAGGACGATCTGGTAGCAGCACAAGTTCTAGATATTGCTTGGGTAAGAGTTGCGAAGATGCAACTAATCGACAACGCCAGAGTATGGTAGAAGGCTGAAGAAAGCCGTCTTGCTCAGCCGATCAAATGGAAGACATTTTGTGATATGTTCGACGCGAAATATTTTCCCGAGACTGTCCGTTTTGACATGGAGCAGCAATTCATCTACCTGCAACAAGGCTTTATGTGGAGAAAATCTGTGGATGAGTATGATACTTAGTTCACCATGCTGAGCAGGTAAAATATGTCTCAAATATTCAATTTCTTGATATCACATACTACAATGCTAACACAAGACCGTAACAGATTTGCGGCACATCTCATACCGACTGCTGAGATCAGAGCACAATGATTTCAGCAAGAGTTGGACCCGAAGATCCAAGCTGCACTAGCTACTGGGGATTTCCCAACCCACGACCTTGCATTGAAGGCTGTCCGAAAATTTGAAGTAGTTGTGAAAAAGAAAGGCAGACCTCAATCTGCCGGTGTGAAGCGCCCTGCTACTCAGATAGCAGGAGGAGCCTCTTCTAGGCCACTGTTTGTAACCAGGAGACCGGGAGTACCATTTAACAGGCCCATTCCAAACTTTTGCTTCTATTGCAAGAGGAATGGACACTTGGCGAAGGACTGCAGACGTGCTAACCTCCTTTGCATAGTTTGTGGTGCATCCACTCACGCCATTGGAGATTGCCCACATCGTCTCACCCCAGCTCCCGCACCTCGACCAGCGATTACCTACCCGCAGCGGCCAGCTATTCAGGCTCTTGCACCTCGTCTTGCCCTACAAGCTCCACCTCCTCGTGGACCTCCTGCACAGCCTTCTCGTCAGTTCCATCAAGCTCAAAGGAACCTACCTCAAGGACAGAGGAACGGACAGAAGAATGCTCCCCCAGCAAAGAGGAATATACCTAGGCGACACTGGTAACTCCCACTCTTTCACAATGACTGTGGAAGAAGCTGAAGCCACTGGCCAAGTCATCACTGGTAACTCCCACTCTTTCAAAACCTTTTTAATCTTTGTGTACCTCAATATATATCTTTTCCTATACCTAAATATATTCCACACAACCTTAGGTACAATCTTAGTAGCCTCACTACCTGCCTTAGCACTCTTCGATACTGGAGCATCACATTGCTTTATGTCGCAACGGTTCGTTCGAACTCATGCGATTCCAGTTAAACCACTCGTATCCAGCTGGAATGTCAGTTCAGGGAACGGAGTTCTAAAGGAAACTCTGGGATACGACCTGTGTTCAGTGGCCGTCTGCAGTAGAGAATTTTATACTAACTTCAAGGTGCTGGACATACCAAACTTCGAAGTCTTGGGTATGGACTGGCTAGGAACTTTCTCCGCTACCATCGACTGTCATCAAAGGAGGGTAGTGTTCGAGATTCCAGATCATCCGGTCTTTTATTTCAAAAGTGGAGACCGTACCCTGGAACCTAATACTTACAAGGGTAAACCAAGGAAGGCAGTGATTGCAACAATACAAGCAGAAGAAGACAAGCCAGAGGTAGTTCGAGAGTTCGAAGACGTATTTCCTGAAGACATCTCAGGTTTGCTTCCTGATCGAGCTCTTGAATTCAGTATTGACTTAGTACCTGGTGCACAATCGGTGATCAAAGCACCATATCGCTTAAGTTCTGAAGGATTGAATGAGATCCGTACACAATTGGATGAACTTTTTAAGAAAGGATAGATTCGTCCCAGTGCTTCAAGTTGGAGATCTCCAGTTTTGCTTGTGAAGAAGAAGAAAGGTTCATACAGAATGTGCATAGACTACCGAGCTCTGAACGAAGTCACGATAAAGAACAAGTATCTACTACCGCGCATCGACGATCTGTTCGATTAGCTAAGTGGGTCTTGCATTTTCTCAAAGTTAGATCTTCGTTCAGGTTATCATCAGGTGAAGGTCAAAGAGTCTGATATTCCGAAGACGGCATTCAGGACTCGCTATGGTCATTATGAGTTTCTCATGATGCCATTTGGAGTGACCAATGCACCAGCCATATTTATGAATCTGATGAACCGAGTTTTCTGAGAGTACCTAGACAGATTCGTTGTCATATTCATCGACGACATCCTGGTGTATTCAAAGAATCGGAAAGATACGCTGAACATTTATGAATTGTTCTGGAGACTTTACGACAACATCAACTCTACGCCAAGTACAGTAAGTGCGAGTTTTGGTTAGATCAGGTCGGATTTCTCGGACATATTGTTGGCGAAGAAATCTCTGTGGATCCAGCTAAAGTATCAGCAGTAAGTGAATGGCTGACACCAAGACAGTGAAGGACATTCAAAGTTTCTTGGGTTTAGCAGGATACTACCGAAGATTCATAGAAGGTTTCTCGAAGATTGCAACACCTCTGACCAAGCTCGCACGTAAAGATGAAGCATTCGCGTGGTCAGAAGCACATGAACAAGCTTTTGTAGAACTCAAGTCAAGATTGACATCAACGCCTATTCTCGTAATACCGGACCAATCTGGAGGATTCATTGTGCATTGAGATGCATCCGGTAAGGGATTAGGATGTGTTCTACACTAGAATGGAAAAATTGTAGCTTATGCATCAAGTCAACTAAAGATTCATGAGCGCAATTATCCGACACATGATTTGGAGTTGATGGTCGTTACCTTTGCACTTAAGATTTGGCGCCATTATCTACTTGGAGAGCGAGTGGACATATACACTAACCACAAGAGTCTGAAGTATGTGTTTACTCAGAAGGGGTTGAATATGTGGCAAAGAAGATGGTTAGAACTTATGGCAAATTTCGACATCAAACTACAGTATCATCCAGGAAAGGTGAATGTAGTTCCTGATACACTTAGTCGCCAGCCTCTATCAATGAATCTTACCGCACAGTGGAAGCTTCAACAGGAATTGCACAAGATGGAGATAGAAGTGGTTATGCCAGGTAATACTTCAAAGTTGATGAACTTACAAGTTCAGTCTACTATTGTCAATCAGATCAAAGCTGCTCAAGCGCGTGATGCTAAGTTGCAAAAGATCCGAAAACAAGTAGAAAGTGGATTTCGAGCCGACTTCAACGTCCACAAAGAAGGATCTTTGAGATACGGAAGCAGATTGTGTGTACCACAAGGTTCTGTTCGGGAAGAGTTGATGAAAGAAGCTTACAACTCTCCATACTCAGTACACCCTGGTGGTACAAAGATGTATAAAGATCTACGTCAACATTACTAGTGGCATGGAATGAAGCGTGAAGTAGCCAGAAGCGTAGCCAAATTCTTGGTGTGTCAGCAAGTAAAAACTGAACATCACAGGACTGCTGGCTTACTTCAACCGTTACCTATCCCAAAATGGAAATGGCAACACATCACCATGGACTTCGTGACTGCACTTCCTCGCAGCACAAAAAGTAACGATGCAGTATGGGTTATTGTGGATCGACTCACAAAGTCAGCTAACTTCATCCCATTTCGAGTTGGCCAATCTACCAAGACACTAGCAAAGAAGTACATGGAAATAAATCTGAACCTAAGTAAGATTTAACTCTTCAAGATGTACTATTTCTGATACCCATGAACTCATGCAGGAGATCGTGAGATTACATGGAGTACTGTTTTGCATTGTCTCCAATCGTGACACCAGATTTCGATCGCAGTTTTGGCAAAGTATGCAAGCTAGCTTGGGAATGAGTCTGAACTTCAGCACAGCTTACCATCCACAAATAGATGGACAGTCTAAGCGAACGATTCAGATCCTTGAAGATATGCTAAGAGCGTGTATGTTAGACTTCGGAGGATCGTGGGAAGATCATATACATCTTGTGGAGTTTTCATACAACAACAATTACTAAGCGAGTATTGGAATGGCACCTTTTGCAGCACTCTATGGAAGGAAGAGTCGTTCACCACTAAGTTAGGACGACATCGGAGATAGGGAACTCTTTAGACCAGAGATGATCGTAGCAACTGTGGACGTAGTTCGCACGATCAAGTAAAGAATGCACATAGCCCAAGACATACATAAGCACTGGGCTGATGCAAAGCGCCTTCATCTCGAGTTCCATCCGGGAGATCATATGTTCTTAAAGATCTCTCCAAACCGTGGAGTAATTCGCTTTAGAAAGAGGGGTAAGCTCAGTCCGAGATACATTGGACCGTTCGACATTCTCGAACGAGTCGGAGAGGTGGCATATCATTTGGCACTACCACCCTCATTGGAAGGAGTGCACAACGTATTCCATATATCCCAACTTCGAAGATATATGAGCGACCCTAGCCACATCCTTGATCACTCCGAGCTCACGGTATAGACAGATCTATCTTGTAAGCAGCAACCCGTTGAAATTCTGGATAGAAAGGTAAAGTCACTTCGGAACAAGGAAGTAAACTTGGTCCGAGTGATGTGAAGAAAAGATTCGCCAGGAGAATCAACGTGGGAACGTGAGGATGACATGCGTGCAAGATACCCCTACTTGTTTGTAAATTAGTCCTTATATAATTGTAAATTTCAAGGACGAAATTTTTATAAGGAGGGTAGAATTTAACGACTCTGTTTTTATTGTACAAAATTTTTACAGTTAATGTACAGAATGAAGTATTCGGATCCCCCCATGAACAGCAAGAAAGTACTTGTAGCTCACTGGTAAAGCCATTACACTGCTGAGACTTAGCCCCTGTGTTCAAATCCCATCAGCCACATATATTTTTACTGATTTTTCTTTTAAACTTTTTGAAAGCCCAAAAGTTTACACATGCACTACACGTAAAAATGAAAAGTCTGAGAAAATAAACATGTGCAAAAAGGTATTTATACAAACTTGGACACATGGGTAAAATCCCACCCCTCATCTCACCAACTTGGCCAGCGAGACCGGTCATTTTCCCGACGCCGACGGGTCCCCCGTAGAGAATGGCCCCCATTCTCTGCACACCAGTCTCTTGGCCTACCCCCACCACCCCAATACTGTTTGATTTTCCTGCATTTATCCAGAGAGTGTTAATTTACCTTTTAATCCAAAATTTAATGCATTTAAATTCTTTCTTCAATCCCCAAAACCCTAATTTTACCCTATAAATACAACCCCATACCCTAGCCCTCTTCATTCTGAAATCTCTTGTCAAAATCCTCAAAATTTTCCATGTCAAAGAAGAGTACAAGTGGAGTTAGCCCAAGTTCCTTTTCCGACGAGGATTCGAAGCACTTCCGGTGATCCCGCGACTCCACGAAGGCCATCATTCCTTTTCTCAACTTCTCTTCTATCTTTTTAACCTGCAAGTCCCAACTATTTCTCTATCTTCTTACCTTAACACTACTACAAATAAGGGTTGCCCCTACGGATTTATCCGTAGGGGCAAACCACTGCCCCTACGGATAAATGCGTAGGGACGAAAAAATACCCCGTAGGTGCAAAGGCCGCAGGTGCAAGTTGAGGCCCTGAACTTGCCCCTACGGGCAAATTCTTGCCCCTACGGATTTCTGTGTAGGTCCTAGTGTCCCTACGGACGAAGCCGTAGGGTAAAAAAATTTATATTATTTACGGTTTTTTAAAATATTTTAAGTGTACCTACGGATATGTCCGTAGGTCCAAATTATATACCCTACGGATAACTGCGTAGGTACCTATCCGTAGGGGCAAAATATCAGGATTCCTGATATTTTTCCCCTACGGATATCTTCGTAGGGGAGAGGCTGTAGCCCCTACGGATATGTCCGTAGGGGCACTTCCAACCCCTGGTACTGAGATCAGGGGGCAAATATCAGTTACTGCTGACATTTTGCCCCTACGGATATATCCATAGGGGCAACATGTGTGCCTACGGATTAATCCGTAGGTACATATTGTCTGTATTTTTTTTAAAAAAAAGTGCTGCCTGATTTTTTCCCGCCCTGTGCACAATAATATATACATCAATCAAATATAAAAATAATCATCACACAACATATATCGCAGTATTCATAATCACATCTCACGCATATAATATACAAAAGAAATCCAAAAACTGAATATGATATAAATATAAACCAATATCGATATCGTTTCAAAATGTAGTACAATGTGTATGATATAAATAAATACATGTTTCAAAAAATAAGAACCAAAAAGCTACCCTAGTTCGGTCCAGCTCCACCTCTGAATAACGATAGAATAACGCGCGCCTGCTCTCGGTCAATAAACTCTGCAATTCGGCACGAGCGGGAGTCTGAGCGGCCTGTGGAGCTGGCGATGTGGTCTGCGCAGCCGCCGTCGAGGTAGTCGCTTGCAGAGCCGCGGCTGCGGGAGTCTGAGTGGGCGGTGGAGCTACAGGAGCTGTCTGCGGAAGTGCAGCCGATGTAGTGGCTTGCGGAGCCGCAGCCGAAGGAGATGCATGTGGAGGCTCGGCCGATGTACCCTGTCGCGTCTGGACCTAACGTGTGTAATAAGCGTGTAAGAACTGTGTATTATTCGAATTCGTATCATTATTAAGTTATTTCGAAAGCCCGTTTGGATATCTAGTTTGTTGTTTATTTTAATTACATCTGTATGTATGATTAATCAAACTTAAGTCTAAAACCAAATAAGCTCAAGCTACGTACTAATTATGGATATGTTGATATCTATATAATATGACATGATATTTTACTATAAAACAGTATACATACCAGCATCTCTTTCAACTCCTGAACGGTGGCCCTCAAGCTCTCCAGTTCCTGATGGACACGTCGGTCACCGGAGATGGAGGAAGTAACCGCCGGGGTGGAGTCCAACCTCATATGGGCCCTGCTAGGGCCCAGTCCCCGGCCTCTCTCCCAACCTCCGTGGTGCCCTCTGTGTGCGGCGTCCAGAACTGGGGTCAGCAGCCTCGGATCGCTCTGTCCGGTAAAATCGATCCCCGAGGCCTGGGCCTGCTCAACCTGCCGCTCCTACACCCACATTAAGCAGTAAAGTATAAGTATAAGATTTAAACTTGAACCTTCCAAAACTAAAATTTCAAATTTGGGTAGAAAAAATATTAACACTTACGCAGTACTCCTGGGTAGCGACGTCGGGATATCGAACCTCGCCCGTGGCGGGATCTGTCGAGGTGCCGTAGACGGCAAGATATGCGGACAGCACGCTCGGTGTACCACCTGACGCCACGGTCCGAGATGTCTGCAATATTAGAAAATAACTCTTAATATTAGAAATATTAGAAAATAACTCTTAATATTGCAGAATATCACAAACGTCGGTCTATTGTAATTTACCGATAACTCCATGGCTCGAGTAATGTTCCTCGAGCCACCTGTGTAAGTGGGGCGACCCCTCTTCGCCGACTTCCTGTTCTCTGTATTCTGAGCGGCCTGTTTCTGCACAACGCATTAACATTTAGTTTTCTAATTAAGAAACACAAAGAAATAAATTATATCATAAATAATGAATTACATTTAAAATACATACCTGTTAGCGTTGGGAGTCGAAATAAGCGCACAATAGAGGCCATGTCTCTACGTCGACTCTCGCAAACGCCGGAGTAGATAGGAGGGCTGCTCTCTTTGCCTCGGGGGTCGCCATCCATAGGGAGTAGCAGTCGGCCTTCAGCTCATTCCTGTTGTATCGGACCTTGGCCTGCATATTCTTCATCAGGCCATTGTACAGAGCATGAAGGTCGAGCACCCTCCCCGGATGATCAGGGTCGGCTACAGGCTGAAAATCGTAATCCAACTGAAAATACAAAAAAACATTGTTATTAGATTGCAAGTGTTAATAATAAATATATTGGATAGATCAAATGAAAATATATATTAATACATACCCGAGCCTGATCAAAGAAGAGGGCGAATGAGCGCTGGTGCTGCTCGCCCCACTCAACGTGAAGTGGATAGTTCTTCACGAGCCGGCTCTCGTCCCCCAAATACCTGCCGAACCTCTCGGCATGAGGACCGGTATAGCGATAGTCAAGGGTAAAAAAAAGGGGGAATGCTGCCTCCCCCCTAGCTCTGTCAGGCCTCAGCTTATGGGACTGATTCGGGCCTCGAGTCCCCCTCTGGGGATGGGGAGGCCCTGCGTCTGCACGAAATATCAAGACAATTAATAATAAGACAAAGTTGTATTAAGAAATCAAGGTTAAACGAAAATTCAAGTGTGATATATACCTCCGGTGACTATCGCACGAGCCTGGGCCCGGGCAGCAGCACGAGCGGGACGATAGTTCCTCCGATGAGGAACCGGGGTCCCGGATGCGGACGCATCCCCTCCAACTAGAAAATAAATATCGACGCTAAATTTCCATGAAGTTCATATTTATTCTATAGAGCATATGTAAAATGAGTAAATATTTTAAATTTATTCATACTAACCTGCAGACGATGCGGAGGGTATGGAAGCGGCAGGAGTGGCCCCTGCGGAAGGTGTGGACGCACCACCTATAATTAGACAATTAAAAATAGATTATATAAGTAATTGCAAAAAGAATGTGTAGATCAATAATACAACGTTCTAAATCAATATGCATGCACTATAAGATATATAAACATACCCGCAGGTGCGGTGGTGTCACCACCTACAGCTAGACAATAATAAAAATTGCTAAGTAAAAGCAAAAGGAATGTGTGTATTTATGATATAGCATTCTAAATCAATATACATACACTATATGATATATAAACATACCTGGAGGAGCGGGGGTGGCCTATGTCCCAGATGTGGACGCATCACCAACAACTAGACAATCAAACATTGATAATATAAGTAATTTTGACATAAACAAGCATGAATATCTGTAATATTACATTCAAAATGGATATGCGTGCAGTATACCTGGAGATGTGGCAAAATCCACACGGAAGGAGGCATCCGAAGGGGTCTCCGATCTGGGTGCAAGACCGGCCCTCTGAAGCTCCCTACGGAGCTCTCCGGGCGGCAGAACCGCTCTGCCTCTGCCTCTGCCGCGGCTGGAGCTCCTGCCACCCCTCGCTGCTCCCGACATCGTCATCAAATCTAGATAAACGGTTCGTGGACGCATTAGACAATCATTAAAAGTATTGACTATATATGTATAGAGCGTAAAATGTGAAGTAATAATATAACATTACTGATAACCTTTTTCCTTTCGTGGGCGCATCATACATATCTACTTGGATTTCATCGTCGATGTCATTTCTAACCCACGTAACTTCATGATCGGTCGAAGACAACCCGTCCTTCGAAACAGACGGTCGGAGCACTTTAAGCCTTCTCTCTTCTTCGTCCTCATTGCTGTCCTCGTATTCTGGGACATCGTAGACATCTCTGGGTTTCCATCGGCATACAACACTCCACCCCGGATGCTTCAAACACTGTGAATAGTATACTTGGAACGCTTGGTTCGGAAAGATAAACGGATCGTCCTGACCGTAAAATCGAAGTGTGTTCACACTGGTCAATCCATATTCATCTTTCCAAGTCCCAAGACTGCTTCTCCACCTGTCCGTATCGGTTCGAGGATCGTACCAAGTACACTGGAATATATAAAAGGGTTCTGATCGTCCGGGATAGTGGATGCCGAGTATACAATTTAAGTACCCATAGTAAATCACACCGTCCGATCCTACCGTCGCAATCCCACTATTCTGAGTGGTTCTAGATGTTTCTATGTCCTTAACTTCGAATTTGTATCCAAGGACACCAAATCCTTTGTAATATGCAACCTCCATACTAGGAAATTGAGCTAAACATCTTGAATCACTCTCAAATGATGCAGACAAGTTCGGATCGTGGATCTAACAAAACAAATTTTACGACAAATACATAACGATACAAGTTTAGATTAAAACTGATAGCAATAAAATGTAATTCGAATAACTTACATGCTCTGTGACCCAATCACAAAAATTATCCTGATGGTATTTTTCCAAACGTTCTTCATTCCAATCAGGATGCCCCTCACGTACCTCGTTAAAATGAGTTCTGTTTTCGACAAATAATTGTGACATTAATATTATGTCATTTCATACACACACAAACACAGATATAACAATTAATCCAAAAGAACTTACTCTCTAATTTGTTCAAGACATGCGCAATTAAGCAAGATAAACCGGTATATCTTGTTGATAAACATAGTGTCTACCCTCTTATACTCGGCTTTACCATATGGCCCGTCTTGAATTCTTCGTGGTCGGTTAAGCCTTGTTTCAATGTTCTCGTCCAGATAGCGGGAACAAAATGTGGTTGCTTCATCAAGAAGATAACCTTGCATGATAGAACCCTCTGGTCGATTTTTATTGCGTATATACTTCTTAAGAGTGTAAAGGTACCTAATGAGAATATGTTGAATAAATAAATACGGGCATACAGGACAACAATAAATTTATAAATTGCGCGAAACGAAAAATTACACGTACCTCTCGACGGGATACATCCATCGATATTGTACCGGTCCGGCTAGCTTCGCCTCAGTTGCAAGATGAACCGTCAAGTGTATTATGATATCGAAGAATGACGGTGGGAAAATACGCTCAAACTTGCAAAGTATCAACGCAATAGAATTTTCAAGTTTATCCAGCGTCGCAACCTCCAGTGTTTTAGCACACAACTCCCTGAAAAAACAACATAGGTCGTTGATTACTAGACCAACCGAGTCGGGGAGAGAAGTCCTGAGGGCTAATGGAAGAAGGTGCTCTCGGATAACATGGTGATCATGACTTTTCAGCCCATCGATCTTGCCCTTCACAATTTTTATTTTCTTACTGAATGATCCTGAGAAACCTGTGGGGACTTTCAAATCATGCAACACCTGCAGGAATCTTTTCTTCTCCGGTTGTGACATATGATAAGCGGCATTGGGAAGTACAAACTTGCCGGTTTACCCGCTACCAGTTTAGGGTGCAGTTCACTTCTTATTCCCCACTCTTGTAGATCCATCCGAGCATTCATGTTGTCTTTCGATTTCCCGTCTTTACACAGAAGCAAGTTAAGTATGTGCTCTGATACTCCCTTCTCTATATGCATGACGTCCAGACAATGACGCACTGAATTTGTAGACCAGTACGGAAGCTCGAAGAAAATGCTTAACTTGTTCCAATATTGTGGTTTGACCTGTTTCGTCGGATCCATCCCGAAGGTCACGTTATTGTAACCATCCCATCTAGCAGTCACGTCCTCTCCGGATAATGGGGATGGAGGTCCAAGAAGCTCCCGATGACCATCAAAGTGAACCGTGTCTAACCTATAAGGGTGGTCTGGAGGCAGAAAATGTCGATGGCCGCAATAACAAACCTTCCTGCTAAAATTCAAAATTTTTGATGTTGTGTGTTCATGGCAATGAGGACATGCTTTGTGACCATGTACGGACCAACCTGATAGCATTCCATACGCAGGAAAGTCATTAATTGTCCACATTAAAGCCGCACGCAGTATGAAGGTTGTATTTGTGTTTGAATCATATGTCTCTACACCATCAATGAACAAAGTTTTCAGCTCCTCGATCAGAGGTCGGAGATAGACGTCGATATTGTTCCCCGGTGAGTTTGGTCCGTCGATAAGAAGAGGCATCATAAAGTATGATTGGTCCATAGCCAACCAAGGCGACAGATCATAAATTATCATTACAACGGGCCATGTACTGTGACTTCTAGCCATATAGTTGAATGGGCAGAAGCTATCGGTAGCCAGTCCGAGCCGGACATTGCGAGGATCGCTACTGAATATTGCGTGCCTCCTATCGAAATCCTTCCATGCCGGTGAATCTCTTGGATGGCTCATTTTTCCATTTTCGCTTGGAGGAGCACGGTGATGCCAAATCATTGCCTCGGCTGTTTTCTTGCACCTGAATAGCCCCTGTAGCCTCTGTGTTATGGGAAAGTATCGTGCTATCTTCACAGGTATATCAGGCTTCTTATCAGAATCTTTCGGCTTATACCTGGCCTCTCCGCATGTTGGACACTCTTTCAAATCTGAATTCTCTTTCCGGTACAACACGCAATTTTTAGGACATGCTTGAATCTTCTCGCACTTTAGACCCAAATCAGACATCATCTTCTGGGCTTCGTACCAGCTTTCGGGCACATTATTTCCCGAAGGCATAGAATTTTTCAAGAACGAAAGAAGCGTTGTGAATGACTTGTTGCTCCATCCATTTAGGCACTTAATCTGGAAAAGTTGGACGAACCATGAGAGGGTGGAATACTTCGCATTCTCATAAATTGGTTTCCTAGCATCATTCATGAAATTTTCATATTTATCCGCACGCGGTCCTTGACCGGAAGGAATGTCATCTTCGGTACGAATAGATTCACCTAGGGCAGCCTCTACCATATCCTCCATTTCTTCTGATGGAAATAAATTTCCGTCTCCTGCCGTATTACCGAATTCTTCTTCTTCTCCTGCCGTATTATCGTGTTTTCCTTCTTCTTCTACCGCAGTACTGCATTCTTCTTCTTCCCCGTGATATTTCCAAGTTGAATAAAGTCTAGTAAACCCATGTTTTACAATATGAAGCTCTGCCAATTCTACCTTCTGCCAGTACTTATTGCCACATCTATCGCACGGACAGAGAATCTTCTCTATTATGATCTTATTATGTGCACGTGCAAATTCAAGGAAAGCAGCAACTCCTGCGACAAACTTAGGTTGCATACGTTGTTTCCAATCCACATACATCCAGTCCTTAACTTTGACGTACTCATGGGCCATGTTAGACTGAATAACATATAAATTGTAGGTTATGCTGACTATATTGAGAAATATAAGAACGGGATAGTTACTGACAAAGGAGAATATGAGTATCGATGGGAATATGAAGGTTTCATATTATCATCGAGTATCATATATTGGTTTTAACCCGAACATCTCGAATCGCTCTCTAATTATGCGTTTGTTGTGTATTCTTGTTGTATGTGTGTGTTCCGGCTGTCGGGGGTAGGCTTCTATCCCATTAAGAATGTATAGAGCGAACGCCCATCACTTGTGATTTCAACCGTTTCGAGTAAATTTCGGCAGCACCTCCCCGCTGTTCTCCGAGTACACTGTAATAGAATAGATAATCATTTCACAGCTGTGAAACAACGTTGAAATGAACATCTAATCTATCTTTGTACACGGAGAACCAGCGGAAAGGTACCGACGAAATATCTCGAAACGGATGAAAACACAAGTGAATGAAGGCGTTTGCTTTATACATTCTTAACTTGTCCACACGGGACAAATCTATGGGTTACCATACGATTGAATTTTCTTGTCACGTAGACTATACGACGGTTGTTAGTATCGAGCTATACTGTCCGATATTTAACAACCTTCGTATAGTTCTAGGTCACGACGAGCATTGCACGTATGTTAACCGATAGACGGGGACTAAGTGGCGCTTTTAGTTTCATATATGAGTATCGATGGGAATATGAAGGTTTCATATTATCATCGAGTATCATATATTGGTTTTAACCCGAACATCTCGAATCGCTCTCTAATTATGCGTTTGTTGTGTATTCTTGTTGTATGTGTGTGTTCCGGCTGTCGGGGGTAGGCTTCTATCCCATTAAGAATGTATAGAGCGAACGCCCATCACTTGTGCTTTCAACCGTTTCGAGTAAATTTCGGCAGCATCTCCCCGCTGTTCTCCGAGTACACTGTAATAGAATAGATAATCATTTCAAAGCTGTGAAACAACGTTGAAATGAACATCTAATCTATCTTTGTACACGGAGAACCAGCGGAAAGGTACCGACGAAATATCTCGAAACGGATGAAAACACAAGTGAATGAAGGCGTTTGCTTTATACATTCTTAACTTGTCCACACGGGACAAATCTATGGGTTACCATACGATTGAATTTTCTCATCGCGTAGACTATACGACGGTTGTATCGAGCTATACTGTCCGATATTTAACAACCTTCGTATAGTTCTAGGTCACGACGAGTATCGCACGTATGTTAACCGATAGACGGGGACTAAGTGGCGCTTTTAGTTTCATATATGAGTATCGATGGGAATATGAAGGTTTCATATTATCATCGAGTATCATATATTGGTTTTAACCTGAATATCTCGAGTCGCTCTCTAATTATGCGTTTGTTGTGCATTCGTGTTGTATGTGTAACATGATTTTAAACCATTGAGATCAAGATTGATAGAACTGATCATCCTACATTGCAATAGCATTCATCAACCAAAAACTATTATTGCAATGGTATTCATCTATAACAATCAACAATTAAAACTACAAATGTAGGATACTGATATCATAAAGCGTTATACGCAACATTGATAGAACTGATAAATAAAAAAACGAAACACAAACCGTATCAAGATTTAACAACTTTGATTATGTCATATACGCGGGCCGATATTTTCATATTAGCCAATAGGCAAAAATAGATTGCGGTCTGGATATGGCATATTGGCAGATGTTACCTATATGCATACATGCATGTTGTCTCCCCATTTTTTCATAAATCAAACCAACTACATACATCAAACTAGTCCATGCCACCAATCGGAAACTCCACTATGTCTTTGAATTATTATTTTTCCAAATAGCATTGAGCTCCTATTGACATTGTCCCATCCAACAAATTTGTTGTGCTTGCCTCGACCTTCATCTAGCTTTCACATGCCATACACATTAGATGAGTAATATAGTTATAAATTATGGTATTTTGTTGTCATCAATCCACCTAACCCTAACCCCAAGTTGCTCTCTGAAAGCACATAGAACCATCCCCCTTAGTCAAGCATAGCTTTCTCTGTGCAATTGTTCTCATTCTTAATTTCTCACATTCATTACTCTCTCATTTTCTTGTCAACAAATTTGTTGTGCAATTGTTCTCATTCTTAATTTCTCACATTCATTACTCTTTCATTTTCTTGTTTTTTCCAACTCCCCACGTGTTAACCCCAACCTAACCCTAGCCCCAGCCCAGCCCCAGCCCAGCCCAGCCCCAACCTAACCCTAACCCCAGCGCGGCCAGCTAAACCCCAACACCAACCCTAAGGCAAACCCTAACCCCAGCCCCATCCCTAGCAGCAGCCGAACCCCAACCCTAACCCCAACCCCGACCCCGACCCCGACCCCGACCGCGACCCCTGCCGAACCCCAACTCGCGCGCGCAACCCCAGACCCAGCCATGAACCCTAAGCCTAAAATAATCAAAAAATTCTTTAATTTACCTCAAGATTTACTCACCTGAACGGCGGTGGCGACGACCTGAACGGCGGTGGCGACGAGAACGGCGGTGGCGACGAGGAGAACGACGGTGGCGACGAGGAGAACGGCGGCGATTTGGGGATTTTTTTTCGCGCGCGATCGAGAGAGAGAGAAAGAAAGTGAGCGTAGGCGATCGATCTGTGCCTTTATTAAATCGATATTTAGTTGCCCCTACGGATATACCCGTAGGTCCTTTGTTTGCGGCTCCGTAGGGGCAAACACCAAATTAAGAATTAATATTTTTATTCTTGGACGTCTGGGCCCGTAGGGGCAACCTTTTAGCCCTACGGATTAAATCTGCCCCTACGGATTCCAATATCCACAGGGGCAACCCCCTATTTTACTAGTGTAAGACTATCTCTTTTCAAATCCTGTCGGTAAGTGGAGTTATACCGACATTCTTTTCTAAAATATTTTAAAACTACAATTTTCTTTTATAATCATTCATTCAAATCACTATACATTGTTATTCAATCGTGACAAAAATATTTATAATAATTTTCACCTTGAAAAGTTCATGTTAAATAACTTTATAGTACATGTTTCGTTTAAATACCATAAACTTTACACATGCCATATTTTAATCTTTTTGCTTAGCATACCTTTTGAAAACCTCATGAGGTAATTACCTACCTCTCACATACATACATGTTGACATAGCACGATTTCTCTTGAACAACATTTTGTGACCAAATACGAATTTTCATCAAAATACCCTAAACTATTAAAAACCAGATTTCTTTAAGTTGTGTTAATTCATTCTTTACGATTTTACCTCTACAACCCATTTTGGAGAACCCGATCGGGATGGTGCGGATTATCGCACATCCTCGGGACTAGTAGAGCGAGATGCAGACCTCCTCACGGAGCATACGATCTCGATGGAATTTTTAATATAATTTTCAAGAAAAACAAGATTTTTACTTAATAAAGAAAATTAATTTTTTTTTATAATTATATAAATATCATCAAATCACATATTTTGAGATATTATTAAATTCCATGTTTTCTAAACAAAATAATAGAATTACAAGTTTCATGAAAATACCATCAAGAATCAATACAAGTCTAACTTTACACTAAAATACCTTGAACTATTCAAGCTAGGTATATATTCACTAGAATACCTCACTTTTTAAAAGATACATCTATGAAAACCTTAAATGGGATAAATAATTACTTGAGATTTATTTTGAAAGTATACTAAAAATATTTTCATAAAACCCCCTCAAGTTATATATAATTACATTAAGGACCCTGGTAAATATAGGTTTAAGCGGGACCAATTATCTTGAGCCTCTGGGAGCCGAAGAAAGTGGGTGCTTGCCTATTTAAGGTAGAAAGCTAAAACGGGGTTATCAATGGTAATTGTCTTGAAAAAAGACACAAATCCTACCGTCCATGTGCAGCAGTTACCGATAACTCCTAAACCTAATTCAGGATCCATGTAACAACCTTAAACTTCCTGTACAACTTTTTGAACAAATTTTTCAAAAAATACATAAAGAGGTACTTTTTCCTGAGCATAAATTATAAATTTGTTTTGCTTTTTAATAGCAAGAAAGAGCTTGCAGCTTATTGGAAAGACCTTGCACTGCTGAACCAAAACACCAGAGTTCAAATCCCATCCCCCACATTATTTTTAATATTGATTTTTTTTAAAAATTTTAGAATCCCAAGAGTCTACACGTGCTAAACCCGTAAAACCAAAAGTCACAAATAAAACACACTGGCCCAGGAGGTAGAAGAATCTACGAGGGACACGTGGCGTCGGGGGGGAGCTCGACTCGGCCGGTGACTCGGCCGAATCGGCCAGTGCCGCCGGCCGATTCACCTCGAAATTGGATTTTTCCTTCTTGGGAGTTGTGTCTTTCTGGTTTCTTAAAATCCCTGTACACTTTAAATTTTCTGCACACTAACAGAGCTCTTTAAAACTCCATTAAACCATTTTTTTAATACAAAATTAAATACATTTTCTCACACCCTTTCACCTACCCTAACCCTAATCATTTCCTATAAATACCACCCCTAAACACACCTCCCTCACTCACAAATTCTGTCCAAACTCTCAAGAAAATTCTAAGTTCAATAGTGTACAAGTGGGGTTAGCAAAGGGCGAAACTCCGGCGAACTTCCGACAGCGATACGCGGAGTTTCCGGCGACGAAACGATGCACCGGTGATTCCCCTATCTAACTCTATCTTCCCTCTTTCTTGTTAGCTTGTAAGTCTTACCTTCCTCTTCTCTATTCTATTCTAAAAATTTGTAAAACTAAAACCCGATGGAAGCGGAGTTAATCCGACTTCCGATTCGGTTTTTCTTAAAAAGTTCAACTTTCCTCAAATACAACCATACCAAATGCTTATATCTTGACTATTAATCAGTAATAAAACATATGGAACAAATTCCATTTCAAAAGAATGTATATTTCAATTTTTATCGTACCTTTTCAGTAAAATACCATGTAGTTTTGTTTTGACATTAAACATCATATTTCATTCCTAGACTTTTAAATAGATCACGAGATAATGACCTATCTCTTCACAACACTCATATGCAATATAGCACGATACCCTTTTGGGAAACATAGAATACGGGAATACGAATTTACAATTAAATACCTTGTACTATTAAAACCGTTTTCTACAAGATTACGTATTTTTACAAATCTTTGCAAAGCGCCGCTACAACCCATTTTGGAGAACCCGTCTGGTATGGTGCGGATTATCTCACATCCCTGGGCTTAGTAGTGCGAGATTAAGACCTCTGCAAGAAGCATTCGGTCTCAAAAAATTTAAAAATACAAATATCTTAAGAAAAATGAGATTTCTAAAAAAAAATAAATTAAAATTATTTTATATAAATATATATATATATATATATATATGTATCATCAAAATATCTATTTTTGATATAATATAAATATTCTAACCTTTCTATATCAAAAGAATCACTTTACATGAAAAAACCATGAAATTCCATACAAGTTCAATACTTTACAACTAAATACCATGTATTATGAAAAATAGGTTTATCTCACTAGAAATGTCACATATATAAAATCTACATCTATGAAAACTCTAAAAACGATAATAAAATACTTGAGATGTATTTTAAAAAATATACAAAATTATTTTTACATAAAACCCCCTCAAGTCTTATAAATTACAATAAGGACCCTAGTAAATATAGGTTTAAGCGGGACCAGTCTCTTAAGCCTCAGGGAGCCGAAGATATGGGTGTTTTCCTATTTAAGGTAAATAAATTAACAAACGGTGTTATCAACGCGGCAATCGTCTTTGAAAAAGACACAAATCCTGCCGCCCATGTGCAGCGGTTACCGATAACACCAAAACCTAATTCAGGACTTTAATTTCTTTTCTAATTGTTCTGACTCAGACTGAGTCTCATTATAAATAATCTGACTTGAATATGATTCAAGTACAAACTACAATTCAACATGAATTCATGAATACATATATTCAATCTATCAATTTATACAACTTGACCGAACCGAACCATGGATATACATCCATCTACATGATTCATACATCTACATGATTCTCCAGTTACATCCATTTACTAATATCATGGTTTCGGCAAGTCATCCATCTGTACAATCTACAATACAAGACATTACAATTTCAATACAATACAAACAATACTATCAAGATATCGCGGGATTTAAGGGGTAGATTGGTACGAAAGGTGTTAGAAGTGGCACGAGACTTAAAGATTTAAGACACCTAACCTGAATTCAATCGTCATTGTTCCGGGCATTCTAACGGAGCCTTGTACTCTATATTCCGTTGCCTTAGTCTCTGGCATACTGAGACTCCTCTCATATACACTGGCATCCTTCTGTACCAAGCTACAAATAACAGCGTTAACACTAAATACAACTTTAAAAGTTACACTAATTCTGTGTCTATTCTACTTCTCCTTTATCTTGGGACTTACCGAGCGATTTGTTCGCTGACGATATTCTCTTTCTTCTTCTTTAAATATCGTCAAGTGATTCGGACCTTCCAGAGATCGAGCCCACCAGTGACGACTTGGACCGGTTTATTGAAGATCCCGAGCTGTAGTTTCACTTATACTTTTTCTTTTACATTATGTATTTTCCTTTTCTGTTATGCCACTGTTTAGGCATTGCTTTCATTCAGATATATTTACTTTTCCATGTATTGTAAAATAATTTTAATAAATAAAGTTGCTGTTTCATTACATTTGTCTCTTGTATACATTTCTTTTATATTGCTTAGTTACGCTTAGCGTATTTACTTCTGAGTAAATACGTAGCGGCCTTGTCGCGCCCTCTGCCCGTACACCGGGAAGCGGGGCGTGACAGGTTTTGTTGGTGGCCTATGTAGGTCAGAGCTGTATGGAACCCTACCATGCAGTTCTGTTCTGCGTGAACAACCTAAGCAATATAACACAAGAACCAGCAACTGAAAACATTCTTTACAATTCATGTTCCTTGAATCTTATTATTTACTTTGAATCTGTCCTAACCCAAAATTTTCTTCAAGGTTATGGATTCCCCGAACAAAACCAGCACCAATGTCAACAACACACCTCCACCACTACCACTCACACTTGCCGTCCCTGTTCCGATCAACGAGCAGACAGTTCTGCTTGAGGCAATCCGCAGCCTCCTGGAAGGACAGCAGCGGCAGACTGCTCTTTTAATGAACTGACCAGAAGCAGAAGCACCTGGGGGTGAAGCAATTCAGGGCTTTGCACCCCAAAAAATTCTCAGGAAAAGAGAGCCCGCTAGAAGCTGAGGAATGGGCTCAGAGCATCGAAAATGATCTGGCAGCGACACAAGTGCCAGAGATAGCTTGGGTTCGTGTTGCGAAATTATAGCTCACAGACAATGCACGGGTTTGGTGGAAGGCGGAAGAAAGCCATCTTGATCAACCCATCGAATGGAAGACTTTCCGCAACATGTTTGATGCAAAGTACTTCCATGAGACTACCCGCTTTGATATGGAACAACAGTTCATCCATCTGCAATAAGGTTCAATGTGGACCAAATCTGTAGATGAGTATGATGCTGAGTTTACCATGCTCAGTAGGTAAGATATATCTCAGTGTTCGATTTTATATCACATACTACATAGCTAACACAAGACCGTAACAGGTTTGCGGCCCATCTCATACCGATTGCTGAGATCAGGGCTAGAAGATTTCAGCAAGGGTTGGACCCGGAAATCCAAGCTGCATTAGCTATAGGGGATTTCCCAACCCATGATTTGGCTTTGAAGGCTGCCTGAAGATACGAGGCAGCGGTGAAGAGGAAGGGCAGACCTCAATCAGCCAGTTTGAAGCGCCCTGCCACTCAAATGGCAGGAGGAGCCTCTTCTGGCCCATCGTTCGAACCCAGGAGAACTGAAGAAATCAATAACCAGTCGAGTCCAGACTTCTGCTACTACTGCAGGAGAAAGGGACACTTGTGGAAGGACTGTAGGCGCGCAAAAGACCTGTGTCTAATTTATGGCTCATCCAATCATGGAATTGGAAACTGTCCTTATAGAAGCAACCCAGATCACACACCCACCAACTACTCGCAGCGGCCAGCTATCTAGGCTCCCGCACCTCGTCTTGTACTTATTGCTCCACCACCTACACCGCCTACTCACCAATTCCAACAAGCAATGAGAAATATGCCTCGAGGGTAGAGAGACATGCCCCAAGAACAGAGGAATGTGCCTCCAGCTAGAAGAAACGTACCCTGGCGACAGGCTTACACCTTAGCAGCCGTAGAAGCCGAGACAGTTGACCAAGGTAACACTAGTAATTCTCTTTCACATTCTCAAATCCTTGTATCAATTTGTTATTCTTCATACACTACCAAACTTTCCTTAAATCTGTTACACTTTCCTTTTACAAATTTCGAGGACGAAATTTTTATAAGGAGGGTAGAATGTAACAACCCTAAACTTCCTGTACAATTTTCTGTACAAATTTTTCAAAAAATACAGAAAGGGGTACTTTTGCTTGAGCACAAGTTATAAATTTGTTTTGCTTTTTAATAGCAAGAAGGAGCTTGTAGCTCATTGGTAAGACCTTGCACCGCCGAACCAAAACACCAGAGTTCAAATTCCATCCCCCACATTATTTTTAATATTGATTTCTTTTTAAATTTTTAGAATCCCAAGAGTCTACACGTGCTAAACCTGTAAAACCAAAAGTCACAAATAAAATAAACTGGCCCAGGGGGTAGAAGAATCGACGAGGGACACGTGGCGTTGGAGGGAGCCCGACTCGGCCGGCGCCGCCGGCCGATTCACCTTGAAATCGGATTTTTCCTTCTTGAGAGTTGTGTCTTTCTGGCTTCTTAAAACCCTCTACACTTTAAATTTTCTGCACACTAACAGAGCTCTTTAAAACTCCATTAAACCATTTTTTAATACAAAATTAAATACATTTTCTCACACCCTTTCACCTACCCTAACCCTAATCTTTTCCTATAAATACCACCCCTAAACACCCCCCCTCACTCACAAATTCTGTCCAAACTCTCAAGAAAATTCTAAGTTCAATAGTGTACAAGTGGAGTTAGCAAAGGGCGAAACTCCGGCGAACTTCCGACGGCGATACGATGAGTTTCCGGTGACGAAACGATGCACCGGCGATTCCCCTCTCTACCTATATCTTCCTTCTTTCTTGTTAGCTTGTATGTCCCACCTCCCTCTTCTCTATTTTATTCTAAAAATTTGTAAAACTAAAACCCGACGGAAGCGGAGTTAATCCGACTTCCGATTCGGTTTTTCATAAAAAGTTCAACTTTCCTCAATTACAACCATACCAAACGCTTACAAATTGACTATTAATCAGTAATAAAACATATGCAACAAATTTCATTTCAAAAGAATGTATATTTCAATTTTTATCGTACTTTTTCAGTAAAATACCATGTAGTTTAGTTTTGAAATTAAACATCATATTTCATTGCTATACTTTTAAATAGATCACGAGGTAATGACCTATCTCTTCACAACACTCATATGCAATATAGCACGATACCCTTTTGGGAAACATAGAATACGGGAATACGAATTTACAATTAAATACCTTGTACTATTAAAACCATTTTCTATAAGATTACGTATTTTTAAAAATCTTTGCAAAGCGCCGCTACTGTTGGATATAGTGCCCTCAGAGTCAATTATTGGATCACAGGCACGTGATTGCAATGATTGAGGGAGGACCTATACCGGTAGGACAGTCTTACTCGAGAGGTTTGTATACTATCTGGTTTGTCTTTATCATCGTGTACATGCTTTAGGTGACATTGTAGTTCACTATTACACGTTGATATAGAGAATAGTATGCTACTATGGTTTGTCTTTATCAGTCGTGTACAGCTTTAGGTGACATGTTCACTATTACACATTGATAGAGCCCTTAGGATCCTAATTGACTACTAACAGTGTGATGGCGATCATATACGTGAGAGTTGGGTAGTCCATAAGCACATCCTTAAAAGTGGTCTCTAGTCGAGGGAGTTTCGAGACAAGGGCATCGATACTCCGGAGTAGACTAGTGTATACAGTCGAGACTCCGACGAGGGACGGTGGCCGGTCTCACAAGCCACTGGTGTCAGTTGGTTCACCTAAAATATATACAGGTGCTCGTTGGGTTATGAGTACACCGGACAGGACTCGCCGGGAACATGCTAGTTGGGATTATACCAGACGTCAGATAGCAGTTCCCTGGTGACATGTGTACAGGTTAGTTCATCGACCTGAGATCATCATTTGTCTCATGTGAGTTCCCACTGTACTTTGATTACTACCCTACCACAGCTCAAAGGAGTCATGCAAACAAGTTTTAGTTGGGTACAGTCCCGATCCACATGGAGGCAGTGAGCGGATCGGCAGGGGTTTCGTCTCTCCCGGTATTGGGGGTGAGATCACGCTGTGTTTAGGAGAGCCATTACACGAAGCCCTCGGCCAAGGCAGGAGATTACTGGTAGGTATTTCAGTAGTATCTCAAGGTGTTCTGGGCTACACTCCGACACGACTTGTACCGCTTTTGGGGGTCTGACTTTTACCAGCACCCTAGGCCCGCCATGCGATGCTCATAGACGAACGGACCGGACTGTACGGATATTGTCACTGACAGGCTCAGTAGGGTGTCAGGATGAGTTCGCTCATCGACCTCCCTTTTGGTCAATACCTGGTAGCCCATTACGTATGGCTAATACCTCTGACGTGCTAGTGGTTAAATCCACAGCCAAAGTATTGACGAGTATTTAGAGTCCCCCACAGACAGTTTCTCAAGTTTCGGGCGAAACGCTGTAGAGGCCGTATAGGTTTTTGGCAGGGTTCGAACATACCCGTGCACTTATACACGTGTTATGTTTCGGACGGATAATACTAGCGGGCTTTGGTTTAAGCCGGATCCTAGTATTACACAGTGTAGATTTTGTCTCATTGCATTTGTATTCGGTCGCGGGGTTTTCCTGTAATTTATTGCGGGATCACTTTTTTGAAGTTGCCAGTTTGCATTCCGTTTCGACCATTTTCCTTTCTTTCTTTCTTTCTTTGGCTAAAAAAATGATGGGAGGGGCTTATTTGTAAAAGTGACTTTTACAAAATGGAGGGTGTTTTTTGTGGTGGATGCTTCATGATGCTTCATGATGGTTCTAGCATGTTGGGATTTGTTTTGTTCATCATTATTTGCTTTTTGAGATGGGATTTGATATGGATATGAGTGTGACCCTTTTTCCTAATCATCACACACTTTTCCTCTTGCATTATTAGGTTTTCTCTCTCCCTTTTTAGCTTGGCCAGCCACTACTTGTGGGGCTGTCCAAATTTTTGGTGTGGGTTTTTCATCTCATTTGCTCACACAAAATTCCATAGCTCCATTAAAAAGTTGATTCCTCCATCTTCACTTCCAAATGGCAACTTCTAATAACCCCTCGAGACATAGCATTCTACACTCAGTCTACAGCAATCTTGGACACGTCGGCTTGCCAACTTCGTGTCCGAGTTACCTTGGTTCAGAGGTGGGAGCCCGTAAAAGACTCGGTGATGTGGTGCCCTTACGATGAGGAAACCGGAGATCAGTGATGCCGCGAGGAGCTTGGGATGGTGGCCGAAGACCGAAGGACACGGATCGCTCGGTATAGCTCTCTACCCTTTCTCCAGTTAACTAGTAGTAGGTTAATGGTCCGATCTGGGTTTATAGTCCGCGGTAGCGCCGGTTTCTAGTTAAAGAAAAGTTTTTGTTTCCGCATTTTGGTCTCGGAAAGACGGCCGGGGCGCTGCCGTGCACTTACATGGTATCAGAGCCAGGCCATTAACCTTTACTAGCTTGCTCTAACGTGTTTAGAATTTCGATCGAACAAAAATTCCAAAAACCACAATTTCAAAGATGCAGTTTCTGTCGATTTTCATTTGTGCTCGAAAAATTATTTGGTATATTGCAGAAATATGTGCAGGCTTTTTTAAGAGAACTGAGAAAATTTGTTCTGCTGATTTTACTGTAGCGCGGCGGATCCGCGGCCGTAACCACATTTTGGCCGCGGAACCACGGCCGTACTGTAGTCACAGTGCACCAAATTTGTTCAGTAGGTCTCTGTGTTGGAACTTGGGTTTTTGGTATATTCTGTTTGGGCCCAGATTTATTTTGAGTGCTACAGTTGTGCTTGGGGCCCACTTCGGGAAATTTTGCCGATCGAAAATTTTAAAACATGTTAGTTCACAGTATTTACATTATATCTGCGACCATGAATGTCATTTGATCGGTAAATCCTGTCTAATTGCTATAGTTCTTTTAGACGGATTTGCGAACGTGACATTCACGTTGATGTTCTGGTTGTGCTGTGATATTGCGGATTTGTCGTGGTGGATAGCCTGGATGCAATGATAGTACAGTTTGGTTGTATATATACATTTGATATTGCGGGGCGAGCGTCCAACATGTGGACTGCCATCACTGCCTGTTTGTATATTATTCTTTTGGGGCACGACCGGGCTGAGGTCGATGTACCCGTTGTATGTATATTTTACTTTTTGTACTAGAATTACCCCGCGGAGGGATGCACGGATAGCCGGGTTCTAGAGGGCAACGGGCCTGCATCTCATGGCGTTGAGACGGAGGGGGCTTTACTCTAGAATTGGCAGGCTATTCGCTGCACTCGTAGGGGGTACAGGTTGACCCAAGAAGGGGTGCTTAAGTTACCGGATTCCGTGAAGCGCTGGGTGGTCCATTCACGTTGTTGAAGGGGGCTGCCTCGCTTCAGGTTTTGATGGGTAACTTGCCGCACCCGTAGGGGTCTAGGATTTCATTACACAGGCTATCCACACGACCAGGAGAACGTCGGGTTTTAGTAGCGGCTCTATAAAATCCGGGGATCCCAGATTATCTGTATTGTTCTGCGATACTTATTACATTTCTGTGATGTTGCATTTTTATCACGCCTTGAGCGAATATTATATATTCATTTATATAGTAGTAGATGTTGTATATGTTTTACACCTGCGCTAGTCCAGTCCCCGCTCTGTCGTTAGTTAAGTAACCTAACGGGTGATGACGGGACCCAGTGGCAAATGCGGATGGCATATACGTACATCATTATTTTTGTTCTTTATTGGTGTGATCAATTGATGGGACTGCATTGATTCGGATTAATGCAAGCTAAACAAACCTATTCTGATGTTGTTGGAATATTTTTCAAAAAGCTGTTATTGCAAGGAAGTTTTCTTTTGTTTTGCGCAGTGGTATTCGGTTATGAATATCCAGCACCTCAGTCGACGAGGCAAGGGCCGAGATCCCTTCACCGGGAGTGACCCCTTGGACAGAAGTTTACGTCAGGGTAATAACTTCACTATAGCCGATTACTTTTTGCTTTACATCGTGGTATTCAGTTAGAATATCCTGCACCTCATTCTACGGGGAAAGAGCCGAGACCCCTTCACCGGGAGTGACCACTTTAGCAAAGGTTTTCGCCACTATATTTTTATAAAAAACTATCCGGTTCCTTCAACGATATCAAGTTCATTACGTTAAAGGTTTTTCGCCAAAAACCATTCGTAGCCCTCCGTCATTTCAGACAGGTAGCATTTAGTATTCATGCTATGTTTGTTGGCCAAAGTCAAGGCACAGTGTATGGTAGCTATTTGTTACTTTTCTATTGCATAGATAGATGTGTTGGTTTGGGAAAGTCGTACTGCTTTGTTGGCCAAAGTCAAGGGTAGGTACGGGTGGGTTCAAATTAACCTGGATAATGACGGGTAGAACTTGACATGTGACTTATGATTTGTTGGCCAAAATCAAGGTCATAAGAGCATGGGGTAAAAATCATATCGGGAGTTTCTAAATAAACTGAAACTTGACAGGCATGAGCATACCTTCTGGAGTGTGATAACGTGAGTGTATTCCGTCATGTTATCATGCGATGATAGTTGGATCCCGATTCCCACTGATGAGTTGGTTTACTCCTCGGGTGATCCCGACTTATTCTTCTTTCAGGTTTGGCGGAGAATTTGAGGATACAGTAGGAGGTTTCCTGATTAGATAAATTGATAACCATTCTGGCCTAGGATAGAGTGCATGCAGAGTGTTTCTTTTCTCTCTCTCTTTGGCAGCGACCATGACCCGACTCTTGACTATGACTCAGTGACCAAGATAACCGAACCTTCTTAAAACACTGGCTTTCGGATTGTCTGAGTTGCATACCTCATTGCCACTCCTACTTTTACCCTTTACTCCAGAACACCCCGTATTACTACGAACATCCACTTCCATTGGATAAAACCATCGTATGGTTATATACGAACTCGAAGGAATTTATTCGAGGATGGTTTCCGGTTCTGGAGAAAACGAATAGGACTATTCAGTTGTCTTTTCCTTTTACCTTCTCTCAGGTTCCAAGTGCTCCTTGGATTAGGACAGTACACCTATTACGCTTATTGGATAGTTTTCTTCCAAACCATAGGCAGGTGCCGAACGGTAGGGAATAAAGAAAACCAATTAGCCTAACGATGGTGTACAGAAGGTATCAAGTAAAGACAAATAAAGGGATTAGAAAGAGGGCAAAGTAAATTGCGACTGCTATTCACGACCAAATCAAGTGTTTCAACGCCACTCCTATTTCACCTTTGTATTTCTCCAGAACACTCCGTATCACTACGAAGATCCACGGTTATTTGGATACTCCATTGTATGGTTATATACGAACTCGAAAGGAACTTGTTCCAGTTCGGGGATGGATTCTGGTTCAGGAGAAATAGGAATAAGGTTTATTCAGGTGTCTTTTATCTTTACCTTCTCTAAGGTTGCGAGTGCTCCTAGGATTAGGACAGTACACCCATTATGCTTATTGGATAGTCTTCTTCCAAACCATAGGCTGGTGCCGAAAGGTAGGGAAGGAAGAAAACCATTTAGCCTAAGAGGGTGTACAGAAGGTAATGACTAAAGACATATGAAGGGATTTGGAGAGATGGCAAAGAAATATACGGTTACAGTTGTGAATCTGGATAATGGAAGAGGCATTACTAGGAATACCCGGATACCCCTACGAAACATTTCAATGTTTCAGTTTCACTGTATATTGTTAATAGAAAACTGATTTCCCAATTAGACACTTGCTCCAGGGTATGTATTTACCAGGTATGATTCTCATATTTGTATGGTTTTACAGATGATGAGTGGGAGTAAGTTATTGGGAATTAGGTGATTATCCTCATTATATCGGAATTCGTTGTAATTGGTGATATTTGAGGAAATCGCCTGGGTTGTTTGCCGGACGGCAAATATTTGGTTTTGAATATCCGTTGTAATGCACCAATTTCAAATTGATATATCTGTACGTTTATTTTTTATAAAGTGAGATATAACTCTTTGAAATTATGTCCATGACATTTACCTATATCAGTGGATGGATAGGTAAGGAGCATTAAAACAGCGGTAATTCTTCTTAACCATAAGTACAGTTTTTAACCTACGACACATGGGGAATGAGTTATTAGACTCAGGGGACTTATACAAAGTATTGTATGTTGTCCAGTGTCCATTAGGACAAGAGGGGTTGGTACTCGTACTATATTCTGTTTACTTGTGACTTTTCTAGTTCTTAGACATGTGTTTCGTAGAAATGCAAGGTCCAAGTTTTGAGAAGTTATAGGTATAAGAATAAAGTAGAGAACCAGGTGTTGCAAGTATCAGGACTCTTCAAGGTGATCGAAGATGTAGATACTTGTGTATGGTATTCAGTTGATAGTAATGATTATGAGAACTTGCTTCTCTTTCAGGTTGCTCATATCTGGATGTATTCCTAAGTTGAGTAATGCTAATAGGCCTCTCTCCATTTAGTTGACATGCACTGGAGACAGCTGCATGATTTGAATCTGGTTCCAATTAAATCAGTGCCTCTAATTCTATATTGGATATAGAATAGTTCATATCTTAACAATGTTAAGGTACGGAGAGTTGTCCGGCTTATGCTTAAAACCAGACTCTGGATAACTCAAGGCACGTTTCTGTAATGGCTGTTTGTGGGTTGACCCGGGCTATGACGAGGGTTGATTTTCTACCATCTAAAAGATCAATAGTGATATTGTTCTTGACTCGCCACAGTTTTAGTAAAATGGATTTTTTCAGAAAACAGTAGTGGGAGTATGGTAGAACTGGAAGTGATTCCAGAACCGCAAACGATTACTGAAAATTTGATAAGAACCTAAAGATTCAATCTGATTTGACATTCCATTAGCCACTCCGCAGATATGATGGGTAACCTCAGGCACTCGAGAGGTACTTCGGTATGCTCAAAGACGGTGACAGGGAGGTTCATGTTTACCTAGACTTGCCATTGCTGTTGTTCCAGACTGTGAGACCCGGCAGAAGGATGAGTATAGCGTCGTTCTAAACTAGCTTTAGAAGTGCACATGTATATGATTCTGTCAGAGGGTTGTCGTAGTTAGTGGGAGCAGCGGAAGCATTAGTGGACAAGTGGCTTATGTCTATTTATAGACTAAAGCAGATATAGCGGAGATAGATCATCTATTTCTGATGTGACAGTCATAGGTTTGACTTCATCAGAATAGGGGATGGATCTGTTAAGAAGGTAGTAGGGTGTGATGTCCTGGTATTTGGATGACATACACAGAGTAGGAAGTGAAATTCCTATACTACGATCGGTTATGCTTTGGTTGTCACACAGTGGTTTCTCTACATAAGGATATAGATATAATATCGGACATTCTGGTTACTAGATCAATGGTTTTAGATCTAGATTTGGGAAGTGTCACAATCAGGGTACTTAGACAGCATTCTAAAGGTATTTAGAATGGACGACTCCTGGTACGGTACTATACCTGCAGGTGATGGAGTCACCCTCTCTAAAGATGTCTTACAGACTAAAGGGGAGAGGGATGTGCATGATTAGCAGATCACTTGCTTAGGCAATTGAGTTGATCATGAGATGTCAAGTACCACACCAGATGTTGTTTTTGCACGAGATGCGATATGTTGATATTGATCCAATCCTGGAGAAACGATCGGAAGCGGTTTTAGAACATAAGTGAATGTTCTAGGGATATGATAACGGCATCCTCCTTCGGGAGACAGTTATCATTCCAGGCTTCCAAGGTGACCTGGATGAAATAGTGACTATCAGAGTTATAGTTTTTCCTCTGATGAGGGGCAGTGTTTTGGACAGGTGATCCAAGCAAACACTGAGGGAGGCATGACGCAAGTTACTGATTAAGTTCAGTTGACGATACAGTCTAAGAAGTTTGGATTTGGAGTTCATTTATGAGCTAAGTCCCATCAGATATCCAGACATATTCTAAGACAGGTATGACTCAATTCGGGAGATGACTTTCTCCACGAATTTGAGATAAAGAGAGACATAGAAAGAAACATCAGGGCAGATCCACTCACTGAGGCTATTCCTCGAACGCAATAGTTTCGCAAACGGGCTTTGTAAGACTGTTTAGTAGAGGAGTTGGGTGTTCGGTACTACACGGGCTGTGAGTACGCGACATCGCAATAATTAGCCTTGAGTGCAAGTGGGAGATTGTTGGATATAGTGCCCTCAGAGTCAATTATTGGATCACAGGCACGTGATTGCAATGATTGAGGGAGGACCTATACCGGTAGGACAGTCTTACTCGAGAGGTTTTTATACTATCTGGTTTGTCTTTATCATCGTGTACATGCTTTAGGTGACATTGTAGTTCGCTATTACACGTTGATATAGAGAATAGTATGCTACTATGGTTTGTCTTTATCAGTCGTGTACAGCTTTAGGTGACATGTTCACTATTACACGTTGATAGAGCCCTTAGGATCCTGCTTGACTACCAACAATATGATGGCGATCATATACGTGAGAGTTGGGCAGTCCATAAGCACATCCTTAAAAGTGGTCTCTAGTCGAGGGAGTTTCGAGACAAGGGCATCGATACTCCGGAGTAGACTAGTGTATACAGTCGAGACCTCGACGAGGGGCGGTGGCCGGTCTCACAAGCCACTGGTGTCAATTGGTTCACCTAAGATGTATACAGGTGCTCGTTGGGTTATGAGTACACCGGACAGGACTCGTCGGGAACATGCTAGTTGGGATTATACCAGACGTCAGATAGCAGTTCCCTGGTGACATGTGTACAGGTTAGTTCATCGACATGAGATCGTTATTTGTCTCGTGTGAGTTCCCACTGTACTTTGATTACTACCCAACCACACCTCAAAGGAGTCATGCAAACAGGTTTTAGTTGGGTACAGTCCCGAGCCACATGGAGGCAGTGAGCGGATCGGCAGGGGTTTCGTCTCTCCCGGTATTGGGGGTGAGATCGCGCTGTGTCTAGGAGAGCCATTACACGAAGCCCTCGGCCGAGGCAGGAGATTACTGGTAGGTATTCCAGTAGTTTCTCAGGGTGTTCTGGGCTACACTCCGACACGACTTGTACCGCTTTTGGGGGTCTGACTTTTACCAGCACCCTAGGCCCGCCATGCGATGCTCATAGACGAACAGACCGAACTGTACGGATATTGTCACTGACAGGCTCAGTAGGGTGTCAGGATGAGTTCGCTCATCGACCTCCCTTTTGGTCAATACCTGGTAGCCCATTACATACGGCTAATACCTCTGACGTGCTAGTGGTTAAATCCACAGCCAAAGTATTGATGAGTGTTTAGAGTCCCTCACAAACAGTTTCTCAAGTTTCGGGCGAAACGTTGTAGATGTCGTATAGGTTTATGGCAGGGTTCGAACGTACGCGTGCACCTATGCACGTGTTATGTTTCGGACGGATAATACTAGCGGGCTTTGGTTTAAGCCGGATCCTAGTATTACACAGTGTAGATTTTGTCTCATTGCATTTGTATTCAGTCGGAATACAAATGCGGGTATGTATATACAGTCGCGGGGTTTTCCTGTAATTTATTACGGGATCACTTTTTTGAAGTTGCCAGTTTGCATTCCGCTTCGACCATTTTCCTTTTTTTCTTTCTTTGGCTGAAAAATGATGGGAGGGGCTTATTTGTCAAAGTGGCTTTTACAAAATGGAGGGTGTTTTATGTGGTGGAGGGTTCATGATGCTTCATGATGGTTCTAGCATGTTGGGATTTGTTTTGTTCATCATTATTTGCTTTTTGAGATGGGATTTGATATGGATATGAGTGTGACCCTTTTTCCTAATCATCACACACTTTTCCTCTTGCATTATTGGGTTTTCTCTCTCCCTTTTTAGCATGGCCGGCCACTACTTATGGGGCTGTCCAAATTTTTGGTGTGGGTTTTTCATCTCATTTGCTCACACAAAATTCCATAGCTCCATTAAAAAGTTGATTCCTCCACCTTCACTTCCAAATGGCAACTTCTAATAACCCCTCGAGACATAGCATTTTACACTCAGTCTACAGCAATCTTGGACACGTCGGCTTGCCAACTTCGTGTCCGAATTGCCTCGGTTCAAAGGTAGGAGCCCGTAAAAAGACTCGGTGATGTAGTGCCCTTACGACGAGAAGACCGGAGATCAGTGATGCCGCGAGGAGCTTGGGATGGTGGCCGAAGACCGAAGGACACGGATCGCTCGGTATAGCTTTCTACCCTTTCTCCAGTTAGCTAGTAGTAGGTTTATAGTCCACGGTATCGCCGGTTTCTAGTTAAAGAAATTTTTTTGTTTCCGCATTTTGGCCTCGGAAAGACGGCCGAGGCGCTGCCGTGCACTTACAGCTACAACCTATTTTGGGGAACCCGTATGGGATGGTGCGGATTATCGCACATCCCTAGGCTTAGTAGTGCGGGATTCAGACCTTCGCAAGGAGCATTCGGTCTCGAAAGATTTAAAAATACAAATATCTTAAGAAAAATGAGATTTCTTGAAAAATAATAAATTAAAATTATTTTATATAAATAAATATATATATATGTGTATCATTAAAATATCTATTTTTGATATAATATAAATATTCCAACCTTTCTATATCAAAAAAATCACTTTACATGAAAATACAATGAAATTCCATACAAGTTCAATACTTTACAACCAAATACCATGTATTATGAAAAATAGATTTATCTCACTAGAAATGTCACATATATAAAATCTACATCTATGAAAACTTTAAAGACGATAATAAAATACTTGAGGTGTATTTTGAAAAATATATAAAATTATTTTTACATAAAACCCCCTCAAGTCTTATAAATTACAATAAGGACCCTAGTAAATATAGGTTTAAGAAGGACCAGCCTCTTGAGCCTCAGGGAGCCAGAGATATGGGTGCATGCCTATTTAAGGTAGACAACTTAACAAACGGTGTTATCAACGCAGTAATCGTCTTTGAAAAAGACACAAATCCTGCCGCCCATGTGCAGTGGTTACCGATAATACCAAAACCTAATTCAGGACTTCAATTTCTTTTCTAATTGTTCTGACTCGGACCGAGTCTCATTATAAATAATCTGACTTGAATATGATTCAAGTACAAACTACAATTCAACATGAATCCATTAATACATATGTTCAATCTATCAATTTATACAACTTGACTTAACCGAACCATGGATATACATTCATCTATATGATTCATACATCTACATGATTCTCCAGTTACATCCATTTACCGATATTATGGTTTCGGCAAGCCATCTATCTGTACAATCTATAATACAAGACATTACAATTTCAATACAATACAAACAATACCATCAAGACATCGCGGGGTTTAAGGGGTAGATTGGTACAGAAGGTGTTAGAAGTGGCACGAGACTTAAAGATTTAAGACACCTAACCTGAATTCAATCGCCGTTGTTCCGGGCATTCTAACGGAGCCTTGTACTCTATATTCCGTTGCCTTAGCCTCTGGCATACTGAGACTCCTCTCATATACACTGGCAGCCTTCTGTACCAAGCTACAAACAACAGCGTTAACACTAAATACAACTTTAAAAGTTACACTCTCTCTGTCTATTCTACTTCTCCTTTATCTTGGGACTTACCGAGCGATTTATTCGCTGACGACATTCTATTTCTTCTTCTTTGAATGTCGTCAGGTGATTCGGACCTTCCATAGATCGAGCCCACCAGTGACGACTTGGACCAGTTTATTGAAGATCCCGAGCTGTAGTTTCACTTGTACTTTTTCTTTTACATTATGTATTTTCCTTTTCTGTTATGCCATTGTTTAGGCATTGTTTTCATTCAGATGTATTTACTTTTCCATGTATTGTAAATGAATGTTAATAAATAAAGTTGTTATTTCATTACATTTGTCTCTTGTGTACATTTCTTTTATATTGCTTAGTTACGCTTAGCGTATTTACTTCTGAGTAAATACATAGCGGCCAGTCGCGTCCTCTGCCCGTACAATGGGAAGCGGGGTGTGACAATCCAAATCTGTTTAGAGTGTCTGACTCAATCTGAATCTCAGTCTAATCTGAATATAATCCAAACATGAACCCAACTCTAATTCAACATGAATTCAATATATCAAACATGAACACTTGAACTTGAATATGAATACCAGAACAATATCAATATGTCTTGAATGGACCGAACCATGGATATATCTTGAACTTGACTACATGACTATGTTTACATCCTGAATCAGTTCATATGAATAACTTATACCATGGTTTTAGTAAGTCTGGTACCTACAAATCAATACAATCAATATAATATACACTACGGGGTTTTTAAAAGGGTAGACTGGTATGGAATGTGTTAAAAGTGGCACGATGACGGTCACTAAAAGACGCCTACATAAACATCCTGTGCCGTTGTCCCATGGGTTTTGACAGGGCCTTGTACTTATATGTTACCTTAGTCCACAGAGTAAGTTGGACTCCTTTCATATACACTGGCACATTCTGTACCAAGCCACAAGCAACTATGCTAGCATAACAAATGCATAAGTTATCTGTTATATTCTTTTTACCTATCTATTACATTCTATCTTTTGGGATTTACCGAGCGCTAGTTTGCTGATGACATTCTTATCTCTTCTTTCTTTGGAATGTTGTTAGGAGGACCCGACTCTCAAGAGATCGAGCCCAGCCAGGATAATTTCGATCAGTTCACTGAGGAGCCAGAGTTCTAGTTCCTACTTGTACTTACTTTTCTTTCAGTTCATATTGCCATTGTTTACGCATCGGTTTCCATCATTGTATTTTACTTTTCAGTTGTATGTAAAAAACGAATATAAATAAAAAGTTGTTTCATTACATATCTTGTTATTCTTGTGTTATTTCAATTATATCGCTTATTTACGCTTAGCGTATTTACTTATGAGTAAATACGTCGCGACCCGCGACGTCTCTTTCTCCGTACACTGTGAAGCGGGGCGTGACACAAAGACATGTGAAACTCCAATGGAAACGGAAACTAAACTTACCAAAAACGAAACTGGAAAAACGATATATATACGACTCTACCGAGGTGTGATTGGTAGTTTATTGTATTTAACTGCAAGTAGAGCTGATATCATGTATAATGTTTATCTATGTGCTAGATTCCAGGAAAATCATAGAGAATCTCATTTAGTAGCCGTTAAGAAAAATTTTAGATATCTTAAAGGCACCATCAATTTAGGATTATGGTATCCTAAGAATAACGTGTTCCATTTTACAAATTATTCGGATGTTGACTATTTCCGTCCAAATTTGGACTCAAGAGCTTAATCTTAACCCTGGCGCAGGTAGCGCCAATGCCACCCTGGCGCAGGTGGCGCCAACGCCAACCTTTGCTGCACAAGCACACCATATGCAAAGCGCGTAGTGCAAGCGCCAATCCCATGCGCCAACGCCAAACATGTAATACACGTGGCACAAGCGCATGTTTTGTTGAAACGCATACTTCAATCAGAGCTTAAGCTCTATTTGGGAAAATATTTCCCTGTATCCTTCTAAAACAAGAAAAATACTTTCTCTATTAATATAGAGCCCTTAAATAAAAGATCCAATGGTGCTTATGCACCACCGGTAAAGCTTAAGATCAATTGAGATATCTCAAATGAGAGATTCTCTCAAGTTGATTAACAATCTCCTCTCTTATAAATAGGAGCTTGGGAGATTAATCTCCATAGACACAATACCCCCATAAGGTGAAGAAAAAGTGACTTAAGCTTCTACAAAAGATTTTTATCTTCCTCAACCAAACCCTATATACACAAACCCCCCATAAGATCAAAACCGAGACTTAAGTCTCTACAGAAAAAAATCTTCATCATCTTCTTCAAATCCTAGGTAAGAAGGAGCAAAGTCCTCCCCTTTTTCTTCCTTCCGATATCAAAGAAGCTTAAGCTTCATAAGAACTTAAGTTCTCCCTCGGATCAAAGATCCATGAGTCAAATCTTCCCTTTGTTGAGAACTTAAGCTCTCATGGAGGAGTTTGGTCTCAAAATCTAAGATCTGGGGGAAAACTTAGGTATTCCCTCACCAAAAGGTGCAAGATCCACAAGGTCATGGGAAAAACCGAAGTTTAAGCTTCATAAGACCCTAGTTCTCACCAAGAAATATGAACGCGAAGCCCAAGATCATAAAAATTGGATCTTGATGGTTTTAATGGCCAAAAGACCAATAAACAAAAACTTAAGCTTCAAAAACATGGACTTTGAAAGGTTAATCTTTCAAGAGATGATGGAGCTTAGGCTCACAAAAACCCTAGCACTGAGCCAGCATCAATGCTGCAACGCCAGCGCCAAAGTCATGTGCAGCGCCAAGCGCCAGTGCCAAAGTCGTGTGCAGTGCCATGCGCCAAGCAAGAAAGCCATGGGCCAAGCGCCCATGTCCCACCAAGCGCGGTGCAACATATGTGCACCACGTGCAACACATGTGAACATGTGACATGCATAATATGATAGCACAAGTGCGCGTGATGCCAAGTCAGCACTTGAGACTTAGCAATTTGGCCAAGTATAGAAACCTAGGCTTCACCAATGATATAAGAATCAACAGTGAGCAAAGCTCTCAATATATGACCAAGTTGTCTAAGTTTGACCTTAGTTCTCAAAGGAGACTTACGCATCCTTAAATAAAGTTTACGCTTTCATGTAAACCGATGGACCTCACAAATGTGATAAATGCAATCCAAGTTCACTCCTGTTGGCAAACTAAGCTACCAACGTGGACCCCGTCAAGCAAATGCTTGACCCAAACCCTCTAAGTTGACTTAGCTCTCAAATAAGACTAATATGTCCTTAGACAGAGCTTCTGCTCTCATGAGAACTGATGGACCTCGCCTAATTTCACTTCCGTTTGCAAATTAAGCTACCAACGTGCAAGTAAATGCTTGACCCAAATCATACTATATGTACGGATTTGGACTAATCAGCGTCCTATGGGCAATGGCAAAATTAGTTTCCGTATACGATCCAAGGGCAACCCAAATAAAATAAAAACCAAAAGAGATGACACATGAAGCAAAGAACCTGGAGTGTAGAAAGTTTTGTCGTACGCGACAACATAATTAACTACAGGGGCTAGCGCCTATAGGAAAAATATGTCCCTACAATCAATTAACCTCTCATTCGTAAGAGGGAATCTGAAGTCGGTTACATCGGTCGCATCCTTCCAAACCTCCGATATATGGCGCTATAAATCAACTTAGTGTCTTTGGAGAGGTAGATGGATCAAACCTATGCATCTGCCTCTAAATTCAGGCTAGACATCCTATCCCAGCTCGTCTGACCGGTCTTCGATGGTAAATAAATTCTGGCACACTCGGTAGCAAAATTTTTCTCTTCCTACTCCACACTTTGTGTGTCTTGTCTTCATGAACAAAATCGCGGTGGTTTATGGTTGCTCTTGGATTTTGGGGTATACTGTAGCCGGTGTTTTTTTCTTCTATGAAGGTCTCAATGGCATTTTACAACAACTACAAATCAAACACCACCTCATCCCAGCTGATCTTCTCTGGGCAGATTATGGACCCACTGATCGGCATCCCAACAACCCAAATCATGCAAGAATGGAACGGGCTTCAATTTGGACAGATGCATCCCCTCTCGACTATCAGCGTCTCAATGCCAAGGGAAGAAGCTCCAAAGAAGTTATCCTTTGACAAGCTGGCAACAAGCTCTGCAGGCTCTTTCGAGAAGCCTGCAAAACCAGAAGGCTTGGTCTTTAAGAGGCTGAATACAAGCTCAGTGGGCTCATCGGAGAAGCCCACAAAACCAGAAGGCTTGGTCTTTAAGAGGATGGCATCAAGCCCCACAGGCCCAGCAAAGAAGCCAGTAAATTCTAAAATCTCGGTCTCTAAAAGGCTGGTTCATGCTGCTCCCGAAGCGCCAAAAGACGCTTCACCTCCAAGAAAGCTTGTCTTCCACAGACTGGCGCCAAATGCTCTTACTCTACCAAAATAGTCAGTTTTTGAGCGAATGACACCCGTTGAAGCTCCAAAGCCACACTGGAGGCATGTCTATGAAGCTCCCAAAGCCGAAGAAGTTCCTGCTTCAAGGTGTGCCCGATGGCGTTACTGGCGCCGACAAAGGCAGGCTAGGGGCATCTCCCCATCAGAAATAACTCCACCCATGCCAGCTATAGATGCAGTTGTCTCGACCAAAAACAGCTTCAAGTCGCTAAAAAGGGTCGGGAGAAACTCACATACTGTCGTCTTAAAGAAGTCCCCACCACCTGTAGGGGCATTAAGTGAGCAAACGCCAATGCTCAAGCCAAAACTTTCCTCGAAGATATACAAGGTCTGGAAGGAGGTTCGTGGCTCCATTGTCGATGAAAAACCATCTCAGAAGCTTAGGAATCCACCAAAGGCCGATGACTCAGCTTCAAAATCCAAGGAGACTCTCCCAAAAAGGCAAAGGCTAGAGAGATCCCCGTCGGCTAGGGTAAATTTCAAGAAGTAAAATGTCAAAAGCTCCATGCACAAAGCTGAAGTAGTTCACACTATGCAGATGATACATCTCAACGGAAGTGAAAATAATACTTCCACCAATCATAAATCCTATACCTGGTCTCTAACTACAGCTCAAAGGTGGCAGCAGCTGCAAGAAATGGACTCTCAAGCAGCAGTACTCGTCAACCCGCCGCCCAACATGCCTCCGGAAGATGAATAAAAAGATCTGACAGAACAAGATACTGATGTTGACTCTTTAAAGCGAGCTCTTGACAAGAATAAAAAAGCGGCAGAAATGTCCACTAACATGAATCAGATGGCCCTCTTCCTATAGCAAATGTGTGGGATGG